>OX422223.1:24691243-27091243 GCA_949130495.1 Sambucus nigra | reverse complement strand
AGGTGTGTATAAGTAAATTAACATTTACCATAATCATGATCAAGTAAATTATCGTTTACCGTCATTATTACCACTTCCATTCATTTTCTTTCCATATATATATGTTTTATTTTATCCGAAACCATAATCATTTACATTATTTTAAATATCCCATATTTTACCCGGAGCCATACCTAATACATCTTACCGTTGTAATCTCGATGGATAAATAAACTTTCAATTTATTCTCCAAAGATTCGTGTGTGGTGTTATTGTAAACCATCAAGACTAACATATCTCCGTTGAGCTTCTAAAGTCTCCCAAATATAACACTACAACTCCTAGTTTCATAATAGTCAACTAGAAGAAAAGAATGCCCTAATACTAAGTGGCATATCCCTGGAAAATCCCCCACATAACGCATTTCTAATCTAGGATGGTTACCCCTCTCATCTTGGGCTCTAAAACTCTAATTTTACTTCATTCAAGAAGGTTCCTAGTCCCTATTGAGGAGAATAAATCTAGGAAACAAAATAAAGTTTAAGGATGAAAAACAGGGGACCGGTCGACCGGTCCTGAGACCGCGGTCGACCTCGTCTCCAAATTTTTGCCTAAAAAGAAAAGACGAAAGCTCAGATTGGAGGGGCCGGTCGACCGGTCAGGGGACCGCGGTCGACCGCGCACGATATTTATGACTTTGTGGGAAAGTAGTAAGCCCTCCCGCGAAGGACCGGTCGACCGTCCTTGAGACCGCGATCTATCGTTCATAGCAGACCTAGGTCTCTTTCTTCTTCTAACAACTAAACCCAAATGATAATCTCAATTTTCCCAAATCTGAAATCTCTTCCATTTTAACACAATGAACAACCTTTATTTACCCAAAGATTATCCTACATGATTTATAATCATTTTAATTCACAATTTTATCATCAAAACTAAGATTAGGGTTTAAATCCCATAAATTCCATTCTTGATCCATAAATTCAAATACACAACTATCACACGAATTATTCATCTTAAATCACATATTATCAAGTAGAAAACTTGCCTTGAAGTTGAAATCTCAGGTTTCTTTGTGTAGTAGAAACAATCCATCTTCAATCTTCATTTTCTCTCTTCTTTCTCCACTTTTCTCTTCTTCTCTCTTCCTATCCTTTTCTAGGGTTGATAACACACAAATGAGAAATGAAATAAGAGGCAAGACTTAAATCATGTCCCTCTCCTTAATTCCCAACTAAAATGGTTAAAACCACATTTAAAATGACTCCCAAATACGTATTTAAGTTAAAACCAGTCAAAAGTGCCCGAAACCCGAAAATACAATATGGCACTTATTTTGATTGTCTCGCACATTTCGAGACTAACTACGCCCTCTAAAATGGTATCCAGTAATTTTATTATTTATTTCAAGTTTTGGGTTCATTTAACCCATAATGTCATTTAAAACATGTGACACCATAAAACACACAACCGAATGATATTTACTTTCTCATGCAGTAAATATGCAATAACCCAGTAAATATTAACCTTCAACTCATTTAATTAATATTTACTCCAATCCCAACATTTTATATAATTACCTTATGCAGTAAATTAATATAAAACTAGCCTCCTAAAAGCGAGGGTTGTTACATACTCCCCCCCCCCCCCCCCTTATGAGGGAATTTTGCCCTCAAAATTCAGGCATACCCTAATCACATAAACGGTACATTATTCTAAACTATCGTTCTAACACCCGTAACAAATACCTCATTACCGACGTCCCAAATGGACTCGGACTAAGGTCGTCACTATCGAACTTATTCTACATTCTTTGTGCTCTAGCATAGCACCAAATCGTTCCTCGTGAACTATCAATCCATCCGTCTTCCAACGGAAGGAGATACCCACACAACTCGGCATAAACCACTATACTCCCTAAATCACTTTACATCCCTCCTCGGGGATACTTACACCAACGCTAAATGGCTTAATCCTAACACCAATCAACTTCTCTTCGCATAGGCGTGGCCCTTCAAAACATATGGCTCAACAAGCCCAATCCTTAAGGAAATGTTCTGAGACTACTCCATGTCCACGAAACATATTGTCCATTGGTTACATCCAACGAGTATGCAACTTACCCACTCGGTTATCGCAAGGCCACACAAGGTGCCATATCTTAGGAAATAATCCGTAAGGCTACCCAAGAAGCCCAATTATGGTATGGAAATTTCCACCCATACTAACTACTTCTCCTATCAGTTGTGTAGCCTAAGACACACATTCAAGGTATGCCTCTCGGCATTAGGTTTACCTTCTCCATTCCTTCATCTACTTTAGGGTGGTAAGATATACGACATTTTCATACGGCTCTCATTTCTTCATGGAAACTTTACCAAGCTTTCGACTTGAATATCAAGTCTTGGTCCACCACCAGTGATGGCAATTCATACGGATCTACCATACCTCCATAGAAGGTGGGGCGTACTCCTCTACATATTTTCCGCCCATAATGGCCAGAGAACAACGATTCAGTCGAACGATCAACAATTTTCTCAAGTAGGATCACGACCAGTTCGGTGCCGGCAATTCAATGAAGACATCTATGAACATTCCCTTCTTCGTTCCACCACTAGTCTCTTAACACTAGTAGGTGAAGTGGTCAATTATGGACATAGTTAGTCTTACCACATAGTCTTTCGAGTTATGCCCATTCTACTTGGCTTTCCATGCCTTCCTTAATATCTCCGATGGGTTTCCTACTCGACGCATCTACTACCCCATTCACATTCCCTTAGCGAAGGGAAGTTTCCCATCGATAGTCCTTTATACACTTCATGCACCAACTCAATTCTTCCCACTACACCTTGCAAGAACTCGTAGCTCACGAGAAAGACCAAATTTCCTGCCTAGGAAGTAGTGCCTCGTTTCTTTAAGGCGATCTCTACTGCAATGAAATTCAATCCAATAGGGGAATAATACTTCACACAAAATCTTAAGCTTGTGAGACGCATAAACAATGGGCCTATGCTCCAGTATTATTACTCCCCAAAAGTCATGTTACCGACGTAATGCTCTATCTAAGAAAGGCCTCATCTCCTTCGGCCTAACCTTCCAAACCTCTGAAGATTTCCATAACTTTCGTTCTGAGGGACCTAATCCCTCTTAGAGTTAACCCACAACCTATACGTGGTCAACTCCCTATCGCCTTCCTAAATCAGTGTCACATGCCCTAAAGGCTTTATATCCTAATAAACGTAAGGTCGATCTATATGTATCCTATCTAAGTCGAATGGGTATAATGTTAAGTATATCCCTAGTGCCCCAGACCTATCTCAATTCCTCGCATTCACTCGGTTTCATGCGTGAGACGTCTCACCGAAATGAAATCCAAACAAGGAACCCTCCTGTTACACTACTACCTCGCATCGTCGGTCATCAAGATATGACGGTCTAAGACACATGATCAGGACCGGTAAAAATTTTAATTATCAACCCTACTAATAAGATTTTACTTCTATGTTATATCATTCAAATAATCAAAGATTTCATTTTTATCAGGAATTTACCTTCTGTAAAGCCTTACAAATATATACTCCAATATATATACATGGCCTTCTCATCAAGGCATAATCCATAAGTCTTAATTTGACTTCACATACCAGTCTCCCTCGCATAGATCAGAGGAGAGAACTATATATAGTGCTTCTATCTCGCACTTTAGTAGCCCTATATCACTCAACTACATGATCTCGTCTAACCTTCCAACCGACTCTTAATCAACAAAATAAAGTAAAAGAAAATAAAATAAGAGAAAGAAAAGGTAGCATCCCTCCACTCCCAACGCCGTTGAGGTTCATGCGTGGAGCGTCCCGCAAAAGCGGAATCCAAACAAGGAACCCCTCCTATGCATTACTACTCAACCTTGTTGGTCGTGGAGATAAGCCATAACCACCACATACAATGAAAACAAATAACCAAACATTCAAACAAAGTAACACATAATGCAAGTAGCACGTATGACACATATACTACTCTATCTTATCATAGGGGATGCACCACCCACCACAAAGGTGGAATTCCCACCAACATTCTTGTTAATCACTCCGGGTTAATACTAATGGTTCTCAGACACCGTATTCGAGTCCTAGTCAAATCAATATTACTTCCATCACTCCCCAACTTGTCACTTTATCTTTTCCCTTGTCCTCCAATCAACAGAATTATAATGAGTGGTTCTACACTCCACGTCATAGCCATTGTTCTGACTGTGGCTAACAACTACTGTCCACACAGTCCCCTTTTCTTATTTCAATGAATTCTCCCCGGGTGGATAGCGGATATCCACCAAAGGTTTTTTTTTTAACATTGATCCTTCAAAAGTGTTAACGACACTTATTCTGGAACCCATCATTCCACTGAAGTGCTCCTTCTTCCTTATACCTATCATATTTTGGTGCACGATCTCCCTAACCGTACAACTCTTTATTCACTGTCGGCCTCTAACCGAACCTCACATGAACATTTGAGAATACACCTTCTCCTCAATCCAATTATCCCAGATAGACTCTCTATTGCAAGTGTCCACCGGGCTTCTCCATGGGCAAAACTTCCCGTACCCACACATATTGTGACTACGTTCCCACCATTTTAACACTAATTCTATGGGTGAAGGATTTTCCTCCATCCTTATCATATGGGCACTTCTATACCCCTCCTATAGGCCAAACTCCTGAACCTTGTTCATCCACCAAATGAGGACGCGTCACTTCCATCTTACTTCAATATGTGGCCCTTACTATGGCCTCTTCTCCATTTCAATGTAACATCACTTGGAATCCCAAGCTTAATACCACTCTCTGCTTCTAGCGGTACTTGAAAAACTATATCTACTGTATTTAGTAGTCGTAGTAGCAAGATAAGAAAGTGCTACAAAAAGGGAGCGACCACCAAAACAGTCCTCATCCCCAACCACAATTTACAGCTCTAAGTTCTTCCATCTAGTGGCGCCTTCACAATGACCTTCTCTTGCGTCCTTCTTCAATCGACTTACGGATCTCACCCGAATGCGCAAAAGATTCTATGGGTTCTACCACGTGGCAGAAGAATGAAACCTCACAAGAGAAATCAACGATCTTAATCCTAAGGCTCCATGTTAATTCAAAAGCAACGCTAAAAACATAAGGCGTCCAGATAGATTCCTAAGGACTCAAGAACCTGATGCTCTGATACCATTTGTGACAACTCGTTCACCAAAATAAGGGGTGGCCATCCCAATATTCCAATATAACAGGAGTCCCGGATGGAATCATTCTCAGCATCACAATAAAATATAGAGTATCCAGGATAACCACCCAATAATTCAGAAAACGAGGTGCCAAAAATTTTGTTTTAAAGTTAAAGAAAGAATTTAAACAACCCAATACTGAAAAGAGAAAGTGGGATCCCCAAGAATATATATATATATTATGATAACAAGTATAAAGAAAAAGGACCAAATATGTTGTTGGTCCACAGACTCTACAACAACGTTGAATAATTTCAATAAATTATCTAATACATTACATTAAACAATTACAAAGGCTTGGGGCTCACGCCCGAATAAAAGACTTGATCTTAACTAGAGTGCAAAAATGGAAGTGGCTTTACAATAAAACCCATAATACCTGTAAGGCATCACGGATCGTCAACATCACCGGAATAGGAAAGTCAGAACAGGCATCCTTGCGGCGGAGTACCTGAGCGGATACAAGATGCATGCACAACCAGAAATATGAACGGGTCAGGGCTCGGTTTTTATGTGATTACCAGATGAACAAAGAGTATGACAGTTATAAATGATAAATCATGATGAGAAGAAATAAGAATCAAACTACACAATTAAAAACATAAGCTAAGACAATTTAATTAATCATGAGTCTAGTTTAATAATGCAAATTTAAAATCTTACATCATAATTTCTGATCCATCTCATAGTTCCATTCCTTATTAGGAATTTATAATTACCATTAAGCACTTTCTGGCTTTTATCTCAATTACATGCCATTCATGGCATTCCATTCCTTATCAGGAATATAATCATCATCAAATGCTCTTTGTGGCATTTTTATTGGGCTCTTTATGGCACTACATCATGCTCTTTATGGCATATCTCATACACCAAGTCCCACTTGATTATGAATAGTTATATTTATATACATATAATGTTTCTAAGACCGCCCCTCCGAGTTTCCCCACTGGGCGCGCCCCTAAATGGCCATCATCTTCCAGGGCGCCTATCTATACAAGACAACTTGGGCACCTATAACGCAAGACGTCGGGAAGCGGCCATATGCCTGCGGGAGAGTCAAGACCACACCCAGAATCTCCTCACCAGCGCAGAAAACATAACATAACTGCTCATATGGCCTATGGACTATATCCTCCCTGCATTCATTAGCCAGGGGGAATCACCAAACGCGCGAACTTCCCTTATGATGTCATTTAGAGAGGTGTGTATAAGTAAATTAACATTTACCATAATCATGATCAAGTAAATTATCGTTTACCGTCATTATTACCACTTCCATTCATTTTCTTTCCATATATATATATATATATATATATATATGTTTCATTTTATCCGAAACCATAATCATTTACATTATTATAAATACCTCATATTTTACCCGGAGCCATACTTAATACATCTTACCATTGTAACCTCGATGGATAAATGAACTTTTAATTTATTCTCCAAAGATTCGTTTGTGGTGTAATTATAAACCATCAAGACTAACATAGCTCCGTTGAGCTTCAAAATTCTCCCAAATATAACACTACAACTCCTAGTTTCATAATAGTGAACTAGAAGAAAATAATGCCCTAATACCAAGTGGCATATCCCCGAAAAAGCCCCCACATAACGCATTTCTAATCTAGGAAGGTTACCCCTCCCATCTAGGACTCTAAAACTCTAATTTTACTTCATTCAAGAAGGTTACTAGTCCCTATTGAGGAGAATAAATCTAGGAAATAAAAAAAAACTTTAAGGATGAAAAATAGGGGACCGGTCGACCGGTCCTGAGACCGCGGTCGACTGCGTCTCCAAAATTTTGCCTAAAAAGAAAAGCAGAAAGCTCAGATTGGAGGGACCGATCGACCGGTCAGGGGACCGCGGTCGACCGCACACGATGTTTATGCCTTTGTGGGAAAGTAGTAATCCCTCTCGCGAAGGCCCGATCGACCGGTGTTGAGACCACGGTCGACCGGTCATAGCAGACCTAGGGCTCTTTCTTCTTCTAAAAACTAAACCCAAATGATAATCTCAATTTTCCCAAATCTCAAATCTCTTCCATTTTAACACAACCAACAACCTTTATTTATCCAAAGATTATCCTACATGATTTATAATCATTTTAATTCACAATTTTATCATCAAAACTAAGATTAGGGTTTAAATCCCATAAATTCCATTTTTGATCCATAAATGCAAATACACAACTATCACACGAAATATTCATCTTAAATCACATATTTGCAAGTAGAAAACTTTCCTTGAGGTTTAAATCTCAGGTTTCTTTGTGTAGTAGCAACAATCCATCTTCAATCTTCATTTTCTCTCTTCTTTCTCCACTTTTCTCTTCTTCTCTCTTTCTCTCCTTTTCTAGGGTTGATAACACACAAATGAGAAATGAAATAAGAGGCAAGACTTAAATCGTGGCTCTCTCCTTAATTCCCAACTTAAATGGTTAAAACCACATTTAAAATGACTCTCAAATACGCGTTTAAGTTAAAACCAGTCAAAAGTGCCCGGAACTCGAAAATACAATATGGCACTTATTTTGACTATCTCGCACATTCCGGGACTAACTACACCTTCCAAAATGGCATCCGAAAATTTTATTATTTATTTCAAGTTCCGGGTTCATTTAACCCATAATGTCATTTAAAACATGTAACACCATAAAACACACAACCGAATGATATTTACTTTCTCATGCAGTAAATATGCACCCACTAAATATTAACCTTAAACTCATTTAATTAATATTTACTCCAATCCCAACATTTTATATAATTACCTTATGTAGTAAATTAATATAAAATTAGCCTCCTAAAAGCGAGGGTTGTTACTTATGACTTCATCTTTTGAAGTTTTTCCAAACCTTTTTAATTCACAAAACCATTCCCATATATATGTGTGTGAATCTTTAAACCTTCAAGAGGATCATTTACTCATCTGGAGTAATTTGTGAGGAAGTCGTTTTCTTCTTCATTGCTGCCCTACTAGAAAGGGATAGTTCCAGCCGCCGACATCAGCACCGACACCCGAGTGTATTTTTGTGTCACATATTTTCATTGTAATCCGTGTAAGCTGTTTTCTTACAAAATTATAGTGAAAATAAAAGGTTTTGCCCCGTTGGGGGATTTTTCCTCATTTGTGTGTGTTTGAATGTTCTTACTTGATTTTATCATCATCAATCACACATAGATGCATGTTTAGGACTTAATTAGTAAAAACTGAGTTTAATTAAATAAGTTCCTTATTTGAACATAAGCGCACTCTTTTCATTACTTGATTCATCATGTTACGAGCAACCACAAGCTTGCTCAATAAAGAAATGATGAGCTATAAAGGGTTTTAATATTAAAATAAATATCTGACACAAAGGAATATTCCTTTTTCACATGATCCTATGCATAAAGACTTTTAATTATATATTAGGCAATGCCCTTAAGCCACCTGCTAAATCTATGAACACATTAATTATTGTGTTCATATAGATGATTTTCTCATTTGATCGTATTTTCCTTCACTGTTGAGTTTACTTTTCATCACTCTTGCAAAGTATATTTTCTCATCTTCATTAATACGAGTCAAGCCTCAGTTTTACTGTAAACACCCAAAAGAGAAGAGAAATTACTACTACTTCTCCCTGCCTAGAGAGAAGTTATCTCTTAAACAACCAAATGCTAAATATCTAAAAATAAATATATAAAATGATAGTATATTGAAATTGCACAAATTTAATCTTGATTTTTATCTTAGTGAATTGTACTATCGTAAATGAGGGTTTATATGACACAATGTATGGAGCTGATTGGTGGAGAAACTAGTGAATTTCAAGTGAGATTTATTTGGTTTTTGGTTTGGACACGTGTGATGGGTTATATTTATCATGTGTTGACATGCATTCAAGAAGCTCACATAGCTTCCAACATGTCCAAGACAGTTGGGAGTGTTTATGTAAGATTTAGAATTGAGTGTTTGGTCCTTAGTAATGTTATTATTTCATTTCAAGGTTTTACAGATATGTTTTTGAAAGTTTAGTGGTACAAATTGTAATTTCAAACCTTTGACGATGGGTTATTGTAAATATTTTAATCATGAGGAATAAGATTGAGTTTTTGGGTAGGGTTTGGGTTGGGTCTTGAGAATAATTATAGTGGTTAAACACGGATTTTGAAACTTTGAGGGGAAATTTTCATATTCAAGAATTTGTGGCTATAATAGCATGATTGTTACATTTACTAGGGTTTGATTTTAATATTTATAGTATTTTTTTCCTCAAAGTCCTTGTGTTTGTTGTGTATGACATGAAATCTTCCGAAGTACGTCATCGATGCAATATGTTTTTGATGCAATATTTCTTATGATAGGATTAACTATTCAACATACGAGATATATAAGGTAGACGGGATATATCCGGTATATGTGAGATATAGGTAATTACAAATACCCCTTGACCCCACGGATATTCTATCACCTATGATAAAGAAGATACTATTTATTACTTACATATGGGCAATGTTTAGCAAGGATGGTGACACAATGTGGAATACATTTCGCACTACTTATCATCATATGTAGTTATAGTTTAAGCATCCCTTTATTTTTATAGTATTATATGAATTAATGAAATGTAATTCTTGGGGTTTTATTCTTTATACCATGTATTACCTTTACGCGATAAGTCAACTTCGAGTTGATCACTGGAAGATCAAAATTTCAGTTCTATCACTGTTGAAAATTTTACAGCCTATATAGGGAGTTGATCACCTATTGTAACAATTACAATGAGATCCTAGTAGTTTATATCTCATTATGGGAACCTATATGATGATTCGAGAATGTTTTTTATAGTTCAATAGGGAACTGTGATCGTTACATCCCAGGATTGTGTTGAATAGGGCCACCTATGAGATTTTAATCTAAGGGCTGTATTGATTAGATTTGAAGAAGTATCATATGATTTTCAAATGAATAATATATTCTTAATCCAAAGAATTATGAGTATTGAAATGCTCGCATAAATGTCACTTTAAGGGTTATGGCTGAGTTCTAATTTTATATCGGATAAAATTATCCCTTTATATTAGGTGACAATTATGTGAATAAGTCCGAGATCATAATTCAAAGGAATCTGCGTCCAAAGATACCGTGGATTGTGATACCTCTTGATAGACTTATATGTTTTGTTTCCACCATGTAAAACCAATCTAATGGATTATTTTATAATCCTAGTGGAGTAGCAACTATGTAAGGCCCTAAAACGTGATTAGGCATGTTAATTACATGATTAAGTATAAGTTATGAGCTATAAGTTGGTGATGGGTGTTAAACATATTAATTATCATGTTTAGGGGGATGCATACTCAAGTGATATATATGTTGTTTACATTAGATGTTAATCGAGCTTATGAGATGGGATAACATGTTTAGAGAATATGATTAGTTATGTGGTTAAATACATCATAAATTATGTTTTTAAATTAATCATTATGTTTCTAAAAGTAAACTCAAGCGTTGGTGCAAAATTGGCAATGTTTGGTTGCCAAATGTGAAAGTTTTGAGATTGTTGGTAAATTCCTACTTTCCAGTTCGAGCTCAAATTAGGCATATTAATTTTATAATTTTGGGAAAGCCCAAAATATGAAAGTTATAGATATATAAGTAATCTACACGTAGACGCAAAGATGGAGTAAATTTGGGTCAGTAATAGGGAGTTATGGTTATTTTATAAAGGCGGGACAATTTGTCATTAGTGGAATTGTTTGATTGGACCTTTCGTCTAACCAATCACACATCACCACGAGGTTAATGACTATTGGACCATTTTAAAACGTATTTCTGAATATAAATGAGATGTATTGTTCTTCCTCATAACAAATAACAAGTTTTGAAAGACTTTACCTAAGGAGAGAGAAAATAAGTCTAAGGAAGAAAAGTCCTCGAAAAATTACCATAAATCGAGGAGATCTTACGAGGTAATTACCTTTTTGTCAACGTTAATCACATGAATGAGTTTTACACTTTGTATGTTTTTTTTCCTGATTCTAATAAAGATTTGAATGGTGACCATATTGCCTAGAATGAGTTTTACACTTTGTATGTTTTTTTTCAGATTTTAATAAAGATTTGAATGGTGCCCATATTGCCTAATTGTATTAAAGCAAGAATGTCTTAAAAACATACTTAAGAACGCGTGCTAAGATAGTAAATGTTTACTTTATAGTCCGAGATTTACATCACCTTATCAGGAAGATTTTTTATTTAGGAAATTCATGTATATGATGCGTGTATATACTAAAACATGTTTAGTATGTGTTTCCATGATGGATACCCGAGGTGGAGGTTATGTATGCTTAAAAATGTTAAGTTGTGCTTTAATGTTATATTCCGACCTAGTTGTGCTAAAATTGGCATAAATCATGGAATAATTATTGAAATCAAGTGATTACAATTGGAGAGGTTAGAGAACTTATATGAGTATGACATACTCGAATACGAGAATAAAATACCTTCCGATTTGTCTTGGGGGTCATGTTGAAGTTGAAGTTTTGTTGTTGTTTTTCTTGAGAAATAATTTGGAAAATGTTATAATAGAATGGGCATAACTTTGTCTGAAGAATTTGTAATTTAATGCCGTTAATTGTGTTAGAAACATAATTAATAGGGTGTTATAGAAATGTTAAGTATCATATTTAATTTCTTTTCAGTTTTTTTTATTGACCAACTGATGTGATGTGTTACTGAGTTTAATGTTATTTGGTGTATTCAAATACTAATGCTGGTTAATTGAATGTACGAAAATGGCTAATACTACCATACCAGGAAATTGTATGGGTATTAATCTTAGTACCTAGTTTAAGGTAAGTTACCTTCTGTATGAAATATAGATGCTTATATTTTGATATGGAAATGTATAGCTTAAATACATGTGTGATGATACTTGTTTAATGATGTGGTGTTATGAGATATATGCCTATGATTAAAAATGCTAAGTTAAGTTATCTTATGTTATGGACTGTGGTGGGTCCTTTATCTAATGTTAAGGACTGTAGTAGGTCCTATGGGATGTGGCGGTCCCGTCAGTCCAACTCAAAGGTTTGTGTACTCGAGCATAATAAAGGGATGTGGTAGTCCCCATTAACCGTGGTGGGTTAAATGGACTGTGGAGGGTCAAGACTTGCTAGAGTTTCACAATTCCTGTTGGGCTATAACATTAGAAAAATAATTATTCAAATTGGTTATATGTGTGGTGTGTGTGTATATGGTCATTCACTTTGACTTTATATCTTACACTCTATAATGTTTTGTTTCAGGTATGCTTATCGTTTGGACTTCACTTACAAGTTAGGATCCTAAAACGAGGGGAGTGAAAAATATCTAATATGGGTTAAATATCAACAAGGTTTTTATGTAAATATTAAATAAAGGAACTTGTATATATAAAGTTGTTTAGTACCTGTAAGCTATATGTACAAGTAGTTGTGTTTTCATCTAAACATGCCTTTGAAATGAAAAGAAAAAAAATCTTGTGCTATGTTCGAGAGATCTTAAAGTATAGTATTGTTTGAGGAAATTTATCTCTAAATAAAAGGATGGTTTTAACTTAATTAAGTCGGGGCTCGATAACTTGGTATGAGAGCATGGTTATTAGGTTCTAAATAAGGTGTGAGGGTCTATATTAGCAGTGGACAATAGAAAGTTAGTTTGTTATGGGTCAAGATTTTGACTAACAATGTTAATGTTAAACTACTGTTATTGCATTTTGTTTAAGTTATTTATATTGCACTGAGTGATGGATACACATGAGCCACATGATAGATCAGAGGTTGAGGCAAGCTATATTCCTAACAGTCAGGAAGGACATAGTTATATTGAAGTGGATGAACCAGAGGTGCAACAACAACACATTGATAATGTGGAAAGAATATTACGTGATATGGCACAACTAGTGGAACAAGCAAGAGGTGGAGCATATGGTGGAAATAGGGATAAATCGCATGAGAGGTTGTTGAAGTTAAATCCTCGAGAATTTACTGGAACTACCGATATGTTAGTGACAAAGGGGTGAATTAGAAAGATTGAAACAATATTCAAGGTGATGGAAGTGTGAGATGAACAAAATATTTTGTTGGCAACCTTTAGGTTAGAGTATGATGCAAAGTTATAGTGGGATGCTACAGAAAGGTTACTTACTACAATTGGGGGAGTGGTTACAACAAATTCTCCACCAATTACATGGGAGAAGTTTGTGAATTCATTCTTTGAAAAATATTTTCTAAGGTTGTATAGGAAAGAGAAAGAAGAAGAATTTATCATGCTGAAATTGGGGAACCGAAAAGTGGCTAAGTTTGAGACTTTATTTATATCTTTATTTCGTAAGGACAGAAGAAAATAAATATGATCGGTTTCAGACTGGTTTTAATGTAGATATAAAAGCCACGATTGCTAATATAAAGATCGCAAATTATGTGGACTTTGTGGATAGAGATATGGTGTCAGAAAAGTCAATGAAAGAAATGAAAGCTGAACATTCGAAGAAAGCTAGACACTATGGTACAAAGTCATGTGGGTGGAAGATGGGAACCTCAACTCAGAGTGTAGCACGAGGAGTAACTAAGGGTCAAGAATTTAAAAATAGTAGAAATGGACCTGGAAGGTTTCAAGCTCGAGGTGGAAGGACTGGAATGAGTCAGTCAGAAAATGCATCTGTGTTGGGATCGGGGGTCATGGTTTTTTATAGATGTGGTGGTCAAGGGAATATGTCTCTGGAGTGTAGAATAGTTTAGATGGCACGTATATATTTCCATTGTCATCAACCAGAGGGCTACAACATCCTTTGGGAGTGTGCCGGTAGGAGGTAGGAGGTAGGAGCTCAACACCGAATGTACATAGGAGATGCAAAGTGTTTGCACTGATGTAACAAGATGCACAAGATATGCCTAACGTAGTAATATGCACAAGATATGCCTAACATAGTGACATGTACACTCCTATTTATGATAAATATGCTTATGTGTTAATGAATCACGGTTCTACACATTATGTCGTGTATTTATTTTTCTTATTTCATCTTAATAAATCATTATCATCATTAAATTCTGGTTTAGCTATTGTTACTCCAGTGGGGATTGCTTTTTATTGAGAGGGTATATAGGGAGTGCGTGGTGCGAGTGGGTGAAAAATAATTAATGGTTGACTTATTATCTCTCGATATGCGTTATTTTAATGTGATACTGGGTATGAATTGGTTGGCCTCATATCATGTATGTTTAGATTTCTTTAGAAAGGAGGTAGTGTTTCGGTTACCGGGTGAACCTAAATTTAAATTTATTAGGGAACGAAATGTCACTCCAACATGTTTGATTTCTGCTACAAAATCTTATGAATTATTAACGAAAGGGTGTTAGGGTTATCTTGCCCTTGTGGTGGACACATGATAAGAGGCTGGAAAACTATCAGGTATACCAGTAGTTAATGAGTTTGAAGATATCTTCCTAGAAGAACTCCCAGGGTTAGCACTAGACCGTGATGTAGAATTTACTATTGAGTTGGTACTAGGCACCACGCCGATATTTATTGCACCATATTGTATGGCACCTGGAGAATTAAAAGAGCTAAAAATATAGGTGCAAGATTTGTTAGATCGTGGTTTTATAAGGCCTAGTGTATCACCGTGGGGATCCCTAGTAATATTTGTGAAGAAGAAATATGAAATGATGAGACTGTGCATCAATTATCGTCAATTAAATAAGGTGACTATCCATAACAAAAACCCATTACCCCGCATTGATGACTTTTTTGATCAGTTGCAACGAGATAAAGTATTTTCCAAGATCGATCTCAGATCCGGGTATCATCAGTTGAAGGTAAGAGACTGTGACATTTATAAAACTTCTTTTCATTCCAGGTATGGACATTATGAATTTCTAGTCATGCCATTTGGGTTAACAAATGTACTACCGTATTCATGGACTTAATGAATCGCATATTTCAACCATATGTGGATTCTTTTGTTATTGTCTTCGTTAATGATATTTTGATATATTCTCCTAGTAAGGAATAGCATAAACATCATCTGGATATTATTTTAAATACCTTGTAAGAGAAGCAATTATATGCTAAATTTTCTAAAAGTGAATTTTGGCTAGACAAAGTAGTATTTTTGGGGCATGTTATTTCTGCTGATGGCATTTGTGTTGATCTTAAGAAGGTGAAAGCAATAATGAATTGGGAAAAACCAACTAGTGTGACAAAAGTATGTAGTTTTCTAGGATTAGCTAGATATTAAGGGAGATTTATACTAGGTTTTTCTTCTATCACATTGCCATTAACTAAGCTTACCAGAAAGGAGAACATGTTTGTATGGAGCGATGATTGTAAGAAAATCTTTGAAAATTTAAAGGGTAAGTTGACATTAGCTCCAATATTGACTATTCCAATGGGTACAAAAGGTTTAGTTATTTATAATGATTCCTCACATCAAGGACTCGATTGTGTGTTAATGCAACATGGACAAGTAATTACGTTTTCTTCTCGATAATTCAAGATACATGAACACAACTACCCTATACATGATCTTGAGTTAGTCGAAGTAGTTTTTGCACTGAAGATTTGGAGGCATTACTTATATGGTGTTAGTAGTGAAATTTTTACTGATCATCAAAGTTTAAAATACTTGTTTACTTAGAAAGACTTGAACTTGAGGCAAATAAGGTGGATAGAACTTGTAAAAGATTATGACTGCACAATACATGACCATGCGGATAAGGCTAATATATTTGCAGATGCTTTGAGTAAAAAGTCTCTAGGTAGAGTCTCTTGTATTTATTGTATTCGAGTTGACCTGCTAAGAGAGTTAGCTTTAATGGAGTTGGAATTAACTTTGAATAAGTCTTGTGGAATACTAGCACATTTAAATGTTAGACCTACACTGATAGACTTGGTAAGGCAACCATAGGAAGGAGATATAGAATTGGAGAAAGTTAGAGACATTATGAAAAAGGGTAAAGCAAATGAATTTTCTATTCGTGATGATGACGTTGTTATGTGTGATAACCGTTTGTGTGTACCTAATTTGACTGATTTGAGAAGAATAATTTTAGAACAATCCTATTGTTCTTTATATGCTATGCATTCAAGAAGCACAAAACTTTATAGAGATGTAAAATAATGTTATTAGTGGCCGGGAATGAAACATTACATTGCAGATTTTGTTGTGAGATGTCTAGCTTGCCAACAGGAGAAGTCAGAGCATCAGAAGCCAAGTGGTTTACCACAGTCCTTACCTATTCCTGAGTGGAAATGAGAGCATGTTACTACAGATTTTGTTATAGGTTTACTAAAATCATCTTGATGGTTTGATTCTATTTGGGTTATAATTAATTAATTGACTAAGTCCGCACATTTTCTTCATATTAAAACTACTTACTCCATGTATAGATATGCCAAAATATATGTGGATGAGATTATTATGTTGCATTGTGCACCTATTTCAATTATTTCTGACTGAAATCCTAAGTTTACTTATCACTTTTGGCCTAGTTCACAACAAGATTTGAGGACTAAATTGAAATTTGTTACAACTTTTCATCCTCACTCTGATGGGCAGTCAGAAAGAACGATCCACACACTCGAAGACATGTTATGAATTTGTGTATTAGAGTTTAAGGGCAGTTGGGATGAACACTTTTCACTAATAGAGTTTAATTATAATAATAGTTATCATTGAAATTTTGAGATGGATCCTTTTAAAGCATTGTCTGGGAGAAAGTGTTGAACTCAAGTGTGTTGGACTAAAGTAGGGGGATGAAAACTACTTGGGCCAGAAATTGTGCAATGGACTACTGAGAAGATAAATCTTATCCATAATCACTTGAAGGTGGCGTAAAGTAGACATAAAATTTATGCCGACAACCGAAGGAAAGAATTGAAATTTGAGGAAGGTGATCAATTATTCCTACGTGTTTCTCCTTGGAAAAAGGTTATGAGATTTGGGAAGAGGGGAAAATTGAGTCCTAGGTACATTGGCCCTTATGAAATAGTGAAACGAGTTGGAACCGTGGCTTATAAGTTAGCATTACCACAAGAATTGTCTTGGATACATGATGTTTTCTATATCTCGATGTTACGTAAGTATGTACCAGATCCTTCACATGTGTTTACTTCACAACCAATAGAGTTTCAAGATGACGTGACCTACGTGGAGGAACCAATGGATATTTTAGATCATAAAGAGTAGGTGTTATGTAATAAAACTATTACATTAGTTAAGGTAATGTGGAGAAGTCAAAATGTGGACTATGCCACCTGGGAAGGAGAGGATAACATAAAGAAGCAATATCCTCATCTATTTGGTAAGTTTTGTATGCATTAAATTTCGAGACAAAATTTTTATAAGAGGGGTAGAATTTTAGGGACCTAAAATGTGATTAGGAATGTTAATTACATGATTAAGTATAAGTTATGAGTTATAAGTTTGTGACGGGTGTTAAATATGTTAATTATCATGTTTAGGGGGATGCATACTCACGTGATATATATGTTGTTTACATTAGATGCTAATCGAGCTTATGATCGGGTATAACAAGTTTGGAGAATATGATTATTTATGTGTTTAAATGCATCATAAAATATTTCTTTTAATGGATCATTATGTTTATAAAATCAATATAGGGGGTTGGTGCGAAATTGGCAATGTTTGGTTGCCAAATGTGAAAATTTTGAGATTGTAGGTAAATTGTTACTTTACTGTTCGAGCTCAAATTAGGCATATTAAATTTATGATTTTGGAAAAACACAAAATATGAAAGTTGTACATATATATGTTATCTACTCGTAGACACAAATTTGGAGTAAATCAGGGTCCGTAATAGGGAGTTATGGTGATGTTACAAAGGTAGGATAAATTTTTCATTAGTGGAATTGTTTGGTTGGACCTTTTGTCCAACCAATCACGAATCACTATAAGGTTAATTGCCATTGGACCCCCTTAAAACTTATTTCTAAATGTAAATGAGATATAATGATTCTTTAACATAAGAAATAACAATTTTTGAAAGACTTTGCCGAAGGAGAGAGAAAGGAAGTTTAAGAAAGAAAAATCTTCGAAAAATTACCATAAATCGAGGAGATCTTATAAGGCAACCTCTTTATTAAAGTTAATCAAATGAATGAATTTTAAACTTTGTATGTTTTTATTTATGATTTTGATAAATATTTGAATGGTGCCCATATTGCCTAATTTTATTAAAGCAAGGATGTCTTAAAAACACACTTAAGAACGCCTCCTAAAATAGTATATGTTTACTTTATAGTCCTAGATTTACATCACCTTCTCGTAAAGCTTTTTGATTTGGGAAATTCATGTATATGATGTGTGTATATACTAAAACATGTTTAGTATTTGTTTTCATGATGGATACCCGAGTTTGAGGTTATGTATGCTTAAAAATCTTAAGTTATGCTTTAATGTTCTATTCCGACCTAGTTGTGCTAAAAATGGCATAAATCATGGAATAATAATTGAAATCAAGTGATTCCAATTGGAGAGGTTAGAGAACATATATGAGTATGACATATTCGAATATGAGAATAAAATACGTTTCGATTTTTCTTGCGAGTCATGTTGAAGTTGAAGTTTTGCTGTTGTTTTTCTTGAGAAATAATTTGGAAAAGGTTATAATAGAATGGGCATAGCTTTGTCTGGAGAATTCATAATTTAATTACATAAATTGTCTTAGAATCCTAATTAATAGGGTGTTATAGAAATGTGAAGTATCATATTTAATTTCTTTTCAATTATTTTTTTATTGACCAGCTGATGTGACGTGTTACTGAGTTTAATGTTATTTGGTGTAATCAAACGCTAATGATGTTGAATTGATAGGTACGAAAATGGCTAATACTACCATACCAAGGAAATAGATTGGGTATTAATATTAGTGACAACTTCAAGTTGAGTGACCTGCCCTATGCAATATAGATGCATCGATTTTCATATGTAAATGTATAGCCTAATACATTTCTGGTGGTACTTGTTTAATGATATGGTGTTATGAGACATATACATATGTTAAAAATGTTAAGCTAAGTTATCTAATGTTATGGACTATGGTGGGTCCTTTATCTAATGTTAAGGGCTGTGGTGGTTCCTACGAGATGTGGCAGTCCCGTTAATCCAACTCAAAGGTTTTTGTACTCGGTCCTAATAAAGGGATGTGGTGGTCTCCATTAACTGCGGTGGGTTAAATAGACTGCGGCAGGTCCAGGCTTGCGAGAGTTTCACAATTCCTGTTGGGTTATAACATTAGAAAATAATTATTGAAAATGGTTATATGTGTGGAGTGCGTGTATATGGTCATTCAATAAGCCTTTATAGCTTACACTCCTATAATTTTTTGTTTCAGGTATACTAATCGTTAGGAGTTCACTACCAAGTTAGGACCTTAAAACAGGGGAGTGACGAATATCTGACATGGGTTGAATATCAACAAGGTTTTTGTGTAAATATTTAACAAAGGAACTTGTATATGTAAAGTTATTTAGTACTTGTAAGCTATATGTACAAGTAGTTATGTTTTCATCTAAGCATGCCTTTGAAAAGAAAAAAAAATATTGTGCTATTTTCGAGAGATCTTAAAGTCAATTATTGTTTAAGGAAATTTATCTCTAAATAAAAGGATGATTGTAACTTATTTAAGTTGGAGCTCGACAAAATAAGTTATGCCTGAGAATCAAACAATTAATAAGATATTGGTTAAAATTGATTAACAATATATTGATTTGACCAAGCGAGTATCAGACACTTAACCTAGGGAATAATATTATGTACCGTAGTAAACTTTGAGAGTGTTCATCTCAGCGGTTGCTACCAAAATACAAATTAATTCTTGTAAATTAAGAAAAAGGTTTGTTAATTTACTATTATAAAAGGGCTTAATCAATCCAAACATATATGTCACAAATATTTTACTAATTTTTAAAAATCTTCAAATTTTACTTTTTATTTAAGAAAATGATTCTAAAAGATATGAAAAAAGTAAATAAGCACAAGACCGGGTGTACGAGAACAAAAACCAATAACGAAAAAAACCTCGGGCTGAGAAGAACAATAAATTAACTATGGTACAATATTAAAACTAGAAGATAAATATTTAAAACCACACGATACTATGACCGACTCTACACTCTTTCCCACCATATTCTCCGTGGAGAAGTCCAACTGCTAGCGAACACTCCACAACCATGATAGGCTTTGGTCCGTAACTAACGCCTTCAAATTTTTTGGCAAAACTTTTCTTCTTTAAAGTTAAAGAAATTTTTTCTTCCTAGAACCTTCAAAAAACTAAAATTCTACACATAGGATTTTGAGGAAATCTTATAGATATATACCTTGACGTGTTTACAAATATGTGGTGATTTAAATCTCAAAACATTTTTTTTCCAAGAGAAAGAATAGAAAATATTTACTCACTAATGAAAAAATATTTTTGAACACGAGGTGAGTAATTATACCTCTATTGTAAATAATGACTTGAAAATAACTCAAAGAAGAGGAGAGAATAAATGTACTCACAGATATGTTAAATATTTTGATAAGCAAAAATAAATTTTCAAAGCTCTCAATCTCGATTTAAAGAGTAAGTTGATTTTCAAAGGGGTTAAAGTCTCAAATGCTAAGTGTCACAATCTTATGGCATCAAATAGTCACATTAAGGTCTTAGTCACCTAAAACATTATACTTGACACACTAACCAATAGGATATTTAAGAAAGACCCTGTAAAAAAGTTTCTTTCGGTGCTATTAGACGTGTTTCATTGCAGTGTTGATGCAGCGAGGAAATCCTTCGCTGGCGCAAACCTGAAGCGATCTAGTCGCACTAATGTCCAAAAATTTTGCATGGGGACACATGCGACCAATGAGACATTGTTGCTGTTGCGAGAGGGATTGTCATTGGATCATCACTACGGGTAGACAGCTCCTACGAGTGTTTGGAGAAATTTTATACATTTTTCCTTAGAAAAATTTCCAAAATGAGTTTTTAGGAAAACTCTAAGTATGTTTGTTTCACACATGAACACCCATACTTTAAATACTCAAAAAGATGCAATTTCTTTATAGAATAATTTTTTAATATACAAAAAGTATGTTTGGTTGTTTATTTAACAAAATTAAAAAGCCAAGAATAATTAAAAAGATTTATAATTTATAAAATGAAATTAACGAGGTGAATCTAAGTCAGCTAAATCTTATCACTTTTCATAAGTGGTGTGCTTTACGTTTGTCATTGAGTGATACTGGTTTGTTGATGAAGTTTTCATGTGTCCTCTTGGATAAAAGACTCATACGTGTTTTGGTCAAGGAATTTAGACAATCAATTCTTTGGGGAACATCGAGTATACTATACTATTTCAATCTCCCCCTTTGTCAAGTTCTGAAACAAAATATAAAATGGAAAAATTACAAGCAAATGAAGGAAATCTAGCACTTTAGAACTCGTCTAGACATGGAAAATAGAAAATTACATTTATAGGAAGTAAGTAATCTTTAAAAGAGACTTAAAAATCCTCATAAACAAAAAAGAAGCTCTTGCACAATACTTTCCCGTCACACACTAGCAAACTCATCAAGGTACCAATGTAAAGAAATATGACAATGAAATGTGATAATTATAAACATGTGAATATAACATTTTGAATATGAACATCATATCTATAAAAAATTATGCCTCATCAAATATACTATCCCTCTTAATAAACATGATATAGAAACAAAAGACTCTAAGCGACCTAGTATGCTTTGTGAATATACTCTCCCTATCTACAAACATATCCCCATTTTTTGCGATGGAAAGAGACAAAAGAAAGAACTAAGCACATAATGGGATCAAGTTCACAAGGCATTTTTAGAGAGTAAAACATGTTGTTCAAACCAAAAAAGAGACGAGAATCATATAATGAGTGAATACTAAAAATGGTAGTCTAGATAAGAAATAATCATGAGAGTAATAAGCCTAAGATAAAAAAGTTAAACTATATATGGGAAGATAAAATATATCAAGAAAAGATATAAGTAATGCAAAAAAGTGATAAGGATTTAAAGGTTAATATTTTGAAAAGATTGCAATGGATATGATCACTATAAACTAAAATCCAAATAACTCTAAACACGCATATCCCAAAGTAAACAAATTACATCACTTCTTCATCATCTTCACCATCCCCAAAATGCATAAATCAATAAGTTCACTAAAGGCATTATGTAAGGCATCCCCAACATTATGCTAATGAGTATCAAAGCTGTGTGAAAGTCTTTGAAGAAGGAAGAGCTCTTTGAACTAAACGAGGGTACCAAACTAGAAACAGGTTGACTTGATATATGTGAGACGATAAAATCTAACTCACCCCTAGTTAGTAGGCATAAACTAAATGCTTGTGATATAGGGTTTAAATGAGGAAGTGGTTGAGGAACCATATGCCATGGTATATGTATGCCACTGTAGTTGCCAAGCTGAGTAATCGATTTATAATATGAATTTATAGTCAATATAGGTTGCAAATTTTCCTGAACTTCATTCGGAAGCAAAAGGACTCCAAACTACAAAAGGAAATGCAAGATCAACCGATGTAGGGAAAATCATGAGCTTTCATACTGTCCCTAATGTGATCAAAGATTTAATCGAAGATAAAACCACATAAACACATATACAAAAGATGTTCACGTTTGAAAGTTACGTTGTGTGGGTGATATGTGGGAAGAATACAAGAGGAAATAAACATGTTAAGTATATTGAAATTCTTAGAAGGTAATCAACGAGGAGAATTATTTCCATTCCAGGACTGCCAATGATTGTCGCTCAAGAAAAATAGCACATCCCGATTATGAGGTTTACACAAAATTGACCTCAAAGGATATCCGGACCCTTATATTCTCGAACTCGAAAGTGGTTACTGATCAACCTAGAAGAAAGTTTCAATTGAATTCCCATAAATTTGGTAGAAATAAATCTAATGTCTAAGATATTCATATCATCTACAACAGTCAAAAGAATTCTATCACCAAGTTAGGGTGGCATAGGTCGGTTTGAGAGGAAATACCAATCCATTTTTTTCTACCAGCCAAGAACGTAGGAAGACAGATGTGAGAAAAGGATTCCAAAATCATTGACCTCTACCAATGCACATGACGTGTAGTGAAAATTTCATAAAATCTGGATCGATTGACGGAAGTTGAGGCGCATGAGCTTAATTTTGGAGCCATAATGTAGCCTGAAATCACATACTAAGATACAAGAACATAAATCATATGAGATAAGGACGTGAAAACAAAGGATAATATACTCATTATGAGTATAAAAAAACCCAAGAAAGTAAAGAAAAGTTATACACACTAAAAATCTACTCAAGAGATTCAATCTAAACTCAACATAAGTATAAACTCATCAATCATAGAAAAAATTGGATCAAAATTTATCAAAAACTACTATCACCAATCCCTAATTATAAAATGAGTAAATATACAAATCACGGGAAGAAAACTTACCAAGAAGACAATTAATCTACTATAACGAGGTAAAGACAACCTAAAAAGACTTACAAGATGCGAAGGCATGAGGTTTTTTTGGTGGAATTCCTTTTGAAAGATAAATGGGTAAAATGTTAAATAATCCTTATTTTGGTGTATTTATTAAACCTAGGTGCCACTGCTTCAATCAGCACAAAAAATCAATAATATCACTGCAGCGAAGCTCTAATGACAGTGGTTGCGTGAGCTTCCAGCAAGCCAAAATATGTGCAAACACAACACAAATGATTTCATAGATAAAAGAAGGTACATTTTTATCCCTAAAATACCAATTTGAATGACCTATAAACATCACATTCTAGGACCTCCTAAGCATCTCCTTAGGTCCCTTGAACTTCCTCATTCACTATAAACCCCAGGTTGTACTTCTAGTACTAATTTAGAGGCCATTGGGATTTCTCGAGCCCCATTTGACTCTGGTCAACTTTCTCGCTTGAGCGAAAGCTTAATTAATCTTCTAAGGGATCTGAATTCCCTTTCCAACAATCCATCCCGTGCGCAAATCGACCTTATGGTTTAGACAAACGGTCCGTTTTACTATAAAAAATCGATCTGGAGGCCACCGACGCTCCCGATCCCCATTTTGACCCCAATTAATGTCCTCTTCCGAGTGAAAGATCAATAAATATTATAAGGGATCTTAATCCCCTTTTCAACGGTCTACTCAATGCATAAATCGTCCCTACGATTCGGACAAATGGTCCATTTTACCTAAAAAAACTGATACGGAGTCCACTAGGCACTACTGGGATCCATTTGACTCTCGTCAACTCTTCATCTCGAATGAGAGTGAATGAATATTCAAACGTATCTAAATTCCCTTTTTGATATTTTGCCCCATAAACGAATCAGCCTTGCGGTACGGACGAACTACCAGTTTCACTTCGAAGGGTCACTGGGCGCTTTCAAGCTCCATTTGACCAAGGTCAACTCTCCAAATCGAATGAGACTGAATGAATCTTCAAAGGTCTCTAAATACCTTTTCCAAACGTCCATCCCGTGCATGAATTGGCCTTACTATTTGGGCGAACAATCAGTTTTCCTTCGGTAATGTCTTGCTCAAAAGACTGTCGGGCATTTTTTTGCCCCATTTGAGCACATTCAATCCCGGACCTGAGATAGGACTAATGGATTCTTAAATGGATATGAATACCCTTTCCAACGGTATGTCCCTTACATACGAATTGCATTTTATGACCGTTTTCCCAAAAAAATCTACCTAAGACTGCCGAATAACAAACCCATTTCCCTACCCATTGTGAGTGTGTCTGGGGTTGCCTGCCAATCGGCATGTCAAGGACAATGCCGATAGGCAACCCCCTTGAACCCTAAATAAAGGGAGCATGATCTCACTTCAAAAGGAGCCTTAGAAACATTCCTCTCAGTGATCTCAGTAGCATTCTCTCGAAGTCACCAAGGTTTCCATATCGAAACCTCTCCCCTCACATTTCATTCCCATCCTTTTCTTACACAATTTAGAAAATTCCACTCCCTTTCCACCTACCACCTTCATCCACATGCAAGAGCAACCGTTCAACAATCAAGATCAATCTAAAAGCTTCCAAAGAAGGTCCAAACCTCTCATTCTTACTTTAAATTTTCTCATTTTCGCATTAGTTATGTAATTCTTACATTAGCATTTCATCTTTGTTAGTTCACACATATTAATATCCAATTTTTTTATTAGTAATATTGCATATACTACACTTTCAATAAATAAAAACAATAAAAAAAAGTTTTCTTATAAATTCCAAACGGGAATTTCTCACTACATTTTCTCACACTAAAACATAATTTTTCTACACACACATATATAATAAAGTCATCGGTTGGATTTATGGGATAAATCGCACCCCCGTGTTGAATGTGAACTACATGGATTTTGATTATTTTTTTGGCTACATAGGCATCTCGGATAAAATTCGAGATTCGAGTCCTCGTTTCCTATTTTTTTCATATATTATTTCCATATATTATATTGTGATTCGGGATCACATTTTATCCAACCTATACCATCATTCTTTCATAAACGATCGGTGACCCTATAAATGCACACATTATGTTTTTTCATTAATATTTTGGGAGCACTCCTACGGATGACTTCACTCTGCCTTTCTCCATGACGCGAGTTGAGTAATTCCATTCTCCGTTTATATATACACGCACACACACTTCACGGAGTTATTAAGGAGAATAATAACACATGGACATGAGATATCGAAAATGCGAGATGGGTGCATAATGCCTTTTCATTTCGTAACTTACCTCCCGAACCTTGAACTAATTGGTTTCGTAAGCATCAGTACCATTCTTTCAAGGCAGAAACATTTCTTTTGCGTGTTTTTTGTAAAATAGGCTGAAGACTGTATCTCTATACGTCACCCCACATCTACCTCATGTATATCACTTTTCACCTCTTGCACTTGTAAATACCCTCCATGTACACACCACAATACTTACACATGTACGTAGGATTACTTATACCCACATGTTTCACACACCACTTAGAATATCCATGCTTAGGTTTCACTAGTACACACACACACTTATCACACTTGTATATATCCATGTTCACTTATCACACGACACTTGTAGTTGATCCATGCTTAGGCTCACTACAACATACTCACTTGTATATATTCACATATCACTCACTCACATGTATCCGTGCTTAGTGTATTCTACATGCTCCATGCTAGATTTATTTTTCATGATACTTGTACATTCTTCCCCTTTTCTATATTATATTTTTTACTCATCAGGCCAAATCAAAGACTCTCTCCAAAATATACTAATCAAGAATCATGTATTTTGCACACTACATCACCAAGAGCATGACTATTGACTAAAATTTGATCCCATACTGGGGGTAATTTTGTGATGGCCATTGGTCCATCAAGTCGCAGTTAGCCTAAGCAATATGACTCACCTTCCATTGGCCTATTACCTCAGACATATATCGAATTGTTCCCCCGCATCATACCGCTTGACCGAACTCACGATGGGAGGTATATAGTAGGGGACTCGTTCATATACGTCGAGTATATCGAATTCTCTCTCACGTGTACTGTCGCCATGAGGTATATAGTGAGGCAATTCACGTACACTCAGGTATATTAAATGGCTTGTCCGCACATATTGATTACCCTCAAAAGCAATAAGTATATTGTGAAAGTCATGCTAAAGGGGGGAAAACCTTCCACTAACCCAATAACTGCACAAACCCCATATAGGCGTCAAACCTAAAGCACTCATATATAATTTTTCGATTGCCACACGAAACTCTGTCGAAATGCCAAGTCGGTATGCCGCCCAAATTTTCACGCTATTTCGCCATTTTTCAAAATAGGACCCTACCCATGAGTTTAGAAACAAGTCAAACCATATCTTACATATTTTTCAAACCGAGTTTTCCCTGGCTCGGGTCCTGTTCGACATTTCATTTACATTTAGGTAAACCTAATACAAGTGATATAATAATAATAATAATAATAATAATAATAATAATAATAATAATAATAATAATAATAATAATAATAATAATAATAATAATAATAATAATAATAATAATAATAATAATAATAATAATAATAATATAGTAATCTTGTTGAGACTCTTCTCCTGTTTTTCTTCCTCTTTCTAAAAAAATCAAGATCCGAAAATATTTTTCCTCCTTTTATCAGTAATACAAAAAACATTTTTTCTCATTTTAACGAAAAGTGTTAAAAACATTTTCCTTCTTTTTCAAAAAAATACCAAAAAAAATCCTTTCTTCCCTTTTCAAAAATAAATTCGAATCATTTTCCTTCTCAGGTCGATCGTATAGCCGATTCTTGGTCTGGATCCCTACTTGCTTCGGTCTTCCATCAAACGGCTCGAAGCTTCTCCAGTTCCCCTACTACTTCATCCATGTCCAGATTTTACCTTCATCAGTCCTTCATGGAAAATTTCAATCAAGCACCGAACGTGCAATCTGATCTGATGGAAGTCTTAGTCCAACTCAGTGCCAAAATTGACAACCTTCAAACTAAGATTCATGAGATGCAGTGAAACTGGGTTCAGATTCTCGAAGAACCTGAGGTTTTAGTTCCTTGTGCCATAGGTCCACCGGCTCCCAAGCATGTTTGGGTGCCAGAAGAATATCAGCATGCTCCGCGTGCCCCGCCTGCTAATGTGTTACCGCCAGCTCAACTCCCTATGCCAAACCTTGCCCAGCCAGGGGCTAACTTTCTGTACTCATTGATCCTAAGGAGGAAGAACTAACAAAGGTTAAGGAATACCTTAAGTTGTTATCGAAGAATTTTGACCAAGTTAAGATACTCGGGAACTACATGGACTACACCCACATGTCTCCCTACCCTGGCAGTGCACCCTTAATTGTTCACTTTTGTAGTTATTACCGAGCCATGACCCTTTTTAGCTCCTCCGAAGAGATATTAGGCAATATATTTCAACATACATTGAAGAACAACACTCTCAGATGGTTCTTGTCCCTCGAAGAATCCAAAATTTGGAGCTGGGAAATGTCGTGTGGGAATTCATATCACAATACAAGTACAACGAAGAATTAGAGGTTACACACCATGATCTAGAGCTTCTTAAGTATAATCCCAAAGAAACTATCAGCAACTTCATAACAAGGTGGAAACAGAAAGCTGCCCCCATGACCTACCGGATCTTAGAAGAAGAACAAGTCAATATAGTGAAGAAGATGTTTTAGCCCCATATTTGAGTGACTATGAGAGGTTAGTGTTATCCACACTTACGATCTATCTGGTAAGAGGGTGTGGAAATTGAAGAAAGTTTTACCACTGTAGAAGTCTAGCCAAAGAAGATGATCGTACATTTCATTCCCAAAAGTACGAGAAGCTTACCAATACTACAGTCTCAACTATTAATAATATCTCCCAGCTTGCTACTTCTTAGGCACCAGAAAGCTACCTTAATCCGTCCAGAAAGGAATACCCCGAGCTTCATGCTCCCTTATCTAAAGTCTACCAAGCCTTGTTAAGATGGAACCTTATCAAACCCTTATGCCCCTGTCCATTACCAAAACCACTTCCTAAGAACTTTAAAGTTGATGCCCATTGTGATTTCCACTAGTCTGTCGGTTATACTACCGACCAATGCTTTTATCTCCAGAATGTGATCCAAGGTTTAATTGATCGGGGTATCATCGCCCCACTAGCCAATCCTAAACCCAACACCAATTATAACCCACTTCCATCCCACATAAATGCCATGTTTCTAGAGAAATACTCAAAATTCAACACATCTACCCAAATTGTGCCCAGTAAAATAACCACCATACCCGTAATCTCACCCAAACCACTCAAAGTATGCCCGTACTTTCTCCTATACCCTACTTGCTTCACCGGCCAGGCTCTGTCACTCCTCATAAGGACCTATATTACTGTCCGTACCCGATACGAAGGAAAATATATGGAGTTACCGTATGTTCTGAACCAACTCCTGGAGTTCGAGCTAAAATCTCCCACTAAAATAACCATCGACTATTAGAAATTCAGTAGTTAGTTCATGTAAGCTTGAAAATGGGCTTGAGAATCAGATGATTGGGTTGTACCCATTGATGAAGTCATCTGACATGACATAGTATGGATCATGGTGGAAAAGTTTTAACAGACCAGTGAGATCTTTAGAATTTTCGAGCAACTCACTGCTTTAAAGCTTCAAGGGTTGTTGGTCCCTTCACTCATACACCTCCCCATTAAATAGGATGAGTTATATGAGGAAGTCGTTAATGTTATGAAATGCATTGATTTCTCTTGGCAATAAGACATTACTGCCACCAGATGGGAGGATGAATTTTATAGCTCAGATGATAAACTGATTTGGGAAAGAGTCAGTCCACTAGTCATCATGTGCGAAATGATATATTTCGAAGAGCTATTAGGGGAAATCAGTAATGTATCCATTCAACCAGAAATAGATAAAGATACGAGGTTCTTATTACATGCCTTCCTAAACCACATGAATAGATATGGAAGACACTACCAAGATCGAAATCATCTGTCATCAAGAATAGATAAGGAAAATGGAGTTATCAAAGAACTTCCAATGTTGAAAATGACCATTGAAGAAAGAAATATCCTAGACCATCCCAAGAAGACTCAAGCTAACATCACCTTATAGGAACTCTTCATGTCATCCTAATTACACTAAAATGCTCCGGATAAAACTTCTCATTAGGCCTATAGTCCTTCCTTCCACCACTCCAGAAGAAGCTGTAAACCTCGTTAGATCCTTGACCACCATTAGACTCAACATCTCCATTGAAGTGATGATAAAGACAATTTCGCTCTCACTCATTGATAATAAACCTTCCCTTAATGTTTTCCCACTAATAACATTCGATTGCTTTGGGTTGAAAGTAAGTGACCTTACTCCTACTTCCACCACAACGTGTTCCTATGATAACACTCACCGAGAGGTTATGAGATCCATAACACTCCTAATAACGACTGACCCTATCAATCTCGTTACTAAATTTTATGTTATTGACAAACCTATGTGGTTCAACCTACCACTTGGTCAACCATGGCTTTATAGTATCCAAGGGGTATCTTCCTCCCTTCACCAGAAGTTAAAATTCTTTGCCAAGGGTTAAGTCATTAAAATTTTAAGATATGATGATGGTACAGAGAAGGCCAGCGGTAGCAATTTGATACTAAAAATACAGCACGGGATGAATGACATGATTCTCTCTGGCTTTAAGGTCAATTCACTTCCCCATTCGATAAGGGATAAATGCAAAGATCGAGTCTGTCTAGAGAATAACCCTCATGGTAATATCAATGTGATACAAATGTTTGAGAATACACATTTCATGCTTGGATTGGGGTTGGATCAACATCAACAGGGGATACTGGAGCCTACAGTCCTGAAAAGGGACTTCCCCCAGTGTGTCCTGTGTTATCAGACTTCACAAGGAGAACTCATAATGCTTCCCCTGCCACGACTAAAAAGGAGTTTAGAAGATGCCAAAACTATTTAGAAGGATTCTCTGAATGGAAAATTCGTCAAGGAGGGTGAAGACTTCCCCTTCTGAGGCTTTCCTGAACCATGGTATGAGCACTTGGATAAGAAGATGAAGTCGGGGATGGAATCTTCTTTCAAGACAACTACTCTTATACGGAAGACTACAAGTATAAAGTGCAACCTCCCACCGAGAAAGCCATAGCCATTATCGAGGTCCTCGATAAAAGTGATCCCAAAGACTCATTTAATCTGCAGACACGAGGGTTGACCCTCTTTATGATCCATTAAGTTGTTATATCGTCGTACCCGTCCACTCTGATCAAGGTCATTGATGAGCCTCTTCTCAAATGGAATGCTATACCAGTCCCACCTGCTGAGATGCAACCCAACCTCAATATTTACCTTATCTCTCCATCTATTGTTGTTCCTCCTTTTTTATAATTACATAATTGAGACCTCGTTTAACGAGGTTCTCAATGCTACTTTTCCCAGAAGTGAAATAAACAAGGATTTTGAGTATCTTGTTGTGGCTTGCATTAATTGTCTTGATTCTAATCAAACTATTGATGATGATGATTTTCCAAATGAATACTTCTTAATTGATCTTAATAAGGTTAATAAAAAAACATAACCGCGTTCAAATTAATCTGGATGAAATTGTTGTTATTAATCTCAGTGCTAGTAGCCAATATCATGAGATTAGGATAGGGTCCACCCTTAATGAGCATGAGCACATGTAATTTGAGGAGTTATAAAAAGAATTTGTGAATGTATTCTCATAGTCCGACAATGACATGCCTGACATTGATCGCGAAATATCTCGGCACGAGATCCTAACTCTCCCAGAATGCAAACCTATTAAATAGAAGCTGCAAAAGCTCTGCATTGAATGGTCATTCAAGGTCGAGGAAGAGGTAATCAAGCAGTTGAATGTAGGCTTCATCCAAGTGATCTAATATCCCATATGTCTCTCCAATATTTTACCCATACTGAAATCAGGAGAAAAATTCCGCATGTGCATCGGCTACCACGATTCGAACAAGGCATATTCAAAGGACGATTACCCATTTCCTAACATTGAAATGATTATGGATAATACGACCAGTCATGACCTCAAGTCATTCCTAGATGGATTCATCGGATACAATCAGATCAAGATACACCCTAACTAATCAGGAGAAAACCGCATTCATCACCCCCTGGGGAGCCTTTTGTGACAACATTATGCCATTCGAGCGCAAGAAAGCTAAGGCTACCTACCAAAGGGTTGCCACAACTATCTTTCATTATTTGATACACAAGGAGGTTGAAGTCCACGTAAAAGACATGATTATTAATTCTAAGACTCGGGAAGGTCACGTTCTCACCCTCCAAAGTTCTTCGAACGACTATGACGATACCAAAGGTGACTAAACCCAGATAAGTGCATGTTTGGTGTCACAAAAGGAAAGATTTTGGGATTCATGATCAGTGAAAAGGGAATCGAAGCAAACCCCTCCAAGCTAAGAGTTATACTCAAAATGCAACCACCCTGAACGGAGAAGGAAGTCTGAGGATTCTTAAGAAAACTTCAGTACATCAGTCGATTCATTATCCAACTGAGTTCTATTTCGAACCCATATTCAAACTCCTCCAGAAGGATTCTAGCAAAGTCTGGAATGAGGCTTGTCAAGAAGCCTTCAATAGAATCAAGAAATATCTTACCCGACCTCCAGTACTTATGCCTCCACATCCAGGTCTCCCATACACTTATAGTTGACGGTAACATATAATGCATTAGGGGATTCGATAGCCCAATATATCAAAGAATCCTAAAAAAAGGGGCCATTTATTATGCTAGTCAGAAATTGGTCTGGTACAAAGTCAACTACACTAATTTGGAGACAACATGCGTCGCCCTGAGCATGCGTCGCCCTGGTCTGGGTCACTCAAGTGTTATGGAAATACATGCTCATTTTTCCCATATGACCTTAGTCCCTAATGGATCCTATCAAATGCCTGCTTGAGAAACCCACCCTGTCTAGTCGAATGGATCGATGGTTAATGCTAGCTGAGTTCGATATCATGTTTATGACATAGAAAGCCATGAAAAGGAGTGACATCTCTGATTACCTTGCTAACTACCCCATGAAAGGGGCCAACATTTGGATCTCTAAACTACTGAATGAATATATTCTCTGAACCTCTCAGAAGGACCTCTGATGGAAAATTTTCTTCGATGACACTGCTAATAAGAAAGGATAAGACATTAGGATACTCCTGATTGACCCTGATGACTCTCACACTCCATGCACCAACAATATGACCAAATACGAGGCATGCAGAGTAGGCCTTAAAGTTTCCCTCAAGAAAGGTATCAAACACCTAGATGTCTGTGAGGATTCTTCTCTAATCATTGGCTAAGTCCTTAGAAGATATTAAGTCAAAGATGAAAAACTCTTACCCTTCCACACCCACCTAGAAGAGCTGGCCTCCTAATTCGAATATATCAATTTCCACTACTTTCCCCATGTAAAGAGAAGCTTAGCCCATTCCCTTACTACCTTAGCCTTCATGTTCGGCATACTCGAGGGAATAACGATGGCACCATTCATAGTCCAAAAATAAGTTATGCAAACCCACTACTACCACATTGAGCTCGTCAGAGAGGAATATTTTGATATGTTTGAGTTATGGTACTACGACATTTAGCACCTCCCCAAGCGTGGTAGGTATCCCCAAGACGCCAATAAAAAATACCGCGTGACCCTTCGCAAATTGGCTACCCAATACATCATTTACGATACAACATTGTTCAAGAGAAATTTAAATGGAACCCATTTGCACTACATTGCAGGGGCTGGCATTAAAGAAATGATGCAAAAGATCTATAGTGGGGAATGCAAACCCCACATGAACGGTCATAAGCTTGTTAAGAATATTATTCGTTAAGGGTATTATTGGACCACCATAGTTCATGATTGCACTGCCTATGTCCAAAGATGCCTCAAATGCTAATAGTTTTCCAACTTGCAGCACTTACCTCCTTGAGAATTGTACAACATGACTTCTCCCTGGTCGTTCTCCACATGGGGCATTGAGATCATAGGGAAATTCACACCTAAAGCTTCAAATAGGCATGATCTCATCCTAGTCACCATTGATTACTTCACCAAATGGGTCGAAGCCGAGTCATATACAATATTGAATGCCAAGAAGGTGGCCAAGTTTATCTCAAAGAACATCATATGTCGATACGGGGTTCCCCATAAGCTAGTATCAGATAATGGATTACATTTCGAAGCCGATGTCACAGAACTGGTCGTCGTATATAGGATTCAAAGGCACAAATCTTCTCCCTACTGATCCCAAACTAATGGTGGCAGTTAAAGCTTTTATCTAGTGGGGATAGATCCATCCTTATGCAACATGTTCTTTCCTCCATTCTAACTATCTATTGGCCTCTCTATAACCTCAAAAAGGTGCGATTAACCAGATATATGTCATTATAAATAAGTTTTTTTGGGGTGGAAGTGAATCCCAGGGATGGCAATATCAATGGCTGAGCTGGGATCATTTTTCTCTTAATAAAAAGGAAGAAGGGCTTTCTTTTTCGGATTTAGACTTGGTTGCTAAAGCTTCTAGTATGAGAATTTTTTGAAAATACATTACTGAAGACTTATGATGGTCCACTTTCATGCAGAATAATTATCATAGCTAGCTCTCACATTCTTCTAGAGGATATTTACTATGGAACAAAATGCAAAGCGTAAAAGATATTTGATTGGGATATATAGAGCATGCTAATAATCTTTGGATCTGGAATCCCTCCATAACTGGTTTGGTCACTTTTTCTTCTGTAGTTGATGTTCTTCATGCTTATCACCTGTCTTCCAGGTTGATGGATTTTATCTGGGATCCCCATGACCCCAAAAAACTATCCATTAATTTGTGGAGAATTATTCATAAAGGTTCTGAAGTTGAAGAAATATGCAAAGGCCTGGTATTAGGATGGCTTCCATTTACAAAACCGTCTTAGTCAGCCCGAATCCAATGACTACTTATTTACTGACTACAATATTGCCAAAAAGATTTGGTCTTTATTCTTTAACCTTATGTGTAAGCCTCTTATTCTAAGTAGCTGCAACGTGTTGCTTATGAGCTAGTGGTGTAGAGTCATGAATGAAGATTTGCATGCAATATATTTCCTTTTGTTATGTGCTGGGGCATTTGGAAAGGTAGGAACAAATCCTTCTTTGATTATGATAAAGTTTCCCATAATCTTATCATCCACTAAAAGTGTCTCTATGGTTACTGACATATGGAGATGAGTTAACTTCATGGATTATGGTAACTCCTTTGATGGTAGAATCATTGCCTTGTTTTCCCTATGCATTCACCATAAGCCTTCTACTTTCAAAGTGATCCAGTGGTGTTTCCCCAATTATCATTGGTTTAAATTAAACATCGATGGGGATTCTAAAGGAAACCCGTGCGTTAATGGCTACGGGGGGTACTATTAGGGATCGATTTAGCATGTTGGTGGTTGCATTTGTCATACCGCTTGGTATCGCCTCTAATTCTTACGTTGAACTGCATGGTCTTAAGGTGGGTCTTGAGATATGTTCCCAATTTCATATCAACCCCATTCAAATTAACTCGGATTATCTATGGTTAGTTAATTTCATTAATGACGTTCGGAAATCCCTTTGAAGGCTTCGATCTTGCTTCTTGGAGATCATGAAAATCAAGAGTCCGCTTCATGTCTTTGTGACTCATTGTTATAGAGAATCGAATATGGGATTTCTTAGCTAACAAAGGTGTGGGGATGGAAACTTTGAATATTATTGAAATCTTTGGGGATCTCCCAAAAACGGCAAGAGGTGGGTACAAGTTAGATAAGTGTTGCAAGAGATACATTAGATTCATTAATTGACTCTTTTTCTTTCTTAGTCCATTGTGTTATGTTTTTTTAATAGAATCCCACATTTATATCTTTCTATCATTCGATTTCTTGGGCTCAACAATTAAATGTCTCTCGTCTTGAGAATTTTCTCCTTACAGCTTATACATACACAGTAATTTATAGCACCTAGAAATGGAAGTTAGGTTATGTGATGACTTTTTTTTTTACATTTTTATTACAAGTTAATAACTATTTTTGTAATATTTTTGTATTAATACTAAAGTACGATGTTATTTAAATTGTTTATTTTGCTTATTTTTTTAATCACGTGTTGAGTTTTATTTGTTTTGATTTCTATCGGTATCGTGTTTATGTATTATGCAGTAATTTTTTTTAGTAAATCAAAAACAATATTTGAAATTTCATTTGTTGAAAATAGAAGCTTTGAATGGAAACTATGAATGAATGCTATGTACCTGAAAGTTGAAAATACACTAAATTTATTTTTAAAAACTATTCCAAATTTTACTTAACATAAGAAAAGTTGAAAAGAACTGAAGTCAAAGCATCTCATTCTTACTGTTACAATCACTTGTGTATTTCTCACTTCTAAAGTTTTACTTCAATTTTTCCTTTGTCCCTACATAATGGATTTAATGAATCTTTTTTATAATCAAATGATTCATTAAAAAAAATGAAAGACTCACCGGCGAAATCCCGTATAGCGACGTGATATGATTATACCACCCCAACTTATCCCCACCCGGACACCAAAACTCAGACTATCCTCCCCGTGAAATTCCTCCGTGAAAACGATAAGGGCTGAAAGCAATGAGATATGATTATTCATATGCCAGAGTAGAAATATACTTAAAAAGTTATAGCAAATCCTCTCTAGAGCCACTTCCTTCCCTTCAAAGTATCTATTGTTCCTTTCTTGCCAAATTGTCCACATAATGCAATGGGAGGCCATCGTCCAAACTTTCTTGTTGCCCTGCCATCCCCTTGGGCGCTTCAATGTCACCATCGCCTCACTCAGTGACTATGGCATAACCCATAGAACCAAACCCACGAGGATAAGAAAGAGTCCCATAACTCCCTCATCACCTAGAAATGTAGCAGTAAATGGTTAGTCGATTCTTTCGCCTCCTTGCAAAGCTAACATTGATGTAACAACACCCATTTTCTCACGTAAAGGCTAGCCAAGCACGATACGCCAAAGATGGGGCTTGTTTGTCAATTAATACCATTATGATCATCAACATATTAAAAATCATAAAATAGTGGCCAATAATTGAGTTTAAATCAATATTTTAATAATAAATAAATTCAATCTAACAGCAATCGTATGAGAAATCTGACATAAAAGTAAATATCTCAAACCAACATAAAGTAAATGAATTTTGAGCTTATACCCATGCAATAGTCCCAAATAAAATAACTAACTGGAGCTGAAAAGCACCTAAGCTAGAATTAATAGATATGAAATGCCTAAGGAGCAAAAAGGAGAATGCAAGTCTGGTACATCAATAGTCCCGTTATCCCTATCTAGGAACACCTGGGGGGAGAAAACATTTAAATTAGGGTGAGAGCCATAGATATACAAGAATTAACTTATCCCATTTAAAATGCAATAAATACAGTCGATGTAAAATCAATATCCCTCATCGTCAATCACATGCGATTAACATCTCACCCCTCATCTAAGTGTGATATTACCCGTGCCCAAATAAGTCCCAAAGTAATGTATGACAACCATGCCAATTTAAAACTAAATGGATTAGTTATAATCAATTGCTAACACAAAGCCGACTGTATTCAATTACCAATTCCCAAGGTATTACAAAATTATATATCTCATGAAAGTGACATAAACATCTATTATGCACAATATAGTAAGGATTTGTAAATTATGTTTACATTCTTAGAAAAATTAATTAATATCATTTAATTTAGGTGATATATATATATATATATATATATATATATATATGTCCTTTCATATATGCAACACTCAAAGGCATCTACCAATGGTGTCTCGTTTGTGCTCTATCGACAAGTTCGAAGGAATCTATATCCAGTCAGACAACAAAAGACACACATAAGTGGGGCGATCCCTAAAAAGTACACCAGTTCATAACCCATACTCATCGGTGACAAAGGATCCCAGCACACCTACCTCTCGTACATATTGCACCTACGTAGTACCTAAATGACCTAAATAGCGTCTATCCCACTTGTATCGACGTGTGCTATGGTCCAAAACGTGTGATACCCCAAACCGATAGGACTGTCTCCGAACAATGGTATATCCACACAAATGCACATAATTAAATATTATTATTCCCATATAATATGCATAGGTAACTACTCTATAATTACCGAAATATCCCATATGATATCCACAAATATTCATCCATTAATAATTGACCATCTAGTTAATTATTAATTTCATATTCTTTAACAAATTATTTAGACATCTAGTTAAATAGAATGTCCCGATTAATATATGTGCCACATATACATTTTTAATGAATTCCCCGTTGGCCCAAACACCGTCCCACTAAGCCATACGGACTTTTAAAAATACCCTAAAACTAACCCTAGTCCTATATTCCCAGGATCGAATCGATTCGGTTCTTAGCAGAATCGATTCACTGCCAAACCAAATCGATTCGCTCCAAGGCCAATTCGATTCGGAATGGGGTAGTAACCCAGATCTGCCAGTTTTTCTTAAAATGAATTTTATTATGTCTTCCCAAATAACCATTCTAATTGTTATTTTCGTTATATAAACATGTGAATGGATTCTTACTACTTAATGACACATCATATAACAATTAATTCCATATAAAAACACCAATTCCTATCCCCAAATCCCAGATTTCAATATATCAAGAACTTTAACCCAGATTTCTTCCACTATACCATATATATGTTATTTATTTTATGGGATATATAACATGGAATTAAAGTCACATTATGCATATCATGAACATGTATTAAAATCCTCTACATGTCAGTCAAAGATTCTCTAATTTCATCCCAAGAACCCTGAGGAATCTATCACCAAATTACAAGAATTCGATTCATAGATTTCTGGGTTAACACTCTATGTTACAATCAATCCTCTACATGAATAAGATTAATTCCTAACATTTAATCATTAAAATTCAACCTAAAACTCAGAAATCATATGGGGCCAATACAATGAATCGAGAAGGAAATTGGAAATTAAATTGAGAAAGAAAATTCTTGCATAGATACACAATTGATGAAATCCCCATTTGAATTCCTCTCCAATTTCTTGATGTGGATTCATCTTCTTCTCTCTCTCTCTCTCACTCTCTCTCTCTCTCTCTCTCACACACACACACACACATAGTGGTGTAGGGTAGGTTTCTTAGATGATCTCTAGGGAGTTCATTAACTTCTTAATATAAGTTATTAACTCTCTAATCCCGAGTTAGGTTAAATTTCCAAATTTTGGACCCCCAAATGCGCCCGAACCCATAACCAGACTAGCCCAAAATTCTCCCAACTTATATATCTATATCCTGGGATCATTTTAAGGTTTAAAACACCTAAACGAGCCCATATACTTCCCAAAATACGTCCCGACTATTTTGTCACAACATTACATTTTTATAATCACGTCACCCATCATTTATTATTTTTTTACTCCACGGGCAATTATTATAATTATCAACATCACAAAAATCCCACACGTACTTATGTCATAACAATGAATTACATGTTCACAATTAAAAATTATATTCACAGATTAAATTCAATTTCCATGAATTTTTATTTTATCCCGAAAATATAGTTTCATTATTTGTTTTAGAAAAATACGGGGTATTACATTCTCTACCCTAAGAACGGGATTCCGTCCTCGAAATGTAGGAAAGTATATATATATCTACAAGAGCTCAAGATATTTTGTGATCATGTCATCCTCCCTCTCCCAAGTTGACTCGTCCTCCTAATGGTGTCCCCACTGCACTCGAGTTAAAGGAAAAACATTGGATTGAAGTCGGCACTCCCGAAGGTCCCGAATGGATATCAGTGTGTTTTATATCAAGATTCTATCCCATAGCTGGCCAGCATCACCTTTGACTATCAATACCTAAAGAAAAAGTATCTATGAAAGAGGTTGGTCGAGTAAAAACACGAGTTTCGGTAGACCCCTACTAGTAAAGGGCAAGCCAGCATCTTGACCGGATTAGGAAGCAGATGTGGGGGGGGGGGGGTTGTCAAGTTTGTTTTGGTTTGAAGTAGGGTAACTTTGCAGAACCTTTGATTGCGCCCGATTTGAAAGCCTGCTGAAAACTCCTCTAAAAGTGGGAGACAAACGTCTTGTCCCTGTCTAACATAATGTTGAGCGGTACTCCATAAAACTTAATAATATATGCGAGGAAAATCCTAGAGTACTTATCGAAGCTATAATTTGTCCAGAGCGATAAAAGTGAGCGACCTTTATCAATATGTCAGCAATCACCCAAATGGAATCATGAACTCTCTATAATGTAGGTGTCCTAGTAATAAAGTCCATGGAGATGCTCTCCCATTTCCACATCGAGATCTCTAAAGGTTGTAATGCACCTGCAAGACGCTGATGATTCACCTTTATGAGCTGAGATGTAGTACACCTAGACACAAAATCTATTATGTACCTCTTCATCTCAGCCCTCCAATACTAACACCGCATGTTTTGGTGAGTCTTCTTCCCTCTGAGATGTATCGTAATGCGTGAACCGTGAGCATCATACATAATGGATTGTCCTAACTCCTTGCCATATGGGACAACTAACCTACCCTAAAATCTCAAACCACCGTTATAACCAATGGAATAATATTCCGCACCCTCGGCTAACAACATTCTACCTCGCTCCTGAAAAATCTAATCTCATGCCTCTACCTTCACCACCCGAATAATGATATCGGGGGTGATGTTGAGGACTACCACAAATGCAAGGGTAAATTAATTATCCCAAAAAAGTGATTTCCACTTCGCCTTCCTCACTTTCGCTAACTCAAACATGGGCTTGCATCTCAAAGCATCCGCTAGGACATTCACCTTCCCCGGGTGGTACTGAACGATGAACTAATAATTTTTCACAAACTCTAGCCACCTCCTCTGCCTCATGTTCAACTCCCGCTATGTGAACAAATACTATAGGCTCTTATGGTCTGTGAATAGTTGTAACTTCTCCCTTTGTAGTGAAAAAACCATGACTGCTAACTCCAAGTCATTGGTGGGGTAATGTCCCCCATAAGGCTTAATATTTTATGAAGTAGAAGCTATCGGCCTCCCCTCCTGTATCAACAGCCCTCTAAGTCCCCTTAAGGACGCATCCATGAAGACGTTATTGTCAATCCCTGCCTGAGGTAATGCCAAAATCGGTGTTGTAATCAATCCAGTCTTATGCTCACCAAACACATATTGTCACACATCATCTTTTACAAATGACACTCCCTTCCTTAACAAATTCGTTAGGGTCCCGACTATCTTGGAGAACCCCTTAATGAATTGATGGCAGTACCCAACCAGTCCTAAAAAGATGCGTACTTGGTGGGTGTAGTGGGTTATCCCCACTCCATCACTGAAGAAACCTTTCTCAGGTCCACTGATATCCCCCTCTTAGACATAATGTGACCCAAGAACTGCACCTCTCTCAACAAAAAAATGCATTTCTAGAACTTGGCATACAACTGGTTCTCCCGTAGCGTCTGTAAGACTACCCGTAAATGCTATGCATGCTCCTCCACAGTCTGACACTATGACGAATTGATCCAAATAATATCTAAAACCTCGATTCATCAAATCCATAAATACCACCAGTGCGTTGGTTAGCCAAAATGGCATCACTAAAAACTCATACAACCCATACCTCGTAAGGAATGTCGTCTTTGAGATGTTCTTCTCCCGAACTCTCAACTGGAGATAACCTGATCTCAAGTCAATCTTTATAGAAATACGCATCACGTCTCAGCTGGTCAAATAAATCATCAATGCGGGGAAATGGATATTTATTCCGTGTGGTGAATTTGTTCAACTACATGTAGTCGATACAAAGTCGCAATGATCCGTCCTTCTACTTGATGAATAAAATTGGAGCACCCCACAGCGAAGTTCTCCTCTTAATGAACCCCTACCCTAATAACTTCTCAATTTGATCTTGAAGCTCCCTCATTTGCAGAGGAGCCATTCGATACGGTGAACATGCAATGGGTCTCATGCCCAAAATCAAGTCAATCACGAAGTCTGTCTCCCGACTAGGTAAAAACCCTAAGATCTCCTCAAACACATTAGAAAACTCACTAACGATCCGAATGGAATCTAGCGTCACCATAACCTCCGCAAAATTATCCTCCAGGATATAGCATAAATGCGTGATCGACCCACCCTCAGGGTGCATCGCAACCAGGTACATCTCATGTCCAGGAATGGCGAAGATGTTGGACCTTCCGTAACAATCAACACATGCTTTGTATGTATCTAGCAAGTCCATCCCCAAAATAACATCGTACTCATGCATATCAATACCAATAAGTCGTCTATAAAAATGAGTCGCACTATCTCAATTTCAATATCCCAACATACTGAACGTATGGGTGCCCCTCTACCCACCAATTAATCAATGTGTAATACGATATCAAAAGATAAATATACCATCCCAGTCTCTCATGCAAAGCCCGTGCTAACAAAAGAGTGAGATTCCCCATTTGTCAAATAAAATGCGACCTACGTGACCAAAGATAAGGAACAAACCCTCAATTACTTGTTCTAGAGTTGGTCCCTCTTCTTTTGCAATATAATAAATATGTTCGTACTATAATGGCAGTTGTCCCTGAGGTGGGATGATGGGTGCTAGAGTGCCTAATGCAGCAATTCCCTAAGCTAGCAACGATGGGTGTTGTCCCAGTTGCACATGATGTCCCCTTTGAGCTCCCTATTCCTAGGTCACCTAATTACCTCGAGTAAACCACCTCGAAGTTTGACCCCTCTTTCTGAAAGTGAAATAATTTCCATGGAATGGGCACCGCTCAGTCTGTCGACCCTACTAACCTTGACCATATTGTCCTTGGCCCTAATGGCCTCTATGTTATTGGCCTTGTCCTGACTTCCCCTTACCCTACTAGACTTGTTGTTTCGATCATCAAAACCCCTAAAGTTCTTATTATGATATGCGGATAAAGTACCCCTAAACTGCTGGGTCCCAGATCCTTTACCCCCACTCGTCTTGCCCTACTAGATCAACGACTCAGCCACGTGTCATTTCTTACCCTTGATCTTCTGTAAAGTCCTGTGATCCTGACAATGGAGAAGTACGACGTTAACCAATTGATTATACATGGTAAATGTTGGGTTGCCCAAAAGATCCTTCCTAATGTTCCAAGATGACCACGCTATAAATCTGTCCATTTTTTTCTATTCAGTATCCACATCTTCTTTTGCAAAGTATGAAAGGGTAGTGAGCTCTTCTTCGTACTCAACCATGGTACGCCCCTCTTACTTAAGCTCTATAAATATGTTCCTCATCTCAGAATGCATAGCTTGGGGAAAATACTTCCCCTCAAATCTCTCCCCAGACTCATCAATTTTCTGGCTATCCATCTCTGCAACTGACGTGACCGACTCCCACCACTGGAGCATGGCCCCCACTAATCAAAATTAAGTTAACATCTGATTCTTCACTGGCGTGCACTCTACTATCCGTAGTTACCTTTGTATGTGTTTCTTCCACCTTCTTGCCACTAGTATATCTTGACTGTTTGAGAATTCTAGAGGTTGGCCCTTCATGAAGGCCTCCCTTTCACTATCCCAAATCAACCCCAATGCTTGGGCTGGTACGACCACCTGCTCTGGTGATGGTGGTGGTTGTTGTTGAGCCAGTGGCGATGGAAAATACTGGAGCATGGCCACCATGGCTGTAGAAACCCTAAGTCACGATGGTAGCGATCTCTGCTAGAGTAATCAAATGTGGGGTTGGTGGGGCTTGTGGTTACGGATCCGGCTGAGCCTCCTCCTCTGGAGTGGGTGCAACCATAAGTCTAGACCTACTCCTCCGTCCACTTGCTATCTGAACGCAAACAAGGTTTGAATGAGTACAATCTATATAATACAATGAACCCTAAACATAGGCTCTACATATTAAAGGACACAACGGAGAACTTTATGAGAGCAACACAGATCTCAAGGACACCAGAACCTGGATGATCTGATATCAACTGTAACAACCCCCATTTTCTTATTTAAATGATGGCCAGACACGATATGTCGAAGATGGGGCTTATTTGTCAATTAATACCATTCTCAGCATCAACATATTATAAATTATATATTAGTGGCCCATAATTTAATTTAAATCAACATTTCAATAATAAATAAATCCAACCCAACACCAATCGTATGATAAATCCGACATAAGAGTAAATATCTCAAACCAACATAAATTAAATGAATCTCGAGCTTATACCCATACAATATTCCCAAATAAAATAAGTAACTGCAGCTGAAAAGCACCAAAGATAGAATCAATAGATTTGAAATGCCTCAGGAGCAAAAAGGAGAATACAAGGCTGCTACGTCACCAGTCCCGCTATCCCTGTCTAGGAACACCTAGGGGAAAATATTTAAATTGGGGTCAGATCCCTAAATGTGCAAGAATTAACTTAACCAATTTAAAATGCAATAAATACATTCGATGCAAAGTAAATATTTCCCACCGTCACTCATATGCGATTAATATCTCACTCCTCATCTAAGTGTGATATTATCCGCATCAAAATAAGTCCAAAAGTAATGAATGACGATCGTGCCAATTTAATATTAAACGGATTAGCTATAAATAATTGATATAAAGAAGCCGACTATATTTAATTTCCAATGCCCAAGGTATTCTAATATTATATATCTCATAAAAGTGACATAAACATCTATTATGCACAATATAGTAAGGATATGTAAATTATGTCTACATTTATAGACAAATGAATTAATATCATTTAATCCGGGTGATTTATATAGATGTCCTTTCATATATGCGACACTCAAAGCCATCTACTAGTGGTGTCTCGTTCGTGCTCTATCGACAACTCTGAAGAAATCTCTATCTAAGTCAGACGTCACAAGACACACATAAGTGGTGTGGTCCCTATGAAGTACACCAACGCATGGCCCATACCCAGCAGTGACAAAGGCTCACGGCATCAACACTAACCTCTCGTAGATGGTGATGCAACATAGTACCTAAATAACCTACACTACGTCTATCCCACCTATGTCGGCGTGTGCTACGATCCCGAATGCACGATACCCCGTTGGTATGTCAACACAAATGCACAAAGTTATATATTATTATTCCCATATGATACGTATAGGTAACTATTCTATAATTACCTAAATATCCCACATGATATCCACAAATATTCATCCATTAATAATTGACCATCTAGTTAATTATTAATTCCACCTTCTTTAACAAATTATTTAACCAATTAGTTAAGTACAATGTCACAATTAATATATGGGCCACATTTACATTTTCAATAAATTTCCTGTTGTCCTAAACATCATCCTACTAACTCGAACGGTCCTAGCTCACTCATCCCCCAGGAGCGAATCGATTCTCTACCAAACCAACTCGTTTAGGTGCCAAACTTAATCGATTTGCTCCAAGGCAAAATCGATTCGCAATGGGGTGGTAGCCCAGTTCCGCTAGTTTTGTTTAATACGAATTTTCTTAATTCTTCCCAAATATCCATTCTTATCGTGAATGCTTTTTTTATAAACATGTGAACGTATTCTTACTACTTAATTCCGCATCATATAACAATTAATTCCATATAACAACACAAAGTTCTATCCCTAAATCTCATATTTCATATGAATATAACAAGAACATTAACCCATATTTCTTCCACCATACGAACTATATGTAATTCATTTATGTGGCATATAACATGTTATTAAAGTCACAATATACATATCATAAACATGTATTAAAATTCTCTACATGTGATTCTGATATTTTCCAATTTCATTCTAAGAACCCTAAGGCATCTATCATCAAATTTCAAGAATTCAATTCCTAGATTTTTGGGTTAACGCCCTATGTTATAATTAATCCTCAACATGCATAAAATTAATTTCTAACATTTAATCGTCAAAATTCTAACTAAAACCCAGAACCCATATGGGGTCATTACAATAAATCGAGAAGTAAATGGAAAATGAAATTGAGCAAGAAACTTCTTGTCTGGATACGCAATTAATGAAATCCCCCTTTGAATTCCCTCTCTAATTTCTTCTTGTGGCTTCTTCTTCTCTCTCTCACTGTATCATAGTAGTGTAGGTTAGGGTTCTTGGATGATCTCGAGGTTGTTTATTAACTTCTTAATATAAGTTACTAAATCTCTAATACCGAGTTGGGTTATATTTTCAAATGTTGGATCCCCAAATGGGCCCGAACCCATAACCACACTTGACAAAGAGTCTCCCAACTTATATACCTATACCCCGGGACCATTTTTAAAGGTTTAAAACAGCTAAATGAGATTTTATACTTCCTGAAATGCGTCCCGATTATTTTATCACAACATTACATTTTTATAATCGCGTCACCCATCATTTATAAATTTTCTACTACACAGTCAATTGTTATAATTATCGACATCACAAAAATCAACCACATAATTACGACATAACAACGAATTACATGTTCGCAACTAAAAATTAAATTTACCGATTAAATTCAATTTCCACAAATTTTTATTTTATCTTAAAAATATAGTTTCATTATTTATTTTACAAAAATACGGGGTAATATAATTGACTGTCCATCCATATCCCCCTCCTCTTCAAACCTTCTATCGTCATTATGGCCTATCTAGCTACGGTCCAAATGAAGTAAATGGCTTTGGGGGGTCCTTGACTTTGTATACTTTCTTCCACATGAAATATGTACTCCAACATCCATTTTACACTGTGTAAAAGCTCTAGACCATGAATTTCCCAATTCTACTATTGTCCCATTTCAAAGAGACCTCCCATACTATTGGAAATGGAGACATTTCCAGCCAACCAAAAAAAGCTTCCACCTCCTCAAGCTACCAATATCGAAATCTTCTTCTAAATTCCGAGTTCCATATAACTCTATCCCCTATCCGCAACATGTGGTCTTCCACCACCCCCTCTTTATCCTTTCCTAAGAGGTATATTCCCGATAAAAGATCGTCCAAAGTCCCCTCTCTCCCCCTCCGATCTTTCTGGAACCAAATTTTAGCCCCAATCCCAAGAAAATTCCACCCATTTCTATATGATTTTCCAAATACCCACACCATGCGCTTCTTTACCCACTATTGGACCCCACTCATAGTGGAAGGAGCCACTTCTAGCCATCACTACATTCCTCCACATTCTATCATCCTCTCTCTTAAACCTCTAAAACCACTTGCCCAAAAAGTCTTTATTGAACTTATCTAGACTCTTTACTCATTCTCTTCGTTCCTTGAACGTCTTGCAAACCTCCTCCAATGTAACAACCCCTATTTTCTCACTTAAAGGCTGGTCAGGCACGGTACACCGAAGATGGGGCTTGCCTATCAATTAATACCATTCTAAGCACAAATGTAATATATATAATTATATTAAATTCCCATAATTTAGGTTCATGAATTGTAATACCCCGTATTTTTATGCTTTCTAAATTTGGGGATTTATTAAATTTAATGTGAATTATAAATTTAATATAAATCCGAAAATTAATTATTTTAATAATTACTAACGTGACGAGAGTTAGTAATCATTGAAAACCTATTGAATATTTCTAATGAGTAAAGTATATATAATATTGGTTCTATGAAATGTCACGAGTGAATAAAATGACAATTTTGGAAATTTAAGTCGGGACGCGCCTGTGTCGTGTCGGGATTAAATATTGATTAATAAAAGTGAATAAATTATAAGTAATTCGTATGGTAATTTCGAGTGCGTCAAAGTGTCTGGAAGGGTCGAGATAGTCAGAAAAGTGTGCCCGGGGGTTTAGTTTGGCTCTCGGGGCATTGTTAGGCCTATTTAGTACCCCGGGAGGGTATTTTGGACATTTTACAGTTTTGGGTAATTAAACCCACGAAATTTATTAGGTTCTATCAGCATTTTGGAATGGTCTCTTAGGTTTAGCAGACTTAAAACCTTAGAATGTCCATTAGAGAGGAAGGTAGAAAGCTTTCCAAGCAATCCATGGCCAAAAATTCATCCGGTTGCACCGCTACCACCACCAACGCGTAGATCGTGTGACGAGGAACACCACCACACCAAATTGTGACACCCCGACTAATTAAATACAGGGTACCTACTCCTTTATTAAATTAAATCAAAATGCCAAGTTGGCTCAGTTAATATCATCACTGTCGAAAACATTTTATTATTACTAACCACCTAGTATTTAAAAAGTAAGTTGCCAAATTTTAATTAAAGTCTGATTAACATGCAGTAAAAGATTTAAAGCAAGAATAATATCACCATTCACCAGAACGAAATAATAGAATAACCAACACATGATATAAATAAATCCGGAGGAAAAACTCCTCACAACAAATCCCACAACTGAAATAAGTAACGAAATACTGAATACTGAATTAATACATGCCAAAGTCTGAAAAACTGAAATGGAAATGTCTCTAATAGAAATTTGGGCAACATGCCCTACAACTGAGGAATACTGAACATGGAATCCAAATGATAGAAGCGTATAAAAGCAAATCCATGTAACTTCCACAAACAGCTACAGCTCGTCATCTGAGTGAGAATCCTATGCATGGTGTCCTTGTGGCTGGGCACCTAAAATGGTTTTACAAGAAAATAGATTTGAAAGCAAACGGGTCAGAGCCCGAATGTGGAGATATTTTAAAAACCTGCAAGTGCTTTAAAAATATTTAAAACATTAAATGCAAAGTACATGTTAGGACGTGCACTCACATGAAATTCTCACCTCTCGACTAAATGTGCACTCCTAACGTAAGTACCCATCTAAAATGACGCTAACCACTAGCTAAGTGACATCATATCTAGCTAGACTGTCATAGGTTCTACCCTTATTACTCGGCTCCCATTAACATTATGACGCTCGCAATTAAATAGGGGGCTTAACGTAAATTCAGGTTCTCACATAAAAGTAATACAACTCATTATAGATCATCCCTTTTTGTTATTCCATAGTTATACACACAATACCATATGAAAGTTACCAGTTTATTAAGTGTATATTTTCCACAACATAAATATACAATATAAGCACCCCGAGACTAAGCTGCGATGCACACATACTCTACTATCCATCCCGGTACATCACGTACATAAGGAATCACGTATTCCAAATCTCTCAGGAATAGTTCAGATAACACAAATCACACACACAGTGGAGGCGAACACAGTCACATCACATGGGTCACGCACATACCTGCGCTCCCACGATCAGTAGACTTATTAACATCCCAATAAGTCCTTCTCTGACCTATGTTCATCGGGGTAACCAGTGAAAATCCGGGCAACACAAGGATTAGAGGGCCCTAAGCGTACGCAAACCTCCCATGATAGCAAGTATGGTAGGTATGTCATACACACAAATCATATATCAATACTAAGTAAACACGCATCTTAGTAATCACCATAGTTTAATTGTAGTACTTATCGCATTCTCGTACTATCTTATAATTTATACAATTTATATACTCCTGGTTCATTATCATACACGCCATAATTTATTCTCACGTCGTAGTAGGCACTCACGTCTTAACTCAAAGTGTCTATTTGATTCGGTCCACAATTATATAATTTACTCCTCATTATGTCCCAATTATCCCAAGTATACCAATACATCATCAAAGGAAATGTTATCTCTATTCTCGAACAAGTTTACGGAACTCCCAAAATCAAAACAGGCCAAAAAGGCCTAAACTGCCAGCTCGTTAGAAGTCTCGTTCGAACGAGGCTGTTCGAACGAGATTTCGTTCGAACGAACTGGGATATCTAATGAGATCTCGTTCGAACGAGATTATCGAACGAACATCCCTCTCGTTAGAACCCCAAACTGTCAACTCGTTAGAAGCTCGTTCGAACGAGCTCGTTCGAACGAGCTCGTTCGAACGACCTGGGTAGGTCTTCTAACGAGTGACCAGATTCAAGCCCAGAAATCCTATCTCGTTTTTACCAATTTCTACTCCTCAATAATCCTCTAAAATTCGTCCCAACAATGTTTTAAGGTCTCTAATCAATCCTAAACATACTAGGGTCACATACTAACGTGTATTAAGGAATCAATTCATCCTAAACATCATTAAATCATCAAGTCTCTTCACTTTTCCCCAAATATTCAAGAACATAAACCCTAGAATTTATAATCATCAATCTACTTAAATTAGATCCGTTTTCGTTACGTCCAACATATATAAACATCAGGGTAATCATCTCTATACGATTCTACATTCAATTTATTCTCGAAATTTTAGTTCTAAGTCCAATTAAAATGGGTTTTTATTAAACTCCCAAGAATAATTTGATTTATGTAAATTCCTAAGCATGGAAGAAGCATTCTCTATAATAATTGAAATTAAACCACTTGCCTTGATTCAATCTCAGATCTTGATGACGATTTGAAGGAGTTCCCTCTCTCTTTCTGCAGGATTCCCTTCTATCTCTCTCTCTCTCCAAGCTTTCTTCTCCAATAGCTATGGTGGCTAGGGTTTGTTTTGGGAAGATATTAGAAAACCTAATTCTAATAACCTACGTATCCTTCTAGGCTAATATGGGTTGGTTAGTGGTTTAGTGGGTCAAATCCACATCAGATATAATTTACTAATTTTCGTCACTTTTAATTTCCAAAAACACAAAATTACCAAACTACCCCTATATGTTGCCGGTATGGCCTAAAAATACCCCGGGACCCAAACTAAACCCCCGGCTAGTGTTTTTTGACTATCTCGACCCTTCAGGATGCGTTGGCGCACTCAAAACGACCATACGGTTAATAGAATTTAAATTTACTTTTATAATTAAAATAATTGTATCCTGACGCGACTGTCACACGCGTCCCAATAAAATGTCCAAATTACCGTATATCAATCTCACTACAAATTTCATAATTCAATATTCATATATCATCATATATACTCAATATAGTCAAATACCAACTCACATCTTGCTAGTATTTTATCCGGATTAATTCCCAATTAATTCTCATTTAATTAATTAATCCCAAAAATAAATATCGCCAGAAATACGGGGTATTACACAAATTCGTCCACAAATCAGAACTCTAAAATTTCAGGCAAGTATTTATCTTGATCAATTTGGTTAATGCATCATTCATGTTAGACTAGGGTTGATTAGGATGAGTTTCATAGAAGAAAACCCATGTTGGAGATAGGAAAATTGCATATAGTAATTGTATGAATGAAAATCTGGAAATCCCCGTCATATGTAGAGGTTTAACCACGGATTTATGATGAATTAGAAGTAGAAATTCTGGAAAAAGACTGATTAGAACAAAGTTAAAGAAATTTCTAGGGTTCATGAGATTTATATAAGTTTTGGCTCATTTATCCATGGATATTGATGAAAATTCGCATGCTTTAGGTAGGAGATATTTAATTTGGGTTTATAATGTTTGTAGTACGAATTTCTTGGAGTTTGGGTGTTAAAAATATGAATTTGGGTGATGTTGGATGATAGAACCCGTAACTGTTAATCTGCAGAATTCGTCATACCTGTTTGATCGATCGATCGAACCAGGAATGTCGATCGATCGATCGAGCTCCTGCTGTCGATCGATCGACCCCTCCTGGCAGACTCATGTTTCCCCTTAAATAGTGAATTCAATTTAAATGAGTAATAAACTTTAGACATCCTTATTAAAATATTTTGGGAAATAAAGAAGACAATGGGACTTATTAAAAATATGAAACCTTTAATGTAAGACGAGATTTACATTTTTATGGGAATGTACACATCTAAGGGATGATGGAATTATGTATTGAAGAAAGAGACACGTAAGGTAGATACGTTGAAAAATAGATGAGTACCTACTGAACTTTACACTTAGGAGAATAGAATCCATGAGTGTTACGTAGTAAGTTGAAATAGTCCCTCGAATTAAAGTGAGAAAGACGAACCGTTACACGTGATAACTAAATAATGAGAAATAAGGACAAATGTCATAATTATGGGTTATGAGATGTACCTAAATTTGATGTGGTAATAGTAGTAAATTTATATGTCTGTGTTTATGCATATACTATATACGTGTAAAAACCATGCCTGCGCTACTTGCTATCCCTGAGGTTACCGAGTTGGGACAGTCTTATCTCGATGGGACCTTTATGGGGGATATTGACTCGTACCCTAGATGATAAAGATCCTTTGGCACAGGCTAATCAGATCGATAGTCAGATGGACGTGGGGGCATGTGCTGACCTCTTAGATACCGGGACTCAATGCTTCGCCTCAATGTTGTTTGTGTTTGTGTTAATACAGTTCGAGAGTGATTCCGAACTTGTATTTCCCTTAGTACGAGAGATACGGGGGCTGGATAGCAGAGTATGCCCGCACCATAATTTTTATGTGGGGTGCTGTTAGAATATATATATATATTATATGAGTATTTATCATGTATATATTTAAATTCTGAAATTGAGAACTACCTCCTGTGTTTATAGTAAGTAAGAAATGAATAATAATTTCAATTTGGAAATACTTATTTGAAAAGTATGATATGATACTGGGAAACTTTATTAGCAAATAAAGGTTAAATGGGAACTTTGTTATTAAGTGAAATCTACCTTTTAAACAGTCAAATTCTTCAGTTTAAATCTTACGAGTAACCTAAGATAAGATAAATTAACCATTGGGAAGGTTAGTGCGATAGGCGTGCACATTAGAAGAGAGGTGAGAATTTCTCAAGGGAGTGTCGCATTAATATGTTGTTGCATTGTCTAGTAAACATTTTAAATACTTGCTAAACAAATTTTAAATCGTTTTTACAATCAGGCTTTGACCCGTTTCCATTTTCTTTTCTCTCTTGTATATATATGTATGTATTACAGGTGCCCAGCCACAGGGGCGTCATGCATAGGGTCCTTTGGAAGGAACGCGCTGCATCTTAGGTGGGAGTTGCAGGCCTCTTGCTTAGACGACCTCACTTCTTGATTCCTCTTCTAGAATTATTTATTCCAGTTGGGCATGTGTCGCCCTTTCCATTATTCAGTTGTTTTATTGGATATTGTAATCCATTTATTTCCAGTATTTGCACTTTGGGATTTTTATTGTCAGGATGTTTTTCATTTAAGTATTAAATGTTGGATTCAATTAATTGAATGTTTGGTTATTTGGATTTATATATTCCAGGATAATTGTTGTGTGATTCTTTAATGGTGAATGATGTAAAGTTTTTAAATGTTGGTTTATATAAATAAAATTTGGAAACTAATGTCTAAAAAATGGTTTTGACACTTAGCTTAATTATTTAGGGTGTTTAAATTGGTAAAGTTATTTTTACGACAGTGATGCTAAGAATGAACCAACCGTCACCTTGATTTTAATTTAATAAAGGACTGAACACCCGTTATTTAATTAGGTGGGGTGTCACATGTGGTATCAGAGTTCTAGTGTCCATTGGATCTGTACGGCTTATTTCGCTTTCATCTTAACCTTGTTGTTATAAAGCCCTATTTTAGGATTGTTGTATTCTTGCTTTTACGATTACGTCTTTAGCTATTTAAGATTTGAAAATAACTGTAAACTAATAAATTTCTTCACATTTCAGATGCCTTCGAGACGTGCACTAAAGGATAGGCGTGCCCAAGCCGAGCAGCCAGCAGCTCCGGCTCAGGGAACGATGAATGCTAATGAGGTAGCCGCTATTGTTGCTCAGACGGTGAATTCTGCGTTAGCGGTAGTACAGCAGGCTCCACCCCAGATTTAGGCAGTGGCGCCAGTACCTGCACAGCTTCCATCAGCATGGGAGCGGATTAGGGATGCCTTTCAGAAGGCGCATCCCCCCGAGTTCTCAAGTAGTTCAGATATCATCATCGTCAGCCAATGGAAGAAGGATATCTAGAGGCATATGCATATGTATGAGTGCACAGACGTACATAAATAGTTGTTGGCTTCCTTTAAGCTAGTGGGGGCCGCTTTGCAGTGGTGGGAGTCCACCACCACCTTGGAGAAGAGGGATACTATTCCGATTCAGTCATTCTGGGAGCGGTTTGACCTCAAGTATTTTCCACCCGTCGTGCAAACTGAGATGAGGCAAAAGTTACTGAACTTGAAGCAGGAAAATTCTACTGTTGCTGAGTATGAGGAGGAGTTCACGAGACTTCTCACTATAATGACAGATGAGGCACCCACTGAGGGTAAGAAGACAATGTTGTTTGTGGACGGGTTAGCTTGGAGGATCCGTCATCACCTTATAGGGAATCTATCTCTGAGTACTTTCACTGATGTACTCAATGCTGCTTTACTACACTGCCAGGATCACCGCTTCCATCTGCAAGGAAGCAAGCGGGCAGGAGAGTCCAGCCAGCAGGGCTGGACAGGGGGTAGTGGCGCTAGTGGAGCACCGACATCGCGGGGGAAAACTCGCCAGTATGAGCAGAGTTCCCATCAGGGGACCCTGCCAAGCAGTTCCGATCATGTGATTCCCGGTAGGGATTTTGGGGAATTAAGCAGGGTCGGCAGGTCCAGCCTAATCAACAGGGCCAGCAAGGCCAACACCGTCAGCAGCAGGGCCAACAGCGTTTCCATCAGGGCCAACAGGGCCAGTGGCGGGGCGGTAATGGCAAACAGGGCCGTGGTCAGCAGGGTCAGAGGGGAGGTAATTTCAGAGGCCGATGTTTTATGTGCGACAAGAATGGCCATAAGCATCAGGATTGCCCAGAGGGTGATAGGGCCCCACAGTAGCAGGGTTCCCGTAATGAGCCACAGAGGCCACTTTTTTCAGCCGCCCTCCCAGCACCAGCTCAGGTACCAGCCCTACCATCCATTCCAGCCGCTCCAGTGCAGCAGGGGCAGTTACAGTACGGACGTGTCTATAATGTCCACCAGGCAGCAGCTCCACAGGCACCACCCGTGATTGAGGGTATATTTCCTATCCATGGTTCTATGGGTCCAGTTTTATTTGATACTGGGGCGATGCACTTTTTTATAGCTACTCATTTTGCGAAGGCCTTAGGGTTATTAGCCACAACAGAGAGCACTGTGACGTGTGTAGACTCACCACTGGGGAGTGGATCGCTAATTTTCTTTATATGCCGGGGAGTGGGGGTAGAGATTGGTATCTTGGTATTACCAGCAGACATGTTAGTCTTAGATATGCATGAGCATGACGTTATTATCGGTATGGATTGGCTCGCAGCTTATAGAGCCATGATAGATTGTTTTGGTGGAAGTATTGTCTTTGCCATTCCGGGGCAAGAGATGTTTGTAGTGGTGATGCCTCGCCCAGAGGGAGGCTCGACCGCTCATTTGTATTACATAGAGGAGGATACCTCTAAGGAGGTTGTGATTCCCTTAGACTCGATCCCAGTTGTTCGTGAGTATTTTGATGTATTTCAAGAGATACTAGGCCTACCCCCCAGTCGTGAGATAGACTTTTTCATAGATTTATTATCGGATACTCGACCTATAGCGCGCGCTCCATACCGTGTGGCTCCGGTGGAGATGCGAGAGTTACGAGATCAGATAGAGCAGCTGTTAGGTCAGGGTTTTATTCACAGGAGTGCCTCACCTTGGGGCACTCCAGTTTTGTTTGTGAAAAAGAGAGATGGTTCACTGAGGCTATGTGTGGACTACTGGGAGCTGAACAAGGTCACGATACGGAACAAGTATCCATTGCCTCGAATCGATGATCTGTTCTACCAGCTTAAGGAAGCAACTTTCTTTTTGAAGATAGACCTGCGGTCAGGGTACCATCAGCTACGTATTAGGGAGCAGGATGTTTCAAAGACTTCTTTGTTGACGACATATGGGTCCTATGAGTTCAGAGTAATGCCATTTGGACTCACAAATGCTCCAGCCGTATTCATGGACTTAATGAACTGAGTGTTCAAAGAGTTCTTGGATGAGTTCGTCATCATTTTCATAAATGACATTCTGATATATTCACACTCCGAGGAGGAGTATGCCGAGCACTCGAGGAAGGTTCTTCAGACTCTACGAGAGCATCAGCAGTATGCTAAGTACGATAAGTGCGGGTTCTGGTTGCGGGAAGTACAGTTCTTGGGGCATGTTGTTTCTGAACAGGGGATAGCAGTTGACCCGAGTAAAGTGTCAGTGGTGAGGGAGTGGGGACAACCCACGACACCGACGAAATTGCGTAGTTTCTTGGGATTCGCCGGATACTACAGGAGATTCGTTCGGGGATTCTCTAAAATAGCGGGTCTATTGACGAACCTTACTCGCAAGGGGATACCATATATTTGGAATGATGCTTGCCAATTGGCTTTCGACGAGTTGAAAGAAAAGCTTACTTCAGCACCGGTCCTTGCCTTACCTAAGACGAGTGTGGAGTACATGGTTTACACCGATGCCTCTCTACGGGGACTTGGGGGAGTACTTCAGCAGGAGGAGAAGGCTATGGCTTTTGCCTCCCGTAAGCTTAAAACGCATGAGAAGAATTACCCCACCCATGATCTGGAGTTAGCAGCGGTGGTTTTTGCTTTGAGGATATGGAGGCACTACTTATTGGGGGAGAAATTTCACTTGTTCACAGACCACAAGTCACTACAGTACCTATTCACTCAGCGAGAGATGAATATGCATCAGCGCAGGTGTCTAGAATTTGTTAAGGACTATCAGTTCGGCATAGAGTACCATCCAGGGAAGGCCAACGTAGTTGCTGATGCGTTGAGTCGTAGACCGGTATATGATGTACTGGACGTCTAGAAAGCAAAGTGGAAAGAGTTGGGTCACCAGGACGCAATAGCCCGTTCCTTCATATCTGTTATGACAGTGACACCCGAGATTGTTACGAGGGTGATACAAGCTCAGACTGCAGACCCGTTTTTCCATGAGCAGATTGTACGACTTTTAGCTGAGGGAGTTGAGTCCTATTCTATTAGTTCTGATGGGGGTTTGAGGTTTAATGGGAGATTGGTGGTCCCAGAAGGAGCAGAATTACATCATGCAGTGATGACCGAGTCTCACGAGTCCCGATTTACAGTACACCCTAGGGGAGATAAGATGTATCAGGATATGAGGCGGCAATACTGGTGGAGTGGGATGAAAAAGGACATTGCTGAGTTCGTGTCCAAGTGTTCTACCTGCCAGCTGGTAAAGGTGGACCATCATAAACCGTCAGGGTTGCTTCAGCCATTGGAAATACCTGCGTGGAAGTGGGAGAGTATTTCCATGGATTTTATCACAGGGTTGCCTACATCACAGAGAGGCCACGACTCCATCTGGGTGATTGTGGACCGTTTGACCAAGGTGGCTCATTTTCTGTCGGTGCGGACAGACTATACCGCGGGTCAGTATGCTCAATTATTCATTGCTGAGATTGTCAGATTACATGGGGTGCCCCCTGAATATTGTGTCAGATAGAGACAAAATTTTCGTGTCGCGTTTCTGGGAGAGCTTTCAGGAGGCTATGGGTACAGAGTTGAGGTTGAGTTCAGCTTATCACCCACAGACAGATGGACAAACAGAGCATACTCATCAGATGTTGGAGGATATGCTACGCATGTGTGTCCTTGATTTTGGAGGAGGTTGGGAGCCACATCTTCCACTGGTAGAGTTCGCTTATAATAACTCTTATCAGTTCACGATTGGCATGGCTCCATTTGAGGCTTTGTATGGCAGGCCTTGTCGTTCCCCAACGAGTTGGTTAGAGGTGGGAGATAACAAATTTCTCTGACCAGAGGTGATTCAGGAAACCTCCGCGAGGATTGAGATTATCAGGAGTCGCATTCGAGTAGCACAGGACAGGCAAAAAAGCTACGCCGATGCGAAATGGTTCTTCCGAGAGTTTGATGTGGGGGACCAAGTATTAATACGTGTATCTCCTATGAAGGGAGTGATGAGGTTCGGAAAGAAGGGTAAATTGGCCCCGAGGTACGTGGGACCATTTCCCATTATCGAGAGGGTTGGGCCGGTAGCATACAGGCTGGGACTGCCAGAGCATTTACATCGCATTCACGATGTATTCCACATCTCGTCGTTGAGATGATATCTTCGGGATGACATGGCTCACACCCACATAGCGATAGAAGAGATAGACTTACAGCCTGACAGCTCTTACGGGGATAGACCAGTGGCTATCCTAGACCATAGCGAGAGGAGATTGAGGTCGAAGATAGTTCCACTTGTACGGGTCCAGTGGGAGCATCATAATGCAGAGGAATCCACCTGGGAGCGCGAGGCAGATATGCGCGAGAGATACCCAGATTTATTCTTACCAGGTATGCCTTATTTTCCGAATTTCGGGACGAAATTCCGTTATTAGGGGGAAGTATGTAATACTCCATATTTTTATGCTTTCTAAATTTGAGGATTTATTAAATTTAATGTGAATTATAAATTTAATATAAATTCGGAAATTAATTATTTTAATAATTACTAACGTGATGAGAGTTAGTAATCATTGGAAACTTTTTGAATATTACTAATGAGTAAAGTAATATAATATTGGTTCTATGAAATGTCACAAGTGAATAAAATGACAATTTTGGAAATTTAAGTCGGCACGCGCCTGTGTTGTGTCGGGACTAAATATTGATTAATAAAAGTGAATAAATTATAAGTCATCCATATGGTCATTTCGAGTGCGTCAAAGTGTCCGGAAGGGTCGAGATAGTCAGAAAAGTGTACCCGGGGGTTTAGTTTGGGTCTCGGGGCGTTTTTAGGCCTATTTAGTACCCCAGGAGGGTATTTTGGACATTTTACATTTTTGGGTAATTAAACCCACGAAATATATTAGGTTATATCATCATTTTGGAATGGTCTCTTAGGTTTAGCAGACTCAAAACCTTAGAACGGCCATTAGAGAGGAAGGTAGAAAGCTTTCCAAGCAATCCAAGGCCAAAAATTCATCCGGTTGCACCACCACCACCACCAACGCGTAGATCGTTTGACGAGGAACACCACCACACCAAATTCATCCACAAATCAAAACTCTGAAATTTCAGGCAAGTATTTATCTTGCTTAATTTCGTTAATGCATCATTCATGTTAGTCTAGGGTTGATTAAGATGAGTTTCATAGAAGAAAACCCATGTTGGAGATAGGAAAATTGCATGTAGTAATGATATGAATGAAAATATGGAAATCCCCTTCATATGTAGAGGTTTAACCATGGATTTATGGTGAATTAGAAGTAAAAATTCTAGAAAAACAATGATTAGAACAAAGTTAAAGAAATTTCTAGGGTTCATGAGATTTATATAAGTTTTGGCCCATTAATCCATGGATATTGATGAAAATTCGCATGATTTATGTAGGAGATATTTAATTTGGGTTTATGATGTTTGTAGTACGAATTTCTGGGAGTTTGGGTGTTAAAAATATGAATTTGGGTGATGTTGGATGATAGAACCCGTAACTGTTAATCTGCAGAATTCGCCATACCTGTTTGATCGATCGATCGAACCAGGAGTGTCGATCGATCGACGCATCGATCGATCGAGCTCCTGGCATCGATCGATCGACCCCTCCTGGCAGACTCATGTTTCCCCTTAAATAGTGAATTCAATTTAAATGAGTAATAAACTTTGGACATCCTTATTAAAATATTTTGGGAAATAAAGAAGACCAGTAGGACTTATTAAAAATATGAAACCTTTAATGTAAGACGAGATTTACATTTTTATGGGAATGTTCACATATAAGGGACGATGGAATTATGTATTAAAGGGAGAGACGCGTAAGGTAGCTACGTTGGAAAATAGATGAGTACCTACTGAACTTTACACTTAGGAGAATATAATCCATGAGTGTTACGTAGTAAGTTGAAATAGTCCCTCGAATTAAAGTGAGAAAGACGAACCGTTATACGTGATAACTAAATAATGAGAAATAAGGACAAATGTCATAATTATGGGTTATGAGATGTACCTAAATTTGATGTGGTAATAGTAGTATATTTATATGTCTGTGTTTATGCATATACTATATACGTGTAAAAACCATGCCCGCGCTACTTGTTATCCCTGAGGTTACCGCGCCGGGACAGTCTTATCTCGATGGGACCTTTATGGGGGATATTGACTCATACCCTAGAAGATAGAGATCCTTTGGTATAGGCTAATCAGATTGATAGTCAGACGGCCTAAGAGACGTGGGGGCATGTGCTGACCTCTTAGAGATCGGGATTCTATGCTTCGCCTCAATGTTGTTTGTGTTTGTGTTAATACAGTTTGAGAGTGATTCCGAACTTGTATTTTTCTTAGTACGAGAGATACGGGGACTGGATAGCAGAGTATGCCTGCACCATAATTTTTATGTGGGGTGCTGTTAGAATATATATATTATATGAGTATTTATTATATATATTTAAATTCTGAAATTGAGAACTACCTCCTGTGTTTATAGTAAATAAGAAATGAATAATAATTTCAATTTGGAAATATTTGTTTGAAAAGTATGATATGATACTGGGAAACTTTATTAGCCAATAAAGGTTGAATGGGAACTTTGTTATTAAGTGAAATCTACCTGTTAAACAGTCAAATTCGTTTGTTTAAATCTTACGTGTAACCTAAGATAAGATAAGTTAAACAGTTGGGAAGGTTAGTGCGATAGGCGTGCACATTAGAAGAGAGGTGAGAATTTCTCAAGAGAGTGCCGCACTAATATGTTGTTGCATTGGCCAGTAAACATTTTAAATACTTGCTAAACAAATTTTAAATCGTTTTTACAATCGGGCTCTGACCCGTTTCCATTTTCTTTTCTCTCTTGTATAAATATGTATGCATTACAGGTGCCCAGTCATAGGGGCGTCATGCATAGGATCCTTTGGAAGGAACGCGCTGCAGCTTAGGTGGGAGTTGCAGGCCTCTTGCTTAGACGAACTCACTTCTTGATTCCTCTTCTAGCATTATTTATTCCAGTTGGGCATGTGTCGCCCTTTCCATTATTCAGTTGTTTTATTGGATATTGTAATCCATTTATTTTCAGTATTTGCACTTTGGGATTTTTATTGTCAGGATGTTTTTCATTTAAGTATTAAATGTTGGATTCAATTAATTGAATGTTTGGTTATTTGGATTTATATATTCCAGGATAATTGTTGTGTGATTCTTTAATGATGAATGATGTAAAGTTTTTAAATGTTGGTTTATATAAATAAAATTTGGAAACTAATGTCTAAAAAATGGTTTTGACAGTTAGCTTAATTATTTAGGGTGTTTAAATTGGTAAAGTTATTTTTACGACAGTGATGCTAAGAATGAACCAACCGTCACCTTGATTTTAATTTAATAAAGGACTGAACACCCGTTATTTAATTAGGCGGGGTGTCACATGAATATTTTCATAACAATAATTAAATCCAAACCAATACCCAGTATATAATAAATTTGGCAAGAAACTAAATATCTAAACCCAACATAACGTAAAAAAATCTCGGGCTTTTGACCTTATAATTATCTCACATGAAATAAATAACTATAGCGAAAACGCACCTATGCTAGAGTCAATAAATCTGAAAAGATGTCAAGCAAAAGAGATCGCAAGACTGGTATAGTAATAATCCCGCTATCCCTGTCTAGGAGCACTTAGGAAGAGAAAACATTTAAATTTGGGTCAGAGCCCTAGGTTTGCAAGAATTAACTTAATCAATTGAAGATTCATATTATTAACTTGTCACTCGCATACGATTGACATCTAACCCCTCAGTTAAGTGTGATATTACTCACATCCCAATACGTTCCAAATAATAAGTGGCACAACGTGTCAATTAAATAACTATGAATTTGGCAATAATTAAATGCTAAATTAAGCAAACTATATTTAGTTACCAAATCCCAAAATATCCCAGTCTTATGTCTCACGTAAATGGCATCAACATTTATTATGCACAACATAGTAAGGGTTTGAATTTATGTCTACAATCTTAGACAATTTAAATTATTTTCTTTAAATCGGGGTAAATATATATGTCCTTTCATATATTCAACACACAATGGCATCTACCATTGGTGTCTAGTTCTTACTCTATCGACAAGTCCGGAGGAATCTTTTTTTAAGCTTACATCACAAAACACACATAAATTGGGGCAGTCTCAACGTAGTATACCAATTCACGGCCCATATCTAGCAGTGGCAAAGGCTCCCAGGTTCAATACCTACCTCTCCTAGATGGCCCCACTACGTAGTACCTATATGATCTACACATCACCTAGACCACCTATGCCGACATGTGCTATGCAGTCCAAACGTACGAAACCCCAAATTGATAGGACTGTCCATGAACATTGGTATGTCCACACAAATACATAAGTACATATAATTTATCACATATATTATCTATGGGTAACTAGTCTATAATTACAATAAAAAAAATCCCACATAGTTTCAATAATTATCCATTCATTATTAATTTACCATCTAATGAATTCTTAATTATGTTTCTTTGAATAATTCCATAACCAACTATTTAAATAGTATTTTTTCAATTAAATGTAGATATATTTATATTTTTAATATATTCTCTATTGCCCCAAACACGAACCCACCAACTCGCATGGACTTCTAAAAATGTCCCTAACCAAACCCAGGCCCAACTCACTAAGCCCCCAGTGCTGAATCGATTTGGTTCTTGGACAAATTGATTCGCTCCAAGGCCGAATCGATTCGGATTATGGTAGTAGCTCATATCTGCCAAGCCGAATCAATTCTCCCTACGGCGGAATCTATTCAAAAAGCAGCAGTTGCCCAGATCTTCTATTTTCTTTCAACACGCAAATTCTTAATTCCTTCCCTAAGTCTGACCTAAACGTTTACACCATTATAAAAACATACTAACATAATACTAAGCCTTAGTTTATCATTTTAGGGTGACAAATTTCATACATTAACCTCAATTACCCTCTCCGATTTCCAGAATTTATGCAGTTACTCTATAAACTTAAATCTAATTTTTTGCCGCCATAGTACTCGCGTGTAAATCAATTGATGGGGCATATAATCGGGAAATTAAGGTCATATTCTTCTGAGTATGAACATCCATTTACACCCCTCGTGTAAATTTCAAGATTTGTGCCAATTTGTCTCAAGAACCCTAAGGTATCTATCATAAATTTCAAGAACTTGATACCTAGATTTTTGGGTCACAATTCTATATTAAAATTAGTCCTTTACACGCATGGGATAATTGTTCAACATCTAATCATCAAGATTTAACCTAAAATCTAGAAATCCTAGGATCTCATTATAATTCATCAAAAAATACATTGGAAGTTAAATTATGTAAGAAAATTCTTCCCTTAATAAGTTATGAAAGACATCCCCTTGATTCCCTTTTGATTTCTTGTCTTTTATCCTCTTATCTCTTGGTGCAACAGTTAGGTTTAGGTTTCTACTCATTAATGGAGACTTGTTTATCTCCCCTTAAACATATATTACTCCTAAATCACGAGTTAGGTTAAAACCCCAAACTTTGGACCCCCAAATGGGCCCGAATCCAAACCTGAACTAGCCCAAAGTTTTTCAACTTACATACGCGTGGCCCTAGACTATTTCTAAATGTTCAAAATACCTAAACGAACCCATATACTCCCCGATATATGTCCCGAATTGTTTTATCCCATCATTATATATTTTTAATTGTTTCACACCTCATTTATGCATTTTTTCGAGTCATGATATTGTTATAACCATAACCATTAACATACAAAATCAATCATACATAATTATGACTTAGCAATGAATTGCATATACATAATTAATAAATTAAATTTACCGATTAAGTCCAATTTTCACAAATTTTTTATTTATTCCAAAAAATTTACCTTATTGTTTCTTATAGAAATTTATGGTTTATTACAACCCAACTCACTAGAAATTACTTAAACCCATCCTCGGTGCCTTTCCATAAAAAAATTCCGCATAATCCTCTCTAACCGATCATGATAATGTATTCAATGACATAGAATATCTAAGTCGCATAATGTATTTAGCATTCGCAACAAAGCTACATGTCGCAGATTGTATATATTTATACAAATATATTAATAATATTTATTTTTTATACTAAATAATACCTCACCTTTCTTGACATAATGGTGTGTCGAGGAAGGTTATCTATTAGGCGACATAGTGCATATGTCTCAGAATGTTATCTATTAGGTGACATGTTATGCATGTCGTGGAATGTCATCTATTAGGCGATATGATATACATGTCGTTGAATGTCATCTCTTAGGTGACATGTTATACATGTCGCAAAATTTCATCTATAAACGACATGCTATACATGTTGTGGAATGTAATCTATTAGGAAGCATAGTGCATGTCGCAAAATGACATTTATTGCGTCACTAAAAGTCAGTATTGAGAATATGTTTTTATATTCAGGAACACCCACATTGTGCCGTGAAAGTAGTTTTGGTTTTTTACTTAATAATTTCAAAAGAAGACTTCAAGATGATTATATATAAATGTTTCCATTCATATAACCAGTATAAATTTGCATTCATAACAATTTAGCATTCAAACTCACGCGCAAAATGACATCCTCTTCAATATTACAATTATTCGCTAAAAGGCAATTCATCCTAGTTAAATATATGCATTACTATAACAAATGTTCAAAATAACATTGAATGAAAAAAAAAAAAAATATCGCGACATGGTTTTGATGAAGCTAAAAGTATATATCATTTCGCAACATGATACATATGTCGCCAAAAGTAAGGGGTAATTATGCTACATCCAAAGGATGTTGCCGGAAGTAGGGGTCATTTCTCAACATGACACACTTGTCGCCAAAAGTAAGTGATAATTTTGCGACATCTAAAACATGTCGCCAAAAGTAGGGGACCTAAATTCGTAACATCGATTGGAAGTCGCTGAATGTAAATGACATTGGAGGAAAAAATTTAGGATGGAGCCCACCAAAATAACACCATCCTGCGACAAAAAAATATATGTGTCACCAAAAGTACACCCTTTAGCAACACGAAAATACTAATACCACTAAACATCTCTTGAATTCTGTTTTTGCTTATAGTGATAGCCACATGCAAAAATCTTCAATGAAACAAACGTTCCATACACTCCAAAGTAATACAATATTCATCCTTATCATTTAACATTCACGTTTTATCCATGCCATCACATAAAAAATTAACTTATTAATGGTACATGTAGAAAATTTGAGTATCTGATGGTGATCAAAATCATTTATTGGAGGCTCAACGTCTATTTTTGCTGACTGTAAGAATAAGGTATGACAAATGATCACCTAAAAACCACTATTATTTGCATCCCAATTAAATTTACGATGTTATTTATTTATCATGGGAAAATATTCGTTCACAGTACTACATAACTTTATCTACGCAATGGAAAAGATTTCATGTTCTACTTCAAAATTAGGAGGTTGAGTTACGAGTGTCGCACATCAAGACGATTAGTGGCAAATTATGTGGAAGAAACAAATGGCCCCGATTTTAATATTAATAATGATGTGAAGGTATATCTCATATCTTTCATTAATATGGTACTTCTTCAATTTCAATAATGTTTCCAAACTATAATCATTTTCTTTTTCCTTTTGGATGATTTATGTTTACTTAATTATAAAAACTTTCCATCGGATCAAGGATGTACAAATAAGACATTCATATGGCACTACTACAAAATTGCATTAGTATTCTCTCATTGGATTCCTTTAATATATTTACCCAAATACATAAACATATTACGACCATTTAATAATAAATGTATCCATCCAACGTGCGTTACACATGCAATGGACGTGAGTGCTTACTAGTAACACATAAATGAGTAAGCATTTTTTTAGAAATAACATAAATAACATAGATATAAGAGGAGAAAAGCCCATCGAGTATGAGTAATAAAAGCACCTATGCTATGAAAGGCTTGCAAAATATCCAAACAATAACGAGTTTTAGAACTTTTAAAAGGGATAATGTGAAATACCATCTTAATCTCTTCACAAATGAGATCAGAAATCAATGAAACCTTCATAAGTACACCCTCGTAGTTTGCTTTGCTCCTAGCACATCACAAATGCCAAAAAAATAAAGGCAGGAATGATACGACAAAGAATACTCATAATCTTGTTGCCCTTTGAGTTAATCCACCAAATCATCAAATTGCCACTAAAATTGGAGGATGACATCCTTAGGCCCAAAATATTTGAGAATCTACTCCAGATAGCTTGAGCAACATCGCCTTTCCAAAATAGGTGATCTCTATCTTCTTCACAATAAATTTCACAACACCTACATTTGGAAGGTAGCGGGATTTAGATTTTTTTAATATACTCATCAATAGTAATGTCGTTATAAAGCATAGGTTTGTTGGCTTTAGTCTCATCTACAATGATGTATTTAGGCTCCACTCCCATATGTTTTTAAAATTATAAAAAGTCCCATAACCACCCAATACTGTCTATAACTTTCGTGTAACTACCTATCATTCTTTTTGTAGACAATGACACTTGTCCCATATAGGACCAACAACTAAAAAATAAAAACATGGGAGTAGTGACAAATAAATCATTATAAATATGACTAAATACTTAAGATCCCTATAAAGCAACCTCCACATGAAAACTGAAATTTTAGGACAAATCCTCTTATCCCATATAAGAGAGAAGGATCTTTGAATACAACCTTTCGCCCACACCAAATGCCAAGATGATTTGATATCGAAAGCACCATTTTTTGCTAAAGCCCACTTCCATCATCCGTACACTTCACATCCTTTGAAAAATACTACATGTAGTTTGTTAAACACAACACTATCCAACTCAAAGAGTAAATCAGCTAAGAGATTTTATGCGAAAGACAAGTCTAGGGGTTAACTTTAGTGATGTATTGTCCAATTAATGATATAAATTAATAAATATAATATAAATTTGATATTTTTACCATTTTAAATCTAGTTTGCCACGGTAATTTCAATAATATAATTTTTATATAGGAATTTTGCTAATGTCTTAAACAATACAATTACAATTTTTTATCATTTTGGATTTTCTAATGAGAAAGTAATAATATAAAATAATATTTTTGGATCAAAATGATATAGTATGATGAAAAAAGTGTCATATGTGACGCGAAAGGACACTTTCCATCTTTTTTTTTTTGCCACGGAAAACAATGGTTAGGCAGACCCATAACCAAATATATAAGAAAAATAAATAATATAAATTCACAAAACCAAAACTACCCAAGAACATATAAGAACAATTACGAAATAGACCACTAAATGAGTTGGAATTGACACCATTGACCGGGCCATAAGATACACCAACAGACCAAAGACCTCAAACTATGAAACGGATAACTTAGAAACAGTCTCTACCAAATAGCTAAGACCTAAGTCTTCCATATTCCTTCACCATTTTTGTCAAAATTGGCAGGATCGTGGAAGCTTCTTGTCTGATTGATGGACGATGTGACATATGTATTTTTGGAGAGAGGAAACATAAGCAGTCCTTTTTGTGTGGAATAAATGTGTGGAGTAGGAATTGAGTTATCATGAGGCTTCTTATCTTAGGCCATTCACAATGGGAACTTATAATAACATTGTGGATCCTTTAATTTGAATTTTTGAGTCACGTTTGGGTTAAATCCCATACAAAATGAAACGGATCAATTAGATTCGCATAAATGGGAAAGAGGTTTAGGGATCTTGTAGTATGGCAAAGACGTGGCATCAGGCGTAGAACATTGTCCCACCCCTCTCCCAGACACCAAACTGTTCCACTTTCGATGACAAATGTAAATAAGAAAAGGAAAAAAAGAAAAAATAAGAAAACTTCGAGGGCTGACTCTCACAAATGGTAAAACTTTTTCGCGCCTAGAGGCAGGCGGGTAAAAGTTTCGCGTCCCAACCGTTTTTAAAGTATTTTCATTGCAACTCTCGCCATATTAACTGATACCACGATGCTCTAAATTTAGCTTATCCATTGTGTTTGGCCTTTACAGGAGGGATGGACCATGTGACATCATTTTCCTTGTGGAAAGAGAAAACATATGCTGTCCTTTTGTGTGGAATTAATACAATGGAATAGGCTTCACTTCATACCCCTCAAGCCACGTTACAAACCTGGCTGGGCAAGTCCACGCCCTTGACAGTTTCCTATAAGAATTTCAAGCCTCTGGTTTTTACTAAAAAACTTTTTAGGCTAATGACCGGTTTCATACACAGTCAGTGTTTGAAAGGGCTTCCGTTGATCACCCGCCCTACCCGAGTTATTCTTTGACATACGCGTGTGTGTATATATATATATATATATAGAGGCAGGCTCATGTGCACACTAAGTTTGCACACTAAGTTTACACATTACCTTTTAAAAGTGTGCAAACTTAGTGCTGGCGCACACCAATTTTTTTATGTGATATTTTAACATTTCAACGGATTCACATAAAAAAAATTAGCTCAAAAAAACTATTTTTCCTATTTTAAAAAAATCGGTCAAACTTTCACAGTTTTTAAAGGGCTTAAAAACTGCAAAAGTTTGACCGATTTTTTAAAAATAGCAAAAAATGTTTTTTTGAGCTGATTTTTTTTATATGGGTTCCTTGAAATGTTTAAATATCACACAAAAAAAATCAACTCAAAATTTTTTTTTTTACTATATATAAAACTTAGTGTGCAAACTTAGTGTGCACAGGAGCCTGCCTCTATATATATATATATATATATATATATATATAGGAGAAGGATCACAAGTGGACCAAAAGAATGGACATTTTAATGGACTTAACAAAAAAGACTAATAAGTCTCGATTATTGGGTGCCTAACAAAAAAGACTAACATTTCAACGGTCGAAAATGCATATTTATACCATTTTTTTACATATCACCTCATCTCAACGGTTTTTTTATTGAATTTTTTGATGAAAAAAATTAGAAATGATATTCTCACTGTGGAGATCATATCCATGTAGTTTCATAAAAAAAATCATTTTTTTACTATTTTAAAAAAATGGTATGTACCGAGTCTGCAACATAAGGAGTCCTTACATGAAAGGGCCTCTCTCTCTCTCTCTCTCTTTCTCTTATATATATATATATATATATATATATATATATATATATATATATATATATATACCGTACTGTTCTTGAGCAGACACATTTTAATAGTGCGAACCGAACATATATCACTTCACGGTAAACCTAGAAATTATCGGCTAGATTATAGGCACAGTCTCTCTCTTTTCTGCGCTCACCGCTAGGTGACATATGTCCGGTCCGCACTCTTAAAATATGGACATACTATATATATATATACATATATATATATATATTTTTTTTTTTTAAACTGTTTATATATAAAACAGTTTAAAAAAATATTTCAAACATTTTTTAATGATTTTATATATAAAAAAACCGTTTAACAAAGCAAGTTTTTAAAAATATTTTTGAAAAATAGTATATATTTAAAATAAATTTAACAGTTTATGTAAAAAGGATTTTTTTTATGTTTTAATAAATAAAAAACAATTTATATATAAACAGTTTATTTATAAAAAAAATGGTTTTGAAAAAATATTTGCAATATATTTTTATATTTTTTATATATAAAAAATTCTATATATATACAAAAAGGTTTAACAAAACACGTCTTTTAACATTTAAAAAAATAGTACATATTGAAATTAAAATTTAATGGTTTGTATAGAAAAGGATTTTTTAATATTTTTAATTATAAAATATATATATATATATATATATATAAAATATCAAAACTGTTATTATGGAATAACACGTTTTGTCACAAAAATATTTTTTAATTAAGAAGTGTTTGTTTTAATATTAGTCTATTTTAATAGGTGTATATCTATCAATGTCTAAATATGAATATATTAAAATAAATTTATTTATTAATGTATTTTTTTTATATTAGATGTATATATTTAGCATATAAATTTGAATTGTACAAGTATTATAATGTGTATTGACATACTCGGGGTGAAATAGTCTTTTTAGTTGAAAAGGTATGACAATTAACAGTTAAACTGGTCAACTGACGGTTTCCGTTAATTATGGAACCCAGTCAACTAATATCGACTAACCAGGCATGATACGACGAAGATAGGGCTTGTTTATCACTTAATACCATCATTAGCACAATTGTGAATATAAATCATTTATACTTAAAGGACCAAGTTTGAAAAGTCACGAATACATCTATAATTAAAAAATAAAACCCAAACCACCAATATTGACATAAGCATTCAACTAGTGTAACAAAATGTCCTCCAACATAAAAATAAATATTCGGGCTTATACCCTTACAAAGTTCCAAATAGATAAAGGATTATAGCTGAGAAGCACCTATACTAGATCCAACTGAGCTGAAATCTGAAAGCATATAAGGCTGCAAGACTGCTATGCACAATCCCGTTGTCCCTGTCTATGTACACCTGGGGAGAAGAATATTTAAATTTGCGTCAAACCCCGAAGTGTGCAAGAATTAATTTCAATAAATTATGATAGAAATACTGTCAATGGACAACAATTATCCCACCTTTTTCATCACTCACATGCGTATAACACCTCACCCCTCATCTAAGTGTGATATTATTCGCATCCCACTGTGTCTCAAATAATAATTTGTGACATCATCTCAATTATAGAAAGATTTCATTTCCAATTAATTAAATTGAATGCAATCCCTGCATTTAAATTACCAACTTATACTAATCCGAGTCTCCTCATTATTAATTATAAGGCATAAACATCTAGTATGCGTTATAGGGTCAAAATATTATGTAGTGTCCATATACTTAGACAATTTAATTTAGTTGCATAATATCTGGGTAAATAATGATATATATCCTTCCATATATGTGACACACAAGGGCATCTACCGTTGGTATCGAACTCGTGCTCTATCGACAAGTCGGTAGGAGTCCTTACATCCTAAATGGATAGTCTGAAGAAATCCTGAGTTCCTAAGTGGACATCACATAACATACATAAATTGGGGGTGGTCCCTACGCAAGACACCTGTATACGGTCCATACCCAACGGTGATATAGGAAGGATCAGCGGCACACCTACCACTCGAGGGTGGAGCATCTACCTAGTACCCATATGGCCTACACATCGTCAAGCTCATATGTGCCGACGTGTGGTCTACGACCCGAACAAGCAAACTCCCAAGACGATAGGACAGTCAACTGGTATGTCCACACACAAATATATACTAGTACATATTATTATCCCATGTAATATGTAAAGGTAATTACTCTATAATTACCCTAAGAATTCCACCAATGTCTACAACATTTTTCCATTTATTAATAATTTATCATTTAAAAAATTATTAAATCCCATTCCATTTGATAATTAATTAACCATCTAGTTAAATGAAATTTCTTCAATTTAATGTGGGTACATTTGTTTTTTATAAATTCATTATAGTCCCAAACACGGTTCTACTTACTCGCTTGGACTCCTAAAAACATCCATAATAAAACCCCCAAAACAAACTCAATTCGTTCCTAGGGCCGAATCGATTCGGTTATGGACGAATCGATTCGTTGGTCAGGCCAAGTCGATTCGGACCTAAGCAGTAGCCTAGTTCTGTTTCGTCTCTTCAAGTACGGGATTTTTATTTTTCATACTAAACTCAATTCCAATGGTTCATTCCAAATCCTAATCATCTAAATGGGTCAATACAATTTAGTTAACCTTTTTAGGATCATTAATTATGTGAATTGGTGACGAATCCATGCCCCAAATTAACCGAATTCATGAATACCTAATATCCATAGTACATCAGATTTTAACCCCAAATTCTCCCTGCCATTTATCTTATTTAATGACATATTAAAGTTGGGATTTTCTAGGAGATTTCAATCCTTAATTCATCATCCACCCCTTCCCTAATTTGTTCATCATTCTATCCCTAAATCTACTCATCAAGAATCCAAAGGGTTAAATCAATTTTCCAAGAGCACTACACCTAATTTATGGAAATAATCATACAATAAAGAATTCAATCCTCTACACATCATATATCATCAAATCTAGTATACCCAAGACAAATTTCCAGAAATTTAAGGGAATAAATTACGATGCATTGAGAAATACTTTGGAAGCATAAAGTAATCGAGAAAATTATTGCCTTAGAAATGGTAGGAGAGGATCCCTTGATGTTCTTCCTTGTTTTTTCCTCTTGTTCTTCCCTTTTCCCCCTATCTTTCGTGCCCTTTTCTTTTCCTCCCGTAACTGTCATTTTTAGAGTTGTGGAATAAGAGTGGGGGAGTGGTCTACCCCCACTGAAGCTCTAATTAGGATGCTAATCCCGAGTTGAACCCTTGGCCTAACTTTTGGACCCCTAAATGAGTTCAAATCCATTAGCTAATTGGTCCAAAACTCTCCCAACCCATATAGTATTGACCCAAGGCCATTTTTAAGGGTTTAAACCTTCTAAACGAGCCAAAATGAGTCCCAAAATATGTTCTGAATTATATATGGCAGTAATAATCGTTCTAATTTGTATCGCACATAAATTTTACGTTTTCTTTTATTATATGCAAATGACATATCCATGCACAAAATGAATCACACACAAGCATACTAGATAAGTTTCCACTTAATATTTCCGAATAAAAAAAATTATTTCTAATAAATTTCCAAATTACTTATTTATTCCAAAATAATATTTCATTAATTATTTAAGAAAATGTGGGGTATTACAAGGAAATTAATGGACCCAAACCCAAAATAATAAGAACTATTGTATCCCAAACAATAAATGACCCATATAAAATTAAACGGGTAGGAGAGTGTTTTTACAACATGACCGTGTTTCTACATCAAACGGGTCCTTAACCCCAAAAAACTATTTCGAAACAAGTGAGGCCTCCTGTTATATTGTCATAGGGAATTGTCTCGGGCATACAAGCGTTACTAAATGTTAGGGTTGTAACATGTATTCAGGTATGAAAACGAGTCTATTCCACCCCGTTCTTTTGTAATTTTCCTTATGGAGAGATTTTTAAAGTTTAACGAGCACTTTAGTACCTCTAAATTTACCTTTTTTGTATTTCAGATCCTGAATTATAGAAATCGACATATAAAATTCTAAAATTTGCTAGTTCAGTCACTTAAGTCCAAAACTTAAGAGACCGTTCCGTATTTTTGGCAAGAAACAGATTTTTCTTTAAATTTATTACTTAAATTCTTTTAAAAAATAATACATTTTTGTATAAAATTAAAAAAAAAATTATGAAAAAATATCATCGAACGCATGTCATCGCGTAGGTGATTTATATATATAAATTTCTTAAATTAGACATTCGACAAACATACTTTATATTTTTATTTTTATGTTAGTTAAAGGTCGCCAAACACCACATTATTTACCAATTTTTGGTTCATTTTTACATACTAACATATGTAATCAATACATAAATATTATTGAAAGAAAAATATAATTCTATATATAATTTTAAATAAGTATTTGTGCATTAAATTATTGTTCTAGCTTATATTGCTTACGCTAATCTCTTGAAAAATTTAAGACTTGAATCGCTTATCAAAGATGCTCATTAGTATCTAAATATTCCACAAACTATTTTTAATTATTTGAAAACTATATTTTAAAATAGAAATAAATATTTAACGGAATAAAGTATTTTAATAGTAGTTATAAGTATTTCAATTAAATATTTATATCTATTATAAAATTATACTAAATAAACAAATAAAAATAGTTTTTGAACTATTTATATCATAATAAACATATTTCATTAATGGTTTGGGTCCTAAATTTTAGAAGAAAATAGCTTAATCAATACATGCTAGAATTGATATGGTAATGTACGAATCCTAATTTAAAATTATAAATAAAATTATATTTCTCTTTCAAAAATATCTTTGTATTAATTATAACATGGTAGTATGTCAAAATGAACCAAAATTTAATAAATAATGTCGTGTTTGGTGACCTTTAACTAACACGAATACAAAAAATACGAAGTACGTCTATCGTAGGTCAAATTTAATAAATTTACATGTAAAAATCATCTACGCTACGACACGTGTCCAACTATATTTTTTCATAATTTTCTGAATTTTGCATAAAACGTTGTGATTTTCTAAAGAATTTGACTAATATATTATGTAGAAAATCTATTTTCTGACAAAAAAAAAAAAAAAAGTGTGCATTATGTTATGGATTAAAGTGGTTGAACTAACAAAATTTGAACTTTGATGTGTCAATTTTAATACGTTGGGGTGTGAAGTTTAAAAAAGTCTAAACTTAGCGAGAGTAAAGTGCCAAAAAACTATTTTTATATTATAAATCTTCCAAATAAGTTCGAGATTCCGCTTGCTATATATAGTTTCCTGATTGGTTTGAAACTTCATGCACAAAAAAGTGAGAGAGTGAGATAGAATTGCAATGAGTTCCCACTTCAACGTAAACCATTTCAGCCATCCACACCCTCTAACGCTATCCAATTACGAAGCCACAGTAACATGTTCATGTTGTACCCTCCAAGCTTCAGGATGGATCCGCAGTTGCAAAGCTTGCAACTATTTCCTCCACGTTGAGTGCTCAGAACTTCCTAAGGAAGCCCCACACCCATGTGACCGAACCCACCCTCTGTGCCTCCTCTCAAAACCCCCAACACATTCGTGTACTGCCTGTTACAGACTCTGCAAAGGCTTCTCCTATGTTTGTGAAGAATGTGACATCCATCTCCATATAGCCTGTGCTAGAATGCCACTTATTATAAGCCACCGCTCCCACAATCACACACTCAGCCTCACTTTTTCATCTCCCAAAAAAAGCAATTGCAAAATATGCTACAACGTCATTGGCTACAAACAGTGGTGGTATCGGTGTGACATGTGTAACTTTGATGTTCATTTGGACTGTGCCAACTCTCATCAAACTGTTGGACATTCATCAAGCTCAGCTACTAGTCAAAGTCCTTTTCGGCCTATCAATATGCCCCAATGGAATGGTGTTACTAGTCAAAGTCCTTTTCAGCCTATCAATAGGCCCCAATGGGGTGGTGTTACTAGTCAATTTCCTTTTCCGCGTCCGACTATTCAGCCTGGCATAATGCACCAATTGGGTGGTGTTACTAGTCAAAGTCCTTTTCGGCCTATCAATATGCCCCAATGGAATGGTGACGATGATGACGATACGACCACTGATGATGACGACGGCGACGACGTTGCTGATGATGATAGTGATGGGTTTTGGGATGTTATCGGGGATCTGGTATCGGGTTTTGTCTTTTGAATTGTTTCCCTTTTTCTTAAAAGAGAAACAAGTTATATTCGCATTTATGTATTTCTGGATGGAATAATTATAAGTGAACCATCATTTGAGACCGTTTTGAAACTGTCATGCCTACATGGTGTGGCGGGATTGGTTTGCGCCGGCGTCATTGACCAATCTCAAAACACCACATAGGCATACAGTTTCAAGACGATCTCAAACGTTGGTTCAGGTAGAATTCTTCTTCTTGGATGTTAAGAAACACAGGTCACTTACGAACCTATGATATTTGTAGTTTTACACTTCCCTCAATAGTATTTACTGTTTGTTTTTCTATTACTATGGCAACTCTTTTTAGGCTTTTTAAACTATGGAATTTAAATTTGTAGAGAATTTGGCCCCACGTTTTCTTCCACTCAATATTTGAATTTACAAGATACTACTTTCCATGTTTATAATTATAGTCGTTATGGTACAGTAACATTTATTTATATAGTCCATTTAGAGTTAGGAGTACACAAAACAGATAATTTTATATCGTTTAGTTGAAGAGGTATTTATATCTATAACCTTACTCATACTCTTTTAAAACTCACTTCTAAAAATAAACACATAACCCCACCCCCACCCATCGAAATTCTCGTCGAAACAGTGTTGAATCCTCATCGAAGACTGCTAGAATACTCGTTGATTGATTTTCATTCCTCATTTGTCTATCTCTTCGTGTATTTCTTTCATTTTTCTGGTTCGCGCTAGCGACACCATTGTCAGAGTTGGAGATGAAGAATTTTCGCCGAAAAAATTGAGGTTTTAGTGAAATAGTAAATTTATTTGTTTCAATTTTTTTTATAAAAGATTATCGAATATGGATGTTGTTTGACAGATTTTAGCAAGTAGATTTCAAATATATAAATTTTGTGAATTTTGGATGTGTAGATTTGAAGTTATGGACTTTTAAAGATTTGATAAGTTTTTTTTTGTATGAGGTGTCAAATGGTATATTAGTCATTTTAATGAACTTTTTTGTACGGGAACTAAATTTATAATTTTTTTTTGCACTGTCCAATTTTTACACACGTTTGAATTGGGTTGTCTTTTCTCCAAATGCCCCTTAAATTTATGAAAATATGATAGATTTTTTGCGACGAATATCTATGTTTTTGCTGACAAGTTCCTATATTCGTTGCATGTTATGAGCACTACTTTCAAATATGTAAGCATTATTGTAACACCCCGTATTTTCAATGATTTTTATATTGGGATTAATTAAATTAAAATGGAAAATTAATCTGGAGTAAAATAAATATTGATTAGCGAGAAAAGGGTTAATATTTATTTATATTGAGTATTACTTAGTGAATGAGTAATAAATTAATAAGAACGTAATATGATTTTCGTGAGTGAGAAATACGGTAGTTATGGTAATTTAGTTGGGACACGCGCGTCTGTCGTGTCGGCACTTAAATTTATAAGATAAAATATAATTTAATTTTTGGTCATCCAAATAATCATTTCGAGTGCACCGGTGTGTCCGAAAGGGTTTAAATAGTCAAAAAAGTGTACTCGAGGGTTTGGATTGGGTCCAGGTGTACTTTTAGGGCAAACTGGCACCCCGGAGGGGTATTTTAGCCTTTTGGATTTTTGGCAAAAAATGACCTATGAATTTTAGAGGGATATGTCATCAGTTATGTTTGGGGAGTTAGGGTTAGAAGTTACAAAAATAAAGAGAAGCAATAGAGGGGGAAGATAAGGAGTTTCAAGGGTTTCCACACCATTTTTGCACCACCGCCATCACTGGAGTGTAGATCGGGAGGAGAGGAAGGCCACCCTAACACCTTTTTGCAGAGAATCAAACCTACCATATAATGAAAGTGTTTATCATGCTAAATTAAGTGCATATATTATCCATGTTAGAGTAGGATTGAACAATACCCATGAATAAGTGAATTTGGCTTAAGTTTGGTGAATTAACTTATGATCTTGGGTAGAAATTGCATATAGATTGAATTCTTGTGTGAATAGAAAACGAAATCAAATCATGTGTGATGATAATAATTGAACAAATCTAGTTTTTGATGATGTTCTTGAATAAAAAGAATAACCTAAGGCTTTGGTGTTAAGTTGAGGATTAAAGTGATTTAAATGATAATCTTTGATGTTTTGGTGTTTTGATTACGTAAGAAATCCTTCATACATGGTAGTATAGGGATTAGTATAATTGGCTGGGAGTTTGGGATTGAATCATGGTGGTTTGAAGGGTTAAAATTCGTAACAGCAAAAATGCAGAAAACGAGACCTGCTAAAACGAATCGATTTGGATAACGAATCGATTCGGGATGACGCCGAATTGATTCGGTTTCCCTGAGTTTGACAATTTTCCCTATTTTATCCTTGAACTCGAAATCGATGAACGGGTGAATCCTGGGAATATCTTTAAAACATTTTTAGGGATAATTTGGTTACCAATAGTCTAAGTATAGGATTGGGACTTAGTCATAAGTGAGATGAATTTAGGATAAGAATTATCGGTGTAATATGTAACGTAAGGATTGAAAATTAGTCATGATGAAGGTGAGTGAACCTATAAGTTAGAAAAATGGAGTATGGGTGAAGTACCTACTGAAATAATTTAAAGAATAATTGGCAAACTTCGAGTAGTGGGGGATACTCGAGAATATATGATGAGAAGTATAATAGTCATTTAATAATACGTAGGATATTCAGGAGTTATATATACTATGTACGGGACATATATTATAGGTTGCATATATATATATATATATATATATATATATATATATATATATATATATATATATGTGTGTGTGTGTGTGTGTGTGTGTGTGTGTGTGTGTGTGTGTGTGTGTGTGTGTGTGGTGTGAATACCTATTGTGTAATTCTTATGTGTTAACATATATAGGCTACCTGCTATCATGGGAGGTTTCGCGAGTTGACAGTCTTATCCTGATGAGCCCATTGGGGGGATTTTGATTTATGCCTCAGAACATAGAACTTAGGGATTGAGCACTACTCGTATGAATGAGAGTGTGACCGATCATTTGGGTGTGTTGTGCGTAGCCCAAAGGCTTAGGACTATGTTCGAGAGTGATTCTAAACCAGTTGTCCTTTATTTAGTATGTGATATACCAGAACTTGAGAGTGGAGTATGCCCGCATCGCAAGTCTCCACATAGGGATGTCGTATCCACATATATTACAAGTGCGGTGTGTTTGTGTGTGTGTGTGTGTGTATATATATATATATATATACACTTGTGATTTATTCTACTACGTGTGCATTAGTAGATAAAATAGACCAGGATATCTAAAGTAAGTTAATTATGTGAGAACTTAATATTAAAATGGTGGCTTGTAATGGATAAAAAGGGTTTGGAAAATTAGTAACGTATTGTATGGATCATACGGGTGGGTACAACGAACTACTAGACATGAAGAGATTTAATTTAAACTAGTTAGGTCGGATAGCGTAACTAGGTTGGTTTAGAAGTATATGCTAGGCGTGCACATTAGTTGAGAGGTGGGGATCTTAAGTGAATGCACGTAAAGTTAACATTCATACAATATTTTTTCTTTAATGCATTTTAAATACTTGCAAAATATTTTCAAACTATTTTACTTGGGCTCTGACCCATTTTTAATCCATTTTTGTAAAAACCTTTTAGATGCTCAGCCACAAGGACGCCAAAATTAGGAACTTCATCATATTTGACATCTGCAGGTGATGTGGACATTGCAGGACCTCGGTAGTAGACGCCTCCACTTCTATCAGTTCTTGTTCATCATTTCTCTATCTCAGTCGGGCATGTCGTCCATCTTTAGCTAATGGTAATTTCAAATACATTCCACTTTTACTTTATTTCCAGTATCGATTTGGACTTATATTATGGATGATTGTATTTGGATTTCAGTCTAGAGTATTTATTCTATGCACATTTATTCAACTCGTTGCTTTATTATTTACTATTATATATACTAGAGTGGTGAATGTGATTTATTAGGTTTTCTAATAACAAGATTAAAATTTTGACACCGAACTGGGAATGCGAAGACACTCGCAAAGGGTGATTTCAATAAAAAATTCCAACACTAATTTTAATTATGCGAAAGCTACTTTTTAAACTGATTTTATCTTGTTTAAGCTAGTCATGCAAATATGTGCTAAAATAGATAAATCGAATACGCAAATATGATAAGGCCAAGTTTGAGGGGGAAAAACCTTTATTTCACTATGAATCGTAAATCGCAACGTACAATGTACACAATAAAATTTGCAATGGATTAACCGCAAAAATCCACAAGAATGCGCAGTTCTGTCTCAGCCAGAAACACCTCAAGTACTCCCAATTAACTGAAGTCGTCATCCCAGTCTCAGTCTTTATCAGCAATAAATCCCCGCAGGTATCACTAGTCAGCCATAGAGTGCCTATCCACGAGGTGTATTCAAATAGATACAAAACTATCTAGGGTTCTAAACTAATTCACAAGAATAATATTTAAGGGTGTCCTTGTGAATTAAAACAGTGTGTTGGAACACAAAAACATTAAGAAATTTTGCACAAGATATGCAGAAATGTCACTGACAAAAATCTTGAAAAAAATGATTCACGAAACTGGTATATATAGCAACATTAAGGCAACAGATCGTTCAAGTAAGATGTGATGTCATTCAAAAGATATAGCCATCTCGTTCGAACGAGATGCCTATGTCATTTGAGCGACAGACACATGTCATTTGAACGACATCAAACGTCGTTTGAATGATGCAAACGTTAAAAAAACTCCGCCTCTTGCCTTAAAAAAAATTGTTTTCATAAAAGAAAAATCATGTTTGTCATTTCTATGAAAACCAAACATCCCAAACATAATTCCATGAAGTAATTTAAACTCTAAATTCGTTTTATACCTTTCCAGATGTCGGGAGGTCTTCAGACTTGGAGATGCTTGAGTTCGGTTCGTCTTCTCATTTTCGTGACTATTTGTAACGGGATACGCTAAACTAGCCTAAAGCTATGCTATAAACAATGACATAAAGATTGTTCTTACAAATATCCCCCTTTGGATATTCTGGTACGAAAACAAACAAAATGCCCGAACACCAATCTTAAATCAAAATCTCCTATTACAAATTACAAACACTACTAACACCCTTCTCAACCCTAGAACAGAATGGCATAAGTCTCTTTGCCTTCAAACTTTGCTTTCCTTTTTCACGGATGTCTTCATCCGTGTGTCTTAAAATTCGCTAATGAGTACCTACACACACGAGACAAAAAATATATACCTTCGTGACGCATTGAGTTTTAAGCAAAGTAAATCATAAATATATTCTCCCCCATAATTTAAACTCACCAAAAAGTAAGTCTCCATTTTAATTTTCACTCCCCTTTTGTTTTTATCGAAATAGACAAATATACAAAGAATTAGAAACAATAAACATGGAATACGGAGCATCACGACGAACCAAAGATATCATCACAAAATATGTAAAACAAGCACACATGTAATGATCATGTCAAAGGCTAACAAACACCAACTATTTTTAAAATTTTTCTCTTTTTGTTTAAAAAAAATGCAATTTCACAAGTACAACAAACCTACCATATATAATGTATGCAACATATATCCAATAAAATCCGTCACACATATATAGGTATAAACAATCACAAAACACGACACAACATATATAAGTCATACACACTAGTATAGTATCGATGTGTCCAAACGTGTAGAATGGAATGATGGGCGTAAACTAGAAACAAAAGAATTATAACCTAAACACTCAAATATGTTCAAGAGGTTCTAATTGATCGCCAAACTTTATCAAACTAAGCTTGAGCCTCAAGTGACAAATAACGTTGAACTTAATGAACAAAACAAGCACAATGCACGCAAGCCTAGAATTTTAATGATTCTACAAATCAATAGTGTCATGATAATAAGCATAACTAAGATACATTGTCAATGTGCAAACCCGTTGATATTTTCATCCAAACACCCTCAAAATATTTCTTTTCTTTTTTTTAATGAATATATCAAACTAACAAATTTGGCCGATTTTGGCATATTATCTTTTTATTGCCTTATTTTTTCTTGGGCTCTTTTCAAACGGTGGCTTTCACGACGTGATTATTATTCACCCGCAGCCCTTTCCCGTATTTCACTCATCATTTCTCAAATTTCAAACAAATCCTCACAGGCAACAGTTCTTATATGCACAAATCCTCCATAGTCAAATAAAAATGTAGATAACAAGATTGATAAGAGAACATCTCAGCAAGCTCAAATGTACATCATGAAGTCAAAATCCAATAAGCTCGTGCATGTGTGTGTATAGGCATATACAAAGTCGAATCCATAAAGCAAGTCAAGTTCGAAACAACTCCATAAACATGGTTAAGAACAATCTAAGCATCCAAAGTCATAATCAAATGTCCAAGCCGCATGGAAATTGCGTAGTGAATTAGATTGAAACACACCAATATGATACACCAATGTCTAAAACTAAAACACAATGAATCGAAAATATTTTTGGATTTTTCAAAATATTTTTAAAAAAGAAAATCTTTTTGTGTTTTTCAAAAAATAAATAAAACCAAAAATCTTTTTATATTTTTTAAATATGACTCAATAAAAGAAAAATGTAATACAAAAAGTATACATGTCATAAAACTAGCAAAAATATAACATAAAGCACAACTAGAGTATGCCAAACAAATAATGTAAGCAATCAACGATATGATAAAGAAAGAGACGAATCATGTGAAAAGATGTGAGAATCAACTAGTTTACCATCTAGTGCCGATAAAAGTGATTTCCTAACCCAAATAGATATACAACGACGTATGGGGGTTTTGAGAAACAAAAGAAAACTAGACTTCAACTTCATATGAGTTTTTCGAAGATCGACACAAAAATATCTAAGGTGGCCTTTCCTACCATAATGTTAACATGTGTAAATGGGTGGAACGACACCTATGGGACGACCTTTTCTAATGCCTTTGGGATTGGTTTAACCTTTAAAACAAATAATGATCTTGGATTTCATATTCGAAACATCAAAACACGACAAGCCACTACCAATGCTACCAACACTACTCGAGTCTGTCAAAATATTTTTCAACTCCAAAATTTTTTTACTCAAGCAATGAATTAGATTCTTCCAATTTTAGGGATTCCTTCTCTAAATTTTCAATTATTCCCAAAAGGTTGTCACGCTCTCCCTTAAAATATGCACACTTATCCAGAAGAGTCTCTTCACGTGCCACAAATTGATCGATTAAAATATTTTTATCCTCTTTGGCACCAACACAAACCCAAGAGTTTTTAAAGTCCTCCAATTCTTTTTCTAATAATAGGATTCTATCATCACTCTCCTTTTTGGACAATTTTAAAGCAATAAAGTCATGGTCCAAAGAAATAAATTTCTCACGATAAAAATCTCTTTGATTTTGAACCATTTACAAAAGATCCATAGCGGATTTAAAATGAGAATTTTCTTTTTCCAAATTTTTTTTTTTTTCGTAAACGTCAAATTCAAACTATTTATATCGTCAAAACAAGGAGAATCCATCGAGAGTAAAAAAACAAGCATATGAGCGATGAAAAAAAGGAATCACCCAAAAAATAGGCAAACAAGATAAAACGCGATAAATTAGCGTAACCTACCCTGATACCAATATGATTATACGAGGACACTCGCAAAGGGTTATTTCACCAAAAAACTGCAACACCAATTTTAATTATGCGAAAGTGAATTTTTAAACCGATTTTATCTTGTTTAACCTAATCATCCAACTATGTCATAAAATAGATAAATCAAATACGCAAATATGACAAGGTCAAGTTTCAGGGAAAAACATTTATTTCACTGTGAACAGTAAATCACAACTTACAAGGTACACAATGAAATCGGTAATGGATTAACCGCGAAAAACCCACAAGAATGCACGTTCTATCTCAGCTAGGAACACCCTCAAGTACTCCCAATTGATCGCAGTCATCAGTTCAGCCTCAACCTTTATCAGCAATGAATCCCCACAGGTATCACCAGTTATCCATGGAGTGCCTCTCCACAAGGTGTATGCAAATAGATACAAAACTATCTATGTATCTAAACTAATTAACAAGAATAATATTCAATGATGTCTTTTGGGAATTCAAACAGTGTGTTGGAACACAAAAACATGAAGAAATTTTGCACAAGATATGCAGAAACGTCACTGGCAAAACTCTTAAAAACAGTGATTCACGAAACATGTATATATAGCAACCTTAAGGCGAAAGATCATTCGAGCGAGATGCGTTGTCATTCGAACAATATAGCCATCTCGTTCGAATGAGATGCCTATGTCATTTGAGCGACAGACACATGTCGTTGGAACAACATGAAACGTCGTTTGAACAATGCAAACGTAAAAAAACTCCGCCTCTTGACTTAGAAAAAAAATGTTTTCACAAAGGAAAAATCTTGTTCATCATTTTTATGAAAACCAAACATCCCAAACATAATTCCATTAATTAATTTAAATTCTTAATTCATTTTATACCTTTCAGGATGTTGGGAAGTATTCAAGCTTGGAGATGCTTGAGTTCGGTTCGTCTTATCATTTTTGTGATGATTTGTAACGAAATACACCAAACTATCCTAAAGCTATGCTATGAACAATGACATAAAGATTGTTCTAACATGGATAATTAAGGTATTAGTAATATTAATATGTTTCAACAGTCATGCTAAGAATGAAACCAATAATAATTCATGTGTAATTTAATAATGGACTGATCATCTAGGATTATTATATGTAGGGTGTCATAGATGGTATTAGATCATTAGGTTCTAGTGTCCTTAAGATCTGTGCAAACTTATTAGGTTTCCAGTATAGCATTCTTTGACATAGAGCCCTACTATTTGGATTGTTGCATTCATGATTACACTTTTACGTCTTCAGCTAATTTGAGATATATTGAACTGTGGACTTATGGAAACTCTCTTTCATTTCAGATGCCTCCCAGACGTGCACCACGAGTCACCCCACATGCATAGCCTGAGCCACAGCCAACTCAAGCGACAGGGATTATGAATGCTACTGAGGTTGTCGCCATTATTGCACATGCGGTTAATGCGGATTTGACTACTTTTGCTCAGCAGGCACCACAGGCACCACCTTAGACTCAGGTTGTGTCTCCAGACCATGTACACTCTCTACCTTCTAAATGGGAGCGAGTCAGAGATGCCTTTTAAAAGGCTCATCCTCCCGAGTTTCAAGGGAGATCTGATATCGTTACTGCTTGCCAATGGAAGAAGGACATCCAGCGGTATTTATGGATGTATGAGTGCACTGATGTACAGAGACAAATACTAACTACTTTAAATCTAGTGGGGGCATCCTTACAGTGGTGGGAGTCTGTTAACACCGCACAAGAGAGAGATAGCTTGTCGATTTAGGAGTTCTGGGGGAGGTTTGATCGCAAGTATTTCTCATCCACCATTCAGAAAGAGATGAGACGAAAATTCTTAGATGTTTCTAAGGAAGGGAAGATAGTAGATGGGTATGAGGAGGAATTTACTAGGTTGGCAAATTATGTTCCCGAAGAGGTGAGCACGGAGGATAAGAGGATACAGTTGTTTGTGGATGGTCTTACCTGGAGAATTCGACAACATTTGTTGGGTAATCCCATTTTGAAGACGTATACGGATGTGTTGAATGCCTATTTACTACACTTTCAGGACCACTACTTCCACGTGAAAGGAAGTAAGTGCTCAGGAGAGTCCAACTAGCAGGGCAGACAAGGGGTAGTAGTGCCGGTGGGGCATAATCTACTCAAACTCAGATGAGACAGGGTAAGCAGGGTTCCGATCAGGGGGATGCTACTAACCATAATCGTTTAAGAGATTTCAGGCAGGGGAAAGGTGGATTTAGGCGTGGCCATCAGGGTCAGTAGGGCCATGAGGGCTGAGGGAGAGGTGGTAGTGGCCAGCAGGGCTGAGGCCAGTAGGTCCAGAGGGGAGGAAATTTCACGAGAAGATGATTCATATGTGGAAAGAATTACCACAAGCATCAGGATTACCCTGATAAGGGCAAAGTTCCACAAAAGCAGGGAGCTCACCAAGATCCCCAGAGGCCTATTTTTCCCATCAGCCTCCCAGCACCAGCACTGCCCACCACACCAGTCATTCTAGCAACCCCACCTCAGCAGGGGAATTTACAATACGAGTGTGTATATAATGTCCGTTGGGACGCAGTTCCATAGGCTCCACCCACAATTAAGGGTAGGTTTCTTATACATGGGACTTTGTGGCGTATTTTATTTGACACTGGGCTTCACACTCGTTCATATCCACCATATTTTCACGAGCTGCGGGATTATTAAACACGATCGATAGTACAGTCACGTGAGTAGACTCACCACTGGGTAGTGAGACACTTGTCTTCTTTATTTGTCAGGGGGTGAGTATAAATAATAGGAGACTAGTTTTGACAGCTGATATGCTTGTGTTAGATATATTGGAGTATGACGCCATTATTGGTATGCATTGTCTAGTAGCATATAGGACCATGATTGATTGTTACAGTAGGAACCTCGTGTTTGCGATTCCAGGCCAGGAGATGTTCTTAGTGGCGATGCCCCATCCCTAAGGGGGATCATCAACTCTCTTGTATTATATTGAGGATGAGACCTCTCAGGGGTAATGATTTCCCTAGATTTGATCCCTGTTGTGTGCGAGTTTACCGATGTATTTCAGGAGATACCGAGATTATCGCCTAGCTAGGAGATAGATTTTGTCATTGATTTAGCATCAGGCACTCGTCCGATAACTCGTGCGCCTTATTGTATGACTCCTATGGAGATGAGGGAGCTACAGGATCAGACCGAGTATCTTTTAAGGCAGGGATTTATTCATAGGAGTACCTCGCCTTAAGGTATCCCGATGCTATTTGTGAAGAAGAAATATGGATGTCTACTCATATGTGTGGATTACCGGGAGATGAATAAAGTCACGATACAGAATAAATATACGTTTCCCTGAATCGAAGATTTATTCGACCAATTGAGAGGTGTCGCCTACTTTTCTAAGATATATTTGAGATTAGGGTATCACCACTTGCGCATTCGAGAAAAAGATGTACCTAAGACCGCCTTTCTAAGGAGATATGGGTCTCGTGAGTTGCGAGTTATGCCATTTGGGCTAACCAACGTGCCAGGAGTGTTCATGGACTTGATGAAGATGGTGTTCAAAGAGGTCTAGGAGCAATTTTTCATTATCTTTATTGCTGACACCATGATTTATTCCCCGACTGAGGAGGAGAATGCAAAGCATCTGCGTCGGGTTTTACAGACGTTGTGCGAGCACTAGTTGTACGCAAAGTTTGAGAAATGCAAATTTTTGCTACGCGAGGTACAGTTTTTGGGTCATATCAAATTTACCAAAGGGATATGAGTGGATTCGAATAAGGTGACAACGGTGAGGGAGTGGGGACAACCCACAACACCGATGAAGGTGCACAGTTTCTTGGGATTGGTCGGGTACTACTGACAATTTATTCGGGGATTTTAAAAGATTACGGGTCTATTGGCCAATTTTACTCGCAAAGGGGTACCGTTTATCTGGGATGACGCTTGTCAATTGACATTCGATGAGATGAAGGACAAGTTGACTTTAGCAAACGTACTCGAACTTCCCAGGACATGAGTGGAGTGTCTTATTTTTACTAACGCATCCCTATAGGGACTTAGGGGCGTGCTACAACAGGAGGATCAAGCTATAGCTTATGTTTCCCACAAGATTAAGACTCACGAGAGGAATTACCCCACCCATAACTTGGAGTTAGCGACATTCGTGTTTGCGCTACACATTTGGAGACAATACCTTTTGAGGGAGAGATTTCACCTATTCACAAATTATAAGTCACTATAATACTTGTTCACTCAGAGAGAGTTGGATATGTGTCATCGTGGGTGTCTAGAATTTATGAACAATTATCAATTTGACATCCATTATCACCTCGGGAAGACTAATGTGGTGGCAGATGCATTGAGACGTAGGCCAATGGGGGGATGTAGCTGATGTTTGGAATGCGAAATTGAAGGAGCTGGGGCATTAAGATTCAGTTGTCAGATAATTTATGTCGGCTATGACCGTCATCCCCAGATTGTCATGAGGGTGGTACAGGCCCAGGCAGTGGATTCATTTTGTCAGGATCGGATCCAATATCTTTTAGTCGGGGGAGCATAGTAGTACTCCATGGGCTCAGATGGAGGCTTATACTTTAACGGGACATTGGTTATCTTGAAGGGGGAGGACTTGCAACACGCGGTGAGGGCAAAGTTGTATGGGTCACAATTTATGGTGCATCTAGGAGGGGATAAGATGTACCAAGATATAAGACGAAAGTAAAATATTAGTGGAGTGGGATGAAGAGAGACATTGCAGAGTTTGTCTCGATATATACCACTTATCAGCTAATAAAGGTGCACCATCAGAAACCAGAAGGGGTTCTGTAGCCATTAGAGATTCTAATGTGGAAATGGGAGAGCGTTTCCATAGATTTCATTACTGGGTTGCCTACTTCATTAAGGGGTAACGATTCTATTTGGGTGATAGGGGATCGGTTGACTAAGGTATCCCACTTTTCATCAGTCCGAACGGATTATACTAGGGGATAATATGCCCCGATTTTCATCGTCGAGATAGTGAGGCAACATGTGGTACCACTTGATATTATGTCCGATAGGGACACGATATTCGTGCCTCATTTTTAGGAGAGTTCTCAGTAGGTCATGGATACCGAGTTGCGATTGAGTACGACCAATCATCCCTAGAGGGGCGGGCGAGCAGGCAGAGAGGACGACTCAGATGTTGAAAGATATGCTACGGATGTGTATCCTTAATTTTAGGAGAGTTTGGGAGTAGTATCTTCCACTGGTGGAGTGTGCGTATAATAACTCCTATCAGTTTATGATTGGAATAGTACCATTTGAGGCATTTTACGGTAGGCCTTGTCATTCACCCGCTTGTTGGTTGAAGGAGGGGGACAACAAGCTTCTCAGCCCATAGTTAATTCAGGATACTTCAGCCAAAATTTAGTTAGTTTAGAGTCGTATATAGATAGCTCATGATAGACAGAAGAGTTATGCCAATAGGTTTTTTATAGGGTTTAATGTGTGGGACTAGGTGTTATTACGTTTATCTCCTATGAAGAGGATAATGAGGTTTGGAAAGAAAGGAAATTTGGCACCAAGGTATGTGGGTACATTCCCTATCATTGAGCGGATTTGGCCAGTTGCATATAGACTCGAATTGCCAGAGCACTTGCATCAGATTCATGATGTATATCACATTTCTTCGCTGAGGCGATATCTCCAGGACGAGTTAGCTCACATTCACATTGAATTTGAGGAGATTGATTTGCAGCCCGATATTTTATAGGAAGATGCAATATCTCGTACTTTTATGGATACTTAAATTACTTAAGTGGCATAATTTGATAATTAGAGGAAATTACCGTGAATAGTAATTTTGGAATTTATAAGTATAAATTTAATAATTGAGAATTTTAAAGTGAATAGTAAATATTAGTTTGCTGGTGTCGAATTTATATTTAAATGGAGTACATTTTCTTACGGGAGTAAGTATATGGATTGGATTATTTTATTATATATTGAGGGTAGGTGAAGCGACAAAAGAGTAATATTTTATCTGAAACACACGTGTAGAGCCGTGTTGGATTCAAAAAGTAAATTTTTAATGAGTGACTCGAATGGTGATTTTGAGTGCACTATTGATCCCGGATGGGCTGAAATATGTAATACCCCGTATTTTCTGCGATATTTATTTTTGGAATTAATTGAATTAAATGCTTATTAATTGGAAATTAATCCGGATAATAATATTAACGAGATGTGAGTTAGTATTTTATTATAATGTGCATACTTGGCATTATATGAATATTGGTAATATTGAAATTTTCGTGAGATATAAATACGGCAATTTGGGAATTTTGCTTGACGCGTGTGACCGCCACGTCATGGTATTGTGTTATATAATTAAAAAGTGAATTTTAGTTCCATTAACCGTATGGTCGTTTTGAGTGCACCAACGCGTCCGGAAGGGTCGAGATAGTCAGAAAACACTAGCCGGAAGTTTAGTTTGGGTCCCGGGATATTTGTGGGCCATACCGGCATCATAAGGGGTATTTTGGTAATTTGTATTTTTGGGAATTAAAAAGTGACGAAAATGGAATTAATAAGCTGACTATTTCCTTAACCCACTTAACCCACTTAACCCACTACTACCATTTAGAGACTTAATGGGCTACGGGAGAAGTTGAAATATACTTCCAACTTACCAAAATCAAGACACACCTCCATAACCTCCATTGTCTTCTACCTTGGGAAGAGCTTGAGAGAGAGAGAGAAGGAAGAGAATTCTGCAGAAAAGTGAGAGGGAGAACAACTTGGCTATCAAGATTCAACACCAAATTTTGAGTTAATTAAGGCAAGTGATTTAAACTCTTTTAATTCATGTTTCCATGTTTAGGAATTTTCGAAATTGATTTTTGGAGATAAATTAGACCCATGAATTGAAAGTTAAAGGACATGATTTATGTAGGAATTGCATGTAGTATATTCTGGACGAATTTATATGTTGAAAACAGAACCTTGATGATCAAAAGGTAGAATTAGAAGAAACTTAATGATGTTCTTGAATGGAAGAAATCTGGGAATTATTTTGATGTAGTTTTAATCCAAAGTAAGCCTTTAAATGATGAATTATGGGATTTAGAATGTTATTACTGATGTAGGATGTTAGTATAACGTTATAGTAACCTTATCTTGAAGTTGCATGCTTAAAAATAGTGATTTGGGACGGAACTGTAACTGCAAAACGAAGCAGTCCGTAACAGACCTGGTGCGTTCGATCGATCGATGTTCTTCAGTCGATCGATCGACCACCATCGATCGATCGAAGGTCAAGGCCGATCGATCGACCTTCCCAGAATGAATAAAGTTTTCCTTAAATTGGATTTTAATGGTGTTAACCCTTGATTAATATTATTGGAGACATTGTGATTACCCTTAACTTTAGGGAAGACCAGTAGACATGATTATGAGATTGGACCTTAATTGGAATTTAATTTTGAGGAATTATTCTAAATTAATGAGATTCGTTACGTGAGATAATATTTGAGTTAATAGTACAAATTTGAATAATCTGATGAAATAAAGTTTGGGGGCAGAAGTAAAGACCTTAAGTATTATGATATTATATGTGAGAATTATGGGAACTTAATAGTCGATTCGAGATAGGTTTAAGTTTAAGAAAATTACGACGTGAGACGTGTCGACTGTTTAATTTATATATTATCGGTTTACTTGAAATATATGAATTGGGAATAATGGTATAATGATGTAGAGTATACCCTTATTATTATCGAGATATCTAAGATGTGTGAATGCTTAGTATATAATCTTATGTGTATGACATACCTACCATACTTGCTATCACGGAGGTTACGTTCGCTTAGGACCTTCTTATCCTTGTGTTGCCCGGATTTAGATTGGTGCCTAGAGGACATAATTCAAATGAATGACTTATTTGTGAGTTAATGAGCCAGCTGACTATGGAGCGTAGGTATGTACGTGACCATGGATATGATTGAATTATGTTCGCCTCCATTTATGTGTGTGGTGTTTATTCCAACAATTCCTGAGAGATTCGGAATTTGTAATCCTTATGTACGTAATGTACCGGGATGGATAGCAGAGTATGTGTGCGCCGCAGCTTAGCCTTTGGGTGCTTGTATTGTATATTTATGATGTGAAAATATACGGTTATGCGAGAAGGAATTTATTATGTTAAATTGTGAGTATAATTATGGTAATGTTTTGAAAAGATGAAAAAGGGACTTTTATCAATAAATGGTTTGGTTAATAATTGGGAACTTGTGAATTAAAGTAGAACTCTCTATTTAATTGTTAATGTTGGAACTTAAACGTGAATCGAGTAGAAGTGTTAGAAACTCTTTAGATAGTTATGAGATAACACATGAATGGGTACAGGAACGTTAGGAGTGCACAGTTAGACGAGAGGTGAGTATATCATGTGAGAGCACGTCCTAACATGTACTTTGCATATACTGTTTTAAATGTTTTTAAAGCACTTGCAGGTTTTTAAAATATCTCCACATTCGGGCTCTGACCCGTTTTCTTTCAAATCTATCTTTTTCTAAAACCATTTTTAGGTGTCCAGCCACAAGGTCACCATGCATAGGATTCTCATTCTGATGACGAGCTGTAGCTGCTTGTGGAAGCTACAGGGATTTGCTTTTAGACGCTTATATCATTTGGATTCCTTATTCATTACTCCTCAGTTGTAGGGCATGTTGCCCAAATTCTATTAGATACATTTCCATTTCAGTTTTCAGACTTTGGCATGTATTCATTTCAGTATTCAGTATTTCATTATTTACTTCAGTGTTGGGATTGTATTATGAGGAGTTTTCCTCCAGTTTCATTTATATCATGTTACGGTTATTCTATAACTTCATTTAGGTGAATGGTGTCATTATTTCTTCATTACACTTGTTACATGTTAATCAGACTTTAATTTAAAATTTTGGCAACTTACTTTTTAAATACTAGGTGGTTAGTAATAATAAAATGTTTTCGACAGTGATGCTATTAACTGAGCTAACTTGACATTTTGAATTAATTTAATAAAGGAGTAGCTACCCGGTATTTAATTAGTCAGGGTGTCACAGGTGGTATCAGAGCATCAGGTTCTAGTGTCCTTTAGGATCTGAACGACTTATTATGTCTCCGCTGAGCTTTCTTTGATATAGAGCCCTATATTTTAGGACTGTTGTATTCTTTTGTTTATGCTACGATCTTCAGCTATTTTAAAGTTTATAACTGCGAACTTATAGACTTTATTCTTATTTCAGAATGCCTCCACGACGTGCACCACGAGTTCCCAGGAATGCGGCGCCAGAACCACAGCCCGCACCGGTACAGGGCATGATGAACGCCGCTGAGGTTGTAGCTATTGTAGCCCAGGCGGTAAATGCCGCCATTGCCGTTGTTCAGCAGACACCGCCTCAGGCGCCGGTCGTCGCGCCAGTTCAGGCAACTTCATTCCCGTCTGCTTGGGAACGTGTACGTGACGCTTTTCAGAAAGCGCATCCGCCAGAGTTTGCAGGCAGCTCAGATGTAGTAGTCTCGAGCCAGTGGAGGAAAGATATACAGCGACACTTAAGAATGTATGAGTGCTCGGATGTTCAGAAGCAGGTGCTAGCTATTTTTAAGCTAGTTGGATCTGCATTGCAGTGGTGGGAGTCTATTACCACCGTAGAGAAGAGGGATACTCTCACTATACATGAGTTCTGGGTGCGGTTTGACCGCAAGTACTTTCCGTCAGCTGTTCATACGGAAATGAGGAGGAGATTGATGAGTTTGAGGCAGGAGAGCAAGACCGTGGCCGAGTATGAGGCCGAGTTCACTAATCTGTTGAATATCGTTCCTGATGAGATACCGACAGAGAAGAAGAAGATTGAGAAATTTACCGACGGGTTGACATGGAGGATCCGTCAGCATCTGCTAGGGAACCTTTCGTTGGCCACTTATTCTGATGTGGTTAACGCTGCTTTATTACACTGCCAGGATCACCGTCTTCATATGGCTGAGGGCAAGAGATCGGGGGAGTCTAGCCATCAGGGCAGGACTGGAGGACACGGTGCCGGTGGGGCACAATCTTTTCATGGGCAGAGACAGGTAGAGCAGGGTTCTCAGCAGGGGGATCAAAAGAGGTTCCGCTCAGGGGGTTTCAGGAACGGTCAGGGAGGATTCCGAAATGGCCAGCAGGGTCAAAATGGTCAGCATCAGCAGTTTCAGCAGGGCCAAGGGAGGAATGGTAACGGCCACCAGGGCCGGGGACAGCAAGGGGAGGGAACTTCCCAGGGAAATGTTTCATTTGTGGTAAGATTGGCCACAAACGTCAGGGGTGTCCTGATAAGGGCCGGGCCCCACAGCAGTAGCAGCAGGGTGCTCGACATGAGCCACAGAGGCCACTCTTTCCGCCAGCCCTCCCATCTCCAGCTCAGATTATTCCAGCCGTCCCAGTTCAGCAGGGGCAGCTACAGTATGGACGTGTCTACAACGTCCACCAGGCTGCAGTTCCACAGGCATCGCCCGCGATTGAGGGTACGTTTCCTATCCATGGCACTATGGGTCGGGTATTATTTGATACGGGTGCTACACATTGTTTTATAGCTACACACTTCGCGAAGGCGTTAGGATTGTTAGCCACAGCGGAGAGCACAGTTACGTGTGTCGACTCACCTTTGGGGAACGGGTCGCTTATATTCTTTATATGTCGGGGAGTGGGGGTAGAGATTGGTGGTTTGGTATTACCTGCGGACATGTTGGTTTTAGATATGCATGCTCACGATGTGATTATCGGTATGTATTGGCTCACTGATTATAGAGCCATGGTAGATTGCTTCGGTGGGAGCATTGTTTTTGCCATTCCGGGGCAAGAGATGTTTGTAGTGGCGATGCCTCGCCCAGAGGGAGGCTCGACCACTCATTTATATTACATTGAGGAGGATACCTCTAAGGAGGTTGTGATTCCTTTAGATTCGATCCCAGTTGTCCGGGAGTATTCAGATGTGTTTCAGGAGATACCAGGCCTACCCCCCAGTCGAGAGATAGATTTCGTTATAGACTTGCTACCAGATACGAGACCTATAGCACGAGCACCATACCGTATGGCTCCAGCCGAGATGAGGGAGTTGAGGGATCAGATTGAGCAGTTATTGGGTCAGGGGTTTATTCGGAGGAGTACTTCACCTTGGGGTGCCCCTGTGTTGTTCGTGAAAAAGAGGGATGGTTCACTGAGGTTGTGTGTGGACTACCGGGAGTTAAACAAGGTCACGATACGGAACAAGTATCCGTTGCCTCGAATCGATGACCTATTTGACCAGTTGAGAGGAGCTTCTTACTTCTCAAAGATTGATTTGCGATCTGGTTACCATCAGTTGCGTATCAGGGAGGAGGACGTCTCGAAGACTGCGTTCTTATCGAGATATGGTTCCTACGAGTTTCGGGTTATGCCATTTGGTTTGACCAACGCTCCAGCAGCATTTATGGATTTGATGAATAGGGTGTTCAGGGATTTCCTAGACCAGTTTGTCATTGTCTTCATCGATGATATTTTGGTTTACTCCCAGACAGAGGAGGAGCATGCCGAGCACTTGAGACTAGTTTTGCAGACACTGCGCCAGAATGAGTTGTATGCAAAATATGAGAAGTGCGGATTTTGGCTGAAGGAGGTTCAGTTTTTGGGGCATATTATTTCCGACCGGGGAATCTCGGTTGATCCGGGGAAGGTATCCGCGGTGAGGGAGTGGGGACAGCCCACGACACCGACAAAGATCCGTAGTTTCTTGGGCCTAGCAGGATACTACAGGAGGTTTATTCGGGGTTTCTCCACGATAGCGGGTCCCATGACACACCTAACCCGTAAAGGTGTGCCGTTCATTTGGAGTGATGCCTGTCAGTTGGCATTTGATGAGTTGAAGGACAAGTTAACCTCAGCACCTGTGTTAGCATTGCCGAGACCGGGAGTTGAGTACCTTGTTTACACCGATGCGTCCTTACAAGGACTGGGAGGGGTACTACAGCAGGAGAGTCAGGCCATAGCTTATGCTTCCCGTAAGCTTAAGCCTCACGAGAAGAATTACCCTACTCATGACTTGGAGTTAGCGGTAGTGGTGTTTGCTCTTCGTATTTGGAGACATTACCTTTTGGGGGAGAAGTTTCGATTGTTCACGGATCACAAGTCCCTACAGTACCTATTCACGCAGAAGGAGCTGAATATGCGGCAACGGAGGTGGCTTGAATTCGTGAAATATTATCAGTTCGATATCCAGTATCACCCGGGGAAGGCTAACGTGGTGGCAGACGCGTTGAGCCGTAGACCGGTAGATGAGGTAGCAGATGTGTGGAAGGCCAAGTGGAAGGAATTGGGACACCAGGATGCAGTGGCCCGATCATTCATGTCTGTGATGACTGTTACACCACAGATTGTCACGAAAGTGGTGAAGGCACAGGCAAATGACTCGTTCTGTCAGGAACAGATAGTTCGATTATTAGCAGAAGGAGCCGAATCCTATACCGTTAGCTCGGACGGGGGATTACGCTTCAATGGGAGATTGGTGGTTCCGGAAGGGGAGGAATTGCGGCATGAGGTGATGGCAGAGTCGCACGGCTCACGATTCGCGGTACATCCCGGAGGGGACAAAATGTACCAAGACATGAGACGTCAGTATTGGTGGAGCAGGATGAAGAGAGATATTGCCGAGTTTGTCTCAAAATGCGCCACTTGTCAGCTCGTAAAAGTGGATCATCAGAGACCGGCAGGACTGCTACAGCCATTAAAGGTCCCGATGTGGATGTGGGAGAGCATCTCTATGGACTTTATCATGGGGTTGCCTACGTCGCAGAGAGGGCACGACTCCATTTGGGTGATTGTGGACAGGTTGTCGAAGGTCGCTCATTTTCTACCCGTCAGGACAGATTACACTGCGGGACAGTATGCCCAGCTCTTTATTGCAGAGATAGTGAGACTTCACGGTGTGCCCTTAAATATCGTGTCTGACCGAGACAAGGTATTTGTTTCACGGTTTTGGGAGAGTTTTCAGCAGGCCATGGGCACGGAATTGCGGTTGAGTACGGCGTATCACCCGCAGACCGATGGGCAGACCGAGCGCACAAATCAGATGTTAGAGGACATGCTACGTATGTGTACCATTGACTTTGAGGGTGGATGGGAGCAGTATCTCCCACTGGTGGAGTTTGCTTACAACAACTCCTATCAGTTCACCATTGGCATGGATCCATTTGAGGCATTGTACGGTAGACCTTGTCGTTCCCCAGCATGTTGGTTGGAGGTGGGTGACAACAAACTACTTGGGCCGGAAGTGATTCAGGATACTTCAGCAAGGATAGAATTGATTCGCAGTCGCATTCGGGTGGCTCAGGACAGACAGAAGAGTTATGCTGATGCGAAAAGATTCTTCAGAGAGTTCCAAGTGGGGGACCAAGTTTTGCTCAGAGTATCTCCTATGAAGGGGATTATGCGTTTCGGGAAGAAAGGGAAGTTGGCACCGAGATATGTGGGACCATTCCCTATTATTGAGAGGATTGGGCCGGTTGCGTATAGACTTGGGTTACCGGAGCATTTACATCGGATTCACGATGTGTTTCATATTTCCTCGCTTAGGAAATACCTTAGAGATAATTTGGCTCATTCTCTCATTGTTGTGGAGGACATTGATCTCCAGCCGGATAGCTCCTACGAGGAGGGGCCGATAGCTATTTTGGACCGAAGTGAGCGGAAACTGCGGTCAAAGATAGTTCCGTTAGTGCGTGTTCAGTGGAGACATCATAATGTCGAGGAGTCCACATGGGAGCGCGAGGATGAGATGCGCGAACGTTATCCAGAGTTATTCTTACCAGGTACTTTCTAGTTCCGAATTTCGGGACGAAATTCAGTTATTAGGGGGGAAGTATGTAATACCCCGTATTTTCTGCGATATTTATTTTTGGGATTAATTGAATTAAATGCTTATTAATTGGAAATTAATCCGGATAATAATATTAACAAGATGTGAGTTAGTATTTTATTATAATGTGCATACTTGGCATTATATGAATATTGGTAATATTAAAATTGTCGTGAGATATAAATACAACAATTTGGGAATTTTGCTTGACGCGTGTGACTGCCACGTCATGGTATTGTGTTATATAATTAAAAAGTGAATTTTAGTTCCATTAATCGTATGGTCGTTTTGAGTGCGCCAACGCGTCCGGAAGGGTCGAGATAGTCAGAAAACACTAGCCGGAAGTTTAGTTTGGGTCCCGGGATATTTGTGGGCCATACCGGCATCATAAGGGGTATTTTGGTAATTTGTATTTTTGGGAATTAAAAAGTGACGAAAATGGAATTAATAAGCTGACTATTTCCTTAACCCACTTAACCCACTACTACCATTTAGAGACTTAATGGGCTACGGGAGAAGTTGAAATATACTTCCAACTTACCAAAATCAAGACACACCTCCATAACCTCCATTGTCTTCTACCTTGGGAAGAGCTTGAGAGAGAGAGAGAAGGAAGAGAATTCTGCAGAAAAGTGAGAGGGAGAACAACTTGGCTATCAAGATTCAACACCAAATTCTGAGTTAATTAAGGCAAGTGATTTAAACTCTTTTAATTCAAGATATGTTTCCATGTTTAGGAATTTTCGAAATTGATTTTTGGAGATAAATTAGACCCATGAATTGAAAGTTAAAGGACATGATTTATGTAGGAATTGCATGTAGTATATTCTGGAGGAATTTATATGTTGAAAACAGAACCTTGATGATCAAAAGGTAGAATTAGAAGAAATTTAATGATGTTCTTGAATGGAAGAAATCTGGGAATTATTTTGATGTAGTTTTAATCCAAAGTAAGCCTTTAAATGATGAATTATGGGATTTAGAATGTTATTACTGATGTAGGATGTTAGTATAACGTTATAGTAACCTTATCTTGAAGTTTCATGCTTAAAAATGGTGATTTGGGACGAAACTGTAACTGCAAAACGAAGCAGTCCGTAACAGACCTGGTGCGTTCGATCGATCGATGTTCTTCAGTCGATCGATCGACCACCATCGATCGATCGAAGGTCAAGGTCGATCGATCGACCTTCCCAGAATGAATAAAGTTTTCCTTAAATTGGATTTTAATGGTGTTAACCCTTGATTAATATTATTGGAGACATTGTGATTACCCTTAACTTTAGGGAAGACCAGTAGACATGATTATGAGATTGGACCTTAATTGGAATTTAATTTTGAGGAATTATTCTAAATTAATGAGATTCGTTACGTGAGATAATATTTGAGTTAATAGTACAAATTTGAATAATCTGATGAAATAAAGTTTGGGGGCAGAAGTAAAGACCTTAAGTATTATGATATTATATGTGAGAATTATGGGAACTTAATAGTCGATTCGAGATAGGTTTAAGTTTAAGAAAATTACGACGTGAGACGTGTCGACTGTTTAATTTATATATTATCGGGTTACTTGAAATATATGAATTGGGAATAATGGTATAATGATGTAGAGTATACCCTTATTATTATCGAGATATCTAAGATGTGTGAATGCTTAGTATATAATCTTATATGTATGACATACCTACCATACTTGCTATCACGGAGGTTACGTTCGCTTAGGACCTTCTTATCCTTGTGTTGCCCGGATTTAGATTGGTGCCTAGAGGACATAATTCAAATGAATGACTTATTTGTGAGTTAATGAGCCAGCTGACTATGGAGCGTAGGTATGTACGTGACAATGGATATGATTGAATTATGTTCGCCTCCATTTATGTGTGTGGTGTTTATTCCAACAATTCCTGAGAGATTCGGAATTTGTAATCCTTATGTACGTGATGTACCGGGATGGATAGCAGAGTATGTGTGCACCGCAGCTTAGCCTTTGGGTGCTTGTATTGTATATTTATGATGTGAAAATATACGGTTATGCGAGAAGGAATTTATTATGTTAAATTGTGAGTATAATTATGGTAATGTTTTGAAAAGATGAAAAAGGGACTTTTATCAATAAATGGTTTGGTTAATAATTGGGAACTTGTGAATTAAAGTAGAACTCTCTATTTAATTGTTAATGTTGGAACTTAAACGTGAATCGAGTAGAAGTGTTAGAAACTCTTTAGATAGTTATGAGATAACACATGAATGGGTACAGGAACGTTAGGAGTGCACAGTTAGACGAGAGGTGAGTATATCATGTGAGAGCACGTCCTAACATGTACTTTGCATATACTGTTTTAAATGTTTTTAAAGCACTTGCAGGTTTTTAAAATATCTCCACATTCGGGCTCTGACCCGTTTTCTTTCAAATCTATCTTTTTGTAAAACCATTTTTAGGTGTCCAGCCACAAGGTCACCATGCAGAGGATTCTCATTCTGATGACGAGCTGTAGCTGCTTGTGGAAGCTACAGGGATTTGCTTTTAGACGCTTATATCATTTGGATTCCTTATTCATTACTCCTCAGTTGTAGGGCATGTTGCCCAAATTCTATTAGATACATTTCCATTTCAGTTTTCAGACTTTGGCATGTATTCATTTCAGTATTCAGTATTTCATTATTTACTTCAGTGTTGGGATTGTATTATGAGGAGTTTTCCTCCAGTTTCATTTATATCATGTTACGGTTATTCTATTACTTCATTATGGTGAATGGTGTCATTATTTCTTCATTACACTTGTTACATGTTAATCAGACTTTAATTTAAAATTTTGGCAACTTACTTTTTAAATACTAGGTGGTTAGTAATAATAAAATGTTTTCGACAGTGATGCTATTAACTGAGCTAACTTGACATTTTGAATTAATTTAATAAAGGAGTAGCTACCCGGTATTTAATTAGTCGGGGTGTCACAAAATAGTCAAAATGAAGTACCCGGGGGGTAATGTTTGGGTTTCGGAGGATTTCTGGACTAGTCGGGACTCGCATTTAAGTACACGAGTCATTTTACAATTGGGTATACAGCCAATTTTGGGTTTAAAATGGGGAGAAGCCTTATTTCCCGAATTAAAAGCCCTAAGAGAGAGAAAGAGAAGAAAGAAAAGAGAGAAAGGAAGAAAGGAAGGAAAAGAGGAAGAAGAAAGGGGATTTCCGACCAAATTCCTAGGGATTCTACTCGAGGTCGTCGGATATTATCCACAAGGCAAGTGCTTACTTGCTTTATTCCATTGGGTGTGTGTATCTCATATAATAGTTGGTATTTTGGGTTGAAACCTTTTAAATAAATTTGGGAGATTTGATTTTGAGTTCATTAATTGATGTGTTCTTAACTCTTTATGAATTCTAGTGTTAAACCCATATTAATGGTGTGTATATATGGTTAGAAATGGAAGATTGAGAAAGTTAGGTTTAATTAAGTTATGGGTTTAAATCTTTGATTGAAAGATTGAATCCATTGATTTTAATTGATGTGTGAGTTATATCACTATGTGGAGATGTATATATTGTTGGTTGAGGTTGGATGATGAAGGGAGAGAAGATAAAAATCTTGGAGGTACATTAATGGAGATTTGTAATTTGGAGAAGACAGTGAATAGTAGTACAGGGCCTTACGGAGTCGATTCAACCAGGAAGAAAGTCGATTCGGCTCTTGGTAAAAAAATGAAATTTATAGATTGTTTTGATACGGACGCGTGGACGCTGACCCGTATTTTTTTGATTTTTTTTGGATTTATAATGATTTTTCTACGGAAGGCTGCCCGAGATCGAAATCGTTAGTCCGAAAATCAAATAGAAAATTGGGAGAATTAAGTCTAGAATTGTTTGGAGATAAATATTAGGGGTTCCTAAATCAAGTTTTAGGGCTTCTAAATGACTTGAGGAAATATAAAAACTTTGGGTTCGTAGAAATAAATCTGGGTTGTATTTTAAATGACTCTTTACGATGGGTAACATTCGAGAGAATTCTTCGGTAAGTGTGTTTATATATTTATGCGTAGAGAATAAATATGGGCCAATTACATTTGAGTGAATTTTAGAATACAAGTAAGATGAAATTTAATATATGGGCTAAAGTGGTTTAAGCTACTACCCGGTATGTCTTTATTGACAATTATTATTATAGGTGATGCGGTACCTATGAAAATTAAAATAAGTATTTAGTATACTTATTTAATTATTACGAATTGGTATATTCGGGTTTATATTATAATCCTTAAAAGTGAGTAAGGTGCGAGTTATATTTTAAGTAAGATAATACTTGTGGGTTTAGTATTTTAAGTGTATAAATACTTATATAGTATTACGAATAGGAACATTCGAGGTTTTGGCTATCGCTATAAGAGTTTGGAAATTATAGCCATATATTTTGAGAAGTGATATATACTATTTACACTAGAGTTGTTAAAGTATATATATGATATAATTATAAATATATTTGTGTGTGAATGGTATATTTATGTGTAGCATACCCCTCTAATGCTATCCTGGGATGTTGTGTAATGTGGATGAGGACCCTAGCTTGAGGAGCAGGGAGCGTATAGTCCTCAGGCCATAACATCCATTTTATATTGTGTGATTTTTATCAGATGTGAGACGTGGTGGGTATGTTTTGTTCTCATTTCTGGTGAGGAACTATGACCGCTTTCCATACGTTGTGATTTGGTTTTTACCAAGTCGGTGTGAGAGTCTGACCGCTGGTACCCAGGATGATGAGTGAGTAATTCTCTGGAAGATGATAGCATTGAGAGACTTCATCCTAGAGTTATAGCTTGGTGGGATGGTTATTATACTTATGATTGTGATAGGTATAATTATACTTGTTGTGTATAGTATATTGTTTATATATGAAGATGAATAATTATATAAAGTAAAATTGTGTAAAGTGAAAAGATTTAATAAGAGTGATTCCCTTTCTGGTATATTCATATCCGGATTTATATGAAAATGAATTATAGGTTCTAGTAAGAACTATATATATATATATATATATATATATATATATATATATATATATATATATATATATATATATATATATATATATATATATATATATATATATATATATATATATACGTGAGCTATATATGTATATCCGCGTTATGTGATGAGGGCCTAATGAATCCCGATGATCAACATTGCCAGGTAGTAGTGTATCGTGGTGTTCCTTGTTTGGATTTCACTTCGCGAGACACCCCATGCACGATTGTAGTGCAAGGTTGGGAATGGGTAGAAGTTTAGCCCTTAGTACTAGGGTACGAGGATTTTTAGAAGATGGTTGAATGGTTTAGTTAGCCATGGTAGCTTAATTAGGTTGTTTAAAAGATATGCGGTAGGTGTGCACTATTAGAAGAGGGGTGAGGGGTATCTTGTGGGAGTGCGATACTAATTTAATTATGAGATAAATTCTTGTTTTTTAAATATGGCATTTATGCACTTGCTAAACATTTTCAAAACTCGGGCTCTTACCCGTTTTCTCCATTTTCCTCTCTTTTGCTATATATGTATATATATTAGGTGTCCAGACACATGGATGCCTGGATGATGATTCTTTCGAGTCAGACGTTCGCTGCAGCAGTTGTGGATGCATGGAGGTTTATTTTAGACACTTATATTCTTGTGATCTATATAGAAAGCTTGTAGTAACATTTGGGCCGATATACCAATTGTATTCATTTATTCTTTTATTGCCTTTTAGTGCGACATTCGATTTGGATGTATTATGTTAACCGAGCATTCGATTATTTTTATCTCATTTCAGTTCGTGTATATACACTGTTGTGATTGATTTATTTGAATGGTTTGTTTAAAATGATTAGGTAAATAAAATTTTGACGCCATCCTAATAGGTTATTAGTAATTAAGTTGGTTTTCGACAGTGATGCTGAGAATGAACCATATGAGACTCCTCTTTTAATTTGCTATAGGATTGATCGCCCGGTATTTTATTAGGTGGGGTGTCATAGAAGAGAGGCCAGTTTCTATCCTAGACCATAGTGAGAGGATATTGAGGTCGAAAGTAGTTTCACTTGTACGTGTTCAGTGGGGGCATCATAATGCCAACGAGTCTACCTGGGAGTGCGAGAATGAGAGGCGCAATAAATATTCAAAGTTATTCATACCAGTTTTTTTTAATTTTAGGACAAAATTTCGTTATTAGGGGAAAAGTTTGTAACACCCCGTATTTTTAATGATTTTTATATTTGGTTTAATTAAATTAAAAAGGAAAGTTAATCCGGATTAAAATAAAAATTAATTGACAAGGGTTAATATTTATTTATAGTGAGTATTACTTAGTGAGTGAGTAATAAATTAATAAGAACTTATTATGATATTCGTGAGGGAGAAATACGACTGTTACAGTAATTTAGTCGGGACACTCGTATCAGTCGTGTCGAAACTTATATTTATAAGATAAAATATAATTTAATTATTGATCATCAAAATGGTCATTTCGAGTGCACCAGTGTGTCCAGAAGGGTTGAAATAGTTAAAAAAAAGTGTACTCGAAGGTTTGGATTGGGCCCCGGGGTATTTTTAGGCCAAACCGGCACCCCGAGGGGATATTTTACTCTTTTGGATTTGGGGGGAAAAAGGCCTTACGAATTTTAGAGGGTTATAAAATCAATTATGTTAAGGGAGTTAGGGTTATGAGTTACAAAAATACATAGAGGCCATTAGAGGGGGAAGAGAATGAGTTTCCAGGTTTCCCACACCATTCTTCCACCACCATCACCACCACCGGAGTGTAGATCGGGAGGAGAGGAAGGCCACCCCAACTCCTTTTTATAGAGAATCAGACCAACCATATTAGGAAAATATTTATCTTGCTAAATTGTGTGCATATATTATCCATGTTAGAGTAGGATTGAACAATATAAATTAATAAGTGAATTTGGCTTAAGTTTGGTGAATTAATTTATAATTTTGGCTAGGAATTATATGTAGATGGAATTCTTCTGTGAATAGAAAATGAAATCAGATCATGTGTGATGATAATAATTGAAGAAATCTGAGTTTTGATGATATTCTTGAATAACAAGAATAACCCACGGTTTTGGAGTTAAATTGAGGATTAATGTGATTTAAATGATACTCTTTGATGTTTTGATGTTTTGATTATGTAGGAAATCCTTCATACACGGTAGTATAGGTATTATTACAATTGGTTGGGAGTTTGGGATTGAATCATGGTGGTTTGGAGGGTTAAATTCGTAAAATTCGTAACAACAAAAATGCAGAAAATGAGAACTGCTATCGCGAATCAATTCGCCGCTTTGGCTGAATCGATTTGGATAGTGAATCGATTCAGGATAAGGCCGAATCAATTCGGTTTCCCACATTTTGATAATTTTCCCTATTTTATCCTTGAACTTGAAATCAATGAACGGGAGAACTCTTGGGATATCTTTATAACATTGTGAGGGATAATTTGGTTACCATTAGACTAAGGGCAGGATTGGAACCTAGCCATAAGTAAGATGAATTGAGGCGAAGAATTATCGGTGTAATTTTTAACATAATGAATTCGGGGAATGAGAATGTGTCACGATGAAGGTGAGCGAACCTATGACTTAGACTAGTGGAGTATGGGTGAATACCCTACTGAAATAATTTAAAGAATAATTGGTACACTTCGAGTAGTGGGGGATACTCGAGAATATACGATGAGAAGTATAATAGTAATTTACTAATACGTAGGATATTCAGGAGTTATATATACTATGTACGGGACATATATTATATCTTGCGTTTATACTTATATTGATGTTATATATGTATGTGTGGTGTGAATACCTATTGTGTAATTCTTATGTGTGAACATACCTAGGTGTCCTGCTATCACAGGAGGTTCCGCGTCATGGACAATCTTATCCTGATGATCCCACTAGGAGTATATTGACATGTCCCTCAGAACTAAGAACTTAGGGATAGGTCACTACTTGTGTAAATAAGGGTGAGACCGATCATTTGGGCGCATTAGGTGTGTGCGTAGCTCAAAGGATTAGAACTATGTTCACCTCCAATTTGTGTGAATTGTGAATGTATGGTTCGAGAGTGATTCCAATCCAGATGTCCTTTACTTAGTACGTGATGTACCAGGACTTGATATCATAGTATTCTCGCTTCGCAGGTCTCCACCTAGGGATATCGTATATGTATATATTACTGGTGGTGTGTGTGGGGGGGGGGGGGTATACATGTGATTTATTTTTCTACATGTGCATTAGTAGAAAAGATAGATCGTTATATCTAAAGTAATCTAAGTATGTGAGAACGTAATATTAAATTGGTGATGGTTAATGGATAAAAAGGGTTTGTAAATTTAGTAATGTATTGTATGGGCAGTACGGGTGGGTACAATGAATAACTAGACATAAAGAGATTTAATTTAAACTACTTAAGCAGGGTAGCGTAACTAGGCTAGTTTAGAAGTATACGCTAGGCGTGCACAGTAGTTGAGAGGTGAGGATCTCATGTGAGTGCACGTCAAGTTAACATGTATACAACATTTTCTCTTTAATGCATTTTAAATACTTGCAAAATATTTTCAAACTTCTTTACTTGGGCTCTGACCCGTTTCAAATCCATTTTTGTACAAGGACTCTAAACTTAGGAGTCCTTTCATAATTGATGGGACACAGCTGTTGTGGATGTTTCAGAGCCTCGATAGTAGATGCCTCCACTTCTATCAGTCCTTGTTTATCATTTCTCTATCTCAGTCGGGCAAATCGCCCATCTTTAGCTTGTGGTTATTTTCGAGACATTGCACTTTTACTTTATTTTCACTATTGGATTTGGAATTATATTATGGATGATTGTATTTGGATTTCAATCTGGAGTATTTATTACAGGAATATTTAATCATCTCGTGGCTTTATCATTTACTATTATGTTTACTGGAATGGTGAATGTGATTTATTAGTTTAAATTATTTGCATGCTAATAACAAGATTAAAATGTTGACAACGGGCCATTAGGGTATTAGTAATATAAATATGATTCGACGGTGATATTAACAATTAAACCATTAACGAACCGCGTTTAATTTAATAATGGACTGATCACCCAATATTAGAATAGACGGGATGTCACAATTATATTGCAACAGATGAAGGATAGTTGAGGGTGGAAGGAAACAAATGTACAATAGAATCTTACTTTTGAGTTTCATTATTATCCCTCTTAACCAGCTTTTAATTTAGTTACCGTCAATGATTTATTGGTTATCTTACTTACCACATCCCATCTCTGCCACTCCACCATCGTTTACATTTCCAAATCTTTCGACAAATGAGTTGATATAGAAATAAAGTATTATACTATGTCATTATTAAAGTGTTGTGTACAACATTTATTGCAATGATACATTATTTGAGGACAATTTGGTGGACATATTTGGGACTCATATCATTATTTTTTTTAATTGAGTATGTCTCTAGCCTTTTCGTTCCATATTCAATTATTTTTTTGTTAAGAAATTTCTCTCCCTCTATTGGTGGTAGTCATCTATCTCATTGTCTACCATAATATTTATGATTTAAATATGTGATTATCTCTCATTTAAATTGTAGGATATCATTTTTTAGGAAACGAAGAATGAGATACGATTTTTCGATAATGCTAATTTTCTTGCCCAGAAGTTTTCGATCGAATAAAACTTTACATGCTTTATTCAAACTAATTTATGCTTATTTTCTAACATGTTCGCAACTCTCCAAAAAACTTTCAACTCTCCCATGCCAGCCACCTCAATCGTGAGGCTTTGGTAAGCCAACTCCTGCCTCACTCATCACCGCTAAATATTATGTAAGAAATTCTAGATTTTAACTCTGTTCCTTTCTCTCTCTCAACTTCTTCCCCAACTGTGTAGATGTCATTAAATATTTTATTTTTCAATAAAAAAGAGAATAGTGGAATAAATGTACATGCTACACGTCTTCCTTTTTGTTTTAAAAGAGAATGATGTAATTTTATATGATAAGCATAGTTGGTTAATCAAAAAAGAAATTTTATTATTATAACAAGATTTTGGTTGCCTAAAAAAATATTAAAAAATTGTGGTAGTGGTTTAATGGTATGGAATAGTGGGTAGTGCAGTGGTTAGTGGGAAGGAGAGTGGGGATGGATCAACATATGTGGTGTTTTATGGTTTAGATTATATGGAGGTTGGTGGAGGGAGTGACATCACTACAATAAAAATATCAATTCATGAAAATTTTATTAGTGACTAATTAATTATTGCCACTAAAACGTACACTTTGTGACTAAAAATATGTTTTCGACCAAAATATGACGTATTAGTGGAAGAAAAATTAAAATAGTCACTAATTTTTCCATTAAATGTAAGGCTGAAAAAATTTGACACTTAGTGGGAACATAAAATTATGATTAGTTGCAAATTTAAAATGTTTTCCACTAATACATGTTCATTAATAGCAAATAATTTAGTTTGCCACAAAAACACTTCTAACGTATGCACAATTTACCCCCCCCCAACCAAAAAAAAAAAAATCTTCTAAATAAAGAAAAACATCGGACGATTCATCGCCTCCCCTCCCCCCAACCAACACACACACAAAAAAAAAAAAAAAAATGCACGATTTACCATTCATCTTCTCCCAAAATCAGTTCCCCTCCAAACCCCTCGGTCATCTCCCATTCATCCCCCAAACCCTTGTTTATCCCCACAAAATCAGTTCCCAGATCGATGTTCTATAAATTAATGTATTCTGTAAGTATATCTCTCACTACTTTGAAAAAGTTTTGGGGAACCAACCAAGGAGGTGCGTAATTTGATCTCATCTTCTATCAATTTTCCATTTTGAATGATGTTGCATAATTTGCACAACACAAATATATATCTTAACCAAATCAGGTGGACTTTGTGCTATACTTGTTGGAGTGTGCTAAATTTGAACAAGGAAAACATATTTTAAATCTCGTTTCATCACAAATTCACATTTTTCCAGTAAGTTTTTAATTGTTTCCCCATATTGCTTAATTGATCACAAATTGTATTCTGTTTGTCCATATGTAGGTGCTCACGTTTCAAATTGTGTCATGTTTGCTAATTAATATAATCACATTTTACCAATAAAAACCCTATAAAGAAAAAAGAATTAATTTGAAAACATAAACTTTATACATCAACTATATAAGGCTCACAAAATTTGACTATACGTTTTGACGCATCATGGCCGGCCCTGGCAATGTGCCAAGTGGACAATGTCACATGGCGCATTTTAGAGTATGCACATATATATGTATATTATAGGGGTCTAAAAATATTTTATGTAATTTAAAAATGTCAATTTTAAAAATAAGTTTAATTTTTTAGGGGCTCATGTCTTTAACTACCCAAAATAATCTATAAAAAGAATGATTCAACTATCCAAAAATCTCACCCAACTAAAATGGGCTCCTGAAAAATAAGTTTAATTTTTTAGGAGTCCATTTTAAATATATAATATATTTGTACAATATTTTTTAGAAGGGTCCTAAATTGATTTTCGCAGGGGGCACTCCCAAACTTAGAACCGGCGCTGTGAAGCATGCCACAACCCCTTCCCTCTTTCAACTCCGGCAACGGGAAATGCCTAAGGGACCTACCCTCCTTGACCACTATATTAAACCACCTGGTATTACCTCTGCAGCTAGTACACGCAATCACTCCCCTACCTCTGCACAACCTTTTCCTGTAGAACGTACCCTGTTTGTTAGAAGCTTCATAGAAGCATATACTCAGCCACCAAACTTCACCCTTAATATTAACTGTTGTGATGTGTTGTCCAACTAATGATGGAAATTAATAAAGATAATATAAATTTGATATTTTGTAGCATTTTAAATCTATTTTGCCATGGGTATTTTAGTATTTTAATTTTTGTATAGTAATTTTGGTAATGTCTTGAACAAAACAAGCACAATTTTTTATAATTTTGGTTTTTGCTAACGAGAAAGTAATAATATAAAATAATATCTTTTCGACCAAAATGTTATGGTATGATGAAAAAAATCGTGTCATATGTGACACGAAAGAACACTCTCCATCTTTCGTTTTTGCTTTTTTGCCAAGGAACGGAAATCATCTATTCTTGTGCATAAAGGTGCTTGTGGAAATATTTTGGATAATGAAAATAATTATGCCTCGGGGGATGTTTCGGAAAATTCATATGGAGACATGCCTCCTCTAGAAGAAATTTCAACTTTGGAAGGCAATGGAATTAATTTATTTGTTGAAATTCCTAAGTTTGATTTTGTCATGTCCCTTAATACAGCAAAAGCTCGGGAATTTATTTCAGATTCAGTCGGGAGAAAATATGGAAATAAAATTACTCCAGTTAGCAACTCTTTTGAGGTTTTAGGAAATTTTGAAGTCTCAAATAATCTACTTCAGGTAGATGGAAGTAATCAAAAGAGAAAAGAAAAAGCCTCTTTTCCGTACTAAACTCCAGAACATAAATCGATTCTAAAAACTTGCAATGGCTTAAGTCGTGAAGAGATGAGTGCGGTAAATAACGCTTGCACACGGAGGACAAAAAAACTATGCTAATTTTCTCTCATGCTCATGCTCGAGGTCGATTGTTTGTTTTCTTTAGCTTCTAATTAAATTTTCATTAGCGCATGTAAGAGTCATTAGGAGAGGCAATTTCTCCTAAGTTCTTTAATTAAAAGTTTGTTTGGAATTGATACCATTGACCGGGCAATAAGATACACCAAAAGACAACTCCTCAAACTAGGAAAAGGACAACTTGGAGATAGTTGCTACCAAAATGCAAACCTAAGTCTTCCATATTCCTTCACCATTTTTGTCAAAATTGGCAGGATCATGAAGCTTCTTTGTCTGATGGATGGACCATATGACATATGTATTTGTGGAGAGAGGAAAGATAAGCAGTCCATTTTGTGTGGAATAGGATTTCAGTTATCACGAAGCTTCTTGAGACGTGGCATCAGGCGCAAAACATTTTCCCGTCCCTTTGCCAGGCACGAAACTGTTCCACATCTGATGATAAATGCAAATTAAAAAAAAAAAAAAAAAAATCAACCCCTAACAACTCTCCCAAATGGTAACGTGGTGATTATCCACCCAGCTTGGAATTTTTCCACGCCTAGAGCCAAGCGGGTAAAAGTTCCACGTCCCAATGAATTTTTAAAGTATTTTCATTGTGACTCTCGCCCTATAAATTTAGCGTATCTATTGTGTTTGGCCTTAAAGGAGGGATGGACCATGTGACATCATTTTCCTTGTGGATAGAGGAAACATATGCTAAATTGGGCAAGTCAATGCCCTTGACAGTTTGTGGGGAATTAATTTAATGGAGTAGGCTTCACTTCGTACCCCTCAAGGCACGTTACCAACCTAACTGGGCAAGCCAATGCCCTTGACAGTTTCCTATATGAATTTCAAGCCTCGTGTTGTTTGAAAATGGTTTTTAGGTTAGACCGGTTTCATACACAGACACAGTCAATGTTTGAAAGGGCTTCCGTTGCTTTGTTAAATCACCCGCCCTACCCGGGTCATTCTTTTAATTTATATATATATATATATATATATATATATATATATATATATATATATATATATATATATATTAAAAACTGTTCATATAAAAAACAGCTTAGAAAAATATTTCAAACATTTTTTTAATGTTTTACATAATAAAAAACAGTTTAGCAAAACAAGTTTTTTACACTTTTTTGAAAAATAGTATATATTTAAAATAAATTTAAAAGTTTATATAAAAATGAATTTTTTTAACATTTTTATGAATAAAAAACATTTTATATATAAACAGTTTATTTACACAAAACATTTTGAAAAAACATTTGAAATATATTTTTACAGTTTTTATATATAAAAAACTGTCTATATATACAAAAAAGTTTAACAAAACACGTTTTTTAACGTTTTAAAAATTAGTAAATATTGAAAACATTTTTAATGATTTATATAGAAAAGATTTCTTTAACGTTTTTATATATAAAAAATAGTTTATATATATAAAAATCAGTTTAAGAACATTTAAACATTGTTGTAATGTATATATATATATATATTAATGTATAAATGTGAATGTATTAAAATAAATTTATTTATTAATGTATTTTTCATATTAGATGTATATATTTAACATATAAATCTAAATTGTACCACTATAATAATGTGTATTAATATATTAGGGGTAAAATAGTCCTTTTAGTTGAAAAAGTTGGACACTTAACGGTCAAACAGGTCAACTGATAGTTTTCTTAATTTTAAACCCCAATCAACTAATACGAAAATTAATGGACCCAAACCCAAAATAATAATAACTATTCTATCCCAAATAATAAATGACCCATATCAAATTTAACGGGTAGGAGGGTGTTTTTACATCATGACTGTGTTTCTACATCAAACGGATCCTTAACCCCAAAAAACTATTTCGAAACAAGCGAGGCCTCCCGTTATATTGTTATAGGGAATTGTCTCGGGCGTACGAACGTTTTGAAATGTTAGGGTTGTAACGTGTTTGGAGGTATGGAAACGAGTCTATTCACACGTTTCTTTTGTAATTTTCCTTATGGAGAGATTTTTAAAGGTTTATGAGCACTTTAGTCCCTCTAAATTCAATAAAATAGTCGGTTTAAAAAAAAATAGTCCCTCTAAATTTTCCTTTTTTTGATTTCAAATCCCGAATTATAGAAATCAACATATAAAATTCTAAAATTTGCTAGTTCAGTCACTTAAGCCCATAACTTAACAGACCGTTCAGTATTTTTGGCAAGAAACAGGTTTTTCATTAAATTTATTACTTAAATTCTTTAAAAAATAATAACTTTTTAAATAAAATTCAGAAAATTATGAAAAAATATCGTCGAACGCGTGCCATCGCGTAGGTGATTTATATATATAAATTCTTTAAATTTGACATTCGATAGACACACTTTATGTTTTTTTATTTTTATGTTTGTTAAAAGTCGCCAAACACCACATTATTTATCAATTTTTGGTTCATTTTCACATACTAACATATATAATCAATACATAAATATTTTTGAAAGCAAAATATAATTCTATTTATAATTTTAAATACAGATTCGTACATTAAATTATTATTCAAGCTTGTATTTCTTATGCTAATTTCTTGCAAAATTTTAGACTTGAATCATCTATGAAAGATGCTTATTACTATCTAAATATTTCACAAAATAATTTTTAATTATTTGATTACTATATTTCAAGGTAGATATAACTATTTAACGGAATAAAATATTTTAATAGTAGTTATAAGTATTTCGGTTAAATATTATGTCTATTATAAAATTATAGTAGATAAACAGATAAAAATAGTTTTTGAACTATTCATATCGTAATAAACATCTTTCATACATGGTTTGAGTCTTAAATTTTGAAAGAAAATAGCTTAATCAATACAGGCTAGAATTAATATGGTAATGTACGAATCCAAATTTAAAATTATAAATAAAATAATATTTATATTTCAAAAATGTCTTTGTATTTATTATAATATGGTAGTATATCAAAATGAACCAAAATTTGATAAATAATGTCATATTTGGTGTCCTTTAACTACCACGAATACCAAAAATACAATGTACGTCTATCGTATGTCAAATTTAATAAATTTACATGTAAAAATCATCTACGCTACGACATGAGTCCAATTATATTTTTTCATAATTTTCTGAATTTTGTATAAAAAGTTGTGATCTTTTAAAAAAAACTAATTAATAAATTAAACAAAAAATAGGTTTCCCATAAAAAAAAAACATAATGGTCCGTTATGTTTTGGACTAATGTGATTGAACTACCAAAATTTAGAGTTTGATATGTTAGTTTTGATACATTGAAATGTGAAGTGCAAAAAATGCTAAACTTAAAGTTTACAGGAATCTTAAGTATTTAGTCATATTTTTAAAAACTCACTTACGACCACTACCATATTTTTGTTATTTTAGTTGTTGATCCTATTATAATAAGAATGATGGTATGATTACCAAAAACTCATACAAAAACTCCCCCAAAAGTGACTTGAATTCCACTTTTTTTTTCACTTACTTATCAAGTGTTGTCTTGTGGTATGGATACGGTTAGAACATAAAAATTTAATGCTTTTGGTGGAGGTTTAGGAGAACTTATTTGAGACTTATAGCATAACTTTTATAATAAATATGAGACGTGTATGATTATCTATAAAAAGAAAGAGTCGTGGTTATAGAGAAGTTTCGAACAATTTTAATTGATTATGGAATTTGTTATGATATAAAATAAAAAGGTGGGTCTTTGAAGATGAGAATATTTTTATATTATCATCTTCCTAGTAAGTTCGAGGTTCCGGTTGCTATAAATATATAATCCTGATTGGTTGAAACATCATGTACAAAAAGTGAGAGTGAGATAGAATTGAGATGAGTTCCCAGTTGAACGTAAACCATTTCAGCCATCCACACGCTCTAGTGCTATCCAATTATGAAACCACGGTAACATGTTCATGTTGTACCCTCCAAGCTTCAGGATGGATCCACGGTTGCAAAGCTTGCAACTATTTCCTCCACGTTGAGTGCTTACAACTTCCTGAGAAAGCCCCACACGCATGTGACGACCACACTCTGAGCCTCCTCGCAAATCCCACAACCCCACCACAGACGTGTACTGCCTGTAACAGCCTCTGCAGAGGCTTCTCCTACGTTTGCAAAGAATGTAACACCCATCTCCATGTAGCCTGTGCTAGGGTTCCACTTATCACAAGACACGGCTCCCACAATCACAACCTCAGCCTCACTTTCTCATCTCCCAAAAAAGGCAATTGCAAAATATGCTCCAACGTCATTGGCGACAAACAATGGTGGTATCGGTGTAGCATGTGTAACTTTGATGCTCATGTGGACTGTGCCAACTCTCATCAAACTGTTGGAAATTCATCAGGCTCAGGCTCAGCCTCAGCTACTAGTCAAAGTCCTTCTCCGCCTGTCAATATGCCCCAATGGGGTGGTGTTACTAGTCAAAGTCCTTTTCGGCCTGTCAATATGCCCCAATGGGGTGGTGTCACTAGTCAGAGTCCTTGGCAGCCTATCAATATGCCCCAATGGGGTGGTGTTACATCGATTTCGCCCCTACAATCTCCATCTTTAATTTCGAATGCGGCTATGGGAGTGGGTTCTATTATGATCAATGAAGCTGTGCATAGTCTTGCGAACCACTTGCACAGTACCCACTTGCACAATGCCAACCTTCACAATGCCCGCTTGCACACTGCTTCTACCAATGGTTATAATGATGGTTATAATGGTGGTGGTGGGTTGTGGGATAGTATGGGGGATACGACATCCGGTTTTAGTGATTATGATGGTGGTGGGTTTGGCGGTTTCGGTGATTATGATGATGGTGGTGGGTTTGGCGGTGATTATGATGATGGTGATGGGTTTGGCGGTTTCGGTGATTATGATGATGGTGGGTTTGGCGGTTTCGGTGATGATGGCTATTAACAACTTGGAAATTATGTTTTTTTTCGTCGTTTTGAAGTTTACATAGGAGAGAAAGTGTTATTTCCTCATATTCAGTCAAGGAGAGAAAAAATGATTTTTTTTTTAAAAAAAATTCATCCTTTCTTCCCAAAATTTTCCTTCTAAATCGAAAAGAAATTGAGAGAATGAAAAGTTTTCTAAAGAATGTACATTATTTCCCTTAAAAAAATTATTTTTCTTCCAACTCCCGAACACTCGAAAAAAAAAATATTTTATCTTCTTTGCTAAATCCTTTCTCCTTATTCGTTTCCTTTCTCTCTTATAAATTTTTCTTTCTTTTTTTTCCTCTCCTAATAAAACTTTCATTTCCTTTCCTTCCTTTAAAAAACTCTCAAACAAGTTGTAAAAGAGAAACAAGTTATATTCACGTGTATAACTTGGGTCACCTATGAACCTATGACATTTCTAGTCTGATTTATGGTCACCTATGCTTCCGTTAATAGTGTTTAGGCCTTTCTAAATTTAGAACATGTTGTAATAAGTATTTTAGAAATAGGACAATAAATATTTTATTTAAAATTTTGATTTCTATTTTTGAATAAAGTCATTGGCGCGTACTCATATCCATAAAACGTTAACCAATTACAGCATGCCACTTTAGCTGATAATTTAAAAATAGGGATTAAGAATGGAAACAAAATGTTTATTGTCCTATATCCATAATCAAAATTATTTTAAATCCTAACCGTGCATAATCTATAGTATTTACCCTTGTTTTCTTATTATTGTGGTAACTTTTGTCCGATATGTTTCGCCCTATACTTGAATTTATAGAACACTTGTTTTCATGTTTATAAATATAATCCTTAGCACAATAATATTTATTTGTATGGTCTTTTTAGAATTAGTAGTACACAAAACAGATAATTTTATTAGTTAAAGAGGTATTTATTTTTATTCCCTTACTCATACCCATTTAAAACTCACTTATAAAAATAAACACAAAACCCTACTCTCAGCCCATCCCCACCCACCGAAATCCTCATCGTAATAGTCTACCGGAATCCTCGTTGAATTGTTTTTATCTCCTCCTCATCTCTCTCTCTCTCTCTGTTCGTCAATTTTTTTTATTTTTCTAGTCCGTGCCAGTGGTACCATTGCCAAATCTGAAGAATAATATTTTTGCCCAAAAAAAATGTAGTTTTCGCTGGAAAAAATGGAGGTTTTAGTGAAATAGTAAAAAAAAATTCAATTTTTTATCAAAAAATATCGAATATGAGTGTTTTTTATAGATCTCAATGAGTAGATTTCAAATATATAATATTTATGAATTTTTTTTATAATTAAATGATTGTATTAAAAGCCAAGCACTAAGGGAGAGAACCCGTATACAGGGAGTATACAAAACAAAAGCATAAGCAGAAGAAAAAAGAAATACAAACCGGAACCAAAACACAAACACCCAAACTACAAAGCAGAGTGGATCTCCTCCATGAACTCTAGGAAATCCTGAGTCGTAACAGTGGTCTTCACCTTATACCAATTAAGAAGAGTGCTTAAAAAAAGATAACGGAGTCTTGAGGGCGCCATCTCAATACCTTCGAAACATCGAGCATTCCTCTCCATCCAGACCGTCCAAAAAATGCAGTGAGGAACAATCCGTCAGACTCACCTGTCACCCACCCATCCCCAAGGAGCGTTCCACACCTCTAGCAGCGCCCTCACCGACGCCGACATGACCCAAAAATTCCTAGTTAAGGTCAGAAACACATCCCACAAACCTCTCGTCATCCTACAGTGCAGTAGGAGGTGGTCGGTCTTCTCCTCATCCTCCTGCATAACCAGCACCGGCTAGCTAGCCGAAAACTTCTCTTCTGCAGACCTTCCATTGTCAAAATGGCTTGCCTAGCCACAGTCCAATCAAAGAATCTGACCTTAGGGGGAGCTTTAACCTTCCAGATCTTCTTCCAGGGGAAACGGATCCTGGGGATCCCACTTTCGCACAAACTAGCATAGAAGCCACGGACCGTGAAGACACCAGGCCCACCCCCCATCCACCTCAAAGAATCCTCCCTAACCGTCGGACAGGGAGCCGACCTCAACCACTCAAAGAACAAGTCTGCCTCATGAAGTTCTCAGTCCTAGAGTCTTCTCCTAAGCCAAGGTCTCCACGTGATACCATCTCTGTTGCCGTTCACAAAATCCGCAACCATACCCTCTTGATTCACTCCTAGTTAAAGATTCCGGGAAAAAGCTCCTGAATAGTCTCATCCTTACCCCATTTGTCTTTCCAAAATCTAATCTTGTCCCCTTTCCCTAAGATAAACTCAGTATACCTAGCATAATTCACCCACTCCCTCGCAATATGCTTCCACAGGCCCACTCCATGGGCTAAAGACCCCACAACCGGCCTCCACCCCATTTGAGCAACACCCCACCTAACTCCTACAACCCTTTTTCATAATCTATGCTCCTCCTGAGGGAAACGCCACAACCACTTCCCTAGCAGAGCTCTATTAAACATACCCAAATTCCTTACCCCCTCCTTAATGGGCTTGCAAACCTCCTCCCATCCTACAAGGCTGTGCTTAAAATTATCTTGAGTGCCTCTCCACAGGAAATCTCTCACAAGATTCTCCATTTTACTATGCACAACAACAGGTAAAGGAAAAATGGACATGTAGTAGGTCGGAAAACTAGACAAGTAGCACTTAATAAGAGTAAGCTTCCCCACTTTCGAAAGAATCCTGTTCTTCCACCCGGCCAACCTCCTTCTCATTCTATCCAAAACTGGATCCCATATCGCCTTGGACTTATGCTTGGCTCCGAGAGGCAAACAAAGATAAGTATTTAGGAAAGACCCAATCCTGCCACCCAGAATACCTACTAGAAACTGCATGGCACCCACTCCCCCAATCGAGATCATCTCACACTTACCCGTATTGATCCGTAACCCCGAAACCGCCTCAAAACAGATCAGAAAAAGCTTCAAAGCATGAATTTGCCTACGGTCAGCATCACAAAAGATAATGGCATCGTCAGCAAACAGGAGATGAGAAACCGTGATCATGTCAGAGCTCGATGACCCAAAATCGAAACCCTGATCCACCCCGTCGCTACCACCCGCCCCATCATTCAACTAAACGCCTCCATGACCAATATGAATAAAAATGGGGACAGCGAATCACCTTGCTGAAGACCATGAGTACTCGGGAAAAAGCCCTAGGTAACACCATTAATCAACACCAAGAACCTAGCCGTAGAAATACACCTCTTCATCCATCGGCACCATCGATCCCCAAAACCCATCCTCCTTAATAAGTAAAGGAGAAACTTACAATCAACATGATCGTACGCTTTCTCAATGTCGAGCTTACACACTATGCCAGGATTCCCACTTCTTAATCTAGACTCCACGCACTCATTAGCCACTAACACAGTGTCGAGAATCTGTCTCCCACCAACGAAAGCATTCTGAGACTCTGAAATCAGAGGGTCAATGACCTTCCTGAGCCAAATATACAAAACTTTGGCAAGAAGCTTATAGACACTACCAATCAGACTGATAGGTCTAAAATCTCTAATATCAATCGAGTCCCCTTCTTAGATATCAAGGTGATGAAGGTCGCATTCAACCTAGGCACAAAGTAACCACGATCATGGAACTCTTCGAAGAAAGCCATCACATCAGACCTGACGATAGTCCAAAAATGTTGAAAAAATGCCAACACGAATCCGTCTGGTCCCGGCGCATTGTCCCCACTCATCGTATTATGAGCCTGCATAACTTCCTCTTCAGAGAAAAGTGCCTCAACACCTTCCGCCTCGAGAGCCTAAATACTCTCCACTTCGGCCCCATCAAGATAGGGGCGCCACTCTTCTTCTTCGCCAAATAAACCCTTATAAAACTGAGCAATTTCCCCCCTCACCTCTCTATCTTCTTCGAATACCACTCCCCCCACAGATATTTTCCCAATGTGATTAACCCTCCTGTGTGAGTTGGCCACCGAGTGGAAAAACTTGGCATTCGAATCCCCTTCCCTCAACCATAGAGCCCTCGACTTCTGCCTCCAACTAATTTCTTCTTCAATTAACCTATTCCCTATCTCCACTTTTTTTAACGTCCCTCCCTCCCTCTCCTCTCCTCATCCGAGATCCCATCTCTCCCTTCCTTCTCATCTAGCCTCCTAACATCCTCCATATAACTCGCTGTGATGACCCGAGTGAGGAACCGAAGTCAGTTGCCTAACAACTTTGTCCTTAACCTGACGACCCGAGTGAGGAACTTCTTTCACCCCATTATATTTACCTAATGCTTGTTTTTTTTTAATTGCAAATTTTCATCGAATTTCTAAAGGTCTTGATATTTTTGAGACCTAACATAGCATTGTCAAGATAGATTTCTTTCTTACCTTTCAAATTTTCAATGCCCACTACCGACCCCACCTTTTTTGGGAGGGGAGGGGGACACGCTTAATTAGCTCCTCATTTCCTAAATCAACTTGATAAAACATTCTCAATCTTTGATTTAGGAAATGAGGAGCTAATTAAGCGTGTCCCCCGCGCTTAGGAACAACACCCCTCCCACTTGCATGAAGATGGGACCCCCTTATTAGTCAACCCACTGGATTCATGAGAGCTGACAGCACTTGAGGAACAATTAATAACCTCCACCTTCTCAGCGTCAACACACAAGTTAACCACTGAGCTGTCCCACTCGTCCAAAGAGTCTACACCAAGAGGTATATATTCTGCACCTAATAAGTCTGATCGCACTATTGCCATTTGTGAAGAACAATTGACCAAGAACCATGCTTGGTGCTCAATCAAACCACCTGGATCACCCAGCACATGAGACGGTAATCAGTGGGGGAATCCCTCCACCACTACATACCAGTAACTCCAAGGAGGAAGAAGACCTTCTTCTAAGGAGTACCAAAAAACAAAAAGGCCATGAAACAAGTGTGGACATGGAAATGGAAAATTACGAAAATATCAACACCTCAAACCAGGTTGATGGGATGAACTACTCAAATATGGAAGGGGCTAACGCAGATATGGTTCTGGACGAAAGCCCAACATTGATGGCAACTGAACCAAACACGACCCAAGGTGATGAAGGAAGGGAGGGACCAAAAAAGATATTATCTTACAAGGATGCCGTGGGAAAGAAGCAGAACTCTAACATATTTTTTTATGATGCCAACTGTGTGTGGTCTGATGATGACATGGAGGAATCAAGTAAAAATAACAGTCAAGCCATGGACCTCAACAGCAAACCGGTGGAAGAGGAGGAGGATCCACTATGCCCAGTGGTATCTATCCCCAAAAAACACGTAGAAAAATTAAGGGAGAAATGGAATGATAGTGTAATCGTAAGCCTCCTTGGTAGGAATATAGGATTCAAAGTTCTAAATGCAAGAGTTTCCTCACTTTGGAACCTGCAGGGTGATTATGAAATTGTTGATTTGGAGGAGGGTCATTACTTATTCAAATTTATGATGAAGGAAGACTATTACAATGTCTTGACAGGTGGTCCATGGGTAATAAATAACCACTACCTAATTGTTAGGAAGTGGGTACCAAATTTTAACCCTCTTGAAGCAAACCAGGTGACTACTGCATTGTGGGTCAGATTACCACGACTGCCTATTGAATGGTTTGATGAAAGGGCTCTCTTCCAGATTGGATGCAAGCTTGGGAGACCAATTAAGACAGATTTTAATTCTGTGTCATCTTCTAGAGGCAAATTTGCGAGGATATGTGTTGAAGTTGACCTGGAAAAACCTCTAATCCCATGCTACATATTAGATGGATGAAAGTATAGAGTGGAGTATGAATTCTTGCCATATTTATGTTTTAAATGCGGTAAAATTGGCCACAAAACTGAGTTTTGCCCTCTAAACGCAGCAAACCGAAATACAAGTTCCACACCCGAAAATTCTTCCTCGGAAAGTATGGGAGCAGCTCCGACTAAACAAACTGATAACGGCTATAATTCAAAGAGTGCAGTCGAAGAAAACTCTGGGAACAGTGCTGGTGACGTGGAAAAGAAAAATGACCAATTTGGTCCGTGGATGTTAGTTCAACGAAAAAAAAAATTTGGAAATGATAAAACTAGATTTAGTCCAAATGGAACTAAAGAAAATTTAGGAAGAAACAACGATAGGTTCTCTGCCCTTAGTAATGATGGAGGTGACAAGCTGCAGAAGCAAAATGATAAAACAAATGGAAAAGCAAGCTTCAGCAATAAAGGCCTGCATACAAAGGGATTGGGGGTGACACCTGTCGCAAGCAACAACTACTCATTAATTGAGGCTGACGCCAGAAAACCAACTGGGGGGAAAAATGGGACAAATCGTGAGGTAGCGTCCAAAAGAAAAGTGCTGACAAGAAATTTGGAGTCAGGTGGAAAGATGGCTCAGGTACAACACACGCAAAAGAATAATAATAAAATAGTGGATTATAATGGCATGGGGAATAGCCAAGTAGGCATTTGCAGCGGCAGTAATACGGATTACATATTGTCAAATTCAGAAAGTAATAATGGGCTGACGGTAGGTACTATCCACAAAAAAGGAAACTCCCAACTCGACCAAACATGGAACCAAAATATAAAAAGCTCGGTTATCAGTGAAGCCCCAAATATAACCACATCCGAGAAAGAAAAAACAACCGTAATTCAAACCAGAAATGACCCTCCCATAGCCCCTTGCCTTCCTAGGGGATGTGCAAATTCAAAACCTGATGATGTCAGCAGGAGAGGTCTCAACCAACTTAGCGGAGAATGTAGAGGTGGCAGCCATCATGCAAGTGAGTTGGAAAATATCCAAAATCAAGATCATAATCATTACCCTGGAACAAGTATGGGGAAACGAGAAGATAACCACAGCGATAATGGAAGAGAAATGCAGAGACACTCAGCTCCACCAAGAAATAGCTAAAAGTTGCTTCTGGACAATCAACGAGATGGACTCACTCATTCAAAATAAGTCATCAATGGTGGTAATTGTTTGGAACTGTCGTGGGGCTGGTAAACCCCTATTTAAACCTACTATCTTTGAGCTGAAAAAAATATATAACCCTGATGTTGTGGTGATCCTTGAAACCCATATACCCATTGGAAACCTAATTGGTTTTTTTGACAGCCTTGGTTTTACTAACAGGGAGGTCTCTGAGCCAATTGGCAGGTCTGGGGGTATCTGGGTTACCTGGAACCCAAACTCCATTAATATGGAAACTCTATCTGTTACCAGACAAGCTATACACTTATTGGCTTCCAAAAATAACTATGAGGAGTGGGTTTTTTCTGCGATTTATGCCAGCCCACTCCGACAACTGCGTAGAAAACTATGGGATAACCTATGTGATATGTCTGAAAACATTAATATTCCGTGGTTGGTGGCGGGGGATTTTAACGATCATGTGGATAATTCTGAAAAAAGAAGCTTCGGGAAGAAGGTGGTGGATAAAACTGACACTACTTTCCTTGAAGACATTAACAAATGCAATATTTCTGATTTGGGGTGTACGGGACCAAAACTGACTTGGACAAACAGCAGGAAGGGCATGGCAAATACTCTTGTCAGATTAGATAGAGGACTGGTCAACGCGGAGTGGAATCTAAAATACCCTGAAGCAAATGTGGAGAACATTCCACGGACTGCATCGGATCACTGTCCTATAATTATCAGAATGGAAGGTACGTCTAAACAACCAAACTTTGTAAAACCATTCAGGCTTTTGGCCTGTTAGTTTGATAGAACTGATTTTAACGACATTGTTACTTTAAATTGGAATAATGTCTCTAATCTTGATACAAACATACAGATATGTACGGAAAAGATTAAAAGTTGGAACATCACTACTTTCGGTAATATCTTTAAAAATAAAAAGCGTATCTTTAGACGCTTAAGTGGCATACAAAAAGCTCAAGAAACGTGGTACTCCCATAATCTCGCCAACCTTGAATTTAAGCTACGTAACGAGTTTAAAACGATTCTAAGATACGAAGAAAGTTTGTGGCAACAAAAATCGAGAATCCAATGGCTTAACGAGGGCGATCGAAACACAAAATTCTTCCATACTACCACTATTATTAGACGAAGGAGAAATTGTATAAAAAAACTTATGATTAACGGGGGATGGACTGATAATGGTTTGATCATCTCTAACCACATTAATAATTACTATATGGATTTATTCAAAGCGGACTTTAATTTTAATATTCAAAGCCAACTAAGAAATTTGGATAATTTGAAATTGGTGGACGATGATAACCTTTTCTTAACTACCCCAATTACTATGGGGGAAGTGAGGAAAGCTACTTTTAGCATGAAAGCTCTCAAAGCTCCTGGACCGGATGGTGTCCAACCGATTTTCTACCAACATTTTTGGAAAACCATCGCTACAAACCTTTTTAACTTTTGCCAAAAATGTTTTCGTGAAAAGTGATTTCCTAGTGATCTAAATAACAGTTTTATAACGCTCATCCCTAAAGTGGACAACCCTGAGAACATATCGCAGTTTAGACCTATTACTCTTTGTAATGTTTCTTATAAGATTCTGGCAAAAATTATTGTGGATAGACTTAGACCTATTCTTTGCCGGAATATTAGCCCCCACCAAGCTAGTTTTCTCCCTGGGAGACAAGCTTCTGATAATGTTATTGTTACCCAGGAAATTATACACACTCTTATGAATACTAAAAGTAAAATTGGGGGTTATATCCTCAAAATTGATTTAGAAAAAGCTTACGACAGAGTGGATTGGGACTTCCTCGAGGGAGTTTTAAATTGGTTTAATATTGATAAGGATTTTTGCAGCCTTATATTGAGTTGTGTTAAATTCACAACTACATCTATCCTTTGGAATGGTGCCCCCCTCCCCAACTTTAAACCATCTAGGGGCCTCCGACAGGGAGACCCTCTATCCCCTTATCTCTTCGTTATGTGTATGGATTATTTATCTGCTATGATATCTGATAGAGTTAAATGTAAGGATTGGAAAGATATTAAGGCCTCTCCTAGGGGTCCCCGCATCACCCACCTCTTTTTTGCTGATGACCTTATACTTTTCACGAAAAATGATATTAAGTCGTGTAAAGCTATCATTAATACCCTTAAGGAGTTTTCCCACATCTCTGGGCAAAAAATTAATTACTCTAAATCTAAGTTGTTTGCGTCCCCTAATATCCCTAAAAAAGAGGCTTTAAAGGCGGGACATTGGTTTGGCATGAACCTCACTAACGATCTTGGTATATACCTTGGTAATAGACTTATACATGGTAGGTTACAGGCCTCCCATTTTAATGACATTATTGAAAAAATCCAAAAAAGATTAACGGGATGAAAATCTAAAATTCTCTCTCTTGCGGGAAGGAAAACACTTATCCAGGCGGTTACGTCCACCATCCCTAACTATTGCATGCAAAATGTCATGATCCCGGTTAAGATATGTAATGAGATTGATAGACTTAATAGGAATTTTCTATGGGGAGAAATTAATGGTAATGGAAAGATCCATCTTGTTAAATGGAACAAAGTTTGTAGTCCCAAAGTGATTGGTGGTTGTGGGTTAAGAAAGAGTGAGCAAAATAATCAAGCTAGTGTCACTAAACTAGGATGGAAAATTGTGAATAAGGATAAGTCTTTATGGGCTGACGTTTTAAGAAAAAAATATAAAGCGGGTCAAAATCCGAGAATGTGGGAAAAATGTAATAAGGCGTCTCATACTTGGAGAAGTATTATAAAATGTAGAGGAAACCTTGAGAAAAATATCAAATGGAATGTTGGTAATGGCAAGAACATAAGCATATTAAAAGACTGGTGGGTGGGGAATAAAGTGATTAACCCTATGGAACATCCGGGGAACCTTGAAAATGTTAACGTTGAGGCCCTTATTGACGAGAACGGGAAATGGGATGTTAAAACTATTGAAAATTACTTCAACTTGAACACTATGAATGATATTATTAACATCCCACTTCCCCGTATTCGCCGTTGTGATGATAACCCATCCTAGTCGCTAAGTAATAAAGGGAAGTTCACAATTAGTTCATGCTATCATTTCCTTGTTACCAAGAATAATGTACACCAACCATGGGAGGTTTGGAAAAAGTTATGGAAGTTAAACATCCCACCAAAAATTTGCACCTTTTTGTGGACATTACTACATGGTAAAATCCTTACAAATGAACATCGTATGCGTAGAGGGCTTACGAATAGTGGTGACTGCCCACGGTGTGGACTCCTCGAAGACATCGATCACTTATTTAGGGAATGCAATCACACTAGGGAAATTTGGAATACACTTGGCTTCGACCACAACCTTGACCTCAATTTATCAGGTAGTATTAATGAGTGGATTGCTCTAAACATTTGGGGCGATTTGATGAAAGAAAGGTACAATTGCTTTATTTTTACCTTATGGCATATTTGGAAATCCAGAAACAATTTCATTTTTAATAACATTGATGAGTCCCCATCAACAGTTGCCCGCTTGGTTATGATTTACACAAATTATGTTTTTGAAGCTCAAAACAACAAGCGAGCAAAGGTTAATGGAGGAGAAAAGATCTTATTAATTCGTGAACCGTGCCTTTCTGCAGGAAGGATCATCATTCACACTGACGGTGGATTTGATCATGGATGTGGTATGGGATCCTTTGGTGGAGTGGTTAGAAATCAAGATGGAGAATGGATCATGGGCTTTACCGGAAGAATGCAGGGTTCTGCAAGCCCTCTACGTGCGGAACTAGAAGGAATTTTTCATGGGTTAAACCTCGCACTCAGAAAGAAATGGATGAACGCCTGCCTGAAAAATGACTGTCTTGAAGCCATCAATCTCATCAAGCAGGATAACATCCAAAACCATCCTTTGGCGAATACCATCAAGGACTGCAAGGGGCTTGTGAAAGAGCTAAAAATCAACATCGTTCACATCCCAAGAGCAAGCAACTTCATGGCGGATATCATGGTAAAGATCGGGAGAAAGTCGGATGACCTATATAAAAAATATAATCATGAGCCGGAGGAATTCCTAAAGATGGTGGACGAGGAGATCGAGGAGGAGGGTTTCTATTTTGTCTAAGTTCGTGCTGGAGCTTCTGTTTTGCTTCTGTTTTGTTTAATTCCTATTGTCACCAAAAAAAAATATATTCTGCACCAAACCGTTTCCCTACGACCAAAGCAAGTGACCCATAAGTCTTGTCCCTAATTAAAGATAATTCTGCCACCTGAGTGTACAAAAACAGACCCTCGCCCACTTCCTCCTGTACAAGACACCCGCTCGCCGAAAGTGGTACAGAGGTTGTGCCCATCATCTGACTAACAGCCTGCATCATTTGTAACCCATGATCTTCCGTACAGCCTAGCTCCATCTTGGACCTCACCTCTACCGTTTTGCCTATTCTTGAAGAGGACTGAACAACAATCTTCCCAGCACCTTTACTGTTAACCATCGCACTTCCGGCGACACCTGAACCTGGCGATCTGACCTCCGCCACCACTGCCTTGGTCCCGTTCTTCTTCTCCTCAGACCTGGACTGCCTTTTGGCACACCCTAAGAGCTTCTCTCCTACCCTCTCAAAATCACCCTTATCCTTGAGCAATATAGGAGAGGATTGAACATGTTGAGCCAAAGAACCCACAGCTACATGTTTCCGGATAGTCCCACACATCACCGAATCCTCACACTCCCCCAAATCACCACTGCCAGAGCCACCAGGCGAGGTCTTGTCACCCACTACCTTTACTTTGCGTGCAACCCCTCTCCCACACTTGCTCATACGACCATGGAAGAAACAAGAGCTCGTCTCTTCAACCCAGATGGGTAGATGAAGCACCCACCCTCCAGCTTGAATGATCACCGCCTCCGAAAAATCACGAACCCCTTTGACCTGAATTTTGTCCCACCTATGTTCTTCCCCCGCCAAGGTATCCTCGTCTACGATAAGAAACCCCACAAATTTGTTACCCACTACTCGGAATTAGGGGTGGCAATTCGTGTGTGTCGTGTCATGTTCGGATCGTGTCATGTCGGGTTCGTGTTAAGTATTAGTCAATCCTAACCCGACCCATTTAACTAATCGTGTCATATGAGCAAAGACTAACCCGACCTATTTATTATCGTGTCGTGTTCGGGTTGCCCGCATAACCCATTAAGTAAAATATAAAATATTTTTTTTCTTCTCTCCTAACCAATCATACCACTCATAGGCCTACAATAACTTAAATTTAATTAATTTCAACTTCTTGCAACACATAAATAATTTATCATCCAATTCTCTATGAATTTTATAGAATGTCTATCAAGATATATAGATTATCTAATATAATCTCCATAAAATACGAGTTAAACGGCTCTATTCGTGTCATTTTCGAATTAAACGTGTTTGACACTAACCCAACCCATTTATTATTCGTGTTGGCGGGTCGTGTTATATTCGGGTTCGTGTCAAGAAATCGTCAACCCTAACCCGCTAACTTCGTGTCGAGTTGGCGTCGGATTATCGTGTCGTGTCAAAAATTTCCACCCCAACTCGGAATACTTTATCTCCCCAAAGGTGAATAGGGATACCCACCACCCGAATCCAACTATAACTCGAACGTCGGCGAGATTTCGAACTGCACCCAAGAGGGTGCCACATGTTAAGAAAAAGAGGGGTCCCGTGAACGAACCAGGTCTTCTGACAGAGAATTATCTCTCTTATAGCTTTCCAAATAATGACTCACCGTACCTCCTATAGCTTTCCAATGTTCTTGCACCCAAACCTTCATTTTCTCTAAAGATGGATGAACGACATCCTCGTTACCCACCCGTCCCACCAGAGCTATCCGAAAGAAGTCCACTCTAGATAAGCAAGGGTCATCATCCACACTAAAGTCTGACCCACTAGAAAGATCCGCCCTAATAGAAATGGGTGAGAATGTCCATGGTTGGACCTTAGCCGCTTGCAGATAGGACTTTTTGGTTGTCATCCCAGTCCCATAAGGTTCTAATCAAAATGATAGAATATCTATTAGTTAGAGCGAGTACAAATTCAAATAACTATACTCATAGCCTCTCGGTTATTACTTCAAACACCTCATATGCACTCGTATAGGTTCCGCATGAGTAAGGAGAAGAAACATCTTTGAAACCAAAAAGTACCCACCATATAAACTCGAACTTCCCTGCTACAACTCCTCTTGTTTGAATTTCATCCAACTTTTATCTTCCCTCTCTAATTCGTAAGATAACCCCACTCAGATGAAAAAGAACCCCACGTAATAAACTTGAAAAGTCACAAAAACAAGCAAACTGGTCCAACTTTCCTGCCCAAAACAAGATCCGAAACACATTAGCCTCAAACAAGAATAACGAGTTACAGCCGAACAGTAAACAAACGCAACAGTCTTTGATAAAAAAAATGCAGCAAGGGATCCTCAAAACCGATCTTCACATAACAAAATTAAACAGCTAGCAAAACCCTCAACAAGGTTAACTCTCCTTAAAAGATAGAAGTTATGTAATTTTAAAGATTTGATAAGTTTTTTTGTATGAGTTGTCAAATGGTATATTGATCATTTTAATGATTTTTTTTGTACAAGAACTAAATTTATAAAATTGCGTGCATTGTCCTATTTTTACACACTTTTAAATTAGATTGGACTTTTCACTAAAAACCACTTAAATTTATGAAAATATGATTGATTTTTTGCGACAAATTTCTATGTTTTTGCTGACAAGCTCCCATCTTCGTCGCATGTTATGAGCACTACTTTGAAATGTGTAAGCATTATAATGCAATTGATGAAGGATAGTCGAGGGTGGAGGGAAATAAATGTACAATAGAATCTTACTTTTGAGTTTTATTATTATCCCTTATAACCACCATTTAATTTAGGTGTCGACGATGATTAATTGGTTATTTTACTTACCACATTCCACCTCTACCACACCACCACCGGTTACATTTCCAAATCTTCCAACAAATGAGTTGATATAGAAATAAAGTATTATACTATGTGATTATTATAGTGCAGTGTACAAGATTTATTGAAACTAGCATGTAATCCGCGCGATGCGCTGGAGCATATAGTTTTTTCCCCTACCATACTTCGATAAATACACGTGGTTAAGAATGTAGTTATATCGGTGGTGGTAATTTTAAAACTCAAACGAACACGACTAAATAAATATAAGCATGATCCGAACATAATATGATAAATCATGCTATTTTCGTTTAGTGTAGTTCGATCAATAATGTTCATGTTTAAATCATAATTGGTTTTATGTTGTGTTTTTGTGTTCCTATTATATTTGACATCAACTTATACAAATACTTCCAAATTAATCTCTTATACAATACATGGACGAAGCAAAACCCATTATTTAAGTCAAACAATAAATTTTGATTAGCAAAATTATATTTATAATAACTTACATAAATAAAACCTAGATATTATATTATTTCAAATATCATTTTACTTTTTAACTAAAACTTGCCCCATTTAGACTTTTATACATTAACATCCTAATATATGAACCAACTAAATGCATGTATTGACTAAATACATGAACCTCCATTTAAACTTCTATACACGAATCTCATAATACATGAACCAACTAAATTCATCTATTGACCAAATATATGTGTCTACATTAATCTAGAAAATAAAATCATTCGAATGGTATATTGGTTGTAGTTTCATTCAACAACATTAACTTAAATAAATGGTCATACATTATAGGGAGCTTGACAAATAAGCCATATTTACATACAACATTTCCTAATAGGTCTTATCATAATATTTTTTTCCAATAGATCCTATTTATGCATATAGTGAATATTCACTGTATGTTTACAAACAGAACCTATTGGACCAAAAATCTTTTTTCATTGGACCTGTTGAAGCAAAAAGAAAAAAAGGACGGGACGTATTCATCTACATACTTAGTAAATTAGACTAGTTGGTAAAAAAAAAACTACATTATATGTGCAGACGGAATAATCTCACACTAATATCTTCTAACAAATCCCAAAACAATTCAATATGGAGGAAATCTTTACAAATGAGAATTGTTCAGTCAAAAAAATAAAAGAAATAAAAAATAAAAAAATGAAGGCCTTAGAATTACCTAAAGTGGAATACAAAAAAAAACTGAAGAGCATAACTTTACAAATGCCTAAAATGTATGAGTTGAATGATGTGGTCGATAAAGAACGAAAAAAACTCATCTTAGAATTGAGGAATATTAAGAATCCTTCTTATTAGCTACCATCCTCCTTGCTTCCATAGATAGATACAGTCATGGTTTTCTACACAAAACCTAAAAGCTGTGAAACAAAACCAAACATTATTTTCTATAAAACAAATAAATCTAAGGAAAGATAAAGAATACTGAATAATAAAACAATCAAGGAAAAGCCATAGGTAATATTACTACCATTACTAAGGCTAAAAATCCATAGTACCTCTTCAAATCCAGATCGCACTGACTATTAACCTCCAAAAAATATTAGGAATCCATGGAAACATAGAGAAACATGTAATATAAAAAAACATGGATCTATAAAACATCATATATAAGTAATCATAGAGAGTGAATGTGTTTGTTAGAGAGAGAGAATACCTTGGGGATAAGATCTCCTGTGGGAAGAGATAATATTAATGCAGGAGAATGAATTGTATGAGAAATCAGAGAGCTTGAGACATTGAATGAGAGTGAGAGAGTTAAAATGAAAATTTGATGGAGGCGTTTTGATTTTTTAAAAGAGAAAAAATATGGGTTTTGTGCATTAATTGCAGGAGACTATTCCACTACTTTGGAAGGTGGAAGGAGACGATTTAAATTAACCTCTGTCACTGCTCAAATAGAGTTAACAGAGTTATAATAACCTCATAAATGGTAATACTACTAAAATAAAGTTATATTATAGATTATAGATGATACATCATTTTATGATAATTTGGTTGATATATTTAAGACTCATATCATTGTTCTTTTTAATTCAGTATGTATCTAGCCGTTTTGTCCCATATTCAATTATTATTTCATTATGAAATTTCTCTCCCTCTATCGGGGATAGTCATCTATCTCATTGTTTACCGTAATGTTTATGATTTAAATATATGATTATCTATAATTTAAACTGTAGGATATCTTTTTTTATCAAGCGAAGAAGCACGAGATATTATCTTCCCATAATGCTAATTTTCTTGCCAAGAAGTTTTAGGTCCAATCAAACTTTACATGTTTTATTCAAACTAATTTATGATTATTTGCTAACATATTCGCCAATCCCTAAAAAACTTTCAAATCTCTTTCTCCACAAACGTGAAGCTTTGGTAAGCCAACTCAGGCCTCACTCACTACCGCAAAATATTTTGATTTTAACTTTGTTTCTTTCTCAACCGTGTGGAAGTTCTTATTCTCTAACCTTATGGGTAAGCCTCTTATTTTGAGTTGCTACAATGTGCTGCTTACGAGCTAGTGGTGCAGATTCGTGAATAAAGATTTCCCAAAAAACATATATGCAATGTGGTTCCTTTTTGTTGTGTGTTGGGAGATTTAAAAGGCTAGGAACAAAACCTTGTTTGATAATGCTAAAGTTCCCCATAATCTTATCATCCACCAAAGTGTGTCTCTAATTACTGACATATGCAGCTGCGTTAACTTCATGGATTATGGTAACTCCTTTGATGGTAGAATCATTGCCTTGTTTTCCCTATGCATTCATCACAAGCCTTCTATTTTGAAAGTGATCCAGTGGTATTTCCCCCATTATCTTTGGTTTAAATTGAACATCCATGGGGATTCTAAAGGAAACCCGTGCATTAATGACTGGGGGTATTGTTAGGGAACGGTTTGGCATGTTGAACCGCATGGTCTTTAGGTGGGTCTTGTGGTTTGTTCCTAATTTCATATTAACCCAATTCAAATTAGGGGCTTTGTAAATTTAGTACCTAAAGTAATATGTATTTTGGAAATAGGATAACAAATATTTTATTTATAGTTTTAGTCTTTATTTTTTAATAAAGCCGCTGGCGCGGATCCATATTCATAAAACGTCAATCAATTATAGCATGCCACGAGTCCCTTTGATTTGAAAATAGGGACTAAAAATGGAAACGAAATGTTTGTTGTCCTATATCCATAATCAATATTATTTTAAGTCCTAAAATTACATAATCTATTCAAATTAACTCGGATTATCTATGGGTGGTTAATCTAATTAATGAGGTTTGGAAACCCCCTTGGAAGCTTCAATCTTGCTTCTTGGAGATCATGCAAATCAAGAGTTCGCTTCATGTCTCTATGAGTCATTCATACAGAGAATCGAATATGGTTTCCCATTTTTTAGCTAATAAAGGTGTGGCGCTGGAAACTTTGAAGATTTTCGAAAGCTTTGGGGATCTCCCAAAATAGGCAAGAGGTGGGAACAAGTTAGACAAGTGTTGCACGAGATACATTAGATTCAATGACCGTTTTTCTTTCTTAGTCTATTTTGTTATGGGTTTCTTATAAAATCCCACATTTATAGATTTCTATCATTCGATTTCTTGGTCTCAACAATCGAATGTCTTTAGTCTCAAGAATTTTCTCCTTAGAGCTTATATATACACAGTATTTTATAGCACTTTGAGATGGAAGGAAGCTTATGTGATGACTTTTTTTTACCTTTTTATTGAAAGTCAACTGTTTTTGTAATATTTGGGTATTAGTATTAAGGCACGATGTAATTTAAATTATGCATTTTGTTTATTATTTTTTTTTGTCGCGTGTTTATTATTAATGCTACGTACCTAAAAGTTGAAAATTCACTGCATTTATTTTTAAAGACTATTCCAAATTGTACTTGACTTAACATAACGAACGTTGAAAGAACAGAAACCAAAGCACCTCATTCTTAGAGTTACAATCACACGTGTATTTCTCGCTTCTAAAGTTCTACTTCAAGTTTTCTTTTGTCCTTATATAATGGATTCAATGGATCTTTTTTTATAAGGAAGTGATTCATTAAAACAAAACAAAAAACACGCGTAAGGGGACGGAATCCCGTATACATGATGTAGATAATGCAAAAGAAAAAAATCGACAAGATATGATTATACCACCCCAACACAAAAGCTCAAACTACCCTCCCCCTGAAATTACTCCATGAAATCCATAAGGGCCAAAAGCTGCGAGATATGATTATTCATATGCCTGAGTAGAAGAGTAAACATTATAGTGAATCCTCTCTTTAGCCACTCATTCCCTTCGAAGCACCTCTTGTTTCTCTCCTACTAAATTGTCCATAGAATGAAATGCGGGTGCATCGGCCAAACTTTCTTGTTCCCCTTCCATCCCCTTGGACGCTTCTATGTCGCCATTGCCTCACTCGCTGACTGCAGCAAAACACATCGAACCCAACACAAGGATAAGAAAATGTCCCATAACTCCCTCATCACCTAGCAATGTAGCATTAAATAGTTAGTCGATTCTTTTGCATCCTTTCAAATCTAACATTGACTGGTCATCCATCTTCCCTTCCTCTTCAAACCTTTTATGGTCAATATAGCATGTCTAGTTGCACTCCAAATGAAAAAAATGGTTTTGGGTGATACTCCACTTTCAAAACTTCCTTCCACGGGAAAGAGGTACTCCAACATTCATTTTACACAGTGTAAAAGCTCTAGACCACGAAAATCCCTATCTTACTATTGTCCCATTTAAAAAAGTCCTTCCCTCCTATTGGAAATGGAGCCATTCCCAGCCAACAAAAAAATACTTTCGCCTCATCTTGAAATCTTCTTCTATGTTTCGAGCTCCACACAACTATATCCCCTATCCGCAACCTATGGTCTACCACCACCCCTTCTTTTTCTCTTCCTTGGAAATAAATTCCTGAGAAAAGATCCTCCAAAGTCCCCTCTCTCCCCCACCTATCTTTCTAGAACCTAATTTTAGTCCCACTCCCAAGCTAGAATGTCGTGTATCAACAAAATTCCACCAACTTCTCTATGATTTTCCAAATATCCACACCATTCACTCCTTTCCCTACCATTGGACCCCACTCATAGTGGGAAGAGCTACTCCTAGCCATCACTATCCTCGACAGTCTATCCTCCTCTCTATTAAACCTCCATAACCACTTGCCCAGGAAGTCTTTGTTGAATTCACATGAACTCTTTACTCCTGCTCTGCCTTCATTGAATGTCTTGAAAACCTCCTCCCAACTCACTAGAAAGCACTTAACACCCTCCTCGGTGCCTTTCCACAAAAAATCCATCATCATCGGGAGAGGTAAGAGAGATGAGAAATGTGTTAGTAGACTCGCAAGGACACTTTTTACTATTGTAATTGTAGGAAGATATGTATCTTAGGACCTATTGATCATTTGTTACTTTAGCATTGTTATAATTTTAAATATTTTTATGTGTGTGTGTGTGTGTGTGTGTGTGTGTGTGTGTGTGTGTGTGTGTGTGTGTGTGTGTGTGTATAATTAGTTATAATGGTGTTTTCACTATTCATAAGATGGGAAGACACTTCACGGTTCAGATCGAAGCCAACAAGGCTAGAAATGGAGGGATGAGATTATTTTTATCAATATTTATTTTTTGCTCTTGGTTTCCTCTTTTTCTTTCATTCAAAACAAAGGGTAAATAACACACAACACACCATTCCTCCTTTCCCCCTGTTTTTCATGCTTAGGCCCACCTGCCTCAAGCCTCACCCACGTTCCTTCCCAATCAGAGCACAATGCTCAAGACATTTTCTCTGTTTACTTTGAGTTTAGATTTGATCTAACACCAAATCAATAGATAAAGAAATCATATGCGAAGAAATAGTAGGTTTTGCCTCACAGATTTTGGCTCTCTGCCAATGAAAATCCTCCTCGGGTTGCCTTCCTTGAGATCCCCCATATCCAAACTTGTCGCCCTAAGGTAATCTCTCTTATACACTCCCACACGCACAAACTCACACACACGAACCCGCCTTCCTCCATCATCTCCATCCACCTTTGCCTCTTTCTCTCTCTCACCCTCTTACTCACGCGCACACACAAACAAGCACATATCGGATTGATTTTTGTTTTTTTAAGTTTTGATTTAGCTTTTTTAGTTATAAACGTAGTTGATTTATTATTTTGTTTTGAAATTTCAATTTGGTTTCTTGAGTTAACATAGTTGATTTTTTGTTTTTTGTGAAATTTTTATTTAGGGTTTTTGCAACAAGTATATATAGCTTGCAAAAGGTATTTTGATTTGGGGTTTTTTGCATTAACATAGTTGATTTGGGGTTTTGAAATAGGTATATTGAGCTTTCAAGAGGTATAAAAGAGCTTGTGATAGGTATATCGAGCCTGCAGTGGGTATACACCATGGTGCCAACGATCTGAAACCATGCTAAGCATTTCATTAGTAGGGTTTACTTCTTTTTATGGAGATTTTACGGCTTGCTGTTGTTGTTTTGCATTTTAGTTGATTTAAATTTTTGGATACCCACTCAGGTTTGGGGGTTTTCTTTAAATTTAGGGGTTTTAAATTTTCATTTTGGGGTTTTCTTGAAATTTATTATTTTAAACTTCGAGTTATACATTTTAACAATTAAATTTTTTGTTTACGTTCATGTTTGAGTAATTTATATACTTTACTTTCTCACGTACTAATTTTGTATCACCAATTTGGTGTTCAAAAAATCTCAGGTACTAATCTCATTATCATTTCATAAGAATTATCATGGTTGATTATGTTACTCTATGTTGTTGATTATATTTCCTAATTTGTATTTGATGGATTTGGAATTGTTGTTTAGTTCATTTACATTTTGGAGGGCTGATTTGTATGTTCTACTCTTCAAATCTGAGGTTTTATTATGGATCTCCAATGTTGGTTGAGGAAATCAATATTGAGAATACACCACGATTACATTCATATATATACTTCCGGTAATAAATTGAATTTTCTTTTATCGTTGGAGACCACATGATGTCGAATAATGATTTTGATTTATAATATTAGTTCGATTTTGATTTACAATTATTTTTTCTGTTGAGGTAAGATTTTAGAAAGTTTAAAATTTGGTTCTTTGTATCTAATGAATAGAGACATTTATGTCTGAAACGAGTTGAGTTGAACATCTAGAAGTGAGAATTTGGACGAAAACGAATAGGTGGAGCAATTTCTTACTAAATGGAGTCACGAGAACATCACGACTTTGGTGTTATTAATTGTAGAAGTGGCATTATTATTATTTTCTTATTTAGGAAAATAGCAATGGAGAAAATGTGAAGCAGTTATGTATATAACAATGTTCCCATTTTCTCTTCGTCTCATTTTGGTATATATCGTGAAGAACATTCGAATGAGAATATATTTTTTAAGAGATTGAAAATCTGAATTCTTTTCACCTTGATCTAATTTAGGGCATTTAATAATTTCGAATTTTGAGATGTTCGAATACTTGCAGCTGAGTTCTGTGGGCGAAGTAAGTCCTTGGCCCTTTTGCTTTTCCAAGATAGAAATTTTCCTAAGTATTTAAACATACCTGCTCTTTCTAGATACACACTGGAAAAACAGCCAACATCCAGAAGATAATAAAGGCAATTGAGACTAAAACCACTTTTACAGTAGGAGTCGTGATCGTGTTTTGCAAATTTATGAAGCTTACAGCGTTTTAGTACTATGAATCTTCAATTTATTAGATCTAATTTTATGGATGTCTCGAAAATAACATGCCATTTTTTTTAGTAAACATGCCTTAGATCTAAGATCTAGCATCAAATAAAGGCATTTCTTGGATGTCTCAGTACAAATAAAGACTATATATAAGACATAGCCTTTATTGGTAAACATGCCTTGGATGTTGTTTGTTATTTCTGCTATGTACCATCAGAAATTATATCTAAGTGAAGTGCAATGTACCAAATAGATCTAAAGATTGTTTGTTATTTATGTTGTGTACCAAGAAATTAGATTCGATATGTTGTTGCATTTTGATCTTATATTTTTTATTTCACCCACAATCAAAGTTACAAACATATCTAAGTTAAGACATCGCCTTTATTGGTACACAACAAAAATGCAAGCCATGTGAGAAGACTTTATTCGGTGGAGCTGTTGTATGCAGAAATGCAAGGCATGTCTTAAGTGTAATCACTGCAAATGAACACTTACGTTCAACACGAGTAGCCATGTGCTGACTCTCAATATTTTTTAGCATTGTGTGATGTCTCTATCAATTAATAATAGTGTATCGAATAGAACAAACTACTCGCTTCGTATAACTATAGGAGACAAACATATTTATATTAATAGAGATATAAAAGCATGGACATTATAGAAAACAAAAGTAATTTTTCAATTAATGCTTTGTTAACCATGTTTTAATTATCTCGACTATACTTTAGGGGGTTGTCCATGGTTATTGGTAGAGAGGATCTCCGTCCCATTCATCGTATCTCTCTTCTAACACTATTCAAGGTTTTTATGATGCCAAATCTATGTCCTTCATATTATATTCTTTTTCCACTTTAAGTTGCAATGATTAGTAAATGTTGGTAATCTATTATCCCTTCTAATAATGTTGTCCCCTCTTATAATATTGTTACAACAACAATTGTAATTACCCGTATTTGAGATGGAAGCCGAAGCAAAAGTTGTTTCAACTGTTGAAAAGAATGCAAAAGCGTTTGTGATTGAAGGATAACATTCCACTCAGTGTGTGAGTTTGTGAATTTTCAAAGGAGATAAACCATTCATTTACAAAGTAAGTGACTTATTCGTAGTTGCTAAGACCGAGTTTACATGGGGTTCTTCACGATTTGCACTGCAAGTTTTGGTCCTCTTTTGTAACTTCTTTTTCCTCACGCTATATCTTCTGTCCACTTTGTAATTTGGTACTTTGAGATGCCAATTTCGAAATCCTTTATCAATGAATTACAACTTTCTTTACGTTTATTGTAGTTTATATATTCTTCATGTAGTCATATATTTTTTGGTGTTTCAAAAGTGGGGTACCAAGTGAATAGTTCACTTCTTCTTCGAAGAATAATGATGGTACTATAGTCCAAGAAAATTCTAAAATTGCGAAAAAGATTGTATGCATGCACTAATCAAAGAAAGTTTCCAATTTCAAGAATTATTTGCTACATGGAGGCCCATTGTTGACCTCTATTTGTCTTGCTCGAATGTACATACCGACACTCGTACATTATTTTTTACTGAGAAAATTGGAAGTATATTCTTAAAATAGACTAAGAAAATTCATTTTTCGCCTCGATTGTGTCGAGGGGATTCTTGAATGCCTTTTTCCATGCTTTATTCTTCGAGCAAAACTAAGGATTGTGACAACAAGGCAATGAATAAAGGGATGAGATTATTTCTCCGTAAAAATTTTGAATTTTCACATTTCCCACTAAACATTTTCATTTTATCGCTTTGTCAAACTCCAACTTCTCACTCTCACTTTGTAATTTGTGTATCTGTTTGAATCTCACTTCTCTCACTCTCCAACACACACATACCTTTCTCCCTATTTCTATCATCCTAGGTTTGTTTGTGTTATACTTTCTTAGTGAAATTTACTTTGTTGGCATGTCAGCTGTTTGAATGTGTAAGGACATTTTTGTCCATTATCAATTTATATGTCGTACGCCGTTACACCGTTGAAGAAACTCAATATCGCATCTACAACAACGGATCCGAATATCAAAGTGTCTTCAACATTATAGCCTCTGCGAGAATGAACTTGGTAAAATTTTGTTTTTACGTTCCTAAAAGTTCATATTTAGTATTGGGAAATTTTTATAAAATGTTTTTTATAAAAAATAAGAAGTAAGTTTTTTCAAGCAAAATGAGGCTTTTAAAATGATTTTATTTTTCTGGGAAAACCGGATCGATCCGCCCCATACCGGACCGATCCGCTTGCTGCAGATCCAGTATACCCCGGACCGCAAGTGAACCGATGAAGGCCAAAATAAAAGAACCGATCCGCTTTACCGGACCGGTCCGACTGGGATAAATTCGGCCAGATTCGCTGCAGATTTTTTAGGCTCAAAGTTTTCCTATTTAAAGCCAACTTCGGGGAGTTATTTTTTAAGACTTTTCAAGACGATTTTCAGAGTCCTAAATACTCTAAGTCTTCACCTTTTTGATGTACAAAACATCTTTTTGATTCACACAAAAAATCCCAATTACTTTTGTGAATCTTTTGGAACCCTAGAACACAAGCTTTGCTATTGTTCAATCTTTGTGGGGAGATCTTTGCAAACGAGGGCTGCATGTCATTGCTGAGGGAGTCTCTACAAAGTTTTATGGCTGCGTGTCATTGAGGAGTGCTGCGGTTCTTCCTTTGTTGATTGGACTGAGGTTCATGTGGGTTCGCTGCGTGTGAATTCATTGCTGCCCTCCTGGAAAGGGATATTTCCAGCCGCCTACTACAGAATCCGATACCTGAGGGTAATTCTTAGTCACTTGTATTTTCATTGTAATCCGATTGTAAGTCGTTTTCTTACAAATTATAGTGAAAATAAATGGTTTTGCCCCTGTGGGGGATTTTTCCTGAAATTGTTTGTTTTTATCCTGCATGCTATATTTTATTTGATAAATCATCTAGATGCATGTCTTAGGGTTTAACTAAAATTTGGGTTTAATTAAAAACTGGATTTTATTTGAGAAGTCGCAATATTTCCGCTGCTGCTGCTCTCTCAGAATCCAATATTCAATTCAACATTGCCTAAGTGATAACATTTTTTCTTATTTTAATTTAGCATTCGTTGCTTAAGAAGGAATTCAATTTACTTTCATTAACATAATATATATTCGTACCTATTGACACATTCGACTCTTTAAGTAATACACATCCTAATTTATTGGTATGTTGATTTTGGTAAAATGTGTAAGTTAACTTTTTCCATATGTTCTTCAAGTACATTTGAATTCAATATATATACTTCAGTTGACTTCAAGATCGTTTTGTGATTTAAAATATGTGTATTCACTAATCAATTGACAGATTAAAGATACTAAGTATATTAGTGTAGCCTAATTGAAGAAACACAATTTCCAGAGGCTAGACCTCTTTTTTCATCTCATTTTTAATGTTGTATCCATTTCAAACATGGGATTTGATCATCACTTGTGTACTTTGGAAGTGATAAAATTTTATTGTACAAGAAGTATAATACTAAATTAGTACCATTTTGCACAAGAAGTGATTTTTCCCTTCTTTTTTTCTTATGGTATTTTGTAACACATTTTAGGGTCTTGGCACGAAGTTTGGGCATGCCGCTGACACGAGACATCCAATTGTATGAATTGTGCTCCAAATTACGATCGTGGAGAGCAACAAATGCGGAATGGCGATGGGGACATGATAGTTCACTTACTAGTATAACTTGGGTTAAAAATCTCAAGAACTCATAATTCACAACTCTCTTTTAATTTGAGCAAGGATTTCGACACTTTTAGCATTCTGGAGGGAGTGTGTTCTAACTTAACAGACTTGAGATGAAATATATCAGGACTCTGAAAATCAATTGAGCTTGCTGCCAATATACTGTTTTTGGGGATTTGTTTAGTTTTGTTGACTTGAGGACTTGATTAAGAGAGACATTATTTTTACTGATTTCTTTTAGTTTAATTGACTTGAGCTATATATTTATGATGCATATGTGAGGAGAAGAGACCCCGTGAATGGGTGTGGTGGTGAATTTTGCTAGATCCTATTTTGCTAGATCCTATTTTGCTAGCTCCAAAGACAATTTAGTTAATGAAGTCATCAAAATGCAATTGCATTAAGTGAATTATGTTAAAATACTTTTTCGTAATTTTTATTTTGGTAAGGTTTATACTATGGAGATACCCATACATTTATGGCACGTGTGAAATTTTAAAAAGTGAATCAAATATAAGTAACATTTTTTTGTTTTACAAATTCCATGGTATTGTGTATTGTTGATACTATATGTATGCTTGATGCAAACAAAGATCAAAATATTGTACTATCAATCTCCCATGTCAAATCAATTATTTTTATTGCATTCTTATTGGTTCCTAATATAAATTCTCATTAAATACAAAAATATGCTTCCTAGGCATGATATGGAGTGTCTATACTACACACAATATTTAGGAAGAAAATATATTAGCACGTATTAGAGTGTCTTAGGCATGGTATTAGCATGTCTTAAGCATATGAATGTGATGCAATCATACTTGGACGAAAGTTATGACTGTCCTGATGGCATCGATTGTTGAAGTATTTTTTTTATTTCTTAAACATGATGGACACTCTTATAAAGAAAGGAAACTATGACCAATTTTTTAAAATTGTTTAAAATTATGTATGTTATATAAAAAAATATTTTTGACTCAAATTATATTTAAGTATTGTTGTTAAAGTGTTTTTAATATCTTAAATAGGGTGGATAGTTCGATAAAAAGAGCAAGATTTTCCCAAAATTTTTAAATTAATTATAATTATTTGGCTTGTAAAAATATTTATGACATAAATTATACACGATTCATTACTTTGGAATGTTTTCTCTGTGCCTTCAGGCACAGGAATTTCGCTAATTTTTTTATTTCTTAAACAAGTACGATAGTTATACAAACAAAGGAAATTTTGCCAAAATTTTATTAATTTATTGATGTATTACTATTTGTGGACTGTTGATTATATGAGGCCCAAATTGGACTATTACTATCGTTGTTGGAGTATTTTTTATTTTCTCAACAGGGTGGATAGTCCTTCAAAACAACGAAAACGGTGTCCAAATTTTATAAATTGTTTACACATTTGTGTCGAGAAAAAAACTTTACGACATAAATTATACACGATCCAATACTTTCTAAATTGTTTGCAATTATAATATATAAAGCATCTATTATTTACATTATGCACGACTTTATACTTTTCAAAATTATCGGCGTGCGTTTAGGCACGGGCATATATATATATATATATATATATATATATATATATATATATATATATATATATATATATATATATATATATATATATATATATATATATATATATATATATATGTGTGTGTGTGTGTGTGTGTGTGTGTGTGTGTGTGTGTGTGTGTGAAGGCTCACTTACATCATGCTCCATACATCATCCATGCATCACACCTAGTTGTAGATCCTGAATTGTTTTTTCTTTTGAAATTAAAATTCCAATAAACCCATGTTCAAAAAGTTAGGCCAAAATACATTTTGTAACTATTTTTAAAAAAACTGCTCAAAATACCTTATTTATAAGGATCTATGCCAACAGCTTTTTGTAGATTTTTAAAAAATAGCTACAAAATATATTTTGACCTAAGTTTTTGAATATGGGTTAGTCATAAGGTTAATTTAAAGAGAAAAATAAAAATTTGGAAAAAAGGTTGTTTATGGCCTAGAATTAGGTGTGGTGTATGGTGTGATGTATACATCATGATGTAGGTGAGTCTCTCTCTCTCTCTCTCTCTCTCTCTCTCTATATATATATATATATATATATATATATATATATATATATATATATATATATATATATTGTTCTACGTTGGATAAATTTTATCGATCACCTTTTTCCTTATGTTATATTGTATAAGCATTCCTTGATAACATGCTACTAACTAAAAAACAGAACATGAAAATCAAATATTAACTGTTACATTTTTCCTTATGTCATAATGTATGTGTATTTTTTTTATTAAATGCTAAAGAAAAAAAGTCATATATGAACTGATGCTCTATTCTTATGTCAAATGGTATATGCATTTTTTGATAATACGCCACAAACAAAATCAATAACCATACAAATTTATACAAACAAAACGGAAATCCAATCACAGAACAAGAACTAATTTCTATAATTACCCTAAATTAATTAAATTATGTCTTGTTCACTTTATTATGATTCTTATTATTAGTGTTTTTAATATATTAAGCCAACAATATATTTTACTAACTCATAAACATATTCATTTTCTTCGGAATAAAGAAATTGTTCTGTAATGGTACTACAAGTTCTAAACAAAGAGGAACCCTACAATAACGCTTTTCACAGTTTGTAGCACAAAGGTCGATGACACTGAAAATGTCCACTACAAGAAAAAACACATTTCACGACACAATAAGCGTGTCGCTGAAGGTATTAATTATGTCACAAAAGACATTTCACGACATACGACCATATGTCGCCTCTGTGTCACGGTCTGGGAATGTATTCCGCGATATACAATATCTAAGTCATGGAATGTATTTACATTTCGTGATAAATCCAAATGTCGCGGAATGTATATATTTATAAAATATATTATTAATATTTATCTTTATACTAAATAATACCTAACCCTTCACGACATAATGGTGTGTCGCAAAAGTTTATCTATTTGGTGACATGCTATACGTGTCGCGGAATGTCATCTATTAGGTGATATACTTTACATGTCGCAAAATGTCATCTCTTATGCGACATGTTATACATGTCATGGAATGCCATTTATAAACGACATTCTATACTTGTCATGGAATGTGATCTATTAGGCAACATATTGCATGTCGCTAAATGACATATATTGTGTCACTAAAAGTCAGTATGGAGAATATCTTTTTATTTTCAAGAGTACCCACATTGCGCTGCGAAAATAGTTTTTGTTTTTAATAAATAATTTTAAAAGAAGATTTCAAGATGAGTATATATTAATATTTCCATTCATATAACTATTATGAATGTGCATTCATAACAATTTAGCATTCAAACTATCATACAAAATGACATCCTATTCAATACTAAAATTATTCGTTAAAAGAAAATTTATCCCAATCAAATATATGCATGACTAAGAAATGTTCAAAATAACATTTAATGCAAAAATAAATCACATTTCGTGAGAAACTTTATGTCATCCAATTGATTACCCCAATGATATCGAACGAAATCCATCATCGACATATGACAAGAAACAAATAAACACTACTTAACCATAATTGGATTACATAACATGAACGAAATTATACTTTTACCAAAATTTAGCTTCTTTTCGCTATGTTTGGTAGTCGCTTTACATTTGCTCTCTCTAACATCCAATTTTCCTATTCGTGAATGTATGAGTTAATCAATTTAGAACACTTATTAATTGTAGAAAAATTAGGTAGAGTTTTCTTGGCTTATTCCTGAAATCTAACCTATTTTAAAATTGAAAATAAACTCAACGAGAATTACAAAGTGAGAACTATCAAGTATAATCATCTACTATATAGAAACAACACTCTTATCAACTTCAAAATTAGAAAATTACCTTGATTTGGGAGCTTTGTTCTATAGCCATACATGATGGAATTGAAATCTTTCGTAAGTCTAACTCAGATCTCCAACAATATATGATTGCGCTTCCTCTTAAAAGAGAGGGAGGCCAAAATCTTTGTAGAAAGCAGCAATCATGAGTTCCCAACCATGGGGCGAATAGAATCTGATTCATAAATTAGTTAATACAAGAATAGAAAAAGCTTTTATTTTGTCACTTAAGTTATATAGGATTCCTGAGCCCAATAGTTAATAATACCATGTTCTTCATTACCAAAAATAGAATAACCAGTTAAAATAACGAAACATATTATATTTGTCGAGAAGTGCAAAATTGCATGAATACAATCCCTGATGTGTATCTTGATTAATTGGATTTCTTCTTTGTGGATTTATGAAGGTTTTGTAGATGTGTCTCCGAGTATTACTTGATCATTTCGTCAATGAGGACGAGTTCCTCTAATTCATGCATGGTCGATGCCGGAGGAAAAAGAGGGGTTTGTGGGTCGATGCCTAAGGAGAGTGAAGGGTGTGTGGGTGGGTTGGCGTTGTATAGGAGAGAGAGAAAGAGGTATGTGGGTGTGTGGGTTGATGTCAGAGGAAGAGAGAGAGGTCAGCTAAGAGGAGTTATACCATGAGAAGTAATGGAGACAAGTGAGATAAGCAAAGATCGGTTGAGAGGAGAGAGAAAGGTTCGTGATTTTTTTAATAAGGTCTTTTGTAAAGGGGGGGGGGTATTGCATTTTCGGGAGAAAATGTTTTTTTAGCAGAAAAAGTGGAAGATAAATGTTGAATTTTTATTTTTAAATTAAATTAAAATACATATCACGACATGGCTTTGATGAAGCTTAAAGTATATATCATTTCGCGACATGATGCATATATCGCCAAAAGTAAGGGGTAATTCTGCTATATCCAAAGCCTGTTACCGAAAGTAAGGGTTATTTCGCGACATGACACTTGTCGCCAAACTTAAGTGATAATTCCGCGATATCTAAAATAATTTGCCAAAAGTAGGGGACCCAAATTTGTAACATCAATTGGATGTCGCTGAATGTAAATGACATTTGGGGGGGGCGGGATTTAGTATCGAGCCCACCAAAATAACACCTTTTTCTCGACTAAAAAATATATGTGTCGACAATAGTATGCCCTTTTGCAATGCGGAAATACTGATACCGCTGAAACATGTCACGAATTCTGTTTTTTACTTATAGTGGTATCAACATGCAAAAAAATTCAATGAAACAAATGTTCCATACACTCCAAAGTAATAAGATATTCATATTTCTCATTTAACATCCACGTTTTAGCCACGCCATCACGTAAAAATTTAACTTATTAAAGATAAATATATAAAATTAGAGTATTTGATTGTGATCAAAAAGCCCTTATCACACTCTTTGATGAAGCAAAATCATTTATTGGTTGCTCAACGTCTACCTTTATTGACTATAAGAAGAAGGTATGAGAAACCTTCACCTACAAACCGTTATTGTTTGCATCCTAATTAAATTTATGATGTTATATATTTATCACAAGAAAATATTCGTTCACAGTACTACACGCAACTTTATCCACCCAATGGAAAAGATTTCACGTTCTACTTCAAAATTACAAAGTTGAGTTACGAGAGTTGCACATCAAGATGATTAATGGCAAATTATGTGGAAGAAACAAGTGGCCCCTACTTCAATATGATTAAGGTTTTGAAGGCGTAGCTCATATCTTTCGTTAATATGGTACATCTTCATTTTCTATAATCTTTTCAAACTATAGCCATTTTCTTTTCTATTTCGGACGATTTATGTTTACATAATCAGAATAAGTTTCCACTGGATCGTGGATATACAAAGAAGACTTTCATTTGGCATTACTACAAAATTGCCTTAGTATTATCTCATTAAATTCCATTAATATATTTACCTATATACATAAACATATAACGACCATTTAATAACAAAGGTATCCATCCAACGATCGTTACACATGCAACATACGTGAGTGATTACTAGTAACACATAAATGGGTAAGCATTAATTCTACTTATTTTTGAAAAATACTGCATGCCCGTTGTTAAACAAAACACTATCCAACCGAAAGAGTAAATCGACAGAGAGATTTCATACGAATTAGAAGTCTAGTGGTTGATATTACTTTTAATATTAACTGTTGCGATGTATTGTCCAATTAATAATAGAAATTAATAAATATAATATAAATTTGATATTTCTTGCATTTTAAATTTATTTTCCACGATAATTTCAATAATTTATTTTTTGATCAGTAATTTTGCTAATGTCTTAAGCAAAACAAGTACAATTTTTCCTAATTTTGGATTTTGCTAATGAGAAAGTAATAAAATAAAATAATATTTTGGGAACAAAATGATATGCTATGGTGAAAAAATCGTGTCATATGTGACGCGAAAGAGCACTCTCCATTTTTTTTTGGGGGGGGGGGGGAGGGTATTATATACAGGTCCTATATGAACAAAGTTTTCCTAACTAAGTCCTATTGACTATTTAACCATTAAATAGGTCATATTCCTAAATTTTTGGGCCTGTTTTTCAAAATTTTTCGCTTTTAAAACCAACCATCCGTAACTTCCTAGGAGAAGTTACATAAGTGGTTGATTTTTTTTGTTTCAATTAATCATAACTTTTGATTGACAAATCTGTTTTTCACAAGATTACTATTTTTGAAATATCCTCGCCGAGATCTATCAAACAAGATACATGAAGCCTATAAAATTGTAAAGAAAAAAAATTGCACAAACAGTAAACTTTACTGTTTGAACTTGAAAATGAAATAATTTTATATCAGTCACATTTTCACAGACAGGAAAATTTACTATGTTCTGAAGAAAATTTTACCCATATATATATATATATATATATATATATATATATATATATATGTGTGTGTGTGTGTGTGTGTGTGTGTGTGTGTATGTTGATACCAAAATTTATCCATCCATGTGGACCAATTAATAGTCAGCATATGTCATCTTACATAGCAAGAATCCGAGTTAGCAAATAATAGCTTCGCCGACCAACAATGAAGAATGCCGACCAACTCAAGGAATGCAAACCAGCTTGTAGAATGTCGACTAACAAGACCAATGAATCGTCCCCATACCAAGAGTCATATCACACGTGATTTGCATAACCAACAGTCACATTTATCATGTAAGGATGTAAATGCATAAATATAAAAAAGCATTCCATCCCTTGACATTCCAACTCTTAGCCCCCGGGTCATTATAAATACACATGTACCTATGCCATCAATGGCAGGTGAACAATCAAGCAAACTATTGCCAAGAGTAATACAATAAAAGTGGATGTAGGCTTTCATACATAGCCGAACCACTTTAAAATCTTGTGTTGTTCTCCTTTGATTTACATATTTTATCTCTAATTAAAGAATTAGGTCTAATATATTTTTTTACATCAATAAATTGGCGTCGTCTATGGGAACGAGTTTCTAACAACAGTTTTCCATTTTAGATATTTGTGTTAATAAAAAGATTACAAATATTCTCGAGTCCAGTGCCAGAAATGATGGAAATCCACTTGTATCATCTGCTCCACCAACTAATAATGATCTGAATGGGATTGTAGATAGTCTCGCTAGAGGATAAGAGTCCATTTAAGATACTATGAGACAATAGACCAAACCCTACAAGTTAGGTCTCCCCTGTCCACACAGAGAGAAATGTTGCCTCCACCTCTAAGAACCAGCAGACACAACTATTCTAGAACTTCACGCGATACTTCTTATCACCCTGGAGCGATTTCAACACACAGGTCTACAGAGCCTTATAACGTTCAGTCTTTCTCTCCTGAAAGACCAAGCGTCTTGGAAAGGCTAAGCAGAGCTTCACCCTTTTATCATTTGGGACCTAGAGGAAATAGAAATCCTCCCAGGGCATTATACAGGAGCACTCAATGTCTATCCCACCGACATGAAGCTTCAATCTGATCAAGATCAAGTGTCAGACGATTTGTGCGCACCGAAGAGAAGAGTTAAGCGCAAACAAATGGTCTGAACAACCAAGCTACTTCTCATAGATCTGATGCAGGTAATACTTCATGGAAGGGATCAATGAAAGGTTAGAAGATAGATTGGGTGAAATGGAGAAATCAAAGAATCCTTGTCAAAGGAGCTTTGTTAAAGGATCTCCTTTTATTCAAGCCATTGTGGACTTTCCTAATCTCAGTTTAAAGATCTGATAGTTACCCCCAAATATGATGGTAATATCGATCATGTTCTCCATATTGATCATTATCAAGATGCAGCATATATTTATGCAGTACCAGATGAGATGAGATGTAGAGCATTTTCTAGCACCATTACGGGCTCAGCCCAAATATGGTATAACAATTTGCCCCGAGGACAGATCACCAACTTTAATCAGTTAGTCGAGCTATTTATTAGCAACTTTCGCTTTGGTGCTAAGCTAGTAAAAAGAGTGGCTCATCTTCTGAGTATAAGGCAGTAAGTGGGCAAAATCACCAGGGATTACATTACTCGGTTTAACAATGCGAAGTTAGAAGTAATTGATTACGAGGAAAAAATAGCCATCACCGCACTCATGATTGGTTTGCTTCCCGAGAAGCTATATTACACTTTGGATAAATATCCTCTCAAGACGATGAGTGAACTCATGGAAAAGGGTGGAAAGATAATGAACGCCGAAGAAGCAATGATTGCCAAATAGATTCTATCCATAAAGTCTAATGAAAAATCTGAGAAAAAGGAACAAAAGGACCATAAGGAGTCGAAGGAACATAGGAGAAAGAATGAAGAAAAAATGAAGAGATATGGGAACTACGCCCCATTGAGTGTTGTCGTTCACCTTATCTTGGAAGAAATCAAGCATAGTGAGGAACTACAATGTCCTGGAAAGCTGAGGGGTCCTCCTAACAAGAGGGATAGATCCAAATATTGTGAATTCCATAAGGATTATGGTCACACAACTGAAGGATGCATTTCTTTGCAAAATGAGATAGAATCTCTCATTCGCCAAGGAAAACTCAATGAATTTGTTGATCGGTAGGATAGCAGAGAGTTCAGAAGAATATCGAAATCTCTATACAAATCTAGGGATGATAATAAGAAATCACGATGATGATTACGAGGATGACCCAGACATGTCGATGAAGCCCAAACAACCAGAATGTGAGGTAATTGAGCTCAATTTTAGTTCATTTGATTGTCATATGATTACAAGTGGTGACGCTGGAGGAGGAGATCACATGGCTGGAAGAAAATCTTACTTGAATGAGGGTCAAGCTTGTTCTTATATCCAAAGGATCAATTTAGTCGAATAAGATCGGTCGAGGAAGGTCAACAAAGATAAGCTAGTGATTGTCTTCTCCAAAAATGACCTTTATGGGGTACTTTATCCTCATAATGATCTGTTGGTCATCAAATTCGAAATCCAAGATATAGTCATCGCCAGAATATTGATTGATAATGGGAGCTCGACAGACATAATGTTTTATCCTTATTTTCAAAGTCTGGACTTGAATCTTAGCCAATTTGAACCATATCACAAGCCACTAATAGGATTTTACTATGAAAAGGCCTATCCTCTAGGAACAATAAAGTTTAAAGTGTTGTTCAGCACGTGGCCAGTAAGACGTATAGAGCAAATACGATTCTTCATAATGGACAAAAATATTCAATTAACTTTTAATGTGATCCTTGACAGGGTAAGGCTCAAGAAGTTTGAGGTTTTCCCATCAACTGTTCATCAATGCTTGAAGTTTCCCACCCATTTTGGAGTTGGCGTTGTGAAAGGCGACCAGAAAGTGGCCAGAGAGTGTCACTATTCCTCAGTCAAACAAGAAGAACTAATTTAGTTAAAGAAGAAGACTACAACATATCAAGTAGATATCACTGAGCCTAATAGTGAATTCGAGGTTAAGACCTTAGACCCATGGGATGAAATAAAGTTATTCAAGGGACAGATTATAGAAGCGACATAAAGCATCATTCGGGACGACGACAAACCAGAAAGGACTACACAGGTCGACTCAGCACTGGATCCTGTCCTCAAATAGGTTTTGATTATGTTCTTGAGGCAGTGGAGAAATGTATTTTCTTGGATTCATGAGAATATGAATGGTATTGATCCTAGTTTCCTCTATTATGAACTTAACATCAGTAAACATGCCAAGACAATCAAGCAAAGACGTAGATTTTTCAACCCTGAGAAAAATTAGTCTTCCAAGAGGAAGTAGAAACACTTCAAAAAGCTTATTTTATTGAAGATGTAAAGTATCCAGACTGGTTGTCCAACGTTATGATGGTCAAAAAGAATAATAACAAATGGAGGATGTGCATAGATTTTACGAATCTAAATAAAGCTTTCTCACAAGATAATTTTCCCTTACCAAGAATCGATCATCTGGTAGACGCTACGTCAGGACATGAATTTTTTAACTCTATGAATGCCTATTCTGGTTATAATAAGATAAAAATTAAGCCTAAAGATAGGGAAAATACAACTTTTATCACTCGCTGAGGAACTTATTGTTATAATGTGATGCCTTTTGATCTTAAAAATGCAGGTGCAATGTACCAGAGGTTGGTAAACAAAGTTTTTGAAGAGAAGATAGGCAAAAATATAGAGGTTTAGGTGGATGACATGATGGCAAAAATAAAAAAGCCTCTGATCATAGTGCCAACCTAACTTAAACTTTTGACTAGTTGGAGAAGCATCAGAGGAAATTGAACCCAACCAAGTGTGCGTTTGGAGTCTGAGAAGGGGTGTTCCTCGTCTTTTGCGTCAATCAGAGGGGAATTAAAGCGAACCCAACAAAGATAAAAGCTTTAATTAAAATGCAATCACCAGTTTGCGAGAAAGATATGAAGAGGCTAACTGGCAGAGTAGTAACTTTAAACCAATTTATTGCCTGAGAAATAGATAGACGTTTTCCTTTCTTTAAAGTATTGAGGAAGACTTTTTAGTGGAATGAATAGTGTGAACAAGCTTTCCATGAGTTGAATAAATACTTGGGATCACCACCATTGCTCTCCCAACGAGTTTTAGGGGAGAAATTGTATTTATACTTGGTTGCATCTGGATAAGTTGTAAGCTCATCCTTAGTCAGACAAGATAATGGAGTACAAAAGCCAGTATACTTCACCAGTAAAGCCTTGAGGGGAGCTAAGATCAGGTACCCGTGCTTGGAAAAATTAGCTCTAGCCCTTATGGAGTCATCTAGACAAATGAAACCTTACTTCCAAACACATACCATAGTAGTATATACGAATATGTCTCTTCGGTAAGCACTCCATAACCTGAGAAGTCGGGACGACTAATGTATTGGGCAGTGGAGTTAGAAGAATATGATATTATTTATGAACCCAAATCTTCATTGAAAGGTCAAACTTCGCCAGACTTTATTACTGAATTCACTTACCCAAAAGTGCCCTACCAACTAAAGTTGCCTACCGAGAAGAAGTCAGAAGGGGAAAGTTTAACTCAAAAGCAAGTCGAAGTTGCCACCGAGCAACCTGAATCCCCCCAGAAGACAATGAATGGCACAAAAGTATTATTGATGGTTCTTTATGTGCTACTGGTTACGGCGCAGGTATAATCCTAAACACTCCTGATGATATAGATATTGAATATGCTCTCAGGTTTCAATTCTAAGTGTCGAACAATGATGTAGAATATAAAGCCTTGATAGTCGGTTTGAATCTAGCCCACTCATTAGGTGCCGAGCAAGTAGTGGCCCAGAGTGACTCACAACTGGTAGTGAATTAAGTCCTTCACATATACAAAGTCAAAGGAGATTTGATGATAAGATACCTCGCTAAAGACATAGAAGTGATAGTCGAGTTACCTGGTGTCCAAATACAAAGAATTCCAAGGATAAAGAATGCCCGAACAGACTCACTTGCTCAGCTAGCATCAGCATCAAGGATTGAGCTTAGAAGGAATATCCTGATAGAGATTCTGGATAATCGGAGCATTGATGAAAACCTAATGGTCAATTTCATTGAAATAGATTTGGGACCTTCCTGGATGGATCCCATCAGAAGTTATATTAAAGGCAAAACATTACCAGTAGACCCGTAGAAGCTAAAAAAACTCAAATACAAGGTTGCAATATATGTACTGGACAAAGTAGTGTTCTAGAAAAGAGGGCTAACGACCTTTATGCAAAGATGTGTTTACCCCATAGAAGTGAAAGATTTGATCTAAGAAGTGCACAAAGGTTCTTGTGAAGCTCATTCAGCAGGCAGAACATTGCTTCAATGAATTAACACACGGGGCTACTACTGGCCAACCATGAGGGTAGATTGCACTGCTGATTAGGCGTGAAAAGTAGCATCGTGTCAAAATGCTAATCGTTGAATTCGTTTCACCGCGTTAATACAAAAATCTAAATTACGACTCCACTTGTGATACAAGTATAGCGGTAAGTCAGGTATCAAATCCACAGGGAGTGTTCGACAGATTTTAATTGATTTATTATTTCAAGAATAAAAATGCAAAAGGTAATCGGTGGTTGTAAATAAAAGTAAAAAAAATAAGAAGTTAACTCTAAACAATAATTAATAAAACGAGAGTCGGGGTAACGTACCCGCCATGGGCTAAACACGCAGAATTAGAATATTGATTCAAAAATATTTAAATGAGCATTTCTAATTAATCATAAACATCACACATGAAGGAATTTAAGCCAACGATGCGAGATTAAATATTTAATAAAAAATGGTGACATTCGTTTTAAAATTGGATTATCGCTTTAAATACTAACGTTGCGTGGCAATGAAAGTTAAACGCATAATAATCCCATTTTAATTCGCAAGGTCTCAATTAAACATAATTTTACACGAAACCTAATTTTCGGAGCTCGACGCCCATCAATGGCGGAGACACGACTCAAACCCTATTTAACTACTCACATAACATGATTAAACTAAATTAAACAACTAATTAATAATTAAAAAAAAGAAATAAATAAATTACACTAATTAACTAAGCATGAAATTAACAAAGCAATAAATAAAAGGTACAAAGCATAAATAAGATTGGAACTTACATTAATGGTGGAGAAGGAATAGTGCTTTACAAACCAAAATTGGGAAAAACAACCTTAAGAGATAAAAACCCTCAAACCCTAAACTAAACTAACTTAAAAATGAGTTAAATTACAAGATATTTCCAAAAATAAACAAAGGGGTTCTTTTATACCAAGTGGAAATAAAAGAAGAAAAGAAAAAGAAATAACAAAATAAAAAGGAATAGGTCTTGATTAAAGGGATAAAAGAAAAATAGAAATCTCTCCTCCATCGTTTTTGTGCCCATTTAAAGTCGAGACCAAGCTCCAAAAGAAACCAAAAACTCAAATCTCCATTAATGGCCAAAAGCTCCAAAACAACCATTAATGGCCAAAACCCAAGCTCCAAATATGGCCAAAGAAACCCATTTGCGCGTGTGAACCAAAATCGAGCTTCAATTTCGGACCAAAGTCATCAATTTGGGACGAACCCAGAACCCGAGCAAAACTCGAGCCAAAAACCAAAATCGCCATTTTATTTCCAGCAAAAACGATTTTGGGACATGGATGTAATTAATGAATTTTTTAATAAAAGAGAAGAAGGATATAAGGGGAATTAATAAAATTGTTATTTTTCTTTTAATTCTTTTCCGATTAAAGGTCCGTGTCTCCTTCATTCGAACTCCGATTCGAGCATCGTTCATGGCCACGTGAAGCTTGGCCCGAGGTCTACAACTTCCGTGAATGCTTCAGGCAAAAATCCCAAAGTGTGAAATTATGAAAATACCCCTGAACGTGAGAATCGCGACGAAACTTTACCGGAACGCGCCCAAACTTCATACTAAGCACTTTAATACCTATAAAAGCTCAATTATACCTCAAATAACATTTTAGCATATAAAAACGGAGGTTGCCTGATTAACGAGCATAATTATAGGCATTAAAGTACCCGAGGGAGCTAAATTACATAAGTTCGAGGGTAATTAAATGCAATATTCGATACGAATCACACCCCCTAACTTACACATTGCTAGTCCCTAGTAATGAAATTCAAAGCAAGAAGAACTATAAGAAAAACGCAACATGTATATATGCATCGAAATATAAATACCACTTTCGTAGGGATCACGATTGCATTTAGCGTATGCAATAAGCCGTTAAACCCCTAGGTTACCCTAGTGGACGAGTGTCGTCTCGTGAGGGTTTTTAGGGATGAAACCCACAAACATCAAATTGTTTCCTCAAAACATGCCCAAACAAACAATATGCCAAACTTAGCAACAATTAGATATTTAAACATATTATCAACAAAGCAAAAGGGAATTTTACTCAATAATCTGAAACTATCAACATTAAAATAATAACTACATGGAATTGAAACCTCAAATGTGAGTTTGGTGTATGCACATGCGAAAAGCTTTGATTCAGTAAAAATGCATATAGCCCGGATAACAATTAAAGCATGCTTCCACTCAATCCTCTCCGGATATCACACTTAACAAATAGAAGCACTTGGAATAGGGTGTAACACACGGGACATGCGGGAATAAAGAGTAATTGTAAAAGGAAACAAGGTCGCGCACATGTCATTAATGAAGAACGCAATATAAAAAGTGAAAAATACAATCTCATGAAAGGATATCGCATATTAACCAATGGGAAATGCACTTAAAAAGATTATTGCTAATGTTCGACCTTTGAATCATGTTACCCTAGGATCAAATAGGACTTTATTGGGTTGTAATGTAGGCTTGGGGTTAGGGGTATGAAATGAAAGGATGTATTTACAGATACAAAAGATGTTCGAAGATGAAAATTTTGGGATAATGGAAAATAGTGGGCAATTTCAAAATTGAAAAATGATTTCCAAACAAGCATTAAATATATCAATCGAGAGAGTAACAATGATTATTGAATCACTATAAACAATATATACAAAATTTCTCTTTCTTTTTCTTTTCTTCTTTTTCCCACTTTTTCTTTTGTTTTCAACTTTCTCTTTTTCTTCTCTTTTTCACTACACTTTCTTCTTTTCTCACTCTTTTCATGCTTAAATTGTAACCCCGCTACACAACATCATTCAATCCCAAATATCATTCCAAACATAGGTAAGAAAGGTAAAATGTATGGTGTAAAACTCCAATGTGGAGTTGGTTAGGAGATTTGGGACGAAAAGAAAGGTCATAATAGGGCTCAACGGGGTTGACTAGGGATATGTATAAGGGTAAATGTCAGTTCGTATGGGTTAAACAACAAAGAGGGCCTATGATCCTTTCCTAAAGTTTCATGTGATTCTCGAGACTCAATACCATTGAAAATCATGCTCAAGTGATAAATCAATTAATATGCAATCAATGAAATGAAAATGAGATCGCCAACAAGATACGTTATTCAAGAAAGAGAAAGAGTAATGTATAAGCACTCGAAAATGAAGAAAATCATCAAGCTCGCTAGTTATTTAGTGTACACATAGAAATAAAAAGATACCAAGCTATAATTGTCCTACCGAATGATTTTAGAAAATATGCTCAAGTGCTCATGGGTTTTCAAGGTTTAATTCATGCATATTTTCCCAATATTGAATAATGTGAGGATTAAAGTTTAATAACATGAAAAAAATAAAAAATACATCATTGAGTTAGCAATTGGATAGGGCAATTATTAAATTTATCATAGGAAATTAAGGCAAAAATACCAAGAAAGAGAAAAAAGAAATAAAATCTTTTTGAAATTTTTTATTTTTTTCAAGAAAATCATGCTTGAAAATAACATATAAACAAAATCATGGACACCACCAATGAATGGATAGAATATCCCACACCCCCTAACTTAAAACCCGACATTGTTCTCAATGTTAATTAAGAACCAAGTTAAAGAAGGAAAAGAACGATATTACCCAAAATGGAGCGATTTTCGAAAATTACAAGTCCAGTGATTCTACAAAATATGTTAGTACCAAGGCATAACAAAAAGCAATAACAAAAAGTTTAACTAAATACACTAGATTAAACTAAAAGGAAAGAAAAACTAAAAAGAAAGAAAGAATAAAAAGCTAACTATGTACAACCTACCATTTAGACTCCTAACTAACTATACACTAGAAGTCTAAATTTTTTAGGGTCCACCCAAAAAATAATTTGACTTTGGAGGATCAACGGTGGACCCTCCCTTTCATGCATGGCTCCCAAAAAATAGGAATTATGTTCAGACAACGGAAGGCATGTGGGTGGCGGAAAAGGTGAGCCATCCCCAATTAAAAATTTGGGAGGGATGATGAGGGATTTGGATAGGACGAGTGATAAGTACACATGTAAGCCAAGAAAAGGCGAATCATCTCCCAAGTATTTTGAAGTTGGAATGGGAGGCGACACACATGAGGGCAAAGATGTCGTCATGGAAGGCGACTCGAGCGAGTACTCCTCATCGGTGAAAAGGTTTGGAACTATAAAGTTTTGAACCAATTCATAGGGTACTAGAATTGGTGTGACAGTATAGAATAAAGATGGGGATGAAAGAAATTCAATCTCAAGTGATGAGTTATCATCGCTTGAAAATTGAATTTCGGAAGAAATGGGATCGTTTACAATGAAACTTTCTTCTTTGAGAATCAAAGAAGAAGCGAGTTCATTGCAAATGGATACTACACCCCTTTCATCCTCATTTTCATTCTCTACTATACCATGGGTCAAGTTAAGAATGGTTTGTTCCAAAGTAGGCAAAAGTACCTCATTTGGTTCAAAACATTCCTCGACCTCAAAAGTCTCGGAAGAAAAATTATCGTCGGATTCAAATAATAAATCCAACTCATGTTCCCAACAACGATTTTCTTCCCGATAATGGTTTTTAATTCTCTCATTTACAAGCATGCGCAACCCCTCACCGAAAGTCATGGGGCGAGGAGCGGATTCCTGCAAATGAGAACTTTGAAAATTGTTCTCGGGACTACAATCAAAATCTTTAACATAAGAATTTTGAAAATGATTGCAATTCATTTCAAAATTCTTATCATAAGGATCTTACGACCCAAAATCGAGATGATCATTCCCAAAATTAATGTCCAAACTTTGACTTTTGTAATACTCGCTCAATGTCATTTTAGATGTTGCAATTTTTTGGGCTTGTAAGTATTGACCAAAAGTCATAGGTTTACCGGAATTTTGAGAATTATCATTAGTATTACCAGAAAAATTAGAATAAGACATGATTACCCTAAAATAAAGCTCGAGAGGTCAAATTCCACAAAGCAATGTGTGACGAGAAAATTCAAGCGTTTCTAGGTGCTCAAATGTAGAAGTACTGCAAAAAATGTTAAAACAAAGAATACAAATACAAAAGAAAAAATACTACGAGCTAATAAGACAATTACAATCTATAGCAAAACACTCCCCGACAACGGCGCCATTTTGATTAGGCGTGAAAAGTAGCATCGCGTCAAAACGTTAATCGTTGAATTCGTTTCACCGCATTAATACAAAAATCTAAATTACGACTGCACTTGAGATACAAGAATAGCGATAAGTCGGGTATCAAATCCACAGGGAGTGTTCGACCGATTTTAATCGATTTATTATTTCAAGAATAAAAATGTAAAAGGTGATGGGTGGTTGTAAATAAAATGAAAAAAATAAGAAGTTAAGTCTAAACAATAATTAATAAAACAAGAGTCGGGGTCACGTACCCGCCATGGGCTAAACACGCTGAATTATAATTTCGGTTCGAAAATATTTAAACGAGCATTTCTAATTAATCATAAACATCACACATGAAGGAATTTAAGTCAACGATGCGAGATTAAATATTTAATAAAAAATGGTGACACACGTCTTAAAATTGGATTATCGCTTTAAATACTAACATTGTGTGACAATGAAAGTTAAACGCATAATAATCCCATTTTAATTCGCAAGGTCTCAATTAAATATAATTTTATACGTAACCTAATTTTTGGAGCTCGACGCCCATCAATGGCGGACACAAGACCCAAACCCTATTTAACTACTCACACAACATGATTAAACTAAATTAAACAAATAATTAATAATTAAAACAAGAAATAAATAAATTACACTAATTAACTAGGCATGAAATTAACAAAGCAATAAATAAAAGGTACAAAACATAAATAAGATTGGAAGTTACATTAATGGAGGAGAAGGAATAGTGCTTTACAAAACAAAAATGGGAAAACCAACCCTAAGAGATAAAAACTCTCAAACCCTAAACTAAATTAACCTAAAAATGAGTTAAATTACAAGATATTTCCAAAAATAAACAAAGGGGTTCTTTTATACCAAGTGGAAATAAAAGAAGAAAAGAAAAAGAAATACGAAAATAAAAAGGCATAAATCTTGATTAAAGGGATAAAAGAAAAATAGAAAAAGAAATAAAAAAAGAAAATGGACAACAGCAAGCCAAATTTTCGGATTGGAACAGAGCACTGGTCGACCGGGGCCTCAAGTCGGTCGACCGTGTCAAAGGGAGCAACCCACTTGTTGGGTCGTAGGCCAAAAAATGGAAACCCGGTCGACCGTCGGGGAATGACCGATCGACCGCATCTGTTGCGACAGTCCACCAAAATTGCAGCCATTGTTGCATTTCAACACCCAAAGCTACAAAAAATGACGAAAACCCAAAACTATATGGAGACCCACTTTGCAAAACAACAGCAACCCGAGTCCGTGATCTCTCCTCCATCGTTTTTGTACCCATTTAAAGTCGAGACCAAGCTCCAAAAGAAACCAACAACTTCGAAAAACTCAAATCTCCATTAATGGCCAAAAGCTCCAAAACCACCATTAATGGCCAAAACCTAAGCTCCAAATATGGCCAAAGAGACCCATTTGCGCGTGTGAACCAAAACTAAGCTTCAATTTTGGACCAAAGTCATCAATTTGGGACGAACCCAAAACCCGAGGAAACCCCAAGCCAAAAACCAAAATCGCCATTTTATTTCCTGCAAAAACGATTTTGGGACATGGATGTAATTAATGAATTTGTTAATAAAAGAGAAGAAGGATATAAGGGGAATCAATAAAATTATTATTTTTCTTTTAATTCTTTCCCGATTAAAGTTTCGTGTTTCCTTCGTTCGAACTCCGATTCGAGCACTGTTCACGGCCACGTGAGGCTTGGTCCGAGGGCTACAACTTCCGTGAATGCTTCGGGCAAAAATCCCAAAGTGTAAAATTACGAAACTGCCCCTGAACGTGAGAATCGCGACGAAACTTTACCGGAACGCGCCCAAACTTCATACTAAGCACTTTAATACCTATAAAAGCTCAATTATACCTCAAATAACATTTTAGCATATAAAAACGGAGATTTTCTGATTAACGAGCATAATTATAGGCATTAAAGTACTCGAGGGGGCTAAAATGCAAAAGTTCGAGGGTAATTAAATGCAATATTCGATATGAATCAACAGCCTTTGCAAAGAAATTTTATAAGTGCGAGAGATTCTCCAACGTTAAAAAAATTCCCAATGCTGCTTTAACTCCAATAACTTCTCCTTGTATATTCGCTATTTGGGGAATTGACTTGGTCGTCCCATTGTCAACCACCAAAGGCAGGTTTAGATACATGGTTATTGTTGTTGTTGTTTATTTCACCAAATGGGTTATGGCAGAGCCACTAGTCGACATGCCTTATGAAAAGGTATACTAGTTCATATGGAATATCATAATTTGCAAATATGATTTGTCATACGCTTTTATTACAGATCATGCCACTTAATTTGTAATGAGGAATTTATAGCATAATGTGTCCAGTCTAAAATTCAGAAGCTGAATTCTCTACTTGGCCATCCTCAAAGCGATGGCCAAACCGAAGTAACAAATAGAATTCTACTGAATGGATTGAAGAAACGGCTTGATGCATCTAAGGGAAATTAAATTAATGAGATGCACTCAGTCTTATGGGAATACAAAGCCATGCCAAAAACAACAACAGGGAAAATGCCATATATGCTTTTGTTTGCAACTGAAGCAATGATACCAATCGATTTCAACTTACCAACCCATAGTGTTTTGAAGTTTAATTCCCCATTCAGTGATTTAATGAGGAGAGTAGATCTTGATATGCTAGATGAAGTAAGGAATGATGCTTCTATGAGAAATGCTTCCTATCAACAGAGAACTGCTCATTTCTACAATAAAAGCGTTAAGCCGACCCACTTAAAAAAGGATATTATGTTCTCAAGAAGGTGATACAAAAGAACAATAAACTTGACTAATTGGCACGGCCCTTATGGTATTTATGTAGTCATTCGCCCAAGAACATATAGGATAGAAACTTTGGAGGGAGAAGAGTTTAAGAATCCTTGGAATGTCGAGCACCTTAGGAAATATTATCAGTAGAATGAAAGTTTTGTAATTTAATTGTTCATCAATAAATTCGATGATTTTTTTCATTCCATTTTGTTTTAATTATTTTTCGGAGTATGGCATAAACATACCAAATCAGAAATACCAATCCAGATCAGAAATACCAATTACGTAGTCATCAACACTTGATGGGCAAAAATCAACAATCAATAACCAAGTCAAAATGGGATGTCAATCCTCGGTATTTGGTCGGCTATTAACAATTCAAGTCAAAATAGGACTAAAATCCTTAGTACTTGGCTCGAAATTTAGTGGTAAATATTCATTTTACTCAAACCAAGTTAAATGAAGGAAGGCATGTAAAAATTCATAAAGACAGGAATATGAACATATATTCCATATCGTTTGGTCACCGCTGGTAACTAAGGCTAAACTTAGGTCAATAAATCTAAGTGCATTTGTAGAACCTATGGCAATACCCGTGGTAACTGGTGTTAAACTTAGTTCAATCAATCTAAGTGCATTAGTAAAACCTATGGTAATACCAGTGGTAATTGATACTAAATTTGTATAAATATATATAAATGTATTAGTCTAACCAATGGGACAATAATTACAAGTTAACTAATTTAATCATAAGTTTCAAAACAAAAGCTAACACATTTCATTCATATAAACTGTGTTACAATCAAATGTATTTTAAATAAATTACAGGATAACTATTCTATTGGATGCTTTCCTTCAGCTTTGGAAGAAGACTGCACTTTCTGCATGCCAGCAGTGGGATCATCCAGAGTATAAGGAGAATTGATAACGTTAAAATCCTGAAGCATTCTTCTATCAATGTTGCTTGGTGTATCCATCAGATGAGAAAGACGAATTATCTCCAATTCATCATGTAACCCATAATCTCCTAAATATTTTGATATCAGACATTGGGGAATTGATTTAACAGGAATCCAGCTGACATCTAAGTGTAATGAAGGATATTGGAAGTCTAAGAAACTGGAATCATGCCAATATAAAAGTCGACCATTTTGGATCAACTTTCATCACAGTCAAGTAGTTAGTCCAGCCCCATTTATAGCCTTCACGGTTATACTGAGAAAGGTGATCATCAATATAACTCAAAGCTTCATTTTAACCATCTATCCACACCTCTCTGGGTCTTTTATGAAATTGGAAGGTTAATTTTTTAACTTGATGCTGAAGTTTCTTCAAAACATCATCCTTCACTTTCAACTAAGAGGATTAGTTGGCAAGGGCTTGGTCTTTAAATTCCAACTATGTGGATAACTCAGTAATATCATGACTTTTTGCCTTGAATTGGGTATCTTGATCAGTTAGAGTCTTCCTAGTCCGAGATTCTTCTACAATTGGTCGGCTAGTTCTTTGTTTGGAAGATTATACAGGTTTGGTCTTTTTCAAAACTTCAAGCTCTTCCCTTAATTTGACATTTTCTTCCTCTAAAAAAGAAGCACCTTTTTCGAAAACAGCAGTAGTAGAAATCTTCAAAGACCCAAGTTCATCACTTAGTTTATTATTCTTTTGTTCCAAGAGTTTAGCAATTTCTCTAGCCTCATCAACTTCATGCTTCAGTAAAAATTCTTTCTTCCTAAAAGCAGAAGCATATTTCACCAATTTTTCCTCAAACCCCTAGGCTTCACTCAATGCTTGGTATTTGGCTTCATAGTTAGCATGAAGTAAAGTTTTGGTCACATTATGCTCCTCTTGAAGTTCTTTAATCATCTCAAAGTAAGTCACATTATTAGACACAGGTCGATTAAGAAGAAACTTAAGATTAGGGGTGGAAATTCGGGTTAGTCGTGTCATTTTCGGGTCGCGTTGATTTTGATTTGAGTATAAGTTTTGGGTACTCTTAAATATATACAAGTTAATTGTGTTATGTTAGGTCATTTCAAGTTATTATCGTAAACGGGTTATCGTGTCAAAAATTACCGGCCCTACCCAGTACCTTTCCAAGGAACCTATGATTCAGCAGTAAAACTCCCAACAAAAATATGCTTCAGGTTCCACAAATCAACTCACACAAAAGAAACTGGGATTGTGAATTGGAAAACAAAATGTTGAACCCTCGAAATATGGTTGGAGAATAGAAAAATGTATTTAGTCAAAAACTAGTTTTTTTCCACACAAAAATCAAAAGCCTGACACCCTTATTTATAATAAAAGATAAGGCAGTGATGTGTTAGAGCAAAATAGCTCTCGTTCGAACGATATGTGACGCCGTTCAAGCAAACCTCCATCTCATTCGAACGATATGTGATGTCGTTTTAACAACAGTTACTGATCCCCTTAAAAAAGACTTTTAAAGTTTTAAATAACTTGGAATCCTTAAATCTTAAAACTGTTCACGGGATGAGGAGATATTTATCCAAACTTTTTATGATTTTTAAATATTATAAACCATTTAAAATTATTTCAAAAATCATCTAAACATTTAAAAATGCCCCAACACTTTTAATGTAAAATGTAAATGGAACTTAAACACATTTTACCAAATACATCCTTGTTGGCTTGAATGTTGAAGTCTTCTTAAAATTCGGATTCGTCTTAAGTAAATGTAATCTTCTTAATCCTTGACGACTTGTAGCGGTACATGACATACTAAAATGTGATGGACAATGTCCTTACACTTAGAGGGGCTCTATAGGAGTTTTCCTGGATGAAGCACGTTGATGAGGGTTGTCATTGCAATACTTTCATCGTAATCTTTTACCAAAAACTTATGCTTGTTAAAATGACAGATGTAATCCTCAGAGGCACATTCTTCCCTTGTTTGACATATAAGATGTGATTCACGCACTTTGCTGGCTTCATACCTAAACAGAAGTTTTGGATGAACTTTTTTGCGAGCTTCTTAAAATTTTCTATGGATCCCCTTGGCAGGTCGGTATACCGTACTTGCATCGTGCCTGTGAGGGAGCTTGATAAATATCTACATCTCATTTCATTAGGTGTTTAATAAATAACGGCAACCGACTAATACATTTTTATATGGTGAGAGGGGATTTTTCAAAAGTCGGGTAACTGAGAATTATCAGCACGAATGGAGATCCTTATATTCCTTATGGCCTAGATCTTGAATTTTAATCAGAGAACCGATCTTGTCCTCAAGCCTCTGAATCGAGCTATTGTAGGGCTTTTCTTCTTCTACTTTATTGTATTCGGCCCTTTTTACTTCCATAACCACCCCAGAATATGGTTCTCTATCGAAAATTATCTGCCTGCTATTAACTTCTTTATCCTCCTCCCTCTCCTGCTCTAGTCTCTGCCTCTCTTCCTCAAGACTCCGAGTGTCACATATTCCACCGGCTCTACAAGAGATTTAGTATCGGGTGTCATCACCCCTTGGGCCGAGATGGTCAAAATTTGACCCTCCACTTAATCTGTCAAATGCTAAGACTTTTTGGAGACTTTAGCTAGTATGCTGAACACTTTTTCCTTGGCAGCTTGGGGCTGGAGTGCCTCTCAGCCCATAAGAGGTACCTGAAGTTCCATAACTTTCCTAGCACCATCCCAAATCGCCCGAGCATTCGTGAAATGCCTTACCAAGATAGAAGCATCATGGATCAGCCACGTCTCTCCGCTTTAGGTTGTGTTGAACCACTTTTGCTAGAGCTGGGAGTGGCCTCCTGCTATTAGATGCACCACCTCCCTGGTGGTCCAAGTTATCAAGTTCACAGTTGGATCATGAGGGATCCCGCTCATTATGTCTTAGTTGAACGTCAAGAGTGCTGTTGCATTTGTTGTTGAGTTGTTACAAGGACCTCAGGTCCTCCACCACGTCTGCCACTTTTGACTATTGAGGCGGTTGGCTAGATCTGGACCCAGTGTTGCAAGGAGGATCAGTGGCCATCAGCGATGAGAATCAACCAAACAACACAGGAAGTAAATATTTATCTGGATCACCACCAGCGATAAGGAGGAAAATTTTCAAGCTAAGATGGAGAAGAAAAAATATCTTCCCACAGACGGTGCCAAAATGATGATGCAAGATATCATCCAGAGATGGATTTAGCTTAGTTTCTAGGTTTGCACAACAACGGTGAGATAAAATAGTAAAATAACAAGTAAAGTAATAAGTAGAGAGGATAGAAGATGAAGAAAATACACATATATAAGTTGTTCGGCCTTCGCCCACGTCCACTGTGAAAAGAGTAAATCACGTTTACTAAATATAAAGGCTAAAAGCCATTAACAATGTTATAAGATTTTTTGTACTTTCTCTCTCTACCACAATGTGATAGAATAATGTTTTAACAAGACAATCCATGTAAAAGAAGATGTTGAGATACTTTTATAGCATTAGGGGTGCATAATACTACCCCTTAGCATGGAGTCCATGTGTAGTGAGATCGAGTATCTTGTAAGAGTGTGAAAACTGTATAATGAGGTGTGTAATTGATGATGTCCATATATTTCCTTCACGTATTGATTAACACGTTATAATAGTATTAGTAATGTGTGTCAAAAATACCTCTATCACATGTTCCACGTGCGTATGTTGTGTTTGAGGTGGAGATTCTCGATTGGGTGAGAATGGTGAAGCATTGATACTCAAGGATGGAGCCAGGTCAAGACTGGCTCCAATTATTACATGCGTAGATGATGGTGAGGTCTCGGCCTCATAGAACTGTCTGAGACCAAAACTGCTAGGTTGACATTGGGTTTCTATAATTTTCAAGGCCAATAGTATGCTTGGTAATTGATAAAGATAGTCAAGGGATGAGACTGTCTCGGAGGTCAAAACTGTTCAGCATGACTCAGTGGGTAAGGAGTCCAGTACTGTGATGAGTCTGAGGTGGTCTGTGAGGGAACATGCTATCGCAGTAGGTCTCGTCCAGACTTATGTATATCACTATATGTAATGGTTAATTGTGTTTGCATGTTTACATAAACTAGCTTTTGTGCTTCATGTCATAAATGTTTGCTAGTTTTATGTTGTTTGAGACTTTTGTATTTTTGATTTTTCATTTATTGAGTCGTGTTAAAAAATACAAAAACATTTTGTTTTGTCTTTTGAGTTCGTTTTGTGTTCAAAATGGTAATTTTTAACTTTTTTTTATAAAAACTCAAAAAAGACTTTTTACTTTTGTGTATTTTAGTTATACACATATTGTGTGGCATATTGGTGTGTTTGAATCCAATTAAATCCATCTCTTCCATGTGGGTAGGACATTTGGTTACCATTGTCAATAATTATATTGTTATTAATCATGCTTGCATGGAGTTGTTTTGTCTTTGATTTGCTTTATGGATTGAACTTTGTATATGCCTCCGCACACATATGCACGAGATTTTTGAACTTTAACTTCACATGTTATATTTAAGTTATGTGAGATGTTCTCCCATCAATTTTTTCATTTATATATTTTATGACTATAGGGGATTTGGGCATATAAGAATCGTTGCCCATGAGATTGTTTGATTTTATTGCAAATATAAGGGTGCACTGGAAAAGGCTACAAAAGGAGAAAATCTAGTTTGTAGGAAAGATACCATTTGCAATAGCCTAATGAAAAATTAGAGGGAATAAAAATAAAAAAAAAATGCCAAGGCCAATAAGTTTAGTTTGATTGTTTGATTTTCAAAAGTGATATCTTCAAAAGAATTGATTGAAAAGAACATATAATAGTTGTTTATCTTTTTAGGGTGTTAAAGTTTGAGATCAACGGGTGTGCGCAATGAATCATAGTTATGATTATCGTGTCATGATGCCATTGATTTGTAGAATCGTCAATACTTTAGGGTTGTGTGCATTGTACTTGTTTGTTCATAGAGTTCACTTTATCTTGTCACTTGAGGCTAAATCTTAGATTGATAAAGTTTTGCAGTGAAATACAACTCCTTGGACATATTTGAATGATTGAGTCATAATTTATTTGTATCTAGTTCACACTCATTAATTCCATCCCACATTTTTAGATACACGGATATTGTTTTATTGTGTAAAGCTTATGTATTTGTGTCGAGTTTTGTGGTTATTTAAACGTATATATATGTGTTGGTATTCAATGGTATATGTTGAATATTTATATATAAGATATTATTTTGTTTTGAGTCTTTGCGTTTGCATTTAATTCATTTTTTCCATATGTTTTATCTTTGAATTTTATTTCCCATGCTATATGATTGTATTGGTATCTCTCATCGTGTGACTTCAAATTTTAAATTTCAATTTGGTATCATACTTCATTTCTTATTCATATTGATATCTTTTTGCATCGATGTTAATATTATATGATCATTATGTGGATTATTTGAGCTTGCGTAACCACGTTACGTTTCACTTTACACCATTACATAATTTTGTACCTTTTTCCCAATTTCAAATTTGGTATCTCATGTTCACACATTTAGGGTGAGATTTGGTTTATGGGGGAGAAATATCTCTTACTTTCACTAATCCTAATAAAAAGGGGAAGAAATGGTATATATCCTTTCGTGACTAGGATTCTTTATCTTAGGGAGAAACATCTTATCTTGGTTGAGATTGTTAGACATTTGTCAAATTTAATTCTTATGCAGATTTTATGTTTTTCATATTCTTTTTGCATTTAAAGGTGTGTGTAAGTGTGCATGCTTACAACATGCAACAAAGTTTTTCAAAAGTTCAAATCCACTCAACATATGTGTCTATCGAGCATTTGTACTCTTTTTCCTTTTGGGATTGGATATTAAGTCCTTTAGAGAGATTGATGGCCCATAGAGTTCTTATTTTGATTTTGTCCCGAAATAGCCCAAGGGGGAGATTTGTATGAACAATTTTATAATCGAGTCAATTTGTTTGTAATTGGATTTATTCCAAATAAAACATTTGAGCCATATGTCAGGCTTTATTTTCTCGATCCCGTAAGACTATGACATGTTTGATAACAACGTAGCAGTCAAGCTTCCAAGATGGATACACACGGTGCTGTGTTTTTGTACCAAGACCATCTTCATATTTACCGAGGATCTTGTAAGGTGTGGATTCAATTGAATATGATCCTAAAAAATATTTTTGGATGTTTGTTTTTTAATCAAAATCATTTGGAACGGTTTTTAAAATCTTTTTTCCAGAAAAATACTTTTCGGTTTTAAGTTGGTTAGAACAAAATTGAGGTTTCGTTATAACGATTTTGAGATCTCGTTAGAATGAGATATAGACTTCGTTCAAATACGGTTAACATCTCGTTGGAACAAACTTTTGAACCTTTTCAAAATGTACATCAAATGTACTTCAAACGAGGACTCTCTGTCAAACAGAAGGTCACCCATTGGAAGCTCGTATGATGTTCGTTAGAACAAAATTTTCCCGTTGATTCAAACGACACTCGTTCTCGTTAGAACAAAACAAGAAGTTCGTTTGAATGAACTTGTAGCCTCAAAAATTGTGTTTTACTATTTATAGTCATGCTAGACCCATATTTTTTAAGATCTTTTGGCAAAAATCAATTTCCTACCTATTTACCAAAGTCCCAAGACCCTAGTTTCACCCATTATGTTAAAAGATCCAAGTTTCCATATTCATATGCTTTGAAATATTTATGTTGGGCACCAAATTTTATTCTCTATTGATCATGAGATAACTTGTTTTATTTGATGGACTTTGTACTAGTTTGATGTGTTGTGTTGAAGAAATGGTATTCTGTGTTATAATTCCATAGACCGTTGATGAACCTCATCAGTGGATGTCGAGGCGTGTTTAGATTCACGTGTAATGGAAGCTTGTGTGGTTGGACTCCTGCGTTCAACTTTGGAAGACAGGTTGAAGATATAAGGGAATCAAGGCTTACAAATGAGATGAGTTATTGAGTAGGTCTACTATCTAATATAAAACCTTATCATAGTAATCTATTTAACTAGACCATCCAATGTTCTTCCCTTTGTGATTTTCCTCATACATCGACATATTGTGGATCATTTATTTATTGTATTTGCTTATCACTGAGATGAATTTTAGGTCAAAAATATAAAATTTGGTAAATTGGTTTTTCACAACAAACGGTTTAATTTGGTGAAAAATATTTATTGGGTTTAATTAGTTTAAGGTTTTATTCTTTAAAATTGAAAAACCTAAAAATAAACTTTTTGTTTGTGACTATCCCTGCCTAAGCACACATAGTGAGTTCTCAAATGTAAGACTGGACATCGTGATTAGTTTCCTTTATAGCTAGCAAAAAAATTATTTTCCTTCCTTTCCATATTATCACTCTCAAAATTAGATGTAGGTTCCTTTCAGTTATTGTCTATTGTCATTTTCAGTTTCTGTGAGTTTAGATACCTTTATATCTGAGTTAGGTTGTGGTTTTCAAATTTAGACATTCTTATTGTGATTGTTGGGTTGATTATGGCATTGGAGTTATTTAGACATTTTTATATATACACTACACCAAAAACAGGATTCTGGCACGGTTTAAAACTGTACCAGATCAAATCTGGCACGGTTTTGAACTGTGCCAGAATCAGGTGTTCCAAAATGGAAATTTTTTTCTGGCACGACTCAAAAGTGTGCCAGATTCAGCCAAACAGGAACACTTCTGGCACACTTTTAAACCGTGCCAGAATTTGATATTTCTGGCACACTTTTGGCACAGTTTTTAATTGTGCCAGATTCAGCCAAACAGGAACACTTCTGGCACACTTTTAAACCGTGCCAAAATTTGATATTTCTGGCACACTTTTGGCACAGTTTTTAACTGCGCCACATTTAGCACAGTTTAAAAAAAATTGGCACAGTTCAAAACCGTGCCAAAATATGATACACTTTTGCCACGGTTTTGAACTGTGCCAATTTTTTTATTTAAAAAAAAAATTAATTGAAAGCATAAAATTTACAAATTAATAATATTGCGTGTTATTAATAAACTAATGTACATACAAACTTCAAAATATTACAAGTCTTTAATAGCTCACAGGCCCAAAAAAAATTGGACAGAGTTTCCTCTATTTTCTGGACATTCCAAAACCTGTTAATACAAAACCTGCCTAACATAAAGCCCGCACGGCCACAAAATATAACAATTAACTTACAAAAGCCCTCATGGCCATAAAAGTCAATAATAAAACAACAAAAGACCGTACGGTCAAGATACAAAAAAATGGAATCATTAATAAACCCCTTGTTGTAAACCATTGAGTTCTTTGTGTGTTCCACGTGAATAAAAGTCAACGATAAACTGTTATCCTGCAAAAAAAATAGAATACAAAAAAGATACGATATTAGTAACCCAATAATTTACCCAAAAAAATACTCAAAACAAAAAAATTACATATATGAGTGGAAATTATCGTCATACTCACAAATCGGGAGACCCGGGACTACGCGGTCAGTTCCTACAAGTTACATTGATCCCGTGCGAGGTGTTCGTGCCTCCTACGGGGTCGACTGGGGGCCGATTTGGGTTTTCACCCTTTAACGGCATGTTTTTCACTCTAAGTGTGATTTTTGCAAATTATCGTTATACTCACAAACCGGAAGACCCGGGACTACGCGGTCAGTTCCTACAAGTTACATTGGTCCCGTGCGAGGTGTTCGTGCCTCCTACGGGATCGATTGGGGGCCGGTTTGGGTTTTCACCCTTTAACGGCATGTTTTTAACTCTAAGTGTGATTTTTGCAAATTATCGTCATACTCTCAAACCGGGAGACCCGGGACTACGCGGTCAGTTCCTACAAGTTACATTGGTCCCGTGCGAGGTGTTCGTGCCTCGTACGGGGTCGATTGGGGGCCGATTTGGGTTTTCACCCTTTAACGGTCGATTTTTAACTCTAAGTGTGATTTTTGCAAATTATCGTCATACTTTCCAACCGGAAGACCCGGGACTACGCGGCCAATTCCTACAAGTTACATTGGTCCCGTGCAAGGTGTTCGTGCCTCCTACGGGATCGTTTGGCCGCCGGTTTGGGTTTTCACCCCTTGACAGCTTATTTTTAAGTCTAAGTGTGATTTTTGCAAATTATCGTAATTATCGTCAAACCGGGAGACCCGAGACTACGCTGTCAGTTCCTACAAGTTACATTAGTCCCGTACGAGGTGTTCGTGCCTCCTACGGGGTCGTTTGGGGGCCGATTTGGATTTTCACCATTTAACGGCTTGTTTTTAAGCTTTAACGGCTTGTTTTTAAGGTTAAGTGTTGATTTTTGTAAATTATCGTTATATTCTCAAAACGGGAGATCCGGGACTACGCGGTTAGTTCCAACAAGTTACATTGGTCCCGGGCGAGGTGTTCGTGCCTCCTACGGGGTCGTTTGGGGGCCGGTTTGGGTTTTCACCCTTTAACGGCATGTTTTTAACTCTAAGTGTGATTTTTGCAAATTATCATCATACTCTCAAACCGAGAAACCCGGGACTACGCGATCAGTTCCTACAAGTTACATTGGTCCCGTGCGAGGTGTTCGTGCCTCCTACGGGATCGTTTGGGGGCTGGTTTGGATTTTCACCCTTTAACGGCATGTTTTTAAGGTTAAGTGTTATTTTTTGCAAATTATCGTCCTATTCACAAACCGGGAGACCCGGAACTACGCTGTCAGTTCCTACAAGTTACATTGGTCCCGTGCAAGGTGTTCGTGCCTCCTACGGGATCGTTTGGCGGCCGGTTTGGGTTTTCACCCCTTGACAGCTTGTTTTTAAGTCTAAGTGTGATTTTTGCAAATTATCGTAATTATCGTCAAATCGGGAGACCCGGGACTACGCTGTCAATTCCTACAAGTTACATTGGTGCCATGAGAGGTGTTCGTGCCTCTTACGGGGTCGTTTGGGGGCTGGTTTGGGTTTTCACCCTTTAACGACATGTTTTTAACTCCAAGTGTGATTTTTGCAAATTATCGTCATACTCTCAAACCGGGAGACCCGGGACTACGCGGTCAGTTCCTACAAGTTACATTGGTCTCGTTCGAGGTGTTCATGCCTCGTACGGGGTCGATTGGGGGCCGATTTGGGTTTTCACCCTTTAACGGCCGGTTTTTAACTCTAAGTGTGATTTTTGCAAATTATCGTCATACTCTCCAACCGGAAGACCCGAGACTACGCGATCAGTTCCTACAAGTTACATTGGTCCCGTGCAAGGTGTTTGTGCCTCCTACGGGATCGTTTAGCGGCCGGTTTGGGTTTTCACCCCTTGACAGCTTGTTTTTAAGTCTAAGTGTGATTTTTGCAAATTATCGTAATTATCGTCAAACCGGGAGACCCGAGACTGCGCTGTCAGTTCCTACAAGTTACATTAGTCCCGTGCGAGGTGTTCGTACCTCCTACGGGGTCGTTTGGGGGCCGATTTGGATTTTTACCCTTTAACGGCTTGTTTTTAAGCTTTAACGGCTTGTTTTAAGGTTAAGTGTTGATTTTTGTAAATTATCGTCATATTCTCAAAATGGGAGATCCGGGACTACGCAGTTAGTTCCAACAAGTTACATTGGTCCCGGGCGAGGTGTTCGTGCCTCCTACGGGGTCGTTTGGGGGCCGGTTTGGGTTTTCACCCTTTAACGGCATGTTTTTAACTCTAAGTGTGATTTTTGCAAATTATCGCCATACTCTCAAACCGGGAAACCCGGGACTACGCGGTCAGTTCCTACAAGTTACATTGGTCCCGTGTGAGGTGTTCGTGCCTCCTACGGGATCGTTTGGGGGCTGGTTTGGATTTTCACCCTTTAACGGCATGTTTTTAAGGTTAAGTGTTGATTTTTGCAAATTATCGTCCTATTCACAAACCGGGAGACCCGAAACTACGCTGTCAGTTCCTACAAGTTACATTTGTCCTGTGCAAGGTGTTCGTGCCTCCTACGGGATCGTTTGGCGATCGATTTAGGTTTTCACCCCTTGACAGCTTGTTTTTAAGTCTAAGTGTGATTTTTGCAAATTATCGTAATTATCGTCAAACCGGGAAACCCGGGACTACGCTGTCAGTTCTTACAAGTTACATTGGTCCCGTGCAAGGTGTTCGTGCCTCTTACGGGGTCGTTTGGGGGCTGGTTTGGATTTTCACCCTTTAACGGCTTGTTTTTAAGTCTAAGTATGATTTTTGCAAATTATCGTCATATTCTCAAACCGGGAGACCCGACTACGCGGTTAGTTCCTACAAGTTACATTGATCCCGTGCGAGGTGTCCTTGCCTCTTACGGGGTCGTTTGGGGGCTGGTTTGGGTTTTCACCCTTTAACGGCTTGTTTTTAAGTTTAAGTGTTGGTTTTTGCAAATTATCATTTTATTCTCAAACCGGGAGACCCGGAGCTACGCGGTCAGTTCCTACAAGTTACATTGATCCCGTGCGAGGTGTTCGTACCTCTTATGGGGTCGTTTGGGGGCTAGTTTGGGTTTTCACTCTTTAACGGCTTGTTTTTAAGTTTTAAGTGTTGATTTTTGGAAATTATCATCTTATTCTCAAACCGGGAGACCCGGGACTATGCGGTCAGTTCCTACAAGTTACATTAGTCCTATGCGAGGTGCTCGTGCCTCTTACGGGATCGTTTGGGGATGGTTTGGGTTTTCACCCTTTAACGGCTTGTTTTTAAGTCTAAGTGTTATTTTTGCAAATTATCGTCGTATTCTCAAACCGGGAGACCCGCGACTACGCGGTCAGTTCGTACAAGTTGATGATAACACAAATTTTGATTAACACCTGAACTCTTGATCTAATTTTTCTTTGATTTTCTCAATTATCAACACAAATGCAACAAATTTGCTATTGACTAAGGAAGACCAGGTTCACCACATAATGCTTCAAGCTCAAATGATCTCGCGAACTCGTCATTGTAACTGATTACTTCTATTACATGATGTTATATATATATATATATATATATATATATATATATATATATAACAGTCCTATATATATATATATATACTAGCGCTGTTGTTATATATATATAGCGCGCTGCTGCTATATATATATATATATATAAAGCAGGGTTGCTATAGCAGCGACTGTTATATATATATATATATATATATATATAAAGCATGATAGAAGTAGCAACATATAAAGCAGGACTGCTATATATATATATATATATAGCAGTAGCAGCAGCAGGGGGGGCTGCTATATATATATATATATAGCAGTAGTAGCAGCCATATATAAATATATATAGCAGTAGCAGCAGCAGGGGCTGCTATATATATTATTTGAAGTATCATTTGTGAAGTTCAGATTATTAGAGGCAACATAATTGAATCTCACACTCTCTTCAGCTAAGGCATCACAGAATGCTCGGTGTGTGATAAAACTATCTTTCCTATACAATTTAATCATACCCTATTTCAGAAAATAAATAATACGTGATATGCAAGCATTTATTTCACAGACACAAAAACAAATATTCTGAGGGAATGAAAATAATGAAGTACCTAGAAAAGAGTGTGCCACAGTCACACTTGTACTCTCTAGTCCCACAAGTTTTAGAATGAGCTTTCTACTGAAATGTTTTCTGCTGAAATGTTTTTTTATTCCGGTGAGGTCACCTAGAGCTCGAGATGGGTCATGGTGAACACAAGTGTTTTCAGGGAATATATAAACCTTCTTTATTATCACCTCTTTGTTAGACCTTTGCTTAAGCGTCCATGGAAGGTGGTGCCCTCTTCTGTGTAGCTGCAAATTCTGGTCTCTCTGAAAGCCTTTGTTGCAAATCTCACAGATGAATCTATTTGTCGCCATAAGTGTCTTTGGCGATAAAGCAATCACTTCAGCATCTGGATCTGCAAAAATAAAATCAAATACTATAAATATATGCATGTATAGTGGGAAGAGTATAGCTGGTAGCTTACCTGGTTACCTGGTAGATTTCTCATCTTCTTTAGTGATGGGTTTGAGATGGGTTTGGGGTTAACGTTTGGGTCTTGTTCTTGATGAGCAAGCCCTTTGATCGAAGAGGGAACAGAAAACATATCACCGGACATCATTTGCATCGGATAAGTCAAAGGATGATGGGAACACGGTGGGATATAGCTCGTACGCAATGCTGTCAGGGCATATATGGCGTTGCGCGTGTAAGGCCCGTGGGCTTCCAGATGATCAAGAAACCAAATTATACATTGCGACAGATGGACGGTCAAGATTGTGCCCCTCTCCCACCGGGTTACTTTGGGAATGTGATTTTGACCACCACTCCTATCGCAATAGCAGGTGATCTCCAGTCAACGCCTGTTTGGTATGCAACTAGTAGAATTCATGATGCATTGGTCCAAATGGCCCAAACTGAAGATTAATAAGAATTTTAAAACCCAAATTAAAATAGAATTTACCTGAGTCTTTACACTCTTGAACAGCCTCTTCCTTCAACACAACCACATAATCTTTTGCATTCAAACCCATGAATTCACTCTCCATCTCAGAATTAAATCAGATTAACAAACCATGAGTACTTATGCCTAAAATCAGTCCTCCTTTGCATATCATGTCATTTAGTACTTTAATACTTATATTGGATCCCGGAACAAAAGAAAAATGAAACTTCTAAATTAAATGAAGAGAATGCAAGAAATCAAGTGTAAAATTTCACACCTGAGCAAAAAAATTGCTAACATGCCCGTCATCGATACACTTGTGGTCCATAAGTATTAAAAAACCGAGCAATGTCACCTGTAAAATAATTAATTAAGGGGTGTAAATCCACAATGGTTTCTTTATAGGTGTTCTTGTTGTATTTACAAGAGGAAAACTGAAAAACACTACATGTATAAATTACCTCAACATTAAGTCCTCTGGGGTAGTCCATGGTCAGTGTCTCTGTTGTACGCTTTCCTTCATCATACCAACTCCAACCACCTGCCCAGTATCCCAGCCCATAATCCAACATAGAAAAGAGAATTATCATTGACCAATTCAACCTCTCTCCCAGAGATCCAAAAGATAGGAGACTGAAGATACTCATTCCAAAAGATAGGAGACTTCATGTTTCTAAATATAAGAAATTGATATGAGTCATTACTCTTGATAAATCAGTTGGTTTTATAAAAGAGGCACCTCCAACAAGTCTCGAACTCATCTAATTTGATCTTAATATTTTAGAGTTTTAGATTCTTAAAGTAATATAGAACGTGAAATGCAATTGATGGCATGAGATTCGAACACTAGAGTTTCTTCACTTTCACGCAAGTAGATTACGAAGGTATAATTTCTAAATCTAACAAATTAGGACATCAAATAATTAATCGTATAACAAAGAGAGAATGTAAAGTTGCATCAAGATTTAATGGAACTTTGAGAATGAGCAACAAATATATACTACATAAATACACACACGCAGTGCACAACTATTGAGAGTAAGTTATATATGAAATTTGGCACATAAAGGAAATTTTGAAGCTTAACATCTCATGAAAGATAAACAGAATAAATTCGAGCTATTGCAACATTCAACCCATTAGGTAGAGTAACCTTAATATAGGATGTGGAGAGACAACCTCATCCGCTAGTAGCGGAGCTACATATTCGACTTGTGGGGAGCCTTGGATGGAAGTGTTTGGGTACTCTGGGTACTGATCTTAGGGGTCAAAGTAACCATACGGAGCAAACAATACTTATAAAATGGGAGCACCGAAGTTATCAGGAGCAAACAATACTTAGCACTCTTATTTCGAACTGCATACTATTTTGCGAGGTAATGATGATTTCAAACTGTCTCAAAATATGATCAATTACTAATGCAACTTGGTCTTCTATACACATGCATATTAATACATTGAAAACTTGACAATCGTGAGTAGGAAGTTCACTGATGAAAATTAGAGGTTCGCATGAAGCACGTACTCATGTTTCCAAAGGAATAATTTAGTGCAACCTCTCTGTTGATACTAATAAATATTGAAAACATCGATAAACAGAGATGAACTCTCATTTTTCATATGAGGATAAAGGAAGTACTTGATTGAGGTCTTAGACTAAACAACGTTTAAGGTAGGTATGAAAACACTTTACCCTAATACTGAATTGTTGTGAATGCATATTCAATATTTACTAGTACTGAACAAACCTCAAATGTTTCCTATCACTGAGACTTTGGGATCAAAAGAAAAGTTATTAGATATATCATATGTCAGTCTAGCTTATAATCCTTTTAGAAACATGAAAATTATTCACTTCAAATCCTTGAATCTAAATATATCTTATAATCCTTTTAGAAACTTGAAATTTATACATTTCAAATACTTGAATCTAAATACAGTTTTATTGTCATCCCTTTGACTATTTTGAGGATTTGAGAACTCTATTTTGGTAAGATATCGTACTATGAACAAGGATTTACTCAATAAGATCAAACTATACAGTATGCCATATACATTAATGAAATATATTCCTCACCTAATGGAGAAAAATCGAATATCAATTCTAGCATATGAAAAGTGCTAGCAAAGTGTTTCAGTAGGTCTATAAAAATGGTGTAGATCTGGTAATAATTAAAAAATAATATCATAATGGAAACAATGGTTGAAAATTAATGATTAGGGCATAATAACGAAATCCAAACATTCAAATCAACTAGAATCAATTCTAAGGGTGATGACGTTGCAAAGTGAACTGAAGTTCTACTACCTATAATTGTTATTATAAGGCATTCATATAGTATTAATCATCAATTACAAAAACTATAAGCGAACATGGTGAGAATTTTTTAAGAATGTCATACATAGTGGAATATTTCACTTAAGTTCATATATGTCATACATAGTCACAAACCTGGATAGCCACCGCCCCACTACAACAACACTAGGACTTTCATATAGGATTAATCATCAATTATAAAGAACTATAAGCGAACATGATGAGAATTTTTTAAGAATGTCATACATAGTGGATAATTTCACTTAAGTTCATATGTCATACATAGTCACAAACCTCGGTACCCACTACCACGATACTAGGGTCAAATGTGTGAAGTTGGCCAAAACTAAACTACAAGGATATGCTCTTGTTTCGTTGCGGGAACTTGTTTGGGAATGCAAGGAGAGAGGAGAAGCACCACTTGCAATCTTTGTGGCAAGTTTGTAATGCCTAATCATTTCGGCGAATCCCATGTTTGTAATGCCTAACCATTTTCTGTTGATAGAGAATCTTTCGCTTGAGAGAATAATTTTTTTTTCATATTCTTCTTCATCTATGTTTAGTGTTTGCATCAATATCCAATTAGTGAAATTACGAGTACTGTAAAATTGGAACATCAGGCATCCATCACAGTTGTTCATCTATTGGTGCGACATTAGTATAGAACTACTAATACTGTCAATGCTATCAAATGAAATGGCATAATGAAATGGAAGGTCACATCTTATATCAAATGGTTTTTAACATTTAAATCAAACTCCAATAAATAGTCATCACTACATGATATATTACATACTCATAGTTACATTACAGCATTATAAGAAAATTTACAAAACTCACCTCCAGTACATTAGGTATTTGTCCCATTTACTCTTTTGAATTTTCTCACTTAGAATCGTGCCCAAGCTTATGAAAATTGTGAATGAAAGAAAGTCAAACCGAGAAAACACGGTGCACCTAACAAATAATGAGAAATTTTAGTTTATACACAAATAATTAATATAAACCATAAACTTAAATGATCACACTAAGACCTTTGACATATCGATATACAATAATGTTGCAGGGGAAAAATAAAAATATACAAAACTAAATTTTCGATTATTGAACCTGAAAATAGTTGAAAACGGAAGGAAGAGACTTATGAGGGGTACCTGCATAATGACCTGCAAAGAGAAGAGGAAAATGAATATACAAATTAATTATCAATCGCAAAAAGTATAGTAAAATCAATTGTTAAACCTATAACCTCAAACTTGCATTAATTAAAAAAGGTGCAAAGGAACTCACAACTACTCAGGAATTAAATCAAGATGCACAAATGACTGGCCTTATTGTTGAATGAAAGTGATATAAACTGAAATGATAATAACCAATACAAACAAACTAAAACTAAAGCATGTATAGAAATAAATCTATCCAAATATAGTTGTATATAACAACATAAATCATTTCCCCTGTTTGATTGAAGGTTTCATGAAACCTCAAATTTCGTAATTGACACTATTACTGGGAAAAATATATACATTTTGATAACATAATAATCCACAGTTGCTCCAAATATCATATATGAGTTAACGAATTTGTATTAATTATTTGTGTATAAACTTACACAATTTCACATTTAGAAAAATGATAGAACTTCGTATATAAATCCAAGAAAATTCACTCTCAAAGTATTTCATTCAAACATCATAAACTTAAATGACTATCTGTTGAGATATACATGTTGCCAACGACACACACTCAAACCCCATTGTAATCGTCACTATCTTTTTTTCGGTGGAACCAAACTTACACAATTTCACATTTAGAAAAATGCCAGAACTCCATATATAAATCCAACAAAATTCACTCTCAAAGTATTACATTCAAACTAAAAACAAGTCGCCAAATACTTGATTTTGAGAGAAAAATAATTCTTAAAGGTTTGAGTTTTTACTACATCATTTAAGCAATAATTTTTAATCAAAATTTATATACCTCGTGCGGCATTATATTCCCCTTCTCATCAAATCCAATACAAATAAAAAAAATTATCTATTAGTTAAAGCACAATTAAACAATTAAATCCTCAAGAACATACTATGATATTCAATCATAATGGATTTAAATCGAAATGGATCTGTCACAAATTTTGGTTCAACACCAGGTTGAAACACTACATCAGAATCTCAACACAGCTTGAATATTAACCTGAAATTCAACCCATATTCAACAAAACTATGCAATCTAGATCGATACCAAATACCAAATCATACAAAATTTAGAAACCCCTATGAATAACAATTTTTCTATAAAGAAAATAAGAGATTGCCCTACAAAAATTGGAAATTAACTAGATTAATAAACCCTAAGAGAATTAAAGAAAATAATAAATTAATTCTAATGTATAATAGAGATTGAACTAGATTAATAAATCCTACGAAGAAGATGAGAAATCTTACCAGTTATAAATTATCTGTTTCTCCAAATAAAAGTAGTGACTTTATTTCTTCTAGTAGGTTAACTCGTCATACCCTAACCCTCCTCAGTAGCCCTAATCAAGAAGGAAGGTTAACTGTGGAGTCGATTGGGTTTGAAGAAGGTCTATGATGAGTTTGAACAAAGGTGAGAACAGTGAAATTTGAAGAGCAACGACAGTCGTTTTTTACGGCTATGGTCATTTGAGAGCTTAGGGAGGAAGAGAGGTGGACCAATTTTTTCTTAGGGTTGCGTGGAGAAAGAGGTACGTACAAGGGAAATGAAAAACCTTTCGATGGCCTAGTGGCTGGAGATGAAAAAAATGGAAGGATATTATTTTTTTATGTTATTTATATTTTATTTAGGTGTACTCAATTTTGGCACACTTTTAAACAGTGCCAAAATTTGGCACGGTTTTAAACTGTGCCAGATTGTTATTAAACCGTGCCAGATTTCGGCACGGTTTTAAAGTGTGCCAGATTTATAATATCAATGTGTGCCAAATTGCTGTTTTTGGTGTAGTGATAGTTAGTTATTTGGTGATAATTAACTTTGTTATATAAGGTTTATCTTATATTTCCTTTTTACTTTGTCATATCAATTATGTTTATTATATTTATGATTATAATGATATTTAAATAGCATTGACAAGTTATATAGTTTAATATAAGGATTTAATCAATTATAATGTTAAAATATACGAGTTGTTACATTGGTATCATAGAACGATCTTAATCCTCAAGGGTTATAGGTTCTTCTAGTTTTCAATATAGAGTTCATTGATACTTATCTTTCTTTGTACTAAAATGTATGATACTAATAGAAAATTATCATAGAATTTTAAGATGTCGCCGAAAGAGGATAAAGTGTGTAGCTAATGGATAAGGAGGTTTTGCTGACCCTATAGCCTTAGCTGACAATACCGATGCCAGATGTTTGGGGTTAGATTAACTTTGGTCCTTAGGAGATAGTGGAGCTCATATACTAGTTGATGGTGGTAGGGATGGAATTGTTCTAGAAAGAGAATGACCAGGAGGCAGAGCAACCGATTGCACTATGTTGACTTGGGAGAAAGTCCGAAGGTGGTTAATGAATAACAGTTTGTAAGAGAATATGCTCAAAAGCTCACTGGGATTAAATTATCTTATCCTGTTCCAAAACATATTTGAATCATTGTCTAACTTGACCCGGAATGCTTCATAATCAAGATCACAAGATCGGAATTCTTCATCCTCATCTAAAAATCTACCTCATGCCATTATCGTTGAGATTTACGCTTTAGGATAAACATTGTAATTCTTTGACTCGGGTTTGGGTCACCGTGGGATCAAATCCCCACCGGATCAAGGGGTTGAAGGGTGAGGGGGAAAGTCTAGTTTTATTATTTAACAAAAACCCTTTGAGTTAACAATTTATTGAAGACTAAATTTACTAATTTTAAGTTGGGAAAAGAGGTAACCACTTTAAGTAATTAAATCAATTTACAAGGTTTATTTATGAATATTCGATTTATTCCACAACTCCAATTAAATAAGAAACAAAGAATAATCATCCTTACATTATTACAAACCATGGCCAAAGTCCCGAATAAAATGTTTGAAGTCCCTAATTTCCAACGTTCCAAAAGATAATTTAATTAAAATTATAGAGCCACTAACGACATTGATAGCCCTTAGGGGCATTATCGGCGTCCTTTCTGACGTCCCTACTCGAAGTACCTTGGGTGGGGGTAGGGGTTTTAACATAAAAAGTAGGGGTGAGAGAACACTCTGTAGGGTGGGTAATACTAAGCTTTACGTTTCTACAAAATACTATACATATAACATGTTTTTTAATCAATTCTGAAAATATTAACAATTTGGCTAGTATTAATGCGACTAATATGCAATGCACCCAAGCGATGACCGCATACCAACCCTTAACCATTCCATACCACCCTTTACCGGTTCTAGAGACTAATTAATCATATTTTATTCCTTACTCTCCTTATTATTCCATTTCATTAGGTTCTATTTATACAGTTTTTAGCACAAACAATATTATTTCTTTTTTGTTATCTTTCTCAGAATCTTCCAATATCCGCATACTTTAACACGCTACACACCGCTGGTTATGCTCCCATATGCTCTAGCCAGTGATTTTGGATCTTTCACCTTGGGGCTACGGTCCCTTATTAATTATTTCAAGTTCCATCCCAGTCCATATTAATGCATTTCAACATTTTTTCTAACGTCCCTATTATTACATCATTTTACCGTTTTTATCTTTTCTACGGTTTATGTCAGTATTTCATCCTATCAACATGCCATTTTGTCTACTTTATCTGCTTTTCACAAAAATCGAACAATAAGGTCTAACGAGGAAGTCCGGCCACAAGGACCCTTAATTTTATAAATAATTACCATTTTGCCCTTTATTCATCATAACTTTGGGGGAAACATATTTAAATCATTATGGCATTAAAAATCAACATTTCATTTCAAAACCATCCCTGTTATGATTTTCTGTCAAAAATGATGCTTCATTATTTATGTCTTAATACACAAAATACATTTAACCCTTTGAAGACCCTTTTACCCAAATGTTTACTAATTTCCCGTATTATCTCATGTGACTTCAAATATTATTTTTCATCATTCTAACAATACTTATAATACATATTTAAGGATGTTTTCCTACATTTAATTATTACCTCATAAAACCAAGTTCAACGTGATTTATCAAGTCTAAAATGTCTTCTACTAGCATGGTACATGTTTCTACACATGCTAAGGAGGAATTCAAGCCTAGACATCCCCAAATATGAATTAAACAAGATATAAATCGTGGGTTTATATTTTTCATTCTTTTTTTCATATTCCAAGCTTAAAATTCCATTTATTCATAAAAATACATTTGAGCTTTGTCTTCTTTAAAAATCCATTTCTGAAAGACTTGAATATATTAGCAAATATCTTTATTTTTCACATTATATCATATCTAGCATGCATCCTACACATTTTTCATAGCTTGAAACCTTGAAATCTTAGAGAGATAAAAGGACTACCTTAATGTTTGAAGAGGAGACAAAGAAGAAGATGAAGATAGAAGCTCCTAACTCCAAATACTCCAAAAAGCTCTTCAAAAACACTCCAAAGCCACCTTAGATTCTCCTACTTGCTTGACTCGACCCACTTCTACCCTTGATAAATCTTGTAAAGGGATAATAAGGATTCGATATATGTTAGAAATGTTGTATTATGGTGGTGGAAAGGTGTAACAATGGAGGTAATGGCTTAGGGAAGATGATGACATCTTGAGACTAGATACAGAGAGGTTATAGCTGATGAAAAATGGTGGGGGGACAACCCACTATTTCTCTCACTTTAATAACCCAAAAAAATGATTTAAAACTCTACAAAAATAGGACAAACACGGTTTTGGTGATCTGATACCTTTAGAGGTTAAGACTACATCAATCTAAAGGTCCAAAACACAACAACACATAAGGGAAACTCGAAAAAATAAATTTCTAATATGATATTTCGAACGACTTTTGGTCTCGTTAGATAGACATGGAACTTCATTCGGACACAGGCTTTCAACAAGATTCCAGTGAGCGAGGGAAATCCACCATTTTTGCAGTCGTTAGAAGTTCGTTCGAATGACATATAAACCTCGTTCGAACCACTTTGGATTTCCATTACATAAACCTAGGCCTCAAAAACTCTAATTCCATAAGCGCAAAAGCCACAATGATAGTTAAATCTCAGTAGTCATTTATAAATACAAATTTATATGGAAGGAGATAAAATCTTGGGAACGGGTATTACATTCTCCACACCTTAGGAGATTTTATCCTCGAAATAAGAACAACTAACTAGAGAAAGAGTTTCGACTGCTTCTTCCGCAACTCCGACTCATGTTCCCAAATTTCACCTTTGATGCCCTGAAACTTCAATATGACCTTCATTAAAGGAAAGACCTTATTGCACAGAACTCTAATCCTCGTGGTCTAAAATGGATATAGGTCGCATTGGAAACGTAACATCTTCCTCTAACTAAATGAGGTTCCAATCGATGATATGTCGGGGATCATGAACATACTTCTTCAGCATAGAGACATGGAACACATTATGGGTTAGGGATATCCATAGAGGTAGCGCCAAGAGGTACAATACATCCCTAATCCACTCCAGCATCTGAAAGGGACCGATATACCATGGGGATAACTTCCCCTTTTACCCGAATCATTAACTGTCATTTCTCGCTCTAACTTTCAACGTCACCTACTTCAAAATCCAGGGGTATTCGACGATTATCAGCATAATTCTGTTATCGATTCAGTGCCGTCATTATCCTCTCTCAATTTACCCTAACATTCTCCATTATTTTTCTGATAAACTCTGAATTGGTGAGATGCTTCTCACCCGCCTCAGCCCAGTAAAATGGAGAGAGACATGGCCTCCTATAAAGGTCCTCATAGGGGGTCATCTCGATGCTCGCCTGATAGCTATTGTTGTATGAAAACTCTTCCAGATGCAGTTTCTCTATGCAACTACCCTGAAAGTGGAGTCCGTAAGCTCTCAGCATGTCCTCCAGAATCTTGATGGTTCATTTTGACTACCCATCGGTTTTAGGGTGATAAGTTATACTCACGTTCAACTCGGTACTCAACTCATCTTAAAATTTCTTTCCAAATCGGTACACAAATTGGGGTTCCCTATCCGAGATAATCGAAAGAAAAACACTATGAATCGTAACTATCTCCCACACATATAGCCTTGCAATCTTAGCCACATTGTTCATGACCTTAATGGGCAAAAAGTGTGTAGATTTTCTTGAACGGTCTATTATAACACACACTGAATCATGACCAAGCTGAAACTATGGTAAGTCTGTGACAAAATCCATCGTGATATGCTCCCACTTCCACTCTACCACAGGTAGTGGTTACATTAACTATGTTAGCTTCTTATCTTTGGCCTTCACTTGCTAATAAGTGTACCACTTAGCCCCATACGTCGCTATATCCCTCTTCATACCGGACCACCAGAAACATCTACACAGTTCCTTTAACATATTTGTAGCACCAGGATGTATGATGAAGCGTGAGTGATGGACCTCTGCCATAACCTCATCTTGAAGCTCGTCAATAATTAGAACAATCATCTGACCCTTGTGTCGCACCACCCCGATTTCCTCGTCCACAGTAAGGATGTCGAACACTTCCCCATTCTAAATATAGTCATGATATTGGGAAAATTTAGGATCACATGAATAGGCGTTTAAAACTTTCTATTGAATGAGTGTCCTAGCCATGACCCCCCAAAGATGCGCTGTATCGTAACCCCACTGGACATGCAGATCAAACGTCTACAACTCGCCAAACATCTTCATCCGATGATAGCTTATCATTCCTAAGGTGAGGCTAGAATATCGACTAAGAGCATCGACCAACACATTGTCCTTGTTAAGATGATACTCTAATGAGAATTCATAATCCTCCATTAATTCAATCCATCATCTCTGATGGAGATTAAGATCACACTGCATGAAGATGTACTTCAGGCTCTTATGATCAGAAAACCCCTCAAATCGTTCCCCGTATAGATAAGGCATCCATCTCCTAAATTCCAATACAACAACAGCCAGCTCCAAATCATGGGTGGGGTAGTTCCTCTCATGCACCTTCAGCTGACGGGATGAATAAGTGACTATCTAACCATTCTGCATCAGTATGGCACCGAGACCTGACCGCGAAGCCTCATAATACATGGTGTAACCCCTACCATGCTCTGGGAGGTTAAAAACGGGTGTAGAAGTCGACCAAACCTTTAGATCTTAAAAGTATGACTCACAATCCTCAGACCAATCGAAGTGCACATCATTTCGAGTTAATACTGTGACAGGAAATGCATCTCGTGAGAAGTCTTGCACAACCCTGCAGTAGTAACTAACCAACCCCATGAAACTATACACTTTAGCAGTTATCCTTGGCCTATCCCATCCCATAATATCCACCACCTTAGAAGGCATGACATAAATTCCATCACTAGAAACCAGAAGGCTAAGGAACTTGACCTCCTCCATCCAGAATTCACACTTACTGCATTTGACATACAATTGATTCTCCATGAGCACTTGTAATGTCATGTGAAGTTGCTCCTCATAGTCTATATTCGATGCTGAATATACCAATATGTCATTTATAAAGACTATAACAAATTGGTCTAAGTAAGGATGGTTAATGAAGTTCATTATATCCATGAACGTTGCTAGGGTATTAGTTAAACTGAAGGGAATTATTAAAAACTCATAGTTACCCTACCGAGTCCAATATGCCATCTTGGGAATATCCTTATACATGAAGCATAACTGATCATATTCGAATCGAAGTTCAATCTTTGAAAACATGCCCTCCCCACGCAACTAGTCAAATAAATCATCGATGATATGACCTTATCTCGGCTCAAGATAGGCTCAGCTCAAGCCGACTTCATAAAGTGTTCTCCATTGAGCCACCCTATAATAATTACCTCAGCCTCGTCCAAAATTGGGCTGAGACCATATACTACATTGGTGGTCTTAACTCTTTGCCTCATCCATATCAGGTAGCCGAGACTGTGTCATCTTATTCCATCTCTTGTCGCAGTCTGATGCAAGGCAGTCGAGACTACACTAGGCAATTAACTATGCACAATTTAGGGATATATCATTGGCCTTATAGTCGTTTAGTCTTACACCAACCCAGATGGAGACATTTTCCAACTTACAGGGTGCATGGAATGAAGCATACGTGGGAGAGTGCGTGTCGGCTGTGAACCCCATGTGGAACAAATTGTTACAATAACATCATTCACTCATGTGGAGAACATATCATAATCATTACTTACTTTCACAAAAGACAGATGGCTCTATATCATTGGATGCTTGGTGTTATGCATGCCTCATGCATGACTTAGGTGCGCATGAGACCACCTGAGCCATATAAATACTTGTCTTTTACATCATTGTAAAGGATCATGAATTTGTAACCCTATTGAAACTCTGCTAAAGTTATTACCTAGAGAAAGAGAGTGAGAGGTTGAGTGCGTGTATCCAAGGCCATTAGATCCCATTTTAGTGGATTTCACACACTCAAACAGTGGACGTAGGCCCTAAAAAGGTTGAACCACTTAAATCTGGTGTCATCTTCTTCTTTGCCTCATCTCATTATACTGTTATATTATTGTATTTCTACCACTATTGAACTGGTTTGAGCTCATACACAACATCGATCTGGTGATACCAATTCTGGTATGATCAGTCTGGCGCCTTTTGTGGGAACGAGATAGCCATCCTCTTCCCTTCACTTGTGGCTACTCCACCAAATTCTCTGATGATGGTCCAATCTCACCCTTAGTTAAGCTTTAACCACCATTGAAAGAGCTATGGTTTAAGTTTCAACTCACTTTTTACTTTTTCAGTTCATTTTTAGTGCATCACTTGGTTTTCTAATCAATGGAAGTCTTCAATGGCATCAAATCCTCCTAGTATAGGTGGACCCAATACCAGCCAAGACCACCTCAGTCAGAAATGGCTGAGGTGGCGGTGACTCTACACTTCTCAATGGATAGTTAACAATAGATGTAGGAAACCCTTACTGCGTTCAACCAAAACATAGTGGTTAGACATGTCGGTGTTAGAGGTTAGACTGTCACTCTGGCCACTAGGGAAGGTGCTCCAGATCCAATGGCTAGTGGAGCACCCCAGGCCCCACTGAAAGATCTTCTTCCTCGGCATAGGCGGAGAGATGTGGCCGACCCTAAGTGTTTACACCAGGGGAGGCAGGGTCAAGAATGCCCAGATGATAAGGATGAGCAGTAAAATGATGAGGATGACAAGGAATGTTGGGAGCCTTATGAAATTTCTAAAGGCACTGTGCGACAAATTCAGCCCAGCCGAGGAGGCAGTGGTAGACCAAGCCGAGACTGTAGTCCCAGAGCATCAGCATTGGACAAACTAAGCAGGGGGTCAACCTTCGATAGGCTAGGCCCAAAAGTAGATGATTTGAGAAATTGGCTTTCTAAATCCAGAAGTATCACAGGTTCTAGAAGGAATGATGGGTGTGATGACCATCGACCTTCTAGAGATCGAGATAAGGAAGAACGAGAGGTAAATAGCTGATAGAGGATAGTTACCAGAGATCCCTCAGCTCAACCATATGGTAGAGAGTGGGATGGAGATAATGCAGCCCAAGCTGAAGTTATAGCAGCGACCAAGAGACCCTAGAATGACTCAATTTAGAGACTGGAAGATAAGATAGGGGACATTTTGAAAATTCGAGACCCTTTGCAGAGGGGATACAATGAAGGTTCCCTATTTGTGGCTAAGATCGTGAGTTATCCAACCTCGGTTAAATTTAAGACGTCGCAAGTCACACCCAAGTATGATGGGAACACTAATTCAGTCCACCATATGGATATGTATCAATTTGATGTCTATATTTACTCAGTCTCATACGAGATGAGGTTTATTGCCTTCTCAATCACCCTGATCGAAAGAGCTCATGTATGGTTTACCTCTTTCCCTAAAAACTCAATTAAGAATTTTAAATATCTTGTAAAAGGGTTTATACATAATTTATGCTTCGGGGTGAGACCCCAAAATAAGACGACACACCTACTGTATGTGAAGCAGGGAAAGAATAAAAGTCTGAGAGAGTACATAGCGAGGTTCAGCAAAAAGAAATTCGAGGTTGAGGATTATGAATAGAGTATTGCAATGGCATCTCCAATTGGAGGTCTGCAGAAAGGTAATCTACTTTGGAAGCTTATCAAAGATCCTCCAAAGTCTATGGCCGAACTACTGACTATGGCCGGGAAGGTCATGAATGCGAATAAGGAAATGGCTACCAAATGTGAAGATGATAAGGGAACAAGAAGCGAAGGCAAGTTCCAGAAAAAGAACAAGGATGGAAAGAAGAGGTCAACGGATGATAAGTTTGCTGACTACACCACTTCGACAGTCAGTTAAGAGCACATCCTAAACGAGATAAAGAACGCTTAGTACCTAAGGTGGACTGAGAAGTTGAGAGCTCCTCCTCATAAGAGGAATAAGAATTTATGGTGGAAGTTTCACCACGACCACGACCATATAACCGACAGGTGTTTCGCCCTCAAGGATGAAATTGAGAAAATGATGAAAGATGGAAAGTTGAGAAAGTATCTAGATAAGTGCGGGTCGAAGGGTGGACAAGATGACACCCAAAAGAAGAAGAGAAATGATAAGTGTAAGCCTGATGCTTTAGTGAACCAATATAGTGATGACTCAAATGATAATGATGGGGATGACCCTGACCTCCCTCCTCCATTCACTAACCCTAAAGGTCGACTCAATATGATCATGCATGAGGTCAAGATGATCTGTAGGGGACTTATAGGTGGAAGAAAGGAAGTCACTGACAGAATAACACATGTGGCCGAAGATAAAGCCCTCGCACTAAAGTCGAAGACTGTGAACTCAGTTGCAGTTGATCCAGTGAAAGGTAAGAGAACTAAAGTTGATATGAATACTTTGGTGATAATTTTTTTAAGATTAAATTTGAAAAGGATTTTTGCTTCGTATGATGACCCTTTGGTCATCACCACTCTGGTACGTGGTTATGAGGTTTTGAAGATTTTGGTAGACGGCGACAGTTCGGCCGTCATTATGTTTTGGTACTGTCACCAAGGCTTGGGTCTGAGCAAGAAGAGGCTAGTTCCATATCACCAAAAACTCGTCGGCTTCAGTGGTGAGAAGGTATAACCCCTGGGTATCTATGAGATGGAAGTAAAGATGGTAAATAGCTGGACAAAATACCTTATAAAGAAAATTAACTTCTTCATAATGGATGAGAGTGTATACTCAATATACAACATAGTTCTTAGAAGGGTAGATTTTAAGGAATTTGAGGCCTTGCCCCCAACAGTTCACCAAATGATTAAATTCCCAACTCCATACGGGGTAAGGGAAGTTCAAGGTGACCAAGTTGATGCACGTGAATGCTACTTGAACTCGACTGAGGAGAGGGAGACATACAAAAGGGCCACTACGACATACAACATCAATACCCTAAACCCCAAAAATGAAATAAAGTTGAAGAAGGGAGAAGCCGCTGAAGAGGTAGAATCCATCGTCCTCAATGAGGATGAGCTGAAAAAGACCATCCAAGTCGGTAAAGCCCTGAAGAAGGAAATCAAAGACGAGATGATTAAATTGTTAAAGAAGAGGCAGATCATCTTTACTTGGAGCCATGAGGATATTCCTAGCATCGATCCGAATGTCTTCTGCCATAAGCTCAATGTGGTTGAGGATGCAAAATCGATCAAACAGAGAAGACAAGTTTACTCTCGAGAGAAGTGTGATGTCATTCGAGAAGAGGTGGAGAAGTTTGAAAAGGCTGACTTCACCAGGGAGGTCATTTACCCTTAGTGGCTAGGGAATGCGGTTATCGACACCAAATCTAATGACAAGTGGAGGATATGTGTTGATTTCATAGACCTGAACAAAGCTTTCCCTAAGGATAACTTTCCACTGTCGAGGATCGACCAGATGGTTGACACCACTGTCGGCCATGAATTAATGAGTTTTATGGATGCCTACTCAAGCTATAATGAAATATTCATGGGCCAGGTCGATGCTGAGAATACATCTTTTATAACTAACAAGGGGACCTATAGCTACAAGTTAATGCCCTTCGGCTTGAAAATGGCTGGGGCAACATATCAAAGATTGGTCAACAAGATGTTCGAAGAGTAGATGGGAAAATAATGTAGGTTTATGTCGACGACATATTGATAAAGAGTATTAAGGTTGACACTCATGTGGTTGACCTTGAGAGAACTTTGATACTATAAATGAGTATAGGATGAAACTCTACCCAGCCAAGTGTGTCTTTCGCATGGGGGCAGGCAAGTTATTGGGCTTTATTATGAAATAAAGGGTAATTGAGGCTAACCCTGAGAAGATCAAAGCTTTAGTGGAGATAAAGACTCCAACAATAATAAAAGATGTGTAGACGCTAACTAGACGGGTGGAAGCATTGAACAAGTTTGTGTCTAGAGCTACTGATAAATGCCTTCTATTTTTAAAGTGCTCAGAAAATATTTTGAGTGGAATGAGGAGTGTGATAAGGCCTTTCAAGAGTTGAATACCTACCTTAGATGCCCACTTTTATTGTCAAGACCGATTCAAGAAGAGAAATTATATATGTATCCAGCAGTGTCAGAGTCAGCTATTAGTGCCGCCATTGTCAGAGATGAGGATAGAGTACAAAAGCCAGTGTATTTCAACAGTAAGGCCCTTAAGTGGCAGATCAAAGATATCCCAAAATGGAAAAGTTGGCCTATGCACTAATCCATGCCTCAAGACTTATGAAGCCATACTTCCAGGAACATACCATGGTCGTTCTCACTGACTCTCCCCTCGGACAGGTCATCTATAAACTTGAGAAATTGAGTAGGTTGATGTCCTGGGTAATTGATTTAAGGGAATTTAATATCATCTACCAACTAAGAACAACCATCAAGGGGAAGGCCCTAGCTGACTTCGTAGTCGAGTTCACATGGTATAAGGCCTATGCAAAATAAATTGATTTTCCAGCTTGTGAGCCAGTATGTCTTCCCTCGGTTTAGGGTGAGCCGAGTTTAAAAAAATGTAAAGTTTTTGAGAATGAGGAAGAGAGATACCTTTTCAAGAATGGGACCCTAGAAGAGGGTAATTTTTCAAAAGATAGTACGATATGGAACTTGTATATTGATGGCTCCTTGTGTGACACCGAAAATAGAGCATGTTTAATTATGTCAGTGCCAAACAGGATCGATATTGAATATGCATTGAGGTTCAACTTCGAAGCCTCTAATAATGATTCAGAGTATGAAGCCCTCTTAGAAGGTCTCTCCCTTTCTCGGTAACTAAACGTTGATCAACTCCATGTTCATAGTGATTCTAGGTTAGTTATGAATCAAATTTTGGGGGTATATAAGTCCAAGGACGACAGAATGGCCAAATACCTGGGAAGGGTGAAAGCAACACTAAAGCATTTCAGAGAGGTGACGATGAAGACGATACCTTGGTAGGATAACAGCCGAGATGATGCTTTGGCAATGTTAGCCTCCTCTATAAGAATAAAAATTCAATGGTCGATGAAGATGGAGATCTTACATCAGCTGACCATTGAGGAGGAAGACGCTACAATAGAATTTCTCTTAAACTTGAATATAGGAGCTTCTTGGATGGATCCTATCATCCGGTACATTAGGGATGGATAATTTCCCAATTCAAAAGCCGAGAAGAAGAAACTGAGGTATAAAGCAGCTAAGTTCTCCATCATAGGAGACATTTTGTATAATAAAGGGTTCCTACTTAGATGCATTCACCCATCTGAGGTAGAATGTATTTTAAAAGATGTGCATGAGGGATCCTTCTCCAGTCACATCGGAGGAAGGTTATTAGTAAAGAGGATCATTACTCGGGGATACTGGTGGCAGATGTTGACCAAAGTTGTAGTTGCATATCTGAAGAAATGTGACAAATGCCAAAGGTCTTCCACCATTACCCATAAACTTCATCAACCACTTACCTCTATCACATCCCCATGGCCATTTCTGGTCTGGGGGATTGATCTGGTAGAACCCTTGCCACGGGTTGTGAATAATTATCGCTATCTGAATGTAGCTATTGATTATATATTAAAGTGGGTAGGGATGAGGCAACGATCAGAATAATGGAGAAGAAATCCTTTCAGTTTATCTAGAAAAACATTATATATAGATATGTCTTACCTAACACTTTGATTTCTAATAACGAGAAGCAGTTTAAGAACATCTCCCTCGAGAAGTACTATAACAGGGTTTGCATCAGATAGTTATTTTCAACATCAGGCTGACCATAGGCCAATGGGCAGATAGAGGTGAAAAACTGAACAATTCTCGACGAAATTAAGAGAAGGTTGGAAGATTCCAAAGGGAGATGGACTGAGGAGGTGCATGTCGTCCTGTGGGCATATAGGATGACAAAGAGTACTCCAACGGGGGAAACTCCATTCATGTTAGCCTATAGATCAGAGGTTGTGATACTGATGGAAATTGGCCTCCCAACTAAAAGGGTCCAAACATATAACCTGAAGGAGAATGTTGCAGAACGCAGACTAGATCTGAACCTGGTGGAAGAGAAGAGGGAGGATGCTGAGGTTATCCAAGTTTCCTATCAGCAAAGGACAGGGAAGTTCTATAATAAAAGGGTGAAGTCCCAACCACTGGCAGTAGGAGACCTCATTATGAAGAAGACTTGGCATAAACCCAACAAGATTCATCCTAACTAGCATGGTCCTTATTGGGTGATTAAAAAAGTGGTTCCAGGATTGTATCGACTGAAAATTTCAGATGGAGAGCCATTCTCCAATCTATGGAACGATGACCATCTCAAGAAATACTATCAATAAGAGTTTTGTGTTAAAAGTTTCATTTTAGCTTCGCTTATCTCTTACCAATTTCATTTTAGTGTCATTTGTCCATGTATATGAGAATCACATTATGAATGAAATATTTCTAAGTGTTCTTTCCTATTCTGTTGTTTGAATGGTTTTAGATTGTATGTATTAGTTCACACTAATCTACAAAACATCATTCTTGGTGAAGTAGCTCCTACTTACTCTCGGTGATATGACAGTCCAGACGGTGCTAACCTTGTCCATGGACTCTGGATAACACCGAGAGGGGGGAACATATTAAACATCATTAATTTGGTAAAACAACTCTCTCGGTCGTGACGATAATGTATGAACGAGAGTGATCTTGTCCAATACACTCTCAAAATGACGAGAGGGGACTTGTGATTAACACCATAATTTGGTGAAATGAAATTTAAAAATCACTTAGGTGTGGTTTATATTAAACATCATTAATTTGGTAAAAATAACTCTCTCGGATGAGATGATAGTGTATGAACGAGAGTGATCTCGTCCAATACACTCTCAAGATGACGAGAGGGGACTTGTGATTAACACCAAAATTGGGTGAAATAAAATATAAAAATCACTTAGTTGTGGTTCATATTAAATATCCTTAATTTGATGAAATCTACTCTCTTGACCGAGACAACAGTGTATGTACGAGAGTGATCTCATCCAATACACTCTCAAAACGATGAGAGGGGACTTGTGGAAGCATTTTCAAATTTAACAACCACTATTTTAGTCATAGTTAAGGACTAGATGACGCTCCAAAGAGATGGACGACTAGTGAAAGAAAGCTAAAAACCATTCAAGTATAATTACTTGTTGAAACATCAGTAACATTAGCAAAAATAAAAAGAGACGAAATAAACAAAAAAGGTCAATAGACATTCATTTCAGTATCAAACACATTGAAGCATAAGTATCAAAGTGTATTATCATAAAAAAAAAAAAAGCAAAATCATCAGGTGTTTACAAGAAAGAGTGTACAAATTACATCAACTAACGGTCATGCATGGCCACATTAGGACACCCAAACAAAATAGAGTCAAATGGTATTCTAAATATCAGATTGGACTGGGACATTAATGGTATCGTCGACTTGCGGCTGGGCATTGGCTTGGGGCTGAGGTTTGAATCCATCATTATTGACACCATCCCCAGCCACATCATTAGCATTCTCATTAAACTCAGTGGGGTTAACCTCAATATTGTGGGTCGACCCCTCCACCTCGACCAGAGAAGTCTCAAGAAGAGGGTCCCTGAATTTTATACCTCTGTAGTCCTTTGGGGTTAGAACCCCAGACTTGGTATGTTTGAGCGCTGTCCATCGGTCGATAGTTTTTATCCCTCGGCTAAGATACTTAAAAATGTAACCACCAAACTCTCCAGACTCTTTGTACTCGGCGACAGCCTGCTCCTTTTCCATGTCCAAGGCAGCCTGGATAACAGTATCAACCTCTTTCTACTTATTATCGACCATTGTTTTCAATGCCTAAGCATGATTGACCTTCAACTGGTCCAATGCCTATTTTACTAGCTTCTTAGTCGACTTAGATTTTTGAAGGTCGTCCCTCAGACCTTGCTCAACCTGCTCAGTATACATTCCCTTCTGAATCAGGGGAAGTCTCTTACCGACCTAATCTCCAATATGGTAGAAAGAGAGCATAGATTGCAAAATGAAACTGAATCTAGTTGGTACGAGATAATATTTGGAAAGAATAAAAGATGAGAAAAGTTCGAACGAATACATGAACTCCCTTATAGAGGACAAACTTCGTGAGAAAACACGGGCTAACAGATTGAAAAAATCACTTATCAGTCTCAGACATCAACTATTCGACAACTACAAGGGACTTCTTGGAACTGCCCATGACGTTCTCGTCATTTAACTTTAGTTAAGAACGTTGAGCAGTAAGGATGTCTTTAGAATGTATCGGTATAGCCATGTCTGATCCTTGGGTCGACCGACCCGATTTTGCATGATGAGAGGTAGTACTATCCTTCCCTCTCTCCTTCCTCTTCCTAGTATCATTGGCTCGGATTGGGCCACCAGTAATATTCCTTATCTGACCATATTACCAAAGTTGTAAACCAGGTTAAGAATTTTGGGAGCCACCATTTTCCAAAGTGCATCAGAAGTATTGCTTGTATGACCTACAAAGGTCCAAAGGTTAGTATCACAAATATATAAGTCGGTATTATAATTAAAATACGATGGTAAAATCTAGAAATGAAATGTGTAACTTACATATCTTAGTGAGAGGGTCAACTTGAAGACCAGCTTTGGCTAGGGTATGAGGGGTCTAGATATCCTCATATTTGGTGAGACCACCACCCTCACCTTGAACCCTTAAGGTCTTAATCTTATCTTGGTCGTTTAAACACAGATCGGGATCATGTTTGGAAGATATTGACACTTTGGCCCATTACCGGGGTACCCTCGGCTCAGTGGAAGATGAGACATGGCTGGAAGGAAATTCCCACGCGTCAGACACAAAGAAGTATCTTAGCATGTTTGATTGACAAAAATCACCTACTTGGACGACTTCCTAGCCACGAAGTGATAATAACAAGACTGGGACTTGGTGCAGGAAACATTATAGCATGCCGAGAATATGCTAACTGGAAGGTCAATACTATGACTGAACTTCCAAAGCACTATGAAGCCGAGAAGGGTTACATAGGCATTTGGGGAAAGTTGGGCTGGAGCTAAACCAAAGTGGGAACGAATTGCTCATACTATAGGATATATGGGGAGGCGAAAGTCAAGTTTAAATATCTGTTCGTATACCGTAACCTCTCCAGGACGACCATTATAGGCTCTCTCAAACTCATCCAAAACCCTTATTGTTATCCCAAAACTTATGCTGTATAAGTGCCTTTAGTATAAGAGGTCAGCCTCAGTCACAGTACTCTCAAATCTTTACGCAAAAGAAGTCTTTAGTGTCTCCTTGGCCTCATCTCCAGAGTCTACAACATTAGGTGTCGGTGCTCTAGTTGGGAAACTCTCTTGAAATTCACCATCTGTCATGGAAATAACAAGGACAGCTGTTTGGATTGGGGGTTGAGTGACTGTAACTCTCAGCTTCGATAAAGCTGACTCATCAAAGGATAAGTCCTGGTGGCCCCAGCCTCGACTGTACGAGAGATAGGTACCATCATAGCACGATCTTAAGATTCGGTAGATACCTTAGGTGATTAAGGACTAAATCCTTCTGACAATGAGATGTCTACAACATCATCGTGCGAATACGAGTCATCGCTCATACTGGATTCACTTATAATGATAGTCGAAGGATAAGTGATAGAATGGTCGTCTCGTCCTACAGATGTAGGGGAATGAGATGACAAAGGATCCTCTAGTCTCTCAATTATCGAAGGGTGGATAACAGCCAAAGGGGGTGGAAATATAGGATGTAAAGGAAAGGCCTCAGCCTGGTGCCTAGCCTCAGCTTCGATCTCATACTAGCATATCTATTTAAAGATCATTTCCCTAAGGTTTGGGAATTGACTGAATAGCTCATAAAACTTCCTTAACATTTAGAAGGATGACCCTCAACTTGAAATAGTATCCAAAGGGGCAAACAACTTAAACTACTTTGACTAATTTACCAAGAGATCAAATAGGGAAGACTAATAATTTGTATGCTTCAACTCAAGAACAACCAAGAACCTTCAATGAGTAGTTTCGATAAAGATGCTCGGAGTTTGATCGAAAAACTTCCCAATGGCTTCAACAACTAGGAAAGGAGGGGGAGATCTTAAAAGCACCTCTATTCACTAAAATGTCTGTTGTTGATGCTAAAACAACCCTAAATTCCACCGGTGGGGGTTGTCATAGATCTAAACAGTCGCCAAAAAAATAAAATTTAGAAAAACTATCCCAAGTTCATGTAAAAGATGAGCAAAGGAAGAGGTAATGGATTACCTTGGGGGTTTTGTTGTTGAATTACCCTAGGAATGATCGAAGAACACTTTGAGTGGAAGGGACAGAGGAATTCTGGAAAATATGGGTTACAAAGAGAGAGATATGGTGTGCTATTGAAGAAGAAGGACAAAATGGGTTTGAATTATTTTTAAACCTCCCAATATGAAGCACGAATTCCAAATCCCCATCATTAGGGAATAGTTCCCAATTAATGCATGCTTCCACCACTTCTAGGGTATCACGCTGAGCCACAAACTGGATGCCAAGTGTCACTCTACCAATTCCATCTGAGAGGCATCATGTCAACATTAAACTTCAGACATTTATCCCTTAGCCTCTTCTCTACACAGACTAAGGGCTAGGGGTGACTGATATGTCCATATAAGATCTCATCTCAGCTCAATATGACTTCACAAAGTGTACTCCATTGAGCCACCCTACACCAATTATTTCAGCCTCGTCCAAAACTTGTCCGATACCATATACTACATTGGTGGTCCTAATGCCTTACTTTATCCATATCAAGCAGCCGAGACTGTGTCAGCTTATTCCATCTCTCATCTCGGCCTGATGGAAGTCAGTCGAGACTACATTAGGAAATTAACAACATGCATTCCAGTAATACATTAGTGGCTTCATACTTGGCTAGGCCGACACCTCAACCCAGCTGGAGACGATTGCCATCTTACAGGGTGCATGGAATGGAGCACGCCCGGGAGAGTGCGCATGGGTTGCGAACCCCATGTGGACCAAATCTTTACAAGAGCATCATTCACACATATAGAGAATATCTTTTAATCATTACTTACAAGCACAAAAGACATATGGCTCTAGGTTATTAGATTCTTGGTGTTGTGCATGCCTCATGCATGACTGGGGTGCATATAAAACCACCTCATCCATATAAATACTTGTCTTCTACATAATTATAAAGGATCAGAAATTTGTAACCTTACTGAAACTCTGATAAAGTTATTACTTAGAGAGATAGTGAGCATGAGTCTTATATCCAAGTCCAATAGAGCCCATTTTAGTGGATCTCACACACAAAATGGACGTAGGCCCTAAAAGGTTGAACCACTTAAATCTGGTGTCATCTTCTTCTTTGGCTCATCTATTTTTACTATTATATTGTTGTATTCCTACCATTATTGAATTATTTAGAGATCATAGACAACATCGATTTGGTGATACCAATTCTGGTATCATCAGTCGATAGGGGCATAGGGTATTTATTCTTTATGGTCACCCTATTCAACTTCATGTATTCGATGTGGAGTTAAAAGCGTGCTGTCCTTTTTCTTCATAAAGATGACTAGGGCTCCCCAATGGGACACACTAGGGCAAATGAAGACCTTAATGGTGAAATTCTCCAACAAAAACCTTAGCTTATTCAATTCCGTTGGACCCATTCTGTGAGGTGGTCTAGAGATAGGTGAGAAGCCCTGATGCACCTCTATGACAAAATCCACCTCCCAGTGTGTGGGTAACCTAGGAAGATCATCCAAGCACACATCGAGAAATTCTCGCATCACTAGCTAATCCAGTAGCATACCATCCGGCTCATCCTGAGCCACTATAGTTCTTAACTAACCAAAGTACCATTTTTAGTCGCACACGGTGGAAAACTTGTAAGGATAATCAATGGCATGCTCGCTACTAAAATAATGGCAAGACCCATCTAGAAGGGATACTGAGGCACTGTGTCAATAGCATTCATTGGTAGCATCAAAACATGACAGCCAATCCATACCAAATATAACCTCAACCCCATTCATGTTCATAAGAATCAAACCATACTCCAGATAATAGTCTCTAGCTATAACCACATAATTATAACAGACCCTATCGAGAACTATACCTCCACCAATAGAAATCCATATAAAGATAGGAGGACAACATTGAACTACCTCTAGTACCAAACAGAATGCTAAGGAGCTCAAAATAAAAGAATGCGATACGCCTGAATCAAATAGTGCCTTAAACCATTGACTCAATAAAATAATTATACCTACCATCACGGATGAATCACCAAAAAGTGTAGTGGACTGCGACATAGAATAGGATCATTTAGGGTTAAACCTGCTTCTCTGGTCTCCAGGCACCTGATCAGGCCTGTAACTACTCTGCCCTTGACTCAGACGTGAACTATCCACACTATACCTCACGGGATAATGATAGCCAGAGGAAAACTTCTGCTATTTTTTGGTGGGACTCGTGTAGTTAGAACTCTGACTTGATAAATAATTGATAGTTTGCTCACTACCTAAAGCTCTCTATGGGCAATCTCTCTTAAATTAACTAGGGGACCCACATGCGAAACTAGTCCTCTCGGTGGGTCTTATAGGACCCTGGAACACTGGGTGGATGAAGAACCCACTCCCATGAAGGCCTTTAGCTTCGTAAAAAAGCCTCGAGCCCCACTCTTGGACTTCTTATGACAACCACTCTGGAGCCCACTGGGCTCCCTCTTCTTTTTCCTGATGTCTTTGTCATTCTCAGCATCTAACTTTAAGCAAACATACTTATTCACTGTTGTCCCGAAGTTTGGCAAATCCATACCTACCAAAATCTACTGATCGCCTATATCGAGGCCTTTAACAAATAGCTGCCACCTCTTCTCATCCTAATCTCTCTGCACAGCATCTACGTACTTATAAAAGCATTCAAACTTTACCAAATACTCATTCACGAAAGTATTCCCCTATATCTGATGAAGGAATTTATCCTTCTTGCCATCTTTAAATGCCTGGTAAAGTATCGATCAAGGAAATAACCTCTAAAATTACCCCAATCTATAGTCTCCGTTGTACCGACGGAGTAAGTGATCCATCAGCGCTGTGCTTGCTTCATGAGTTGGAATGTAGCTATCTTGACCTTATGCCTAGGTATCATGTAAAGAATCTCCACGACTCTAGTGACTTCATTGAGCCAATATTATATAGCATCAAGGTTAGCTGCCTTGTTGCCATCCCTTTGATTTTCCACCATATCGAGGTCAGCGCTCACACGCACGGTGGAGACGGAGAGAAGGTCTCTGTCCCTTTCTATGAACGCTTCAATCGTCGTCGATGTGGGGTGATACAAAGAGATGGAGTCTCTAGCCTATTTTGCACAAAATAGGCAAAAGAACATATTGCCGCCTCGAGAGAACGGCATCAAAGACAAACTGATGCTTGCAAAACAAATTAGACCAGAGGTTCTAGGGCTATATTACAAAATGGGGAGGTATTAGGCACCCACCCCACCCTTTCGGTCTGTTATGGCCTTATGTTACTATTTTCCTTAATTTCTCCGTGAAGTGTGTGTTCGAGTATATGTAAGTGGAGAACGAAATCGCTCGACTCACATCATGGGAAAAGACAAAGTGAGGTCATCCATAGGAATGTTTCCAAAATAATAATTAAAAATATGATATGTGTGCTTATCAACATATTGATCGTTCTGATGAAACCATAATATGTGTTAAATAAGGCGCAAATATGAATCAAAAATATGATATATGTAAATAATATATGGATAAAACAGGAAAAAGAGGAAAAAAGGAAAATAGGACTCGAGTCTGGTTTTAGCCCAAGACACCTACGTAGGCTATAAAGGCATCAAAGTGCACATAGTTCCCATGCGACACGAGGGTGGGGTTTATCTCATAAATTCAGATGGGGATTTTATTATATGTGTATGTAAGAAAAATGTGTTTTTAGTTTTGAACAAATATGGTGAAAATACCGCTGGTATTTATAGGTGTAACCCTCTTTTTCTTGTTTAGGTTTTATTATAGAAAATATATTACGTGCAATATTACTAATAAAGTATTGGAGATTAATATGACTAATGCAAAAATAAATAAATTTAAGGAGAGAGAAAAATGTTTGAACGTTCTTTGGAGACTTGGATATTGATCTTGATTGTTGATGAGATACCTGGAAGGTGGGTGAAGAATATAGGGGGTTTTGTTAAATTAAGTGTGAAAGAGATGAAAAAGAAAGGTAGAGAGAGGTTTCAAACAAGGAAACCTTGCTCACTTGAAAAGAATGTTGTTGTGATCACTAAAGTTGATCGTTTTTAGGTGACTTTCAAAATGAGCCCGTGCTCTCCTTATATAGGGTCAAGGGACTGTCAATCAGCATTTCCCTTGCCCTGCCTATCAACAGGCAACCCTAGACACACTGCCGGTAGGCAGGAAAATAGACCTACCAATTAGCAGTCTCGTGCAAATTTTCTAGAAAAATGGTCATAAAATGCAATCCCCAAGTCCAAATCGCTCACAAGGCATACTGTTCGAAAGGTTATTCAAAGAAATTTGAGAATCCTTTGGGCCTCTCCGAGGTTCGAGAGTTGACTTTGGGTCAAACAGGGCTAATAAACACCCGTCGGTCCCTTGAACGGGAGATCGACAGACAACGATGAATCGTTCGTCCAAATCATAAGTTTTAATCATGCACAGGGTAAACCATTGGAATGGTTATGTAATGAGGTTCGATGTTCCAAATATTTTGCTCGATTTAGAGAGTTGACTTTAGTCAAATGGGGCATAGAAGTGCTCGGTGACCTTTCAGAGTATAGCGGGTCATTTATCTATACTGTAAGGTTGATTCAAGCACGGGGTTTGATCCTTGGAAAGGCTATTCAGTGTACTTCAATGATTCATTCAGTCTCATTTAATCTGAAGATTTACTTTGGTCAATAAGAGCCCGGGAGTGCCCGATGGCGTTCGGATCAGGTTTTTATAGAAAATGGATCGTTTGTTCGAACCGTTATGTCGTTTTGCGTGCGGGGAGAATTATTAGAAAGGGGATTCAGATCCCTTTGATATTTCATTGAGACTTTTCTTTGACAATGAAGTTTATTAGAGTCAAATGCGGCTCGCGAGTGCTCGATACCCCTAGATCGATACTAGGAGTATAACCTAGGGTTTATGGTAAATGGGGAGGTTTTAGGGACGTAAGGAAGGACTTAGGGGGTCTTAGAATGTGGTGTGTACAGAGCCCCTGACCGATGAGCTTGGAATAAGTGAAATCCATCGAATAGACACCATATAATGTTTTAGTAAAGAGATCAACTCTGTAGACCAAAGTGACGAGGGTGACCATTTTAAAGGGTCGAGGTCGATTCTAAGGACCTAGGTTAAGGGGATCGATTCTGTGAGTCAAGGTCAATTCTGAGGACCTATAGTAGTGGCGACCAATTCTATGAGTTGAGGTCAATTCTAAGGACCTAAAGTAGTGGCGGCCAATTCTGCGGGTCGAGGTCAATTCTAAGGACCTCAAGTAGTGGCAACCAATTCTGTGGGGCGAGATCAATTCTGAGGACCTAAAATAGGGGCAACCAATTCTGTGAGTCAAGGTCAATTCTGAAGACCTGAAGTTGGGGTGGTCAATTCTACGGGTCGAGGTCAATTTTGGGGACCTCAAGTTGGGGCAACCAATTCTACGAGTCGAGGTCAATTCTGAGGACCTAAAGTAGTGGCGATCAATTATGCAGGTCGAGGTCAATTATGAGGATCGAAAGTAGTGGAGACCAATTCTGTGGGTCGAGGTCAATTCTAAGGACCTCAAGTTGTGCCAACCAATTGTGCCGGTCGATCTCAATTATGAGGACCTAAAGCTGGGGCGACCAATTATGCGGGTCGAGGTCAATTCTGAGGACTTATAGTAGTGGCAACCAATTCTGGGGGTCAAGGTCAATTCTGAGGACCTAAATTTGTAATGTGTGGGTTTTCTCTCTTGGGAGTCTTTAATTTACCTTTGTTATACTCTACTGCGAAAGAGACATATGGATGGGGATTGTGTCCTTTTAAGAGGAGATATTCTTATAGTGGATGGATTGGGAGAAAGTTTAGTCTGGAAATTTTGTTGGGGAAATAGTTGATGACTTGAGGATTGGGGATTCCATTGGTAATGTGTTTCTCTGAGACGCTGCTAGGGAGAGATATCCGCCAGCTTTATATCTCCACTGGAGAAATTAGATATGGATGTTCCGTTGGGGAAACAGTTGATGACTTGAGGTCTTGGGATTCCTCTGGGGAACTATAGTGGACTCTAGGATGTGGGAGTGCCATTTTACGATTTAAATTGGGGATAAGAATGTAGTTTTAATATGGAGAGAAATTTTGAGAGCTTGAAAAATGGTTTTCTTGGTGAAGAAATGTTCCAATACTTGTTTGGCAATTTTAGGAATTTTTCGAAGAAGTTTTGGAATTTTCGGGATTTTTTTTTATTTTTATACAAAATTTTTAGGGGGTTGCCGACTAGCATATTGTAGGGGTTGATGTTTGGAAATGGCATGGTCTTCTTAGTTACCTTGGCAAGGGGGGGAGGTAGGTGTCGATCGGTATGGGGTTCAACTACTGTTGGGGATTGATTGTGAGGGTTTTTAGATTGATCGTATATCGAGGGTGATGCCGGAGGCAGGGCAGGTGGCATTGGGTAGGATTGTTGAATCTCTATTGGCGATGAATGTGACCATTTACCCTTGAAGTATGGCTCCTTAAGATATAGTGGTGACGGGTCAGTATGCGCAGATGCGACGGTTGATGGCGCATGATTTTGGGATACGTTTGATACCTAGTGTGACACCCCACCTAATTAAATAACGGGTGATCAGTCCTTTATTAAATTAAATTAGAATATCCAGTTGGTTCATTCTTAACATCACTGTCGAAAAAAAATCCTTATTAATCACCTAATAGTTAATTAAGCTTGTGTCAAAACTTTTCAGTTTTTTTATTTATATAAATCCATTCCACAATACGTAAGAATAATTAAGTAACATCACATCACAACTGAAATAATTATAATAGGAGTAAATGTGACTGGAATAAAAATCTTCAGTTAAATGTCCAATACCACCATCCAAATAAAACTGATAATAACAGTACCGACATAATTAATCACAATATCTGGAATAGAGATGAAATAACTATAAACTTCGGTGACATGCCTAAATGAAAATAGATACTGCAGATATGGGGATTAATAAAATGGAAGCGTCTAAATAAAGTCTGCATCTCCAGTAGCAGTTATAGAACGTCGAGACATCGATACTCTATGTCGGGCATCCCTCATGCTGGACACCTGGTGTAAAAGATACAATAGAGAATAGAATATGCAAGGAAACGGGTCAAAGCCCGATTGTAAAATATTTTTAAAATAGCAAGTTCTTAACAAGTGCAATTAAGCAATCATTATGTGCATGCTAGTTTCTCGGGATCTCGCTTGAGAATCTCACCTCTCATCTAGAGTGAACGCCTAACGTACCTTATTATCTTCCTAGTTAAGGTTCTCAATTATAATTCTAACCTATATCATTTCCCCGTATTTCCTATGCAATACGTATCATCATTAAACATGTTCATTTCTCTTTAATATGAACTAGGATTTCAAAGCTTTAGGATTAAGTATTCACTTACTTAATTCCATTATGATTTCATTATTCTTTTACCTCTACTAATTTAACACAGCAGATTACATCAAAGTATATATATATATATATATATATATATATATATATATATATATATATATATATATATATATATATATTCATCACATTATTATATATACTAATATGGCACCTCCTAGACACATCTGCAGTGCATGCATACTCTGCTATCATGTCCCGTTACATCTCTCGCTGTATAAAGGACTATTGGCTCGGTGTCTCTCCCAAGCCATAAATATCATAACACACATATATTGAAGGCGAGCATACTCCCCAGCCAAATGGGTCATGTACATACCTACACTCCCATTCAACCGTCGAAACTATCATTCTCACCGATAGTACGTGTCCAAGGTCCTATACTCAGGGTACGAATCTAAAATCCCCCCAATGGGTTCATCAGGATAAGATCGTCCACAAGCGAAACCTCCACCCCGATATCAAGTAGCGTAGGTATGTCATACACAATATAAATCATAATATAGGTATTCACCCCGCCTATATATATATATATATATATATATATATATATATATATATATATATATATATATATATATATATATATATATATATATATATATATATATATATATACGTATTTATATATATACGTATTTATATATTACGAGTTTACTTCTTAAGTATATTCCCTTGCTTTTCTCATCACTCAAAGGGTATCATATATTCCTCATGTAAATTCAGTAGGTAAACATCTACACCTTACCGGTCCATGTCATCATAATCCTCGAGTTTCCATATATTAAATTTATTTATAATTAGGTTTATTCCTCGATAATTCTTAATTCAATCTTTATCTTTTATTCCATCTCCTAGGATTAATCCCATACCTTAACATGGCCTACTGGTATGTCCCTATACTTCCATTATGTACAAATTAATTAACACTAAGAATTCCTGAAAGTTGGGATTGGACCAAACCTTTAAAAAAACAAGTCACATTTTCTGGGGTCATCGATCGATCGATGAATTGGGTCGATCGATCGATCAGTCGATTGATTGACATTCATGGGTCGATCGATCGATCAAGTAGTTATCAACCTACGTTTTTTGTATATTTTTTCCTACGGGTTTCAACCTTTTTCATCCTCAAAACCATTACTAAATGTTCCCAAACTCCTTATAATTCATCTCAAAAGATATATCAAGGTATATAAATGATTTCTAACATCTAAACAATATAAATTCATCAAGAAGTTTTAATTAAATCAAGTTAATTCCAGTAAAATTCAGAAAGCTCTTAGTTAATCATCCCACTCAAGAACTATCATAAATCCCAAATGTCTTCACCAAATAAAATCCGAATTTCGTGGAGTTAATTCTATATTCAAAAATATATTAACCCTACATAATATTTCATTTCAAGGATTCATTTAAAATCAATATAATTCGTCTTTGATTCACGCATCTTTTCTGAATTTTCTCATTTGTCTAACATGGACAATATACATGCTAAAATTTGCAATAGTTAATCACTTGCCTCTAATTCGAATGTATTAACCGTTGGGGAAGATGACTCTAATGGTGTTCCTCCTTTTTCCTATCAACTTTCGAAGGTGGTGGTGGTGGTGTAAGGTGACTCTTGGCTCTTGGTCTCCTAGAAAAGCCTATTCCTTTCCCAGAGAAGTCTCTCACTCTCCCCTAAGAGTTTTCCTTTGATTTTTGTAAATGAACCTTAATACTACTACCTTTACACTTATATAAGATCACAACAAATTCGTGAGTACTATTCATTTAATTTGGAAAATGACCAAATTACCCTTCTAGGGTGTCAATTTGGTCCTAAATTGACCCGATACCCAAATTAATCCCCTAGGTAGATTTTTTTTTTCTATTTAAACCCTTCCGAACACTTTGGCTCAGTCAAAACGACCATTCGGATGACATAAAAATAGTTTACTTATCATTCCATTTAAATTTAGTCCCGACACGACTCACTCGCACGTCCCGACTTAATTGCCGTAATTGTAAAGTCATAATCATAAGTAAAGTCATAATCATATATTACTTTTAATCACTAAGTAATATTCAACATAAATCACATATTACATTATTCTTGAGTAATATTTAAATCTGAATTAATTTTAATTATCCGATAATCAATTCTAATTAATCCCAATTTAAAAATCATTAAAAAAATACGGGGTGTTACAGCTATGAGAGAGGGTTGTGGGGAAGATGAGGTGACATTCAATTCTAGTTCTTTCCCATCGAGATTTCTTACAGATTCATTGTTGACTATGGGAGATTGGCGTTAACTATATTGCATGCTTCATGTAGTGGCATTGTACATGAAAATTCACTCAAAGAAGGTAAAAAGGATGCATATTTTGTTTGATTATCTTGATTTAGTGGATTACTCTACATGCACATTAATTTACTGTTGAGGTTTTGCGTTGAGAAAATGTAGGAAAATTTGTGTTTTTGGGAAATTTTTGAATATATTTGGGTAGGAGATGGCCTCGGAGGCTTGGTTGAAAAAGAGCTTTTCTTTGGAAGGATTTATTTTGAGAAAAAGTACGAAAAATGAGTTTTTGGAATTTTTTAATTGAGGAAGGCCTTGGCGGCTTGGCTGGCATAATGATTAGGGAATAAAAAACTTGGCTATAAAGTGGGGTTTACTGCCTTCGTATGATTGCTCTGAATCTGGTGGGTTGAACAGATTGTGTTGATGCTGATTTTGCTGGAGCTATTGCTTTGGGACTAACTTCGAGGCTCTGTTGGTGATAGGGGACCTAATGGTGGACCCTCAACTGTCTTCCATTACCACGTGGATGTCATATAGTCGCAATCCGATGATGGTGACACTCGCGGAGGCCCTTAACTATCTAGATAATTGGTGGGAAGGTTGTTCTGATTTTCTAAGGGGTAGCCCAATTATGCTATTCATGTGGATGACTGGGAGATTTTATTTGGCAGTCCCCCTGAATATACCTTGGCATTTGTGCATAAGTTATTCACTCATTATTTCATCAGCATTGGCCCGCCCTTAGAGAACTGGGTAAACTGGTTCGTGGAGCATGGAGCTCGATGCCAGCGATGGTCGGTGCCATGGTGAGGGGAGTTGCAGTCCATTCTAGAACTAGGGGAATATCTGTATGTTCAGTTAGTTGGCCTTCAGTAGAAATCATTTTATTTCTCTTGGCGACTTCTGCATCAAGTCAGATGGCAGCAAATTGTGTCAACCCGTCCCTCTCAATGTGTTGGCAGGGTTTGCCATGTTTCTATAAATTATTTGAAATGGCTGTGAAAGGGGGTAAAGGCTAAGATCATGGCAGAGGAGACCAATCAGAGATGGTCTGTAATGTTTGACACTATAGAGTGTGCGTAGTTATTTTTTCCAGGTTAGTTAGGGCATATCATTCTATGGAGCACCTTTGAAATATCAACCAAGAAGGGGAAGTTAAAGGGCCTCAAGGAGCAGATGATGACGGGGATGGGTCTTTTGGTAACTGCAGATAGGGTCTTTGTGAAGCTAGTGTTCATTTATTTTAAAGCTTTTATGACTGAGATGTGTTTGATTGTTTCTGTTTGTTTTTGGTTTGGGGGAATAAATTTAGGAATGTTTGTTAAGGTTTATTCTAGGACAGTGTGGTTGGCGGGGGTGGGGGGGATAGTTGTTGACTCCCTACGCTGATATTTCATGTAATTGTACCGAATTTTCCCATTATAGAATAAAAAGGATTTTAATTATATTGTTGTGCCTCTTGATTAGTTTTACATTTGAATTGTCTATACGAATCACTAAGGCATACATAATCCTTTTGTTCATGTAAATGATAAAACGAGTTGTCGTTCTCGGGGGTAAGGAAAGAGTAGCATTGAGTGAAAAAGAAGGGGACTGTACCCATGTAAAGTGTATGAGCTGCCTACGTACCACTGGGAGTTTTGAAAATTTTCTGAGTTTCATTTTGAAAGCAAAAGGTTTTTTTAGAGGATCAAACCCCATGTATTTTTTAGTAGAGGGAAATGAAGAATTTTATTTTATTTTATTTTATTTTTATTTTTTAAGAATAGGATGGGGTCAGAGGAGTCGTAGCGCACCGAGATTTTGGACTGAGCATAGAATTTCTTAAGTTAGTCCAGGTTGACTGGATGTGCCATCTCTTTCCCATCAAGGTCAGTTAGCATAGAGGCCCCACCGGACAGGATCTTCTTCACAATGTAGGGGCCACTCCAGTTTGGCTTGAATTTCCCTCTAGGGTTCGAAATGGGTTCTTATATTTCTTTGAGGTACAACTCTTCTTCTTGGACACTAAAATCCTTGACTCTTTGGTTGAACAATCGTGATGTCCGGTGATGGTACCCTTGTATATGATATAGAGTCTTTAACCTCCTTTCATCTACAAGCAAAAATTCGTCAAAACGGCTCTGATGTCAGTCTTCTTCACTGAGTTTTCTCTAGAGCATAATGCGTAATGAAGTTATTTCAAGTTCAATGGGTAGGACTACCTCCATGTCGTATACCAGAGAGTAAAGGTTAGCCCCAGTAGATGCCCGGATTGAAGTACAGTAGCCCCAAAGGGCATAAGGATCCGATTGGCCCAATCTTGACAACTCTTATTGGCGGTTTCAAATGCACCGTTGGTTTACGGTCGGTAGGGAGAAGATTTGTATCAATGAATCCCATACTCGTTGACCAATTCTATGACTTCTGCCTTAAAATGTAACATGTTATCTGACACTAACTCATGCGAAACCCTATATCAACAGATGGTGTTCTTACGAGTGAACTTGGCTACCCTTTTGGCATTCAGCACTGCATATGACTCGACTTTGACCCATTTGGTGAATTAATCAATGGAAACCAGGATGAACTCGTTCCCCTTTCAAGATTTGGGTGTGACTTTCCTTATGATATCAATGCCTTATGTGGAGAACGGCCAGGGAGAAGTCATGTTGTATAATTCTCAAAGGGGCAAGTGCTGGAGATTAGAAAACTGTTGGAATTTAAGGCATCTTCGTACATAGGCGATGTAATCCTGAACCATGGGGGTAAAATAGTACGCCTGGCGGATAATCTTCTTAGCGAGCATATGGCTATTCATATCAGGTCTGCAGTCCTCGCTCTGGATCTTCTACACCATTTCTTTAATGTCAGACCCTGTGATGTATTGCAAGTGGGTTCCATCAAAGTTTATCTTGAACAATGATTTATCGTAGACAATGTATTGGGCTGCAGATTTGTGAATGGTCGTTGGTCTTTCTTGTTCGCATCTTGGGGGTACCTACCTTGCTTGAGGAGGTGCCAAATATTATAATACTAACACTCAGCTATATCAAAATCCTCTTCTATGATGATCTCAATGTTATAGCAGTGGGTCAGTTTAGTTTATTTTTGGACTATGAAGGGGGCCATCATTATTCCCTCAGGCATGTCAACCATGGAGGCAAGAGTAGAAAGAACATCTGCTAAAATGTTCCTTGCTTGGGGTAAGTAGTGGAAGGTGATATCTCAGAACTCGGAGGCCAGCTATTTCTGGTGGGCTTGGAAGGGTAAGAGTTTTTCATCTTTGACTTTCTATCTTCTAAGGACCTGACAGATGATGAGGGCAGAATCCTAGTAGACATCTAGGCACTGGATACCTATGTTGATAGCGATATTAAAACCTGCGGTGTAAACCTTGTTTTCGATCATATTATTGGTACAGGGAAAATCTAGTTTAATGGCAATGGGAGTGTGAGAGTCATCAAAGGCGATTAGGAGTATCCAAATACCATATCCTTTCTTATTGGCAGCACCTTTAAACAACATTTGCCACCAGAGGTCGTCCTGAGAAGTGCAAAGGATATCTTAGTCTGGGAACTCGGAGATCCAAATGTCAGCTTCTTCCATGGAGTATTCAGAGATTGATCTTCTATTCATGTCTTTCTGCATGACACACATAATAACAAAATCACCTAGCATGACACACATAATAACAAACCAGCCCCCAATCGACCACGTAGGAGGCACGAACACCTCGCACGGGATCAATGTAACTTCTAGGAACTGATCATGTAGTCCCGGGTCTCCCAGTTTGAGAGTATGACATTAATTTACAAAAATCACACTTAGACTTAAAAACATGTCGTTAAAGGGTGAAAACCCAAACCAGTCCCCAAACGACCCCGTAGGAGTCACGAACACCTCGCACGGGACCAATGTAACTTGTAGGAACTAACCGCATAGTCCCGGGTCTCTCGGTTTGAGAGTATGACGATAATTTGCAAAAATTACACTTAGACTTAAAACATGTCGTTAAAGGGTGAAACCCAAACCAGCCCCCAAATGACCCCGTAGGAGGCACGAACACCTCGCACGGGACTAATGTAACTTGTAGGAACTGACCGCATAGTCCCGGGTCTCCCGATTTGAGAGTATGACAATAATTTGTAAAAATCACACTTAGACTTAAAAACATGCCGTTAAAGGGTGAAAACCAAAACCAGCCCCCAAACGACCCCGTAGGAGGCACGAACACCTCGTACGGGACCAATGTAACTTGTAGGAACTGACCGCGTAGTCCCTGGTCTCCCAGCTTGAGAGTATGACGCTAATTTGCAAAATTCACACTTAGAGTTAAAAACATGCCGTTAAAGGGTGAAAACCCCAACCAGCCCCCAAACGACCCCACAGGAGGCACGAACACCTCGAACGGGACCAATGTAACTTGTAGGAACAGACCGCGTAGTCCCGGGTCTCCCGATTTGAGAATATGATGATAGTTTGCAAAAAACAATACTTAGACTTAAAAATAAGTCGTTAAAGGGTGAAAACCCAAACCATCCCCCAAACGACCCCGTAGGAGGCACGAACACCTCGCACGGGACCAATGTAACCTGTTGGAACTGATCGCGTAGTCCCAGGTCTCCCGGTTTGAGAATATGACGATAGTTTGCAAAAATCACACTTAGACTTAAAAATATGCTGTTAAAGGGTGAAAACCCAAACCAGCCCCCCCCCCCCCAAACGACCCCGTAGGAGGCACGAACACCTCGCACAGGACCAATGTAACTTGTAGGAACTGACCGCGTAGTCCCGGATCTCCATGTTTGAGAGTATGACGATAATTTACAAAAATCACACTTAGAGTTAAAAACAAGCCATTAAAGGGTGAAAACCCAAACAAGTCCCCAAAAGACCCCGTAGAAGGCACGAACACCTCGCACGGGACCAATGTGACTTGCAGGAACTAACCGCATAGTCCCGGGTCTCCCGGTTTGAGAGTATGACGATAATTTGCAAAAATCACACTTAGCCTTAAAAATAAACCGTTAAAAGGTGATAACCCAAACCAACCTCCAATCGACCCCGTAGGAGGCACGAACACCTCGTACGGGATCAATGTAACTTGTAGAAACTGACCGCGTAGTCCCGGGTCACCCGGTTTGAGAGTGTGACGATAATTCGTAAAAATCACACTTAGAGTTAAAAACATGCCGTTAAAGGGTGAAAACCCAAACGATCCCGTAGGAGGCACGGACACCTCGCACGGGACCAATGTAACTTGTAGGAACTGACCGTGTAGTCCCGGGTCTCCCGATTTGAGAGTATGACGATAATTTGCAAAAATCACACTTAGAGTTAAAAACATGTCGTTAAAGGGTGAAGACCCAAACCGACCCCCAAACGACCCCGTAGGAGGCACTAACACCTCGCACGGGACCAATGTAACTTGTAGGAGCTGACCGCGTAGTCCCGAGTCTCCTGGTTTGAGAGTATGACGATAATTTCCACTCATATATGTAATTTTTTAGTTTTGAGTAATTTTTTTTTGTAAATTATTGGGTTACTAATATCGTATCTTTTCTGTATCCTATTTTTTTTGCAGGATAACAGTTTATCTATGGCTTTTATTCACGTGGAACACGCAAAGAACTCAATGGTCTACAACAAAGGGTTTATTAATGATTCCATTTTTTGTGTCATGGTCGAACGGTCTTTTGTAAGTTAATTGTTATATTTTGTGGCCGTGCAGGCTTTATGTTAGGCAGGTTTTATATTAACAGGTTTTGGAATGTCCAGAAAATAGAGGAAACTCTGCCCAATTTTTTTTGGGCCTGTGAGCTGTTAAAGACTTGTAATATTTTGAAGTTTGTATGTACATTAGTTTATTAACAACGGGAAATATTATTAATTTGTGAATTTTGTGCTTTCAAATAATTATTTGTTTTTTTATAAAAAATTTGGCACAGTTGAAAACCGTGGCAAAAGTGTTTCATATTTTGGCACGGTTTTGAACTGTTCCAAATTTTTTAAACTGTGTTGAATCTGGCACAGTTAAAAACTGTGCGAGAAATATCAAATTCTGGCACGGTTTAAAAGTGTACCAGAAGTGTTCCTATTTTGCTGAATCTGGCACAGTTAAAAACTTTGCCAAAAGTGTGCCAGAAATATCAAATTCTGGCATGGTTTAAAAGTGTGCCAGAAGTGTTCCTGTTTTGCTGAATCTGGCACACTTTTGAGTCGTGCCAGAAAAAAATTGTCATTTAGAACACCTGATTCTGGCACAGTTCAAAACCGTGCCAGATTTGATCTGGCACAGTTTTAAACCGTGCCAGATTTCTATTTTTGGTGTAGTGTTCCTTAATGTGTTAGGCTATCAAAGCCCCAGCTTTGGTGTCTGTTACGATTAAGTGTAGGAGTAGAGGGAGACCAGGTTGCGGTGGCATGAGTACCAGAGGTCGGGAAAGATACTGTTTAGTTTTCTCAAAGGCTACTTGACCAGATTCATCCCAGACTTTGGTGGAATATTTTTGAAGGAGTTTGAAGATGGGTTCATAAATAAAAGTTAACTAGCTGATGAACCAGCTGATATACTATAATTTTCCCAAGAATCCTCGAACTTCCTTTCCCATTTGTGGTGGTGGAATTTAGAGTATGGATTTAAGTTTGGCAGGGTCTGCTTCAATTCCCTTCTCACTAACCATGAATCCCATAAGCTTTTCTTTGGTGATGCCGAAAAAAAAAATTTGGGGACAAGTCACATTTATTATCGCCTTAGTTATTCGAAGAACTTTTGGAAGGTGGTAACATGACCTTACCAAGTCTTAAACTAAATGATCATATCATCCACGTAGACTTCGATCATGAAAGATGATTGTGGAAGCTCTTTGGTAAGTATCCCTTGCATTTTTTAGACCAAGTGGCATAAATGTGTAACAGAAAGCTCCCCAAAGGGAGATGAATGCAGTTTTTCTTATTGATTAGGGTGCATCTTAATTTGATTATATCTGACAAACCCATCGACAAATGACTTATAAGCGTGACTAGCCGTGTTGTCTATAATCATGTCGATGTTGGGCAGTGGGTAATTATCTTTCGGAGATGCTTTGTTCAAATCCCGATAGTCAACGCACATGTGGACATTTCCTCCGGATTTTATCCCAAGTAAAATGTTAGCTAACCATGTGGGAGATTTGATCATCTAAATGAAGCCTACGTTCAACTATTTGATGACCTATTCTTTAACCTTGAGCAACCAATTGGTGTGGAGCTTTCACAGTTTCTATTTGACTAGTTTGCATTCAAAAATAGTTAGAATCTTGTACTGAGTTATCTAGGGATCGATGTCAGGCATGTCATCGTAGGACCATATAAAGACGTTCAGAAATTTCTTTAATAGTTACTTGAGTTGCGCGCGCCCCCATGTCTTCAAAGGTGGACCCTATCTTAATCTCACACAGTTGGTTACTAGAATTGAGATTGATAACCATAGTTTCATCCTCATAATTTTGAATGCATCTATGTTATTTGTTTTTAACCGTATTAAGATCAGTTAAGAATTATTCATTTGCAAAATCATCATCGTCAAGAGTTTGATTAGAAGGATGACATTTAATTTAAGGCATATCAAGATACTCAAAACCTTCATTTATTTCATTCTCCGGAAAAACAACGGTGAGAACCTTGTCAAAGGAGGTTTCGATTATACTATAATCAGAAAAAGGAGGAACAACAAAAGAGGAAAATATATGATAAAATTATGGGTTGGGTTGCATTTCAGTAGCTGTAACGGGTATAGCATTCTAGTTGAGGAGGGGTTTATCAGTGGCCTTAGTCAAGATGGATGGATTCGATGATGTAGCACTTGAGTGGATCATATAGAATGCCAGCCCCAGTGTCTGTATATTGAACGAATCCTCAGAGTCACTTCCCTCGAAAAGCTCAATAACATCTACAACTTCTTAATGAGTGGTTGCGCATGATGTTGGGAGTCTTGGCACAGGAGTAGCAATCTTCAAAGAAGATATCCATCACAGGATTCAACTTCTTATCCACATGATCATACTATAGTTAGGGATAGCCATAAAAGGGAAAATGTTTACCCTCTTTGTTGAATCTTTCGTTCAAGGAGTCCCTAGAATCAGTCTTAGCACTTTCTAAACTTCACTTCAACTGGGTTTGGCAGAGCATAAGGAGTTCCCCTGATGATGGTGGATAACCCAGGTATGGAAGGAAGGCCTTTTTCAGGAATATAGGTTCTAATATACCTATTGTCATCGTCCCAACTGTAGTCCGAGCATGAATTGCATATTTTTAAACATTTATATTACATTGACATTACCGTGACGTCTGTGCTCTGGATAAACTCGGACTTTGAAATCATCCCCTGCTGGGAGTGGAAGAGGTTTGACTTGGAAGCTGAAAAGAAGCATTTCATTTGCCCCAGGTTGTATTTCTAGTACCGGATTAGTGTTGTTTGAATTTTCAGTATTATCATGGTCGCCTAAGATGGTAATGACCTACCCCTTGGCGAAGAACTTCAGTTTTTAATGGAGAGAGGAAGATACCTCTTAATGCAGTGAAGCCATAATCGACAAAGTAATAGATTGAAACAAGAGGGTTTATCGATAACATGGAACTCGATTATTAGATTGATAGGGCCAACAACTATTATGAGTGTTATGGATCACATCACCTCTTGGAGAGTGTTGTCATAGGCATGCACTGCGTTGAAAGTTGGAGCAAGGTCTCTTACTTTCAAATCCGAGCAATTCAAGGCTCTTAATGGGAAAACGTTAAGGAATGATCTTTTATCGAAGAGTGAGAGCGGTATTGTGTTCCCTATCACTTCAACGGAGATGTTAAGGACATACTTATGATTATGAACAAACTTTGGGATTTCTTATTCAAAGAAGAAAAGCAATCTAGTAGAGGTTAAGGATTCGACTAAGTTCATGGATTTTATGGAGTAGTGTAAGCAGGGACTGTGGGCCCTGTAAGAAATTTTATCAAAGTGTTTTGATGTATCTGGGAAGACATGAAAAGTCCCCACAAGGTGATGTCGACCGGAGTTTTCTTGCTCTTTCATGAGTTGGTCGAGAAATTTTTTTCCTTGATGGTCATTTTTAACATGGGCAGTTTCTTGACAACTCCCTTTCTTTTATTTATCCATGCTGATTGAGGATTTGGACTCTGGTAGTGTATCCCAGATCTTATCATATGTTTCATGAAGGAGGGAAACAAAAACCCCATTTCTTTATCTATTTCGAGTTGTACTACCACTTTATTAATTTCCCCTAGAATATCTTTAAAAGATATCATCCCACACACACTGATTATCGGACTAAAATTTTCTTGGCTTGATTCTTTGTCTAAGCTATCAAACTCGTCCCCCCATCCAGTGGCAATAATTTCATCTTTCCATGAGGGGTTAATGAATTCAAATACCTCAATGACTTCTTCATATAAATCCTCCCACTTAAGGAGGAGGTGAAGAAGTGAAGGGCGAAACCACACTTGTAGCTTTAGGACATCAAGTAACTCTGATATACTGCAAATCTTATTGGTCTATCAGAACAAGCCTACCATGATCTATACTGCAACGTCTAAACTGACTTCATCAAAAGTTACCACCTAATTATCTAACTCTCGAGCCCACTTTTCAGCTTTCATGAACAGGATGCTAAACTTCTGGCAATCAATGGTCATTTCATAAGGCAATTTCAGCCCAAACTCTATAAGTTGGTTCAATACTTCTTTCAACTCCATATTTTTCCCTCCAGACCGGGTACGAATGGCAATATACGCTCTTATGAGAAGTGAAACAGCATAGTTGTCAAAATAGGAGGGTGTAGGAGAAAATATGGGTAGACATTAAGGGGTTTGGGTGAAAATATGGGTATGATGGGTGCTTTACGAGGTAGAATCTAGGTAGATGGATTGAATGACAGGTCATTCTTTAGGAAGATGACATTTGTATGGTTTGAAAGTAGATTGTGAGTGGTGTTAGGTTTGGGATTGTATGGTGGGGAGATAACACCTCAGTCAATTAAACCTTGGATTACATTTTAAAGATGGAAGCACTCATCAGTGGCATGGACGGCAGTTTGGCAAAAACCACAATGGGCGTCGGGTTTGAAATTTTTGGGAAGTGGCTTTGGTAGTGGACGAGGGTCCAAAGGTTTGATGAGGTTTCGACTCAATAAGGCATGGTAGACTTTAGAGAGTGTAGCATGAAGCTCGATGTACTCTATTCTAACTAGATTAATACGTCTTTTCGGCACTCAAGAGCTAGTAGGCTGTGAGATGTTATTGATGGTCGAGACTGTAGCAAGCTTCTTATATTTTCTTGGAATGAACTATCTAGATACTTTCTTTGGATCAACTTCTATCTTGGGAATACATTATTCAATCTCTACTCCTGATTCTCGGAGATCTCATAAATATGGGTAATATTGTCCTCCCATCGTCGCTCGAACACGGGGTAAGAATTTTTTCTTCAGATTGCTAACTTTCTCCTCTTCGAAAGGTCGGTTGGTAATAGTGGCCTCTTTTTCCCTCCAGCTTGCTATGAAATTACTGATAGTTTCTCTGGGGTTCTGCTTGAGAAGTTCTAGATCACAGGATCTAACCTTCAACTCCTCATTGTATTTGTACTACGATATGAATTTAAAGCACACTATAAAGTTGACTCACTTAAGTTTGGACTATATAGGAGCCTTAACTAGTTTGGAAAGATAGACAAAATTGGTACCTCCTTCAAGTGAATCATAGCCTCTTCATGTGATACATTATTCTCAATAAAGATCGAGCCATACATGTAGTAAACCAACACACTCACAACTCATAGGATTGCATCTTATCCCATATCTGATTGATCTATGCTAGTTTTAATTATAATGAATTTTCTATAATTTTAAGGAATTTTAAAATAATTAAAACTTATTTTTCAAATAATTAAAATAGTGTTTAAAATTGTTTTGGGGTTGAAATCGGTATTTTAAAAGTTCCTAAAAATGGCTTGGGTAGAATCCAAAATTGGCACAAAGTATTGTGGTTCAAATTTAGATTTTTAAGAATACTAAGACACGCAATTGTGTTCTAATTGTATGCCTGCATGTGTTGTTTCCTTATTGGTTTAATGTGTGTTTGTTTATACTCTCATTTGATGAACCTAATCTTAACAGTTAGATCTTATTAATCGATGGGTTTCATGTGTTATTAGTTAATCCTTATGCATTGTATTTTACCCAATCAAAGAGAAGCATTGTGCGGTCACTTATTTGCCCTTAGATTTGAATTCTAACCATTGCAATGATCTTAGCCGTTCATTTCCTTCGATCTTTCAGACCCTTACATGCTTAGTATAAATACATACCTTTGGGTCCCCATTTGAAAACTTTGGCGTTTTCGTCAGTTGGGAGAAAAAATAGAGAAGAGAGAAAAAAGAAAAACGTTTTGAAACTCTGCCAAATTTTTTCTTGAAAATCATTTTAAGAGTTAATGGTTTCTAAGTCCTCATAGTTTTAATCTCTCTATCTCTCTCTCAACAGTCTCACACAATTTTGAATCTCATTTTTTTTTTATAAATATGTCGACATAAAATCAAGTGATACATTTCACGTTTTACGTTCTAGGCTGTTTAATTTCTTGTTTTAAGAAATCATTTCTTGTTACATTCTGTTTGTGTAAAGTTTTATAAACCTTTTAATCCAACATCTCTCCTGTTTACAAACTAAATTCATGAATTGCATGTTTCAGACCTAAGAAATTTTTAGCTTTGAAAAATTGTGTTTATAAATAATTTCTCAGGATTTGAGTTTTAAAGATCCTAAAGAAAATCAGACCGTGAAATATTTTTCCAAAACGATCAACTCTACATTTCAGAACGTGAAAAATTATTTCATATCTGGATATGTTGTAAGTCATAGGATCCGTTTGTAATTAAGTGTGCGTGAGTACATGCATGTCATTTTAGGCACATCACTCACTACACTATCACCCACGAACATTAAAGTGTGTTTTTGGTTGAGAGATTTCGACTACTGAGTCTACATCACAAAAAAGGAGAAAGGGAGCAGAGCATGGAACAAATAAAGGACAATCCAATTTCTTAAAGAAGTCAGAAAGGTTACCCAGAAGGAGAGGAATCTTAGTTAGATATATTTCTGGACTTTGAATAGGATTTGATTCTATGATTTGTTGTATGCTTGAAACCTGAAACTGTTTAAAGTGGTTTTTGTTTTTGTTCCGTAGAGCACGCCGTGGATGTTTCCACAATTGGATGGGGTTTTACCACATAAAAAATTCTTCTCTCTTGTGTGTGATTTTTAATTCTTCATTTCCACATTCTGCAACTCGGACTTAGGTTTATTCTAAAACCTATTTCCAAGAGACTTAAATAAATTGTTCATCAAACTATTTAACACATCTTGTGTTCTTGTAAAGAATTTTTTAATAGTTCCTTCAAGAAGTATTTTCAGAGCCCATTAAACTTTTTTAACTTTTGTTAAAATAACATAGTGAGGTTTTTCAATTGGTATCAGAGACGAGTACTTTTCAAAACTTTTTGATCCTATACTTTGAAATTGTTCTAAAAATTAATTATGGATGAAAATTTTGAGCGTCTTATAAATTTGTCTAGACCTCCCCTCTTTTATGGAACCAATTTTCCTTACTGGACAGTAAGGACGATTGCTTTTATCCAAGGGACATTGAGAGATGATGTCTAGAAAGAAATTGAAATGAATATTAATATCTAACTAATCCTGTAGCCGAGGATAGTACTATAAGGATTAAAAAACTCCTCAATGAGTTTATTAAGGAAGAAAAACTTGCCTCGTTATTGTGACACCCCGCCTAATAAAATATCGGGTGATCAATCCTATACCAGATTAAAATAGGAATCTCATATGGTTCATTCTTAGCATCACTGTCGAAAATAAATTTAATTACTAATAACTTATTAGGCCGGCGTTAAAATTTTATTTAACTAATCTTTTTAACCAAACCAACCATAATAGTTTATATACACGAAACTGAAAGAAAATGAAATAACCGAACACTCGGTATAACATTATACAAAAAATCTAATGCCGCACTAAAAGGCGATAAAATAATAGATGAAAGCAGTTAGGCTATCGGCCCGAATATTACTACACTGCTTCCTATCTAGATCACAATGATAAAATCATCTAACATAAACCTGCATACATCCACAGCTGTTGCAGCGAACGTCTGACTCGAAAGAATCATCATCCAGGCATCCCTGTGTCTGGTCACCTAATATATATACATATATAGCAAGAGAGGGCAAAATAGAGAAACGGGTCAGAGCCCGAGTTTGAAAATATTTAGCAAGTGCATAAATGCCTCATTTCGGAATATGAAATCTCTCATATTTAAACTGGTATCGCACTCTCATGAGATACACCTCACCCCTCTTCTAACAATGCACACCTATCGTATGCCTAATACAACCTAATTAAGCTACCCCACCTAACTAAGCTCTTTAACCCGTCTTCTAAATCGTTATGAATGTCACTCCTCACATGATATAATATGTTACAACGCAAGCTATTACATAAGATTTTAATTGATATAATCCTCCACGTGATATATATATAGTCCTTGATTCTACATAAAAATATACCGTTCATATACCATAACTTTCACTAGTTTTAAATACCATTTTTACTTTAACATGTAACATTCTTACATAAATAGTTCTCACTTGAACCTACAATTTACCTCTGTATAAGTCCGGATATAAAACTACCGGAAGAAGAATAACATCTTATTCATTTTACAATTTACATCTTTTAAAGGTTATATGACATCTCAACTTTATAGGCAAGTAATATACTACAAGCAACGAGTATATTTATACCTATATTACCATCATAAGTATAATAACCATCCTACCGAGTTATAACTCGAGGATGCAGTCTCAAAGTGCCCATACACATCCAGGTTTGCTGAACATAACCCCGGTACCAAGTCAGACCCTCTCATGATCGTGGTAGAAATAAAAAAACGGTGGAAGAGGTCATATTCCCTCCTGAAAATAAAAATAAAAATATCACACCCATTTACGGGACGATATGACCTCGGGATATACTCTCCCTGCTCCGTAAGCCAAGGGATTAACCCACATCGCGCAACCTCCCTGGATAGCAGTAGAGATATAAACATACATAAATATATCGTTTGCATACGAATATATTTATAAAAAATCGTGTATATATATATATATATATATATATATATATATATATATATATATATATACTGTAATAGTACCCGTATATATAATATATATATCGTTCCTCAAAATTCTCTAGCTATAATTGCCGAACTCTTATAGCTATAGTCAATAACCCGAATTCTCCCATTCGTAATAGTATATAAGTATTTACCCACTTAAAATACAAATCACATAAGTATTATCTTACTTAAAATATGACTCGCACCTTAATCACTTTTAAGGATTTATATATATAATCCCGAATATAACAATTCGTAATAATTATGTAAGTATATAAATCGCTTATCTCAATTCCATAGGTTTCGCATCCTCTATCATAATAGTCGTCAATGGACGTATTGGATAACCGCCCAATCATCTTTAGCCCATATCCTAAATTCCATCCTACTCGTATCCTAGGATTTACTCAAATGAAATCGGCCCGTATTTACTCTAACCGCATATATTAATACAAACTTGCCGAAGACTTTTCTCAAATGTTACTCATTCTAAATATTCCTCAAATCCATACCCCGGATTGTACACTCAACTAATCCAAGGTTTATATACACCTCCTCCAGTCCTTTAGGTCATAACCATCTATAATACACTAATTAAGAAGGTCCCTAAGGTTTAAACCCACTCAAGAAAAAGGAGTAGGAAAATCCTTATCTTGGTCCCAAAACAGAGTACCAGTCGACCGGTCCCTGACCCCCGGTCGACCGCGATATGGGATTTTGCCTTGCAAGCTAACAAGTAGCCTTTTTCCTGGACCCTATCGACCGGCTAACTAGCCGCGGTCGATCGTTCACACCAGATATTTCGGCCATCTCTTTGGTTTTTACAAAACCTAAATCTTCAAAATACCAAATATCAACCCAACCTCCATTTTTATGGTTTCTAATCTTAACCAACAACACTACAATCATCTAATCCGTGATTTATAACTAACTCATCAATTATTTTGTGGTATTAAACCATTTCTCTTAGATTTAAACCATAAAACCATTAAAGCCCTAGTTTTATCATTTCTCCCATTTTAATTATTTCTACACTCCATTCTCATGAGCTTAACACTAGAAATCATTAATAGTTTACAATACATCAATTTGTAAACTCATACTCAAATTTCCCCAAATTTATTTTAAGGGTTTTAACCCAAAAATCATATAGTTTACCAACTATAATATAAGATACACACTCAAATGTATAAAGCAACTCAATACTTGCCTCGTGGATAAAATTCGACGACCTCGAGTCGAATCCGTGGAGTTTAGCCGGAACCCCTTTCTTCTTCCTCTTTTCCTTCTTTATTCCTTTCTTTCTTTTCTCTCACTCTTCCTCTCTCTCTCATGCATTTATAGGAGCAAAATAAGGGCTTATTGCTTATTAACTCAAGAATGACTCGTTTACTCGATTGCGAGTCCCTACTAGTCCAAAAGTCCCCGGAACCTAAACATTAGCCCCGAATACTCTATTATGACTATCTCGGCCATTTTAAAACCAACCGTGCACTTGAAATGTCCATCTGAGTCACTTAACTAAAATTCATTAATCGGACCTAACACTTCTTGACGCGTGTTTTCTTCCAAGTAAATATTACTCGTCACTTAAACCAACTGACGACATAACATAAAAATATTCTGACTCATTTACTTAGTCCCCAAAGTAAATGTAACACATATCTAATAATCTAACACTCATAAGTCCAGAATTTTTATTCTCAGAAATTCCTCTAATTGCCAAATTATGTCACTTATGTAATTTAAATACGTATAAAAGTACGGGGTATAACATACTCCCCCCTTATAACGGAATTTCATCCCCGAAATTCGGATACGACCTGTACCCAGAAGGCAAATGGTACTAAAACAATGGTACCCTACTATATACTCATTCATGGTACCCACATATCTCTAGGCTTATACTCTAACGCACTAGCTTAACAACAAGCTTATCTAAATTTCCATATGCTACAATGCTACCTCGGTTGTAAGGTTGATTCCAATAACGTCACATCGCACCTAGTGCTTCTTATAAGAGCATATAAAGAAAATGTACCTATAATCGCCTCTCTAACGTATTTATCTTATCGGGAAAGCGTCATTCTAAGCGTCCATTCATCTACAATAGGACGTCAAATTTCTCTTAAAAAAGAAACTACACTAGCGCTTAATACTCCCATGAATCTCCTCTCTTTTCTTGTTGCATAATACAATTGGATTATTGCGTACCTCCTATGAAGTTCAATCCACCAAACTCCAAATGCAAATCCATTTATAACTTTCCCATAGTATATCCTTCCGCTTTATCTACTACGCCTCTTCTATCTCAGATGATATATAAAATCAACTCACCAAGGTGTCCATACAGCTTTTAACCCGTGCCTATCTGCACAACCATTGTAAACGTTCCACATATAACACTCTCTCTAAAGATGGGCCTCATTTTCTTGGCGCTCGAAATTCAAATCTTCCCATCCCTGGAAATTTAATCCTTCTTAAGGTTAACCCACCAATCTTCTCGTGGTTAACTTACTACAATCTTCCTAAAATAATGCTACATGACCCACTGGCCTTACTTCCTAATAACCCTAAGATCGATGTGTTTCCTACACACGTAAAATGATTACTATATTAACTATATCCCTAGTGCCCAAGACCTTTTCTAACTTCTAACATTAGTTCGGTTTCATGCGTGGGATGTCTCGCAAAGAGAAATCCAAACAAGGAACCCTCCTGTTACACTACTTCGTCACATCGTCGGTCATAAAGATATAACGACCTAAGGCACACCATCGGGACTTTCTAAATCCTAGCTCGCAAACCTATTAAGCGCTTCCACCACTATGTCCTCCATTTCGATAAAATGGAAAGTCTAACTAATTTGGTTGCCTATACTCTGCACAAGTTCTACAAAAATCATACCTAAAACATATTATTCCGAATTTTCCTTTTAATAAAGTCCTGGCTATAAGCCTCAATTCATTTTCCTTTACCTTGCCTCACCCACATACTTGCGGCGAGAGAAACATTTTAGTGCTCTTCTACGACACTCCCGTCTACGTAAGCCTTTAATTATTTCATAGCTCTCCGGTTATAGAGTTTCCTCCAAACTAGGTAACTTATCATTTAAAACTAACATCCTTGCATCCCATAGAATCTCTCCACTCCCAATATCGCCAAGGTTTATGTGTGGAGTGTCTCGCAAAGCGAAATCCAAACAAGGAACTCCTCTGAGACACTATTGCTCAACTTTATCGGTCGTGGAGGTCCGTTAGCTTCAAATATTCCATTGGTTAAATACTATTCCATCTAATAACAGATTTTTTGTCTGAACTCCTACTTCTTTCTAGGAGCCATACCACAAGGTGCTTGTACTAACACTAAGTCGTTTGCACAAACAATAATGAGCTTAAACTCACAGCTTAACAATAAATCATGCATACCTTAAATCATATATATAAGGTTGCCATGCACTAAAATCATGATAATGAAAAATCTACTCATCGAAGTTCCATCTAAACATATAATAAATAGCGAGCTCAACCCGTATCCAGGTGAGATATCGAATAACAACCCATTCCACCCTGGAATTGCGGATACGATAGACTTGCAGTCATTAGCCTACTATCGCTCCGATCAACTAAGAATATATTATATTGGGAATAGTACTATATTCATATAATACATGCAAGATGAGCAGTACAAATCAGATATAAATTCAAAATACCAACACCCGCTTTTACAGTTAATAAAGGAAAATAGAACCTCGCTACCACGAAAAAACATGTAGACATGCACTATATAATGTTAACGATACTACCAATAAAATCGAATCACACACGCGAATCTAGGGTTAGTAAAATACTGTGACTCAGTCTTGACACACAGAATATACCTCCTTCATCTGAGGTGAAACTCATTACAGTAACTTCACTAATCTCCCTGACTGTTCCAATTGGTTTCCAGACATAGTACACTTATCCTAACTGAACCAAAAACGACTTTGATCATTGCCACACCTAGGCACACTACTCTTGTCCTTTAACTTCTATTGGTCAAGGACTAACCGTGTGGTTCTATGCTCCATACCACCCCGTTCCTCATCTCTGGTCTCCCTAACCATGTTAAGGTTATTAGTATCTTGGACTCTATAGCCTCAATCCTAACAATCACCTTCATAGTTCCCTTAGCTCCTCTGACTAAAAGGAAACATACTACTGACCTCAACTTCCCTATTCCAATGAATCCCCAGGCGGATGTCCACCTGTGGGGTTTCACGAACACAACTTCTCCATAAGTGTTAGCAATACTTACTAGTGAGACTATCATTCCTCTGAAGGACTCTCTCTCTCTCTCTCTCTATTGTGCCTACCTTAATTTGGTACAAAGTTCACTTATTTATATAACTCTTTATTCATTGTAAGCCTCTGACCGATCCTCATGCGAATAATCCAAAAGTTGCATTCTCTTCATTCCTGATAAATCGAAGGAACTTGAGGTTAAAACCGTCCGTAAGATTCCTTAATGGGAAAAACATCCTTCTCCCCCAAATATGGTGACCACCGTTCCCACCATTTCACATTACTCCAACGAGTGAAAAATTTTCCTCAAATTTTCACATTTGGGAATTTTTATACCCTGCTCTAAGACAAAGCTTCTGAGCCTTCTACTTCCAGTGGATAACGTTACACTGCCTATGTATAACTTAAAATTCAACGTATGGTCCTTATCACAGACCTTTCAAACTTTTTCCCAATCTAACTTCACTGGGTAATTCAAGTTTAGCACCACTCTCTACTATAGAGGTACTTAGATAATTATAACTACTATACTTTAGTTGTCACTATAGGAATCCATGAAATTTCCACAAGGGAGTGACCTCTGCTGCATTCATCATACCTGACTTCATCTTACAACTCCAACCAAGCCCGGCCTCTTGCTGCCCTTATAACGGCCTTCCTTGGTCGCCCTTCATCGATCAACACACGAATCTCACCCGAGCGTGAAAAAGATTTACTATAATCTTACATAATAGCAGGAGAACGAAATCTCACACGAGGAATCAACAATACTAATCATAAGGCTCTATATCAAATTAAAAGCAACGCTGAAAGCGTAGTACATCTGCACAGATTCCTAAGGACACTAGAACCTAATGCTTTGATAGCATCTATAGCACCCGTCCTAATAAAATACCAAGTGGTCAATCTTATACCAGATTAAAATAGGAATCTCATATGGTTCATTCTTAGCATCACTGTCGAAAACAAATTTAATTACTAATAACTTATTAGGCTGGCGTCAAAATTTTATTTAACTAATCTTTTAACCAAACCAACCACAACAGTTTATACACACGAAACTGAAAGGAAATGAAATAACCAAACACTCGGTATAACATAATACAACCAAATTGAATGCCGTAATAAAAGTCAGTAAAAGAATAGATGAATGCAGTTGGGCTATCGACCCGAATATTACTACACTGCTTCCTATCTAGATTATAAGGATAAAAGCTGCTAAAATAAACCTGTATACATCCACAGTTATTGCAGCGAACGTCTGACTCAAAAGAATCATCATTCAGACATCCATGTGTCTGGGCACCTAATATATATACATATATAGCAAGAGGGGGAAAATAGAGAAACGGGTCAGAGCCCGAGTTTCAAAATATTTAGCAAGTGCATAAATGCCACATTTTAAAATATGAAATCTCTCATATTTAAACTGGTATCGCACTCTCATGAGATACACCTCACCCATATTCTGATAGTGCACACGTATCGTATACCTAATATAACCTAGTTAAGCTACCTCGACTAACGGAGCTCTTTAACCCATCTTCTAATTCCTTATGACTATCACTCCCCAACGTGATATAATATGTTACACCGTAAGCTATTACATAAGCTTGTAATTGATATAACCCTCCACGTGATATATATATAGTCCTTGATTCTATATAAAACTATACCATTCATATACCATAACTTTCACTAGTTTTAAATATCATTTTCACTTTAACATATAACATTCTTATATAAATAGTTCTCACTTGAACCTACCATTTACCTTTGTATAAATCCGTATATAAAACTACCAGAAGAAGAATAACATCTTATTCATTTTACACTTTACATCCTTTAAAGGTTATCTAACATCTCAACTTCATAAGCAAGTAATATACTACAAGCAACGTGTACATTTATACCTATATTACCATCATAAGTATAATAACCATCCCACCGAGTTATAAATCAAGGATGCAGTCTTAAAGTTCCCATCCACATCCGGGTTTGCTCAATTTAACCTCGATACCAAATCAGACTTTCTCAATATCGTGGTAGAAACACAAAAATGATGGAGGCGATCATATTCCCTCCTGAAAGTGGAAGAAAAATATCACACCCATATATGATACGATATGACCTGGGGATTCTCTCCCTGCTCCGTAAACCAGGGGATTCACCCACATTGTGCAACTTCCCTGGATAGCATTAGAGATATAAACATACATAAATATATGGTTTGCATACCAATATATTTTTAAGAAAATCATATATATATATATATATATATATATATGAGTACCCGTATACATAATGTATATACCGTTCCTCAATATGCTCTAGCTATAATTATCGAACTCTTACAGCTATAGTCAATAACCCGAATGCTCCTATTCGTAATAGTATATAAGTATTTACCCACTTAAAATACAAATCACATAAGTATTATCTTACTTAAAATATAACTCGCACCTTAATCACTTTTAAGGATTTATATATATAATCCCGAATATACCAATTCGTAATAATTAAGTAAGTATATAAATTACTTATCTCAGTTCCATAGGTTTTGCGCCATTTATCATAATAGTCGTCAATAGACGTATCGGATAACTTCTCAATAATCTTTAGCCCATATCTTTAATTCCATCCTACCCGCATCCTATGATTTACTCAAATGAAATCGGCCCGTATTTACTCTAACCGCATTAATATATTAATACACACTTACCGAAGAATTTTCTCAAATGTTACTCGTTCTAAACATTCCTTAAATCCATACCCCAGATTGTACACTCAACTAATACAAGGTTGATATACAACTCCTCCAGTCCTTTAGGTCATAACCATTTATAATACACTAATTAAGAAGGTCCCTAAGATTTAAACCCAATCAAGAAAAAGGAGTAGAAAAATCCTTATCTTGGGCAGAAAAAAGAGTACTGGTCTACCGATCCCTGACCCCCAGTCGACCGCGATATGGAGTTTGCCTTGCGAGCCAACCAGTAGCCTTTTTTCTTGACCTGGTCGACCGTCTACCTGGTCGCGGTCGACCGATCACACCAGATATTTCAGCCATCTCTTTAGTTTTTACATAACCTAAATCTTCAAAATTCCAAATATCAACCCACCCTCCATTTTTATGGTTTCTAATCTCAACCAACAACACTACAATCATCTAATCCATGATTTATAACTAAGTCATCAATTATTTTGTATTATTAAACCATTTCTCTTAGATTTAAACCCTAAAACCACTAAGGCCCTAGTTTTATCATTTCTCCCATTTTAACCATTTCTTCACTCCATTATCATGAGTTTAACATTAGAAATCATTAAGAGTTTACAATACATCAATTTGTAAACTCATACTAAAATTTCCCCAAATTTATTTAAAGGGTTCTAACCCAAAAATCATATAATTTACCAACTATAATATGAGATACACACTCAAATGAATAAAGCAAGTAAATACTTGCCTCGTGGATAAAATGCGATGACCAAATCTCGCGGAGTTTGGGTCGGAATCCCATTTCTTCTTCCTCTTTTCCTTCTTTCTTAATTTCTCTCTCTTTCTCTCACTCCTCCCCTCTCTCTCTCTCTCGTGCCTTTATAAAAGAGAAATAAGGGTTGTCCCTTATTAACCCAAAAATGACTCGTTTACTCGATTGCATGTCCCTACTAGTCCAAAAGTTCTCAGAACCTAAACATTACCCTCCGGATACTCTATTCTGACTATCTCGGCCATTTTGAAACCAACTGTGCACTCGAAATCTCCATAAGAGTCACTTAACTAAAATTCACTAACCGGACCTAACACTTCTTAACGCGTGTTCTCTTCCAAGTAAATATTACCCGTCACTTAACCCAACTGACAATATAACATAAAAATATTCTGACTCGTTTACTTAGTCTCCAAAGTAAATGTAACACACATCGAATAATCTAACACTCATAATTCCAGAATTATTACTCTCAGAAATTCCTCTAATTACTAAAATACGTCACTTATGTAATTTAAATACCTATAAAAGTACGGGGTATTACAGTTATGTAATAACAAAGGGAAAATGCCATATTCATGTATGTTAATGAGCACGAATTCAAATGCGTATCTATTTCCACTAGATCTAAGGAAGCTTGGGATACGTTAGTCACTGCTCATGAAGGTGATGAACGGATTAAGGTAACCAAAACTCAGATGTTAATACAACAGTATAACACCCTAATCATGAATGAGACCGAGACCTTTGATGAATTATGTATTAGGTTGACTCACATAATTAGAAAACTACATGTAAATGTAATCATGTATGATAGGAGAGAAATAGTGTAAAAAATTCTTAGGTCCATTCCCCCAAAGTTTGATCAAAAAAGGAATGAAATTGAGAAGATAGATTATCCATACTTAACCCCTGAACTCCTCAGTAGCAAACTAAGGACTTCGTAAATGGAACTTAAATTTAAGAATCACCTCTCCAATAATCAGAAAAAATAGTGTAGTTCTAATGTAGTTTTTCTGTCTAAAATGGCCTCACCTCAGTTAGTCTTTCCCCATTTATACTTGGACTCTGATGATGACTATGATTTCGAGAGTTTGGATAACCATATTGTCCTTATGTCAAAACAGTTCAAGAAAATTATAAAGTTTAAAAACACTGTTGATTCTAAAAAAAGGGAAGGATAGATATCAAAACAACTCTAATAACATTCCTCATGAGAGAAACCAAGGCAAATAAGACACTGAGAAACAATAACAGACTAGAAAGAGACTTTAGAAACACTCAATGCTATATAGGAAAAAGGTTCACGTAGCTAATAATTATAGGGTTAAACTGAATAACTCTACAAAAGCCAATATTAGTAAGACTTGGGATGACTCAAGTGACTCTAAAGGAGACAAGCCCGAGTCTTACAACTCTTTTGATCCTTGCATGTCTTTCGTTGCAAAAAATGTCGATTCTGATGATATGTTTATGAAAAATGTTGAGCCCGATGCTATCATGCCATGTTATGCCTGATGATGTTTTGTCCACTTTTATTTTATCTACTATTTTGTTAGCAAATTGAAATGCAGTAGACATTGTTAGTAGTATTTCTTCGACGATGTGTGTGAGTCAAAGTTTTCGTACTGATGACGAATTAAATGGGTGTGTGAGTTCGACAAATGAAACGCTAGGGGAAAACTCACATACTAAACATAATGAGTTCAATAACGATGATCTCCATGACATTCATACACTCTACACTAAGACTCTTAGGAAGAGCAATAAACTAGAAAAGATAGTTAAGGACATAACTGAAAAGGTGGAATCTATAAGCCTATTGGTGAAACAGAATGTAGAGGAGTATACAAATCAGTGTCTGGCCTATGAAATGAAAACTAAATCTGTTGAAAAAATTAAAGAACTTCCTCAATCAAATGAGGTTTTTGAAAAGAAATATAAGGCAACTTCGATATAATTGGAAGAATCTAAACAAAAAGTTTTAACTATCGTCAAGAAATTTTCTAAGTTTGAAAATAATTTTGATTGTTATGAAGATTGTGTTGCATCAAGAAAAACCAATTATGAATATAAAACTAGTTTAGGTTTTGATTAGAAAACTAAGGCACAAACTAGAACTTTTCAACATGTGCACTTTTTTTCTTCTGGAAAAAGACCAGATGACCTATGTCCAGATTTTCAAACCTTAAACAAGGATTTTGAAAATAAGAAAAAGTGGCTAGAGAATCAGATGGAAAATCATCCTAAGCAAACTATTGAACCTAATGCTAAGTATGTTTGCCTCCCTATTAGGCAAATAGATTCCACATTTAAAACTATTGCAGTTAGAACTAAGGCCAATGTCCAGAAAATGGATAAACCTCTTTTCAAAGGTTTTTAAAATGTCAAAAAATTGTTTAGCAACCAATATTATTCCTATGTTTATAGACGTTGTCTCGATGAATGCTTTTAAAAAATGACTGTATAAGCGTGTCTATAATTCACTGGTTTATAAAACGTTTAACTATTCTAGGCAGACCAAGAATAATTATGTATTTCCTAAATATCCCAATAAAAACTCTAACTATAAAAGTAGGAAGAAAAGATCTCGTGCTAAGAAAAAATCTAAGAGAAAGATTACTAGATTTGTTTCTAAATCGAAAGCTCATTAACACTATAAAACTAGAGATATTTAGGTTAGAAAGGATAATCTAATACCCCAGTTGAAGTGTAACATTGTCATTAGTGCTTTCAAAGTTGCGAACACTTCATTTGGTTGGTACTTAGACTCTAGATGCTCCAATCATATAACTGGAGACGATTCTAAATTAACCAAAAGACTAACTTCTTAGGAAGGCATGTTTTGTTTGGAGACGGAGTATCAGCTCAGATCATAGGCAAAGGAACACTCCAAGAAAAGGGACTCCCCATTCTCAAATAAATCCTTTTAGTAAAAGGTCTTAAGGCTAATTTTTTGAGCATATCTCAATTTTATGGTTCTGACCACACTGTCACATTATCAAAAATTGAATGCAAAATTTTAAATGAGAATTGTTATTGTATCCTCACAGGCCACAAGACCTAGATAACTGTTACATAGTAAATTCGAGAAATGAGACCGGTAGGTTACTAGACTTGATGACAATGAAATCTGGCATAATCGTTTGGGTCACATTAATTATGATAATCTTGGGAAAATTGATATCTCGAGATATAGCTAGAGGTTTACCAAAAATAAAACCAATTTCAAATGTTGTTTGTGGGATATGTCAGGAAGGAAAATAATTAAATCTGCTCACAAGAAAATTAAATACATTTTAACATCTAAACCTTTAGAGTTAATCCACATGGATCTTATGGGTCCTTCGCGAACTATGAGCCTTTGCCGTAATAGTTACATTTTGGTCATTATGGATGACTTTACTCGATTCACTTGAGTATCCTTTTTAAAATAAAAATTCGATACATTCCAAGAATTTTTTAAAATCCTTTTAAGCATTAATAATAAAAAAAAATACCTAAGTTAATCGAATACATAGCGATAGAGGAGGTGAATTTAAGGACTCGAGAGGTGTAACAGAGTACTGTAGTGGTAATGGTTATTAGCATGAGCTCAGTGTTCCTAAAACACCTCAACATAATGGTTTTGCATAGCATAAGAATCGTACAATCCAGGAAATGGACAGGGTAATGATACATGCTAAGAACTTGCCAAAAGACTTTTGGGTTGAGTGAGTTCAAATAGCATGTCATATCATCAACCGGGTCTATCTTCTAAAAAATACCAAATAAGCCTCCTATGAACTTTGATATGGTGAAAAGCCCAATCTGAAATATTTTTGAACTTTTGGAAGTACTTGATATGTTTGCAAAGAACACTTGTCTAAGTTTGAAACCTGTGATGACAAAGCCATATTTTTGGGTCACTACCCAAATAGTAGGGCCTATCGCATTTATAATTTGCGTACCAAAGTAATCATGGAATCGATAAATGCGATAGTGAGTGACACTAATGTCGAGAGTAAATAATAAGGACCAATTATCATGGAAGAGTCTGAAAAGAGTTTTATTTATGACTCTCCAGTGATAGTTGAGTCTTTACTGACTGAGACCCCTGAAGTACCTAATCGGATTTTTAAAGATCATCCTATTGATAATGTTTTTTGTAATCCTGATGAGCCGGTGCGTACAAGATCTCAATTACGGAATGTTTCCAATTTTGCATGGTTTGTTTCTCTAGTAGAACCAAAGAATGTAAATGAAGCACTTAATGACTCATTTTGGATAGGTGATATGCAGGAAGAGCTCGTCTAATTTAAAATTCATGATGTGTGGAATCTTTTACCTAGGCTAAAAAATAAAAGGGTTATTGGCACTCATTGGATTTTTAAAAATAAAACAGATGAATCTTGGATGATAGTTATAAATAAAGCTAGATTAGTCACCCAGGGATACTCTCAAGTTGAAGGAATATATTTTGAGGAGACCATTGCCCCAGTCACTCGCCTCGAGTCTATTTACTTTCTCTTAGCCATAGCCTGACACTTAAAATTCATCCTTTATCAAAATCATGTTAAATCCACCTTTTTAAATGGTACTTTGAAGGAGGAAATCTATGTTGAACAGTCGAAAGGCTTTATCAATTCTCATTACCCAAACCATGTATATAGGTTAAAAAAGCATTATACGGTTTAAAGCAAGCCCATCGAGCCTGGTATGAATGCCTATCAACCTTTTTAATCGATAAAGGTTTTCGAGTTAGTGGAAATGACCAAACATTATTTGTCAAACATTTTAACAAACAGGTCTTAATTGCTCATGTATATGTTGATGACATTATATTTTGATCTACTTCACTTCCCCATCTTAAGTTAAAGAGTTTTCAAAAATTAAGCACGGGGAATTACAAATGTCACTTATGGGGGAGTTCACATTTTTTAGGTCTTCGAGTTAAGCAAAAATAAGATGGGTTATTCATATCGCAGTATAAATACGCAATAGAATTAGTGAAAAAAATATGTTTAGATAATGCTAAAGTAGTTAGGACTCCTATGAGAACCTCTACTGAACTGTCCAAATATGAGAATAGGAAACTTGCAGATCATGCGCTATATAGAAGTATGATAGGCAGTTTATTGTATTTAATAGCTTTCGACCCGATATTATATACGTTGCGTGTGTTTGAGCTCATTACCAAAGTGAGCCTAAGGAAAGTCACCTTATCCGTGTTAAAAAAATAATCAAACATGTTAGGGGAATGACAAACCTAGGTATATGGTACACAAAATACACCTCAAGCCCAATTGTAGGATACACTGTTGCTGACTGGGCCAACTGCTCAGATGACAGTAAAGGCACTTATGGTGCTTGTTATTACATAGGTAACAACTTAGTTGGTTGGAACAGTAAAAAACATAACTCCATATAACTTTACATAGTCGAATCAGAATATATAGCGATAGTAAGTTGTTGCGCTTAGTTATTATGGATAAAGCAAATGCTTAGCGACTACGGCATTAATGAAGAGAAACTAAATTAATATTTCGATAACAAAAGTGCGATCAATATCTCTAAAACACTATTCAACATTCATGTACAAAACATATTAAAATTAGACACCATTTTATACATGGATTTGTTGAGTCTAAAGAATTAGAGATTAACTATTTATCCACACAACATCAACTAGCTGACTTGTTCACCAAACCTTTGAATAATTTACGTTTTGAATCGTTAAGGAAATCCACCTATATGATTATGCTTCATTAGATATCTAACACCTATCACATCCTCCGATAACTATCATGCTGATAATCGGTCTTTGAGGATATAGGGCACGATCGATTCATAAATGAAAAAAGACGCCTCATATCTCTATTACCCGTTGATTGATTTCAGGTGATAGAATAATGTTTACCTTATTTTCTATGTTCATTTTATATTTTTCACCCTTTTTCTAATTGAGACAAAATGGGGGAGAGATACTTGAGTATATCAGAACAATTATTAACTAATTCTTTATCTTTGCGTTTAGTTGTTGTTTTAGTTTTTTAGGAATCAGCACCACCAGATCTTTGTAAGGTATTGGTCGATTCATATTCGAGTTATGTTCTTTTTGATTTCTACGAAATGGGTAGTTAGAATTTTTGTATAGGATTAAGGTTTTCTTATTTTTATCCCTACGAGTCCTAGATGACTCAAAGGATATTTTGTCTCTCATTTCCAAAGGCGGAGATTGAAGCACACTATATAGTTGACTCACTAGAGTCTGCACTATATAGGAGCCTTGACTAGTTTGGAAAGATAGAAAAACTTGAATCCCTCCTTCAAGTTCATCATATCCACTCCATGTTCTACATCATTCTCAATAAAGAATAAACCATACAGGTAGAAAACCAACACACTTACAACTCATAGGATTGCATCTCATCTCATATTTGATTGGTGTGTGTTAATTTGAATTAAAATGAATTTTCTATAATATTTGAGAATTTTGAAAATAATAAAAATCTAGTTTTAAATTAATGAAAATAATGTTTAAATTATTTTGGGGTTGAAATCTATATTTTAAAAGCTCCTAAAATATGTCTTGGGTAAAATCCAAAATCGGCACAAAGTATTGTGGTTCATAGTTAGATTTCCAAGAATAATAGAACATGCGTTTGTGTGTCAATTGTTTGCTTGCACATGTTGTTTCCTGATTAGTTTAAGGTGTGTTTGTTTAAACTCTCATGTGATGCACCTAGTGTTTACCGTTAGATCTTATTAATCGATGGCCTGCATGTGCTATTAGTTAATCTTTGTGCATCCTATTTTACCCAATCAGAAAGAAGTATTGTGAGGTCACTCATTAGCCCTTAGATTTGAATTAGACCTGTTGCATTGATCTTATTCTTTTATTTCCTTTTATCTTACAAATTATTCCATGCTTAGTATAAATACATACCCTTGGGTCCCCATTTAGAGACTTTAGCATTTTTGTCAGTTAAGAGAAAAGAGGGAGAAGAGAGAAAATAAAAGGAGAGAAAAAAAGAAAATTATTTTCAAACTCTGTCAAATTTTTTCGTGAAAATCTTTTAGAGAGTTTAGGGTTTCTAAGTCCTCATAGTTTTAATCTCTCTCTCAACAGCCTCACGCGATTTTGGATATTATTTCTTTTTAAAAATTTGTAGATCTAATGTCAAGTGATACAGTTCACGTTTTAGCCCCTAGGCTATTTTTTTCTGAGTATTTTGAGAAATCATTTCTTATTGGATTCTGTTTGTGTAAAGTTTTAAAAACCTTTTAATCTAGCATCTCTCTTGTTTACAAACTAAAATCATGACTTGCATGTTTCAATTCTAAGAAATTTTTCATTTCGAAAAATTTTGTTTATAAATCATTTCTCAGTATTTGATTTTTAAAGATTCGAAAGAAAGTCAGATTGTGCAATATTTTTTTAAAAATATCAAGTCTACATTTCAAAAGTGTGAAAAAGGATTTCATATTTAGATTTGTTTTAATTCATTGGATTCATCTGTAATTAAGTGTGTGTGAGTACATGAATGGCATTTTAGGCACATCACTCACTACACTATCACCCACGAACACTAAAGTGTGTTATTGGTTAAGAGATTTTGACTACCTAGTCGACATCACAAAAAAGGAGAAAAGGAGCAGAGCAAGGAACAAAGAAAGGACAATCTGGTTTCTTCAAGAAGTCAGAAAGCATACCCAGAATGAGTGGAATCTCGTTTAGGTATATTTCTAGACTTAGAATAGGAATTAATTGTATGATTTTTGTCGTATTCTTATAACCTAAAAATGTTTATAGTGGATTTTATTTTTGTGGCGTAGAGGCCACCGTGGATGTTTCCCCAATTGGGTGGCATTTTACCTCGTAAAAGTTTTTTGTCTCTTGTGCGTGCTTTTTAATTATTCATTGCTACATTCTACAACTCGGACTTAGGTTTATTTTAAAACCAATTTCCGGGAGACTTAAATAATTTGTTCATCAAACTGTTTTAACACATCTTGTGTTCTTATAAAGATTTTTGTAATGGTTTCTTCAAAAAGCGTTTTTGGAGCTCATTAAACCTTTTTAACTTTTGTTAAAATAACATAGTGAGCTTTTTCAGAATTCAAGGGAAAATCCTCCCAACTTTGAATTATGGATTCCTCGAGGGTTAAAAACCAACGAAGAGCGTTGTCCTTCAAAAATGTTGGAACATCTGGGCCATTATTTTCTCGGAGGCACCTGGGAGAGTCATGGCTCGTAGGTAGATTCGAAGATGAATAATTACGGTCCCGCAGCCCCCGAACTTCTCAATGTTAGGCATTTTGAACTTTTTCAGTAGCCTATCTTTAGGGTAGGGAGACATATGGGTGTAATCCATGTAGTTCTCGAAGATTTGAACCTGGTCAAACTTCTTGGTTAACATCTTAAGATACTCCTTGATCTTGTTTCACTCTTTTTCTTTTAAATCGATATGTACTGGCATGTTAGCCCTTGGTTGGGAAAAATTTAGCATAGGGAGTAGAGCTAGTGGTGGGCTATTAGCAGGAGGCACACGTGGAACATGTTGATATTCTTCCAGGATACAAACAAGCTCAAGTGAGGTTGGACCCATAGAACGAGGGAAGAGGACCTCGGGCTCCTCAGGAACTAGGATTTAGTTTTGCTATATCTCGTGAACCTCGGACTAAAATTTGTCAATATTGGCGGTAAGTTGGACTAGGACTGTCATCAAATCTAGTTGCACATTCGGTATTTGGTATGCGTTTTCCATGGAGAGTTTGTGAAGGTGGATTACAGACTCATAGTAATTAGCGGAAGAACTGATGGAGCTTCAAGTTGGTTCTACAGAAGACCGAATCAAATAGGGAGTCCGGCCATGGGTCGGGTTTGCGATCGACCTGAGAAGAAAAAAGATTCAAAATTATTTTTGAAAGAGAAAAAGGAAGAATTATTTTTATTGAAGAAGAGGAAAATGTTTTTGACTCTTTTTTGGAAAGGGAAGGACAAAATATTTTTGGTATTTTTTTTATAAAAGGAAGGAAAAATGTTTTTGACGTTTAAGACAAAAGGAGGAAATTTTTTTTTGGTATTTCATTTTTTGAGAAAGGGGGAACGGAGCGAGGGAAAAATTTCAGCATGATTATTATTATTATTATTATTTTCTCACTTATATTAGGTTTTCCTAAATGCAAAAAAGAAATGTTGAGCGGGACCCGAGTCTAGAAAAATGGGTTTGAAAAATATGTAAAACATGGTTTGACTTGTTGCTAGGCTCGTGGACAGGGTCCCATTTTGAAAACAGATGAAATCGCATGAAAATTTGGGTGGCATACCGACCCAATATTTTGGCAAATTTTGTATAGTAATCGGCAGACTAAATCTAAGTGCCCTAGGTTTGACGTCTATATGAGGGCATGTCGTTGTTGAGTTAGTGGAAAGGTTTCCCCCTTTGGCATGACTTCCATGATATACGTCTTGATTTTGAGGGAAACCAGTATGTGTAGACAATCCATTTGATATACCCGAGTATACGTGAACTGCCTCACTATATAACTCGCAGGGACATTATGTGTGAGAGAGAATTCGATATACTCGACGTACCTGAACGAATCCCCTGCTATATACCTCCCATCGTGAGTATGGTCAATAAGTACGATGCGAGGGGAACCGTTCCATATATGTCGAAGGTAATAGGCCAATGGAAAGCTAGAGTCATATTGCTTAGGCTAATTGTGCCCTGCCGGACCAGCGCCCATCACAAAGTGACCCCTCAATACGAGATAAAATTTGGTCAATGTAGCGATTCTCTTGGTGATATAGTGTGAAAAATGTATGATTCTTGATTAGTATATTATGGAAAAAGTATTTTACTTGCCATGATGAGAAGTATACTAATAAGGAAGAATGTACAAGTATTATAAAAAGTAAAACTAGTGTGGAGCATGAAGATTTCACTAATCATGGATACGTGAGAGTGAGTATTGTATGAGTATCTATAAGTGAGTGTGTGGTAGTGAGCCTAAGCATGTACTAACTACAAGTGTGATAAGTGGAGGTGCGTGTTATTCAAGTCTAAACATGGTTATTCTAAGTGGTGGGTTAAATATGTGGATATAAGTGACCCTATATACAAGTGTAGGTAGTGTGAGGTGTTTATGGAGAGTATTTACAAGTGTGTGAAATGAAAAGTGAGTGAGAGGTGATATGAACATTAGGTAGATGTATACAAGAATTAATAGAGGAGAAAAGGGAACATACAGGTAGGTGCATATGCACACAAGCAGAACCTCGGAGAGTTGACTTTGGTCAAATGGGGCCTGAAAGCCCCCGGTGACCTTCTGGAGTAAAACAAGTCATTCGTCCATACCGTAAGGCTAATTTAAACACATGGGGGATCCTCGAAAATGGTATTAAGTGCCTTTCAAATATTCATTCTGTCTCATTCAAGCTGAAGAGTTGACTTTGGTGAAATGGAGCTTGGGAGCACCCGGTGGCCTCCAGATCAGTTTTTAATGGAAAACGAATCATTCGTTCGAACCTTTATGTTGTTGAATGCACGTGGTGGAACGTTGGAAAGGGTATTCAGATCCCTTAGAAGTTTCATGAGCTTTTTCTTTGACAATAAAGTTTATTGGCGTCAAACGGGGCTCGGGAGTGTTCGACGGCCTCTAAATCCGTACTCGGAGTATGACCTAGGATTTATAGTAAATGGGTAAGTGTTAGGAACCTAAGGAAGGACTTAGAGGGTCCTATAATGTGGTGTCTACATGACCCCTTGAAGGTGGGTGGGTGTAACCTCCTGAAGTCCTTCAGGATGAAGGCGGAGGTAGCACTCTCAATCGTCCCACTATGATCTGGACTATGTCGTTTCGAGAGGGAGTCATCAAGATGGATTATGGATTTTTCAATACATCTAAGCTCGCGAGTACCTGACCGGATAGATGCATCACGATGTGGAGGTATCTACACGAGAAAGGAGAGTTCAGTACACATTAAATGAAATAAAAGTGGTAGCAGAAGTTGTTTACTTTAACAATGACTAAACTAATAACTAAGAAGAAATGTATAAGGAAGCATACCAAGAAATTTTAAACACTCCATCACATCTGGGGATCTCATTGCTCCGAGACCATTTCTAATGCCCTGACCTGGGTTTGGGTCACCGTTGGATCAACCCACACCAAATCAAGGGATTAAAGAGGGAAGGGGAAAGTCTAGTTTTATCTTTTAAGAAAAGCCCTTTGATTTCACCATCTATTAAAGGCCAAATTTACTAATTTTAAGTTGGTAAGATAGGTTACCACTTTAATTAATTAAATTAATTTACAAGGTTTATTTATAAAAATCGAATTTATTCCACAACTACAATTAAATAAGAAATAAACCATAATCCTCCTTGTATTATTACAAACCATGGCCAAAGGCCCAAATAAAATGCTTAAAGTCCCAAATTTCTAATGTTCCAAATTAAAATTACGAGCACTAACGGCGTTAATTTCCCTCAGGGGCCTTACCGGCGTCCTTTATAGCGTCCCTACTCAGCGTACCTGGCATGGGGGTGGGGGGTTTAACATAAAAACAGGGGTGAGGGAATGCTCAACAGGGTGTCTAATACTAAGCTTTACATTTTCTATGAAATACTATACATATAACATGTATTTTAGTCAATTCCAAAAACATTAAAAATTTAGTTAGTAACACCCGAGCGATGAGCTCATACCCATCCTTAACCATTTCATTCCACCATTTACTAGTTTTAGATACTAATTAATCATATTGTATTCTTTAGTTGCTTTCTTATTCTATTTCATTAGGTTGTCTTACTTACATTTTCAGGCACAACCAATATCATTCCTTTTTTGTTATCTTTCTCAAAATCTTCCAATATCTTCATAATTTACCGAGCTCCACACCACCGACTATGCTACCATATTCTCTAGCCAGTGATTTTGGATCTTTCACCCAAGGGCTTTGGGCCCTTCTTAATTATTCTCAGTGTCATCTGAGTCCATATTACTGTGTTTTAATATTTTTTCTAATGTCCCCATTAATACATCATTTTACCATTTTTATCATTTCTATGGTCTATGTCACTATTTCATCTCGTCAACATACCATTTTGTCTACTTTTTTGGTTTTTCATAAAAACCGACCGATAAGGTCTAACAAGGAAGTCCAACCACTAGGAACCCTTAATTTTATAAAAACTTACCATTTTGAGCTTTCTTCATCATTACTTTTTGAAAAACATATTTAAATCACTATGGCATAAAAAATCAACATGTCCTTTCAAAACCATCCCTTTTATGATTTTATGTCCAAAATCAAGCTCCATTATTTTATGTCTTACTACACAATATATTTAACCATTTGAAGACCATTTTAGCCAAATGTCTACTACTTTTCCCTATTATCTCATGTGACTTCAAATATTATTTTTCTTCATTCTAACAATATTTATAATACATATTTGGGGCTATTATTCTACATTTAATTATTACCTCATACAACCCATTTCAAGATGCTTTATCAAGTCTAAAAAGTCTTCTACTAGCATACTACATGTTTTTACACATGTTAAGGAGTAATTCAAGCCCAGGAATCTCCAAAATATGAACTAAACAAGATATAAATTATGGGCTTGCATTTTTCATGATTTCTTTCCATATTCCAAGGTTAACATGCCATTTATTCGTAAATATACATTTAGGTTGTGTCTTCTCTAAAAATTCATTTTCGCAAGAATTAAATACATATTAACAAATATCTTCATTTTTGGCACTATATCATATCTAGCATCCATCGTACACATTTTTCATAGGTATAAAACCTTGAAATCTTAGAGAGAGAAAAACCCTAACTTAAGGTTTTAAGAGGAGATAAAGAAGAAGATAATGATTGGACTTCTTAAGTCCAAATATACCAAAAAGCTCTTCAAAAACCCTCCAAAACTACATTAGATTCTCCTGCTTGCTTGATTCGACCCACTTCTACCCCTGATAAAACTTGTAAAAGGAAAATAAGGCTTGGAAATAGGGTGTAAATGATGTATTGTAGTGGTGGAAAGGTGTAACAATGGAGGGAATGGATTGGGGAAGATGACAACCTCTTAAAACTTGAGAGAGAGAGAGAGAGAGAGAGAGAGAGAGAGAGAGAGAGAGGTTATAGTTGATTGAAAATGGTGGGGGGATAACCCACTATTTCTATCATTTTAATAACCCCAAAATATCCTTAAAATGATCGATTAAAAACTCAAGCCAAACATGCCAAAGTTGTTTAGGGTGATCTGATCAATCTAAGGGTTCAAAACACGATAGCACACAAGGGCAACTCGAAATAATAAATTTCTGATGCGATTGTTCGAACGACTTCTGGTCTCATTCAAATGAGATCCCTCTTAGTTCGAATGACAGGGGACTTCGTTCGAACACCGACTTCCAACGAGATTCTAGAGAGCAAGGTAAATAGACCATTCTTGTAGTCATTAGAAGTTCATTCGAACGACATATACACCTCGTTCGAACAACTTTAGATTTCCACTATATAAACTTAAGCCCCCAAAAATGCAATTCTATAAGCGCGAAGGTCAAAATGATAATTAAATCTCAATATTCATTTACAAATATAAATTTAATTGGAAAAAGATACAATCTTGGGCACATATATTACAAAAATCTTGCATTGTAAAACGTGAGATTCTCTTTTTCGTCCATATCTTTTGTTGCCTTAGGGAAGAAACCTATTGATGTGAGGTTGAGAATTAGTTCCAAGGTTTTAAATTTTATGTCCACATATTTGAAAAAACAAAATTCCTATTAAATTTAATGAGTTTTATTTATTACTCAAATTAAATTGAACAATCTCACTTTTTTGTGGAAAATCCCATCTGTTTAATTGGACAATTTGAAATTGAGCAGTCTCCATGGTTATATGTTTAATTTTTTTTTTAAATTATGGGGTTTTAGTGCCTAATTAGAAAATATAAATTGAATTTTTGGATTTATTTTTTGAATGTAAGGGAAGTTCGAATTTATATTTAGTATACATGTTTTGGACGCGCGGAGACCTAATATTTTTAAATACATTAAAATTAAACTTCTCTTTTTGACAATGCTCACAAAAGTCTTAAATTATTAAGGGGAAGAGGGATTTGGTCACAAACAAATCCCACAGACTCCACCAACGATTTGTAGGATTTCAATAGCAAGTAGGCCCTTGAAAGAGGAATGTTAATTATTGTGGTAACCAGTGAAAATTTCCTTACGGGTAATTTTGGCCTCGTATTCATATGAGCGGTCCCCAAAGGAAGAGTCTATGTGATATGGGATAGTCTAAAATTAGTTGGTTGTATACATTTAGACACAAAATTATAGTAGGTTCTCCAAAGAGGAATGTTATTATTTTGCGGGACAGAAGCGTCAGCTATAAATTTTATTTGGCATAATCTTTTCTTAGATGGTAAAATTAATGGAATTGGTCGACCTAATGTGATTATGTATAGTAGGTTCTCCAAAAAGGAATGCTATTCAAATGGTAATTGGGATGCTGGTGAATTCTTTTTTAAATGGTAGAAGGAACCAACTTTAAATTGAATTCAAGTTAATTGTCTGTCATAATATGTTCTTGATTATGTGATTCTCTAGTTTTAAGTGGTAGCTCAGTTATTCACATTTTTCACACTCAATTTTATTTACCTTCTGGTAATAATTAAAAGGAAAAAATTTAAATTGGAAATAATGTTGACGATAGAGAAATGCATTTGTGAATTTTCTCATTGTTGTCTTGAATAGTCACATTATAAGATTTCAGTACGAAAATCTAGAGTATAAGTGGGAAATAATAATGGTATGACACAATGTGACTTGTTCATTAAGTCAAATATATTTTGACATCACTATTAATCAGTGTCTATTGCCTATACTATGATAATTATCTCACATTTAATGTTTGATAATCAAGGCATATAGTTAGGCAGGTTGCCATAAGTGATTTTGAAGGAATATTAGTATGATTGACAAAACCCTAGTTATAATATTGTGTTTTAATGGTGATTTCTCATCTAAAGGAACTTGAAATCTAAAGATGAGAAATTGATGGTGAAACCCAAGTCGATATCCTCAGTAACAAAGTTTTTATCATGATATCATATAAGTATTCAAGTTACTGAAATAACTTCACTTATCAGCCGAAAGGTTGTTAGAAGCTAAAGTCAAATAAAAAACTATTAAGTCGGAATTCGAACAATGGCTAGGTTTCAAAGACAGTTAGTGAATTTCACAATTGCAAGTGAATTCACAAAGAGGAGTCATAACACTAGTAGGAGTTGATAAGATTATGTTTTTTTAAAGAACAAGAGAGATACATTTTATTAGCAAAAAAGTTGAATAATATTTATGGTTTGTTCTTTGATAAGCTGGAGAGTAGACACACGAGTCATTAATCACTGGTTCTAGGAAACTAGTCAAGTAGTCATAGGCGAGTTTATCTACTACTGGAAATTTATAGTTGCAGTGGGAGACGTGAGTCTGAGTTTTGATAATTAGAGATTAGTTTTAAATGATTGTTTGAAGGAAATTTGGTTCAACGCCTACTCTTTTTATGGAAGTATATTTGTTTTATTTTAATAAAATATGTGTTATTAATGGTAATAAACAATATATCCATCTTTGGTACTAAACCGTATAATCATTATAAAATAAATCTCATATTTTGTACACTGTATTTTTTGAATAATATTAATGATTTATCACTAAATGGATATGATTATTCTCTATTAACCAAATTATACTTATAGCACCAAATGCCCAGGTCATTTTATTTAAATTAATTCTAAACCGCTAGAAGGTGGGTTCTTACATTCACTAAAAGTGGCGGAACTTCTAGCTAATGAATATGGTTTAGATGAAAAATGACCTAGGGTATTATAGTTAAGAAATATTAGACTTGGTTTATTATCATTGATGTAATTCTAGAACTACCTATTCAAGAATTTGAAAAATACAGATCAATAGCTTAGATTATATCTATGAAGATCATGCTACAAGTTACTTCTAGTAACGGTGTGTCAAAGAAAGAAGAATTAGGTTTCTTCCACACATGATAAGATTGATGTTGATTATTCATAAGATATAAATACGCATATGTCAAGATTGTTTTCCAAGTCAGTTTCATTTACTCTCGTTAAAAATAATGGATTTTTTTCAATTAAATTTCGCAACTTCATATAATGGGTACTGAAACACTGTGTTGGGAGAAAACTTGACAAGTTGGAAAAAAGAATAAATGTTTAAATCTATATTCTAGACCACATTCCCAAAAATATTGTTCGCCACAAATGAAGGTCTAATAGGATTATGTGAACTTCTTTCATGCCACCAGTATAGATGAAAACATCACAAAGAAATGAGTATGACATTCTAATACCTTATCATAGTGGGAGGATTGTCAATTATCATAATGGTGAAAACCATATGAACGCATCACGATTTGTACACCCATAAAGGTATAACTTTATAATAGTGGGAGCATTTATTATTCTTTGGATTGTGACCCATCGTGGCACCTAGAGAAGAAGATAACAAACCATGAAACTATAATAAGGTATTCCTTCACAAGGATGCAAAGCATTCTTGGAAAAGATATGATATTTAATGCCATATAGATTCACCAAGATGGGGTCTAATCCATCATTTCCAAGTGAATATAGTGAGATAGGTAATCAAATTCATGATTTTGATAAATGGTTGGATGTGTTCAGTGTGTAAGAAAGGAGTGATAGAAGCGTGGTGGCATTTTTAGATACTAAATGTATAAATATATTTATCATCGTACGCAATGTAAGGATATGTCATACAGTTAGACTATATAAGTCCAATCAGTTTGATATGAAAACAATAGAAAATTCTATTATATTTTTGGATATTTGATCACTATAAAGAATGTACTTTTAATTATCTAAGTTATCATATTGATATTGTTCTATCAAAACTTTGTTATACAATATTCCAAGAGAGACTTTTAGTCTTTCAGATTTTGAATTTGTATTATTCTAGAATAGAACATTTGTTTTGGGAGAATAAATATTCAAGTACCTGAAAAGGATTAATGAATATATATTTGGTTTCCATATAAAAAGATAATAACTTGTAGGTTCCTACTTCATGTATTCAGTTAGATTTAAGATTCTAGAAAGTGTATAGTATGCCTTGTATAAGAAATTATACATAAGGGAGTTTCTAATGGCTGTGATTGCATTGGCTGACAACTGGTAAGACTATTACTTTAGGTGTAGGGTACGGTTGCTAGATGCACGGTTCCATGTCTTTGAGTATAAGTGGGAGATTGTTGGGGTTGTATACTAAAAGTCGTGGTTCAATAGTGAATTTTAGTATGTCTATTTAATTAGAATCTTCACAAATGATGTTCGCATCATATTATTTTATATATTTATGCATAGGTGTCTTTTATTCTACACAGTAGATGATTTGGTGTGTAGAGTTAGGCTTACACATGGAAGATCAAATCATCAGTCCTTGTAAAATATAAATTTGGTTCATAATCTTAGATGGACGTAGACACACCATCACTAGGATTGTAGCACACTATTTTAGTAGGTCTATCTAGATTACAGGAAACAATATAGTTTAGACTTATTGTGCTAATACACTTTGTGTGTATTGAACATGGCTAATTTGAGATAATTGTCTTTATACTAACTATATAAGATAATGCACATCTCATGGATATTATGAGCGATTAAGCTCTTAATCTGTACATAATTAATGGACACGTGCACCAATTGTTCATTACTTTCACCTATTGAGTGAGATTTATTTATGGATCAAGAAGCTTGGTAGATTGTGTAATGGTGATTAGTGTTTGGTGAAAGTTGATTATGAATAGAATCCACGTCTTGGTATAGAGATTGACGATACCTTCTCAATATAGCTAATATGTTTTGATTATGTCAAACTCGGTCAGTGTATTTAATTATTCCACATATCAAATAAGTTAAACGAATGGTCTCAAGAAATTTATAAGAGGTCTATTAAATATAATTATCACTAATTTATTTCAATCGACGGGTATCTATAATCTTAACGTGGGGAGATTATGAAGCATTTAATAACGAGGAACTCGAAATTATAATTTTTAAATAGTAGACTAGAGTGCAAATATTATTGATTTATAGAATTATGGAATTAATTATAGAATTTAATTAGGATTCCTAATTCTGTAGGAAGCTGCTCTCTTATTTCTCTTGGGGGTGGGTCCCCGTGCTAGACTATATAAGCAACCCATTGTCTCCTCATAATTGTGGGATCAATATAGATCAGAAAAATACATGAAAAAGGAGTTTTAGGGTCTGATACTTGCTGACAACACACCAATGACATGTATCGGCTTAACGAAATTGCATGGAGGATCTCCAGGTCTCTTTCAAAGCTCTCATGTTGTAAAATCAATTATGTGGAATTAGAGAGTCCAAAAATTTCAAAAGTAAAACCACTAGTTACTGACATATAGAGGAAGAGGCACAAGAAATTTCAAGTCATTTGGATATTGGTTGATCCACCTGCTTCCCACATCTTTACAAAATAATAATTCACGAAGCAAATATGACAACACATATTAGATCCGGAATCGAATTAAGAACGGATCAAGAAGGTGAATTAAATTTTCAAAAAAATGTTGTAATATAAATAAAAATTTATATAAAACTTTTGGATTCATGGATATGAAGGTTTGGGGATGAAATTAATTCAAGAATACACAATTTCATCTGCCCAAAAAAATGCATGACACGTCATGGTATCTATTTGTTATAGCTACAGCTTGAGAACCTTTGATGGGATAGGGATGAAATTTTTTCTATGGGTTCAAAAGGATGGGTCCTAAATTTTTCCTACGGGTTCGAGAGGATGGGGCCTAAATTTTTTCTACGAGTTCAAAAGATATAAAAACTCACTAAAGATTTTATTTTGGTGTTGATATTATTTTTGAAAAAGTCATTTCAATTTTGTGGCTGCCACAATGCTAGATTTACGACATGAATTGGTGTAACACAAAAGAGATCAAATCTCTAGGGTTCAAGCCATAAGGAATCGCAGAGGTATGAGATGTTGAATATCCTATGTAGATACACCATAAATATTATTTTTTGAAATCCAAGTATCGTTTAAATAAAATGATCTAGTATTTGATTTTAAGTCCTCCTGAACTTTAACCCATTGATAACATTGTTTAGAAAATGGTGGCATTGAAAATTCGTATCTCAAAATGTGTTATCATCATGCACTTCCGTTGGCCTATTTTCGAGCTTCTTCCGACATTACTGCTTTGACGTAGATTTCGTAGCAACATATTGAAAACACATACATAAAAGAAAAATAAGTCTCGGATTTGATATAGTTAAATGGCAAGACTAGAGTGCAACAACAACATGTTGCCTTGCAGGATTTGATTTTAGTTGTTAGTTGGACACAACAATTTTTTTACTTCACTTCGATCAAAGATCAGAATAAGGATTTCCAATACCTATCCCTTGCACCAACATAAAAACCAATTCACTAGATTAACTTTAAGCCAATCTTCTTTCATAAAATTTCCTTAGTATTCGTATTACAAATTAATTTTATTTATAACACTCAAAATAAGCAAAAGGAAAGTGGGAGGAAAAGACCACGTGACACAATAAGAACTATTTTCCATATCCTAAAATGATTAAAAAAATTACAAATTTCTTAGTAAAGATTGATGCATAGGAAAGTTGCACACCCTACAAGAATGTTCACCAATATGAAACAAAAATATGACCCCAACAACACATGACACATGAATTAAAAGGTATGTAAAGAAAATCAAGGATATATTTTAGAAGAATGTAATGATATTTATTTTGGTTGCATGTTTACTCATTATCACACCCCAGCACTTATATCGAGATCACATTCTATGAAAATGTAATGATATTTATTTTTTTCTTTTTGGTTATTTATGAGAGAGAAATGGTGTATGTGAGCAAAAACCTTATAATATATGAAATTTCTATAAAAATATCACTGTATAGCGATTAAGTTAGTTTTATCACTTTTGAAAAATTTATGACAAAAAAATATGGTATGATAGTAAATTGGTCTCTGACATGTGAATGCAAAAATTAAAATTTTGACTAGTTCTTAACTGAAACATCAAAAAATATGCTTAGTGTGTTGAGATCAAATAAGTTGCATACATGTCTTTCAACTCTACTAGCATAAATATGGACAATTTGTTATAAGGATTTGCATGTTATGTATTATCTGTTCTTTTTTTTCATTCATTTTCCCACCTTTCCTAATCAGATAATGTTCTTAAGTCCTCACTTATATTATCATTTGATTAAAAAGATAATTCAGGCAAATGTAGAGAAACATATGCATTTTGCAAAAAGATTTGGGTAACTCGTAACTAATTATCTATATATAATAGACACATGAAAAATTCGCTCCAAGAAAATATTTAAAATAATTATTGTGCAACAAGATGCTTATATACCTCTATAAGTGAACTTGGGTAACATAAAGCATTGGTTCACTAAATGCAGCATGAATTTTCCTCCTATTCGTATGCTAATTTATCACTTCAACGTCCTTCGCAAGGTCATTGTTGACAAATTTGAATTGAACACTTCAAGAATTATAAAAGCATAAGACAAATATGCGTAACAAAAATACCATAGAAAAACTAAACACCCCGAACTATATAGTCCATTTCATTTTACTTGGGACTATAAAAGCGAATAGAAAGCTGCCTTCAACTATTAAATTTTCACGCTAAAATAATTATACAAACATAAAAAATGGTGTATGGGAGTTTCAAAACCAATTAATTAGAAAGAAATTAGTTGTTAGATTACACACCGGACACTACTATCACATCAAACCCGTGTGGGTGTGTTACTATGTATACATGTGTGAATGAGCAGATTATGTGCGTGTTACGGGGGAACAATCTAAACAGTTAAAAAACTCGGGTTTAGATAAAAATGGGCTCGTAATAGTTAGGTAAGAATCACAATTAGAGATAACCACAAATATGGTTTACACCTGCGTGGATCCTAGGAAGATATGGGACTAATGAAGCAGTGAGTTTATCAACAAGCAAGGGAAGTCCTTCACTGCTCCATCAGTTCCTTACTTATAAATGTAACCGTTACCCTATGGAATAGGGATATGTATTTCATGGTACTAAGAGAGAGAAGAGTATAATTAGAATAGTGGAACAGCCCATGGACGTAGGTCGTTAATGAACCAAGTAAATGCTTTCCTTGTGAGATTATTTTCTTTTTGTTTAGATTTAGCGTTTTAGGATTATTATCCATTTGATAATTTTACATACAATTATCACCGTTAGTGGGAAATGATTTTCTCTCCCTAAATCAGTTAAAGTTAATAAGCAAAGCATGTCTCACCCACATAGTTCATCTCTTCCACGCAATGGTCACCAGTAGGGTAGACTGCCAGACACCAAAGTGAGGTCTGAAATCCACCCTAACAGGAGTCAAGGCACTCCTCACACAAATTGTAACCTAGAAAAGAAACACTTTAAACAAATCAACAAGAAGCCTAGATCCATAAAGATATCACAATTGGTTAATGCGTACGAACAACGACTCCACCAGTAGGAAGAGGCCGCATGCCTCCATATGGTGGTAAATGCAAGTCTTGAGCGACTCCTAAAAGTTATGGAATGATAGCTCCACGAAAATAAATGTAGACACCGTGGTCGAACACTCAGCCCTCAGGCGAGTAAAACTGACATCTGAGGAAGGAGTTCACATCACAATCAAGATAACTCTGAGCACCAGAGTCATATGACGAGATGGGATTAAGAGGAAGGACATCGTATACATGATATCCACAATCTTGCTAGGAAATGGATGGATTAACACCTCTATAATAATGGGGATAGATCCACCAATAAACTATCTAGGAGGGCCCTCATCACCCAAACACAGTCTCCTTTTTAAGGGAAATTGAAGAGAATGAACCCCCAAAGAAGTTTTCAACTCCAAGGTTCAAAATTTAAGATCGAAAGAATGACCCCATTGACCACATGTATCAGTACATGTGGTCCATGACCTTGTGGAATCACAATGATGCCTTTATTTGCTTCATACTCCCCTCCATACTTGGGGATATCAAGAAAAAGTTGATTGAGATATTAACACACAGGTCGACCAATAATTTTAAATATCTTGGTGAATCCTTCACTACTCTTTTCAACACCAACAACATCCATCTGAAGATAATGGATTCTACCTTCATGATAAGGAAGAAGCCACATAAAACCTTATGAGTATATGCTAGACGGTAATAGGAACTATACAATGAGTTTGAGGACTACTATAAGCAAGTTTTTGTAGCCTCACTTAATATAGGGATATCAAACATATTTACGTTACATCAGTCCCTCAGTAAAAAAGAGGAGGACACCATCGATGACTGCATATCTCACATAGAAAAATATTTGAAAGTGGAAATGTGGTCGAAGTCACCCATGATGACAAAGGGAACTTGAAGGAGACCAAAGGTAATGACAGAGAAAATGCCACTAAGAAAGGAGGAAAGAGGCAGAAAAAAGGATATAAGAATGGGGCAAGGTCCATTGAAGAAGTTAAATTTTGAAAATGGCTCTAGAAACTGATAGTGGTAAAGAAGAATAAGTGAAATGGGAGAGTATGAATAGACTTCATCGACGTCAATAAAGCTAGTCCCCGACACAACTTTCCTTTCCCAAATATTAATAAATTGTTCAACGCTATAGCCAATCATGAATGAAATAGTTTCCGGGAAGAATACTCAAGGTACTACCAAATCCCCTTATTCGGACCCGACCAAGATAAGACCATGATCATCACCATTCTTATCTTGTATTGTTACAAAGTCATGCCTTTAGGTCTCAAGAATGTGAGAGATACATATCAACAGTTAGTCACCAAGATGTTCAGGCAACAACATGGAGACACGATGGAGGTGTACATTGATGACATTCTTGTCAAGAGAAAGTATAAAGCCGACCACTTATAGGACTTGGAAAATACTTTTGAGATTATTAGATTTATAAAATGAATATCAACGCAGCCAAATAATCCTTTTAGGTCTAATTCAAGAAGTTCCTTAGGTATTTAGTTAGCAAAACAATGATTGAAGCCAACCCCGACAAGATAGTGGCAATTAATAATCTTCATCTTTCAAAGACGCGTCGCGACATAAAAAACTAATAAGAATGCTATCATATCTCATTGATTCATCTCCAAATCATCTGAAAGATTTCGACCATTCTATTATCTGTTCAAAAATGAGAAAGGCCTCACCTGGAACGAGGAATTCATGGAATCTTCGATGAAATAAAATCATACAAAAGCCATCCTCCTCTCCTTTCAATGGGAGAGACTAACTGAATAAGAAATAATCATGTAAATGGCATTCAAGAATTTGTTAAATAATCTTCCAAAAATCTTAAAAATGATAACATTTTGTGTCCATGCACGAGTTGTATGAACGAAAAATATAAATCATTGGTAGAGGTTGAGTTGCATTTAATAAAGTGGGGAATCTGTCAATACTAAAAAATATGGACATACCATGGTGAAAAAAATATACCTTATGTTCCAGAAGAATTGTCGGTACCCGACAGCATAACGGAACCCCAACGAGTGGAAGAGGTACATGATTCACCAACACATCGTCCATTGACTGACTTAATTGATGATGCTTATGGACTCCACAACCATCAAAACCAACAACCTATGGATACGAATAGTGTTCATGATGGCCAGCCAAATGAAATTTTTTATGTTGAACTTCCAGGAGATCGGGAATACATACGGTTGAAATCTGATGCGGCTAGATCGTTGTATAAATATTGCGGTGAAGATCACCCGATATTATATTCAATGATTCGTTTGCATAATTTGAAGAGTCAATTTAGTTTATCTGGGAATAGCGTAACCATAATTCTTAAGTGGGTTAAAGTTATTCTCCTAAAGAGAAAACATTACCCGATAATTATCCTAACATGAAGAAGATCTTGAAGGGTTTGGGTTTGAAATACAAATATATTCATGCATGAAAGCATGATTGCATATTATATTGCAACGAACATGAAGAGAAGGATGAATGTCATGTATGTAGTGAGGCAAGATATGTGGTTTGTGAAAATGGAAAAGACAAAGCAACAAAAACTCTAAGTTCTTACAAGTTCCACAAAAGGTTTTGAAGTATTTTTCGATTGGGACACGAGTCCATGACATTTATGGACTTGTGTAAGTTCTTACAAGTTCCACAAAAAAACCCCAACGAGGCCATGACATAGCACACTCGATGCAAGGTGGGGGGGAATTAGATGCGCCATCCAGTTGATTCACCCACCTAGCAAATTTCAAATGCACAACCCCATGAATTTGAAAAGGAACCACGAAAAGTTCCTCTCTAAACCGATGGGTTTAACCCTTTAGATAATTTAAGTACTACTAAGAGTTATTATTCAGTTCCCTTGGGGCTTTTAAGTCTCCCTCCGACACTATGCATGAGAAAGGAATTCACATTATTATCTTTGTTAATAGCTAGACCAAAGTCTCCCAGTGATGATATTAATATATTATTAGCAACATTAATTAAAGAACTTAAAAAGTTATGGAATAAATGCGTGATGGCGTTTGAATCTCATAAGGGTGAAGAGTTCACACTTAAAGAAATATTGATATGGGCGGTCCATGACCTTCCACCTTGTTTGGTTGTATTCTTCATGGTTATTATGGATGCCCCAGATGTGGGGAGAAAATTGATGTTAGTCGGCTAAAACATAATAGTAAGATGAGTTACACGGGTCACTATAGATTTCTATTGACCAGTTACCATTTTAGGAACGTTAAGTCTAACTTTTTGCCTCTCAATCACGAGAAAAGATTGCCACCTTCTTGGCTTTCTAGTCAGCGGATCGAGGAGAAGGCGATGAATTTGACCGCAAGAAATAGGTATGTAGGCAAACACCCCCCATTTTTAACCTGAAGTGTAAAGCTAGGGGGATCTGGACGTCCCTAGTAATGTGAAGTCGTGGTCTCGATGATCAATATTTTTTTATTTGTTGTATTGGAAAGATCATCATGTAAGGCATGTATTTGATGTGATTCTCACAGAGAACAATGTTGCATAACATATGATAGGAACATCTATGAGTGGATCTAATTCCAAATATGGAGAGCGGGCCGGCCTAAATCTACACGATATGAAAATAAAGAAGAAATTGACATTAAAAAATATCCTACAATAGAAACATTTTCTACCCACTGGCTGCTTACATAATGACTACTAGTGAGAAGAATATCCACTTAAACACCTTGTTCAAATTAAAGACTCTAACTGGTTATTCTGGTAATTTACGTAGTGTAGTTAGCTACTAAGAAAATGACTTGAAACAGAGCAAGTCTCACGACTGGCACGTAATCATCCGACTAATCCCTTTATTATTTTTGCATTGCTTTTCTGAACACAAAGATATCTGTCGGGAAATTATTCAAATCAGTTTGTGTTTTACCCTACTTTATGAAAAAGCGGTAAACAAAAGGCACATTAAAGCTGTGAAATCAACTTTAGCCAAGGCAGTTTGTGAATCAGACATATATTTTCCTCCATCTTTCTTTGATATCAGCATCCACCTGCTTGTGTAATTATGCAATGAAGCTTTGTAATGTGGTCTCGTTAGGTATCGTTGGATGTATCCTTTTGAGCACTTAATGAAAACCTTCAAAGATTACGTAAATAAGACACGATATATTGGAGGGTCAAATACTAAAGAATACGTAACGATGGAATCATCGTTATACGCTAGAGAACATATGCCAAAACAAGAAGTAAGGAGGTTAATCCTCGTGGAAAATGAGTGATAGTGGAACCTAACGATTTTGAGGATGAATTTCCATTTGGGAATCCTAAATAGGTGAAACTCACAAATCTACAATACGACGAAGTAGCTTGTTATGTCTTCGAATCGCAAGATGAAGTCGAAGACTGGAAAGAGTATATCTACTCAATTCTTCTTCTCTGATTATATGTTTTATATATCTTATGATCTAAACTTTTCAATATACTAGTAAGAAGTTTCATAACTAAGTTGCCAAACTCAAAGGAGAAATTACATGAGAACTTATTTTAGGGCATGGGTGTCAAAAGAGGTAATTTTCACATCATATGTGTGTGGTTATCTATTCATGTGTGGTAAAAGCATGTCCTAATAAAAATTCATTAATAAATGTAGTTTTTAAAAAGAGGTGATGTTTCTTCTTGACTTTCACGCCTAGCAAAGGTTCCTATTTTTTGTGAAAAAGAGTTATAGAAATTCTGCACCAACGGTTTTGATTTCATTTCTTATCCATATAAGGAAAAGATTTTGATGCAAAACAATGGAATATCACTTTCAGCCTTGACCACCTATATCCCTAGCAAAAATGATAAAAACCCAAAGAATACATTACGAACCTATTATGGGATAATCCAATAAATCTTAGAACTTTATTACTTAGATTTCACATAAACCCTATTCTATTGTGATTGGGCAAAGGTGGAGGATACAACGAATGGTTGCAAAGTTGATCCTGACTCCAGACTTATTAGGGTAGATTTATCAAAGTCGAAGAGTTAATATTTCATAATCGACTAGACTTTTATTTATTCCTTTCAGAACTTAAAGAAGGTATTCTACTCGAAGTGCATAATCATGGAAATTGGTCTATTACTGTACATGCACCAAAAAGTTATGACTACTCAAGTAGATGAATTAAAGAATCCAAAAGTGTTCCACACCTGTTGATGACAACCCTAATTTAAGGCATCTATTAGTTGATTTAGAGGAAGATTGAGTTTCAAAATATTATTTTATCCATGTCAATATTATTTTTATCCTATTATGATATTGACATTGTATTAGTGCTTTACTTTGATGTAAGACTGTTTAGTTACTTTTATGAATATTTAATACAATTTATTTAAATTAACTTTCGATAATGTGTTATGTTCAGTTGAATGATTAGTTACTTTCATAAGACCCTTGGTTTGCGAATAGAGTCATTTGAGTTTGATTAAATCAAATTGTCCAAGATCAATTTCAACATGTTTCGATACATGCACATTTGTTGACTAGTTTCGTTGATGCACTCTTCATACAATGAAGTTAAATTAGTTTCATTTATGAAGATTTCATGTAAAAGAATACGCTGGGGGCTCTAGGATCAATTTGGTCTAACCACACATTCAAAAGACTCTATTTAATGGGATTCTTGGGTCGCATGAACCAGGTACTCTTTACTTTAACTAAAGTAGTTATATAATTGATATGCATTATCATTTAAATCTTTTAGATGATAGAAGGAGTGCAGGATAATTATTGGTTTTGTTTGGTTTGGATGATGGATAATTATTGAGTAATGGCTTGTTGTTGGATAGAAACTTAGAAGGAGTACGGGATAATTATTGGTTGAAACTCATGAGAGGCACCCCCCAAATGTCTCCGTGAGAGGCACCAACACCTCACACGGGACCAATGTAGCTCGTATGAATGGACCACGTAGTCACGGGATCCCTAGTTTGAGAGCACGATGATAATTTGAGAATATTTAGACTTAGGCTTAAAAATATAAACATGTCGTTAGAGGGTGAACCCCCGAAACACCCCCAAAATGGCCTACGTGAGAGGCACTATCACCTTGCACGGGACCAACGAAGCTTGTAGTAACAAATCGCGTGATCATTGGACCCCCGATTTGAGAACATGAAAATAATTTGAGAATATCTAGACTTAGGATTAAAAACAAGCCATTATAGGAAAAACCCCAAAATACCCCCACAAAAGGCCGCGTGAGAGGCGCCAACACCTCAATGGGACCAATACATCTTGTACGAACTGACCATGTGATCACAGAGCCCCCAATTTGATAACACATGGATAATATGAGAATATCTAGACTCAGTCTTAAAAACATACACATGTCATTAGAGGGAGAAACCTAGAAATACCCCCAAACGGCCTCATGAGAGGCACTAATTCAACCCATATGAACTGATCGCATGGTCACTGGACCCCCGGTTTGAAAATACGATGACAATTTGTTAATATCTAGACTTCTACATAAAATCATGTCGTCAGAAGGCAAAACCTCAAAACAAGCCCGTAAGAGGCACCATCACTTCGCAGGGGACCAATGCAGCTCATAGGAACTGATCGCATGGTCACGGGACAACTGGTCTAAGAACACAAGAAAAATTTGAGAATATCTAGACTTAGAATTGAAAATATGCCATTAGAGGTCGAAACCTCAAAACACCCACCAAACGGACCCGTGAGAGGCACCAACACCTCGCATGTGACCAATACAGCACATAAGAACTGACCATGTGGTCACATGACCCACGATTTGAGAGTAATACTATAATTTGAGAATATCTAAGAATTGATTGCGTGGTTATGGGACCCCCTGTTTGATATCACAATGATAATTTGAGAATATCTAGACTTTGGTTTAAAAATATAACATGCCGTTAGAGGGCAACACCCAAAAACACCCCCCAAACAGACCCATAAGAGGCACCAATACCTCGCATGGGTCCAATGCAACACGTAAGAACTGACCACATGGTCACAGGACCCTCGGTTTGAGAACACGATGATAATTTGAAAATATATAGACTTAGGCTTAAAAAAATGTCGTTAAAAGGAAAACCCGCAAAACACCCCCAATAAGCTCCGTGAGAGGCACCAACACCTCTCACGGGACCAATGCAGCTTATTGGAGCTAACCACTTGGTTATGGGACCCACGGTTTCAGAACACGATGATAACTTGAGAATATCTAGACTTAGGCTTAAAAGCATGTCGTTAGAGGGCGAAACCCTGAAACATCTCCAAAATGGCCGCGTGAGAGGCACCAACACCTCGCACGGGACCAATGCAACTCGTAGGAACTAAACGCATGGTCATGGGACCCTCGGTTTGATAACACGATGATAATTTTAAAAAATATAGATTTAGGCTTAAGAACTTTATGTTAAAAGGAAAAACCCCAAAACACCCCCTAAAAGCCCCGTTAGAGGCACCAGCACCTCGTACGGGATGAATGCATCTCGTAGTAACTGACCGTGTGGTCATATGACCCACAGTTTGATAACATGACAATAATTTGAGAATATCTAAACTTAGGCTTAAAATCATGATGTTAGATAGAGAAACCTCAAAACACTCGACAAATGGCCCCATGAGAGGAACTAACACCTCGGACAGGACCAACGCAGCTCGTAGGAACTGATCGTATGGTCATGGGACCTCTGATTTTATGACATGATGATAATTTGAGAATATAGCGAAACCCCAAAACAACCCTCGAATGGCCTCATGAGAGGCACCAACACCTCGCATGGGACCAATGCAGCTCAGAGGAACTGATTACGTGGTCATGGGACCCTTGGTTTGAGAAGATGACAAAAATGTGATAATATCTAGACATAGGCTTAAAAACATGTTGTGAGAGGGACGAACCCCGATATACCCTGTAAACACCTCACACGGGACTAATCCATCTCGTAGGAACTGATCGCATGGTCATGGGTCCCCTAATTTGAGAGCGTGATGATAATTTCTAAACTTAGGCTTAAAAATATAAACATGTCATTAGAGGGAGAAATCTCAAAACACGTCCCAAATGGCAACGTGAGAGGCACCAAAAACTCGCACGAAGCCAATGCAGCTCATAAGAACTGATCGCGCGGGCATGGGACCCCTGGTTTGAGAACACAAATTTGAGAATATCTAGACTTAGGCTTAAAAATAAGCCGTTAGAGGGTAAAACATCGAAAGACCCCCAAATAGCTCCGTGAGAGGCACCAACACTTTGTACGGGACCAATGCAGCTCATAGTGGCTCACCACGTGGCAACGACACCCCTGATTTGAGAAAACGATGATAATTTGAGAATATTCAAACTTAGGCTTAGAAACATGCGTGTTGAGGGTGAAACCTTGAAACACCCCCCAAATATCCTCGTGTGAGGCACCAACACCTTGCACGGGACCAATATAACTCGTAAGAACTGACCGCACGGTCACGTGACCCCTTTTCAAAGAACATCGATAATTTGAGAATATCTAGACAGAGGATTAAAAATATAAACATGCCGTTATAGAGAGATACCCCAAAACACACCCTAAACAGCTTCGTCATAGGCACCAACACCTCGCAAGTGACCAATCCAGCTCGTAGGAAGTGATTACATTGTCATAGGACCCTCGATTTGAAAATATGACAATAATATTAGAATATCGAGATTTAGTCTTAAAAACATGTCGTTAGAGGACAAAACCCCAAAACACCGCCAAACGACTCTATGAAAGGCACCAATACCTCGCATGGGACCAACGCAACTCGTATGAACTCATCATGTGGTCACGGGACCCTCAGTTTGAGAACATAATGATAATTTGAAAATATCTAGACTTTGGCTTAAAAACATGTCGTTAAAGGGAAAAAACCCAAAACACCCCCCCCCCCCCCAATAGGCCCCGTGAGAGGAACCAACTCCTTCCACGGGACCAATGCAGCTCGTAGGAGTTGAATATGTGGTCATGGGACCCACGATTTCAGAACACGATAATAATAGTAGAATATTTGGACTTAGGCTTAAAAGCATGTCGTTAAAGGGAGAAACCATGAATCAACCCCCAAATGGCCCCGTGAGAGGCACCAAAACCTCGCACGAGACCCATGCAGCTCGTAGGAACTGACCACATGGTCATGGGACCCTCGGTTTGAGAAAAAAGATGATAATTTGATAGTATCTAGACTTAGGCTTTAAAACATTTTGTTAGATGGCGAAATCCCAAAACACCCCCAATCAGCCTCATGAGTGGTACTAACTCATCACACGGGACCAATGCAGCTCATAATAACCGAATGCGTGGTCATGGAACCCCCTATTTAAGAGCACATCGATAATTTGAGAATATCAAGACTTATGCTTAAAAAAAATAAACATTTCGTTGGAGGGCGAAACACCGATACACCCCCCCAAATGGCACCGTGAGACGCACCAACAGTTTGTGCGGGATAAATTCAGCTCGTAGGAACTCACTGTATGGTCACAGGATCCCCTATTCGAGAATATGGCAATAATTTGAGAATATCTGGACTTACACTTAAAAATGTCGTTGTAGAGCAACACCCCCAAACGGACTCGTGAGAGGCACTAACACCTTTCACGGGACCAATGCAGCTCGTAAGAACAGATCGTGTGGTCATGAGACCCCCAATTTAAGAGCATGATGATACTTTGAGAATATATAAACTTAGGTTTAAAAACATAAACAAGTCATTAGATGGCGAAACCCTTAAATGACCCCCATACAACCCCGTGAGAGGCATCAACACCTCACACGGGATACCCGGTTTAAGATCACGATGATAATTTGAGAATATCTACACATAGGCTTCAACACATATCGTCAGAGGGAGAAACCAAAAACAATACCCAAACGGCCCCGTGGTAGGCACCAACACCTTGCACGGGACTAATTCATCTCGTAGGAAATAACCGCATAGTCACCGGAGCCCCGCTTTGATAGTATGATGATAATTTGAGAATATGTAGACTTAGGCTTGAAAACATAAACATTATTTTAGGGGGAGAAACCCCAAAGCACGTCCCAAACGTCCCCGTGAGAGGCATCAATACCTCGCATGAGACCAATGCTGCTCTTTGGAACTGATCACGTTGTAAAGGGATCCCCAGTCGGAGAACAAGATGATAATTTAAGAATATCTAGACTCAGTCTTGAAACATGCCGTTGGAGGACGAAACCACGAAACACTCCCCAAATGGCCCTGTGAGAGGTACCAACACCTCACACGGGACCAATGGAGCTCGTTGGATTTAATCGCATAGTTATGGGACCCTCGATTTAGGAATAAAAAGATAATTTAATGTAAGGACACAAATTTCCAATTGAGTCCTTTGTAGTTTTGGCTCAATTCCGGACAAAAATGTTTGGGTCATAGGATAGAGTTATTGACCATCCTTCAAGCCTATGACATTCTAAAGTTGAAGATGTAGCGGACAAGTTTAAAGCTTCATCAAAATGTCGAGTTTAATGTTCCTCGTTTCTACGTCATCGACATGGTTCCATTGCTCCTACGGTATGAATGCATTGTAAATATATATATATAGGAGCTTGGAACATTTTTCAATGGGTGTAAAATTATTTTAAACTGTTGTTTATTATCATAAAGATTTAATTAAAAATTTAAAATAAAGTATATAACGTTTCTGGGCTAAAAAACAAAATTTACTCTTTCTAGAAGTTCATTCGAATTGTCGTTCGAACGTGTTTTTCGTTCGAACGAGAATGTCGTTCGAACGAGGTCTGTCAACGAGATCCCCTATTAGCAACTGGAATGTCGTTCGAATTGTCGTTCGAACGAGAATGATGTTCGAATGAGAATTCCAACGAGATTCCTAACGAGTTCAACTTTTAATACACTGGAACTTTGTTAAAAGGCTCGTTCGAACGAGACTTCATTCGAACGAAAATCTCGATCGAACGAGATTTGGCGGGAACAGTTATTTTGGCATTTTTGAGTAGTTTTTCCCACTTTCCCACTTCTTTTCCCACTAAATTTTTACCTGATTAATTAAGTGCGGAAACCAACTTTTTCAACTTAACTTTTCATACTATTCCAACTCCTAGAGAGAGAGTTTGAGTGTTCATCTTTCCAAAGAAAAGTTCATTATTTAATTGTATATTTTTCCAAGAAAAATTCATAAAACACTTTTGTTTTACACCCAAAGTTTGTTTATCCAAGTTCATCTATATATATATACTTTTATTGGAGTTTGGCACCGGTTTTTATCTCTACCATTTAAAGAGAAGTTTGGGTTTGTTTCTAAATCTCACAAAGAAGAAGATTGTTTGCGTTGTCATACCCAATTGAAGAAAGGCTACTAGTTCGGGTGACGGTGGCCGACAAAGTCCGATCGGTGGATTTCGAGACCGCGGTGGAGCTCCGTGGTTATTCGCTAGGAAGAGGTGTATACAAGAAGGAGCATCGGGGCTTGGACGGAGTCAAGTCTAGTGTTTTAAGTCTTACTGTCTTGTATTTGTAAAACTGTACTTAGTGGACTTAAGGCTAGGGACGTTCGAGGTTTTTTCTCGTTGTGGGTTTTTCCTCGTACATCGTGGCGTAATGATTCATTGTTTGTTTTATCTTTCGCAAGATTCACCTAGAACGCATGCTTAGGTAAAAAGATAAAATTTGGTTTAATCACTACTTGTTTTAATTTGGTGCTAAATTAATTTAGGTAATATTTATATTAATTTAATTCAAGTCGTCATTTAATTTGATAAAATTGGTTTGGCCTAACTTGCTACTATTGAAAATATGACTTAGGCAAATTTCTAGGAGTTGAGTTAAATTGGTTTAATTGAAATTAAAAATATGTGTGTGTTTAATCTTATTTCACTTGATTTAATTTTAATTTGAAAAGAAATTAAAATTTGTTAATTTGTTTAATTGAACCATCTCCACTTCTGCATATTTTAAAATGGAAATTATCTTTATGTAGTCAAGAATTTAAAAATTGGGGGCTATCGCCTTTTCAAATTGGTATCAGAGCGGGATCGCTAAATTATTGCATTTAAGATCCTTTAAATATTTTTGCTAAAATTGGAATTTTCCCCGTTTTTAAAATTTCCTATTTTCGATGGTTCAATTACGCGTATTGAAAAGCGCAAATGAAATCGGCACTAAAATCTATCGACGAAAGAGTTTGGTATCTGTCGTTAACAGGTGGTCCCCACCTACACATTTAGTAGATAATGAGCGTATTCCCAAACCCGCCGATAGATGGAGTGAAAATGAATTTAAACTTTCAAATTTTAATTCCCGTGGTTTAAATGCCTTGTTTAGCGCGGTCACATCGGATGAATTCCATCGCATTATGACGTGTGAAATCTCTATAGAAGCTTGAGATATTTTACAACTCACTCATGAAGGTACAAGTGTCGTAAAATCTTCGAAACTCCAAAAACTCACCACTCAATTTGAAACCATCAAAATGAACGAAAAATAAACTTTTGATGAATTTTATGATAGACTTTCCAATATTGTTAATTCATCTTTTAACTTAGGAGAGAAAATACCCAACAACCGAGTAGTAAAGAAAATTTTAAGGTCCCTACCCGATAGATTTATTCCAAAAGTGATCGTTTTAAACTCTCTAACAACTTTAGCCTCTACGAAATTACAAGAGCTCGTAGGTGATTTACAAACCTATGAACTGGAGATGTTTCCCTCTAAAATTGAAAAGAAAATAGAAAAGGGCGTTGCGTTAAAAGCCCGAAAAGAGGAAAAACAAGTAGTAGAGAGTGAAAGTGATAGTGACTTAGAAAATATGGCTATGTTTGCTAGAAAGTTTCGAAAATTTGTTAAATTTAACAAAGATAAATTTAAAAATGATTTTAAAAAATTTGAAAAATCTACACATGACAAAGCCAAGAAGATCCCTAAAACTATTAATGAAAGCTTAAATAGGGATGAGTCAAATAGGTGTTTTGGTTGTGAAGGGTATGGCCATAGGACAAAAGAGTGTCCCACTAAAGTAAGGAGAGAGGGTAAGTAACCAATTTCTTTTAATGCAGCCCTTAGTGATATTGATTATGAAGAGGAACCCGATTCCCCCACTAAGCCCAACTTTGTGGCTTTTATGGCTAATCATGTGAGCACCGATAATGAATCTTCCCATGAAGATATTCAAACACATGACACTTCCTTGGTCAAAGTTTATGATTCCCTTACTTTTGATGGTAGTGAGAGTGAAGAAGAAAGAGAGAGTGAAAATGAAGAAGAGGTTGCTTTTGTATGAAGAATATATTAAATTAAAAAGAGAAAATTTGAAGTTAGAAGCAAGTTCAAGAGAGCGTGTCAAGGTCATTGATGAGAGTGCGTTAGTGGAAGACCTTAGGACACGAGAGAGGTCTCTTCGAGAGAAGCTTGAATATATATAAGGCGAGAGAGATAACCTTAGAGGTTTAATGGAGTCAATGAAAAAGGAGCTTCTCGAGTTTGAAGAGAGAAATGTTTAATTAGAGTCTAACATTTTAGAATTAGAAAATAAATTAAAAGACTCTAGTAAAGTCAAATTTTATTTGGAGTGTTGGTCAAAAAACTAGATAAAATCTTAGGTACGGTCCAAATTAAAAATGACACTTATGGTTTAGGCTTTGATACTTGTAATGAATCTACTCATAAAGCCAAAACCCATATTTTAGGAGAATCACCCAGGAAAGTCTTTAGAGATCAATCCTTAGGTACTAATTTTTGACGTGTTTTTACTTGTGAACATTGTGGTCAAAAAGGTCATCTTAAGAAATTTCATCTTGGTCTTAAAATATTTTCTATAAAATCCCAACGTAAGGCAACCAAGGTAGCCAAGATTTCTACCCCCCGAGATAGTCATTCGTTATTGGTTTGGGTTAGGAGATCCGACTTGGTAGATTTACAAGATAGGGTATTTGATTCTCATTTTCTTTCACATGAAACCTCCCTTGCTAAATCTAAAGGTTGAATGGGTTAGTTTTATTTGCATACTTTAGCTTTTGTTCTACATGCTATATCATCATGCTAATTGTATGCTTGTTTTAGTCATTTTCTAGTCTATGCTTCATGCTTAATCACATGCTAGAATAATGATTTTTATTTATCTTTTGTATTATATTTCCTTCATTTTTGTTTGCATTAAATGAAAAATACAAAAAGATTTTTGCTTATCATTTGTGTTTTACCTTTTCAGTAATTTAAGTTTAATGAAAAATACAAATGATATTTTTTTGCCTTTTGAGTACATATTTTTATTTTTGGTTAAAAATTTCAAAAACTCAAAAAGATTTTTTTTGTGTGTGTATTTTAGTTTGACACACTCTATGTGGCATACACTTGTGTTAGAATCCCATCTTTTTCGCTCCCATGTGGCTAGAACTTTTGGTTTAGATTGTCAATCCTTATTATGTTCTTTACCATGCTTACATGGAGTAGTTGTATTTTTTGTTGATATAATGGATTCTATTTTTATATGCCTCTTTTCACACATGCACGAACTCATTTGATATTTTAACTTCACATGTTATATTTGAGCTTTGTGAAGTTTTCTCCTACCAATCTAGTCATCTACATATTATATGACCTAGGAGACTAGTGCATGTCAAAATTCGTTGCACGTGAAATTTGTGTGAGATATAAAACATGATAAATATAAATGTGCACGGGGAAGGGCTCTGAAAGGAATTATTATCCTTTGTAAATAGTAAGCAACCGTTTGTTTGGACCTAAAAGAAATACGTGGTCCAAAGGCCTAAAAATAGAATTATGCCATTTAAAAGAAAAATAGTTGCCAAGGCCTATGTTTAATTGATATATTCATTAAAAAACATATATGCTTATTGAGGGAGATTGGATGGTATATCAACGGTTTACACAATGTCCGTTTATCCTATTTGTACTTTCAATGTCATGAATCTATTGGTTTGTACAATCATCAAAAGTCTAGGCTTGTATGCAGTGTGTATGTTTGTTCATTGAGTTCAATCTATATTGTCACATGAGGTTATATTCAAATGTGATGAAGTTTGCAATCAATTGAGAACTCCGTGAACATGTTTTAAGTTATTAGGTCTAAATTTAATTGTTACTAGTTCACACCCCAACACTTCCGTTTCCATATGACACATTTTTTCCATACGAGCATGGAAGACTCATATTATATTTTGCGTGTGTCATTTTGGTGTTTATATCTATATATGTGTACTTGGGTCTATTTTGTATCTGTTATATATACATATATTTGATATTGTTTGTTTTTAAGTCTTTGCCTTGCTTTTTTGTCCATCCATGCTTCTACTTCATGATTGGTATCTATCTACTTGCATATTTTGTTTGATATCACATGCTTAATACTTTATGTATCATACTGGTATCATTTTCTTGCATCTTTATTGGGATCCTTTATTCTTTATATGGATTAGTTATGCTTTTTTTGCCTATATGCTTTCATGATCTATGCTTTGTATGCACTTTTGTTTTATTAATTCTATCACCTTTGTCTATTCCTGAACAAAAAGGGGGAGAATGATAATGGGAGAAATGGTATCTAATCCTATTGTAATCGTATCTTAGTTTGGGAGATTTAACTTAGGGGGAGAGTGTTATCAAATGGTAGTTAATCCTATTGTAATCGTATCTTAGTTTGGGAGATTTAACATAGGGGGATATCGCTATATTCTTAGGTTGATCAAAGTTGATAAAGGGGAGAATTAATTTAGAGGAAGTAATTATTTAATTGCATTTAATGTTTTGATATTCCCTATGCATTTAATGTGTTTGCTTAAGTGTGCAGGAATTCTTCTAAGTGGCAACTTTCATCATCGGGCAAAGGTATTGATCCTTGGGTTGTTTGAGTCAAGCGTGGTATTTTTTATTTTGGGTGGGACATTTGTTTATGTCTAGTAGAATTTGACGGCCCTTTAGGATTTTTGTTGTTTTTTGTCCCGAAATAGCTAAAGGGGGAGATTTTTAAGGACACAAATTTCTAATTGAGTCCTTTGTAGTTTTGGCTCAATTCCGGAAAAAACGTTTGAGTCAAAGGATAGAGTTTTTGATCATCCTTTAAGCGTATGACATTCTAAAGTTGAAGACGTAGCGGCCAAGTTTAAAGCTTTATCAAAATGACGATTTTAATTTGCCTCGTTTCTACGTCATCGACATGGTTCCATTGATTCTAAGGTATGAATGCATTGTAAATATATGTATAGGAGCTTGGAACATTTTTCAATGGGTGTAAAATTATTTTAAACTGTTGTTTATTTTCAGAAAGATTTAATTAAAACTTTAAAATAGAGTATATAAAGTTTCTGGGCTAAAAACCAAAATTTACTCTTTCTGGAAGTTCATTCAAATTGTCGTTCGAACGAGTTTTTCGTTCGAACGAGAATGTCGTTCGAATGAGGTCTGCCCACGAGATCCCCTATTGTCCACTGGAATATCGTTTGAATTGTCGTTAGAACGAGAATGATGTTAGAACTAGAATTCCAATGATATTTCTAACGAGTTCAACTTTTAATACACTAGAACTTCGTTAGAAGGCTCGTTCGAACGAGACTTCATTCGAACAAAAATCTCGATCGAACGAGATTTGGCGGGAACAGTTATATTGGCAGTTTTGAGTAGTTTTTCCCACTTTCCCACTTCTTTTCCCACTAAATTTTTACCTGATTAATTAAGTACGGAAACCAACTTTTTCAACTTAACTTTTCATCAAGGTTCTAAAAAACGCGGGGCGTGATCGAGGCGTGGAGGCCAAGCCTTAAGCCTTAGAATCCTAGGCGGGCCTCGGCGTAAAAAGGCGTGAAAAGGCGTTTAGGTCTTTTTAATATATTTTAATATTTTTTAACCATAACAAGGCTATTAAAATACTAAAATTATACATATCATAAAAATATGTCTGAATATTTGCAAATAAAAATACTATTTGATTATTTTGGATGAGATAATGGTCCGGTTTGCAAAAAAATCTTTAAAAGGCAATATCGTTTCACTAAAGCATTGTTGTTTTTAGAGAAAAAGTACGCCTTAAGGGTTTTATCAAGCATAAGGCGTCAAAATCTTAAGGCGGGGCGTTTCTCCCAAGCCTCAAGATTAGGCGTGCCTAGGCGGAGCCTAGGCGGGTTTTTTAGAACAGTGCTTTTCATACTATTCCAACTCCTAGAGAGATAGTTTGAGTGTTCATCTTTCCAAAGAAAAGTTCATTATTTAATTGTATATATTTCCAAGAAAAATTCATAAAACACTTTTGTTTTACACCCAAAGTTTGTTTATCCAAGTTCATCTATATATATATACTTTTATTGGAGTTTGGCACCGGTTTTTATCTCTACCATTTAAAGAGAAGTTTGGGTTTGTTTCTAAATCTCACAAAGAAGAAGATTGTTTGCGTTGTCATACCCAATTGGAGAAAGGCTACTAGTTCGGGTGACGGTGGCCGACAAAGTTCGATCGGTGGATTTCGAGACCGCGGTGGAGCTCCGTGGTTATTCGCTAGGAAGAGGTGTATACAAGAAGGAGGGTCAGGGCTTGGACGGAGTCAAGTCTAGTGTTTTAAGTCTTACTGTCTTGTATTTGTAAAACCATACTTAGTGGACTTAAGGCTAGGGTCGTTCGAGGTTTTTTCTCGTTGTGGGTTTTTCCTCGTACATCGTGGCGTAATGATTCATTGTTTGTTTTATCTTTCGCAAGATTCACCTAGAACGCATGCTTAGGTAAAAAGATAAAATTTGGTTTAATCACTACTTGTTTTAGTTTGGTGCTAAATTAATTTGGGTAATATTTATATTAATTTAATTCAAGTCGTCACTTAATTTGATAAAATTGGTTTGGCCTAACTTGGTAATATTTAAAATATGACTTAGCCAAATTTCAAGGACTTAAGTTAAATTGGTTTAAGTGAAATTAAAAATATTTTGTGTGGTTAATCTTATTTCACTTGGTTTTGTTTTAATTTGAAAAGAAATTAACATTTGTTAATTTGTTTAATTGAACCATCTCCGCTTCCGCATATTTGAAAATGGAAATTATCTTTGTGTAGTCAAGAATTTAAAAATTGGGGGCTATCGCCTTTTGATGTAAGAATATCTATATGAAGGATTAACAATATGCCATTACAGGGCGAATGCCCGAAACACCCATTAAACGGCCCCGTGAGAGGCACCAACACCTCGCACGGGACCATTGTAGCTCGTAGGAACTAATCGCGCGGTCACGAAAGCCTCATTTCAGAACCCAATGGAAATTTAATAATATCTAGACTTGGGCTTAAAAACATAACGTTAGAGAGTAAAATCCTAAAACACCCCCAAAAATACCCCGTGAGTGGCACCAACACATCACACGGGACTAATTCACTCATCGGAGCTGACCGCGTGGTTTTGGGACCCCTCGTTTTAAAGCACGGTGATAAGTTGAGAATATATAGAGTTATTCTTAAAAACGTAAATATGCCGTTGGAGGGTGAAATGCCAAAATAATCCCAAGCGGCTCTATAAGAGGCACCAACACCGCGCACAGGACCAATGCAGCTCGTAAAAACTAATTGCGTGGTCACGAGACCCACTGTTTGAGGGCATGACAATAATTTTATAATATCTAGACTTAGGCCTAAAAAGATAAACATACCGTTAGAGGGCGGAACCCCGAAATAACCCCCAAATAGCCCCATGACGGGCACTAACACCTTGCATGGGACCAATGCATCTGGTAAGAACTAAACATCTGGTCACGGGCCCTACAGTTTGAGAATACAATGATAATTTGAGAATATCTAGACTAAGTCTTAAAAATATGCCGTTAGAGGGCTAAACTCGAAAACACCCCTCAAACCGCACCGTGAGATGCACCAACATCTCGCCCGGGACCAATACTACTTGTAGGAACTGACAGGATGGTTACAGGACCCCCGATTTAATGATGATAATTTGAGAATATCTAGATTTAGGCTTAGAAACATGTTGTTAGAGGGATAAACCTTAAAACACCCCCCAAACGGCCCCGTGAGAGGCACCAGCACCTCATACGAGACCATTGTAGCTCGTAATAACAGACCTTGGTGTCATGGGACACCCGATTTAGGAGCACGGTGATAGTTTAAGAATATCTAAACTTAGGCTTTAAAGGATAAACATGTCGTTAGAGGGATAAACCCCGAAACACCCCCTAAATGGACCTATGGGAGGCACAACCACTTTGCATGGGACCAATGCAACTCGTAAGAACTGACTATGTGGTCATGGGACCTCCGTGTTAAGAACACAATGATAATTAGAGAATATCTAGATTTAGGGATAAAAACATGTCTTTAGAGGATGAAACCTCAAAACACCACTTAAACGGCCCCGTGAGAGGCACCAATACCTCGCAAGGGACCAATGCTGCTTATAGGATCTAACCGCATCGTCACGAGACCCATGATTTGGGAACACAATGATAATTTGAGAATATCTTGATGAAGGCTTAAAAACATGATGTTAGTTGGCGAAAACACAAAACACCCCACAAGTAGCCTCGTGAGAGGCACCAACACCTCGCTGTGACCATTGCAACTTCTAAGAACTAAACGCGAGGTCACAGGACCCCCAGTTTAAGAGCACGATGATAATTTATGAATAATAGACCTAGGCTTGAAAACATAAACATGACTTTATAGAGTGAAACCCCTAAACTACCCCTTGAGAGGCACCATCACCTCGCACGGGACTAATGCAACTCATAGGAACTGAATACGTTGTGACGGGACCCCTCATTTCAGAAAATGATGATAATTTGAGAATATCTAGACTTAGGCTTAAAAACATGCCGTTATAGGGTGAAACCCTAAAAGACTCCCAAAACGGCCACATGAGTGGCACCAATACCTCGTAAGGGACCAATGCAGCTCCTAGGATCTAAAGGTGTAGTCACGGGACATCCTGTTTGATAACACCATAATAATCTGAGAATATCTAGACTAAGGGTTAAAAACATGCCATTAGATGGAAAAATCCAGAAATACCCCCAAGCAGCCCCGTGAGAGGCACCAACATCGGACTAATGCGACTCATAAGAACTGAATGCATGGTCACACAACAACCGATTTGATAGAACAGTAATAATTTGATAATATCTAGACTTAGGCTAAAAACATAAACATGACATTGTAATGCAAAACCATGAAATACACCCTAAATTTTCCCTTGAGAGGCACCAACACCTCGCACGGTACCAATACAGCTCGTAGGAACAAACCGCGTATATTTTGGTACCATGGTTTGAGAGAACGATAATAATTTGAGAATATCTAGAATTAGTCTTAAAACATAAACATGTCGTTGGAGGGCGAAACCCCAAAACACCTCTAAAATGACCATGCGAGAGGCACTGATGATTCCAGAATTGGCTCCACCAAGTTAGTGTGATAATTAAGCTCAAACTAGCACTACAATGGTGTAATAACAAGTACATAAATACAAAATGAGATGAGGAAAATGATAAGGTAACAATAAATATAAGTGGTTCGACCGTAGCCTACATCCACTATGTAGTGTGAATGGTGGTTTTCACTAGACTAAGGACACTAATGGCCTGTAATTACAACACTCGATCTTTTCTCTCTCTACATGGTATTTGGCAGAGGTTTTATAGGGTTGAGAATAATCGATCCTTTACAATGAGGTAGAAGATAACTATTTATATGACTAGGGTGGTGTCATACGCACCCCACTCATGCCTGAGGTATACACAACTTCAATTGTCCTACAAGGTGATGCCATATGTCCCTAGTGCATGCAAGAAATGATTATAAGATATTCCACACATGTGTGAGTGTTACCGTTGTAACACTTTGGTTCATGCGGGGTTGACAGCCCATGCGCATTATCTCACACGTTCTTTGTTCCACTCGCCTTGTAAGATGCCCAAAGTGTCCTGCTGAGGTTGAAATGTCAGCTTAGCTGAGTATGAGACTGCTGATATACATTTAAAATACATTTATCTAATTGCAATGTGTAATCTCGGATTACCAAGGCCAGGTCGAGATGAAAAAGCAGGTTGGTTTAGGAAATCTTTGATCTATTAACACAATCGAGACTAGACACGAGGCTATAGACATATACCTGATGTCACGGCTTAGGTATTAGACAAGACAAGACACAGTGGTTGAGACAGGTTGAACGAGATACACATGATGCTTGCTAAAAGATTCCTTATAGTATTAGTTTGGGCCGAGCTTGTCTTGAGCCGAGATGGGGTCTCATAATAGCATATCAATCACCCCTAGAGCTTGGTCTTCTGTGTAAATAGAAGACTGATGGGTAAAAATTCATGTAGCATAGACCAAGTACGTCTTTAATCTGTCAGATGTTGATGTATCGATGTGTACGAGTGGGGACACCTATCACTAGTTCCTTGCCTTGGCGAATTCCCCATGTTGTGGAAGTAGTATACATTCTCACCTTGTAAATTTTTCCCTAATAATGGGCATATTGAGAATTGAACCCCATCATTAGGGGAGTTTAAAATCATTTATCTAAAAATTTCTTCATTTGTGCGCGCCACTTTCTCTCTCTAGGCTTTTCGGTTCCAAAGTTTCTTCTCCCTCTCCTCCATTTTCCAAGTGTTTTCTGGCTACCTCCTTAGCTCTCTGGTGATTTCCATCTTAGGGAGAGTGTTCACGTACTCTCATTTTCCCTTCCTCGTTCTCTTTTCATCATTTTAGGCTTTTTTGTATTTGTTTTATTTTTCTGGATAGTTTAGTAGTTTTTTGGCAACTATATTGGGATTTAGTTAGGTGGTTTTTCTTCTAAAGAGGTTGAGTGGGGAGTTGAGAGAGTGAGTTTAAGGCTTTATTATTAGCTTTAGGGTTTTTTCCCTTCCTGTTTTACCCTAGTTAGGCTTGTCCGATGGGTTGCCGATCATCTTCTCCATTGAGCCACTTATTATGTTCTTAAATGTTCTTAAATGCTCCTAATCCCAACTGTCCACATTCCTTAATTTAGACCCTTTGGTCAAATATCGTAAAACCTTTAATTGTTTTCCATTTTATAATATTTTTCACCAAGTTGAGGGTCGCCCTCTGGATGTTGAGGACGCTGTAAGACCTAGCTGAAGATTTCCCTTCTCTTAGAGAGAGGTGCTTTAGAGAGATCAAACAATACGAGGTCGAGGAAGCTTCCAAGCGCAGGACCGAAGCCTTCCCTCTCTATCTTATCTATCCTATACATCTTGCAACAATTCTTCCTTCAGTCATAAAAATCTATGACTCCATGTCTGAGTCAGCTGCTGAGAGTGTCGACACTTTCTAAGTGGAAATAGAAGTCCCACATGATAGGTTGAAGGCGGCTCAGTGTTCTTAAATATCCTCATCTACTTATCAAGATGATTCATCCAATAGGGAAATGTTATCAAACTAGGCCGAGTCACCATCAAGTCGATCTATTTATTCTTTGGGGTTAGATTATTCTATACAGATCCTCTCGTCCCATGATAGGATGAGAGTGGATGTCGCAATACCACCCCGAATAGATTCCATCCCTCTTACTACCATTCTAAGGGAACAATTTGCTAGGATTTCTCATCTCGAGTATTATCATCCCCTTGGTGTCATCCCGACTATAAATCAAGACGACGATGATGATGAGGGATCGCTTGATACATCATGTGATGAGTCCTACGCCAGCACAATCACTGAGGTTAATCTTCTGTACTAGAGACATCTGTATGGTATTAGTTCCTCCATTAATAAAATATCTCCCTCGACCAATGACAGAGCATTTCAAGACCGAGAGGGTGAATTTATGAGTACGATCAAATATTTAAGGTCGTCTTCAGGATTCCTGTACACCCGATCGTATGAGGCCTTTTAGGCAGTCTCTGTCTTAGCCCTGTCTAATTAGCACCGAATGCATTGAGATTAATTACTGGGTTTATGGTCTTATGGAAGGTGGTTCATCATACCGGTCTTCCATTTATCATTTTCAGAGGGTGTTATACATTCTATTCTCACACCCTGCTACTATCTCCTTATAGCTAGGAAATATATTAAGAAAGCTTTGTTGGTCACTCATACTTCTAATCAAAATTATAAGATTCATCATTTTTCATTTCAGGAGGTAGGGAATTAGGCCCTGATGTCCCCTGCACTACCTCAGAGCCCCGAGTCCCCCATCAATGGATGAAATCCACGATGTCAGTTAAAGCTGATTCGGGTTTGAGTGTTGAAGCTTTGAAAAACCATGAGGAAGTTATGGAACAAGGATAGAAAGGGGGTCTCCTGTAATTTAACCATTTGATGATCCCATCCTACTTCTAGAAGAAGGGCATGGGGGTGGACCTCCTGTCTGAATTGATGATCTTAGTTTTTTGCTTACAAGTCGGCCATCCAAAACCTCAGAAGCTGTGTGGATGATGGCAGCCCACGACATAGCTAATTTACTAAAGAAAATAGGTAACAAATTGACCCTTATTCCTTAAACCAAAAAATCTACCACTGCCGACCCTCGTCAAGCCGAGGGTTCAAGACCGGGAAAGGTACGTCCATTCTGATCTACTCTAGGGATGCTCTGGCTGCACAACTGGAGAACTTAAAGCTTTGCTCTGACTCTGACTTGGGGAGTAAGGATCAGGTTGATGTGTTCCTTGAATCCAATACTTCAAAGTCTGTTCTCATATTTTTAGAGGCATCAAATATCTTACTGATGAACGTTGTTGCCCTTCATAAGGTTATTTAAGTAAGTGACTACTCTTTTCTAGACTATTATTGCCATTTTTGTCTGAACTGTAAGGTCGTCTCTTAAGACCGGCTCGTACTGACCTTCCTTGATTAATGTAGACTACTATCTGACTTCAAAATATCCATCAATGGATAAAGAATAAGGTTCCTGAGATCTGTGTAACCCATGAAGCCTTCAAGGATGACGAGGCTCAGAAGAGCCGTATTCAAGAGCTTAAGACCCAAATGGAGAACCTGAAGAAGCAACATTCTGAGGCAATTTTATCTCTAAACAGGAGTTATGAGAAGGCTGTCAAGACTCTGAAGAACACCCACTCAGCATAGATTGCTAGGAAAATAAAGGAGGATGTTGACAGGTAAATCTCTGAGGCTCAGATCCAGGCAGTTGAGACCTTTGAGTCCTCTGAGGAATTTCTGGGTTGTAGTGTGTAGTACCTTGAGAAAGGTGCTCATACGGGTTTCCTGTGGGAAACTATGAAGTTCCCAAATATTTCTCTCTTGTTTGATTAACTAAATTTATTCAGCCTAGATGATTCTCTTGCTATGACAGCTTTGGCACGGGTAGATGGGTTAGTGCCAAATAATGAGCCCATAGTTCAGACTACAAACCTTATTGACGACAGAGAGCCTGTTGGAGACAATGAAGCCGACAGTACTGCGGTTGGGGATGTGTCAGATCTAAGAGAAGTTGAGGACCCAAATATTGAAGGGACAAACCCCCAATCCTAGTCCTTTCTAAGATTTTCTCATTTGTGGGCAACCGCCTATGTCCTGATTGCCTATTTTGATTGTAAAATCTTTTAACTACTTGACAATTATTTGTAAATTTTGAGTAACATCATATCTGTTCTTGAACAGTCGTCACCTTATGCTTTTGAATGGGAATGCCTCTAATCATTTAATATCGTACTCTCAGTGGATGACTAGCATTTATGATTTGATTACATTTACTTTTCATGCATGCCTCCTTACAATAAATCAAATAACCATAAGATGGTTTACAACCTTAATATCACCAATTAACTGAATAATGCGAACCTCATCCTATTTTTAGACGATCTTGATATAGGCAACATATTTCATATTTTGAAGATTGTCTCTTTCTTAGCCGAGACATTGCATAGTTTAAGAGTGTATGGATGAGAGTCGTCTCGTCCATGCAATGCCATCTCGGTCGAGAGGGTTTATCCACCAAGTTAATGATTTTTAAAATAAACCACATTTAAGGGACTTTTAATTTGAATTCACCAAATTATTGTGTTATATCACAAGTCCCCTCTCGTCATTCTGAGAGTGTATGGATGAGAGTCGTCTCGCCCATGCACTTTTGTCTCGGCTAAGAGAGTTTATCCACCAAGTTCATGATGTTTAGAATGAACCACATTTAAGGAATTTTTAATTTCAATCCCCTAAATTATGGTGTTATATCAGAAGTACCCTCTCCTCGTTTTGAGAGTGTATGGATGAGAGTCATCTCGTCCTAACAAAATAAGGTTAAGAATTTCAAAATAATTTTCATTGTTTATCAAGCTAAAATAATAAGATTTTTTAAAGAGCAAAAACATTCTTTATAGTTTTTAGATATCCATTAATAGCATTCTATGTTTGAACTTTTTGAACTTTGTTTTTAATCAAAATAGTTTGGAAATGTTTTTCAAATATTTTTTAGAGAAAAATATTTTTTGGTTTTACGTTGGTTAGAACGAAATTCGTTCTTTGATAGAATGAGTTTGAGATCTCGTAAGAATGGGACACATACTTCTTTCAAATGCGATTGAGATCTCGTTGGAATGAGCTTTAAAAAATCGTTAAAATGTACACCAAATGTACTTCAAACGGGGACTCTCCATCAAACAAAAGGCCACTTATTTCAAGGTTGTGGTAAGTGCGTTAGAACAAACTTTGCATGTTCGTTCAAATGAGACTGGTTCTTGTTAGAACAGAAAAAGAAGTAAATTTGAATGAGCTATAGGATTTTATTCGAACAAACCTTCCACCTCAAAAATTATGCTTTAATATTTATAGGCATGTTGAACTCAGATTTTTGAATAACTGTTGGAGAATATCAATTTCCTACCAATTTACCAAAGTTCCAAAACCCAAGTTTCAACCATTGTGTTTAGAGATCCAAGTTTTCGTATTCATATGCTTTGAGATATTTTTGTTGGGCACCAAACTTTGTTTTATCTTCATTCTAAGAGAACTTATTACCTTCGATGGACTCCGTACTAGTTTGATGTATTGTGGGGAAGTAGGGGTATTATGTGTTCCAATTTCGTAGATGATTGATGAGCCTCACCGGTGGATAACGAGGCACGTGTTGATTTACGTGTTATAGTATCTTGCGTTGTTGGACTCCTGCATTGCACTGTGGAAGAGAGGTTAAAAATATAAGAGAATCAAGGCTTGTGAAGGAGACGAGTCCTTGAGTAAGTCTATTATCTAGTCTTTGTAAAACCATATCATAGTGATTTGTTTGGATGGCTCATCCGAGATTTTTCCCTTTGTGATTTTCCTCATACATCGGTGTATTGTGTGTCATTTATTTATTGTATCTTCTAATCACCTAGATTCATGTTATATGTTAAAAACATGAAATTGGGTAAATCGTTTTTTCATAACACACGGTTTAATTTGGTGAAATTTCTTTTTTGGTTTAATTACTTTAAAGTTTCATTCTATAAAATTGAAAAATTTAAAAATAGACTTTGTGTTTGTGACCATCCCTACTTAAGAAAACTTAGCACCCATTTATTATCATGGAAACATTCAAATGCTTAGACTGGACATCGTGATTAGTTTCCTTTACAGCAAGCACCAACTATCTTTTCCATCATGTCCATATTATCACTCACAAAATTATATGTAGGTTCTTATCAGTTATTGCCTATGTAATTTTCAGTTTCCATGAGTTCAGATACCTTTGCATCTGAGGTTGGTTGTGGGTTTCACATTTTAGGCATTATCATTGAGAATGTTGGGTTGATTGTAGTATTGTGGTTATTTATAAATCCATATATTTAGTGATGATTGACTTTATTATTTAAGGATTTTTTCTTATTGTGTGTCTTTAGTTTGTCATATCAATTATGTTGATTAATTACATGATAATAATGATATTTAAATATCATAGACAACTTATATATTTTAATATAAGGATTTAGTCAAGTATAATGTTAAAATATACGAGTTGTTACATTGGTATCATAGCACCATCTTAATCCTCAAGAATTATAGGTTCTTTTATTTTTCTACGTAGAGTTCTTTGATATATTAATTTCTTTGTACAAAACTATATGATACTAATAGGAAATTATCTAAGAATTTTTTGATGTCGCCGAAGAGGATTGTGTGTGCAGCTAATGGATAAGTAGGATATGCTGACCCTGTATCCTCATGCGAGAAGGCATTAAAAAAACAGTGTCAGATGTGTAGGGTTAGTATAACTTTGGCCCTTAGGAGATAATGGAACTCATATGCTAGTTAGTGTTAGTGGGGATGGAAGTGGGCTAGAAAGAGAAGGCCCAGGAGGCAATGCACTCAATTGTACTAATGCCAACTTGGGAGAAAGTCAAAAGGCAATTAATGAAGAAGAGGTTTAAGAGCATATGTATGCTCAAAATATCACTAGGATTAGATTATCTTATTCCATTACAAAACACATTTCAATCATGAGAACGCGAGAAACACTCCCAAAGGATGATTTCAATAAACAAATTGCAATACCGATTTTAATATGCGAAAGTGACTTTTTAAACTGTTTTTATCTTGTTTGTCCTAATCATGGAACTATGTGATAAAGCAGATAAATTAAACACGCAAATATGACAAGACCAAGTTTTAGGGAAAAAACCCTTGCGGGTAAATTTTTTATTTCACTATGAACTATGAATCGCAACTTACAACATACACAATGAAATCTGCAATAAATTAACCACAGAAAACCAACAAGAGCGTGCAATTTTGTCTTAGCCAGGAACACCCTCAATTACTCCCAAAAGACTGCAGTCATCAACCTAGCCTCACCCTTTGTCAGCAATGAATTCCCTCAAGTATCACCACTTAGCCATGGACTACCTCTCCACAAGGTGTATGTAAATAGATAGAAAAATATCTAGGGTTCTAAACTAATTCACAAGAATAATATTCAATGATGCCTTTTGTGAATTAAAACAGTGTGTTGGAAAACAAAAACATGAAGAAATTTTGCACAAGATATGCAGAAATGTCACTGCAAAACTCTTGAAAAAGTGATTCACGAAACAAGTTTATATAGCAACCTTAAGGTGGCAGATCGTTCAAGAGAGACGTTCGAATGATATATCCATCTCGTTTGAATTATATGCCTATGTTATTTGAGAGATAGGCATGTGTCATTTGAACAACATCAAACGTCATTTGAACGACGCAAAAGTTAAAAAAAAAATCCACCTCTTGACTTAGAAAAAATATGTTTTAACAAAGTAAAAATCATGTTCGTCATTTTTATGAAAAGCAAACATCCCAAACTTAATTCCATGAATTAATTTAAACTCTAAATTCGTTTTATACCTTTTAGGATGTCGGGAAGTCTTAGATCTTGGAGATGCTTAAGTTTAGTTCGTCTTCTCATTTTCATGACGATTTGTAACGGAATACACCAAACTAGCCTAAAGTTATGATACCCCTTTTGTCTATTCCATTACAAAACAAAAAAAAGACCGAACATAAAATTAAAATCAAAATCTCCTATGTTAAATCACAAAAAGTACTAACACCCTCCCAACCCTAGAATGAAATGGCATAAGTCTCTTTGTCTTCAAACTTCAAACGTCTTCGCTTTTCCAAACATTGTCTTCATCCATGTGTCTTGAAATCCGTAAATTGTTACCTAAACATATGAGAGAACAAACATATACCTTCGTGACAGATCAAGTTTGAAACAAAGTAAATCATAAATAAATTCTCCTCCATAATTCAAACTCATCAAAAACAAAAATTATGTTTTAATTTGCTCTCCCTCTTTATTTTTATCAATATAGACAAATATACAAATAAGTAGAAATAATAAACATGAAATAAGGAGCATCACAACGAAGCAAAGATATCATCACAAAAGATTTAAATCAAGCACACATGTAATCATCATCTGAAAGGATAACAAACATCAACTATTTGTGAAATTTTTCTATTTTATTAAAAAATACAAATCAACAAACATACCATATATAATGTATGCAAAATATATCAAATAAAATTCGGCACACATATATAGGTATAAACAATCCACAAAACACGGCACAAAATACATAAGTTATACACAATAGCATAGTATCAATGTGTCCAACTGTGTGGAATGGAATGAATGGGTGTGAACTTGTAACAAAAGAATTATAATCCAAACACTCAAATATGTTCAATATGTTCTAATCCCCCCCCCCCCCCCCCAAACTTTATCAAACTAAGATTTAGCCTCAAGTGACAAATAAAGTTGAACTTAATAAACAAAACAAACACAATGCACACAAGTCTAGAATTTTAATGATTCTACAAATCAATAGCGTCATGATAAAATAAGCTTAACTACGATACATTGTCATTGTGCAAACCCGTTGATATTTCCATCCAAACTCCCTCAAAATAATTATTTTCTTTTCTTTTGACTAAATATATGAAACTAAACAAATTTGGACCATTTTTGGCATATTATTCTTTTTATTGCCTTAATTTTTGTTTTCTTGGTTATTCACTCGCAGCCCTTTCTCGAGCATTAACATCATTTTATTAATACTAAACAAATTCTTCACGGACAACGGATCTTACATGCACAAATCCTCCATAGTCAAATAAACATGTAGATGACAAGATTGATAATAGAACATCTCACCAAGCTCAAATATACATCATGAAGTCAATATTCAATAAGCTCATGCATGTCTGTGTGTTGGCATGTATCGAAACCATAAAGCGAGTCAATGTCGAAACAACTCCATAAATATGGTTAAGAACAATCTAAGCATCCAAAGTAATAATCAAATGTCCTAGACACATGGAAATTGCTAAGTGAATTGGATTCAAACACACCAATATGCCACACCAAATATGTAAAGTAAAATACACAAAGAACCGGAAATCTTTTTGGATTTTTCAAAAAAAAAAATCTTTTTGGATTTATAAAAAAAATGTATAAAATCAAAAACCTTTTTGTATTTTTCAAATATGACTCAATGAAAGAAAAATGTAATACAAAAATTACACATGTCATAACACTGGCAAGAATATATTAAGAAGCACAACTTGCGTATGATAAACATGTGAACACAATCATCTATATGATATAGCAAAAAATGAATAATGTGCAAGCAAGAGGGAATCAACCACTCTATCATCTAGTGCTGCTAAAAGTGATTTCCTAATCCAAATAGATGTGCAACGACGTAGGGGGTTTTGGGAATCAAGGCAACATTGGACTTCAACTTTCTAGCACTTTTTCGAAGTTCAAAACAAAAACACCTAAGATGACCTTTCCTACCACAGTGTGAACATGCATAAACGGGTGGAATGACACCTGTGAATTGACTTTTTCTAACATCCTTGGGATTGGTTGACCCTCTAAGAAAATAATGGTCTTGGCTTTGACACTCGAAACATTATAACACGATGAACCATTACCATTGCTACCAACACTTCTCAAGTTAGTCAAATAATTTTTTAACTCCAAAATTTTTTACTTAAGAAAAGAATTAGACTCTTGCACTTTTAGAGACTCCTCTAAATTTTCAATTATTCCTCGAAGGTTATCACATTATTCCTTAAAATACACACATTTATCCCTAAGAGTCTCCTCACGTGCCACAAATTCATCGATTAAAATATTTTTATCCTCTTTGGCACAAACATAAACCCTCAAGTTTTAAAGTCCTCCAATTATTTTCTAAAAAAAGGACTCTATCATCACTCTCGTTTTTGGACAATTTTAAAGAAATAAAGTCGTGATCCAAAGCAATAAATTTCTCACGATAAAAACCCCTTTGATTTGTAACTGTTTGCAAAAGATCCATAACGGATTTAAAACGAGAATTTTCTTTTTTCAAAAATTTAATTCTTTTTGCGAACATCAAATTCAAACTATTTATATCAGCAAAACAAGGAGAATCCATCAAGAGTAAAACAAACATGAACAGGAGCGATGAAAAAATAATCACCCAAAAAGAAGTCAAACAATAGCAAACTCGATAAATTAGTGTGACCTTCTCTAATACCAATTTAAGAACGCAAGAAATATTCGCAAAGGATGATTTCCACAAAAAATTACAACACCAATTTAAATACAAAGAAGAAACTTTTTAAACCGATTTTATCTTGTTTATCCTAATCATGCAACTATGTGATAAAATAGATAAATTAAACACGCAAACATGACAAGGCCAAGTTTTAGAAGAAACAAAAACCATTTGGGTAAAACCTTTATTTTACTATGAACAGTAAATCGCAACTTACAACGTACACAATGAAATATGCAATGGATTAATTGCAGAAAACCCACAAGAATGTGCAGTTCTATCTCAGCCAGAAACACCCTCAAGTACTCCTAAAAGACTGCAGTCGTCAGGCAGCCTCAGCCTTTGTCAGCAATAAATCTCCGCAGGTATCATCGGTCAGCTATGGAGAGCTTATCCACAAGGTGTATGCAAATAGATATAAAAATATCTAGGGTCCTAAACTAATTCACAAGAATAATATTCAAGGATGCCTTTTGTGAATTAAATAAACAGTGTGGTGGAAGACAAAAACATGAAGAAATTTTGCACAAGATATACAGAAACTTCACTAGCAAAACTCTTTAAAAAAGTGATTCATGAAACAGGTTTATATAGCAACCTTAAGGCAGTAGATCGTTCGAGCGAGATGTGTTTTCGTTCGAATGATATAGCCATATCGTTCGAATGAGATGCTTATATCGTTTGAGAGACAATCACATGTCATTTGAACGATATCAAACGCCACTCGAACTACGCAAACGTAAAAAAAACTCTACCTGTTGACTTGGAAAAAAATTGTTTTCACAAAGAAAAAATCATGTTCGTCATTTTTATGAAAACTAAACATCCCAAGCATAATTTCATGAATTAAATAAAACATTAAATTCATTTTATACCTTTCAGGATGTCGGGAAATCTTCAAACTTGGAGGTGTTTGAGTTCGGTTTGTCTTCTCATTTCGTGACGATTTGTAACAGGATACGCCAAGCTATCCTAAAGTTATGATATGAACAATGAAATAAAAATTGTTCTTATAAATCATAGTCTAAGTTGTCCCAAAAATATTGATGATCAAGACCTCAAGACCGAACTTCATCATTCTCGTCCAAATAGCTACCTCATTCTATGATCATTAAGATTACCGCTTTAGGATAGGGTAAAGGACATAGAATGACTTAGTTTCACAACCCTTGTTTTGACATAACTTTCATTGATATTTTCTTAAATTTTAAAATTTGTTAAAACTTGTGTGTGATCTGTTTGGGCTATTTGAACAAATACACTATGCAATTGCTTTTCTTATTGAAAAACTATGTTCATAAAAAATGTGTTCTTATGTGTGTATTTTAAGTATGAGTGTTCATAGTTAAGAACAAACATATTTGGAGTGTTTTACCAAAATATTCATAAAAGCATTTGAAGTCAAAATATTGGTTCAGATTTTTTGGAGAATGGCGTGACCTGCCTCGTCGTAGTTTCGCCATAGCGATGTTCTAATTCACTATGGAGAAATCTTGTCGTTGGTGACTTTTAATGAAAATAAAAAATATCTAAAGAATGGTGTGACTTACCTCACTTGTGTCTCGCCACAGTGACACATTGTCTTACTATAGCGAACGTCCATCTCTAGTATCCTTTTCCACATCCAATTTTTTTATGAATCATGGCGCGGACTAGATTGCCTCAGGTTAGCCACGTTGACACATTATCTCACTTTACTGACACTTTCGCGACAACATCAAATGTGGATTAAAAGCGAATTTGACCAAAATCTTGCATTGTAAAATGTGAGATTCTCTTTTTCCTCCATATCTTTTGTCGACTTAGGGAAGAAACCTATTATTATTAGGTTGAGAATGGGTTTGAGGGTTTGTTAGTTTGTGTCCATATATTTGAAAAACCAAAACTCCTATTTAACTCACTCTCTTCTCATTCACAAAATAAGGTTAAGAATTTAAGAACTATTTTCATGTTTATTAAGCTAAAGATATAAGATTTTCTTAAAAAACAAAAACATTCTTTGAATTTTTTAGATATCCATTAATATCATTCCATGTTTGAACTTTTTGAAGTTTGTTTTCATTTAAAATCGTTCAGAACAATTTTTAAAATATTTTATTAAGATAAAGATATAAGATTTTCTTAAAAAACAAAAACATTCTTTGAATTTTTTAGATATCCATTAATATCATTCCATGTTTGAACTTTTTGAAGTTTGTTTTCATTTAAAATCGTTCAGAACAATTTTTAAAATATTTTTTGAAGAAAAATAATTTTTTGTTTTAAGTTCGTTAGAACAAAATATAGACTTCGTTAGAATGAGTTTGAGATCTCATTATAATGAGATAAAGACTTCGTTCGAATGTAGTTGATATCTCGTTGGAACAAGCTTTAGAACCACGTTAGAACGTACATTAAACGTACTTCAAAGGGGGACTCTCTATCGAACAAAACTACCTGTTGGAAGATAGTGGGAATTTCATTAGAACGAACTATGCATATTCATTCAAACGAGATTGGTTCTCATTAGAACGAAATAAGTAGGCCATTTAAAGAATCTGCACCCTCAAAAATCATTTTTTTAATATTTTTAGGCAAGCTGGACCTAGATCCATGAAATTTTTTTGGCGAAAATCAATCTTCTACCTTTTTACCAAAAAAATCCAAAACCCTAGTCTCACCCATTGTGTTTATAGATCCAAGATTTTATTTTCATATGCTTTGACATCTTTATGTTTGGAACCAAAGTTTTTTTCTCTTCATCTTGAGAGTACTTGTTTTGTTTGATGGACTCCATACTAGTTTGATGTGTTACAATGAAGAAGAAATATCATTTGTTCCAATTCTGTAAATGATTTATGAGCCTCATCAGATAATACTGAGTCCCATTTGCATATAAGTGTTGTGCAAACTTTCTCGGGATAACTCTTGCGCTGCACTGTGGAAGAGCGCTTGAAGATAAAAGAGCGGTAAAGCTCTAAAGTATTGAAATATTGCAATACAGAAAAGTGACTGACGCACTCAAGATCCTAGGACAGTAGAACCTGAAATGCTCTGATAGCAACTCGGACATTCCATAAAAATTCATAAATGTATTGATTAGGTCTAATGCAAATATCACGAGAACAAAAAATATTTGGTAACATTATCAACATGACGAATTAATGAAAACTGAACAAGTAATAACATGATAATGAAATAATAAATATCATCAATCCAATTCTCATACCAATCATTGCCAATACTGCCTATACTAGAAAATGAAACTCTAGATTATAAAATGCAACTCATACAATCTTCAAATACAAAAGTCGTAAAAAGTGCAAGGAGAGGATGAGATACACTTGCTTAACTCCTACGGCTTAGAAGTGTGAACAGAACATATATAGAGGTGCTCCTCGAGTGCTAAATTCTGCCATGGGCTGAAAAAAAATTACCTAAGGCTTATGAAAACACATATATAACAATAAGACAAACAATAAGTCTCTGAATAATAAAAGTATAATTGAAGTTGGATTAAATGAGAACTATGAATCTGCTTCTTAAATTTTAATGTCTTTTAGATTTATCCTAGCCAGCAAACCCAAATAACATGCATTTTTAAGTCTCAAACTCATATGTAGCCCATGTGAATGAAGTTTTACATCTTAATTATTTTATATTTAGTTTCTCAACTTTAAGTTAATCTCCTTCATTACAAAACATATGTTTTATAGTAGTCTTGAATCTAAGTTGCGTCTCACCAGATAATTAATATACCAATAATCGACTTATATATCAAGTCTTGAACCTACGAGTACTTAGACATGTGACCCAGGGGTAAAATGACCATGGAAAACTTGTCTACCAACCGAGGTACCATCGCGGCCCACATCATACATGCCTCCATAATGTTATCCTTCCTAGTACGTTCTCCACGGGCACTCACACATTCATGTATTTCACAATTAAAGCACACAAGTAATTATAACCCTCACTAATGGGCTATAATAAATACATGCACAACCCTCACTAATGGGTTAAGTTAAATCTCATACACAACCCTCTATAATGGGATAAAGTAAACATACGCACATACCCTCATTAACGGGCTAAAGGAAATACCTAAACATATTGACTCCACTCTGTCGGCTCATACAAGAATCATTATGTCAAAAGGTATAACACATGTTTAACCTCATATTCATAATGCAAGACAAATACCTCTAACACTCAGGGTTCCCAAATCTAGGCATAATCTCACTCTACCCTACACGAAAAGGAAACACACACCTCAAATTTATTCAATCTCAAATAACCATAGTACATCTCTCAAATCATCACATCTAGGTATCAACCCACACCAAACTTATATAAAAATAAACAAACATTACAACTACATCACTCTAAGGATTTTAACAAAAATCATAATCTCGACAAAAGGATAAATGCCCCTCTAGACTATCACAAAAACTCCAATAATCCGGACCATTAATCCCAATCCATTAAATTTCCAATGTTCCAAAAGAATAACCCAGCCTACTCTCGAGTTTGCAACAGGTTTAGACCTATATATGAAATCAAACTTGGCATGACCTGAGTCTTTCAATATATCCTTTAACTCCATTATCCTAGACTCGAGCAAACAACGAGATTCTTCAAACTTAAGATAGTCCATTTTCATAATCTCCATCAAACCATAAAGGATATATCTGTATCCTTCACAATAATCTAGTTTATCTTGAATAGTCTTCTCACCTTCCCTAATATCATCAATAAATTTACTCTCATCATTTCTTATTACACGTCCTTTCAACTTAGCTACCAATTTTAAGTTCACCTTTTCAATTTCATCATCTCCATATATAATTCATGAAAGGAAACTTGAAGTTCATTATCCTCCTCTTCTTCTTCTTCTTCTTCTTCTTCTTCTTCTTCTTCTTCTTCTTCTTCTTCTTCTTCTTATTATTATTATTATTATTATTATTATTATTATTATTATTATTATTATTATTATTATTATTATTATTACTATTATTATTATTATTCCTCACTACAGCCCACTTGGGATTTAACCAATGTGTCCTCTAAAGTGTCATGTATAGAATTATCTTCATCGGAAGACAATTAATTGAGCCTTGCAAGACTAACCATAAACGTGGTGAAGTTTCACTCTATGGGGGAATTGGGTTCCTCTTTTATTTCACCATTGATAAGGGTAAAATTATAGGCAATTGGTTTCATTACCTCCTTCCTTAGGTCAGTAGTACACTCATCTACCCTATTGGCATAACCCTCACACCCAAATCATCTATTCAGCTCATCCCATTTAAAATTATCATTATGATTTTTTACAAATTTTATAGCCTTGTTAAAAATGCCTTTTTCAAACTTATTTTCATTTTTCTATTATTTTTCAAACTTGTAAACTTTCTTAAACTTCTTAACAAACATGGCCATATCATTATAATCAATGTGAGACTCATCATTTGAAAACATATGTTTCCTCCTTTCGAGATTTCAAAGCAATGTACTTATCTTTATTTGTCTTTTTGGAGGAAAATAGGTCGAGCTTATAAGTTCGAAGGTCACCTACAAGCTTCTCAAGTTTTGTAGTGTCAAAAGTACCAGGAATTCAAGATAATCGTTTTAGAATTAAATATTTTAGGAAAGGACCTTAAAATTTTCTTGATTAATCGGGTTTCGGGTATTCTTTATCCTAAGTTAAACGTTGAGTTAACAATATCAAATAATCTCACATAGAACTTGACAAAGGTTTCTCTCTCCTCTATCCTAATGGTTTCGAACGAAGTGGTTAGATTTAGGAGTTTGGAAGCCTTCACAACACTTTTTACCTCAAGAGTGAGTTGGAGTATGTCCCAAGCCTCTTTAGACTTCTCAGATGTCACAATGTGACAAAACACCTCCAAGGTGATAGCACAAAACAATGCATTCAAATCACGTGAATTAGAATTATACAACTTATGTGCATCCTAACTCTAAATTTATATGGGTTTTGGGACATTAAGTTCACCTACTAAAGTCATAGGTGGGGTCCACCTCTAATAATCGCTAACCATACCCGCTGATTTATAACCTTAAGTGTTGACTTCATATGTGCTTTCGAGTACGTGTAATTAGAACCATTAAATATTGGCGACCTAGAAAGAAAATGAGCCTCGATATAAACATCGCTCAGATTCAAGCCTAAAAAAATTATGGATACCTCCTCTAATACCAATTTAAGGGTCCTTATTTTCCTGTATCTAATATGGATGGTCCAAAACACACAAATTAGTTTTTCTATTTTCTAAATATAATTTAACTAAAGCAATTTAACTCAATTTAAAACTTAGCACCAATTTTAAACTGATTGTTATGATTAAACATCTAAACAAATTTTATTTTAATCCTAAAACATGCATCTAGGTGATTATCAAGATATAATAATGCAACAACCAAAACATGTTGATGTACAAGGAAAATACACAATGGGAAAAACCCATGGCGACCCAGCCACGCAAATTCACTATGTATGGAATTACAAAGGACACGACAATAGACTTACAACATAGACTCAACTCCCTTTTAGGCCTTGATGCTCTTCATTCATTTAACCTTTGCACAATGACACACATGTGTCCACCCTTGCAACTACTATATCATTTAAGTCCACACATGCCTTGGTATCCATTGAAGAACTAAGCAACTGTCTACAGACTTGAAACACGAATACACTGCTTCTTTCCCATAACACCACAAACACGGAGTCCACCGTGTGTAAATAGCAAATACAGATTCCACCGCGTGAAACTATCCCCAGAAAAATGAAGAAAATAAAACTTCTTAGTGCCCACAAATAAGATCTCAAGGCATATATATGATGAAACTTGGATCTTAAATAAGTTGGGTGCAAACTAGGGTTTTAGTTTGGAAAACCAAATTATAAATGATTAAGGAAACTTAAAGAGAATATTAGAAGAGTTTGGTAAAACAAAAGCAAGCAATAAGCCTCTTAAAAATATACGGCTCCGTCACCCTCCTTATCATAAGGTTTTTAAAAATGAGTTAATGATGAAAAGTTTAAGAAACCCTAAAATACAAAGCCTTGTCAATTTTCTCGAACTAGGTCAACAGTTTCATTTGAATGAATCACCGATTCTCATTCGAATGCCTTTCTAACAAAACTTACTGCGAGAAACCATGGAAGGATAAATTTTCTATAATACCACGTATTTTTGAGTAATTAGAAATAAATTAATGAAGTGAATTTTAATTTTCATGTGTGTCGTGATTTGATGAAAATAAATATGTTTGGAGAAAATGATTAGGGTAGATGGAATAATCTGTGTGATAATTATTATACATCATATCGAGTGATATCTACGGGACTGTGTGGAGTCTCTACAGGCAGGCGCGTGTAGACTATTTGAGGATTAGGTGGGAAATTGTATTATAGTGACTCGGATGGAGATTTTAAGGTCACAGTTGATTCCGAATGGGTCAAGATAGTCAAAATAGTGTACCCGAGGGTTAAAATTGGTTTCAGGAGCTTTTTTAGTCATAATTGAGCCCATATGGGAGTGTTCGGTCACTTGGGCTTGGCTCGTAAGCCTAATTTTAGGAATTAGGATTTAAAACCTAAGATTAGTAATTTGGAGAAGCAACTACCATATCTTAAACCCTAAGAATCAAAGGAGAAGAGAGGAGAGACCATTAAATAGGGAGAAAAGAGAGTTTGGAGGTGTAGAACCTTGTTTCATCCACAATTATTTCTTGATTAGGAATAAGAATGAAGAGAGATCAATTACATCATCAAAAAAAGAATTAAGACCTACAATCATTAGGAAAGTGTTTATCTTTCATGTTTTTAAGAGTTTATAATACCTATGTAGTGTAGGGTTTTAGAGTTGTTGATTTATATGATGCTCTTGGGGTTTAAGGATTAAACACGTGATTTGGGTAGGATTTGCATATAGATTTAATCCCTATGTGATGAGAAAATGAAATCAGTATATATGTGATGATTTAAATGGTAAAAATATGGGTTTAATGATGTAAATTCATGTAAAACAATAAAACTAGGGTTTTATGGATGCTAAGATGAAAAATCAGCTCTTGATTAGAATTCATGATAATTTAATGTGATATTTACATTTAAAATTGTCCCTATACTCATAATATGTGATTAGTTATGATTTTTGGGAATTTGGTGAGGTTTCATGAGGAGTAGACGAAGATTGAATGATGAAAATCTCAAAAAACGTAAGGTAGAAGAAGACTTGACATATTTTGAATCGATTCGGACCCTTGGGTGAATCGATTCGGTTACACATATTTTGGAAGTTCTCCCCTTTTTAACCTAGAACTTCTGATTAATGATAGGGTTAACTTTTGGGATGCCTTTGAAATATTATGAGAGATATTATGATGACCAATATGTTCATGATAGGGTTGGGTCTTAGTCATAAGCGAGAAGAACTAAGGCTAAGCTTAATCGGGCATAATTCGTAATGGTATTGAATTTGGGAGAATGAGACTGAGTCATGGGGATTTCAGGTGAACCTATAAAGTAGACTAGTACTGTACGAGTGAACTAACTACTGAAATAACATAAGGGGTAACTAGGGCCCTTTGGATAGAGAATAATACTCGGGAGTAGTCGATAAAGAGTTATAATCGTATATGGATAAGTATGGGAAGTATTCGAGATATATATACTACGTATGTTAGGTTATGTATATGTGTATAGATTATATATACAAGTGGAGTATATACCTATACAGATTATGTTTATAGGTTGAGTGTATACCTATAGGGATGGTTTTTATAGGTTGGGTGTATACCTATATGGATTATATACATGGGTTGTATGTATGCCTAAATGAGACTTATAAATAGGTTATTGGTATACCTATTATTATTTCTTATATGTGTGAGCATATCTACGCTATCTGGTATCATGGGAGGTTCCGCGTAGAGGGAAATCCCACCTTGATGATTCCACTGAGGTCTAGATTGGTGCCCCATAACATAGAACCTAGGTTATGACTATCTAACTGTACGACAATATTGATGGTCAATTAGGTATGTTAGGTATGTGCGTGACCCATAGGTTTAGAACTATGTTCCCCTCCATTGTCTGTTGATTTATTTGGGTTCGATGAGACATGTCGAACCAGTAGTCCTTAATTTGGTACGAGAGGTACATGGAATTGATAGCAGAGTATCTCGCATCACGAGGGGCCATTCTGGAGATGCTATAGTTGTATATATGATATGTGATATATATATATATATAAGTGTGATTAATACTACTTGTGTGTAATGTAGGAAGGATAGATAGTATATATCTAAAAGTGATTTAATTATGAGGTAAATCCACTTAGTGTGTGATGGTAGTAAGGTTAAATAGTGTATATCTAAATATGATTTAAGTATAACAACTTAAAGAAATGGTTTAATGATAACATAAGTGAGATGTTAATTCTAATTAATAATGATATACGAGACATGTTAATTATTAGTGTTACGATAGCGTACTGTAGGGTGGTACGAAGGAGCCAAACCTGTTAGTGGATAAATAGTCATTAAGGAGACCTAATTAGTTTGGGTAGCATAGCTAGGTAGGATGCGTTAGGCATGCACATTAGTTTAGAGGTAAGGGACTCAAGGCAGTGTACGGTGAACTAACATGTGTAATCAATAATTGATTTTAAACTGTGATATATATTTACTAAATATTTTCAAATGTTTTGGGTTGTAACCCGTCTTGCAATAATATTTTAAAACCTTTTAGGTGTCCAACCACAGGGATGTCAAGCTTAATGATCTGTTCTAGGGATGCGTAGCTGCAACACTTATGGGTGCTTGCAGGCTTTGGATTAGACGCTTCAGTTAGTTCATTTCTAGAGAAGGATTCAGTTTCAGTTATTTCATTTGGGCATATAGCTCCTTCAGCTATTTTATTTACTCAGTGTATCAGACTATGTATTAATGGATTCATTTTTATTTCATAGACTCATAGTTGGGCTTTTTTATTGTGAATCGATTGTTTATTCGGTATTATTTATTTAGTTATTTATCTTGTGATGGACTCATATTGATTATTATTGTTTGGATGGCTTGGTTATCGTATTTAATTTTCACATGCTGTTATTAACGAAAGATAAAAATTGACAAACACTTATTTTGACATAGATGGTTAGTAAATTAAAACGGTTTTAACAGTGATGCTAAGGATGATCTCGATGAGATTCATATTTAATGAAAGACTAATCACTCGTGGTTAAAATAGGCGGTGTGTCACATATGATATCAGGGAATCAAGTTCTAGTGTCCCTAGGATCTTTGCGAATTTTTTACATTTCGGCGTAGCATTCTTTGATGTAGAGCCTTATGATAGTATTGTTGTATTCATTTACATATGTGTATTTACGTTTTTCTGATGCTATCGATATATGGACTATGAACTCATATAATTCGATCTAATTTCATATGCCACCTAAGAGAGGACGGCCAACTAGAGTATCGATGAGGACTGGTAAAGAGAGGGAAACTCAGTAGGACCCACAGTAATCGCAAGGGACGGTGACGATCGCACAAGGGGCTGAGATAGTGGCACAGGCAGTCAACGCAACCATAACTGCCATGGCAATTCACTTTCTTTAGGTACATCCATAGTCGCCAGTGGCACCAATAGGTCAGTCCCACCGGTCCATCCGTTTGGCAAAGAGTTAGGGAGCCTTTTTAGAAGGACCACCCACCCTAACTTCAGGGTAACTCAGACGTGATTGTAGCGTGCCAGTGGAATAAAGACATTCAACACCACCTTCGCATGGTTGAGTGTAGAGATGTACATAAGAAAATATTTAACCTTTTACGCTGATTGGAGCAGCATTACAGTGGTTGGGGGCAGTTACTACTATTAATGAGAGATACACGATGTTTATTATAGAGTTTTGGGTGTAGTATGATCGCGGATAATTTTCTCCAGTCATTAAGATAGAGATGAGGAAGAAGTTCATTGATTTGGTGCAAAGAGATCGTTTGGTGGCAGAATACAAACAAGAGTTCACTCTTTTAGCTAACTTCGTACCAGATGAGGTAAACAACAAAGAGAGGAAAAATATGAGGTTTATGGATGGACTAGTTTGGAGGACCAGACATCATTTGATTGATAACTTAGCATTGAAAACTTATATGGATGTCGTCAATGCTGCACTACTTCACTGCAAGGATCAGTGCTTCCACCAGAAGGGAAGCAAGATAGTGGGAGAGTGTAATCAGGAAGGTAGAGAAGGAGGGAGATATTTTCCATTGGGGGATGATGCCAAGAGGATTAGGCAAGGAGATTACCAACCTGGGAATCAGGGTTTCACTTGTGGGAAAATACAGGGTCCTCAGCAGTAGTAGAAGTACGTTTGTCAGGGCCGTCAGGACCAAAGGAACAATGGGGGAGGCCAGTAGGATCATGGTCGGAGGCAAGGAGATTTTTTTGGCCGATGTTTCACTTGTGTGTGTAGGCCACAAAATAAAGGATTTCCCAAAGCAAACAGGGGAAAATACAAGATGGAGTCCTGGAAGTACCACTATTACAACAACTCTTGAGTCAGTTATGATGGGAGAACTACGTTCAGGAACCTATTGACTAGGCAAGCCAGATGGCAAACAAAGGTAAATTTTTATTTCATCCTTGTGATTATGGGATTAGTTGGGTGACAGGGGTGTCTCACTATATATAGGTTTGTTAACACTAAAATTTGAGTGTGGGTTGGGTTTAGTGGGAGCGTGGCAATATTAGCTTAGTTACTATAAATATATTTACCATTGGGCAGTGAGGCTCTTCAGTATCACCTATAGGAGAGCGGGCGTGGGCACTAAGAGAATTTTTTAGGTTATGATTTGCTACTTTTGAGACTTAGGAAAGTAGGTTTTATTATGATCATGTGTAGTGACTAGATACCAAGGGTTTGAGCGGTAGTAGATTGTGTGATAAGACTATCGTGCTTGTTATTCGAGAGGGAGATATTTTGTTTTATGAGGTATCACTGGAGAGAAGGTTGAGTCATATATATACATATATATATATATATATATATATATATATATATATATAGAGAGAGAGAGAGAGAGAGACTTCGGTGGGTATGTTGTGTTATTATGATTGATCCCAGTGCATAGGGACATTTTACTAATATGATTCCCGGTGCATTGTGTTTATTATTGAGCGGAGAGATATATCTCAATACCTATATAGCACTGAGAACTTACTGATAGTGAGAGTGTCATGTTGTATGTCATCTTAGTGACATGAGAGTGTACGAGTAGACCTTCTATGTCAGGAGATAGAAATTTGGGGGTACATTTTATGGACTAAGGGACTAACCAATCTAGATGACCGACAATGTTAGGTAGTAATGTATCGGGGGTTCCTTATTTAGATTGCACTTTGCGAGACATCCCAGGCATGAAACTTAGGAAACGTTGGAAGTGAGAAAAGTTTGGTCACTTGGGCATGGATTTGGTACCTTAGTGATTGTACATATATGTGATTATAACTGAGGGTTAATAGTTATATTATAATTTACGGCAAGGGGAGTCGGGTAGCTTTTGTACGGTTATGCACAATTATAGGGTGTATGGGCGCCCTAGTTAGCAGGGTTTTAGTATGGTTTGTAAATAGCAAAAAAGGACAAATACGTGTTAAATATAAGGGTAGTTGAAAAAGGGAGCGGCATCTAGCGATATTGGAGCTTTCCCGAGTAGGAAGAATGCTATAGTCGATAGTATATCGACCCATCTAAGTGGTAAGTATTGTACAAAATGGAAATTTATTATGTAGTTGCTAAAGTGAGCTGGTAAACAAAAAGGATGAAATACTTTGATATAAGGTGACTAAAGCAAATTAGTCACTAGATTGAACGGTAATGTATAGACCGTCAGACTGAAGGATACCGTTAGTAAAGGTGTAGTGTGGACCGTAGAATGATTTTGAATTTAGGAATGAGTTGGATGTTGTGCGAAGTTATATTCGAAGTTGTTAGTACCAGAATTATCCAATTTCGAGAACGAAATTCTTTTGTAAGGGGGGAAGTATGTAACACCCCGCATTTTTCAGTAACTAGAAATAAATTAATTCGGTGAATTTTAATTTTTCATGTGTGCCGTTATTTGATGAAATTAAAAATGCTTAGAGAAAATGATTATGGTAGATGGAATAATTTATGTCATAATTATTATGCATCGTAACGAGTGATATCAATGGAACTACGTGCAATCTCTACAGGGAGTCGCGTGTAGAATATATGAGGACTAGATGGAAAATTGTAGTAAAGTGACTCGGATAACAATTTTGAGGTCACAGTTGATTCCAAATGGGTCCATATAGTCGGAATAGTGTACTCGGGTGTTGTAACTGGGTTTCGAGGCCTTTTTAGTCATAATTGAGCCCACACGAGAGTGTTCGGATCACTTGGGCTTGGACCGTAATCCTAATTTCAGGAATTGGGATTTAAAACCTAAGATTAGTCATTTGGGGCAATAGCTATCATATCTCAAACCCGTAGAATCAAGTGAGAAGAGAGGGGAGACCATAAGAGAGGGAGAAAAGAGAGTTTGGAGGTGTAGCACTCTGATTGATCCACAATTGTTGTCGGAATCAGAATCAGAATCAGAGCTAGAAGTGATCAACTACATCATCAATAAATGAATTCATACCTATAATGATAAGGAAAGTGTTTATATTTCATGTTTTTAAGAGGTTATAAAACCCATGTAGTGTAGGGTTTTAGAATTGTTGATTTATTTGATGTTCTTAGGGTTTTAAAGATTAAACACATGATCTTGGGTAGGATTTTCATGTAGATTTAATCCCTATGTGATAAGAAAATGAAATCAGTATATATGTGATGATTTAAATGGGAAAAGTATGGATTTAATGTTGTAAAGTCACGTGGAACAATAAAACTAGGGTTTTATGGATGTTAAGATGAGAAATTTCTTCTTGAGTAGAATTCGTGATGATTTAATGTGATATTTACATTTAAAAGTGTCCATATACTCATAATATGTGATTAGTTATGATGGTTGGTAATTTGGTGAAGTTTCATGAGGAGTGGACAAAACTTGAATGATGAAAATCGCAAAAACGTAATGTAGAAGAAGACCTGACAAATTTCGAATCTACTCGATACAAGGGCGAATAGATTTGGTTACCCAGATTTTGGAAGTTTTCCCCTTTTTAGCCTAAAACTTGTGATTAATGATCGGGTGCACTTTTGGGATGCCTTTGAAATATTATGAGAGATATTATGATGACTAGTAGGCTAATGATAGGGTTGGGGATTAGTCATAAGCGAGAAGAACCAAGGCTAAGGTTAATCGGGCATTTCAAGAGAAGAAGAGCGAGTCACAGGGATTTCGGGTGAACCTATAAAGTAGACCAATAGTGTACGAGTGAATTAACTACTAAAATAACATAAGGGGTAACTAGGGCCCTTCGGATAGAGAATAATACTCGTGAGAAGGCAATAAGAGTTATAATCGTATATGGATAAGTACGGTAAGTATTCGAGATATATATACTACGTATAGATTATTATGGGTTATGTGTATACCTGTATAGATGATATTTATAGGTGGAGTATATACCTATAGTGATTATGTTTAAAGAATGAGTGTATACCTATATGGATTATATTTATAGGTTGGGTGTATACCTATACGGATTATATATATGGGTTGTGTGTATGCCTACTATGTGTTTTCAAATATGTCTGAACATACCTACGCTACCTGCTATCACGGGAGGTTCTGTGCAGAGGGCAATACCAGCTTGAAGATTCTAGTGAGGTCTAGATTAGTGGCCAGAATATAGAACCTGGGTACGATGACTATCTAAGTGTACGATAGTATTGGCGGCCAATTGGGTACGTTAGGTATGTTCATGACCCATAGGCTTGGAACTATGTTCATCTCCATTATTTGTTAATTTATTTGGGTTCGAGGAGACATGCCGAAGCAACAGTCCTTGATTGTGTATGAGAGGTACATGGACTTGATATCAGAGTATGCTGCATCACGAGGGGACATTCCGGAGATACTATAGTTGTGTGTGTGTGTGTCTATATATATATATATATATATATATATATATATATATATATATATATATATTATCCAACTTCTGTGTAATATAGGAAGGATAGATAGTATATATCTCAAAGTGATTTTATTATGAGGTAAGATTAAATAGTGTATATCAAAAAGATGATTTAAGTAAAGCAACTTCATGAATTGGTTTAATGTTAACATAAGCGAGATGTTAATTATAGTTAATAATAACATACGAGACATGTTAATTATTAGTGTTACGATAGCGTGGTGTAGGTGCGGTACGTAGGAGCCAAACCTGTTAGTGGATAGATAGTCATTAAGGGGACCTAGTTGGGTTGGGTAGCATAGCTAGGTAGGATGCGTTAGGCGTGCACATTAGTTGAGAGGTAAGGGACTCAAGGGAGTATACGGTGAACTAACATGTGTAATCAATAACTGATTTTAAACTGTGATAATTACTTGCTAAATATTTTCAAAGTTTTTGGGCTCTGACCCGTCTTGCAAAAATATTTTCAAAACCTTTTTGGTGTCCAGCCACAGGGACGCGACGCTTAATGATCTGTTTCGGGGATGCATAGCTGCAGTACTTGTAGATGCTTGCAGGATTTGGATTGGATGCTTCGGTTGCTTCATTCGTTGAGTAGGATTCAGTTTCAGTTATTTCATTTGGTCATGTTGCCCCTTCAGATATTTTATTTACTCGAATTATCAGACTATATATTGGTGGATTCATTTTCGTTTCATAGACTCATAGTTGGAATTTTTTATTATGAACCGATGGTTTATTCGGTATTATTTATTTAGTTATTTATCTTGTGTTGGATTCATATTGATTATTACTGTTTTGATGGTTTGGTTATCGTATTTAATTTCCGCATGTTGTTATTGACGAAAGATAAAATTTGACACACGTTTAATTTGACCAAGGTGGTTAGTAAATTAATAAGTTTTCAACAGTGATGCTAAGGATGATCCCGATGAGATTCATGTTTAGTTTAATGAAGAATTGATCACCCGTGGTTAAAATAGTCGGGGTGTCACATTTTCCTCATTCGAAGTTCGTTGAATATATGCATGTTCTCATTCGAACGATATACCCAATGCCATTCAAACGACCTTACAAAATTTCTAAAAATATTGTAAACCACTTTAATGGTCTTTATAAAGCAACACCAAAAAATAAAATACCAAACTATCAAGATACATACGCATTCATAGCTCAGAGTTCCATGGAACCTGAAGACGAAACATGTCACAGTACATGACACGATGAATGAATTTATGAAACTTTGCCGCTACCTATTCAACCAAATGCGTCATAGGCTTGAAAGGTAAACACACTCAAGTCCTAACCTATGACTCAAAGGTTTTGTCCAAACATAAAATTAAGGCAAAAATAACTATAGTTTAACTAAATCGAAAATTTGTTATTACATCCCCAAAGTCAGGTAGGGGTGGACACCTTTTGAGATGAAAAACCTTGCCTATGATTGACATGTGGTGTTCTCTCTCTATCCCTATATCCAAAATCGTGAATATTATTTTCTCTCACCATTCTCAAATCCTAATAAGGCATAATAATGATTAAAGCCTTTATATACAAGTACAAAAGGTAGCCTTGGGCCAAAATAGGTTTCTTGACAGTACGAACCTGACAATTTGGGTATATGGACTACACCAGGGACATAAGACAAATAATTAAATTTGATCCAATTAAATACTCGAAAATCCAAAATTACATTCATCATAATTTATTTCCTTTCTTTATTTAATCATAATTGATAACGCTATATAATTATGACTACACTCCATTTTAATTATCTCAAAAAGCACTCAGATATAATGGTCTTATTTACAAAGTTGATTACGGTAGATAAGATAATCCCCGCGCTAAGCTTATGATACTCGTTTGGTCAAATATATTTGTCATAAATTGGCTTTAACCAACATCTAATCAGTTTTTTAATTCTTAGACTTAACTTATTTTTCTACTCCTTCAGATTATAAATATTCCACTGATCGGGTTTACTCATGGAAACAAATCTTGTATTTCTATAAAGAGTTTATCGCAATCCTATGTTATTGTCGGATGCGGATTCCTTCGAATTAACATCTTAGACCGACCAACATAATTTTCATCAAATATATGTAAATCATTGGATTCAATCCAAGACTGAATCGAACCCATAGCAATTTAACAAACAATCATATAAGTATTGAAATCCTCACGCTTCAATATATTTACTCTTTGCAAATGGTGTGAGATCGTCTGACTCTCATTAATACATCCCTTAGACTTAAATCTCACTAGTGGTCATGTTTAATAAATTCATGGAATGTACCAATCATAATCCTATGTTAAAACTATCGCACAAGTTCTCGAACCATCATATAAGTTCCCATAGTTTGAGATAAACTACTAGGATTGTATCGCAATCATCCAAATACGATGTCAACTCCCTATCTAAGTTGTGGACTATCCAATAGTGCTAGAACCGAAATTCCAATCTCTTTGTGATCATTTTGAAGTTGACTCACTAGAATTCCTACTAAGCTTTACTGAGTGAAATTTATATTTAAACAAAATAATTAATCAAATATAAAGCATTCTTATAAACATGATTCTCATTTCAAAATAAATAAAATAATCCGTTATTAAACAATAATAAAAAAAAAATCACATGATTTTAAGATTAAACCCCACCAATACGATTCTATTCATAATGGGATTATTAAATATTCACACATATCCCCATTAGGGGAAGACACCATCACCATCCCTCAACCTCCACCATAAGATGCCGCCATTTTTTTAGTAATACATGTGCCACGACATTGAATACCTCTCATATACAATTTTTAGCCTATAATATTACTCATGATGTCGACTATGCTCAGAAATTCTTGCATAATTCTTCGTCCACTGTGATAGATGAAAAGAGAATATTGCAAGTTGATGAGGTTCCCTTTTTTGGAGGAAAAAATGAAAGAATAAATCACTTATGTAAACAATCTTGCTAATAGAACTATTGTTAATACCTTTAATGTGAGTTCTCCTCTTGAATGTTTATCTTCCAACGATGAATTTGAAGGATTTGGAGAACTTTGTTCTAAATCTCAGAAAAGAGAAGGAGACAAAAAGATGCAGTAGAGAATAAGTATACCGAAAAGGATTATTATAATTTGAGAAACAACTATATGGTTTCCAAATGAATGTCCTCTCTTGGAATATAAGGGGTCTAACCAATCCCCCTACCCAATTAGCCCTCAAAAGTCTATGTTCATCGTATAGACTTGATATTTACTCCTCCTTTTTCTGGGGATCTATTGATATGGGTTGTTTTAGAATTAATAATATAGGTCTTTTGAGTCCAAACATATTGGTGTTCCATTCCATTATAATTCCCAATCCATTTATTATTAGCCACGATCATCAACAAATCACAAGTTCTACATCTTTTGGTTAGAGGTTTTGTTTGATTACTTGTTTATATTCTTCTAGAAATTATGTTTTTAGAAGAGATAATTTTAATTCAATCATTCGTGTTAATAATTCTTGTCTTCATTGGGCAAACAATGGATATTTTAATTTTCTTCAGATCACATGAATGTAAAGGGGTTATACTTCTTAAAAATAGGTCTTATGAAGAATTCACGAACATCATAGATATTATGGATATGATGAAAATCAAAAACTTAGGGATCCTCCACACTTGGGTAAAAATTAACACAATGTCAGTCCAAAGAAGACTTGATAGTGCTTTGTTTAATAAATAATGGTTGGTTATTTGGGACATTATTTCCAATAAAACTAATCAAAAAATTTCCTATGACCACTATCCCATTATTCTAAAGTCTAGTTTGTATGTATTTGATGGTCCTACCCCCCTCCAATTCAATTCTTCTTAGACAAATCGAAGTAGATTTTATAATTTAGTATCTAAATCTTGGTCTTCCATAATTGTCCATAGCATCCCTATGTTTATTTTGAAGGAGAAACTTACACATGTGAAGAAAGATCTCAAATCTTGGAATGTAATTCACTTTGGAAATATTCATGATAAAGTCATAAAAGCTAATGGGGTTCTCAGTCAAATGCATATCCAAATTCAGAACTTGGGCTACTCCGACTCTAGTGTCAATGAATAAGCCAAAGATAAAACGAATCTTTCTTAGGGATTAACTGAAGAAGCATTATTTTTTAGAGATAAGGATATAATTAAATAGTTTAAAAAGTGTGATAGAAATGGTTCATACTCCCACAATGTGTCAAAACCTTGAAGATCTTTTAATAGAACTCATTGTCTTAAACATAATGGGGATTTCCTCCCTAATACAAACCTCTTCAAAGATCACGTTATTAGTCAATTATCCTATCTTTATTCTAGCTCAACTACTATAACTAGATCCCATTTAATTCAAAATTGGATTTCCCATATGGTGAGTGTCGTTGATAATGAAAGACTCACTTATATGCCAGATTTTGATGAGACAAAGAATTTTTTATTTGATTCTCCTGGACTAAATGGTTTTCGAGGAATTTTCTTCTAAATGTTTTGGAATATAATAAGTAATGAGGTTTGTTTTATTGTCTAAAGTTTCTTCCACAATGATTGGCTTCTCCCAGGTTATAATTCAAATCATTTTGTGTTAGTTTCCAAAATTCCTGAGGTTGTTGAGATTTAAAAGTTTAGACTAATTTCTTTGGTATATTTCTCTTTCAAAATCATTACCAAAATTCTTGCAAAAAGGATTAGTTTGATTGCTCAAATAATCCTCTCCTTTAAGAAAACTAGTTTTGTCGAGCATAGATCCATAGCCCATAACATTGGTTTTTCCTCTGAATGCTTCAATTTTTTTCTATATTTGTTTTGGAGAAAATGTGGGAATCAAAATTGATGTATCTAAAGATTTTAATATCTTGAATTGGGATTTCCTTTTTGAAACCATGTCTTCTTCTGGCTTGCATATCTTTTATTCTTCATTCAACCAAATTTTATATCATATTTAATGGTTCTCCCATTCGATTATTCAATTATTTAAGAGGACTTAGGCAAGGAGATCCACTATCTCCTTTTTATTTTTGCATTGTTGAAGAAATTCTAAGTAGAGACATCAATAATTTGATGTATAGAGGACTTATCAATGCTAGTATTAAAAGCTCCTTCACACCTCCTATTTGTGAATGATGTATTGATTTTTTACAGGGCTAAGTATTCTAGTCCATTTTTTAGTGTAGGTAAATATAGTGTTTTCATTAGAAAAAAAAGGTAGAGTCTATGAGATATGTTATTTTTTCTCTCTTAAGTATAAAGAGAAATGTGAACTTCTTCACTTATCTTGGAGTGCCTATCTTTAGAGGTAAACCAAGATCAAATCACTTAAGACCTCTTTCTGATACAATCAGAAATAAAATGGAAGGATTGTAAGGAAACTCTTTATCTATGGATGGTAGAATTCAACTCATTCAATATGTAATCCATCCTATGTTGCTTTATAGTTTCAAGATCTATAAATAGCCTCAACTCCTCCTTAAGAAGTTATAGCAGTGGATAAAAAACTTCATATGGACTGGATTTATTAGTAAAAGGAAAACTTATCACTGTAGCATGGAAGGCAAAGATGAAGGGGGTTTGGGATTAAAAAGACCCACGTCTCTAAATAGAGTTGCTTCACTTAAAAATTATTGGGAAATTTTATATAATCCATCTCAGTGTCCATCCTACATTAATGCCAAATTTAAGCCTCTATATGGACGAACCTAAATATTAGTTCATTTTAGCTAGACGTCAAAATTATTATTTCTCACATTAATCTTTTTGCTTAATGGATCATTAATCATGGCTACAAAATTAATTTTTGGGGAGATAATTGGCTTGAAAATTCTACTGAATTTATGCTAAGCTACCACTCTTGTGGCAATACAAGCCTTCCATGACCTTTATCAAACTTCACCAATTATGTTAAATGGTTTATTCCTAGATCTTTTGATAATTGTTCCCCCCATATATACTCTCTTATTCTGCAATAACCCCTTCCTCAGACCCCCAAAGTATATTCAATCATTTGACCCACCTCCCATACAGTTGATTGTACATTCAAACAAGCTTATTCTTTTTTCACTGATCATGATCAAAAGATGCCATGGTTTTATCATATGTGGCATATCTTTATCCCTCCTAGACTCTCAGTTATGTTCTGGAAAGTTTTACCAAACAAGCTTCCAACCATCTCAAATATGAACAGAGTTGTCTTTTGATATGTCTCTAGATGTGTTCTATGTAAGCCTCACATATAAAATGATTCTCACTTATTCCTTTATTTAAAATTATCATCTTATATTTTGCATTGGATTCAATAAATATTTGGTGTGAATGTCATATTAAGGTCACATTTATCCCTTAAGTAACAGATCTTTGGATTGCTTCTATTATTACCTGCTTTCACTCCATTAAGAATGCTAAAAATCAAGATTTGTTTAAGGATAGCATTACAAATATTAAATCTTATACATCACTTATTAATAGTCATCTAGTTATAATAAGAATGTTGATTAAATTTTTCATGAACAAATCTGTTGAGGATCTCCTATTTTAAAGAAGCTTCATATTATCTGAAATCACAAAAAGTCGCCCACTATCATACATGTCTTGTGGATACACCCTCCTCCCTCATGGATTAAACTTACTATTGATGGTTTAGCACTTGGTTTCCCTGGAGTTTTTTCTATATGAGGAGTATTAAAAAATCTAAAGGGTTTGTTAAAGAAGCATTATGATATAAACTTTCCAAACCCCAAACTTCTTTTTATACAGAGTTAATCGTTGTTTTAACTGGATTTGAATTGGCTTAGCATTATGGTTGGACTCGTCTTTGGATGGAAATAGACTGAATAACAGTTGTTAAATGCATTAAATCATATTATTTCTCTCCTTCATAGTCATTAAAAATTAGATGGGAAAATTATAAATCCTACCTAAATGGCATGAATGTTTGTATTTCTCACGTTTACATAGAAGGAAATCCAGTTGGTGACAAGATTTATCACACGGGCCTTAATCATTCTTTGATCAAACTGTGGTGGTCTACTCTAGAAGATCTATAGTTTGGTTGGAAAAGATATATCTTAACTTCATCACTATATATTCAAGTTTTAATAGTTCCTTGTTGATTGTTAATGTTGTATTTTATTTTTAGTGTTTTTAGATCTTTATGAGCCCCTTTATATATATATATATAAATCTATATAAGGAATTAGATTTTATCATTTCTTGATGTAACGGTTCCTATTCGCTATTGTTTTCATTATTAAATAAATATCTCTCTTTATTGATCCTCCTAACTTAACAAACTGGGCCCATGGTTGATTTGGTAGAAAGAGAGTTACATCCCACATCGCTTGGGAAAGGGAAAGTAATGGTTCATATAAGTAAATTTTCACTCTTCTAGCACCGAGTCCTTTTAGCTTCACTGGTAAGTGTCAGAGGGTGAAAGGTAACATGTTATCAGCACGCAAATCATTGTTTATTTTTTCACCTCCTCTATACGAAAACCTAAACTTATGACTACACTCAAAAATGGAGTATAGCGGTCAAATCCGGATATCGAAAATCCCAAGAGGCGAGTTGCTAGAATTTAAATGGTTTAATACTTCTAAATAAAAGTGTAAAAGATTATATGCTAGCAAAAATAAAAGATAATAAAGAGAAAATATTATACTAGGTGAGTGAATATTAAAGTAAGTTAACAAAGCGAATAAAAACTATAGGTTGCCTCGAATATCCCTCACCCTGAGTTAATTAGTAAAAATGGTTACAGTTGATGTAAAAAACTATATTTGATCTAATTTATTAATCACGGATAAATATGAGTAAAGAAATAAGACAAGAGATTTATAAAGTGGTTCAGCTTTAAGGAAATGGCCTATGTCCACTGATTTGTATTACTAAGTGTCTTGCCTTGGTTTTGACTGTTCTCGCTTGCCCTGCCAAGAGGGTATTACAATGTATTTATAGCTTTTTGGTTGTGAATGTGAATAGATAGTGTGACTTTATCGAATAGGCATTTACATCTGTACATGGTAAAGAATGACCGTATTACAATAAGCATTGAACATGTCTGGTCATTTAGCATTCCTAATAAGTTGCTCGGTATGATTGGTAGCTCAACACACTGAGTAGCTCGATACGCTGAGAAACTCAGCATTTGAACTTGTTCCATGTTGGGTGATGCGTGTCTTCACATAATTGGTCCACGTCAGCTAACTAATTTTTGTATCAACAGAAGCCCACAATGTTTCACAGTTGAATTTGCTTGCGAATTTACCCAAAAAGTTATTCGGGCACATTTCCCATGTCTTAGTTAATTTCAAACCTTCAACACTTTGTAAAAAATTTCCACTTTGTGTAACAGTTTTAAGCGCGAAATGACAAATTTATAAATATTTTGAGTTCTGGTGAACACTTGGGTATTTGCATCTTTTTCCTCTGATTAGCCGTCGAGAATGCAACCGTCGTCACTTTTGATCATTACTTTTCTCATTTTTCGAGGCGGCATATATAAAGATGGTAAAATCTGATTGTCTTCTACCCTTTTCCATCTTTGTTTCCAAATTCCTTTTTTTCTCATTTTTTTCTCCTTACGAACATTCTTTATGTCATCTGTTTTAGCTGATTCCTTAATCTTCTGTAAGAATTTCTTCCTTCCTTCTTCTTTCTTTGCTTTAGTCATCATGGTTTACGCTATTGAGTCATTGGATAAGTTTAGAACCGATTTTGCGATTCCTTCATGGGTTGACTTGGAAGAGACTGTTTATCCTTGTGATTTTGTTTCTTTAGCGGAGGGACACTCATTTCCTTCCATTTTTGTGGTTGAATGTGGTTTTGTTTCCCGCCTAATCCCCTATGTTTGGAATTTTGCCAATACTTTGATATAGTACCTGAAAGAGTAGTTCTAAATAAATGGAGGGTAGTTAATGGCGTACATAGAATAAATCAAATATATGGAATCCACCTAGGGATTCCTGAAATTATGTTTTGTTATAAATGGGTCACCAGCGACACTACTTTTATTTAAAAACTAGGTATGTTAAAGTGCCTTGGTGGTCAATCTCCCTGATTCTAATACGGATTATTTTGATCATGGGGTTGTGATGAAAAATTGGCAACACCCTCCATTAAATGGTGATGATGTGTACCAAGGTCCCAGATGTCCCCTTATGGCAATGGGATAAGTTGTTCTTTATTTTTAAACTACCTCTATTTTTATTTGATAAAATGTTTCACTGACTTTTGCTTTTTATAATTTTAATTTACGGTTGACAGTAAAAAAAAGGTGATATTAATATAAAAGAGTTAAAGTTTATCTGGGTTCTTCAACAATTAATTACTGGGGAGCACGTGAGATCTGATTCCTATTTGTTGGAATACAAGAACATTACTTCCTCCTTTATTGCTCGGCATGTTGTTCCACCTACTTTGGTGATTGATCTTGAGCAAAGTCTAGCATATCCTTCAGTTGTTGAAGAATCTTTCTAAGATTTGGGTACCTCCATTGCTGATATAATGAGGAGGAAGTGGAAAGTTCCTGATCTTTTTGCTAAGATTGTCCCTCGTGCTAAAGGGGAAAAAAGAACAAAGAAGATGTCCCAGCTAAAGGGATTAAGAAAAAGGATGTTGCTCCATCTGGGGGGCATTTACATCTGTTAATGAGGTTACCAAGAATCCCCTTGCTATTCAAAAAGAGGCAGCACCTTTAATTGAAGAGGTTGCACCTTTGAGAAAACTAAGAAGGGGTACTGTTGAAAGGGCCAATTATGTTGCTCCTCAACCTGTTGGGGTTTAATTACCTTCCTTGCTTGCTGGTCCTCCATCTTTCATTACTCCTGGTTTGGCCAGGAAGTTGATCTGGTCTGGAACTCTCCTAGATCACAGAGTCGGTGAGATCTCCACTCCTCGGAGAAAAGTCTCTGATTTGGCTTCCCAACTCCTTGCATTCGTAAGTGTTATTTTATCTTGACAGTTCAATTTTTCTTTCAATTTTCATATACTAACTAGAGTTTGTCTTTGTCTTGTAATTTTTGGTGTATTTCAATAATATCCTGGAGAAGGATGAAGCTATCAAAGTTGATTCCTCTTCCAATGAAGTAGAAGAGTCCCTTACTGGGTGATCAAAATCTTTGGAGGACTCCCATCGATAGTATGAGGCTGATAAGACCTCATGGGAAAATAAAATGAAGGATGCTGAAAAGGCTAAGTAAGTAACTATTGATGCTACAAAGGAGTTAGAGGATAAGTTAAAGGCTGCTATTTCCAGTAAGGAGGAAATTGAAAGTAAGCTTAAAGAGGATGAACGGCGTAAGAAAGATCCTGAGCAGTGAGTAAAATCTGCTGAAAGTCTTTCTGCCCAACTTAATGAGAAGCTTTCCTCGAAGAATACGAAGAGAAAATCTGCTGTGAAGAGTTCTTTTAGCTCTGGCTGGGATAAAGGCTGGAATAAGGCTTTAGATGCTGCCTATGCTTAAATCGAGTATACAGGTATAAAATTATTTAGAGATGGATGGGTGACAGCTCTAAAAGAGTTGAACACTGCTAAAGACTCTAAATTGCTTTAGAAACATGTCCATGGTCCTCCTCCTGTCTTTGGAGAAGAAAATGAAGATGAATCTGGATCTGATGAATCTTCTGTGATGGTGATGGAGCAAACACTTGTTGTTATTATTCCTCAGTCTTCCGAGCAAGACCAGTAGATAGTGCTTTCTTCGGGTTAACATCAGCTACCCTCTGAGCAACTTCAGCAACTGACTCCCTTTTTTGGACAGCCCCAGCCCCTAATTCCCACTTCGAAATCAATTAAGAAGGTGGTGGGTGATAAGGAGAAGGTGTAGAGTTATTCGGTAGTTTTTCTTTGCTTTCCTCTGTTTTTTCTTTATTTTGTACCTCTGGTTGTACTCCCATTTGCTATGATCAATAAAATTGACTTCTTACTTATCTGAATTTCTCCTCTACTGTTCAATATATCTGTTGTTGATCTATTTTTACTTTTCCTTACTTAGTTTATTACCAGGATGGATTGATTGTCAGCTCATGATACAGAGTTGATGAAGAAATGTACAGACTACTTCAAAGCTGGTCGTGCAGATTTTACCGAAGTTCAAATAATTGACATCCTTGGTCTCGATGCCTCTAAACAAGCAATTAAGACTTATCAGTACTTAAAATGCTTACTTGATCGCGCAGTAGAGAATAACATAGCTTACTATGAAATGGCTGAAGATCTTCAAAGAATGATTGAAGAACTTCAACTTCAACATAATGAAGCCACTGCTCTTCTTCATAAAGGATATGAGAAAAAATACCAACAGTTGATCGCTACTCGGGGCTATGATACATTCATTTCTGCCCATAATAAAAGAGACAGTGTGCTGAAATTTAAAATTGAGGAGAATAAAAACATTACCGAACTGCCGGAGGATGAAAATAATGCTTTGAGAGGAGAATTATAAGAGTTAAAATATACTTCTTCCTGTGGAGCTATAGTCCCGATTAATGATGATGTTACTTCCTTTTTGGAGACTGAAAAAGCTTCATTAAGGGAAAAGTTGGAAACTTTGCAAAGCATTAGACCTGCATCCACTTCTTGGGGTAGAACAAGAGCAGGTCGAAGTAGCATTGAAGTGACTAGAACTCAGCAAGTCTTAGAAAATCAAGCTGCTTAATTGAAGGCGAAAATTCAAGCTTTGGTAGAGATGTCCCAGAAGATTCAAAATTTTACAGAACAACTATCCACTTAGAGTTCTCCGTTGCAGAATAAAGAAAGTGTGTTGATAAGACTACACCAACATGTTGAACGACTAACTTATCAGTTTCACAAGCATCCCAGAAAGTTATGGATAGAGGGATACAATGAGGCTTTGTATCATCTTGATGATAGATTGAAGCAATCAAACAATAAATGGTATAAATAGGGATGGATGAACGCTTTAACTGTAATAAAAGCTGAGCAAGGAACTTAACTATGGGATTAGTATGACCCTGGGAGATTTGAACTGCCAAAACAACCTTTCCAACTAAAAGTTAATTGGATTCCAGTTCGCTACATTCCTCATTGTTTGATTTCCAAGTACATAGGTGATTACGATATTCATGAAGAATTTGAGATATCCCGACCTCCTCATTTGCTAGACCGACCAAGTTCAAGTAACACCATAATGCTTCATGACTTGAATTTTATCAATTCTTCTTATGCTTTAGGTGACCCTACAACTGGAATGGATTATGTATTAAAGTCTGAAAGAAAGAAAACAATATAATGATCTTTTTGTACTTTGTTACTAACAGTTTTTTATTTTAATGAAGAAAATGAACTTTTGCCTTTTGATTTTGAACATGGAGTTCTTTTGCAATTTTAATAGTAAATCAATAATATGATGTTTATATTAGTAAATTACTAATAAGAATGATGGATCTCTTATATGATCCATCTTTGGATATAGATGAATATGAAAGGACTGTCTATTAGTTTATTTTTTGGGCCTAGACAGTGGAATATTTATCCCATGTTCCTGTCTATTTTTAGTGATGTTTCATCACCCAAAAATGCCTGGGCAGTGGAATATTTATCTCAACTTCTTACCCAGTTATAGTGATCTTTTTTATCACCGAATTTTCACTATGGCTTTCACTAATATGTCTAGATATTTAGACAATTAGTTACCTTGGTTCCCAGGCAGTGGACGTTTATCTAACTTCTTGCCCAATTTAGGTGCCCCTGTCATCACCCATGTTTTAACCAAGCGTTTAGGACTCTGCCTTGCTCGATTATGCGACGACCAACATTGTTGGTGTCTTTATTGATGCCGACCATCATTATAGATAACGGTTGCTGATGCCGACCAACTTTTAGTTGGTGATTGTTAATGCCGACCAACTTTTAATTGGTGGTTATTGATGTCCACCAACTTTTAGTCGGTGATTGTGCATTTTCAAATGTTGCAAGTTGTTGAGTGTAGTGTGTAACACTAGTACTTCGAAAAAAAATTAAAACAAACGAATGGGGAAATCATCTTTTTCATTCATATTGAAAGAATTGAGTACATTGGTTGTTACATCATTGGTAGTACTTTCACATGTGCTCTGCATTCCAGTCATTCTTGAATTCTTCCCCTTCGAGAATTTTTATTCTGAAAGTGCAAGGTCGGACAACTGACGTGATGCGATATAGCCCATGCCAATTGGCCTCCAACTTATTATGCTTTTGGATTACTTTCTTGAGCACGTAATCACCTTCTTCTAGATCACATTTATTTACCCTTTTATTATAGAACATAGTAGTCCTTTGCTGGTAGGCTTCATTTTGGATTGTTGCATCTTCTCGGACTTCTTCGAGCATGTTCAAAATCAAGCATCTCATCAAATCACACACCGGAGAATTAAAATTGAGCACGCTATGAGTAGGTAATCCCAATTCAGCAGGTATCACTGCTTCACTCCCAAAAGCCAACATGTAAGTGGTTTCTCCAATTATTGTTCGGGGAGTTGTTTGGTAAGCCCATAAAACTGATTGCAACTCGTTGATCCAATTCCTTTTAGCATCATCTAATCTCTTCTTCAACCCATCCAGTAGAGTTATGTTCGTCACCTCTGTTTGTCCATTACTTTGGGGATAACTTGGAGTAGAATGGACTTTTTGAATGTTAGATTGTAGATAGTATGACACAAACTCATCATTGTCAAACTGGGTACCGTGGTCAGTGATAAAGGCATGGAGCAGACCATATCTGCAAATGATATTCTTCCAAATGAATTAATAGACCCTTTTATAGGTCATATCGATGAGAGGTTCATCTTCAACCTACTTTGTGAAGTAATTAACAGTTACCACCAAATATTTGAATCGTCCTCTTGTAGTTGGCAGAGGCCCAACTAAGTCTATTCCCCACATAGAAAATGTCTAAGGTAAAGTAATTGGCGTTAGCAATTCCTAAGGAGTTCTGCGTATAGTAGAAAATCTCTAACACTTGTCACATTTTTTAGCATAAGTTGTACAATCAACACGAATTATTAGCCAGTAGTACCCTTGTGTACTCATTCTCTGTAGTATAGTTCTTCCTGCTATGTGAGCCCCACAAGATCCTTCATGAATTTCCTCTATTAGATCTTTAACATCTGCTGGTGAACACACCTTTGTAAACCATCAATCAAACCTCTCCTGTACAGAACTCCATTATTCAAAACATACCTGGCGGCCTTATACTTCAGCCTCTTGGCTGAAAGTAGGTCGGCTGGTAAAATACCTTCTTCAATATAAACCCTGATGGTATCCATCCAAGATGGTCCCATATCCAAGGCGATAAAGTTCATCATCAGGTCTTCATCAATATTTCTGCTAGCAAGTATCTCAATGGGGATTATCCTTCTTAACTCGGTACGAGTGGCTGAAGCTAGTCGAGCAACTGTATCTCCTCTTGCATTCTCTAATCCAGGAATTCTAACCATCTGAACAGCTGCTAAACTAGCTATAATCTCCAAAGCCTTGGTTAAGTATCTTGTCATGAACTCCCATTTTGCTGTATAAAGACTTAATATTTGATTCACCACTAATTGTGAATCACTGAATATCAGCACTTACTCCGCATTCAGTGATTTAGCTAAGTTTAGGCCTGTAATCATAGCTTCATACTCAGCTTCGTTATTGGAGGCTTGGAACTTGAAATGCAGAGCATATTCAATGTCGATCCCATCTGGACTATTGAGAATAATTCTAGCTCTGCTGCCTGTCCCACATTAAGAACCATCAATATACAAATTCCATATGGGAATAGTATCATCGAACCTTTGGTCTGACAAAATTCCTTTATGGAAAATCTTGCCTTTTATCTCCACATACTTCTTTTTCATCTCCTATACGTTACCAAAAGATTCTGGTTGATCTGTCGTTATCCCTTCTGTCAATTTTGCTGCTAAAACTTAATGGACGTATTTTTAGTAAACCCTCTGGCATCCTTGAGTTGCTCTGCATTGGCCCCTTGTTGATCAGAGACATCTGGGTAAGTAAACTCAGCGATGAAATTCGCCACTACTTGTCCTTTGAGAGAGAACCTTGGTTCATAGATAATGTTATATTCCCCTAACTCCACTGTCCAATACATTAATCTTCCAGACTTTTCTAACTTATATAAACCCTGTCTGAGTGGCATGTCAGTATATACCACTATTGTATGGGCTTGAAAATATGGTTTCATTCTCCTCCTCGCTTTAATCAATGCCAACGCCAATTTCTCCAGCTTAGGATACCTAATTTATGCTCCCCTGAATGCCTTGCTGGTATAATAAACTATTTTTTGCACTTCATCTTCTATTCTTATCTAGGCTGAACTAACTGCACCTTCTGAGACAGCTAAGTACAAGTATAGTTTTCCCCCCACTAGTGGCCTGGATAATAAATGAGGTGTCCCCAAGTATTTTTTCAACTCTAAGAATGCCTTCTCACATTCGTCGTTCCACTCAAAGGTCTTTCTTAGCACCTCGAAGAATGGAAGACATCTATCAGTTGCTCGAGAGACATTTCTTCATGTATGCCAAAAATGCACTTGGTCGGGTTCAAATTCATCTGGTACCTCTCCAGTTGATCAAATGTTTTGCTCAAATCAGTCATATGGTCGGCAGCTTTCTTGATTTTAGTCAACATGTCGTCGACATATACTTCCATATTTTTGCCAATTTGCTCCGTAAATACCTTATTTATCAGTCGCTGATATGTAGCGCCTGTATTTTTAAGACCAAAAGGCATAACATTGTAACAATATGTTCCTCGGGGGTAATGAAAGAGGTACTTTCCCTATCTTCTAACTTCATTTTAATTTGATTGTATCCAGAATACGCATCCATGAAGCTTAGCAGCTCATATCCTGAAGTTGTGTCCACCAACTGATCTATTCCGGGTAGAGGAAAATGATCTTTTGGGAGGGCTTTATTCAGATCTATGAAATCCATGCACATCCTCCACTTATTATTATTCTTTTTTACCATCCTAACATTAGCCAACCAATCTGGATATTTCACGTCTTCGATAAAAGAAGCTTTTTGTAGCTTTTCCACCTCTTCTTGAATAGCTTGGTTCTTTTTTGAACTAAAGACTTTTCCCCTTTGCTTTATTGGTTTGATCTCTTTGTTGACGTTAAGCTCATGGCACAAGAAATTTGGGTCTATACCCGGCATGTCCTCGTGACTCCATGGAAATACCTTCTTTCTTTGCCTCAATAATGTTACCAGCTCTTTTTTTAAGATGGGATCAAGTGAAACACCAATATGAGTTATTTTATCTGGTTTCTCATAATCAAAAATAATGTTTTCAGTTGCCTCCATGACTTGGCCTTTAACGATCTCCGTTTCATCTCTTGGGTCTAAGGTTTTAATATCAGACTCATCACATTCATCCACTTGATAAGTGGTTGTTTTCTTCCTAGCATTCTCCAATTTCTCTTGCTCAGCGAAAGAGTAGTAGCATTCCCAAACTACTTTTTAATCTCCCTTTACAACTTCGACCCCAAAGTTGGTCAGGAACTTCAGACATTAATGTACTGTGGATGGAACTTCTTCAAACTTTTTTAGGTCTACTCTTCCCATGATTATATTATAGTCTGACTGGACATTCTTGTCCATTATAAAGAAAGGCACCTTCTCTTTTCTGCTAAATAGCCAGGTAGTAATTAACATGTTTATCTTGATCATTCCAAGTGGAAAAACTTTTTCCCTAGAAAATCCAATAAGGGGCATGTGATATGGCTCCAACTGACTGAATTTCAATTTCAAACTATCAAAACAAAGGTAAAACATAATATCCGTAGATCTACCATTATCCACCAGCACTCTCGAAATGATTATGTCCTTCATTCTCATTTTAATCACCAGAGGATCATCATAAGAATATAAGACTCCTTCCAAATCATTTTTAGAAAAGCCAATGACCATCTTATCTTTATTAACTTTCCTTGGGCGATCTTCTTCAGCCAGGTTTATTCGCTGTATATAGGAACAAACTTGAGCCTCATTGAGGTAACCATTCCTTTCAACGATATGATCACCTCCTCCTGCGTCTCCACCTCTAATCATATTACAATCAAAACGAATTGAACATACCTCATACTTAGGTTTTCTTGGCCTTTTGGGGAGATAGGGATCATCTTCATGGTCCCTTTTCTTATCTTATCATGGTCGGCAAGGAGATTTGGATCTGTGTCGACCTCTGTTGTTAGTCTTTCTGCCATTCTGACAATCAACAAACTTATTTAGCTTTCCTCGTCTAATGAGTGCCTATATCTCATTTTGGAGATTTATACATTGATTGGTTGTGTGGCCATGATCTTTGTGGAACTCACAATATTTGGATTTATCCCTCCTTTCAGGGGTTGTCTTTATCTTTTCTGGCCAATTCAATTCATCATTTTTCTTTATTTCCTCCAGAACATGATTTATGTCCAGTTTCAAGGGAGCATAGTTAGTATACTTACTCAAATAATCTAATTTTTCCTTTCCATTTGATTGCTTGCTTCCACCATTATTCTTATTATTTTTCTTCTCCGATTTACCCTCATCTTTATTCTGCACCTTCGCCTCAGCATTTTTCTTCGCAGCCATAGCCTGCTCGGCACCCATGATTTTTACTGCTTTGGCCATTAATTCTTCCATGGATTTTTGGGGATCCTTGGCCAAGGTATAATACAATTTATCTAGCAAAAGACCACTCATGAGAGCTGTGATGGCTGTCTTCTCCTCATAGTCTATGACCTCCAGTTTCTCGTTGTTGAAACGAGTGCTATAGTCTTTGGTACTTTCACCTGCTTTCTACCTAACTCTCAATAGATGGGCTACCCTTTTAACTGGCTTTGCACTAAAACAAAAATTACCTATAAAGAGCTCCGTCAGTTGGTGGAAAGTTGCAATATTCCCCCGAGGAAGGTTGTTGCACCATATTTGAGCAGATCCTGTAATGGTCCCTGAGAACGCCCTGCACCTCATTTCATCTGGGACTGCATAAATATCTGTCGTAGCCTCGTACTTCTCTATGTGAAGGATAAGATCTATTTTTCCACCGTACTTAGGTGTGACCACATAAGCCTTGAACTTTGTTGGTGTGGGAAAATCCATAATCGCTTGTAGGAATGGAGATCCTTTAATCAACGTTCTTTGGAGAGGATTCTTGGCCTTGGACATCTCTCCTAACTTGTCTTCTAACCTCTGAATAGATCCTTTCCATGCATTATTGCCAGCCCCTGACTTATTTGTATTTTCCCGAGCAACAGATCGGGTAGAATTTTCCTCTTGGGATCTATCGTTTCGAGTTGTAGGTCTCAGGTTTGGATGTGATTGGGCTGAGACTTTCCTCAAATCATTTGGTCGTTGATAATTTCTCGACGCAATCCAAGGAGGATTTATGTTCCTCTTGGGACCCAAACGGTCGAAGGGAGAGTCTCTGCTTAACCTTTCCAGAGCACTTGGTCTCTCTGGTGTTAGAGTGATGTCTTCTTGAGAATTCAATATTCTTTTAAGGGAATTTACACTGGGGCGATAGGATAGATCTCTCAAATTTCTGGAATAATTGAATTCATTATGCCTGGATTGTGATATAGATCGTGGCTCAGTGTGTCGCGAAGATGGCGGATGCATGCGTCTCTGGACACTTCTTTGGCTTGTCTGGGCAGATACTCCATTTTGAAAGGTCTGAGCTAACTGCCACATAATTTCTGGCATAGCTTCTTGCCCCCTGGCTAGACTAGTTAAAATTCCTGTCAAATCGTTCGCATTTGGGGGTGCAGGAAGATTGGGAGGATTCCCTTGATTATTCCTATTACTCGATTCTGGGATTTCAGCCATTGGTGATGAGTTTTTGGTGAAAAACGCTATGTATAGTAATTCCCATAGACGGTGTCAATCTGTTGATGTAAAAAACTAGATTTTATCTAATTTATTAATCACAGATAAATATGAGTAAAGAAATAATACAAGATATTTTTAAAGTGGTTCAGCCTTAAGGAAATGACCTACGTCCACTAATTTTTATTACTGAGTGTCTTGCCTTGGTTTCGACTATTCTCGCTTGCCCTGCCAAGAGGGTATTACAATGTATTTATAGCCTTTGGTTGTGAGTGTGAATAAATAGTGTGCCTTTATTGAATAGGCATTTACATCTGTACATGGTAAAGAATGATCGTAGTACAATAAGCATTGAATCTGTCTGGTCGTTTAGCATTCCTAAAAAGTTGCTCGGTATGCTTGGTAGCTCAGTACACTGAGTATCTCGGCATTTGAACTTGTGCCATGTTGGGTGATGCGTGTCTTCACATAATTGGTCTACATCAGCTGAATAATTTTTGTATCAACAGTTACATAGGCTCACGATCATTAAGATTGTGTCTCGTTTCGATAGTTAATTAAACCCAGAGTTGTCACACCCCTAAATTCACATAAAAGTCTAATAAGATTTTTGCGTGATCAAATACCCCAGAAATTACGCACGCAAGGTCGTAAATACGGAGCATACACGATATACCTCGTTAAATATCCTAGGCGTAATAACTAGGACAACACAATCGAAATAAATATGTAAAACTCCATAACCAAAGCAAAGCAACCAATCAACCCTTAGGCGAGTTCAATCCAACACAACCTAGACTAAATTAGCTAGAAAGGATGGTAAAAGCACGTATTTAAACAACAGCGGTAAATCTACACTACAAAGCACGTAAATAAAGCATGTAAATAAAGCAAGAAATACAAACAATGGAACTTAAATTGATGAAGAAGATGATGGATAGTGTTCTTACACAACCGCGACAGGCAAACCCACTATACGGATAAACCCTAGGAGGGAGAAAATGCCACACTCAAAATAATCTCCAAACCCTATCTCCCAAAGAGAAAACAAAGCAAAGCCTAACTAAAACTAATCTCATATTACAAGATATTAACTAAAAATGAGATATGTCTTCTATTTATACTAAGTTACAAAAAGAGATAATATAAAAAGGGAAAATAAATAAAAGGGGGATAAGTCTCTTAATTAAGAAACAAAAGTAAAAGAAAAAGAAAATGGAAAAAAGGAAAAAGAGGTGACACAACAAAGGAAATCGATCAAAACAGGGTATCGGTTAACCGCCATCAAGATGGTCGACCACGTGAATAGTAAAAATGGCTATTGGTTGGTGTGCAAGCATAATTTCCAAAACCCGGTCGACTGGCGACAAGGGCACGATCGACCGATCAGCTCAGTACACCCTATGTTGCAATTCAAATTTACCAAGCCCACAATGGCCGCTAAAGACCACCACGCAAGCTACAGTGGTTGCCCTCCATCGTTGCAGCAGCAACACATATATGCCGAGACCTCCAAAAGACCCACACACAGCAGCACAAATCAAAACTTCTAGACAATGGAAAAACCCACATCTATTGATTTTAACTATGGTGGCCCCACTTGCCCAATTGGACCAGCAACACACCAAATCTTCCACTCATATATGCCCAAGATCTCCAAGACCCATTTGCGTGTTGGATTGGAGCTACAAAATTCGTAAAACCCAAAGATGATCATGCAAGGTCCGTGTTTTCATGCAAGGTCCAAATGAAGAACTCCCCTAAGGGTTGATTGGTAAATACGTAAAACATTGGACCAGCAACACACCAAAGCTTCCACTCATATATGCCCATCTATTGATCACGCAAGGTCCGTGTTTTCTTCGTTCGAACTCCGATTCGAGCACCATTTACGGCCATGCGAAGCTTAACCCGAGAACTACAACTTTTGTGAATACTTCGGGCAAAAACCTTGAAGTCTGAAATTACTGAATTTCCCATGAACGTGCGAATCGAGAAGAAACTTTATTGGAATGCACTCAAACTTCACACTAAGTACCGTAACACCTATAAAAACTCAATAATACCTCAAATAATATGTTAGCGTATAAAACGGAGGTTGTCTGATCAACGAGCATAATAATAGCAATTACGATACCCGAGGGGGCTAAAATGCATAAGTTAAAAGGGTATAAAGTGCAAGATTCGATACGAATTGGTAAGGTGTGTGGGTGATGATGCATATGTCAGTGGTTCAAACCCTAATGACACCAGTTTGCATATCTAGAGTTAATAAACCCCATATTTCGCTGTGAGTGATGCTTAAATTAGGAACAATATCGATGGTGGAAGATTGGGGTATTACCTAATGGTATCAGATCTAGCACCTAGTCGGTATAAGTGTGCCAAAATATTGGATGATGGTCGATTCATTCGAACGAGAATGTTGGGCTTCCTAAGGGGGTGGATTATAATAGACTTGGACCACACTTGATTTGGTAGCCAAAGAGTTACATCCCTGATCGCCTGGGTGAGGAAAATTAATGGTTCATATACGTAGATTTGAACCCCTCTAACATCGAGGCTTTTTAGCTCCACTGGTACGGCATATGATTGATGATACACATATCAATGACTAAAACCTCGCTGACACTAGTGATTAGTGGTTAGATTGGGGACAATATCAATGGTGGAAGAGTGGGGTATTACACCCAAGCTTGAGATTTTATATAAAAAAAAACTAGTTTCACAATCGATTATGAAATTATACACTCAAACTCAATATTTGGCACACGTAAAAATATTTGTTCATCATACTCATCTCACTAATAAATATGAATAATTCTAAGCAATAACATAAAACCAACACTACATTACCCTATAAAAAACTCTTAAATTAACATATAACGGGAACTGAAAATGATGTATTGAATTCCCCTTGAATGGAGTTTCCTTCTTGTATATACAAATGATGTGAGGTTAGGGTTTTGGCTCATTCAGGAAGGAAAATAAAATTCAAACGGGGATACGGGTGGGTGAAGAAGTGGGGAGGTTTGTTTGTCCTTAGTTAAGGAATGAGAGGGGAAAGGGAGAGTAAGAATGGGTCGAGGTGGAGTAGATAAATGAGGGGGTGTAAGGAGCCGAGAGGGGGTAGGTAAGTGTGATGTGGAGGGATAATATGAAAAGAAAAGGAAAGGAATGAAGTATAGGGTAAGATGGAAGTGGGAGGGAGGTACATCCAACTAGGGAGGGGAGTGTAGCTAGTGAGTGTAGAAAAGAGATGAAAGGGAGAAGTTGGTCATGTGGGGGGGAGTGGCGATAGTGAAGGGGGAGAAATAACGTACAAGATATGCATCTAGTTTTAAAGGTAAGACGGTTTGGGAAGGAGAGGATCATGAAGGATTGGATGAGAAAGAAAGAAAGAAAGGAGAGGAACATGTTGAGGGTTGTGAGAGTGGGACATGGAAAACTATGTTAGACTGGGAAAGGAAATAGAAAAAGAGGATTTAATGGGAGTGAAATGATATCTAATGTGGAAGGGAGAGTAAATATGAGATGGAAGAGAGAAATATAGAGTAAGAGGAAAAGAAAGAATATTGATACACTACTCGGGCCTAACACAGGGCTAGTACTAGGTAGTGTATTTGGATAACTTGTACTCTCCCTCCCTCTAGTATGAGATCAATTTTTTTTCATGTCATTTTTGTTTCTTCTCTTTTATATGTGTGGGAAGGTATGATTTTTAATGATTAAATTTATGGCTCCCGAATTCTAAAATTTGTAACGATTTGGTTCTTAAACTTTATGGAATTAAAATGTATGGCACCCATGCCTACCTTTAGAAAATGCATAGGATGTCGGGAATCCGATTCACACTAATCCAATTACATTGAAACAAAAGTATGGCTTATATGTAAGGATTCTCACAGAGTTTGATTTCTCAATTTTCATTTTAAGTGTGGTAATGGTGGATGTTGAGGGGTTTAATGTAGCTGTTAAGTTTGAGATTGAAAATCCTCCATCTTTATGTGATTTTTATCGGTATGTGGGTCACTCAATTTCAACATGTAGAATGATTAAAAATAATTTTCACTCGGATCACGAAGCTGCTAGATTGAATAATAATAATATGAAAAATAATTAGGTTCAAGTTGAAGTTCCCAATCATATACGGTTTTTAGAAAACAAATGGGCATGATTGTACATGCAATGCTGCACAAGTTGTTGGATCATTTTCTACTAGGGGTAGAAAACGGACGGATATGGATCGAATATCATGCTTTCCATAACCGTGTCTGCTATTTGGGTGCACTATTCGTATCCATATCTGCCTGAATAGTTAAAACAACTATCCATATCCGTATCCGCTCGAATTCCTCGAATTCGGATAATATCTGCATCTATTTACGTTGCTTATCCCTTCCTACTAAGTACAAACTAAAATTCATATTGAATAAAAATTGGACAATCAAAGTTCAAGGGACTTTTTCAATAACTAAAAAATAATATAAACTCTTAATCTTAAGGGAGTGTTTGAAATCAAGTACTAACTTCGAATGCTAATATTCATGAATTACGAGTTCTCTTTTCCTCTTATAATATTGAATAGTCCATCTCTCCTCAAAAAAAAAAATTCCTGTATTAAAAATGCAAGATAATTAAATAAATAATGTTATTTAAGTAAATAACATTTATTTTTAGTGGTTAAATAATTCGATAAGTACACATCACTTATCTCTTTTTATTATGTGTGGATGATCAAAACTTTTTTGCCATTTCTTAAACAATCACTGCAAAGAAATTTTTAAATATAATTGTGGGACATTAACATAAGAAAGTGGAGACACTTTTTTAGTAATGTAAATAAATAACAATCTAAAAGTTAATTCACGCAGTATAAAAATGAACCAACAGCATAAACGATCTAACACGGAAAAATGAAAACAAAATAGAAAAATGAATGGCTCAAACCGTAAGGATCAAGGATGATTTCAGAAAAATAAAAAGGATCTTAAACTTTTGAACCAAAAATGTTACGAACCAAAAAAAATAAACCAAGAGAAAAATGTTTTGAACCAAAAAAAAATAAACCAACAACATTGATGTTTTGAACCAAAAAAAATAAATAAAAATGATCTTACACAGGAAAAATGGAGAGACAAAGCAAGGATAGAAGAGCTTGAGCAAGGATCGGGATTGATTTAAGATCAGGGAGCGGAGCAAAAATGATGGAAATGGGAGGGGGGTTGATTTCAGATCTTACACTTTTGGTTTAAGATTTTTTTAGAGGAAATGCGGGAGGAGAGAGAGAGAGAGAGAGAGAGAGAGAGAGAGAGAGAGAGAGATTTGTTGGTGAAAGAAATGAAAATGAGGGGGAGGAAGGGTGCACGCTCAAATCAGCTTAGGTTTTTTCCTTTTTTTTGAATTCATTCCCTATTTTTTTTATTGACAAAAAACATAAATTAATACTATTCTTTCAAATGAGTAAAAATAATAATATTTTTATATTATATTATGATAAATAAAAATGTTATATATTATTATTATATATAATTAATTTTAATAATAAATTATTATTTAATACTATACGGATACGGATATCCGAAAAAACGGATATCCACAAATATGGATACTCCGCCTCGGAAACGGATTATCCATGTCGGATACACATATTATTCGTATTCTTATCCGTTTTTCTGGATATTTTATCACACTATACATAATCGTATCCATATATGTTTTTTGGATAAATATCTGTTAAATCCGAACTCGGATACCGGACGGATTCGAATTTTTGAATATCCGTTTGAACCCCTAGTTTCTACCAAATATTGTCATGTTAACCACATAATCTGGAAGCATAATGCTCCTTTAGTCGAGCTACTGGGCGAAGATCAGGTTGAGAAGATTACTTTAGATTCGAAGATCCCTATAAATTATAAACATTTTAAAGTTCCAGTAAATCAGTAGACTCCCAGAAATAAGGAAAATTGTGTCCAAGAGGTAGAGTTCGAACCGGAATCATTTGTAGCTTGGAAGTTTCGTCAGTCCTTGCTTAATGCGGATAATTCTCATTTAAAAGATATATCTCACGGTGGTAATCAGTCACATGCTAGTGCCCCATGTCCACCTAGTTCCTTCCAACATTGTAGATATGGCCATTGAGGTTATTTTAATGAGGAGTTTGTCATAACTTCTATTGAGAATACATCCCATGTAGATCACGGACAAATGATTGCTGGTCATCAAACCGACAAGGATATATGTAGTAACAAAAATTTTATGGATGGGAAAATATCTGTTCAATTCAATAAAATAATTTATGTTACAAAAACTGGTTTATTAGAAGAAATTAATAGTGAAGTTGGGTCTCCTAATAATGTTGAGATTCCCCCTTTAGAGGACATTTAAAATATAGATGAAATTATTTTGGCACATCAAGTGATTATGTGATGGATGAAGTGGATGTAGATAGTGAATGTCCTAGGGTAAATATATATGTCTAGATTTTGAATCCTAATATAACACCATGTCAAAAAATTAGAAAAAATCAAATATCAAAATTTCTATACTCGTGTCAACAATTCCTTTAAACTTTTACGAAACATTGAAGATGAAACAAACATAAGTCAAGATATGGGGATTAGAAAAGATCAAAATCCGAGGGGTGTTACTAAATCAACACCTCATTTCTATTTACCAATAATTTACAAGTTCTTTTGTGCTACTCCCAATTTTCTTCTAAAAACTTGTGTTACACCCCCCACTCTAAGACCTTTACTCAAACTGTTATTTTTAACATTTAATCATGTTGCATACAAAGTTATGTGAACGAAATAAAATTAAGAACTTTGAGAAATTAGAAAAGTATAATAAATACTACAACCGTGCAATTTATATATTAATAAATAACATTTAATAGTGATGAAAAATAAGAGTTATTGGTTATATCACTATTACCTAATCAATATGACAATGCAACGACACACGATCCATTACCAGCATTGATTACCTCCAAAAAATAAAGGATTTTTTTAGTGTGCTCTTATTAAAATTATAACTCTCCTGTTAAAATTTTAACATGAAAACATGAGTCATTATTTTAATATGAGTCGTGATTTGAACATGAGTCATAATTTTTAACACAAGCACGACACAACAAGATTAAAAATAAATATTTTTTTGTGTCATGCCCGTGTTAAGATTATGACCTATTTTAAAAAATTTATACGAACACGACACAATCATTATTTTAACACAAATCACATTTTAATACAAGCACAAGACGAAACGAGTCATAATTTTCGCATAATCAAGACACGATGCGAGTTGTAATTTTAACTTGTGAACGAGATGACATGAGTCATAATTTTGGCACAAACGCGACACGACACGGGTCATAATTTAACAGAACCCCTTGGTTTTAATGTAATCAAAACATGAAGTGATTCGCATACCATTTTTTAAGTGGTGTCTTTTCTTAACCTTTCCATTTTTCTCCTTGGCTAATAATAATTATTGGTTCTAGTCCACTTACATAATTAATGGACCCTATTGTCCTTCATCCATTAATGTGTATAAAACTCATGTACAAATTAAAAATTCTAATGCATATATTACTGAAATTGGGTGTACACAAATTGTACCCTTAGCCCAAAAAATTAGAGATCAAGGATTGATGCCCAAATTATTTTCATTAAAAAATATCTCACATTTTCTAGGGTGAAGAGTTTTGCAATTGAAGAATTCATAAATTGTCTATTCAAAATATGGCAATACTGCCTTATATACAAAAATACAATTGTCCATAACTTCTTCTAACTAATAAACTAATTAGATGCACTAATAAACTGTATTAACTAATCTATAAACTAAAAATAACAAACAGTTATAACAGAATTAGTCAGCCTTCTGTGGTGGTTGGAACTGATTATGGCAAGTCTGATACTTTTGTTAATAGCAGACGCAAGTTGGAGAATGTATATCAATCATTCCTAGCTTGAGAACTAATTCGTGGAAAAGAGTACATGATAATGTCTTAGTAAAAATATCAGTTAACTGATTGCAAGACTTCACAATAAGTAAATGTATGAGGCCTGAATGAACCTTTTCACGAATAATATGGCAATCCAACTCGATATGCTTGGTTTTTTCATGAAAAGTGGGATTGGCACCAATATGAAGGCCATATTGATTATCACAATAAAGAAGAGCTGGCTTAAAATCAGATACTCTAAGATCTTATACTAAATAACAAAGCCACTAAATTTCACAAGTAAGAGAAGCCAAAGCTCTATACTCTGCCTTAGAAGAAGAACGAGAAACAGTGCTTTATTTCTTTAATTTCCAACTAACAAATGAATCACCAAAAAAATGGAGAAACCAGTGATTGATCTGTGCGAGTCTAGACATCCAGCCCAATCCGAATCACTAAAAGCCTTTAAATGGAGAGATGAAGTAGCTGAAAAGAACAAACCTTGACCTGGGGCTGTTTTAATGTATCGCAAAATCCTGTAAGCGGCCTGTAAATGGATTGGACTGGGAGCTGAGAGAAATTAACTTCTTTGTTGTACTACAAAGGAAATGTCTAGTCTAGTCTAGTTGTGCATAAGTATACAAGTCCTCCAATGAGTCTCTGATAGGATGAAACATGAGATATAGGATCTCCATTATGCTTTGAGAGCTTAAGTGTTGAATCCATTGGGGTTGAAACAGTCTTAGAGGCAAGATAACCCGTATCAGATAAGAACTCTAAAGCATACTTTCACTAGGAAAGAATTATGCCTTTAAAAGACCGTGCAATCTCTAGGCCCAAAAATAATTTGAGATCCACTAAATCTTTTATCTTAAAGGAATCTTAAGATATGACTTAATGCTAGTGATCTCATAAATATCATTGCCTGAAAGAACCACATCATCAACATAAACCAATAAGGCAGTAAAATATCTAGAATGAACTTTAACAAACAGTGAGTAATCTGATTTGATTGTTGGTAACCATGAACAAGCAATGCAGAAGAAAGCTTGGAAAACCATCGTCTATTGGCTTGCTTGAGGTCGTAAAGAGACTTTTGTAACTTGCAAACTTGATTAGGTATAGTAGAGGGAAACCCAAGTGGTAACATCATGAAAACTTCTTCATTAAGGTCTCCATGCAAAAAAGCATTATTAATATCCAACGGATGAAAATGCAACTTATTAATGGCTGGAATAGCCAAAAGCGGTCGAATTGTGGTCATCTTAGCAACAAGTGAAAAAAATATCAAAGTAATCAATCACATCAATTTGTGTATATCCTTTTGAAACAAGTCAGCCTTGAAACGTTTTATACTCCCATCAACCCTATACTTGATTTTATACACCTATTTACACCCTATAGGGATATTTCCAGGTGGTGAGTTAGTGAGAATCCAGGCATTATTCTGCTCTAGAGCAGAAATTTTAAATTGGCCTCCATGACAGAGGAAATAAAAAGAAAATAGAAAAAATAAAATGAAGAAGACGAAGCGAACAGCTAAAAAAGCTCTGATACCATGAGGAGTTTTGCAATTGAAGAATTCATTGTGATACCCCGCCTAATTAAATACCGCGTGATCAGTCCTTCATTAAATTAAAAGAGGTTTCTCATCTGGTTCATTCTTAGCATTACTGTCGAAAACTTTTCAAAACTTTCTAACCACCTAGCATTCCAAAAGCCGATGCCAAATTTTAATCTTTTCTTTTATTAAACAATAACAACATGCTAAAAATAAATTAAACCATTCGAACAATCACAGAGTCTAAATCAATACTGCATAAATAAATAAAATACTGGCTGAATAAACCATCGGCTAAAAATACAAAATATAAAATAAAAATCCAACATAATAATAAACTAACTACAAAGTCTGACTTAAATAAAATAGCTAGCGCAACATGCCCAAATGAAAAACTGAACTACATCCTACTCTAGATTGAAGAGACCGAACTGACTAAGTCCAAATCCTGCAACATCTACACCTGTTGCAGTTACGCATCTCTGGAACAGATCATCAAGTTTGGCATCCCATTGGCTGGGCACCTAAAAGGTTTTGAAAATAATTTTGCAAGTATGGGTTAGAGCCCAAATCCTTTCGAAAATATTTTGCAAGTGAATTCAAATACAACAATTAAAATGCATGAGTGCTCTTCATATTTAAGTTAGTGTTGCACTCACTTGAGCTACTACTCACCCCTCATCTAAAGTGCACACCTAACGCTTCCTATCTAACCTTCCTAGTTACACCACCCCGTCTAACTAGTCTTGTCCTGAAAATTCTTGACACACTACTCTAGCCCGAGTAATTTGTACCTTTACTACATATGTTATTTATCACATTAACTTAATTAATCCTCTTTAAATACACTATATAATATTCTCACTTGTTATATACAAGAAATCTCTTTTTACTTTACGTAATTTTCCCGTATATAATTATCTACTCTCTTATATACGTATATACTCAATACAATTGCACTATATGTATTTCACCCGTATAGATATATCTACTCCAATATATATGTATCATATATAACACAATTGCACTTCCTGTGTTTTACCCGTATATAAATCTACACCATATATATGTATCATCATATTACAACATTCACACACATGTCGTATATATAACCATACTCCCTAGTAGACACTTACCGGATGTTATCTAAAATGCTATCACCCCAGGTATACTCATCCACCCGGACACCCCCACTCGGTTAGTTCCCTGAATCAGTGAAACAATAATAAACGTAGCGGAGGCGGCCATAGTTCCTTAACCGAAAATGAAACCAAATGATACCCAAAGCGGTTCACCTTTGAAAATAATCACATAATAAAATCCTGGATGACTATGACCTGGGGACTATACTCACCCTGAATTCAATAGCCAGTGGATTCACCCACATTGAGCAACCTCATGTGATAGCACCGCATATATATATATATATATATATATATATATATATATATATATATATATATATATATATATATATATATATATATATATATATATATATATATATATTTAATATAAACCCGGACAATCCGTGCACACTTCCTATAGCACTAGCCTAAATTATCCAAATCAATTTTCTGAATCTAAACTTCATTAATTTGCACATTAATTAATTTTAGTAATATGGTGTCACTAAACCAAAATACCCGAACACTCTCCCTTGTCCCGAAATTCATCCTTAAAATTTATTGCCTCCAACTCCATATCTAGTCGTCACTCTTTTATCTCCACAAAATTATTTATACTGACCTCCTTTTATAACCCTTAAACATAAAAGGATATGAAATCCCTTACGGCACTTCCTTTAAACCCAAAAAAAATCATCTCTGACCCAATCTGAAATCTAACAAACATGGGCCTTATTTCCACACGTCGTTCGAACGACTCACCCTGTCGTTTGAATAACATGGGAGGTCACGCAAACGATGCCCAGGATCATTCGAACGACGCCTGGACTTTCTCTCTCCTCTTCTTTCTTCTTCAGTTCGACTCCATGAACGTTTCTCAACTCTTTTCCCAGATTTTCTCACTGTATTACTTTTATAACTCCAATGATGGCTATTGATATTCCTTTAGTATTCAAACCACCTTTAAACATATTTAATCCCCAAATCCCTTACTAACCAACGATACAGTATATCACTTATCTTCCACAATACACTTGATAAATCAATCTTTCTAAACCACTCAGTCAACACGTGAGATTAATTAAAATTGAAAACCCAGATTTCTATATATCAACCCATCCCAAAAATACCAAATTTTATCACACCCACTATGATATAAATTGATTATCACAAACTTACATAGAAAAAAATTAACCACTTGCCTGTATATAATATTTAGAGTCTGATTCCTTTGATGAAGATGATAGATTTGTCTCCCAAAATCATCCAAAGTTAGCCCTCTTTTCTTCTCTCCAGGACTAGGATTTCTTTTTGAGTTATGTTTACCCCAACCTCTCTGATTTGGGTTTTATAATATTTTTCCTTTAGAGTTGTGTTCATTTCAAACTCTTAAAATTAGCTTTTCTAATACTAATCCCGAAATTAGGCTTGTAGGCTAATTTAAAATGGCCCAAACACCTCCGTGTGGGACCGGTTATGCCTAAAAATCCCCTGAGACCCATTTACTACCCATGGGTACTCTTTTTCGACTATCTCGGCCCATCCGGAATCAACCGTGTACTCAGAATTGTCATCCGAATTACTTTATAACATTCTCCAATTTCAACCTCCAAAATATGTGACACAGAAATAAACCGAATAATTAGATCTCAATTTGCCAAATTAAATTAATTCTCCAATTTAATTAATTTCTCCAAATCATAAATTTAAATTTCTCCAAATTAAAATAATTTATATTTCACCCAAAAATAATTAAATTCAATGTCCTCGAAATTACGGGGTGTTACATACTTCCCCCCTTACAAAGGAATTTCATCCTCAAAATTAAGATAAGCGTAGTACTCCAAGTTACGACTAGTTCCCTAATCACCTACCCTCAAGATCTCTACACCTATTTCTACCACTACTAATCGCGAATTATTTTGAAATTTAATTAGTTAACCAGGGCGCCCATACACCCTGTACCCGTGCTCATTCGTGCAAATAATACTCAGCTTTGAACAGCCTAAAAACGTAATATAACTTCGATCTTACAGTTATAACTACACACATATAATAACCGAGGTACCCAACCCATGTACTCATGACCAAACATCTCCCCACTTCCAATAATGCATTAAGTTTCATGCGTGGGACGTCTCACAAAGCGAAATCCAAACAAGGAACCCCGCGATACACTACTATCTATCATTGTCGGTCGTTGAGATCCGTTAGGCCCTCAGTTCATAACACGCACCCCTAAATACCCATCTCTTGACATAAAAGTATATACGCCCACTCTAATGCTACAAAAGACAACAAACAATACCGCACCCTTACTATTAGTAGTTCCTATCGCGAAAATAAATCCCGAGTTTTATTTCCCCACTCAACAATAAACCTATCCACCCTGATTCACATCAGTAAGCGTCCCTACTCCTTGGGATTACAATTAACAATCTCAACATATTATTATTCAACACATCCTATCTCAGGTGATTCCTAGCAGAAATAATCCATACCCTGGTACAGTGAACACCAAGTCTTTCTATAACAATCCCCTATAGCTCCAAACCATCACTAACCAGCTAAAACTTGGAAGATCATCCACCCTGCTCCCATGATTCTCGAAAGTAGTAACCTCTCGTGTAATGCAAACATCCTCTTAGTGTACACCCCCACTCTTTCGTGATTAACACCAAAGAACCCCGCTACCCCAAGGTAATTATATATACATAATATGGCTATTACGACCAATGCACTCACTGAATCCGACTCACTCGCGAATCCTAGTGATGAAAATCTTAAGCTGTGACGCCCTCAATGTCACTCAAAATATACCCCATGTTCATAGGATAAAAGACAATTTACGTCCATACTCTAGCTGATTTGCCTGCTCCTTGGTTCCCTAGTCAAAATTCTCTCATCCTAACTGCCCCATAAACTGTTGTAGTGGTTGTACATCCAGGACCCCGCCCTGTTGTTGGCCCTACCTCGCTAAGGGTAATCTCTCTTTATGTGACCTGCCTTTCCACAAAAGAAACACTTTCGAGAAAATCCTCCTTGCCACTGATCCTGTCCCTGTTGGCTTCCCCCGCCATTCCCTTGGCCCTCAGGAACAAATTGTTGCTGCTGATTGGGACCCTACTAGCCCTATTGAAAATCCTGGCCATCCGGTCAATAGCCCCTAGATCTAAATCTCTTGGCATAATTCCCCTGTCGAAATTCCTACCCCTGTTGCCTGCTATCCTACTGCTGGGCTCCGCTAATAGTAACCCCCACCTACCTTGCCCTGCTGGCTGGGCTCACCTCCTCTCTTGTTTCCCTTCACATGGAAGCGATAATCCTGGAAGTGTAATGATGTTGCATTGACGATATATGTATATGTCACTGATGTTGTATTGTCGATCAAGTGCTGCGTAATCCTCTAGGCCAATCCATATATAAACCTTGATTTCTTCCACTCTTCGTTACTCACCTCGTTTGCAACAAAATTAGATAAACGGGTGAACTCCTCCTCATACTCTGCCACGAAGATATCAGCCTGGGTCACCTCACTGAACTTCTTTCGCATCTCGATCTCTACTGCTCGCGAAAAATACTTGCGATCAAACCACACCCAAAACTCAGTAATCATCATAATATCTCTCTCCTCGGTGGTGGTAATTGACTCCCACCATTGTAATGCTGCTCTAACAAGTCTGAAAGTGGCTAACATATGCTTCTTTGTCTCACTACACTCCACCATGCGAAAGTGGCGTAGTATATTCTTCTTCCATTGACACGCCTCAACTACATCAAAGCTATCCTGAAACTCGGGCGGGTGGACCTTTCGAAACGACTTTCTGACTCTGTGCCAAGTCGATGGCCCTGGCTGGGCCTGGATCTCAGGTGCCACTAGCAGCTGGGGCTGGGGCTGTGGAAAATGAATGTCCATGGTTGTCATAGATGCATTGACTGCCTGGGATACTATCTCGACCACCTGTGCACTCGTCATCCTCCCTGGGGGTGGTTGTGGATGCGAAACTACTAGCTCCTGACGAGTCTCCCTCTCCTCATCCCTTGTTGTTGCTCTAGACGATCTATGCATCTGAAATTTCAAAACGAGTTGTATGAGTTCACCGTTCATACATCTATAATAGAAGAAGAACATAAACGATTACGTAAAAGAATACAACAATCCTATCATAAGGCTCTTCATCAAAGAACGTTGAGCTGGAACGTGAAAAGCCGCACAGATCCTATGGACACTATAACATGATGCTCTAATACCATCTGTGACACCCCGCCTAATTAAATACCAGGTGATCAGTCCTTCATTAAATTAAAAGATGTTTCTCATCTGGTTCATTCTTAACATCACTGTCGAAAACTTTTTAAAACTTACTAATCACCTTGTATTCCAAAAAGCCGATGCCAAATTTTAATCTTTTTTTATTAAACGATAACAACATGCTAAAAATTAACTAAATCATTCACACAATCATGGAGTCTAAATCAATACTGCATAAATAAATAAAATACTCGTCGAATAAATCATTGACTAAAAATCCCAAATATAAAATAATAATCCAACAGAATAATAAACTGAGTACAAAGTCTGATTTAAATAAAATAGCTTGGGCAACTTGTCTAAATGAAATACTGAAATGCATCCTACTCTAGATTAAAGAGATCGAAGCGATTAAGCCCAAATCTTACAACATCCACACCTACTGTAGCTACACATACCTAAAACAGATCGTCAAGTTTGGCGTCCCTGTGGTTGGGCACCTAAAAGGTTTTGAAAATAATTTTGCAAGAATGGGTGAGAGCCTAAATCCTTTTGAAAATATTTTGCAAGTGAATTAAAATGCATGAATGCTCTTCATATTTAAGTTGGTGTCGAACTCACTTGAGATACTACTCACCCCTAATCTAAAATTCACACCTAATGCTTCCCATATAACCCTCCTAGTTACACTACCTCGTCTAACTAGTCTTGCCCTTAAAATCCTTGACACACTACTCTAGCCCGAGTAATTTGTACTTTTACCACATAATTTATTTATCACATTAACTTAATTAATCCTCTTTAAAGACATTATATAACAGTCTCACTCGTTATATACAAGAAATCCATTTTTACTTTACGTAATTTGCCTGTATATAATTATCTACTCTCTTATATACGTATATACTCAATACAATTGCACTACATGTATTTCACCCGTATATAAATATCTACTCCATTATATATGTATCATATATAACACAATCTCACTTCCTGTATTTTACCCATATACAAATCTACATCATATATAAGTATCATCGTATTACAACATTCACACATAACCATCACTACACCAAAATGGTCAAATTGGCACCCTTTAAGCGCTTAGCCTTGTCACGGTCATTGACCGTGACAAAAAACAAGTGTTTTTTTCTCGGTCATTGACCGTGATAAGTCCGTGACAATGGCTTGTCACAGTCAGTGACCATGACAAGCCTATAAAGTTATCACGGTCAATGATCGTGACATATCCGTGATAATTCTGTCAGTAAAAAACCCTCCCTCTTCTTTTTTTCCCATCGATTTTGTTCCCTCCATTTCTCCCTCTCTCTCTAGTGGCGGCTCTCTCTCTCTCTACAACTTTGGTATGTTTTCTCTCTTTATTTCTCCTCCATTTATGTATATGTGTAGGTATATGTGCGTGTGTGTATATATATATGTGTATGTGTGGTGTATATATGCGTGTGGGGGGGAGGCAGCAGGGCTGGGGGGAGGGGAGGGGGTGTATGTGCGTGTGTGTGTTTATGTGTGTATATATGCGTGTGTGTGTGTGTGTGTGTGTATATGCGTGTGTGTGTATATGTGCATGTGTTCATATGTGTGTGTGTGTGTGCGTGTGGTGGGCAGGGGCAGCGGGGGGAGCGGGTGTATATGTGCGTGTGTGTATTTTTTTTAATTAATTTTTTATTGGTTTATTAAATATTGCCCTTTATATTGTAGTTGAAAATATGTTACTAAAGCCGTTTATTGAAAATAAACTATTTAAGTAACTCCGAGTTGTTTTTTGAAGAAACTCTTTTCTTAAATCAAAAAGAATTAATCACAAGATGTGTTTAATAAAAGTATGTACGAGATCTATTCAAGATTTGAATAACAGGTTTAAAACATAGTTTAAGCAACCTTTAAACTCAGCACAACCAAGAATGAGATGAGGAGATGTAGAAAGATTATGTTCACGGTTTTTTACGTGGTAAAACCTCACCAATTGAGGAAACATCCACGACTCCCTCTACGGAGTAAAATGAAAAATCCACTAAAACAAATTTATGAGTTACAGACTATATAACTAACATGCATACAACTCAGACCTATATAAGTTTAGGAATGTACCCTCGGGTGTCCTTATAACTTCTCTGCATTTCTGATTGTAGATGTAGTTCTTTTAGTTTGTCAACTTCTGATTTGTTCCAGCACTTTACGTCGACTTTTGTTCACAAGATCTTATTACCAACACTTTTCGTGTTGTAGGGTGAAAGTGTTTGTGAAGGTGCTCTCTAACACATGCATGCACACACACACACTTATTAAGTACAAACAGTCCTAACAAATTACAATAACACTATATGCTGTGGTCTTTTCTTTTTCTTTCTTCTTACAAAACTTTGAACCTTATTTGACCTTTAAATCAATCCCAGAATCCACGGATATCTTGCTCAGAAATCAGTCAAGATCTTAATCAATCTCAGTTTTGAAAAGATTTTCGAGATTGAAAACCTCCAAGTGTGATTCCAAACTAGGTCAAAGGTTTAGTTTTACAAGAACTAGAAACAGAAAACATTTATTATTGATTTCAAAGTAAACAAACGTTTTATAGAAAATAATCAACAATATATTTCTCAAGATGAGAAATAAACAATGAAACTAAGTGTAATGTAACATGAATAACTCAGATCTGAAATTTCTATGAAATCAGAAAGTAGATCTAAGTAAAAGTTTAAGATGGAAACAAGATCTAAGGAACAAGAGGTTACAACAACAATAATAAACTCAACTCAAACTCTCAAACACTCAAGAACACTCAGGGTAGTGTTTTTGGATATGGAGTTTTGAAGAAGTGTTTGGCTTTGGATTGAAGAGGTTTTGGACGAAAAAAGTTAGGGTTTCTAACTCTCTCTCTCTCTCTCTTCTCTCTTCTCTCTTCTCTCTCTACTCTCTCTACTCTCTCTTCTCTCTTCTCTCAGAAAAATGAAAATGGCAAAAGTCTTCGAAGTCTGAGAATAGGGTTCCTTTTATAGTGTGAAGAGAAGGTTCGAGAGACTGGATCAAAACCAAGGGTTAGGATCGAGTCAATTTAAATTGACTTGAATCCAAGGGCTCACACAAGGCGGTGGTTAAACGAAACCTGATTGGTTTAAAAGGTTATACTGGGATTCACCAAGACAACATGCAGATCGTCGATAAGCAATGATCCAAGAGCTAAAAACATGCGCGTTTTTAACTCAGTAAAGAAACACAATCCCAACCAATCAGTTGAAGACAGGTGTTGGGCAAATACAGGATATGAAACGCGTGTCTTAAGTTAATTAAAACCACACCCTCATGTTTACTCCGCTTTCGGATTTGACTCAAGGTAACATTAGGCCAATATACCCAACAAAGTATATTTAGAGATTGACCCCACTTATAAATCAAGTTTTAATTAATAAAACCTTGTTTAAAAAGTGTTTAAAAAATCCCAAAAAATTATTAAAAATCAAACTTAGGAATTTAAACACACTCAACATATGTACACACATTATTATGCAGTATGACATGCATTAAATGAATTCTACTGTGTGTGAGTGTTGGCAATAGTTTCTTGATCACTACAAGATAGAGAGATGAAGTAGCAAACCAATTTCTGAGGTTCTTTGGTTTCTAGGATGGACATAATTTTGTCACAATTTCCAAACTAGATGAGCACTTATACAATATAGACTCAAGTGAGTCAAAAGTATAAGGGCTTCAGTAGTGCCCCTTGTAAAAGAATTGATTGATTTAATATTGATTGGTTGTTAATTTTTTTTGTAAATTAATAATTTGTGCCCCTTTCATATGCAAGTAGGATTGCCCCTCCTTGTAAATTAGTAAATTAATAATTGTATACTTTAGTTGTTAGTTTAATTGATGAAAAGAATTAATTGAGTAGATGAATTAGAAGGAGTACGGGATACACATTTGTTGTTGCCATTGCGGTTGGATTATAGTGGATCGATGTTGGGTTGCTTAATTTTAAAAGTGGCATGACCACTGGATTATTGTCCATATGGGGGTGGAATTTTTCAACTTTTTTTAAAAAATACTTTGTATAATGAACAATATATATATAGGATGATAATTAAATGAAACATACTTGAAATTACATATAGTGCACATAGATACAAGCCTTCTAGTTCTTATGCGTACGCATTCAGTAGCCCTTAGACCCGTTTGAAAGTCATTACCCCTGTAATGAGATCTCTCGAATTGTCCCGTTTGGATAATTTGGGACTGTATAATTTCTGTATAATAATATTCTTAGTGGCTTAAAGTTGTTACTTTTGGAGGAAGTTCTGCAGTCATATCCTAATGTTCTCTGGGTACATACTAGATTGACAAGAGTGACTGTTATTTCAATTGATCAACTGAAATAACACTCACACTTGCCAATCTACGTCATGTACTTGGAGAACTACGGGGATATGCTGCCCAATTTTTCTCAAATCATAACAATGTGCATGAGCTGTTAAGTATATTACAGAAAAATGCGGTCTTGAATAGGATAGGACCACTCACCCTTTAGAGGAGATGGAGGAAATAGAAATTTCTATTATAAATTGAATTTGATATTTGAAATTTAAAAATCGAATATAAATAAGATATAATTAAATGAAACATACTATACTAATCCATGAATATACGTTTATAAATCGACTATAAACATACTATACTAATCCATGAATATACTCTTCTTACCTTTAATAGGTGATTAGTTGTGGTAGATGTGATGGGATATCCGAAATACAAAGAGTGGATGGGTGAGACAAATAGAATGGGGGATGTATTTCACAGAGGTGATAATGAATTTGTGAAATACGCAAAGAGATGTCATAATGATGAAGAGTTTACGTGTCCGTGTGCTAGGTGTAAAAATAGTAAGGTGTTTGAGTGGAAAACAGTTGAACTACATTTGTTAAGATCGGGTATGCAAGATAGTTATTGATTTTGGAGTTTTCATGGTGAATTAAAAATTCATTTTGTCCCCGAACAACCTTCACAACAACCTTCAATAAGTAGGATAGATGTAGAAGGGGACGACGTAGATCATAATATGTTAGAGGATTTAGTCGATGATGCGTACGGAGTTTATAAAGCAGAGGAGAATGAGGTTACTGATGATGTATAAAGTTCAAATGCTCGTGAAGATATCACAATAAACCTTGACGATGACTACCAAAGTTTAAAATTTAAGGCGACCCAACCATTATACTCTGGCTATGAGAAAGATCAAATAACTTTACATGCCATGGTTGGTTTGCACAGTTTGACGATGCAGTACGGTTTCTCTGGTAATAGCGTGACAGGAATTCTGAAATGGGTGAAGGGGTTACTACCCAAGGAGAATACGCTTCCAAATAGCTATCCTGTTATGAAGAATAATTTGAAAAGTTTGGGAAGGAAGTGTAAATCGATTCATGCTTGTGTGTATGACTACATACTATACCAAAAGGAGTATGAAAATCTTGATCATTGTCCGGTTTGCGTTGGACCTAGATATGTTCAATCTACTGGTAAGGAAGGCACAAGCTCAAAAGTGCCTCAAAAAGTGTTAAAATATTTTCCCGTTGGCCCTAGATTAAATCGATTTTTCACAGTACCATGGATAGCGGAGGTAATAACTTGGCATGCTAGGGCAGAAGTAGGGGGTAATCTCATGTGTCATCCTAGTGATTCTACAGCTTGGAGGAGGATGAATTACGAGTATCCCAATTTTTCTCGAGAACAGCGCAACATTCGTTTGGCTATATCAACAAATGGTTTCAATCTATTTGGAAATCTAAGCACCAATCAGAGTATATGGCCAGTGATCCTAGCCCCACTCAACCTCACTTCTTCACAGTGTATGAGACCTGAATTTTTGATGATTTCTTTATTGATACTTGGGCCAAAGGCACCAAGTGATGTCGTGACGTCTACCTCCCTCCTCTGGTAGAAAAATTAAACGAGTTGTGGGAAGAGGATGTGCAATCATTTGACTCTTTTAGAAAAGAAGAGTTTACGCTGAAAGCTATATTGATGTGGGCAATTCATGATTTTTCAGCTTATGGGACATTATCTGGTTGTGTAGTACATGGTTATTTGGGGTGTCCTATTTGTGGAGAGGAGACTGAATCTCTTCGTTTATCCTTTAGCTCAAAAAATGTATACCATTGCCATAGGAGGTTTTTACCCCGACTTATAGTTTCAAATTTGAAAAAGGATCCAATTTTTTATTGGGCGGGGTTGAACATAGGCTACCGTCGAGACAACTTTCAGGTTCATAAATTGAAAGTAAATCTTTTGAATGTGGCCCTAATATGCCAGGTAAGAGTCCCAAATTTAAGAATGTCAAACATAAGAAGACTCCAACTAGGAATGAAACTGAGATAAAAAAGGCATGGTTTAGGAGGTCAATTTTATTTGACTTGCCTTATTGGAAGAATAACCCAGTGCGCCATGTATTGGATGTGATGTATGCAGAGAAGAACTTTGCTGAACATATTATGGGCACTTTCCTTGGGGGAGTCATTCGAAGGATCGAGAAAATGCACGAAAAAACTTAAATCGTTGAAACTTAAACCACAACTATGATTGAAAGAAGATAGTAGGGGAAGGACAATAATTCCCCCTGGTGCGTTTACTTTGAGGAGTGGGGAAAGAAAGGTGATTTTAGACAAAATATATAATTTGAAGGGCCCATTTAATTTTTCATCTAACTTGCAAAGGATTGTGAATTATGCTACTCATGATTTACATAAGTGTAAGTCCCACGATTGGCATGTGATCACGCAATTGGTTCCTCTATTGTTTAAGCATTGTTTCTCCAAGCATAAGGATTTATGGAGGGCTATTATGCAAATTAGTATTACATTCTCACTCTTGTGTGAGAAGGTAGTCAATCGAGAACACATAGTGGCCGCAAAATTGGCGGTGACCGAAGCGATTTGTGTGTTGGAGAAGTACTTTCCCCCCGCATTCTTTGACATAAGTATTCACTTGTTGGTAAATCTATGCGACGAGGCACTTCTTTATAGTCTAGTTAGATATCGATGGATATATCCGTTTGAAAGATTGATGAAAGTTTTTAAAGATTACGTCAAGAATATGCGATATATTGCAGGATCAATTGCAGAGGAATACATCACCGTGGAGTCATCAATATATACTCGAGAATATATGCCTGACTCTACCAGCGTTGATGACACTGATGAGTTCGTCAATGATGGTGTCCATGTGATGGGAAAACGAGTGAAATTAACGAGTTTGCAACATGAACAAGTAGCTCGTTATCTATTTGACACACATGAAGATGTCGAAGAATGGAAAAAGTAAGTTTAGATTATTTTAATGTTTAACATTATTTTAGATTATTTTATATATGATTAATTTTGAAATATGCAGAAAATATGAAGCCCGTGAGAACAATAAAAGACAAAAAACAATGGTACAATCAGACAGCGAATTTAGGCTTTGGTTGTCACAAGAGGTAATTATAATGAAAATGGCCATTATATAACGTACATTAAACTCAAACTTTACAACTAGTCTAATTAATTTATTTATATTCTCAGCTCTTAAAGACGGGTGATGCGACATCAAGGCTTGTTCGTCTAGCCACTGGACCCTTGTTCGTGGCACAAGAGTAAAAAAATTATCGATTGAACGGTTACGTATTCGGCGCAAAAGTGTACGAGGAAAGTACAAATGTAGAGAACTCGGGCATTTCATACAAGTCTCTTACTTTCTTTCGAGCGAGCGCAAAAGATAAAAACCTCGTTGAAGCTGAAATGACTTACTATGGTGTAATTCAAAATATATTTGAATTGGATTATATAAGCTTCAAAGAGGTTGTATTTTACTGTGACTGGGTAAGAGTTGAGGATAAAAATGCTTGTAAAGTTGATCATGTCACCAATTTGATCATGGTTGACTTGTCCAAGTTGAAGAGCAACGACCACGTGAGCGATGAGTCGTTTGTTTATGCATTTCAAAAGGTTAACCAAGTGTTTTACTCGAAGTATATCAACAACGAGCCGTGGTCAATTGTCCTACATGCGCCGAAGCATCTAAATAGTAGTCTGGATGACTTGGCTGCTCCCACCGAATATCAATCCATTTTTTATGATAACCCGAATTTGAAACAATTTTTCAATTTGTAATAAATATTCCAATTTGTACTTTGTCAATCCATTTTTAATGCTTTTAATGGATTTTCACTTTATCATTTTCACTCTTGTGTAGTGTGCATGTGTGTGGACAGTAGGGGTGGGGTGGGGATGTTTCGAATTTTTAGTAATTGTACATATTATGAGCTAGATACTATTGTTTTGGCATTCAGAATTGAGGTGTTAAACAGTAACAATTCATTTGGATTTGTAGTAATTGTACATATTTACATGTCTTCTTCTAATTAATTTTGATTTGTACTGATAACAACATTTTTTTACAGCAAATGTCTCCTTAAGGGTATTAAGGCGAGGATGATGATGTCATCTGGGCTCGGTGGTAGCGGAGGTGGGGAGGGCTCCTCGGCCCATAGGTTCCCCAAAAATGGCAAATTGGGGATGGCCATCGAGAACAAGACGGGGCTATTAGCGAGATCCCTCAAGCTGGTAAAGACGATCATCGGCTCGGGGTACACCAGTTGGAGGGAGGTGCCAAATGAGCTCAAGTTAGCTATTTTGGTGGCACTACAGGTAATGAATTTATATTTATATTTATATGAATATTTCAATTTCAATTTCGATTTCGATTTCATTTTATATTTATATTTATATTTATATTTATTCGCAACTAACATTGTATTTGTTGGATAGGAACAATTCAGCCTGGATCTAAAGCTACGCGATTCCGTCTTGGAGCAGTTGAGGGAGCAACACAAGACGTGGAAGAAAAATATGCGGACCCGGTACTTTGGGAAGACTCGAGAGTCCATTATCCCAATTCTTGAATCCATCCCGCCGAAGGAGCCGATATCATTGGCATAATAGCAAAAGTTCATTGACAATGAGATTGGGGAGCGACGATTGGCATCTTGCCAATCATTGAGGGAAAATCGGGCAAAAAAGACGGACGTGCACTACTCCAGTCGGACGTCTTACGCCAAGGTGGAGCATAGGATGATGGTAAGATTTAATTTTTTTATAACTATAGTATGATATTATTCTGCATTATTTTACTCTGTGGGGCCGATACTAATTTTATTTTATTTTATTTTATTTCAGGGGACAGGAAGTGGCCCTGGGGGTACGCCACATAGGCTCGATACTTATGTGGTTATTCGGACGAAGAAGGGGAAGGATAAGGAGGTGTCCCCGAGTGTGGCGGCCACGATTGTAAGTAATCCGACAGTTTACTTTTTATTAATTACGTTATAATTTTTTTATTTACTTATTTTACTAATCATGTGCTTTTTGTCGTTTCAGGCAAAGATTAAGGAAGTGCATGAGTCGCAGTCTGATGCTGACAAGGCATCTTTGTCCAAGTGTTTGGCGCTGATCGCAAGGGGAGGACAAGGGGGTGAGCTCGCGGGTGACCAAATCTAGGATCATCGGATTAGAGACGAGCGACACTGGATTGGCTCGAGCGGTGGACTCGCATGACGAGAAGATGTCCCATTTGGAGGCAACGGTCCAAGATATGTTCTCATTCTTGAAGCGTTCATTGGGCAGAAACCGTAAGGGGATTTGGAAGGAGAAGGTGGTGGTGGAGGAGGTGCAGGATAACAGGGATGTTGACCTCACTGCTTCATCGTCGACACGTGCGGACTTTGATGATCCACTCCCTTATTTGGCTCCCTTCAATGGATCGATGTCGACACTTGGTTGGCCAAGCGTGTTTTTACTAGACATATTTGATGGCCGGTGGATAGGGCGGGGGTGAGGGACCCGAATACCGTCCAGGGTATGCCAGTTCATAGACGTTTGCTTCAAGACATCGAGTCCAAGGTGCTCGTCACGCATGTGATACCCGGGAAGGAGAACTCCCCCTTGTGGTTGCGCGAATAATGCGGCACGATGTATATTGCTGGGTGTATCAATTTGTATATCATGTGGCCTAATCACCTCCTCAGAGTTAACCTTACCCTAGACATGTAGTGACATTATTTGAATTGAATTGTTTTAAGTTGTTACATTTGAATTATATTTGGATTATATCGTGATGCATATTGTTTTGAATGTATATTTGCATTATCTCTATTTTATTTGGATATATGATGTTTGAACAGGTACAATGTTGTTATAACAGGTACAAATATACTGCTGGGAAGTGGCAGTGGCCATACTGCCCAGTAGATTTTTTTTAATTCTATCCAGAATTATCACGGTCATTGACTGTGATTTTTTTTATTAAATGTCACGGGTTTGTCACGGTCCTTAACCGTGACAAAACTTGTCAAGGTCAAGGACCATGATATGACCTTGACAAGTCTAACGAACTTATCACGGTCAATGACCGTGACAAGTCCATGACAACAAAAGTTGTCACCCCCAGAATTGTCACGGTCATTGACCTTGACAAGTCCAACTCGTCAAGGTCAATGACCGTGACAATTAGGCAGATTTGATGTAGTGCATCCTCCCGAGTAGACACTCACCGAATGTTCTCTAAAATTCTATCACCCCATGTATACTCATCCACCCGGACACCCCGACCCAGTTAGCTCCCCGAATCAATGAAATAACAATAAATGCAGCGGAAGCGGCCATAGTTCCTTCACTGAAAGTGAAACCAAATCATACCCAGAGCGGTTCACCTCAGAAAATAATCACACAATAAAATACTGGACGACTATAACTTGGGGACTATACTCACCCTGCATTCACTAGCCAGGGGATTCACCCACATCTCATAACCTCCTGTGATAAAACTAGAGGGTTATGTATTCCTATAAATATTTTTCATACCAATATTTATAAAGCACACACACACACACACATACACACACACACACATACACACACACACACACACATATATATATATATATATATATATATATATATATATATATATATATATATATATATATATATATATATATATATAATTTAAACCCAACCAATTCGTGCACACTTCCCATAGCACTAGCCTAAAATACCCAAGTCAATTTTCTGACTCTAAACTTAATTAATTTGCACATTAATTAATTTTAGTAATATGGTGTCACTCAACCAAAATACCCGGAATCTCTCCCTTGGCCCGAAATTCATCCTTAAAATTTATCGCCTCCAACTCCATATCTAGTCCTCACTCTTTTGTCTCCATAAAATTATTTATACTCACTTCATTTTATACTCCCTAAACATAAAAGGATATGAAATACCTTACGGCACTTCCATTAAACACAAAAAAATCATCTCTGACCCAATCCAAAATCCAGAAAACCCGAGTCTTATTTCCACACGTCGTTTGAACGACTCACCCTGTCATTCGAACGACATGGAAGTCGCGTGAACGATGCCCATGGTCGTTCGAACGATGCCTGGGTTTTCTCTCTCCTCTTCTTTCTTCTTTAGTTCAATGCCATGAACGTTTCTCAACTCTTTTCCTAGATTTTCTCACTGCATTACTTTTATAACTCCAACGATGGTTTTTGTGATTCCTTTAGTATTCAAACCACCTTTAAACATATCTAAACCCCAAATCCCTTACTAACCAACAATACAGTATATCATTTATCTTCCACAATACACTTGATGAATCAATCTCTCTAAAGCACTCAGTCAACACGTGAGATTAATTAAAATTAAAATCCAAATTTCTATATATCAACCCAACCCAAAAATACTAAAATTTATCACACCCACTATGATATGAATTGATTATCACAAATTACATTGAAAAAAATTAACCACTTGCATGTATATAGTTTGTAGATTCTGATTCCTTTGATGAAGATGATAGATTTGCCTCTCAAAAGCTCCCAAAGTTAGCCCTCTTTTCTTCTATTTCGGACTAGGTTTTCTTTTGAGTTGTGTTTACCCCAACCTCTCTGATTTAGGTTTTATAATATTTTTTCCTTTAGAGTTGTGTTCACTTCAAACTCTCAAAATTAACTTTTCTAATACTAATCCCTAAATTATGCTTGTTGGCTAATTTAAAATGGCCCAAACAACTCCGTACGGGCCCGGTTATGCCTAAAAATGCCCCGAGATCCATTTACTACCCCTGGGTACTCTTTTCCAACTATCTTAGCCCATTCAGAATCAACCGTGCACTCAGAATTGTCATTCGAATTACTTTGTAACATTCTCCAATGTCAATCTCCAAAAAATACGACATAAAAACAATCTGAATAATTAAGTCTCAATTCGCCAAATTAAATAAATTCTCCAATTTAAATAATTTCTCCAAATCATAAATTTAAATTTCTCCAAATTAAAATGATTTCTATTTCACCCAAAAATAATTAAATTCATTGTCCTCAAAATTACGGGGTGTTACATTCATAAATTGTTTATTCAAAATATGGTATGACTACCTTATATACAAAAATACAATTTTTCAGAACTTCTTCTAACTAATAAACTATGTTAGCTAATCTGTAAACTAAAAATAACAAACAGTTATAATAGAATTAGTCAGTCTTCTGTGGAAGTGGTTATAACTGATTGTGGCAAGCCTGATACTTCTGTTAATATAGGGAAGAAAAAAATCACATGATAAACAAAAGAGAGAAAATGATAGGAAACCTTCCCTCCTTTACAATAACGATGTTAACACGTGGGTGGTATAGCAGTACTCGAGAAGAAATATGGATAAAGGAAAAGAAGGAGAGAAGGGAAAAGGAAGGGAGGGGGAACATCTTCCCCGCGGATGACCTAATTGGTTTGTGCCTGCATGGGAAGTTAATTTATTTAATTTTTTTCATCATTTCAATTCGGTGAGACCAAGGGTTGTGGTGTGTGAGGTTTGTGTGGTGTGTGTATTATGTAGACATATAGTAAATAAGTCATATACAAACATACTAAATACACACACACACACACACACACATATATATATATATATATAAGGAGTAGAAGTTTGTTACTATTCAATAAGAGGATAAGCTAAGTAGAGGTTGAGATTAAAACACCAATGCAATAAATGTAGGGTGAGATCACAATTCACACCATAAGCTCTACAACTTACCACACCTTATTATATACTCTATATTGTATTTACAATTTTAACCCACTAAAATATACTTTCCCTCTCATTTTCTTCCTAGATTTTCAATTCTGATTCAAATAAAGAGGATATTTTGGTAACAGAGGCAAAAACTATTTTTTTGCTGACACAAAAGGACTCTCTCCCGTTCACTCTCCCCCCAACACAAATCCTCTCAACTTAATCCATCATGTATGATCTGACACACCCACCTCTCTATCTCTCGCTCACTCTCCATCCCTCATGTACGATCTATCATCTCTGTGTTGAAAACCCTTTGAAAACCCATGGAAGCTCTTTGAACCGATAACATCTATCTCTTTATTCCTCCCTTTCTCCGTGTTTAGTTTTAAATTTGATGTTTCAGCCCCTTGTTTTTATGATTGCCATGTGTTTTACGGTTTGGGTTTGAGATAAAATTTAAGGTTTGAATTTGTGTGGCCAGATTTTTTTCTTCAGATGTATGATTTGGGATTTGAGATAAAGATTTGGGGTTTGAGATTTGATTCTATTATAATCTGTTCCAAGGTAAAATAATATTGTATTTAATTTATATATTTGCAGGTTATATTCTCTGAGAAAAAAAAAAGAAATGCGAGGTGTATGCCTTTGCCTTAATTTTTTTGGACGTTTAGAAATTTGGGGGTTTAAAACCCTAATTTTTGAATCTCACTATACTCACTAATTTTCAATATTTTGGTGTTATTGTTGGGTTTTGCTGTACATTTTAATTTTAGTTTAAAAATATTTTTTCCGTAATTAGTTTATTTTTTTCATTTTGGGATCTATATATTTGATAATTTCTATATTTGTAGGCTATATTCTCTGAGAAAAAAGAAATGAGAGGGGTATGTCTTTGTCTTAATTTTTTTTAAGTTTAGAAATTTGGGGGTTTCAAACACTAATGATTGAATCTCACTATATTCACTAATTTTTCTGTAATTTGGTATTGTTTTAGGGTTTTGTTGTACGTTTTAATTTTAGTTTAAAAATATTTATTTTCGTAATTAGTTGTTTTCTTCATTTTGGGATTCTATATATATGATAAGGAATGGTATTAAAGCTTAACTGATAGTTTATTCTGTTGGCTATCAACTGGGTGTGTGTATTAGTGCGTTAGACTTCTTAATTTGATTTTAATGTACTACTAATTTCCCAGAAACTGTTCAACATCGACTAATGTCTCGGCAATATATTTTTAACACGTTTCTATCGCTAATGATGTACATTCTTTGGATTTATGTTTTAATATGTCACTTTTCTGAAATATTATTTGATTCATTACAAATTGAAGTAAGCTTAGCTATTCTTCTTTAAACCTAAGCTTTCCATGATTTTGAGTATCTTTTACATTTAGTTATCAGTTGTTCCTTTTAACTTCATTGAAACTGAATGCTTGGTCTTTATATGGAATCTACAAATCTTTTCTATCCCATCCATCGATCAAATTTATGCCTTATTTAAAAAGTACATTTTTCAAGAATAAAATTTGTAAGGACATTTTTCTCATGTCCAACATGTTACATTTATGTATGTCGTACGCCGCTACATTTGGCACGTCACCTCACGATCTCACATGACGGCCTCTATCCGAATTTCGAGAATCAGGCATTCAAAATCTCCATTAATGTGTCCCACATCTGCCTCAACGACTTCACGTTCCACGATTTTAGGGACTTAATGCAAGTGGTACGCAAGGGAAGTCAAAACAGTGAAAAAAGGCACGATAGGAGAGTTCAAGGGCATTTTCGTAATTTTATAGCCATTGTCCGGAGGTCTGGTCAACTGTAAAGTTGAAAAGCTCGCCACAACAAAGATACTGGAAGAAATGGCACCTCAATCCGAGCTACGGTGAAGGAGTTATGAACTTTTGAAGATGGAGAAAATTCCTTAAAGAATGCTGATTTTTTTTATCCCCAAACTAGAGAGGTACCCCAAACCGCATGGGGAACCGGTTCTGGGGGGAACCGGTTCGGGGTACCTGACGCTGTAAGAGTCCCCAAGTTTTAAAACTCTTTTGGTTTCCTTATAAAAGACAACTTCGGGGGAGCTGTTTTGCAAGACTTTGGAAGACGTTTTTGAGAGTCCAAATACCTCTAGTCTTCATATTTTTGAGTCCCAAGACTCATGTTTTGATTCACACAATTGCCAAACCTTTGTGAATCTTTTTGGTAACCCAAGAACACAACCTTGTGTTTGTCAAACCTTTGTGGAGAGATCTTTACAACCGAGGGCTGCGTGTCATTGCTGAGGGAGTCTCTATAAAGTTTTATGGTTGCGTGTCATTAAGAGTGTTGCGGTTCTTCCTTTGTTGATTGGATTGAGGTTCATGTGGGTTCTATGTGTGTGGATTCATTGCTGACGACACCGACCGACGCCTGCGGGTATTCGTGTGTCACTGCATTTCATTGTAATCCGTGTAAGTTGCGATTTACTTATTATAATGAAATAAAAGGTTTTGCCCTGCGGGGATTTTTCCTTAAACTTGTGTCGCGTGATTTATCTATTTATGGTTTGACACACACACATGCATAGATGCTTGTTTAGGGGCTGAATTAAATAAGGTTTGATTCGAATCTTGCGAATTAATTTAATCAAGTATCACACACCGAACCTATTTGGTTTCTCAAATTGGTATCAGAGCGGGTTACGCTAATTTATCGCGTGATCTTGATTTTTCAAGGATTTATTTTTTTGATACAATTTGACTTCTCACGTCTTCAAATTGGTATCAGAGCAAGTTACGCTAATTTATCGCGTATTCCTATTTTCCGCAAAATTTGTGTGATATTGATTTTTTTTGAAAAATCGCAATTTTTCAATGGAACGCCCATTTAATGAGGAGCCTATTTTTGAAAAAGTTCACGACCATGCTGAAAATTTAAAGAGTTTGAATTTGAAACTTTGCAAAAGAATTAAAGTTTTGGAAAAAGAAAATTCTCGTTTTAAATCCGCGATGGATCTTTTGCAAACGGTTCAAAATCAAAGAGATTTTTATCGTGAAAAACTTGTTTCCTTGGACCATGACTTTGTTTCTTTAAAATTGTCCAAGAAGGAGAGTGATGATAGGGTCCTTGTTTTAGAAAATGAATTAGAGGACCTTAAAAATTCGATTGTTTGTGTTTGTGCCAAAGATGACAAAAATATTTTAGTCAATGAGTTTGTATCACGTGAAAAGACTCTTAGAAAAAAGGTTGCTTTAATTGAGAGGGAGCGAGATAACCTTCTAGGTTTGATTGATAATTTGAAGAAGGCGTCCCTTAATTTGGAAGAGTCTAATTCTTTGCTTGAGTCAAAAATTTTGAAGTTAAAAAATATTTTGACAGACTCAAGTAGGTTTGATAGTGATGGTAATGGCTCATCTTGTTCTCATGCTTCGAATGCTAAAGCCAAAACCATTATTTGTTTTAGAGGGTCAACTAATTCCAAGGAAATTATAAAAGGTCAACCCATAGGTGTCGTTCCACCCGTTTTTACATGTTCATATTGTGGTAGGAAAGGTCACATTAGGCATTTTTGTTTTGATCTTGGAAAATGTCCTAGGAAGTTTATATCTAGTGTTCCCATGGTTCCCAAATCCCCTACACGACGTTTCACATCTATTTGGGTTAGGAAATCACTTTTGGATACGCTACATTTTAGACAAGTTGATTCTCGTTTGCTTGCACATGATTCTTCTCTTACCATATCATATAAATGATTGTGTTTGTATATTTGTCATACGCTAGTTATGCTTTTTGATATATGTTTGCTAGCGTTGTGACATGTATTTTTTGTATAGATTTTTTGTTTTTGGAAATATTTTGAAAAATACAAAAAGATTTTTGTTTTTGTTTGCACCGTTTATGGATGGACACTTAGGATGACCAAGTCACAACATCATTTCATTTTTTTCATGCGACTATTTGATAGTGTTTTGAGACAATTGGTCAATTCATCCTTGTGCTTTATAATGTTTGGAGTCATTAAGATGTAATTGAGTGTTTCTTCCTACATGTTTGACTCATGTTTTCTTTATTTCACACATGCACGGATTTGTTTGATTATTATGCTTGTCTTATCACATGTTGGTTGGGTGTTTTCACTTCAATCCTGTCCTTAAAACAAACCAAGTGCGATAATTTTTTATAAGGAAATTGTGCATATAAAAACCGTTTTGTGAGTTTGTGTTCTTTGTTTTCAACGGGGAAGATCTGCGAAAGGTTCATTTTGCCTTTACGAATACTAAGCCACCGTTAAATTGGACCTAAAAAATGGAGGAATTTTATTATCCGGGGTCCAAAGAGGTTTAAAGAGCCCGAAAAAACTGAAAGGCAATAAAAAGAAATTCATGCCAAATTATGGGCCATTTAGGTTTTTGCACCAATTCTCCAAATTTTGAGAATTTAGATTACCTCTAAAAGAAAATATATATATATGAGGGAGTTTGGTTGGAGAATTTAAAACGGGTTTGAACGTCCTTGAAATGCTTGAAAATGCGTTACATAGTTTTGGACGTTATTGGTGTGGAAATCACTTTGACTTTGATTTTTTGGTTTGCATAAGACGATGTCATTTAAATTCAACAAATTTTTTTTTACAACTAAGGATAATTTTGATGATCATTCGTTAGGGGTACACATATGCATCGTGCACATATGATTGATTGAGTTGATTTACCTATCGAATGTGTTCACACCCATTCATTCCATTTCCATGACTTGGTTGTTTGAGTCTAAATCCATGGTGTGATTTTTGTATCATATTTTTTTTCAAATGGTATTAATTTTTTGTACGGAAAAAAAATTGAAAAATCAAAAATAGTTTGTGAGGATTTTTTGAGTATCTCTTTGCAAGAACGCGTTTTCCATCTGATTGATGCTTTGTTTTGAATACCGTAACACCCCGATTTTGCTTGTTTGATTCATTCTTCTTATTTGTCTATTTGGGGACATCATAAAAAGGGGGGAGAAAGAATTATCTTATTTTGGGGGAGTTTTTGAGATTTAATTTATGCTTTTTGTATAAATTAGTATCGATGTTTATCTCATTTCAAACTCGATACGTCACTTGGTATTTTTTCTTTATCTCATGTGTGTAGGTACTACATTGATGATCACTGAATTGCACACCCTGATAAGAAAAGATTTGAGATTTTGAAGATTGAAGATTTGAAGTTTTGAAGATTTGAAGAACAAACGATGAAGACTTATTCATTTGTATCTTTCCAGTTTTATGGAAGGGTAGATTTGTGTAGGCAATTTTATTATTTGATAATTCGGATTTTTTATGTATGTACCGACATAGACATAGGGGGAGATTTGTAAGGACATTTTTCTCATGTCCAACATGTTACATTTATGTATGTCGTACGTCGCTACATTTGTCACGTCACCTCACGATCTCACATGACGGCCTCTATTCGAATTCCAGGAATCAATCATTCAACATCTCCATTAATGTGTCCCACATCTGCCTCAACGACTTCACGTTCCAAGATTTTAGGGACTTAATGCAAGTGGTACGCAAGGGAAGTCAAAACAGTGAAAAAAGGCACGATAGGAGAGTTCAAGGGCATTTTCATAATTTTACAGCCATAGTCCGAAGGTCTGGTCAACTGTAAAGTTGAAGACCTCGCCGCAGCGAAGATACTGGAAGAAACGTCACCTCAATCCGAGCTACGATGAAGGAGTTATGACCTTTTGAAGATGGAGAAAATTCCTTAAAGAATACTGATTTTTTTTATCCCCAAACCAGAGAGGTACCCCAAACCGCATGGGGAACCGGTTCGGGGTACCCCAGAACCGGTTCGGGGTACCTGACGCTGCAAGAGTCCCCAAGTTTTAAAACTCTTTTGGTTTCCTTATAAAAGCCAACTTCGGGGGAGCTGTTTTGCAAGACTTTGGAAGACGTTTTTGAGAGTCCAAATACCTCTAGTCTTCATATTTTTGAGTCCCAAGACTCATGTTTTGATTCACACAATTGCCAAACCTTTGTGAATCTTTTTGATAACCCAAGAACACAACCTTGTGTTTGTTCAAACCTTTGTGGAGAGATCTTTGCAACCGAGGGTTGCGTGTCATTGCTGAGGGAGTCTCTACAAAGTTTTATGGCTGCGTGTCATTGAGGAGTGATGCGGTTCTTCCTTTGTTGATTGGACTGAGGTACATGTGGGTTCGCTGTGTGTGGATTCATTGCTGACGACACCGACCGACGCCTGCGGGTATTCGTGTGTCACTGTATTTCATTGTAATCCTTGTAAGTTGCGATTTACTTATTATAATGAAATAAAAGGTTTTTCCCTGCGGGGATTTTTCCTTAAACTTGTGTCGCATGATTTATCTATTTATGGTTTGACATACACACACGCATAGATGCTTGTTTAGGGGCTGAATTAAATAAGGTTTGATTGGAATCTTGCGAATTAATTTAATCAAGTATCACACACCGAACCTATTCGGTTTCTCAAATCCTGAAGCTTGCCGTGGTTTTATTTACTCTCCCAATTATTCATTTATCATGTTTATATGTAGTGTGGATATCGCTTATTGAAGAATTTCAGAATGTTGTGGTGAGCTACCAGCAAGGCACGAACAAAATCACGATGGTGAAGAATTTCAGAATGTTGTGTTTTCAAAGTTCTTATATAGTTTTCTCAATTCTATTTTCATATGTGTAGGTTCAACCAATTAATAGCGACAACCATGTCAATCAACATGTGAAGGGACAAGAAAATGTGCCACCGACTCAGGTATTAATTTCTTCCCATATGCATGACATACTTGCTTTCCCTTTACTTTATCCTTGAATAATCCCTTATCATATAGTATACAAGAGTTTCAGTCTTTAAATGTCCTTGCGATGTGTGTGAAAATTGTATTTTAAAATTGTTACATTGATGTTAATGTCGATTGAATGTTCGGTTATACCCAAAGGTATGCGAAGTTCAATTTTATTCAATACTGGAGAGAATTAATAGGTTTAATGCACAAATGGTACTATTATAATCTATTATGTTTGTCAAAGGCCCGGGATTAGAGACCGATGCAGGGGTGTGGTGTTATTAAGTGTTGAAAACATGTGACATTAACTTTTTCTAAAGGGATGCAGGGTTAGTTCGTGTTTCAAATGTGTTGGGGATGATATGTATTTAAAGGCCTAAATGGTTGGTGTTGAAATAAGATATATGAGTTGACTACTCAAGTCATGTGGTATGCTGAAGGGTAGATCCAGAAAAACTTTTCCTTAACATGTACCTCTGTTCTAAAAAACCCGCTTAGGCTCCGCCTAGGCTTAAGGCTTGGGAGAAACGCCTCGCCTTACGCTTTTTACGCCTTATTCTTGGTAAAACCCTTACGGCGCACTTTTTTCTAAAAACAACAATGCCTTAGTGAAACGATGTCGCCTTTTAAAGAATTTGTTTACAAACCGGACCATTATCTTATCCAAAATGATCAGATAGTATTTTAATTTGCATATATTCAGACATATTTTTATGATATGTGCAATTTTTGTATTTTAATAGCCTTGTTATGGTTAAAAAATATTAAAATATATTAAGAAGGCCTAAACGTCTTTTCACGCCTTTTTACGCCTAGGTCCGCCTAGGCTTCTAAGGCTTAAGGCTTGGCCTCCACGCCTCAATCACGCCCCACGTTTTTTAGAACCTTGACATGTACAATACCTAAAACCAACCACGAGCCAAATTATATTCGGTATGTCAATACTCGAAAAGCTAATATCTCAGTCGTAGAGGAAAAATGAGGAACAATAATAATATTGAATAATTTCAATACTTAGTAAAATTGTATTTGGTCCTTATTTTAGTTATTGGTGGTAAACACATGGCATAATCCAGGAGATGCATTTATATATAACAGTTAATGCTTTGCATACCAAGTTGTTTGTATTTCTTCAGGTTAGATCTTAAAATGTTAGAAGTATGAGCTGGGGAAAAAGATTAGTATTGGACTATAATGTCCATGACCTTTGTAGCTTAATAATATGCGGACAATTGTTTGAAATAAATATCGACGCGTTAATAGTGAGTTGAAATTTAACAAAATGCACGTTTTATGTCAACAAAATGCACGTTTTATGTTTTACGCTTTATGTTTTTTGAAGTACTCATACACGGACGCAACTCTTATTACTGAAGCTAGGACTGAAGAAAGCAGGACAAGTATAATCCAACAAATCTCATACACGGATGTAACTGTGTAACTGAAGTAAGGAACGAAGCAAGGGCTGGTACATTCGAATATATCATAATTAGTTACCCAATTTTGTTTCTCTCTTATCTATATTGGTTTAACAGATCTGCTCTGATACCACTAAAGGTCCAAATATGGAAACAAAGTTATGGTGATCTATGTTGTTGAACTGGTAATCACATGTCGGTTATAGAGAGTTTATTCACCTGTTTTGAAATGGAAGAGTTTATAAAAAAGGAAGAAGGAAAGTAATTTCATATCACTGTTCACTACAAGTCACCAATAAAAGCCAAGTAGAATGGTCACAACTTTTCTTACAGTTATCATCTAAGCAAGAAATAATTTCATAAAATGTCGTGCACATATGAAAATTGGATAACCAATAGCATGGACCAACATTAACATTATCTAAGCTCAACATAACCCTTTGTTTGAATTGTATCTTTGGAGGTTTTTATTTGAATAATTACTTCAAAGTCCTAACATTTTATATTTTCACTGGTTGCTAAGTTGTCAAATTATGTCCATAATGTCCAGGGAAGTTGGAGAAGAAAAAAGTGTCATCAGAGAAAGCAATTCCACTGAGGTTGGTTTTCTTTGAGGGTTGTAACCTTAAATTTTCTTTGGAGGATTTGTTAAGGGATTCTGTCGAGGTACTAAGCCAAGGCACGTGTGGTAAGGCTTATAAGGCGATGTTAGACGATGGATATACTGTGGTGGTGAGGAGGTTGATGCAGATGCACGTGAGGGATTCGATGAGGCAATTTAAGAAGAAAATGGAGGTTATGGAGAGTATCAAGCAGGAGAACGTGGTTCAGCCAATGGCCTATTACTGCTATGAGGAAGAGATCTTTATTGTATATGATTATTATAGTGAAGGGATCATGGCTGAAACAAAATTGAGTAACTAATTATGATATTTGGACCTTCAGTGGTATTGGTTGGAAATGCGGAATGGAAAAAAGCTATGGTGTTTGTAAAAATCCTTCCATTTGGCAAACAGTATGAGATCAAAGTTCATGAGCTAGAGTGATAGGAATTTATTTAGGGCCATATATGTACTTGCTACCAATATTTTTTTTTCATTTTTACGTTAATCATTTTACTGGGTCAATGATCTCCTCTATTTTGTGTGCAGTCATATTGTAGTACTGTAAATAAAGTCAAGTAGGTATTGCAAATAATTAACAAATTAGAGTTGGAAAAAATTGATTATGCTATGTTAATGTTTTATGACACTATTGTAGGTATTTTTGAAACGCATCACCTTTGTTAGGTTGTCGAATTAAAGTTTACACTATTGTTGGTACTTTTTTTTTCTCAAGCATGTGAAATCACCCTCACCCCAGACTTCATAATCATATTATTACTTACAGATAAATGTCTTATATCCCAGTACATGTGCTTTTGCACCATTTGAGATGAGTAACATTCTCTCATGTAGTGACCATGATAAGGAATTTATGTGATTGAATAACTTAATTCTTCAATTAAATTAAACATAGTTACATGTAGAAAAAACTTCCTCTAAACAATGATTGTACAAAAAAATTAAGGGACATTTAGCCTTTGCCTTCCGAACTTCGACCTGTAACACATAATCCCTCAAAATTTTCTATTAACTGAGTTCGGCCCTTATGTTTTACGGTTTAATATTTCAACTGCTACAATCATCGTAATGACCAACATATCCCCAATCACTATCTAATTACATAAAAAATAGGGGTGTCTAGAGTCTTATCATGTATAAAATTGTAGGGAGTAAACTACATATATTTTAGTCATTTGATATGATCTGTTACCATTAACAAACGGAACAGTCGAATGCGGGGAGCCAAAGTCTAATAAAAATAAACTTTGGGGGCTAAAAGTCTATTTCAGTCTCAATTTTAGGGGCCAAAAGTCAAATGACCGAAATATTAAAAGCAAAGAAGAGATGTGAAATCGCACCTTCATTGATGCAGACATTATTAATACAATTTAAGTTATATTGTTCTCTGCCTATTGTATATGTATGCACACATTATTCGTTTGAATCCTAATAATTTAACTGACAGTTAGTGTGTAGTGTTTGAAATAGAATGGTGAATCCTTCAGCACCAGTCACATCCTTCAGCACAAGTTTGAAACATTAACGATATGCATTAGGGTTCTTATGAGAAAGAACAAGGCGAGGCATGCTACTGAGACTAAATTATTGAGGAGAAAGAGGCAATCGAAGCACTGCCAAATCGAAGCACTGCAAAGTTGATCCAATAGAATCGGCAGTGATTGTGATGTCAACACCTCGCACCCGAGATGAAAGGACCCCATCCCCAATAATCATCCTCTAATATAACTCACGAACCATGTCTAAATAGATAGGGCCTGTAGGGGCAAAACAAAACCCCACCCTTCTGCAGAGAAAATAGCAGGACAAAACAAAATTTATGTACATGATTTCAAGCAATAGAGGTAACACAAATCATGATCTCTGTAAAATATTTCAATTTTTTGAAGATTTTCTCTTCTAGAGGACAATATTTGAAGTTTTCATTTGTATAACTTAACTTTAGATGATCTCTGTACAGTTTGATCGCCCTCTTTAATCAAATTCTAATTTCAGTTAATGTACTGATATATTGAAATGCTATTAATATTATTCTAATGTTAAGTAGAGGATTAGTTCATAAACATTTACCTTTGGTTGCAACCTTTCAATGGATCTTTTCTATTTTTTTAAGGGGGTTTAAATGGAATTTAAGGCACGTAGACATTTGCATGTACATGTTTTGATTAATTGGAATAGAATATGCATTACCGTAGGTGTATCCGTACAAGCATGCTCTAGGTTAGCTAAAACTTAGGCTTTAACTATTGATAAATAGGTTTTAGTAATAGTTTAGTGTTCTTTCAAATGAAATGAAATAGGTTTTTAAAACTTAGGTTTTAGTTGTTGACCTCCGATGTGGTGACACAATCTCTTTACCTCTGTTTTTTAGAGTTGATTGTAATATGTATTGGTGTGTTTTTTTATAGTGATATCAATATACACCTTGCTTTTTATACTTGTTTTCGATTTGGTGTTTTTTTATAATGATATTGACAGGAGTGCGTTTACAGATCACGCAAAATGGATTCCACTTGAAATTTATTTAAGGGGGTTTAACATTTTTTGAATTTAATAGTATAACATTGGCAGGTTTTGAACTAATTATGAGATATCAAAATCACAATTTGACATATAAGTATCTCACCAGATTCTTCCAGTAGTGATACTCCTAAGGCACTTTTCTTTTCTTTTTTTTGTCGTTGAAGAGAATTTTTCATATTTTAGTTATTTTGGATTTGAACAAACTTTTTCAAATGTTTTATCCATTTATGTTTTTTGCTTTTGTTTTAGGGAGTAGTAATATATAATATTCACGGATGATAACATGAGATGAATCTTTATATCTATTTCTACATGATTTTTTTGGCTTCATAAGTGATCAAATGTCTTTGTTTCTTATCGATTTATGTGTAATACCCCGTAATTTTACGATATTTATTTTGGGGATTAATTAAATTAAATAAGTATTAATTGGGAATTAATCCGGATTAAAATACTAGCGAGATGCGAGTTGGTATTTGATTCTAATGAATATATATGGCTATATATGAATGTTGAATTATTAAATTTGTCGTGAGATTGAAATACGGCAATTTGGAAATTTTGTTGAGACGCGTGTGACAGTCGCGTCCGGAATATATTTATTTTAATTAAAAAGCAAATTTTATTTCTATTAACCGTATGATCGTTTTGAGTGCTCCAACGCGTCCGGAAGGGTCGAAATAGTCAGAAAACACTAGCCGGGAGTTTGGTTTGGGTCCCGGGGCATTTTTAGGCCACACCGGCAACGTATAAGGGTAGTTTGGTAATTTTGGATTTTTGAGACTTAAAACCCACGAAAATTTGGAATTAATATCTGATTTGGACTTTACCCACTAAACCCACTAATAACCAAATAGGCCACGGGGGTTATTAGAAATTGTTCCAAAAGAATTCCTAAGGCAAACCCTAGCCACCATTGTCACTTTGGAGAAGAAAGCTTGTAGAGAAAGAAGAGAGGAGAATTCTGCAGAGAGAGAGAGAACCATTCATCAAATCGACATCAAAATCAGAGATTTACATAAGGCAAGTGGTTTAATTACATATTTTTCAAAGAATGCTTCTTCCATGCGTAGGAAATTATTAAAATTTCATTGTTCTTGGAGAATGATAAAAACCCATTGAATTGGGTGTAGAGATTTATAATTTTATGAAGAGATTGCATGTAGAAGAATGTTAGGATGATTAGTCAGAGAAAAATACATCTTTTACACTATAAAAAAGGATTTATTTATGTCTATGGATGAATTAAAATTCTAGGGTTCATGTTCTTGAGATTGGGTAAAAAGATGTAGAGATTTGATATGTGGATGAGATTTAGGATGAATTAATCCCACAAAACACATTAGTATATGACCTAAGTATGTTTAGGAATGATTAGAACCCATGAACGATTGTTGAATTGATGTTTAGATGAGTTTGGAGAAGAAGAAAAGTTGGAAAAACGAAAAAAGGGATTTCTGGGCTCGAAACTGGACACTCGTTAGAAGACCTGCCCAGGTCGTTCGAACGAGCTCGTTCGAACGAGCTTCTAACGAGTTGACAGTTTGACTTCTAACGAGAGGGATGTTCGTTCGATGACTTTCGTTCGAACGAGATCTCGAACTCTCGTTCGAACGAGACTTCTAACGAAGGCTTTTTAGCCTGTTTTGATCCCGAGTGTCCCGTAACCTTGTTGATATGTAGAGATAACACTTCCTTGATGATTAATTGATATATTTGGGATATTTGGGATATAATGAGGAGTAAAACCTATAAGTGTAGTTGAACCTAGGGGAAATTATGAATTAGGACGTGAGTGTCTATTACGATGCGAGAACTATTGACGGCCTAAATAATTATATTAACCGGGAACATATAAATCGTGTAGCATTATATGTCGGTACGAGAATAAGAAGTGTACTACAAATAAATTATGGTGATTACTAAGATGTGTGCTTACTTAGTACATGTATATGATTTTGTGTATGACATACCTACCATACTTGCTATCACGGGAGGTTTACGTTCGCTTAGGGCCCTCTAATCCTTGTGTTGCCCGGATTTAGATTGGTACCTTGATGAACATAGGTCAGAGAAGGACTTATTGGGATGTTAATAAGTCTGCTGATCGTGGGAGCGCAGGTATGTGCGTGACCCATGTGATGTGACTGTGTTCGCCTCCATTGTTTGTGATTGTTGTTATCTGAGAACGATTCCTGAGAGATTCGGAATGCGTGATCGTTATGTACGTGATGTACCGGGATGGATAGCAGAGTATGTGTGCACCGCAGCTTAGTCTCGGGGTGCTTGTATTATATATTTATGACGTGAATAATATACACTTAATTAATGGGAACTTTCATGTTGTTATTGTGAATATAATTATGGTTATGTTTTGAGAAAACATAACGGGTTAACCGATAGTGAATTGTATTACTAATTGAGAATCTGAGTTTAAGTAGAGCCCTCTATTTAATTGTTAACGTTAGAATGTAATATGGGAATCGAGTAGTAAGGGGTAGAACTTATTACGGTTTGGTTAGATATGTATGTTATTTAGACGGGTACGGTACGTTAGGAGTGCACATGTAGGCGAGAGGTGAGAATTTCATATGAGTGTGCGTCCTAACATGTATTTTGCATTTAATGTTTTAATGTTATTAAAACACTTGCTGTTTTTAAAATGATTTCCACTTTCGGGCTTTGACCCATTTGCTTTCAAATCTATTTTTGTAAAAACCATTTTAGGTGCCCAGCCACAAGGACACCATGCTTAGGATCCTCATTCAGGTGATGAGTTGTAGCTGTTGGTGGAAGTTATAGGACTTTGCTTGTAGACGCTTCATCTATCTTGACTCTATATTCATCATTTACCAGTTGTAGGGCATGTCGCCCATTACTTTTAGAGACATTTCATTTAATTCAGTTATTCAGACTTCTGGCATGTAGTTAATTCAGAATTCAGACTTGTCTTATTATTTTCAGTTGTGGGATTGTTGTGAGGAGTTTTCCTCCGGACTTATTACTATTGGTTGGTTATTTCATTACTTCGTTATGGTGAATGGATTATGTTGTTCTTCCATTATTCTTTTATTGCATGTTAATCAGACTTAATTAAAATTTGACAACTTACTTTTTAAATACTAGGTGGTTAGTAATCATTTAAATGTTTTCGATAGTGATGCTATTAACTGAACCGACTTGGCATTTTGTATTGATTTAATAAAGGAGTAGATACCCGGTATTTAATTAGTCGGGGTGTCACAGGTGGTATCAGAGCATCAGGTTCTAGTGTCCTTTAGGATCTGTACGGCTTATTATGTTTCCGCTAAGCTTTCTTTGATGTAGAGCCCTATATTTTAGGACTGTTGTAATCTTTTGTGTATGCTACGTTCTTCAGCTATTTTGAGTTTATAACTGCGAACTTATAGACTTTATTCTTGTTTCATAATGCCTCCACGACGTGCACAACGGGTTCCCAGGGATGCTACGCCAGAACCACAGCCCGCACCAGTTCAGGGCACGATGAATACCGCCGAGGTTGCAGCCATTGTGGCCCAGGCGGTAAATGCCGCACTAGCCGTAGTTTAGCAGGCACCACCTCAGGCGTCGATAGCCGCGCCAGTTCAGGCACATGCATTCCCGTCTGCTTGGGAATGTGTTCGAGATGCTTTTCAGAAAGCACACCCACCGGAGTTCGCAGGTAGCTCCGATGTTGTGGTTTCGAGTCAGTGGAGGAAGGACATTCAGCGGCACTTGAGGATGTACGAGTGCACAGAGGTTCAGAAGCAGATACTAGCTACCTTTAAGCTAGTGGGGTCTGCGCTGCAGTGGTGGGAGTCTATTACCACCGTGGAGGAGAGATATACTCTCACTATTCAGGAGTTTTAGGTGCGGTTCGATCGCAAGTACTTTCCGTCAGCTGTTCACACGGAAATGAGGAGGAAGTTGATGAGCCTTCGACAGGAGGGTAAGACTGTGGCCGAGTATGAGGCCGAGTTCACTAATCTGTTAAACATTGTACCGGATGAGATACCGACGGAAGAGAAGAAGATACATAAATTTACAGACGGGTTAACTTGGAGGATCCGTCAGCATTTGTTGGGGAACCTATCGTTGGCCACTTACTCTGATGTGGTTAACGCTGCACTGTTACACTGCCAGGATCACCGCTTTCACATGGCTGAGGGCAAGAGATCGGGAGAGTCCAGCCATCAGGGCAGGACTGGAGGACATGGAGCCAGTGGGGCACAATCTGTTCAGGGGCAGAGACAGGGTGACCAGGGTTCCCAGCAGGGGGATCATAAGAGGTTCAGATCGGGGAACTTCAGGTACGGACAAGGAGGTTTCCGGTAGGGCCATCAGGGTCCGAACGGCCATCAGAACCAGCAGGGTCAGAATGGTCAACAGCAGTTTCAGCAGGGCCAGTGGAGGAACGGTAACGGCCACCAGGGCCGGGGACAGCAAGGACATAGAGGGGGGAACTTCCCAGGGAAGTGTTTCGTTTGTGGCAAGACTGGCCGTAAATGCCAGGACTGTCCCGATAAGGGCAGGACCCCGCAGCAGCAGCAGCAGGGTGCTCGACATGAACCACAGAGGCCACTTTTTCCACCTGCCCTCCCAGCTCCAGCCCAGGTGCCAGCACTACCAGCCATTCCAGCAGTTCCTGTGCAGCAGGGGCAGTTACAGTATGGACGTGTCTATAACGTCCACTAGGCAGCAGCTCCACGGGCACCACCCGCGATTGAGGGTATGTTTCCTATCCATGGTACTATGGGTCGGTTTTGTTTGATACGGGGGCAACGCATTATTTTATAGCTACACATTTTGCGAAATCCTTAGGGTTGTTAGCCACAGCAGAGATCACAGTGACGTGTGTAAACTCACCATTGGGGAGTGGGTCGCTTATTTTCTTTATATGCCGGGGAGTGGGGGTAGAGATTGGTAGTCTGGTATTACCTGCAGACATGTTGGTATTAGATATGCATGTGCACGATGTGATTATAGGTATGGATTAGCTCGCTGATTATAGAGCCATGATTGATTGCTTCGGTGGGAGCATTGTTTTTGTCATTCCGGGGCAAGAGATGTTTGTAGTGGCGATGCCTCGCCCAGAGGGAGGCTCGACCACTCATTTGTATTACATAGAGGAGGATACCTCTAAGGAGGTTGTGATTCCTTTAGATTCGATCCCAGTTGTCAGGGAGTACTCAGATGTGTTTCAGGAGATACCAGGCCTACCCCCCAGTCGAGAGATAGACTTTGTCATAGACTTATTGCCAGATACGAGACCTATAGCACGCGCACCGTACCGTATGGCTCCGGCAGAGATGCAAGAGCTACGAGATCAGATTGAACAGTTGTTGGGTCAGGGGTTTATACGAAGGAGTACTTCGCCATGGTGTGCCCCTGTGTTGTTCGTGAAGAAGAGAGATGGTTCACTGAGATTGTGTGTGGATTATCGAGAGTTGAATAAGGTCACGATACGGAATAAGTATCCGTTGCCTCGAATCGATGACTTATTCGACCAGTTGAGAGGAGCTTCTTTCTTCTCAAAGATTGATTTGAGATCGGGATACCATCAGTTGCGTATCAGGGATGAGGATGTCTCAAAGACTGCGTTCTTAACGAGATATGGTTCTTACGAGTTTCGGGTTATGCCTTTTGGTTTGACCAATGCTCCAGCCGTGTTTATGGACTTAATGAATAGGGTGTTCAGAGATTTCCTAGATCAGTTCGTTATTGTCTTCATTGATGATATTCTGGTTTACTCCCATACAGAGGAGGAGCACGCCGAGCATTTGAGGCAAGTTTTGCAGACGCTACGTCAGAACGAGCTGTATGCAAAATATGAGAAGTGCGGGTTTTGGCTGAAGGAGGTCCAGTTTTTGGGGCACATTATTTCCGACCGGGGGATATCCGTTGATCTGGGAAAGGTATCCGCGGTGAGGGAGTGGGGATAACCCACGACACCGACAGTTATCCGTAGTTTCTCGGGCCTAGCAGGATACTACAGAAGGTTCATTCGGGGATTTTCGAAGATAGCAGGTCCTTTGACACATCTGACTCGTAAAGGTGTACCGTTCATTTGGGGTGATGCCTGTCAGTTGACATTCGATGAGTTGAAGGACAAGTTGACCTCAGCACCTGTGTTAGCATTTTCGAGACCGGGAGTTGAGTATCTAGTCTACACCGATGCGTCCTTGCAAGGACTTGGAGGTGTATTACAGCAGGAGAGTCAGGCCATAACTTATGCTTCCCGTAAGCTTAAGCCTCACGAGAAGAATTACCCCACTCATGACTTGGAGTTAGCGGCAGTGGTATTTGCCCTTCGGATTTGGAGACATTACCTTTTGGGGGAGAAGTTTCGATTGTTCACGGACCACAAGTCCCTACAGTACCTATTCACGCAGAAGGAGTTGAATATGGGGCACCGGAGGTGGCTTGAATTGGTGAAAGATTATCAGTTTGATATCCAATACCACCCGGGGAAGGCTAACGTGGTAGCAGACGCGTTGATCCGCAGACCTGTTAATGAGGTGGCAGGGGTGTGGAAGGCAAAGTGGAAAGAATTGGGACACCAGGATGCAGTGGCCCGATCATTCATGTCGGTAATGACTGTTACGCCGCAGATTATCACGAGAGTGGTAAAGGCACAAGCAGATGACTCGTTATGTCAGGAGCTGATAGTTCGATTACTAGCAGAGGGAGCCGAATCGTATACCGTTAGCTCAGACGGGGGATTACGCTTCAATGGGAGATTGGTAGTTCTGGAAGGGGAGGAATTGCGGCACGAGGTGATGGCAGAGTCGCACGGCTCACGATTCGCGGTACATCCCGGTGGGGACAAAATGTACCAAGACATGAGACGACAGTATTGGTGGAGCGGGATGAAGAGAGATATTGTTGTGTTTGTTTCTAAATGCGCCACTTGTCATCTTGTAAAAGTGGATCATTAGAGACCGGCAGGACTTCTACAGCCATTGGAGGTCCCGATGTGGATGTGGGAGAGCATCTCCATGGAATTTATCACGGGGTTGCCTACGTCACAGAGAGGTCACGACTCCATTTGGGTAATTGTGGACAGGTTGACCAAAGTCGCTCATTTTCTACCCGTAAGGACAGACTACACTACGGGACAGTATGCCCAACTCTTTATTGCAGAGATAGTGAGACTTCACGGTGTGCCCCTAAATATCGTGTCTGACCGAGACAAGATATTTGTTTCGCGGTTTTGGGAGAGTTTTCAGGAGGCCATGGGCACGGAATTGCGGTTGAGTACGGCGTATCACCCGCAGACCGAGCGTACAAACCAGATGTTGGAGGACATGCTACGTATGTGCATCATTGATTTCGGGGGTGGATGGGAGCAGTATCTTCCACTGGTGGAGTTTGCTTATAATAACTCCTACCAGTTCACCATTGGCATGGCTCCATTTGAGGCGTTGTACGGTAGACCTTGTCGTTCCCCAGCATGTTGGTTGGAGGTGGGGGATAACAAACTACTTGGGCCGGAAGTAATTCAGGATACTTCGGCGAGGATATAATTGATTCGGAGTCGCATTCGGGTAGCTCAGGATCGGCAGAAGAGCTATGCTGATGCGAAGAGGTTCTTCAGAGAGTTCCAAGTGGGGGACCAGGTTTTGCTCAGAGTATCTCCTATGAAGGAGATTATGCGTTTCGGGAAGAAAGGGAAGTTGGCACTGAGATATGTGGGACCATTTCCTATTATTGAGCGGATTGGACCGGTTGCGTATAGGCTTGGGTTACCGGAACATTTGCATCGGATTCACGATGTGTTTCATATTTCCTCGCTAAGGAAATATCTTAGAGACGATTTGGCTCATTCTCACATTGCCTTGGAGGACATAGATCTCCAGCCTGATAGCTCCTACGAGGAGGGGCCGATTGCTATTTTGGACCGACGTGAGCGGAAGCTGCGGTCAAAGATAGTTCCGTTAGTGCGTGTTCAGTGGCGACATCATAATGTCGAGGAGTCCACATGGGAGCGCGAGGATGAGATGCGCGAACGTTATCCAGAGTTGTTCTTACCAGGTACTTTCTAGTTCCGAATTTCGGGACGAAATTCAGTTATTAGGGGGGGAGTATGTAATACCCCGTAATTTTACGATATTTATTTTGGGGATTAATTAAATTAAATGTGTATTAATTGGGAATTAATCCGGATTAAAATACTAGCGAGATGCGAGTTGGTATTTGACTCTAATGAATATATATGGCTATATATGAATGTTGAATTATTAAATTTGTCGTGAGATTGAAATACGACAATTTGGAAATTTTGTTGAGACGCGTGTGACAGTCGCGTCCGGAATATATTTATTTTAATTAAAAAGTGAATTTTATTTCTATTAATCGTATGGTCGTTTTGAGTGTGCCAACGCGTCCGGAAGGGTCGAAATAGTCAGAAAACACTAGCCGGGGGTTTGGTTTGGGTCCCGGGGCATTTTTAGGCCACACCGGCAACGTATAAGGGTAGTTTGGTAATTTTGGATTTTTGGGAATTAAAACCCACGAAAATTTGGAATTAATATCTGATTTGGACTTTACCCACTAAACCCACTAATAACCAAATAGGCTATGGGGGTTATTAGAAATTGTTCCAAAAGAATTCCTAAGGCAAACCCTAGCCACCATTGTCACTTTGGAGAAGAAAGCTTATAGAGAAAGAAGAGAGGAGAATTCTGCAGAGAGAGAGAGAACCATTCATCAAATCGACATCAAAATCAGAGATTTACATAAGGCAAGTGGTTTAATTACATATTTTGCAAAGAATGCTTCTTCCATGCGTAGGAAATTATTAAAGTTTCATTGTTCTTGGAGAATGATAAAAACCCATTGAATTGGATGTAGAGATTTATAATTTTATGAGGAGATTGCATGTAGAACAATGTTAGGATGATTAGTCAGAGAAAAATGCATCTTTTACACCATAAAACGGATTTATTTATGTCTATGGATGAATTAAAATTCTAGGGTTCATGTTCTTGAGATTGGGGAAAAAGATGTAGAGATTTTATATGTGGATGAGATTTAGGATGAATTAATCCCACAAAACAAGTTAGTATATGACCTAAGTATGTTTAGGAATGATTAGAACCCATGAACGATTGTTGAATTGATGTTTAGATGAGTTTGGAGAAGAAGAAAAGTTGGAAAAACGAAAAAAGGGATTTCTGGGTTCGAAACTGGCCACTCGTTAGAAGACCTGCCCAGGTCGTTCGAACGAGCTCGTTCGAACGAGCTCGTTCGAACGAGCTTCTAACGAGTTGACAGTTTGACTTCTAAAGAGAGGGATGTTCGTTCGAACGAGATCTCGTTAGAAGGCCCAGTTCGTTCGAACGAACTCTCGTTCGAACAGCCTCGTTCGAACGAGACTTCTAACGAGTTGACAGTTTAGGCTTTTTATCCTGTTTTGATCCCGAGTGTCCCGTAACCTTGTTGATATGTAGAGATAACACTTCCTTGATGATTAATTGATATATTTGGGATATAATGAGGAGTAAAACCTAGAAGTGTAGTTGAACCTAGGGGAAATTATGAATTAGGACGTGAGTGTCTATTACGATGCGAGAACTATTGACGGCCTAAATAATTATATTAACCGGGAACATATAAATCGTGTAGCATTATATGTCGGTACGAGAATAAGAAGTGTACTACAAATAAATTATGGTGATTACTAAGATGTGTGCTTACTTAGTACATGTATATGATTTTGTGTATGACATACCTACCATACTTGCTATCACGGGAGGTTTACGTTCGCTTAGGGCCCTCTAATCCTTGTGTTGCCCGGATTTAGATTGGTACCTCGATGAACATAGGTCAGAGAAGGACTTATTGGGATGTTAATAAGTCTGCTGATCGTGGGAGCGCAGGTATGTGCGTGACCCATGTGATGTGACTGTGTTCGCCTCCATTGTTTGTGATTGTTGTTATCTGAGAACGATTCCTGAGAGATTCGGAATGCGTGATCCTTATGTACGTGATGTACCGGGATGGATAGCAGAGTATGTGTGCACCGCAGCTTAGTCTCGGGGTGCTTGTATTATATATTTATGACGTGAATAATATACACTTAATTAATGGGAACTTTCATGTAGTTATTGTGAATATAATTATGGTTATGTTTTGAGAAAACATAACGGGTGAACCGATAGTGAATTGTATTACTAATTGAGAATCTGAGTTTAAGTAGAGCCCTCTATTTAATTGTTAACGTTAGAATGTAATATGGGAATAGAGTAGTAAGGGGTAGAACTTATTACGGTTTGGTTAGATATGTATGTTATTTAGATGGGTACGGTACGTTAGGAGTGCACATGTAGTCGAGAGGTGAGAATTTCATGTGAGTGTACGTCATAACATGTATTTTGCATTTAATGTTTTAATGTTATTAAAACACTTGATGTTTTTAAAATGATTTCCACTTTCGGGCTCTGACCCATTTGCTTTCAAATCTATTTTTGTAAAAACCATTTTAGGTGCCCAGCCACAAGGACACCATGCTTAGGATCCTCATTCAGGTGACGAGCTGTAGCTGTTGGTGGAAGTTACAGGACTTTGCTTGTAGACGCTTCATCTATCTTGACTCTATATTCAGCATTTACCAGTTGTAGGGCATGTCGCCCATTTCTTTTAGAGACATTTCATTTAATTCAGTTATTCAGACTTCTGGCATGTAATTAATTCAGGATTCAGACTTGTCTTATTATTTTCAGTTGTGGGATTGTTGTGAGGAGTTTTCCTCCGGACTTATTACTATTGGTTGGTTATTTCATTACTTCGTTATGGTGAATGGATTATGTTGTTCTCCCATTATTCTTTTATTGCATGTTAATCAGACTTAATTAAAATTTGGCAACTTACTTTTTAAATACTAGGTGGTTAGTAATCATTTAAATGTTTTCGACAGTGATGCTATTAACTGAACCGACTTGGCATTTTGTATTGATTTAATAAAGGAGTAGCTACCCTGTATTTAATTAGTCGGGGTGTCACATTATGTAGCATTATTATAAAAGTGTCATAGATGTATGTATACTCGGTGCAAGTATACCCGGGAAACTAAAAATTGCGGTCTTTTACCTTTTTATAATAATATTTGATTTTAAAAAATTATCAAAGTTAATTTCCTTCCTATTTTAGGGTTCATGCATTTTGGTTGCTGATACAATTATTTCCTATCAAACTGTTGATATTTTTTCTGTTTTGCTTCCTGATAGAGTTATTCTCAGATATCTGAATGTTGTTGGACTTTTATTATCTATTAAGCAGGGTGGATAGTCCTATAAATAGAGGATATTATGACCAAATTTTTTAAAAATTAAACTTTGTTTTGTTGGGGAACGAAATGTTTGTCATTTTCCAAATACATACTTTGGAAATTTTTACCGTTTTGCGATTACGAATTTTGGAAATTTTCGTCGTGCCTTCAGGCACGGGCATTCCGCTAGTGTGTGTGTGTATATATATATTAACTAAAAATATTATATAACATATATATAATAATAGTAATAGTAATAGTAATAATAACAACAATCACCCATAAATTTATAAATACACGTAATAGGCATCCACATACATAAATATATACTCATAATGTTATAAGCACCAATTATAACAAAATACATACACTAGTACATACCCACAAAATACAAAAATATATATGCACAAATCACATACATGCTTGTATACATTACATAAAACACATAATATATAATTAGAAAACACAAACACGTGTATATTTTAGAAACACCCATATTAGATGGGTTACCAATGGGGAGCATTTCTTGGTTGGAGGTAGAACAGTTGGAAAGGTTATTCACAGAGGCAAACATAGTGCATGTTTTGAGGTCGGTGACTGGAGATATGGCACCGGGACTAGATGGTTTGATTATGGACTTTTTAAACATTACTGGACAGCAATTAGGGAGGATGTGATGCATGTTTTAAGCGAGTTTTATGACAGGGGATACTTTCTAAGAAGATTGAATGAAATTTTCTTAATATTAATTCCTAAGAAAGGGGGATCGGGGCATATGAGACACTTCAGACCAATTAGTTTAGTAGGGAACGTGTATAAGATGATTTCGAATGTGATACCGGTCAGACTTAGAAGGGTGATTGATCATCTTATTTTTTTTAAATAAAATGGTTTTGTAGGTGGAAGGCAAATTCTTGACTCGGTTCTGGTGGCGAATGTGTTTATTGAGTCTAGGATGAGAAGTGGGGAGCTGAGTATTATCTACAAACTTAAAATTGAGACTGAATATGATGATTTGAATTGGGGGGATCCTTTTAAATCTTTTTATATGGATGGATTTTGGGGAGCGATGGTGCAGGTGGATGAAAAGTTATATATGTTCCATTAAATTTCATGTTCTGTTGAATGGGGTACCCAAAGGATTTTTCTCTAGTTCTCAAGGACTTCGTCAAGGAGACTCGCTTTACCCATTCCTCTTCATATTTATGGGGGCAACCCTTACTCAGATAATAGGTCGTACGATTGAGGCAGGACGGATTACTGGATTTATAATAAGAAATTCGCATTCCCACTCTCATAATATTTCCCATCTCCTCTTCATAGAAGACACTATCATCTTTTATGATACAGTGGAGGAACGAGTGAGATTATTAAGGTTGCTGATACTATGCTTTGTGACTGTGTCAAGTATGCATATTAATGTCAGGAAATGTGAGATTATTGCGTTAGGGAGGGAAGAGAACATGGGCTCTTTGGAAGAAGTTTTAGGTTACAGGGTCGGTTCATTTCCTTTTACTTATCTTGGCCTCCCTTTGGTGGCCAAATTTAAGTCTACATTGATTTGGGATACGGGGCTCGAGAGGGTCAATAGGATATTGGAAGGATGGAAGAATAGTTATCTTTCAGGGGGAAGTTGACATGGATAAAAAAATATATTATCGAGTCTGCCAATTTACTTTATGTTGGTCCTTCCTTTGCATGCTCTGTGCATAAGCTATTGTAGAAAATGATGTAGGATGTCGTGTGGAGTACTGCACCAAAACACTCTTTTAGTAACAGACTATTTTTTTTTATTACTAACAGTATTATACCATTACTATTTCTCACAATAAAATAACGTTAGTAATATCATATAAGTGTTACTAATATTGATACAATACTTAAAGAGTGGTTTTCTTTTAGAAAAAAAAACATTTTTTCCTAAACGAAAGAAATTCCTCCCGACTAAAATTTACTCCTAAAACTCAAAATCCCCGCTCACACACATGAAACCCTTTTAGCTCCTAACCGCCCAAATTTTTTTCCCCCTCTCTCAGATTTGTCCACCTCCGTAGAGATCTGGCGATTACTTCTCAAAATCTGGAACAACCAACTCTTAACTCCCCTATTTTTTTATTACTAAATTCGATGTCTACGGACGATGTGCTCAGTCTCGACAATAAGATTCGAATCCTAAAGGTCAGATCAGATACATACCTAACTTTGAATTTTGTTATTATCGATTGATTGAATGAATGAATGTTTTGTAAATAAATATATAATTTGTATTGTACCAACAAGAGGAGTTGAATAAAATGAATCTTGAATTAGATTCGCTTGAGGAAAAGATAAAAGAGAATCAAGAGAAGATCAAACTCAATAAGTAATTTATTTACTTAGTCAGCAACATCGTTGAGGTATTATTACTTTCTTTCTTATGGAAATCAAATTAGGGTTTTCTTTTTTACTATTTAGTTGCATATACAAGGAAATTTATGTATAAACACAAACATGAGGAGGGAAATATGTATAAAATCAGTCTCATTAAAAATTTGGAAGTATAACTGCATTATCTAGTTCCTTGAAATTTATGCTCACATTCATATATTTACACATAGTTCCTTGAAATGTCCTTTAATTTGATTGCACCAATTTTACTACATTATCTAAATTTACAATGATTGTACAAATATTTCCTCCCTAACACGTATTTTCAAGTAGGCAAAATGCAAAACCGAATGTTATTTATAATCATTATGCATTTTTAGGTCAATATCATAACAATTTTTTGTTCTTGAATATCTTAGGCAATTGGAGATAAAATCCATGAACGTGTTATCATGTCCTTCTGCCTCTTAACTAAATGCACGAGCAAGCGCAGCTTTAGATCCACTTCAATTTCTTCATATATGTTTTCTGTTGAGTAGATCTTTATGTGATTACAATTTACTGTTTAGATCGCTAAATTTTACTTTTCTAGGTTTTACTTTATCTTTTTATGATTCGTAGAAAGATTTATTAAACTGATTTAGTTAAGTTTAATAAATCTTAGGTAGATCTACTAAGATCTGAGTAGGTACTGATCTATCGGTTTCAATTTTATCATTTGTGTTGATTCTCGAAACGTATTTTGACATGAGAACAAATTCTCGTTGAACAAGATAAGTTTGATTTAACAAAGCAATAAACTATTTGGTCGAATATGTAATGATTTTAATCTGATATCTTAACGAATAAATTATATATATTTTAATCTCCCTTTCCCAATAAAGTGGTCTTACTGTGTATTGTACATATGTTTGTAGATATACGTTGGTTTAGAACTACAATTATTGATCATTTCCATCTTTCATGACATCATAATTGTATGAAATGTGAGATTACGCTATGTTGTTTATAGTCCCGTAGCTTGACGTATGGGTTCCAATAAACTTATGTTATTTAAAGTTCTATATAACTGCTTCTCCATTATCACGCGCTTGTGAAGAAGCTGATTGTGCTGACATGCTTGCTAAGAAAGGTGATGAGAAGTCCCTGGATAATTTTATTCCTAACTCGAAAAGTGACTTCGTTGAATAAGCATAACTCTTATCTCATTAACTTCGTCCATATGAGTTCTATTGAGTTTGATTTTTTTGTGCTTTATTATTTAATAGTATGAGTCCATATGAGTTCTATTGAGTTTATCTAACAAAAATATTAATTCAGCAGTCAATAAAGTTTGTTTTATTAATCCAATCCGAATACTAGAGCCACCACTCACGGTGAAATGAAGAAGTATCGAAACATCGAAATGAAGAAGTCTCGAATTACGCATGTTATGCATTAGAGTTTCATTTGTCTTTTTATTGGGTTGCTTTAAGAATTGAACATAGCTGAACTATATGTTTAGATAGTCACTTGTCAACCGTTGGTTGAGCCCAACTTTCTTGACCATAACACAGCTTAAACCAAGTCTCATTTTATTCTCCCCATTTGAATTTTGTTTCTATAATTTATATTGTAGCGCCTCTAATCCCATTCTGATGTTTATTTTGGATATCTTTTCATGCATTGGATGTTATGAAAAGGTTGTTGTAGATACTCTCTATGATGAAGGGGTCATATTACCTAAGCCTAAAAATCAAGGCCTCTTTAGCTCTGTGTTGCCTAGGCTTGTCAAAGCTATTTCTGATCAACAAGATAGTCTTTTGCTATTTAAAACCCCTGAAATGGTGGATAGTAGGTCTCATCCTCTCTCCCTCTATCAAAGTTATTGTAGTAAACATTAACCATTCAGCTAATAGTTTAGTTCCAATTTATTGAGTGTCAACAAGTCAACCAATAAGTTGAGAGACACGCACGTTTAACTAAGGTTAACAAATGAATGGTCAACATCTCAACGCTGTGGCATTATTCTGTGATCAATAGAAATCAAACAAAAACATATTTCAGAGCATAAATTTACAATTTGAAATAATATGAAGGTCCCACAACTAACACATCTAATTCTTATTTGTTGTGAAAGAACTGAATTTCCATAACTTAGGAGCAGAATAGTGGCAAGACGGGATATATATATATGTGTGTTTTCACATGGGTTGAATCTACAATAGAAGTAACTACTAAAATAATATATTTTCTTATTAACACAATGAACTTTCCCTCTTTTATTGAAATAGTGTCGTTGCAACTTCATCTGTATGTTTCCCTTGTAGAAAACATCTAACACATTTGAACAAAATAATATGGTCAATCTACGCTGATCGTACCATATGTTATATGATATGGTCATTATGCCTGTCCTAATTGCCCCATGGCCTTCATCTCAAACTTGATCATACCCTCTTGTTCTAATTTGGTTCCTATTGCTTTGCTGCTGGATCAATTCATTGACTGCTAAATTAATAATTTTGTTAGATCATGTAGCCTAGGTTCGATGCTATGATGGCTTCGAACCCTCTGGCCCAATGCATATAGCACAGGTCCCCTATTCAACTATTTTAGGTTTTTAATTCTTATTCCTGCTCAAAACAGTCTTTAACTCTGGCTATCATCGGGTAATCATGAAGACAATTAATGTTAAAAAAATAATTTGTGTTGGATGCAAGGTCAAGATTTTGATTACAGATTGGTTTGAAGTCTTAAACAATAATATTGAGTGGGATAAAAAAATTAAACTTTCAGATATGGAGAGTTTTGGGGATGGACCCGCCAGTAGAATTTGTCTGGTCATCAGCAGTGATCAATTCTAGAGCGGATGAGTACTGGACCCTAAAACTGGATACTTCCACCAGTAATGATCTTAGTAGGATAATAGGGTGTTGTTTATGGGATGTTTTACTCCTTTCCCAACACTTCAAAAAAATTGTAATTATATGTAGAGCTAGAGTTATTTTCTCTTTCAGGTGTGGTCAAGTTTTGGATCTCAAAGATGAAGATATATGGACAGTAGGACAGATATTATACATTTGCATGCAGTGTGCAAATGTCTTCTTTTTTCAGGTCGTTTTACTTCTTAAATGAAATGAAACTAATATTTCTTTCATTATGTTTTTTAAGAGAGCAATTTCTTTATTTAGCTCGAGTGGTTAATGTGAATATAAACACAAACTTTATTTTATCCTACTTGAAGAAGCATCACTCTTTAAAAATTAAGTTTTATAGTGGGTTAAGAGTGTTGTCCAGTTGCGTGATCCCCTAGGTGAGGTGTTATTATTCTTCGAGACTCTAGGGTGGAGCATGGATTCTTTTGGTCCTCTTTAGGAGTTTATGGCCTTCGAGATGGAGAAGCACAATGGGATTGCGATTTGCTTGAGATCTTGGGCAGTATAATCAATGGGTTTGCCATGCCTTTAAAGGAAGAGCACAAGATGTTCCTTGTCCGTGTATTGATTCCCCTTCACAAACCCAAATGCGTATCGATGTATCATCAGCAATTATCATATTTCATCACCCAATTTGTGGAGAAAGATGTAAAGTTGACGGACACGGTGATTCGAGGTTTGTTGAAGCATTGGCCTATAACTAATAGTTCTAAAGAGATAATGTTCCTGGGTGAGTTAGAGGAAGTTTTAGAAGCTACCCAGGCTACAGAGTTTCAACGTTGCATGGTCCCTTTGTTCTGCCAGATTGCTCGATGCCTCAACGACTAACATTTTCAGGTACTGTGTTCATGTCGTTTTCCCATCACGCTTTTTTTTCTGTATTTTCTAAAATTCTGGTACTTAGATCAGCATTGCTTTCTTTAATCTTCCATTGTTAAATTAAATAATTATTTGGATTGATTTTGAAATTTCAATTATCTTCTTAATATCAAGAATGGGTTCTTCCATAACATCTTCTTTATTTCGAAATGTGGCCATTTGATGTTTTTGAGTTTTATATATAGATAAATGAAATAGGGATATTTGGATGGGAGGATTAAATTTGGTCTCGGTTTTTCAAAAGCCCAGGGGTGAGTTCCAATGAACTTGAATCGTGGTGATGAGGTTGGGAGGAAAATCGGCGTTCGAGGGAAAGTCAGGCGATGATGAGTTTAGACAGATGCTGGCACACTACACCAAAAAGCCTAAATTGTTACCTTTGAGCCGACCAGACTTATCACGGTCATTGATCGTGACAAAAAAATACGTAATTTTATCACGGTCAAAGACCTTGACAGGTCCGTGACAACTCTATTTATTAAAATCCCTACAGCCTCTTTTTTCCCACCGTTTTTTATTCCCACCTATTCTCTCTCTCTCTCTCTCTCTCTTTACGTTGTAGGTATTTTTTCTCTATCTTTCCTTTGTATATGTGTGTGTATATGTGTATGCGTAGGACTACATGTGTGTGTAGTGGTCTACGTGTGTGTGTAGGTGGGGGTAGGGGGTAGTAGTGAGGGTGGGGGTAGGTGTGATGGTGTGTGTAGAGGTGTGGGGACAGGGTGTAGGGTGTGTGTGTTGGGGAGGGGCAGTTTGTGTAGAGGTGTGTATGTGTGTGTGGAGTTTCAATATTTGTCACGCGGAGCTTATTTATGCCATGTAATAATATTATAAATGACTCGGGACATTTGAAATATATTGATGGACTCCTTATGACGTAACACACCCTTGTAAAATAATTATGTGTTCCTCTTTGTGCAAGAACACAGTATGAACCCTTATTTGAGAATTTATTATTGTTAATATTTTTTTGTCATGTAAACGATATAAAGAGTATGGGATATATGTTGATTCTTGATTTGGTTAATGGTTTGGTTAATAACCTTTTTAATTTGTATACATTGTATTTCTAAATGACCAATTTCTCAAAATTGAAATTGAATTTGAATTGGTATAAATTGAAATTGAAATTGAATTTGAATTTGAATTAATATTGATATTGGTATAAATTGAAATAAGTTTTAGTTCTTATGCATACTTTAAATTAAATGAAACATACTTTAAATTACATAATTAAATGAAATTTCTCGAATTGTGATAAGACATAATTAAATGAAACATACTTTAAATTACATATAGTGCGCATAGATACTAGCCTTCTAATTCTTATACGTACGCATTCAATAGCCCTTAGACCTGTTCTAGAGTACTTTAAGTTCAAGCAAATTATGGAAAACTTAAAATAATATGGAAGCAATTGGTGTTGGTCTTTTTTTGTCTTGAAATTTAAAAACCAGTGGGATTACACTACTGCTTTGGTAGGGGTTTATTAATAACCATATTAATGGAAGAATATTTTTTTATCCATGTAAAGAAATTATTTAAAATATGTGTCTTTGGATTTAAATTCATAAGCTACCTCTGCAATACTATGATAAAAAAAATTCTTATGACATTGCTAAATCTTTTGGGAGAATAGTTGAACTTGATGTTCATATGGTATCTACTAAATGTGATAGGTATGAACGTATGTCTGTTTAATTGAATTTAAAGAAATCTAATCTTACTTATTAAGAGGGTAAACAATTTTGCAGCACATATACACAAGAAAAGGAAGATAGGTATGTTGGAAATCTTATTGCTAGGATGGATGATAAAAAACTATGTTCGCTCCTCAAGTTGATCTGAATAAATTTGATGATGTGTTCATTCAATACCCGATATTCGATCTATCGTATACTCCATAATTGAATAATTTGTTTTATTTTAGAATTTCAAGAACATTTTTCCTTATATTGTTTTGTGTATATTTTAATAATTTTGTTAAAAAAGACCCTGCATCGCGGGGTTTGCATGCTAATTTCTTATAAACCCCAAGGTTAAAAATAATTAATGCTTTTCACCTAAAAAAATTCCATTTTTTTCGGGGATTGAGAGTTAACTATCAACCCATCGAAAAAATGAAATGCCCCAACTAAAATTGCAGCTGCATTTCAACAATTTTTTTTTCAAATTAACAATTGTTAATTTCACTTAACACATGTAAAAAAACTTCTTTAATTTAATTATTCATATATACATTAAAATGTTAATTCAATTTTTTAATTTCACCAAACCATCTTAGCCTACTAGACTTCACACACACAAAAGATAATTTTCCAAAAAATCGAGGACTTAAAATAATTCATGATTTCACTAAAAAAAAGCTTGTTTAACCATTGATGAACAAATAGACCCAGCAATTCATAAAAAATATCTAAATATATTAGAGTGTTGGGAACATTAACATACAAATTTAACTATCCCACATAATAATTTTGTATTTCCAAACAATTTAGCCCTAAATAATTAACCACCATATTCTAAACATTGAGACTTTTATAGTTTTTTTTTTCCAAACCCCTGTATTACTTTAAATCATTTTGACGAAAATCAGAAGAGGAAACCAATATTTTACATGCAAAAAGAATACCAATATTTTACATACAAAAATTACTAGTTGTACGAGGAAGAAGTCTCAAGCGTAAAATCATGAATATTAATCCCAAAAGATCAATACAATAGCAGGAATGGGGTAGAATCAGATGTGGAGGCAAAATCACGAGAGGTTTTGTTTTGATATTAAGTTAATAAAGATGAGGAAATCTCGATAATAAGTGTTGTTGTGTGCTTAAAGTAATTTTGCTATCCATTAAAGACTAATGATGTACCGACGCAAAAGTGAGACACAATTGACGTGTCGCACATGTATTGATTCGTGCCCCAACCCAACAATAATGGACTCAGGACACGAGCCAATATGTGTGTGACACATCAATTGTGTCACACTTTTGCGACTCATTTTTGTGTCAGCCTAGCATTTTCCTTCATTAAATGATCATGACAATGTAATTACAAAGTGACGCACTTTTACAAAAAAAAAATGTAAAAGTGACCTTTTTTAAAATACAATTATAATTTGTATTTTCAAAAATATTGTGAAAAAAGGGGGTGCATTTAATTTTTTTTTCTTAGTAATTATAAATAGTTTTCTTAAGAGTAATTCTAGAAAGATCCTCGAAACGATACCAAACAACTCACTGATATGTCAAGACATGCATTGACCCATGTGAATTTCACACATTAATCATTGTGTTTGACACATTAATAGATCTAATTTGTAGTATTATTTTAAGGGCATTTAACAAAAAAATCATGATATATTATTGATATCATCTTCAATTCAACATATTTTTAAAATAACTTTTAGTGCATAGTAGTGACATTACTATTAAATGAAACATTTATTTAGGGAGTAAAAATTATATGAAAATATATATTGAACTAAACATTAAATGGAAATTTTTTCAAGGACTAAAAATTATTTTTGAAAATCTAGTGGACTAAACTTTACACGAAACATTTTTTATGAACTAATAATTATTTAACCCATTATTTTAAGAGATGATTACTGTTTTGCATTTAGGCTACTTTATTTTTTTATGTTTCAAAACGTTCATTGTTTGTTTATTTTGACAAATCTTTATTAAAGTTTAGGATAACAGAAAAAAAATATTTAGGAGTATTTTATACGATGATAATTTTTTTAAACAAAATAAAAAAGGTTGACCGAAATGTAAATTAAAAAATATCAAGAGACTTATTCATGAAATGACCCTTATTTTAATTATTGTCTAAAATTACTATTTTTCTTAATAAATTCCATAACTCACTTTTTGATAATAAGCATCATTTTTGTTCTTAGAATATTCAAAAGTCTAATAATTGTATATGGGTAGATGACGATGATAGGAGTTGGTCGTTTGAAGAAACATCATCAATGACGATTGTTTGATTTAAATTAGATTGACTTGTTTGTGTGAGGTATTGGGGAGGTGGCTATTTATTTATTTATTAGCCTTTAGAATTGTTTGATTTTGACAGAAGTCATTAGAAGTTGTCAACAAATTGGACTAAGACCTATTGAATTCGGTAAAATTGTTGGATTTGATATATACTTTTGACAAACGTTACTAACAAAAAGGTACTTTTTCATTTTTATATGGTAATTTAAAATTATTGACGGCATCCAATATAGTTTCACCTTAAAATTTTTATTAACAAGAGTTGTGATGTATTCTTTTTAGGAGCATATGTATTTAGCCTTATTTGTAAGGTTTTAATTGAAGTTAGTTTTAACCTTTCTTTTAATTATTGATCATGTGGTAATAAATATAAGATAAATGTCAAGATATAATGAAATGAAGAGGGGCGGTAATAAAGTCATTATAGATGATTATGGATGGTTAGAGCCAGTGGCGGAGCGAGGATTTGACCCCATGACAAACTATCTTAATAGTGGTTTCCGATAATTTAGGGGCGGGAGCCTCCGAATCGATTTTTTTTAGGTTATTTTTTTTTGGTGGGGGGGGGGGGGGGGGCTGGTGCCCCCAAGCCCCCTGGCTCCGCCCTTGGTTAGAGCATCTCGAGAACCATCAGTATATATGTATAATATTATTTTTGTCGATCCATTTTGTGTTTTTGGCTCTTTAGAGCTGTCGACATATTTTTAAAAAAGTTGTTTGCAAAATGCAACCGATTTTGTTAATCCGAAACTGACAAAATTAGGCTCTTGTGGCACTTTACTTGTCGCGCGAGTCTTTTTTTAATTTTTTTCCCACTATTTTTGTGTCACTTCACTTGTTGCGGGTGCACCGTTTTGCTTATTGTGGACACGTGATTTTAATCAAAGTGGACGAAATATATTACACATTTTTCATCCATGAAGAATGATAAAATTTAATGTAAAAAAGTTAACATATAAAGGATTGTTTGACTATAGTGAATAAAAAATAGTTATCTGACCTAATTAACTAAATCACGATTTTTTTAGGGTAGAAATCAAGTTTTAGACGGACAATTCTATTTCCAACCATACTGAATGTCCAATCAATATTGCTCTAAGCGATTTTTAAAGAACAAAAAAGGGTTTGAATAATACGAAATCCAGATTATTAAAATTGCAAAATAAAAAAAAAATGCTTTCATAATTAGAATACTCAGAAATTTTAAATTTCTAAACTAAAGAAAAAATAATTTACATATTTAGAAAATGTAGATTCTTAAAATTTTCAAATCATTTTGGATTTATTCGATGAACATTGTAATGTGTGTGTGTGTGCTCATCCTAAACACAATTAAATTTTTTTGACTATGATAATCAATTTCAGGGTACCAGATTCAAATAATATTTTTAAGTATTAAATGAGGGTAATTTTATGGTCAAAATACAACTGTCGATTTTGTCTTTTGCTCGACAAATACGTTAAAATTGGGGGTCGAATGCTAAGAAAGTCAACGTTGTGAAAGTTAAAGTGAATCATGAAAAATTAATAAAGGCTGAGTCTAAATTAATCAAACGACCTGAGAAGAGTTTCACCGTGAGTCTTAAATGATGCTCTGTCTGCTCGTCAAAGCTTACAATAAATAGACTCATACATAATCTTTCCCGATATATTTTTTAACGCAACTCCTTTTTCTCATCTTTTCCATCATTTTCCCTTCTCCATCATCCCTCCTCTCTCCTTTCTCGTCACTCTCCTCCCCTCTCGCCCTAACCCTGCGATTATTTTCAACACAAATTAGTGGTATACAATGGTAATTATACCATACTACATCCGTCCCAAATTGATAATCATTATTTGAAAATGACAATTTTAAAGATTTCACTCAATCAATTACCAAGATCAAGCCTTGTTCATTATCATGAAATTTGATTCGTTGAGTATGTTCAAAAAAAGAAAACGAGTATTAATTTAAGATGACCCCCAAAGGAAATGAAGACTATTAATATGGAACGAATGGAGTAATTAACAAATGTAGATTGTTAAAATTTTTAAATGACTTAGGATTTATTCGTTGAATATTGTCACATGTTTGCGTATGTCCAAGACACAATTTAAATATTTTTACCATGGTAATCAATTATGGGGGTGTTAGATTCAAATTATAGTTTTAAGCATTAAATGAGGGGAATTTTAGGATCGAGATACAACAAGTGATTTTGTCATTTACTCGAAAAATACGTTAAGATTGGAGGTCAAATGCTAAAAAAGTCAACATTGTGAAAGTTAAAATGAATTATGAAAAATTAATAAAAGCCAAACCTAAATTAATCATTCGACCTAGGGACTGTTTCATTGGGAGTCTCAAATGACACTTTTTATGTCCATCCAAGTTTACAAAATACTCACAAATCATCTTTCCCAATTTCTTCTCTAATGCAACTCCTTCTCCTCATCTTCTCCATCCTTCCTCCTCTGTCGCCACTCTCCCATCCTCTCTTGCCCTAAACCTACGATCATTTTCACCACAAATTAGTGGTATATTGGCAATAAAACCATATTATTTAAAGAAAAAAGCCAATCTCTTTTTCAGTTCAATATTTTTCGTATTTTAAATCCTTATAGTGACATTAATTCTACACACTTTAGCATGTTAGCACTGAAAATTGATGTGGCAATGACACAATCATTGTAGGCACCTTGGTTGCAAAATGATGACATTACACTTTGATGATATTGTCACATCAGCCATCCAAACCCGTCAAGCTAATATCATTATTTCCATTTATAACATCATCATTAAACTAACCCCTCGGGGATGCAATAATACATCTAAAAACTTACTCCATCGACTCCAATGAAACATCCACAGATAATCAGGTTCTCGTCGTAGTCAATCCCGTATCGTTGTGATAAAACACAAGCAACCAGTCACGCCCCTTCGAATTTTTGTACTAAAATTTCGAACGAGTAGTGATACATTGATAAGTATAATGCTTTCTTTACTAAACTTGTAATTAATTTTAAAATTTAAGATAAACTATAACAAAATGGAACATACATTATGCGTATATATATACAAAGCCGATAAGGTGCGAACCCAAATAGCGGATTTACTAACGGACCACCTCAAAACGACGTAGTTTTGGAGTGAAAATATAGAAAATCCCCTCACTTCACCTCAAAACACTACGAGACTATGTCGTTTTGAGGAGGTTTGTTAGTAAAACTGTTATTACGATATATATACAAAATATCCCTTGTAAGGACTGCTTATGGTACAGACCCCGGTACATACAATTTTTTTAAAATAGTAAAAAAAATGAATTTTTTGATGAAACTTCATGAATATGATTTCCACTATGAGAAGATCATCTCCAATTTTTTCATCATAAAATACAATAAAAAAATCGTTACGATGAGGTGATATGTAAAAAAATGGTACAAATATGCATTTTCGACCGTTGAAATTTTGGGTCGGCGCCAACCACTTGATTGATTGAATTTTTTTACTAAACTTCATGGATATGATATTCTCACTGTCGAAATCATATCCATGAAGTTTCATCAAACAATTCAATCAAAAAGTGGGTGAGATGATCGCCAAAATTTCAACGGTCGAAAATGCATTTTTATATCATTTTTTTACATATCACCTCATCTCAACGTTTTTTTATTGATGAAAAAAATTGGAGATGATATTCTCACCGTGGACATCATATCCATGAAATTTCGTCAAATATATATATATACAAATTTCGTCAAATATATATATATATATATATATATATATATATATATATATACATAATACTGCTCTTGTGCATACCAGTCCGCATTTTAAGAGTGCAGACCAAACATGTATCACATGGCAGTGACCCAGAAAAGAGCGAGAGAGAGTGCCTATAATTTATCCTATAATTTTTAGGCTCACTGTCAGGTGACTCATGTCCGATTCACACTCTTAAAATACGGACTGATATGCACAAGAGCAGTACTGTATACTAGCGGATGCCCAATCCATAATTATCCCCCTTTTAAAAAAAACGAAAACAAAAATTAAAGAAAAAACTTTTTTTTAAAAAATATATATTTTTATAATTTTAAAAAATAATTTAATAGCATGTATTTAAAAAATAATAGTATAATAGTTATTAGTAGTATAATAGTAATATAATATATATAATAGTATAGATTTAATATGTATGATATTTTATCTTTTAGTTTGATATTTCATGCACCCATAGAAGATATGATAATTTAATAGCATGTATTTAAAAAATAATAGTATAATAGTGTGTGAGTAGTATAATAGTAATATAATATAATATATATATATATATATATATATATATATAGAGAGAGAGAGAGAGAGAGAGAGAGAGAGAGAGAGAGATTTAATATATATGATATTTTACCTTTTAGCATGATGTTTCATGCACCCATGAAAAACATGAAATATCATGCATAAAAAGATAAAAATATCATACATATATTTTGACATCAATATCGCCTCTCTTATATAATAAATTGTTTTGAGTTAACATTTATTTAACCTTTACTTTTATAGTATGGTCAAACCAATCCCATAGCTGAGAAATTTAAGGCACGTTTACCCTATATTTAAACAACACCGCGTCCCAAACAGTTTCCATTTTCCACACTCGCCATACAAACAAAAACACCTTCAATTTCTTTTTATAACAAAAAAACATTCGTGCGTCTAATTTCTAGAGAGAGAAAAAATAAACTAAACACAAAATTCAACGAGATCCTCTCAGATCGGAACCAAATCAACTGTAAGATTTCATTTTTGATCCATTTGTCAACGCTATTTTATGCAATGTTGTTCGATCTGTGGTTTTGTTGTGCTAATGTTAGCTTAATTTAACTCTAATTTGTTAGGCTTGTGTGATAATCTATGTTAGATGAAAATATGTTAGCTCTAATTTGTTAGACATGTGGTTATTGTGTGTTTTGTGGCAAAATTGTATGTCAGGTGGATATAGCTCTAACTTGTTAGGCATATGTGGAATGGGAGATTTGTGTGGTTATTTGAGTTAATGTGTGTTTTGGATAATGTGTTGTGGCGGTTTTTGGTTACATTTGTTGAAAAAATGTGCATTATGTGGTTGATATAGGAGCTGGATTATGTGTTGTGGCGGTTTTTGGTTGCATTTGTGGGAAAAATGTGCATTATGAGGTTGAAATAGGAGTTGGATCATGTGTTAAATGTCCATTATGAGGCTGAAATAGGAGTTGGATTATGTGTTGTGGCGGTTTTTGGTTACGTTTGTAAAAACAATGTGGATTATGAGGTTGAAATAGGAGTTGGATTATGGGTTGTGGCGGTTTTTGGTTACATTTGTGTTAAAAAATGTGCATTATGAGGTTGAAATAGGAGTTGGATTTTGTGTTGTACGTGCATTATGAGGTTGAAATAGGAGTTGGATTATGTGTTGTGGCGGTTTTTGGTTGCATCTGTGAAAAAAATGTGCATTATGAGGTTGAAATAGGAGTTGGATTATGTGTCTGGCGGGTTTTGGTTACATTTAAAAAAAAATGTGCATTATGAGGTTGAAATAGGAGTTGGATTATGTGTTGGGCGGTTTTTGGTTGCATTTGTGGAAAAAATGTGCATTATGAGGTTGAAATAGGAGTTGGATTATGTGTTGTGGCGGTTTTTGGTTCCATTTGTGAAAAAAATGTGCTTTATGAGGTTGAAATTGGAGTTGGATTATGGGTGGTGGAGGCTTTGGTTGCATTCGTGGAAAAAAATGTGCATTATGAGGTTGAAATAGGAGTTGGATTATGTGTTGTGGCAGTTTTTGGTTACATTTATGGAAACAAATGTGTGTTATGAGGTTGAAATAGGAGTTGGATTGTGCGTTGTGGCGGTTTTTGGTTGCATTTGTAGAAAAAATGTGCATTATGAGATTGAAATAGGAGTTATTATGCGTTGTGGCGGTTTTTGATTGCATTTGTGGGAAAAATGTGCATTATGAGGTTGAAATAGGAGCTGGATTATGTATTGTGGCGGTTTGTGGTTGCATTTGCGAAAAAAATGGGCGTTATGAGGTTGAAATAGGAGTTGGATTATGTGTTGTGGCGGTTTTTGGTTACGTTTGTGAAAAAAATGTGCGTTATGAGATTGAAATAGGAGTTGGATTATGTGTTGTGGCGGTTTTTGGTTATATTTGAGGAAAAAATGTGCGTTATGAGGTTGAAATAGGAGTTGGATTATGTGTTGTGGCGCATTTGTGGGAAAAATGTGCGTTATGAGGTTGAAATAGGAGTTGGATTATGCGTTGTGGCAGTTTTTGGTTGCATTTATGGGAAAAAATGTGCATTATGAGGTTGAAATAGGAGTTGGATTATGTGCTGTGGAGGCTTTTGGTTGCATCTGTGGGAAAAATGTGCAAAATGAGGTTGAAATAGGAGTTGGATTATGTGTTGTGGCGGTTTTTGGTTGCATTTGTGGAAAAAAAGTGCATTATGAGGTTGAAATAGGAGTTATTATGCGTTGTGGCGGTTTTTGGTTACAATTGTGGGAAAAAATGCATTATGAGGTTGAAATAGGAGTTGGATAATGTGTTGTGGCGGTTTTTGGTTGCATTTGTGGAGAAAAATGTGCATTATGAGGTTAAAATAGGAGTTAGATTATGTTTTGTGGCGGTTTTTGGTTACATTTGTGGAAAAAATGTGCATTATGGGGGGGTTGAAATAGGAGTTGGGTTATGTCTTGTGGCGGTTTTTTGTTGCATTTGTGGAAAAAACGTGCGTTATGAGGTTGAAATAGGAGTTGCATTATGTTTTGTGGCTGGTCTTGGTTGCCTTTATGGAAAAATGTGCATTATGCGGTTGAAATAAGAGTTGGATTATGTTTATGGCGGTTTTTGGTTACATTTGTGGAAAAATTATCCATTATGAGGTTGAAATAGGAGGACTTGAGGTTTGATTTCTTTTCAAGACGAAAAAAGAGGTTTGATTTCTTTTATAGTTTTATTATGAGTTATTTTATGCCGACTCAGGATTTCAACTTATTTTGTACGGACACTGTCATGTCGTGTCTACATTGGTTGCTGTTTGAATAATACATACGCACGAACCGATGCAGACATGAGCGGATGCACTTGAGGCCTAGGGGGAGCAAAGGCTCCCCCTGATTTCTCCCTCCCAAAAAAAAAAAGTAAAAAAATTTAGGGGTGCTATATGTAAAGGTAGAAAGTTAAAGGCATAAATAATGAGTTCTTTTAGCATAAAACAACGTAATAAGTTTGTATACAACTAGAAAATAAAGCTATAATTTGTATAAAACTCGAATTAACCAAAAACAAATTCGTCTCGGGGGCTCCCACCCCCGAACCCCCGACATTTGCTCCCTTGACCATAAATCCTGACCACTACCTGGATGCAAACATGTCAATTTGTCATCTTGAGTCGGCTTAGAATTATTCATTTATTATTTGTGATGTTAATGTTAGTTATGTGTTCCTTTGTGTTTCCTTTATTTGTTTGTGTGTTTTGTGAATAACATTTTGGAGAATGTGTACTTAGTCCCATTTATAAAGATTTTGCAGTTTTTATTTCATCTCCAAGGCATTGGAGATAAATTTGTTAGTTTATTTAAGTTATATCATCCCAAGGATTTTGTGTGATTATTTAAGCTATAATGTGTTTGGTTTGTCTGTTGTGGCGTTTTTTGGTTACATTTGTGGAAAATGTGAATTATGAGAACTTCATTTGTAGGTTTATTATTTGTGATGTTAATGTTAGTTATGTGGTTGTTTGTGTGTTTTGCAAATAAAGTTTGGGAGAACAAGTGTTTAGTCTTGTTTGTAAGGATTCATTTGAAGTTGATCCTAGGTTTTTTATTTTTAGTTATCCTTCCTATTAAAACGAGTCATAAGACACGTGTTAGAGAAAATAAGATGTATGAAAACAGCTGATTACAGCTTGAATTTTAAATGATACGGCACAATACACAAAACATACATATTGTTACTTAAATAGTTACATAATGCATGTTAATGAGCTTGAAACACATGAATTTTTGTTTTGATTTATTTTGTAGTTTTATTAATTGTGATGTTTAATGTTAGTTATTTGCTCGTTTGTGTTTGATTTATTTGTTTATTTGTTTGTGTGTTGTAAATAAAGTTTCGGAGAACAAGTATTTAGTCTCGTTTGTAAGGATTTATTTGTGGTCGATCCTAGGTTTTTTATTTTTTAGTTATCCATCCTATAAAAACGATACATAAGACAGTACAGAAGCATGAAAATAGCTGATTACAATTTGGATTTTTAATGATACGGGACAATACACAAACCAAACCTATTGTTACTTAAATAGTTACATAATGCAAGTTATGAGCTTGAAACACGTGGACTTTTGTTTTAATTTCTTTTGTAGTTTTATTAATTGTGATGGTAATGTTACTTATATGCTCGTTTGTGTTTCCTTTACTTGTTTGTGTGTATGTGTGTGTGTTTTGTAGATAAAGTTGGAAGAACAAGTATTTACTTTTGCTTGTAAGGATTCGTTTGCAATTGATCCTAGATTTTTTGTTTTTTAGTTACCCGTCTTATTAAAATGAGACATAAGACACGTGTAAGAGAAAATAAACTATATGTTTTGGTTTATGTGTTGTGGCGTTTTTGGTTACATTTATGGTAAAATGTGCATTATGAGGTGATATGAGGACTTTATTTTGGTTCTTTTGTAGTTTTATTAGTTGTGATCCTCGTTCGTGTTTCCTTTCTTTGTTTATTTGTGTGTGTTTTGTAAATAATAGTTGGGATCTAAATACATTTGTAAAGATTCATGTGCCCTCGATCATAGGTTTTTAGACCATCTCAAGGCATTGGACCAGTGTGCTACCAAAATGCTATGTCGGTCCTCAGCATCAAGTAAAATGAATGGCAAAATATTATCAAAACTCTTCCGTGGCAAACCAACTGTTGAGCGAAGGTTGAATAATAAATTAAAATAAAAAAAGCCGAAAAACATTGATGACAATAAAACTGCTTGCGTGGCAATTCAAATATCCCGGAGCGTTAATTTTGTAAATCTTTCATTTTTTTGGGCGAAAGCTCTATTTTTTCTACGAAAAACTTTCTCCGGTTCCGGAACAGTGAGACTCTCCGGCGAGCATGCCCAACAACCTCCGCCGAGCTTCTCCGATGTACTGTTCCGGCGAGTCTCCGGTGGGGTTGGATGGGGCCGTTAGAGAGAGAGAGAGAGAGCGTGGTTATGTTTTTGTTTTTAGAGCGAGAGTAAGTGGTTTAAAATGGGTATGTACGAGGGATACATTTGTCTAAATATATGTGCTCTATAATGGAAGAGGAACTTGCTCCATTAAAGAAAAGTCAATGGGATTTTATGCATCTTTGACCTAATAAATGAAACTAACTCATAATAATACATAAAAAAATCTTTAGAGGCATTCCAGCTGTAGCGCGAAGGGCGAGCAATAAATAGAAGTTAAAAGAAAAAGTCGAAAAACGCTAGAAGACAATAAAACTGACCGAGCGGCAGTTCAAATTTCACCGGAGTGGCAGTTCAAATTTCATTGGAGTGTCAATTTTCCTGTTTATGGAGGAGCAAAATTTAGGAACATTTGCTCTTTTTTTATGGAAATGCTATTTTGGTCCATGCTTTGGAGAGCCAAAAGTACCCAAAATGCTATTTTGCTTGATGCCCTGGAGATGGTCTTATTTTTTAGTTGTAGGTATTATTATAACAGGACACGGGACACGTGTCATTCTATGTGAAAATAAGGATGCATGAAAATAGCTGTTTAAAATTTGAATTTTAAATGATAGAGGGTTGGAGGTGGTTATGTAACTAGTTACAATTTGAGAAAAAAAAGAGGAATTGGAGGATATTGAAACTTCCGAATTGGGACTAAAGCCTAAAAAACTAAATAAAGTAAAGTTTCACTGCTGACAGCCTGACTATATATGGAAAACCAATGAATATTTCAGCAGTAGGCATGGGGGGTCATTTTTTTACCACCTCGACGCTTTTATTTCACTTTTGAAATGAGCTTGACAAAAATGGAAGTTACACATATTATTATGCTTATTCAAAAACCATTCCCCCCTCCCCCCCTTTTTTCCCTTTTTTGTTTCTTTTGTCAAATGTTGTACTTGCTTGATCCAATGTTTAAAACAAGGTTCTAAAAAGCGCGGGGCGTGACCGAGGCGTGGAGGCCAAGCCTTAAGTCTTAGAAACCTAGGCGGGCTTTAGGCGTGAAAAGGCATTTAAGCCTTTTTTTAATATATTTTAACAATTTTAACTATAGCAATGCTACTAAAGATACTAAAATGGTACATACTTTACAATATGTATGAATATATGCAAACTAAAGTACTATTTTTTTTAAAAATCAAGAAAAAAACAAAAAAAAAAGAAAAAACGCACGTTTTTTTGGACGAGAGGCAGAGAGGTTTGGGATACCATTTGTCTTTTGATTGTTTTGAATGAGACATTGGTCCGATTTAAAAAAAAAAATCTTTAAAAGGCGATATCATTTCACTAAAGTGTTTTTGTTTTTAAAAAAAGTGCGCCTTAAGCCATTTACTAAGAATAAGGCGTAAAAATCATAAGGCGGGGCGTTTCGTCCAAGCCTCACGCCTAGGCGCGCCTTTTAGAACACTGATTTAAAAGTTTGGCTGTCAACTGTGGCAACATATATTGACACTGGATAAAGACCTTTATGTTTTGACTACAATCTATTCTCTAGAGTTTTACCTTTTTTATTATCACATCTATTATCAAGTTCGAATATTTTATTTTCCTGGGGTTTAAAAAGATTTTATTTGACAAATTCTTCCTAGGAATTGTAGATTTGGGTACTAGAATTTCCTTTTAATCCTATGTTTTTTTCATATGAATACTTGATGGGGTCTATTCCAACCAGAACATAGTAGTAGGAAAGATGGATGAATTAAGAAGACATCACACAGTAGATATGTATCACTTAATGTCTATGTGAGGATGGGCTAAGAAGGATGTATATGGCAGATAAAATGTGTATTACTCAGTGTCCTTTTGCGCAAGTAATGCATTATCTTCTGATTTGTTGTTTAGGGTTTTGAAGCCTAGTCTTATGGCTTGTTCAATCATTAAGCCTTAAGGAGTGATGGGTACTATTGCAAGTCCTGCTCCCTTGAAATTCGAAGCCCTGCCACTGAAAAGTTTTCAAACATATTCCCTTTTGTTGTCTTGCCCTCTGAATTCTGCAAGCTCTTATTACTTGTTGTGTTGCTCTCTAATTGGTGACTGCTGCAAATTCGGCAGCGAAATCGACAAGGACTTGCACTGGATAGCTTTTCTTTATCATAAATCATGTCAAATTGCTTCAACTCCACTGCCCTTTGGAAGATTCCTTTCAAAACTTTTGCCTTCTTGAGGATCACTTTTGATGGACAGTAATTGAGTGGATCAGAAAGGAATGCCATAGTTTTTACTTGGCCTCATTAAGCTTCAATTGATAGTGTTTCGATCGGCAATAGGGTCATTATCTTTTCTGTTTTCAATAACCATATCATTGATCTAAACTTGCTGGTTCCCTAATCTGTCATGGTGTATTATCTTATCAGTTATCACATGTAGGTAGCTCTATGTTCTTTAATCCAAACCGGTAGCCTGACCTTAATTGCTAGGCCAAGTGTGGGGTTGAATGTTGTCTTTTCCTAATTGGGCTCGAACAAGAGGGTGATATGATGATAATCTAAATAGGCGTCGAGGAAATGAATTCCTGAATGTTCTTGCATGGACAAGGTGATTTATCTTTTGCGGCGTGATGTTTTTCCTAGGACAAACTTCAAGTTTGTGTAGTGGACATGGACTTATCTTCACAACAAACGTTAAGGGTCTGCGGGAACCCCAATTCCATGGCATGAAATTGAAAATTTTCTAGTTCAAATTTAAAAATTTTTTAATGTAAAATTCCAATTTCAATTCCAAATCACTGAATTGGGGTTCCCAAACATACCCTAAGAGTGATATGCTAGTGAGTTTCTCAAAGTTCATTGCAAAAAGTAGTTTCTCTACTTCTTCGCGTACGACTTTCGACTACTCTGATCCTCTCAGTGCTCTGGGGGTAGGTCGGTCTACATACAATACGCGGCATGCAATGCACATATATCATAGGTACTATGTAAAGGTACTATGTAAAAACATTAATGTTTTTTTCAAGAACATGACCAAGTTATTCGTCTCTTCGTTAGACAATAAGCTCCCAACTGAGGTCCTTCCCGAGAATGATGATTGCCCCAAGTTTCTTTATTACTGTCAGCTGACACAATCCTGATTTCTTCCTTGTCAAGTAGAATTTTGTTTATTTTCTACTTTGATGGAACATAAGCACACGATCCTCTTCTTTCTCAATCTTTGGCTGTTCCCTCTTTCCTTTTTTATCTTCATGTAGTGAATCAATTCTTTACTGCTACTCGGTCTCCCTTGATCTCCATGGCATGCATATGTTGTTCACTGGTCCAACTTCCCAATCCCGGGGCTGTAATTTCTTAGGTGGTTCCATCCTTAATATTTTCCGGATGAGGGGTGGCACCATCTGTCCAACCATTGTCCTCTTTGCTAGTTATCTGGTCGTTCTCTCCGTCTTCTAGGCCTTCACACCTACCATTCTTTTTGGATCATGCTCCTGATGTTTTCGTGTCTTCGAGGCCATTGATCTCTTCTTCCTGAGCTATATGAGGTCTCCTTGTTTTGTGTTCTCCCTCTTGCTATCGGAATAAGTTGATACGGGTGGGATGTCCTGCTAACCCTACAATCTCTGACCTTTATCTCTACGTTACTGCTCCTCCCAGCAACCTCTGTGTGTGTGTGTGTGTTTGTGGGGTGGGGGTGGGGGGGTGCACCTTGTCTGGTACCTTTTTCTGTAGGTTGGGCTCTCAGTGCTAGTTTAATTCAATTTTTTGTGGTTTAAATTTACACGGGAATTTGAGCATTAAAAAAGGAAGTCACCCTGAATGACGCTCGTAACATGATATTATGGGACTCCATACATGAATTTACCAATCCGGGATTTCCAGAAACCACAAACACTCGAACCAAATGAGCACTTAATGTGATTAGTTGTCCTACTTCTGAGGCTTGGTATGCTTCTGCTTCAGTATTGAGCTTCACTCTTGCTTCATCGTCCTCTTTCTACTGATCTGCCTACTCCATGCATTGATGTATGGCCTGAATCCTGTCTTCAACACCAATAAAATTTTAGATTCTGCTTCTGCCAGGAATTTCTTTACGAGAACGGAATCTTATCCTTGACCCCTTTCCTCTATCATCACTCCTTTAGGTGAAGTCAGATTGTGTTTGCTCGCTATTTTGAATCCCGATGAATTTATAACATGCTATCTTCCTCCCTGTTATGAGTCATTATTCTGATGGTTGGGACCAGATATTATAGCATCCCTTGAGGATTGAGTCCTGAAGATGCTCACAGTCTTGTCCTTGAGGTGCGTTCATTTTCGACTGGTTTTATGTGGGAAAGCTTCTTATCGCTTCACACAAACGACGCCAGTTATACTGGAGTTAATTCTTGTACAACTAACTAGACAATTCTCTCTCATAAGACAGGATGCCTTCTGAAATGAAGCGAAAAACTATGTAATAATAAAATAATATAGCAAAGAAAAGGAACACATAGGATTTACATTGTTCCGGCAGTATGCCTGTGTCCAGGGGATATGTTGTTGATCTTATTACTAAAGCTTGTCACCGGGCTAGATCAAATGAATGATATAGGCCAGTGGTCCCTTGAATGCAATTCACCATCTTGTTCCTCATCTACGTAAGACTACTTTGAGTTTCAGTTGATATTTTAGTAAGAAATGCCATATTACTATTCGAAATAGATCTCAGGTTTATTAGCACTTTTTCTCTTACAATCAGGGTTCCAGCTATCTGAAGAAGTCCTAGTCATACCCGGTTTGAGGGTTTAAGCTTGGTTAGGTGCATCTCATGGAAATTTTTCCACGTGTAGCCCATGCACATGTCCATGGAATGTGGGCCTTAGTGCCACAAATCCTTTTATTTATCTTTTTCCTCTAGGTTCTTCTTTGGACACCAAAAATGGAGAAATGCTTCTTCATTATGGTGTTATATATGAAGTATTTTGGCCATATAGAAGATGAGTCTAAGTACTCTCCGTGTCCTACCACCTTACTATGGCCATTTTTAGATTCGAGCATATATTTCCTACTCTATGTTCGATTTGATGAATGGTATAGAATTACCATTTCAATTTTATGTTGTTTCAAAATCTCTTATATTCAAGTTGAGAAAGATGACATTGGATGAAATTATGTTTCTCTTATAGAATATCCTTATTTTGAACAACTAATGTGATGCTTTGGCTTTGTTTTCATGCAGGGTGATGGGGCGGAATGTTACAGGTTTGCGCATTGATAAGAAACCCAGTGTTGTCACTGTGAAGTCAAATGGTGTCTCTCATGATGCAGTTCACATTTCTCCCACAGTTTCAGGGGAAAGTGTTGAAACAAAGGACTATGAAGCAGAGGATCATACTGCACAAGACTCACTCGTTGAAGAATGTCACGAGAGAGAAGATGTTCTAGGCGATAAGATCACCAATTGTGAGACCGAGGGGAAAACTTTGAAAACTGACACTCTGAATTCAAGTGATAAGAAGTTAAGCTCACCTCTTAAACTTGCATCAGGGTCTGCTGCTGCTGCTGCTGGAAATTCACGACGGAACTCCAGCATTTCAAAGTCACCTGGTGTCACACCTGAGAAACAGGCTTCAAATATAGGACATTCTATTGGTGCTGAGACTGTTGATGCCGTCTCTAACTGTTCATCAAGCACTAAACATTTCCATTCCCCCATGACTGCAAAGAAATCACAGGTAAACAATTCATTAAACTGTTCTATGTTATAATGCCATCTCTTCTCTTCCTTTCTCATCAATCTTTCAAATGAAATTTTTCGATAAATTCGCCTTTCTCAAATCTATTTCTCTCAGTTGATTTAACCTAAAGAACCTCCTGAAACTTAAAAGTTTTTTTATAAAAAATAATTATTATTCATATTTTATTTTTAACTTCACCACTAGAGATAATTTCATAATTAGACTTAACCCGCATGCAACAGATAATGCATAAAGTATAGGTGGGTTGATGCACATGGGGGTGGGTGGGGTGAGTCTAATTGTGCCACTATCTCAGGGGTAAAGCCTAACAAACCCAAATATAAGTGTACAAAACACATGAAGCAAATAGTTTTTTTTTTGGGGGGGTGAGGGCAATGTTTAAAAAGGCGGAAGAGGCGTACGCCTCGAGGCGCTGAAAAAACGCCTCGAGGCTTAAGCCTCAGGGCTGAATTTGAGGCTTACGCCTCAATGCGCCTCGAGGCTCACGCCTTTTTCCTGAGGCGCGAAAATTAAAAAAAAAAAAAAAAAAAAAAAACTTTCATCACAAAGTCTGTTTTTTTATAGGTTAAAATTCTTCATTTTTCTAAAATTGCACCTAACTTAAAAAAATGTTGTTTTAATCTACTAACTCTTATTCTTTTTTTATTTTAGTTTAGTTTTAAAGTTGCACTTAATTTTGTTTTTCTTTACTAATTTATTTGAAATAAGTGTATAAATTTGTTTGAGACTATATTTTGTTACAAATATATAGTTTGTTTGAAATAAATGTACAAAATTAACTTCAATATGACTTTTTTTTAAAAGGTTTCTATTTTTTGGTTTTCAACTTATATTAATATGTTTTAACTTAGGTTAATATGTTTTATTATTTTTTTAATAAAGTTGCTATTTTTTTAATCTTAGCTTGAAAATCAATGTTTTTTTTAATAAATTTGATTGTTAAGTTGCATTGATTAATTTATTGTCATATTATAAAAGAACCAATATGTGAATGAAGCTAAAAAAAATGATTTTGCCAATACGATTTTGCATTGATTAATTTATTGTCATATTTAAAATAACCAATATGTTCAAATTGATTTTCTTTTTCTAAAAAGTTATATTGGGGGGAACAAAAAAATGTCAAACTATGTGAGAAAGCCCTCAAGGATGTTTTTTTTGTAGTTTTATTTTATATTTCTTTGTTATTTTATTTTTATGGTTTTATTAGTATTTTTTTAATATTATTTTGCTTTTTTTTTTTTCTTTTCGGTGAGGCTTACGCCTCAAGCGCCTCGAGGCTTACGCCTCGCCTCGCCTCGCCGCGACTAAAACGCCTCGCCTCGCCTTTCGCCTTTTTAAACATTGGGTGGGGGTGGTTAGGGACGAGGAGACTCGATTCATTCTTTAAGAACTGTTATTAATTTCTTAGTTAAATTTCTAGCAAAAGGAATTTATGGTGTGTTTGATTGCAAAGTTGGATAATGAATTGAAAAGAATTGATTTCCATGGAAAACAATTATGGGGAAATATTTTCCATACAAAATAATTATAGGTGTTGTTTGATTGTATTTATTTTCTAGGTGGAAAATGAAGTATTTTTCAATTTTTATTATTTGATTAACATTATTTTTCAACTAAAAAAAAAGAGCCTCACTACACCAATCTACATAAAAGAAAAATATTGTCAGAAGTATTGTTTTTTTCCTATCAATTCATCATTCTTACACCATTTTTTTTCTCCAAAACCTGATAAGGCTTTGATTTGTCTGCATATAAATATCTGTTGGGCCTTCAATTAATGCATCATTCCCTGTATATTCAAATGATTCATTTTCTTTAATCTCCTTTATAAATGTAGTATTATCTTCTGGAAATAATAATGTCAATAAAGATGCTATCTTCAATTGACATTTTAAAAAGAACAAAAGCTGATAGGGAAAATGGACATTCAAAGCCGCCGGTTGAAAAAGTTGGTGAAGGTGTGTATTTTTATATGATCTGAAATAGGAAAAAGTTGATGGAGATTTTTTATTTTTTAATGTGCGTGGGTATGATCTGAATTTGAATTGTGTAACCAGCGACTGATAAAACGAAAATACCCGGTTGAAATTGGAGGAGGGATGGGAAGCTGTTCTTCCCTTCTGCAACAAGTAGTACATAGGGCAAGGGAGAGAGATTGGGAGAGATGAGGGAAGTTGTTGCGGTGGATAGAGAGAGAGAGAGGAGGTTACAGTTTATTGCATGAGAAGAGGATGGGATAAGGGATGACAAATGAGGCAATCCAATAGACGTACGTGGGCTGGATGGAAAATAGTAGGTGGAAACGAATTATCTGTGGGTGGCAAAGAATTGTTTTCCAGTATTTTCGAGGAAAATGGGTCACGTGACCATAGTTGTGGAAAATAATTCCATGAAATTTTTTGTTATCAAACACCATAAAAGATGGAAATTAGTTAGAAAATTGTCATATTCCATGGAAAATAGCGGTAATCAAACGCACCCTTATGGGCTGAATAAATAGAATTTGGCCTATAACATGATAAGAGATGTTCTTAAAAAAGGGAAAAATTAATAAATAATAAGTACGATCCATGAACCGACTCTAAGATAAATCAGCTACAACTAGTGGTCGCAATTTGCAACACTGGGTGTGGGTGGAGGCTTATCAGATTTGGGTCATAATCGGATGGACCCGCCAGATCCGCGATACAAATGAATCAATTTTGTTTAAATTCGTGATACCCGTTTATGATCCATTAGACCCGTTAAAGTTATGAATCGTATGACCCGTTAACCCGTTTACAACCCGTTAACCACCCATCAATCGATTTGCAAATCTTAAATCCCACATCGGTTTGTGAAGAAATCTCTCCACACTTGCGTGAGTATAAATAAGTTATTTCCTCTCTACTATTTTGAAGTATTCGGTCAGACAACTTTAGTGGCTTAATTGGTTTTAATTGTAGAGGATCAAAATCAGTCATTTATTTAACGGGTGTAAATGGCTCGTGTCATGTCATTCGTTTATCCACCCGTTTAGTGAACGAATCGTGTTTGGGTGGACGCATTTTTGACACGATTCGTTTACCACCTGACACGAAACTTACTCGACATGAACTGTTGTCCACCTTCTTTAATCTATTCTCTTGCACCATTTACATGCCTTTTGTTTTTCCCCAGTAATATTATGTTGGTCCCACTCTGATGAATAGTGGATAATTACTCAAATGCCGGGTATGCTCAATATATATCACTCTGAGAAAAGTTGAAAATTTGTGATATATTTTGCATTTATATATTAAGAACGAACTGTGTTCATTTAATTGTAGATTTGGATTAATTGTTGATCTTGATAAATTTCCATATTGTGTCAGCCAAATTCTCCTTTGATGTTGAGGAAACTACAGCTATCTGAGTATAAGAAACACCTTGATGAAGAAGATAATTGGTCACTGGCTTCCTCGTATCCTTTGTCTCTATGTTGTTTTATTTATTTATTTTTCATTCTTTATTATTAAAATTTTGGAAAGTCTGTTGTCAGTTTATGATATCATAATTATCCTTAGCCATGCATAGTGCTGCAGCTTCTGTGTGGACAGTCAAATCCCAGGTCACTGTTCCAGTAGCTCCCTCATTTAGATGTGCTTCACGTGCCGAGAAACGTAAGGAGGTATTTTTTTAAATTTTCTATAATGTTTATAATTAAATTTTGGAATTGAAACGTACCTTTTAAACTGTTTCTCATTATTAAGAAACAGCTTATGAGCTCACATGGGATATTCTTATCCTTCATTTTGTCTTCCCTTTTCTAGTATTACATGAAGTTGGAGGAAAAACACCAAGCTCTGGAAGCAGAGAAGATGGAATATGAAGCTAGAACCAAGGTAGTTTAAGGGTAATATTAGAATTTTACAGCGTTCTACAATTCCTTTACTAGGCGATGTGCACTGCTTTGTCCCCCAGGTCCTGCCTAGGTGGCAGTGTTCTGTCCTCCCTCCTAAACTCACTCTCTCTCACACACACACACACACACACAGAGACTATTTTGGTGTATGTAAAGTTATTAATACAGTATTAATAACTTTCTATGAAGCACGGACACGCGACACGCCGACAAATAAATATCTTTTATATTTAAAATACATTAAACAACACATATTATAAATACTTAGCTCAACTCAACAAAACAAAGCCTTTTCCCGATTATTTGGGGTCGGCTACTTGAATCCTATTTTTCCATTCCATTCTGTCCAGCGCAATATCTTCGGTTAAACCACATGACATCATGTCTTTTTTTATAATATCCCACCAAGTCAATTTAGGCCCACCTCTACCCCTTGTGTTACCATCAATACTAACTAAATCACTCTTCCTTACAGGAGCATCCATTAGTTTACGCTTGACGTGTCCAATCTCAATTATAAATAATATACAAATAACAACCAAAATGCAAAAAAACATATAAACTGAGTATTTAAATTCATTCTAAGCATTTCAAATTGTTTGTGCTAACTGTTAAATAACACACTTGATGTTAACACTTTCTTGATATTAAAGTGTTAACTGTGCCGAGGGTGTGTGTTAACCCAACTTTGAGAGAGAATAAAGTAAAAGAGAGGGAGAATAGTGTCATCTTTACAGAAAAATTTGAAATATAAAAGGGTTAAAACTCTAATGAACCATTAAAAACGTTGATTTCGTAAAGTTGCCCCCATTTTAAAAAAAAGTTATTTTGTTTTGGCCCCTGCCGTGTCCTTCCCATCTCCTTCCCCGTGCCCCTCCCGTGACCAACCTTTTTTTAACATCATATTTGTCTGACACGCCACATGGCATGTCAGATACGAGTCCTTGCCGCGTCCTTTAATTGTCCGACACTCGTATGGGGCCTCCGTGAAAGTGCCCATGCTTCATAGAGAAATACATTGAGTTGACTGCGTACACTTTGTTTGAATTGTTAAGTTTAGGCTTATAGTTGATTTTTTAGGATATTATATATTAAAATAAAATAAAAACCATCAAGTCATCCTCTTAGGCGCTAGGCGGCCTCGCACCTTCTAGAACATTTAGTGACGTAAAAGATAATAACTAATTAACTCGCACATAATTAATGTACCATTGGAGTATTCTTATAATATCTTATACTATTGTTTTAGTATAATATTCATTTAAATAAAAAAACTGTGTAGGGGGCTGATTAATCCCAGCCTAGCCGCCTAGCACTAGAAGGGCTTCAGCTGCCCGATTACTGCCTTGTGTTTTTTAGAACCATGGAATAAAATACTATTCGATATACTATATTTGGAAACTAGACTCTTAATTCAGGACAACCCAAAAAGGAGCACAAGACCCCTAATTTGGGACAAAAATGATCTCTTTATAATATACGACAATGATTTAGGAAAAATTTTTGTTGACATTTTTCTAAACTAAACATAGAAAGAGCCCTGTGTTAGAAGGGTCCGCACGGGGTCCTATAAATCTCAGGACCTGCTGCTTTGTTGCACATCTGAATTTGTTATTTCATAGGAATTGTAACTTAACCTCTTTTTGCGTTTTTTTCTTCCAATGGTTACTTTAGGAGGAGCAAGAAGCAGGTATTAAACAGCTTAGAAAGAGCATGGTGTATAAAGCAAATCCAGTTCCTAACTTTTACCGCGAAGGACCTCCGCCCAAGGTTGAACTTAAAAAGGTACTTTGTTTGACCACTTGCTGTTTTCAATTCTTTACGAGCGAAACTTAAAACATCCGTCAATTTCTTACAATATTCCACCTTTACAGTTTTATCGTAACCTAGCAGGGATTACTTTTTACCTGGATGAAATATCTTTCTTACAATATCCCATCTCTACCCGTAGCGTTATCATCAATATAAACTAAATCACTCTTGCTTACAGGTGCACTTATTGGTCTGCTTTTGAATAAAAAATATGCCATTTTAAAATTCATGTCTCAAATTTATACTCGAATTCCTTTTTGAATAGCACTCCCTAATTTAATGTTTTTTACTCGGAAAGAAACAGATTTTTATCAATAAAAACAGGATCCGTACAACATTGAGGGTCACCAACAATCCACTTAATAAAAAAGAACTCGTATCAAATCTAAACAGAATTTTTTCAAACCAAAACCCTGAATCCCATAGGAAAAACTACAATCCAGTAGCCACATAGCAATGACCCTGGCAACAATAGTTTAGCAACATGAGAACTACCGCTGGAATGTCATAAAAAATACTGTACTGACCGCCCAACCAAAGACCCTTGTTCTAGAATTAATTGCTCTGCAGTTGGCAATGAGCAACACCTCCAAACCTTTAAAGTTTTTAATATTGAAGCCTAAAATGTTATTTTAAAGCCTTTTCTAATTACTTTAGTTGGCCACATGAATCCTAATTGTCCATTTCACTAAGCGCTTTGTCACTTATTTTCATAGATACGCTAGCTGTGACCTACCTAGCGTAACCCTCCTCCTTTATTTTGGGCTTGAAACTAGCATTATATTGCTATGCATGACGCAACGGTGGTTATGCCAAAAATTTGATTCTTTCTCATAAATCCTCTTTGGCTACTTTAATAACTTAAGTCAGTGGTGGGAGTGTCTGCAGCATGGAGGAATGGGGCGGTGGGGACGTGTAGGTGGGTATATTGAAGGTTTCTCCGTTACAGACGCTATGGAGGGAATGAAACAGTAGGTGTTTTGATGGCATTGAGACAGATTCAGCAAAGCTTTTCGTTTCCTCATGTATAGGTCTTTTTACTTTTGGGTCAAGAAGGAGCTTCCACTGCCCATTATGTATTTTGTTGATTTTTTAGAGTTTGGCTAGAGTTAGGGTCATGCTGTCTTGGGGGGTGGGGGTGGTACTTTTTGATAGTTACAGGCATTTTTTTAATTTTATTATTTTCATTTCTTGTAAAAAGAAAAGTTATATTTACATTACTTTAAAAAAAAAGTTCTTTCATCCATCTCCTATACCGTTCAAGCTAAAGCTGAAAGACACATCTCCATTAACATGTTTCTTTTTTATGTCTTCCTAGATCATCCAATCCATAAATAGAAACTCATACCAAGTCTTCAGAACATCTCCCATAATATTAAGATAGAAAAGGATTTTGTCCTAAAAGAACCTTGAAGTCGTAGTGTATAAAAATATGAAGGTGAAAAATTCCACAATTTTTTCCATTTTTTTAGTAGACATTAATTATTATCGAAAGGTTGAAACTTCTTGCGAACTTAGGTGTGCATCGCTTACTTAGATTTGGACATAATACAACAATCTTTTAAATTATCTAGTGGATCCATAATAATACCCTCTTAAATTATTCTTGAATTTCCAAAACCTAATAATGTTGATTCACATTACATGGACAAAATATATTTTTTAAAAAATTACATATACAGCTACTAACGAGCTTACATAATTAACAGTACAGGTGTTTTACACGATGAGTGGAGGCAGTGGCGGAGCCACACCTTGGGTATGGTGGGCACTTGCCCACCTTAAGTTGAGAATTTTTTTTACATTACTACTATCAAGTTTGAAAATTTTAGAGAAAAACATAGCAAAATTTGAAAATTATAACATATTGCCCACCTTAATAGTTGAAAATTTATTAATCTTATCCTCTTCCCACCTTAATTAAAAGTTCTGGATCTGCCCCTGAGTGGAGGAACAAATGTATTGGGAATGGACAAAAGTCCATCTTACTTGTGCACATTATATAGATAAATTTTAAAAATAAATTATATTTGTTGGATTACCATACATTTTTAGGAAATGGATAGCATATTTAAACTGAAGGACAAAAATGTCTTTTAAAATTGATTTTTAGCATGCAAAACAACAATTTTATGTTATAATTTTGATTGGATTCTAGCTGCCCGTGACCCGTGCCAAATCACCCAAATTAAGCCGGAGAAAGAGCTGTGGGGACGCAATTAATAAGACACCTATCCAGGAAAAGGGTGCCTGTGCACGCCAAACTCGCCATAGCATTGGAACTTACAAAGCACCGGGTACCACCACCACCAATGGCATTGCTCGAAATAAAGATCAAATCATTGGACGGAACGGTAGTTTCCCTCGCAAAGCCAAAGAACCGTCCAAACCGGTAACAGAGAAACCGAAAACCACCTCATCTCGTAAAACGAGCCAGCCGGGAAGCGCTGACATTGCTGTTCCGCCATGAATTGAATTATGGTAGTTTGTTTGTTTTCTTTTTTTTTGGATTTTTTTTTATCCGTAGGGAAAAACTTTGATGAATTTGCTTAGGTTGCATTTAGATGTGGAAGAGAAATGGCCTTTTTCTAAGTTTCTGCAGTGACCTGGTTAAGTGCTATATATCAGTTGAGAATTGTATATTTTTTGTGTAACTTGTAATGTCAGTACATATTGTATCGCGTATGAGAGATACTTTTCTAATTTGGACACACCCTTTTTGTGAACTGTGTGATATATATGGATTAGTTGTATGGTGGTTACTTTGGGTCATTTCTTATTGTGGTTACTTTTTTGAGTATGACATTTTTATAAAATTAGATGGGAATGGTGCTTCAAATATTGTTATACTCCACCTTTGACCTTTCATTTTTTTTAATTATAAATTTGATGGGAATGATATTGTATACAATGCACTCCTAATTATTCTCTTTAAATTTACAGACTTTAAAGAAACAGTTTTTTTTTTCAAGATTTAGGTTGAAGGTGATGCTCTCTTCATATTGCGTCCTACACAGTTTTTTTTATATATGTAGTTAGCCTCTCCAACATATCTTATTTAATATACCTAAAAACATACCAAATTTTTTAAAATACTAAAAGATTGAATTTTGTAACCAAACTTGATATCATCATCTACTAAAGAATTCATCACGAATTCATCCTCGAAGTGTTGGAAATTAATGAATGCAATATAGAAAATTGAATCCAAGTTCTTGCAAGGCACGTTTTAGGAACGTTGTAGGCAATATACTCTCCCTTCGGGTTTAAGATCGTGAGTCCACAATGGAGTTTGTTATAGAAATTGCCTCTAAGGTACAATGCACTTGTGTCACTTGTTTGATGATGCAAAAATATATACGGTTTGATCAAACCATGAACACTCTGAAATATGAATCTGATTGTAACAATTCATAATTTTTGGGTTATTATTTTAATTAATTAATTCGGTAATTAGTAGTTCATAAATTAATGAGAATATTTAAAAGTGAATATATTTAAATAAGTTAACGTGTGAGAGTTAATTTTAGAAATTTATTTCGGATGGTGATTTTAAGCGTGCGATTGAGTCCATTAGGGTAGAAATAGTCCGAAATGAGTGGTTATATGTATATATTGGGTATTGGGGTCTAATTAGACATATGTGAACTCCATATAGAGAGTATGAACCCTTTTTATAAGTTTTATTGTCCAAAAAACGTGAATAGGATTTTTAACCCCAAATGTGTAAAGGTTAGGCATCATTAAATCACATTAGAAGACTAAAAAGGGGAAAACGCTGAAGGAAGAGCCAAAGAGAAGAGGAACTTGGAAATCTTGGAGAAATTGTTTCAATTGCAATTCAACACCTTCATTCAAGCCCTAGATCTGTATTTGTGAGGCAAGTGGTTTAAATTGTGATTATTAAATTGCATCTATCTTTTCATATTAAAAGAGGTGGAATCCAATTGAATTCTAGGGTTTGTTCTTGGTGAAATTGTTAGGGCTAGATTTGTTGTAACAAAATAATTGGATTAGGATGAATTGGGGGACGTTTTATTGCAGAAACCTGTTCAGAACAGATGTTTAAAACTTGTTAATGGCGGACTGGGTTTTTAGCAGAAGATAGAGAAAAAGAAATACCAACGTCGTTCGAACAAAATGGAATTTCGTTCGAACGAGATCCACTGTCATTCGAACGGCAGGCTATTCGTTCGAACGATCTCTAATGTCTGTCAGATTTCTACAATTCTCCTAATTCAGACTTATTATGTTGAAAATTTGCAGTTCCTGCCCTAACTAAATTATGAAATTGAGTATTGAATTAGGGTTAATTTGAGAATACTTAACTATGAAATTTAATTGACTAAATTGCATGAAATTGGAGATGTAAGTTCATGATTTCGCATATTGTAATCTTGTAGTTTAAGTGATTAAACCTGATTGTATGAAATTAAAGGGTGGATTGAAACAATTGGATTTTAGGCCGAGAGATAGAAAGTCTGGGTATACTTGAAAGGGGTTATGCCAAAATAATGGGAATTAATTAGTGTATAGTTAATTAAAATAAAGTCGGACCATAGACTTAAATGTTTTAGGCTTGGGTATGGGCATAATACTCCGATAGCCTGGATTATTATATATATGTAAATGTGTAGTACATATATGATTTATATATATTTGTGTGAATAATATATATAGTAAAGCCATACTAACATTAATACTATCATAGGAGGTTGCGTGATGTGGGTGAGTCCCATGACTAGCGAATGCAGGGTGAGTATATTCCCCATGCCATAGCGTTCGTATTAGAGGTGGGACCGTTACGGTATGGAGCGGACACTTCGGAGGGAACTATGGTCGCATCCTAAGCACCGGTGACATCATTTATATCTGACACGTGTGAATGTTGAGATATATGATACGTATACATAGTGCATAATTATATACGGGAATTTATATATATATACATGGTGTGAAATGTATAGATAATATGACTTGTGGGAATGTTATATGAATTAAAGTGAGAATTGACGCTTCATAAAGGTTAATGTGAATAATAACTCATAAAATGTCCTAAACTCACTTGGGATGTAATAGTGAGGTAATTAGTATAGTATTTGGGACAAGGCTAGTGACGAGGAGAGTGTCTAGGTATATTATGTATAATTCGTTAGGCGTGCATATTAGTTGAGGGGTGAGGTAAACTCAAGGGATTGCGCGACACTAATTTAAATATGGAGAGCATTTGCATTTTCATTTTTTGCATTTAAATACACTTGCTAAATATTTTTCAAATATTTTGAGTTCTAACCCTTGCTATAAAATATTTTCAAAAACCTTTTAGATGTCCTCCCACAGGGGCGCCATGCCTGATTCCTTCCTACAGGTGCACGGCTGCAGCTTATGTGGATAGTTGCGGGTTCTTTGTGTAGACGCTTGTTTCATTCGGTCTCTAGATAGGGACTTGTTGAGTTGTACTTTTATATTCAGTCTTAGCATGTATCAGTGTAAGGTTCTAAAAAACGCGGGGCGTGATCGAGGCGTGGAGGCCAAGCCTTAAGCCTTAGAAGCCTAGGCGGGCCTTGGCGTAAAAAGGCGTTTAGGACTTCTTAATATATTTTAATATTTTTTAACCATAACAAGGCTATTAAAAAACTAAAAGTGTACATATCATAAAAATATGTCTGAATATTTGCAAATTAAAATACTATTTGATTATTTTGGATTATATAATGGTCTGGTTTGTAAAACAATTCTTTAAAAGGCGATATCGTTTCACTAAAGCATTGTTGTTTTTGGAAAAAAATGTGCCTTAAGGGTTTTACCAAGAATAAGGCGTGAAAAGTTTAAGGCGGGGCGTTTCTCCCAAGCCTAAAGCCTAGGCGATGCCTAGGCGGGTTTTTTAGAACAGTGCTTTTATACTTGCACTTTGTGGATGGCTTGTAGTCGATGTTGTTCGACAAACTCTTGTACTTACTTTGTGGCATGTTTAGTTTTTTTCTTATATTAGTTTATTTGCTTTCCTAGTATGTTGGTTGGTCTGGATTAATAAAGATAAAATTTGGCATCAGCTTAATGAAAGACTAGGTGGTTAGTAATTAATGATTTAATGACATTGATGCTAAGAATGATCCAGATGAGATTTCTGTTTAATTTGATATAGGACTGGTCACCCGGTATTTTATTAGGCGGGGTGTCACACTGATAATGCCAAAGGATAGAGGAAAGAGAGAACACAACAATTTTCGGTGTCCAAAAAAGAGGTCCGAAACTCTTTTTTAGCCATTTTAGTGAATGTTCATGAACATTAATTTCTTTTCAGGACTGCGACTCAACGTAATGGCCTTGTGCTTTGACGTCTCATTGTAAAATGGCTATAACTGTTTGGATTTATTTCGATCATTGCAAACATACAACGTTATGGTCTTCTGCTTACGATGGAATCAGATTTATTTCGATCTCATGGTCTAGCTTTGACGTCTCATCGTAAGCGCCATCAAAGCGCCCTAATTTTCACTTCTTCACGTTGCGTGAACGCGTGCCAAGTGTCGTGATTGGTTGTGCTTTGCACCACCGCAAAACACCATATCATAGCCTCTTTGGCTATAAGCCAAATAGTCTTCTTTTATCTTTTTGTTATATACCCTTCCATTTTTTAGTAAAGTTTCTATGTATGACTTTAGAAACTACACCTACTTCCTTTACACACATTTTCTTAAGTTCTCTCTCAACAAGTAGACAAAAAAAAAAAAAAACTCCACTTATATAAAATTAATACCCATTTATATTTTGTAAAATTTAAACAATCCCCATAATTTTCAAAATACACATAACTAAGATACAATACTTTTATTATAAAGAATCAAAGATATAAGAGTACAGGGACAATAACGAAGTTCCTTTGGCATTATCACTGCAATCTAGTACATAAATGAGAAGTATCTTTCAGACATGAACTTTTACTTAGTACAAATAGTTCAATGCTTCATCAAGGTGTTGTGGTGAACGTATTTTGAACCAAGAACCCTGGAAGATAAGCTAGAACCATCACACATACTGATCTTTGTGTAGAAGAGTATGTAAGCACACACGTTATGACATTGTGCTTATCCTGATTTTATGAGTGCTTTAGGATCGGTCTTGTTTCGATAGAAACCGGTCACACTTTCGACCCTCATATAGATAAATCAACTTAGTTATTCTCCAAGTCACATTTATTTGATTTATTATGAAATAACCTTCATCCTCCGCATTGCAGAAAACCAACACTAGACACATAGGAATGGACTTTACATATAAGTTCCTAGTGTTTCATAACTATCATTTAACCGGTTAGTACCACATTGAACTTTGTTTATTTTCAAGACATAAGTTGGGTTCTCATTAAATATAGTTGATTTATTTTATAGACCTTAGTCCCATTACTTTTAAGGTGATATATATCATCTCTCTAACAAGACCTTTAATCAGACGATCTGCTAAATTCTTGCTTGTTTCATCATAGTGTAATACCTCGTATTTTCATGTACTATATTTAGTATTTATTAAGTGAGAATAAATTAATAAATGGGACTAATTATTACTTGTGTGGCTTACTAATAACAATTTGGTATAATTTAGATGATAATTGAATATTGGATGCAGTGTGATTTTCGTAACGCGTGTTTGTAATAATTAATTAGTAAAATTAATTATATGATTGTGGGCTATGTGTACGCGTAGAATAATTATGTGTGCCGTTTTATTGACGTCGTGAAGTATTACTGTGCATTATGGGTAATATCGTTTAGACTCGACTTCGAGGTGACACGGATGTCCGTTTATGTGTTTTTATCGCTTTAAATAGGTCCCGGGGGTAAGTATACCCTTGGGAGAAATTTTGGGATATTTCGGGTAGCATCCTGGGCTCTTATAAGAACCCGAATTTAGGCCTCATTAGGAGGTGTGGGAATTAGGAGTTTATTAATAATTTAAGTTACATCATTTAGGTATTTCCATCCACAAAACATAACTCTAGCAGTCTTAATCACCTGTGAGAAGTTAACAAAGCTTGGAGAAGAGAAATCAAGGGGGATTCTAGAGAAGTTCTTCAATCTTCCATTAAAAGGCAAGAATTTTCTTGTAATAGTACTAAATATTGTGTTTCTCATGCTTTTCCATACGCTTTCAGGTATATATATATATATATATATATATAGAGGAAGGCTCACCTACATCATGCACTATACATCACACCGTACATCACACCTAATTCTAGTCCCTTGAAAACTTTTTTTTCAAATTTGACATTTTTCCCTTGAAATTAACCTTCCAATCAACCCATATGCAAAAAATTAGGTCAAAATACATTTTGTAGCTATTTTTAAAAAATTCACAAAAAACTGCTGGCGCAGACCCTTATAAATAAGGTATTTTTAGCAGGTTTTTGTGGATTTTTTAAAAATAGCTACAAAATGTATTTTGACCTAATTTTTTGCATATGGGTTGATTGGAAGGTTACTTTCAAGGGAAAAATATAAAATTTGGAAAAAAAAAGTTTTTTATGCCCTAGAATTAGCCGTGATGCATGAGTGATGTATAGAGCATGATGTAGGTGAGCCTTCTCCTATATATATATATTTGAGATTTAATTTGTATGATGTTAATGATTGGGACTGATTAGAATTAATAGTTAATTAATCTCATGTTGAAAGTTAATGCTTTGGTGATAAAACCTGAAATCGATATCTAATAGCCAATGAAAATTATGTTAGAATCCATGTTTAGGTTTGTAGTTACTTTTTAATCGAATCAATGTTTAGTAAGTCTTAAATTGAAAGATACTAAGGATTTATAGATTTGTTCTTGAGGAATTTTGGGTTAATTTGATTATTGATTGAAATCATGTTGAAAACCCTTATTTATGATGAGAAATCATAGGATTCTTTCCTCTAGATGTTAGTTTTAGGTTATGGTTGTGATACCCCATAATTTTAATTGCTTTATTTTATTAATTTAATTAGGAGAAAATTAAATTAGAAATTAGTAAATACTAATTAGCGAGATAAATGATTAATATTTTTTGGAATTAATATTTACTTGTGTGTGATAAGTAAATAACTATACGATTTATTATAGGTCGCGTATGAGTGTTAGCGACGGTCAAATTGGTGATGGGTCGATAGGATGTTACATCGACAGATTAATATAAGTTATGCGAGATGCCTAGGTACACACGTATCGGGCTTGCATAATGAAAAGTTAGCATAATTGGAGTTGGGTGACTCGGATGACATTTTCTAGTGCACCGATGATTCGCAAAGGGTTGAAATAGTCCAGAATGGGTACACGAGTATTGTGTTTGAGTTCCGGGGACTTTTTAGACATAAAAGGGCCTGTATAAGGGCAAAAAGGTCATTTTCTATTATTAATTAAAGAGAAAAACGGGATTTAACTTTTCGAAAGACTTATTAGGGTTGGGGAAGGTGGATGATAGTCGGACTTTCACTTTCCAAGTAAGAGGTTGAGAGAAAAGAACCCTAGAGAAGAGAAAATTGATAAGAAGGAAGGATTTGAAGAGAAGATTCAACCCGGAATAAAGAACTTTGGATTTGTAATCCATTAAGGCAGTAAATACTTGCTTTATGTCGCATTTCAATTTGTAGTTAATTACTTTCTTGAATTATATATGAGTTTTAAATCTTGAATCTGTGATGATTTTCATGTTAGATTTATATACATAGCGATGTGATTGGGTTATATGGATGATCTATGAACTAAAATTCTGGGAATTCGGGTATAGAGAACCCTAGAAACGAAGTTGGGAGATTAGGGATGAATCCCGCCTAAGAAAAAAGGGCTTCAGGTCCGTTCTCTGGAATCTCGTTCGAAACCCGTTCGAATGAGGTACTGTTTTTCTTTCGAATGAGCTAGGTTTTCCGTTTAAACGAGGTGCTGTTTTGCGTTCGAACGAGATGGGTGTTTCGTTTGAACGACCCGTGGTTTTGGGTCGAGTTTGGATCGGGGAAACGTTTCGGGTATTTTTATGAACTCGAGCGAGTGGATAGTTAATTAAAAATAGATTTGTGTTGCAACTTATTGGTGGAAATTTAATAATTAACTAGGGTGCTCAGATGAGGGACTAGTTAAGTAAATAAATCAAAAAGTTAGGATGAACTTCGGGATTTGGATGAACCGTGCACGGTGGGGATATGTGTACGGGTTCAGTAATTATTATATATACATATAAGAGGGAGGTGTGTGTGTGTATATATATATATATATATATATATATATATATATATATATATATATATATATATATATATATATATATGAATGTGTGTATGCTACTTGCTTGTTAAACACACCTACCCGATAGTGCTATCAGAGGAGGTTCAGCGCACTGGGCAGTCCACCCTGACGTTGACCATCAAATATTGAATTGATTCCCGAGGTCATAGTACTATTGCATGGCCACTATTCATGTATGAGGATAGGTGTTAGCTTGAGTTCGGTTGGGTGCGATGTGGTATGGTCGCGACCCAAGGGCGTATGTTTATGACCACCTCCATTGTATGTGTATTCGCTTGGGATCGGTGGTGTGATTCCGACCCGATATCTCGGTGTGAGGCGTGATGTCTGGAATCGGATAACACACAAGGAATGTATCCGCGAGGTCCAAGCTCTGGGGATACGGTTATATGTATATAGTGAGATATATATATGTATGATCATATGATATAGCATGTGTATCTAAATGTAGCACGAATGCGGCTATATATGTTTATCTCGTGCTTATTTGAATTATAGCAAGTATGTCGCTAAAATATTTTTTTAAATGAATACCTAATGAAGGTAATTAAACTTAACTAATAGAGAGTATTAGTAGAGTTGGTCTTACATAATAGTTGTATATCCTAGTTAGATCGGGTAGTTTAATTAGGAAAATTAAAATGAGCGCGTTAGGTGCGCACTGTAGTTGAGAGGTGAGGTTTATCTCAAGTGAGTGTGACCGGTTAATCTTGAAAGTAATACACTATGGTTTTAAATGATTTTAAAACAATTATTTACTTGCGAAAATATTTTACCCCACGGGCTCTGACCCATATATTCTTGTCTTTTCTTATTTGTCTTTTTACACCCCAGGTGCACATCAACAACAATCGAGACAACAAGGATAAGTCTGTTCTTGTCAATGGTAGCTGTTGATCTTTGCTTAGACGTTTCCTTCATTTTTGCTCTAAATATGATCAGTTATTTCCTATTTATTATTGGGCGTGTTGCCTATAGATGATAGACTTATTCTCACTACAAACTTTACATTTTGTTAGACTTGTGTTTCAGTTTACATTGTGGATTCTATTTGGTGACTGATGGTTTATTCGGTTCATCCTTATTACTTATTTATGCATGATGGTTAATTCAGTTTGTGTCGTTGTGTGGATTATTCTTATTATTTATATTATATTATTATTTGTAACAATGATGCTGAGAATGATCTATAATGAGATTCCTATTTTATTTTGGTAAAGGATTGATCACACGGTATTAAAATAGGTGGGGTGTCACACTGGTATGATGAGGATTCGATTGAAGACCTTAGTGGGGCTTTAATGGAGGTTTTTGAGGAGTTTTGGGGCTAATTTTCGTAGTTGGGGATGGAGTATAACGTCTTTTTCGTTTTAACGAGGTACCTTTCTCGTTCGAACGAGATACACTTTCTTGTTCAAATGAGGTCCATTTCTCATTTGAACGGCTTTGAAAATTTATGTAAGTTGTGCAGAATCGAAATGCGAAGGCATGGGCGTTGGTTTCGTATTTTTTTGATTTTTTTGGATTTGATTTGATTTTTCTACTAAACGGTGCGCGAGATTGAAAGCTGAATTTTGTGATTATTAGTTGAGACTTTACTTTAGGATTACGACACCGAATTTAGTGATGGATCAGACTTGGTTAATATCCGGTGTTAGGATTTAATTAGAATAGGTAAACGCGAGAGTGAGCGGTATCATATGGTCGTATGTATATATCAAGCTTAGGGAGTAATGAGTAAAGGTGTTTAAGAGAATGAATTCAGGTCTTGAGAAGATATAAGTTGTGAAATTAAACGAGGAAACATATATCACTACACCAAAACTGCCCCTTATCACGGTCAAAAATCGTGACAAGGCAAACTTGTCAACGTCAAAGACCGTGACAAGTTTGGGGGTGACAAAAGAAATTGTCACGGACTTGTCACGATCAAATTCTGTGATAAATCTAAGCAGAATTAAAAAAAACTAATGGGCAGTATGGCCATTGCCATTGCCTAGCAGTATATTTGTACCTGTTTAAGTATATTTAAACATGTCTAAACAACATATATATCAACCAACATTCAATTCAAATATTCGATATCCAATATCCAAATCAAATAAATACAAATAATGTCATGGACTAGGGTCTTGAACATATCGGAGAAGGAAGGTAGGCCACACAACATATGAATTGATCCATCCATCAATTCACCGAACGCCGCATTGTTGTTCCAACCACAAAGGTGCATTCTCTCTTCCGGATACAATATGGGTGACGCGAACCTTTGCCTCTATATCTTGCATGATACATCCATGAACCACGCTACCCGGGTGTGTGTTATGTTCCCTCAACCCCCTAGCTATTGGCGTGTCACCAAAGAAGTCTATTAAAAACACGCTTGTCTAACCCATTATTGACATAGGCCGTTCGACGGGGGTGAAGATGGGAAACGGATCATATGCAGGCGACAAGTCCATGCGAATCGACGATGAGGGTGAGAGAGATGGAGCAGTGGCGTCCTCATCTACCTCCTTCCCCTTGCCCTTGCTCTTACATGAGGTGGACCCCAACTGATGCTTCATGAAGGCGTACATATCTAGGACCGTCGTCTCCAACCTTTCTAACTTATCGTCATGGGTGTCCACCTTACGTGCCAAACAGGTGTTGCTCATCTCAATCCGGGTGAGTCTCGACTCCCCCACCCGAGAGCTCACCCCCTAGTCCTCCCCTTGTGATCTGCCCCGAGCACTTGGCTTAGTACGTCCGTAGCCAAATATGCTTTGTCGGCATCAGACTGCTTGTCATGCACTTCCTTAAGCTTTGCCTGAAACGACAAAAAGTACACAATTAGTTAAGTTAATAAAAAAAATTAAAACACAATTAAAAAAATTAGACAATTGTAAGATATTTTTATAACTTACATTCGTGGCTGCCACGCTCGGGGACACCTCCTTATCCTTGCCCTTCTTCGTTCGAATTGCCACATAGTCATCGAGCCTATGTGGCCTATCCCTAGGGCCAATCTCCATCTCCTAAAATAAAATAATGCAGAATTAGTATGTAACGCAAAGTAATGTTAACATAAAACTAAAATTAAAGAAAAATAAAAACTTACCATCCTGTGCTCCACCTCGGCGTAAGACATCTTCCCGGAGTAGCGCACGTCCAACTTTTTTTCTCGGTTTGCCCTCCTCGATTGACGAGATGTCAATTGCCACTCCTCGATCTCATTGTCGACAAACTGTTGCCGCTGTGCCCATGAGATTGGATCCTTCATCGGTACGGTATCACGTACTCTCATAATGGACTCCCGGGTCTGCCCATAGTACCATGCCTGCATGTTTTTCTTCCACGTTTTATATTGATCTCTCAATTGTTTAAACGTGGAGTCATGGACATGTGGGGGCAGGCCGAATTGTTCCTGCTAAATAAATATAAGCCAAAAAGAAAGTAAGTGTTAGTTGTATTTAATTTATAAAATATAATAGCATATATATATAAATATAAATATAAATACACTACATGTAGTGCCTTCCAGATGGCCATCTTGAGCTTATTTGACACCTTCCTCCAATTCGTGTACCCCGGGCCGACGATCGACTTGAGCAACTTCAGGTATCTAGCCAGTAAGGCCGTCTTGTTCTCGACGACGGATCCCAATTTGCCCCATTTTGGGGGCCTAGTGGCAGACGAGCCTTTGTCGCCTCCGCTACCGTGATGCCCCGATGAAGACATTTTTTGCAAAAAATGTTGTTATTAGTACACACATGTATATGAGAAAATGATCAAATCCAAATGAATTAGAATATTGTATAAGTTAACGACATTCTAAATCTAAAAATATTGTTTCAATATCGTTTCATGTCATGGACTTTGAATTAATGCTTAAATTGATTAAATCAAAATTAACATATTCACTAACTAAAAAACCAATTTTGATTCACATTCGATAATAGCAAAGCACTAGAAGAATACAAGTTAACAACATTATAAATCTAAATATTGTTTCAATATCGGGTCATGTCATGGACTTTGAATTAATGCTTAGATTGATTAAAATCCAAATTAACATATTTACTAACAAAAAAAACCAATTTTGATTCAAATACGATAATAATAAATCACTAGAAGAATACACCCACCAGTTATTACAAGCAGTAAAATGATCAAGTACGAATGAATTAAAAGCATTAAACTGTCATCTGATTATAATAAAGTACTAGAATAATACACTCACTGGTTATTACAAATAATTGGAATACTTATTACAAATATAAGAATTGTTTCAAATTCGGGTTATCATAAAAAATGGATTGATATTCGGTAGGAGCACCCAAGTCATTCACACTACTGTTTAGACGCTTTGACGCATGTAGGACGATTGACCACTACTCATTGTTGATATACTCTGAGTAAAAAAATTTCTTGACTTTTAGAAAAGCACAAACAAATGGCTCATCGCTCATGTGTTCGTTGCTCTTCAACTTGGACAAGTCAACCATGATCAAATTAGTGCCAGGAGTAACTTTACAAGCATTAATATCCCGAACTCTTACCCAATCACAGTAAAACACAACCTCTTTGAAGCTTATATAGTCCAATTCAAATATATTTCGAATTACACCATAGTAAGTCATTTCAGCTTCAACGAGATTTTTATCTTTCGCGCTCGCTCGAAAATAAGTAAGAGCCTTGTATGAAATGTCCGAGTTCTGTACATTTTTATTTTCCTCGTACACCTTTGAATCGAATATGTTATCATTCAATTGATACTTTTTTGTACTCTTGCGCCATGAACAAGGGTCCAGTGGCTAGATGAACAAGCCTTGATGTCGCATCACCCGTCTTTAAGAGCTGAGAATATAGATAAATTAATTAGGTTAGTTGTTAAGCTTTATTGTAATGTGACATTTAATAAGAGACATTTTCATTATAATTACCTCGTGTGACAACCACAGCCTAAATTTGTTGTCTGATTGTGCCATCGTTTTTCATCTTTAATTATTCCCACACGCATCATACTTTCTGCATTGATCGTGACGAACGTATTATGAAATTAATCATGTATAAAAATTAAAATAATGTAAAAGTTAAAATAATATAAACTTACTTTTTCCATTCTTCGACATCTTCATGTGTGTCAACTAGATAACGATCTACTTATTCATGTTGTAAACTCATTAATATCACTCGTTTTCCCATAACCTGACCACCCTCATCAACGAACTCATCACTGTTATCCACACTTTTAAGGCTATGCATATATTCCCGAGTGTTGATTGATGACTCCATGGTGATGTATTCCTCTGCAGTTGATCCTTCAATGTATCGTGTATTCTTAACGTAATCTTTGAAAACTTTCATCAATCTTTCAGACATATACATCCACCGATATCTAACTGGGTCATAAAGAGGTGCCTTGTCGCATAGGTGTACCAATAAGTAAACACTTAAGTCAAATAGTGATGGGGGAAAGTACTTCTACAATACATAAATCTCTTCGGTTACTGCTACTTTTACGGCCACTATGTGATCTTGATTGACTACATTCTCACATTAAAGTGTGAAGCAAATTCTAATTTGCATAATAGCCCTACGTAAATCCTTGTGCTTGGAGAAACAATGCTTAAACAATAGAGGAACCAATTTCATGATCACATACCAATCGTGGGACTTACACTTATGTAAATCATGGGTAGCATAATTCAAAATCCTTTGCAAGTTGGATGAAAAATTAGACGGAACCTTCAAATTATATATTGTGTCTAAAAGCACCTTCCTTTCCTCATTCATCAAAGTAAACCCACTAGGAGGAATTATTGTCCTTCCTCTACTATCTTCTTTTAACTATAGTTGCGCCTTGCGTTTTAATGATTTAAGGTCTTTTCGTGCATTTTCTCCATCCTTCGAATGACTCCCCCCAAGGCATGTGCTCACAATATGTCTAGTGACGTTCTTCTCTGCGTGCATCACATCGAATACATGGCGCACCGGGTTATTCTTCCAATAAGGCAAGTCAAATAAAATTGACCACCTAGACCATGCCTTTCTTATTTTAGTTTCATTCCCAGTTAGAGTCTTCTTATTCTTGACATTCTTAAATTTAGGATTCTTACCTGGCATATTAGGGCTATAATCAGACGATTGACTTTTAATTTCTGAACCTGGAAGTTTTCTTGGAGGTAGCCTATGTTCAACCCCACTCGATAAAAAATTAGAATCTTTCTCAAATCTAAAACTATGAGCGGGGGATAAAAACCTCTTATGGCAATGGTATATATTTTTTAAGCTACTGGTGAGACGCATAGATTCAGTCTCCTCTCCACAAATAGGACACCCAAAATAACCATGTACTACACAACCGGATAATGTCCCATAAGCTGGAAAATCATGAATTGCCCACATCAATATAGCTTTCAGCGTAAACTCTTCTTTTTTAAAAGAGTCAAATGCTTACACACCATCTTCCCACAACTCATTTAATTTTTCTACCAAAGTAGCTAGGTAGACATCGATGTCCTCGCTTGGTACCTTTGGCCCAGTTATTAACTAAATAACATCGAAAATTTAGGTCTCATACACTGTGAAAGAGGGAGGTTGAGTGGGGATAGGATCACTGGCCATGCACTCTGATTGGTGCTTTGATTTCCAAATGGATTGAAACCATCTGTTGATGTTGCCAAACGAATGTTATGCTGTTCTCGAGAAAAATCAGGATACTCATAACTCATCCTCTTCTAAGCTGTAGAATCAATAGGATGACGCATGAGATTATTCCCTACTTCTGCCCTAGCATGCGAAGTCATTGCCTCCGGTATCCATGGTACTGTGAAAAACCACTTCAGTCTAAGCCCAACGGGAAAATATTTCAACACTTTTTGAGGCATTTTTAAGCTTGTGCCTTCCTTCCCAGTAGATTGGACATATCTAGGTTCATCACATACCAGACACCGATCGAGGTTTTTGACCTCCTTTTGGTATAGTATGCATTGATACACACAAGCATGAATTGATTTATACTTCATTCCCAAACCTTTCAAAATGTTCTTCATAGTAGGATAACTATTTGAAGCGTATTCTACTTGGGTAGCCAACCTTTCACCCAATTCAAAATTACGGTCATGCTATTTCTAGAAAAACCATATTGGGTCTTCAAACTATGCAAACTAACCATGGCATGTAAAGTTGTTTGATCTTTCTCACAGCCAGAGTACAACGACTGGGTCACCTTAAATTTTAAACTTTGGTAGTCATCGTCAAGATTTATCCCGATATCTTCATGAGAACCTGAACCTTGTACATCGTCAGTGACCTCATTATCTTCCACTTCATGAACTCTATACGTGTCATCAATTAAATCCTTTAGCATATTGTGATCTACATTGTCCTCCTTTCTTTGTACATCTATCGTAGTTGTTGAAGGTTGTTGTGAAGGTTGCTCGGGGACAAAAGGAACTTTCGATTCCCTGTGAAAAATCAAAAATCAATAACTATATTGCATACGCCATCTTAACAAATGTAGTTCAACTGTTTTACACTCAAACACCTTACCATTCCTACACTTAGCACACGAACATGTGAACTCTTCATTATTATGACATCTCTTTGCGTATTTCACAAATTCATAGGCATCTCTGCGAAACACATCTTCCAGTCTATTTGTCTCACCCATCCACTCTTTGTATTTAGGATATCCCATCACAGCTACTATAAACAATCACCTATTATGGGTAAGAAGCGTATATTCATGGATTAGTATAAACAAAAGTGTGAGCATTTAATTTCCAATAAATGATTTACTACAAGATTGACATTTCATCTTTCGGTGTTATATTCTAAAAATAATATGAATCATATTTCCTCCATCTCCTCTAAAGGGTGAGTGGTCCTATCCCATTCAAGACCGCATATTTCTATAATATACTTAAAAACTCATGCACATTGTTCCAATTTGAGGAAAATTCGGTAGCATATCCCTATAGTTGTCTAAGTACACGACATAGATTTGCAAGTGTAAGTGTTATTTCAATTTATCAATTGAACTAACACTTAACACCGCATCATCTAGTATGTACCCAGAGAAGATTAAGACACGGTAGCAGAACTCCCCCCAAAGTAACAAGTTTAAGCCACTAAGAATATTATTATACATAAACTATACCGTCCCAAACTGTTCAAATGGGACAATTCGAGAGATCTCATTATAGGGGTAATGACTCTCGAATGGGTCTAAGGGCTATTGAATGCGTACGCATAAGAACTAGAAGGCTAGTATCTATGCGCACTATATGTAATTTAAAGTCGTTATAAATGTTACATAATCGTTATGTCATGCATTCACATGATAATACATGCATCCATGCACCCCCCAAAGCAAGTGTTATAGAACCGTTATTTCATTTAATTATGACTTATTCATATTCGGTTTAATCACAACCCTAAATATTAGAAATGCCTAGGGCCAACCAACTCAATGACCAACTAAGTGTTCAAATCCACCAGTCAACAATAATTCAAGAATCCCAAACAATAATGCAAATAATAATGCGATATATGAGAAATTCCTAGGGCCAACCAACTCAATGGCCATCTAAATGTTCAAATCCACCAGTCAACAACAATTCAACACGCCAATAAGATCTATGTGTGTGTGTATATATATATATGTAGAGAGAGAGAGAGAGAGAGAGAGAGAGAGAGAGAGAGAGATAGATAGATGCACCAAAATGTGTGTAGAGAGAGAGAGTTGGTCGTCGGAATATGTGAGGAAGAGGAAAGGGGGTTGACCCTGCTGCAATTGGAGAGAGAAACCAAATACCAATTTCAATTTATACCAAAAGCCAAATACACACTATATACCAAATACCAAATGCCAAATACCAATTTCAATTATAATTTCAAATACCAATTTCAATTTCAATTTCAATTTCAAACACATGCACTAATACCCCCCCTCCCCCTATACTAACCCACACACATACACACTAAAATCTTGCCCTCCCCCCCACACACTGACCCTCCCCACAAACTAAAATCTTGCCCCACACACACACTGACCCATACACATACACACACACACTGACCCCAACACACACACACACACACTGACCCATACGCACACACACTGATCTCACTACACACACATTGATCACACTACACACACAAAAAGGAAAGAGAGAGAGAGAGAAATGTACTAGTTGAGAGGGGAGAGAGGCAGAAGTGAGAGGAAAGAGAGAGAGAATTACAGCAGTAGTTGGGAGAGGAGTGAGAGAAATAAAAGAGAGAAACAAAACGAAGGAAAGAAAATTGAAGCGGCTAGGGCATTTTGTTTTTAAAGTTGTCACTATCGTGTCATGGTCAAAGGCCATGACAACTTTATAATATTGTCACGATCTTTGACTGTGACACGATCGTTACAAACCTTGTGTCACGGTCTTTAACCGTGACAAGTCCGTGACAATTGTTATCACGGTCAAAGATCGTGACAAAAAATGCGTATTTTTTTCTCATGGTCTTTGATCGTGACAAGGATGGCCGGGTGAAAGGTGCTACTTTGGCCATTTTTGTGTAGTGTATGTACGTTACGAAAGAGTGTGTGTATATATATGGTTAGATGTACGCATAGTTCCGAGACGCAATAAACTAGGAGTTAAATTTAATAAGAATTGGGGTTGATAAACCTAAGAACATAAAAATAGTCCAGTGTTTAGGGATTTAGATATTTGGGTATGTGTACGCGGTATCCTACTTGGTGATATATATTTGAGTTGGCTTTGAGAGACAGTAAACCTAATTGAGATAAGGATCCAATGGTTATATGTTTGGGTATGCTTGAGTGTATGCGTTATCCTATGGTTATATATATATTGTGCACACACACACACACACACACACACACACACACACACACACACACACACATATATATATATTGCGTGTGTGTGTGAATTATGTGAACGCACCTTTACTTGTGATGAATCTATCGGTTTGGGGTTCGCGTTCGACATCAGATTGTGTACCATACGCCGCTTGAGATGTGATTTCGTAGTGGAGGTCATTATTTTAGATCATGCATTTAGGGATGTCCCATTCGTGATGAGAGAAGGTTATTTGACGGGAGCCATTATTGGGGTCGGGTATGGACCCGTTGGTGGTGCTACTGCGTATAATCGCCCCATCGTTTTATATGTTTTGCTTAAGCCTGTTAGCTGTCGAGTTCCTACGGACTTCCCGATAGAGGCATGAGATAGACACCAAAGGTAGTGGTCTTCGTGTGATGTGTGTGTGTGTGTATATATATATATATATATAATGAGAAAGAATTAATATAGTCTAATGATAGACAATTGATAATGAACCCTCTGTCATGTTAGATACTTTATGTGGTTGATTTGTATGTTCCTTGTGAGTGACATTGTAGGGGTAGATACTTGGGTTGTATTTTTACACGCGGAAGAATAAAACTTGGGAAACAAAGACAAAAATAAACCAAAATAAAAACACGAGTGATACCACGCGCCAAATTATTTTAAATGTTGAAACCCCACATGTGTAACCTAAAGGAATGGGAAGGATATAAAGAACCCAAAAAAATAGTAACTCTTAAGTTTTGAGTAAAATATAAACCTCTCTCTTTAAGCCTCTTTACAAAAGCATGAATAGTATTTTTCCTCTCCCATCTTTAACCCTTAATAATGAGTATTTAGACCCTAGCTTACACCAATATATATAGCTATAAGTTAGGTGCTTGGGCTAAACTAGGTAGAGAGTTTAGGTCTGATACTTGGGCATATGAACTATTCTAAGGACCCAAGAATAAATAATTAAATTATCTTCCAAATAAATAATCAAAAATATCAAATTATCATAATTTATTCCCTTTCTTTATTGAATCATAATTAATTCCACTAAATAATTACATCTGCACTTCAACTTAAATATCTTTAAAATCACTCGGATATAAAAAGGTCTAATTTGCAAAGTTGTTCATGGTACATTTTATGATTCTCCGCATTAAGCTTATGATACCCATTGATAAAATCAACTGTCTAATTTTACTAGACCTAGGATTCCCATCTCACGCAAACAAGTTGAACCCAACTAACCAGAATTCCTACTAATTGCAATTGATCGACATAGCATATAATATATTTAAATCATACATACAAGGCATTTATCACAAGCACGATTCCCATTTCCGATGAACTTGAGACATATTTATTAAAAAAATCATTACATGGTGTTGATACAAAAATTAGTCAGCTGACGTGGACCAATTGTACAAAGACGCGTGTCATCCTGCGTGGCATAAAATGTAATTACCGAGCTACTCAGCACATCGAGCTACTCAGCGTGCCGAGCTACTCAACGTACCGAGCATCTAGTCAAGAAGATTAAACGACTAAAGCAGACTCAATGAATATTCTTATCATGTACAGATGTATATGCCTATTAAATAACGACATATTGTCTATTCATACTGACAGTCCAAGGGATATAAATACATTGTAACATTCCCCATAACGGGGTAATCGATCACTTGCGATCATAATCAAGATTAAGGCAAAACACCTAGCAATACAAGACAGTGGATGTAAGCCATTATTGTTAAGGCTGAACCACTTTAAAAATCCTTTGTCTTATTCCTTTATTCATATTTATATGTGATTAATTAATTAGATCAAGTCTAGTTTTTTACATCAACATATTGGCGCCGTCTGTGGGAACGACTATACGTAGCGTTTTTCACTAAAAAAATTGATCATACATGGTTGAGATCCTAGAATCCAGCAATAGGAACAATGACGAAGTTCCTCCCAACCCGTCTTCTCCTCCAACTGTCCACGATCTCACGAGAATAGTGGCCAAATTAGCCTATGCAGGAGACCATGCGACAACTCACTCAGATTGTTCAAAATGGAACGCCTACCCAGTCAGGCCAATGAAGCATTCATAGAAACACTCACCTGCCGTCTTCGAGATCTAGACGTACTCTGTTCCCTCATGTTTTTTGATCCAGACATACCGAATCCCATCATACTGAGAGGTCCAGCGATCCCTCCTATCATCCTGGCCGGACATCTCCCATAAGAGTTATGGACTCTCAAGAAAATGTTACTCTAACTTCCGAATGAACAAGCGCTCTGGAAAGGTTGAGTAGAGTCTCTCCCTTTGATCGTTTGGGCCCTAGGAGGAATAGAAACCCTCCTTGAATTGCGTCGAGAAATTATCAATGACTAAGTGATTTAAGGGAAGGTTTTACCCAATCACGCCCTGCAGCTTGCACAGAAAGATCCCAAGAGGAGAATTCAGCGCAATCTGTTGCTCGGGCAAACAAATTAGTAGCTGGAAATGATGCATGGAAGGTATCCATTCAGAGGTTGGAAGACAGGTTAGAGGAAATGACTAAGGCTAGAAACCCTCTCCAAAGAACCTTTATCAAAGGATCTCCATTTATATAAGCAATGGTGGACTTTCCCACACCCTCAAAGTTTAAGACTCCTGTAGTTACGCCGAAGTATGATGGAGAGACCGGTCCTATTCTCCATATAGAGCAGTACCAAGCTGCTGTAGATATTTATGCGGTCCCAAATGAAATGATGTGTAGGGCATTCTCGGGAACCATCACTGGTTCTACTCAAATATGGTATAACCGCCTTCCTCGGGGGGAAATCATAACTTTCCATCAGTTGACTGAGCTTTTCACAGGAAATTTCTATTTTGTTGCAAAGCCAGTCAAGAGGGTAGCTTATCTGTTGAGCGTAAAGCAGGAGAAAGTACCAGGGATTACATCACTCGTTTTAACAACGAGAAACTGGAGGTAATAGACTACGAAGAGAAGATAACCATTAGCTCTGATGAGTGGTCTCTTACCGAATAAGCTGTATTACACTTTGGCCAAAGATCCCCCCAAATTTATGGCAGAGTTGATGGAAAAAGCATCTAAGATTATGAATGCCGAAGAAGCCATGGCTGCGAAGAAGAATATTGAGACAAAAGGCAGAGACTAAAGCTGAAGGCAGGTCAGAGAGGAAATATCAAAAGCATAATGGAGGCAGCAAGTAATCGAAAGGCAAGGAAACGATGGAGCACTTGAGGAAGTATGATAATTATACTCCCTTAAAGGTGGATATAAACCATATTCTGGAGGAGATAAAAAACACCGAAGAACTAAATTGGTCGAAGAAATTAAGGACAACTCTTAAAAGGAAGGATAAGTCCAAGTATTGCGAGTTCCATAAACACCATGGTCACACGACCAAGCGGTGCATAGCTCTCCAGAACGAGATTGAGGCACTTATTAAATGCAGGAAATTGAACAGGTTTGTTGATCTCCAGAACGGTGAGAAGACCAATAACAGAGCAAAACAAAGGTCTAAATCTCCTCCCCGACCAAGAGATGATAAGAAAAGGGACCATAAAGATGACTCGGAGGATGACCCTGATCTTCCCAAGAAGCCAAGGTAGCCAGAGCGTGAGGTATTTTCAATCCGTTTTGGTTCATTCGCATGTAATATGATTGCAGGTGGAGATGCAGGAGGATGGGGTCACACTGATGAAAGGAAAGCTTACCTCAATGAGGCCCAAGCTTGTTCCTATATACAACGGATAAATCTAGCAAAAGAGGATTGCCCGAGGAAGGTTAACAAAGATAAACTGGTCATCGGTTTTTCCAAAAGTGATCTGGAAGGTGTCTTGTATCCTCATGACGACCCTTTGGTGATCAAGATGAGGATGAAGGATGTAGTCATCTCAAAAGTATTGGTAGATAATGGTAGCTTGACCGATATCATATTCTACCCTTGCTTTGACAGTTTAAACTTGAAACTCATCCAGTTTGAGCCATATCACAGGCCCCACCTAGGTTTTTCTGGTGAAAAAGTCTTTCCACTTAGGACGATCAAGTTGGACACGCTTATTGGTACCTGGCCTGCTTGCAGAATAGAAAAAGTACACTTTTTTGTAATGGATAAAAATTTCCAATCAACCTATAATATAATCATGGGAAGAGTATGTCTGAAAAAGTTTGAAGCAGTGACATCCACGGTACATCAATGTTTGATGTTCTCGACCAACTTTGGTGGGGGACTTGTGAAGGGCGATTGAAAAGTAACTTGAGAATGCTACTATTCATCTTCCGAACAAGAAGAGTTGGAGGAGACCAGGAAGAAAACCAACACTTACCAAGTGGATGAGTCTGAAGATTCAGAGATTGAAACACTAGACCCCAGAGATGAAGCAGAGCTTGTGAAGGGTCAGGTCATGGAAGAAATGGAGAGCATTATTCTGGATAATGAACAATAAGAAAGAATAACTCAAATTGGAGCTTCACTTGATCCAATAATAAAGCAAGCGTTGGTGGCATTTTTGAGGCACAGAAAGCAAGCTTTCGCGTGGAGTTATGAAGATATGTCGGGGATAGACCTAGCCTTCCTATGCCATGAACTCAATGTTAATAAGGAGATCAAACTGGTGAAACAGTGAAGAAGGGTCTTTAGTCCAGAGAAGAACCAAGCTATTCAAGAGGAAGTTGAGAAACTGCAAAAGGCCTCTTTTATTGAGGATGTCAAATATCCTGATTGGTTAGCCAATGTGGTGATGGTAAAAAATAAGAACAATAAATGGAGAATGTGCATAAATTTCACAGATCTAAACAAAGCCTGCCCAAAAGATCACTTCCCTCTACCTCTAATAGATCATCTGGTGGATGTTACTTCGGGGCATGAATTATTGAGCTTTATGGATGCTTACTCCGGCTACAACCAAATTAAGATGAAACCAGAAGACAGGGAGAGTACCTCTTTTATTACCCCAAGGGGAACATACTGTTACAATGTCATGCCTTTTAGTCTTAAAAATGCAGGTGCTATGTACCAGCGGCTAATGAACAAGGTGTTCGCAGAACAGATCGACAAAAACATGAAGGTTTACGTCGATGACATGCTGACCAAGAGCAAGAAAGCTGCTGACCACATAGCTGATCTGAGTCAAACATTTGATCAGTTGGATAAATACCAAATGAATCTGAATCCAATCACATCCATTTTTGGCATACGAGAAGGCATGTTCCTCGGGTATATCATGAATCAACGAGGTATTGAGGCAAATCCTGACAAGATCAAAGCCTTGCTATAATTACAATCTCTAACTACGAAGAAGGAAGTACAAAGCCTCACAGGGCGTGTTGTAGGTCTCAACAGGTTTGTCTCACGAGTAACTGACAGATGTCTCCCATTCTTCAATACACTTAGAAAAACTTTCGAGTGGAATGATGAGTGTGAGAAGGCATTCTAAGAGTTGAAGAGATATTTAGGGGCACCTCCATTGATGTCCAGGCTGGTAGTGGGAGAAAAATTATACTTTTACCTGGCTATTTCGTAAAGCGCAGTCACTTCAGTGTTGATCAGAGCAGAGAACGGAGGGCAAAAGTCGGTGTTTTATACGAGCAAGGCATTTCGAGGAGCAGAGATTATATATCCAAAATTGGATAAATTGGCATTAGCGTTAATTGAGGCGAGCAGAAGATGAAAACTTACTTCCAATACCATACCATAGTGGTATATACTGATATGCCACTTAGACAGGCTTTGCATAAGCCAAAAAAATCTGGAAGACTTATGTATTGGGCAGTGGAGTTAGGTGAGTATGACATTGTCTATGAGCCAAGTGTAATACCCCGTATTTTTATGCTATATTAATTTGGGTATTTATTAAATTTAATGCGAGTGAATTACTTAATAAAAACCCGGAAATTAATTATGTTATAATTATTAACGTGACGAGAGTTAGTAATTATGGAAAATTTGTTGAATATTACTAATGAGCAAAGTAATATATTATATTGATTATATTGAATGTCATGAGTGAATTAAATGACTATTTCAGAAATTTAAGTCGGGACGTGCCCGTGTCACGTCGGGACTAATTTTGTTAAATAAAAAGTGAATATTTTATAAGTTGTTCGTATGGTCGTTTTGAGTGCGCCAACGCGTCCGGAAGGGTCGAGATAGTCAGAAAAGTGTACCCGGGGGTTTAGTTTGGGTCTCGGGGTATTTTTAGGCCTAAATAGTACCCCGGGAGGGCATTTTAGTCATTTTACATAATTGGGTAATTAAACCCACGAAATTCAGCAACCTATATCAGCCATTTAGGTTAGCCTTTAGGGTTAGAATATCCAGAAATCAAGTGAGGGCCATTGGAGAAGAGAGGAGAGAGCTCCAAGGCCATTCAAGGCCAAAAAGTCACCGGTTTGCACCGCCGCCACCACCACCGCGAAGATCGCGAGACGAGGAACGCAGCCATACCAAAATCAGCCGTGAATCAGAATACCAAAAATCCCAGGCAAGTGTTTAACTTGCTATTTTCGTTGGTGCAAATCTTCATATTAGTTTAGGAATGATTTGTGATGAAAACTATGGAAGAAAACCCAATCTTTGATAGGAAAACCCATGTAGTATTGATATATATGTTGATTCTGGAATCCCTTGCCATGTAGAGGTAATAAACCACGAAATTTGGATGATCATAAGAAAGAAATTCTGGAGAAAGAATTGTTAGAAATCTGTTTAAGAAAATTCTAGGGTTCTTGATAATTGGACATAATTTTAGGTTGAAAATCCATGTTTAAATGATGAATATGTACATGCCTTACGTTAGAATCATCTAGTATATTGTTATAATGATAGTAGTAGAATTCTGGAACAATTGGAACTTGAAAATATGGATTTGGTGTAATTTTGGTGAGGAAACCCGTAACTGCATTCTGCAGAATTTTTCCCAGACCTGCTTGATCGATCGATCGAGCCTAGAGCTTCGATCGATCGAAGGTTCGATCGATCGAGCCCCAAGCTTCGATCGATCGACCCCTCCTGGCAGACTCCTAATTCCCTCTTTAAATGAGTTAAATTCAAATTGTCGTGAAATAATTCTTGGGCATTCTTGATAAAATGATTTGGGAGACATTGAGGACCAGTAGGGCATATGAATGAATGTTAGGACCTTTAATCTTCAACGAGAAGGGTATTTATGGGACTTTTACTTTAGGGTTGGTAAACTTATAAATTTAAAGGGTGAGGTGCGTAAGAGAGTTACGTTGGAACCTAACAAAGACACAACTGAATTTCAGATTTGTGAGGATATAGCCACGAGTGTTAGGTAATAAGTGAGAAAACCCTTCGAGTTAAGGTTAGGAATGAAACCTTATACGTAATTCTATAAATGTGAAATTAAGGATAAACGGTATAATTATGGGTGACGAGAAGAACCTATATTAATATGATAAAGTGGTATATTTATATGATTGTGTGTACATATATTATATACATGTGAAAAACATACCGCGCTACTTGCTATCCTTGAGGTTACGGCGCTGGGACAGTCTTATCTCGATGGGATCTTTATGGGGGATATTGACTGGTACCCTAGAAGATAGATATCCTTGGTACAGGCTATCAGACCAATAGTTCAGACGGTCCTAAGAGACGTGAGGGTATGTACTGACCTCTTAGAGACTTGGAATCTATGCTTCGCCTCAATCTTGTTTTGTGTATTTATGTTATTACAGTTCGAGAGTGATTCCGAACTTGTATACCCCTTAGTGTGAGCGATACGGAGATTGGATAGCAGAGTAAGCCTGCACCATAGTTTGTATGTTGGTGCTGTTGGGATATATATATATATATATATATATATATTATACGAGTGCTTAATATATATATCTGAATTGGGGAATTTAAACTATTGCTGTAATGTAGTAAGTGAGATATAATTCTGGACTATAAATTATGAATACTTGTTCTGAAAAAGTATAATATGTCACTGGAAAACTTTATTGATTTTATAAAGTTAAAATGGAGAACTTGGGTTACTAATTGGAGCACCCTTTTTAAAAATGGAATCGTTGAATTGTAAATCTTACGAGTAAGCTAAGATAAGTTAAATCTTTTAGGAAGACTAGTGCGATAACTGATTAAAACAAACCGTGGGGAAAGTTAGTGCGATAGGTGTGCACATTAGAAGAGAGGTGAGATTTTCTCAAGAGAGTGTCGCACTAATATGATGTTGCATTGTCCTGTATCATTTTAAATACTTGCTAAACGTATTTTAAATCAAACACACTTTCGGACTCTGACCCATTTCTTTTCTCTCTCTCTCTTGTATGTATATGTATATTTTCAGGTGCCCAGCCACAGGGGCGTCTTGCTTAGGATCCTTTGAGAGGAACGTGCTGCAACTTAGGTGGGAGTTGCAGGTCACTTGCGTAGACGGCTTCCTTTATTGACTCCATCTCTAGCATTCTCATTTATTGGGCATGTGTCGCCCTTTCCATTATTTCATTTGTTATTGGGACATTTATATTTCAGTTGTTTTCCAGTATTGTTCTATGGGATTTATTCAGTATGGATTTGTGACTTTAGTTTTCATACGTTGACATTCGATTGATGAATGTATTATATTATTCGGTTTATTGTGGTGTGATTCTTAAATTGTAGAAATGTTGTTTTAAATAAATAAATCTTTTCTTTAATTAAAATTCGGAAAGTATGTATAAAAATGGTTTTGACACTTAGCTTAATTATTTAGGGTGTTAAATTGGAAAAAATTATTTTTATCGACAGTGATGCTGAGATTGAACCAACTGTTTACCATGATTTAATTTAATAAAGGAGTGATCGCCCGGTATTTAATTAGGCGGGGTGTCACACCAAGGTCTTCTCTCAAAGGGCAGGTAGTGGCAAATTTCATTACTAAATTCACTTACCCAGATACCTCCAACCAACAAGGCCCTAATGCAGAGCAACTAAAGGATGTTGGAGGATCGTCAGAAATAGGCTCCGACCAACTCCCAACAACAGATCAGATCGAAGGTATAATGAGCGAGCAACAAAAATCCTCTGAGAAAGGACTGGAGTTGAGGGATTATAAAAGGAAGCAACAAATATTCCATCAGGGGACTCTGTCTGACCAAGGGTTTGATAATTGTATCCCTGTGTGGAACTTGTATGTTGATGGCTCTTCGTGTTCCACAGGCTAAGGAGATGGAATAATTCTTAATAGTCCTGATGGATTAGACATTGAATATGCTCTGCATTTTCAATTCAAAGCTTCCAACAACGAAGCTGAGTATGAAGCAGTAGTTGTGGGACTCAGTTTAGCTAAATCACTGAATGCGAAGCAAGTTACGGTGTTTAGTGATTCACAACTAGTGGTCAATCAGATGCTGGGGCTGTACGTAGAAAAAGGAGAATTTATGTCTAGGTATCACGCTAAAGCTATGGAGATTGCATCCAATTTTGTGGCAGTTCAAGTGATTAGAATATCGAGACTGGAAAATACTAGGGCTGATGCACTAGCTCGGTTAGCCTCAGCAACCCGCACCGAGCTGCGAAGAACGATTCCTATTGAGATACTTACAGACCGAAGCATTGATGAAGATTTGATGGTGAAGTTCATAACTTTGGATATGGGACCTTACTGGATGGATTCCAATAGGGCTTACATCAAAGAAAGCATTTTACCAACCGGCCAACTAGCAGCCAAGAGGCTGAAGTTCAAAGCTGCTAGGTATGTTTTAAACAGTGGAGTTTTGTACAAAAGAGGTTTGATAACTGGTCTACAGAGATGTGTTCATCCATCAGAAGTTAAAGATTTGATAGAAGAAATTCATGAAGGGTCTTGTGGGGCTCATATAGCAGGTCGGACTCTTCTGCAGAGGATAACGATGCAGGGATACTATTAACCAAAGATGTGAGCTGATTGTACAGCTTATGCTAAGAAATGCGATAAATGTCAACGGTTTTCTACCATACGAATAACTCCCCAGGCATTATTAACACCAATCACTTCCCCTTGGCCATTTGCCATGTGGGGAATAGACTTGGTTGGTCCTCTACCAACTACTAGAGGACGATCCAAGTACTTAGTGGTCATTGATGATTTTCACCAAATGGGTGGAAGCTGAACCTCTCATTGACATGGCCTATGAAAGGGTATATCAGTTCACGTGGAAGAATATTATTTATAGATATGGTCTGCCACATGCTTTCATCACCGATCATGGTACCCAATTCGATAATGAGGAGTTTGTTGTGTACTATCAACAGTCCAATGTTCAGAAGATTCATTCTGCACCAGGTCACCCCCAGAGCAATGGGAAAACAGAGGTCACTAACAGAACTTTGTTGAACAGGTTGAAGAAATGGTTCGATGATGCGAAAGGGAATTGGATTAACAAACTGCATTCTATGTTATGGGCTTACCGAATAACTCCCCAAACAATAACTGGGGAATCTCCTTACATGTCGGCCTTTGGAAGTGAAACAGTCATATCACTGAACTGGGTCTACCTACTCACTTGGTGCTTAATTTCAACACCCCAATAAGCGATTTGATGAGACGCTTAGATTTGGACATGGTCGAAGAAGTCCGAGAAGGCGCAGTAATCCGCAATGCTGCTTATTAGGAACGGACTGCCATGTTCTACAATAAACGGGTAAAGATATGTGATCTCAAGTAGGGAGATAATGTACTCAAGAAAGTCATTCAGAAGCATAATAAGCTAGAGGCCAACTAGCATGGGCCTTATCGTGTCACAACGGTTGTTCATCCTGGAACCTATAGAATAAAAACTTTAGAGGGGGAAGAATTCAAAAATGCGTGGAATGCAGAGCATCTGCGCAAGTACTATCAGTAATGTAACCACACATATACATGTACCCTATTGATTCAGTATAAATGACAATGATGTTTTCCCAATATTTATTTTTTTTATTTTTTTTGGAGTACTAGTGCTACACACTACACTTGAACTTTGCAGCAATAATCAAGAACAACCAACTAAGGTTGGTCAGCACATCAAGAATCACCAACTAAGGTTGGTCGTCACATCAAGAATCAGCAACTAAGATTGGCCGGCACAACAAGAATCACCAACTAAGGTTGGTCGGCATATCAACAACCACCAGCTAAGGTTGGTTGGCACATCAACAACCACCAACTAAGGTTGGTCGACATATCAACAACCACCAACTAAGGTTGGTCGGCAACCAACAAGGTTGGCATAACAATCATTCAAGGCAAGGCCTGTTTGATTATGGGTGACCTCAATAGGCATCTAAAACTAGGTAAGAAGATGGGTGACCTCAAGGGGCATCCACTGCCTAGGCACCAAGGTAATCTAGAAAAGATTGCTACAACTAACCAGGACCATGGGATGAAAATAATTCCATTTCTTAGGCACTTGTGGGTGATACGTAACTACAACTAGGCAAACAAATGGAGCAAAGTTCCATTGTCTTGACAATTCAAACAAAATAGGACAAATTGTCCCTTTATAAAGATATATACTCATCAAAAGATAACATGATAAGAAAAACATCATACAATTAATTTATTTCCAAGGAAACTTGTCACACCCTAATACCATTAGGATATAATTAACTAAATAGTTCACAAACCACACTTATTATTTATTTATTTTGTAATACACATTAAAACAACTTCAAGGTTAAAATGCAGAATACTAAAAATCTAATCGTTTTTAGGAGACATAATTTATACAAAACTCCTATACCATTTAACTTAATTACAACTAGTACAATGTATAAAACAAAACTGAAGAGACCCTACTACTATTCACTCAACCTCCTAGACCTGACAGTGGCAACTTCAAAACCTGACAATGTAAACATATAAAACCATGAGTTTAAAAACTCAGTGAATGTACTACATCTCTATATAGTAAAAGTACTATATTAACATCTCCACATATCAATATATATATGTCCATATCTGTGCCAAATTAGGCCATATACATATCCGGAGTTAATAAACCCCACATCTCCTGCCCGTAGGAAATAATCATATCCATAGGTTTTAATAACCTAACATCTCCTGAATTGCATAGCAACTCAACATATCTTGACTTTTATAAAGCCATAACATCTCAACATCTCTTGACTTTTAATAAGCCATAACATCTCAACATCTCATAACTTTTAATAATCCATATCATCTCAACATATAATACATACACATCATATCCATAATCAACTCAGTAAGTACACTCTCATTTGGTTGTCAACTAGGTATTCACGTTTCCCTCGGGTGGAGCTGAACTCGATTGATTTGACCTTACACCTGTTAATCCAACTAAATCAGTACCGAATCTCAATCATAAGTATTATCTTAATATATCTATGTAACTTTAAATGACTATACAACAACAATATATTTCTACTCAAGTCACATTCAATGAAACATGTGTAACGACAAAACCATGGTATACATGTTGATAAAGTTATGGACATTCAAATGTAGGAAATAACTCATAAGGAATTTATAACTAAACCCAAGTAAATATGAAAGCATACTTCTCAATGTATATACACATGAAACATGTACTCAAAATACTCTTTGGAAAGAGGAGATAACAATATTCTTTTACGGGTTATCCAGTATGGCCTCAAATTATTATCCTCTATACTCAACCATCCTATATTCATAAATTGTATAAATATAGGTGTCCAACCTTATCAATATTAAAACATATATGAATATAATTTCCATTAAAAGTGACGGTGTAATTTTTCAAGCTTCCTAGGGCAAGTTATGACCATTTCTTTATAACACGAGAAATCTGCCCTACAAGCTCCTCTATTGTTCCTTCAACTTCTAAGAATTTTCATAATTTTTTTACAACGTAACTTTCCATGATTTTCAACCCATTTTCATTACATGTACTGAATAGTATAGAATTAATTTTTCATAATTTTTTGACTTCATTTTCTATCTCAAAAGCTTGACCAAACTCAGGGCATACTGAAATAAAATATACAAATAACAACTATATACCAACTTAAAAGCATATCTAAGGCCTAACCACAAGGAGTTAAATTATAATTCTGGGATATGATATGAATATATAAGTCTAATTTCATATTCAATTGGAATTTCTCAATCACAGTAAGCATACAAAGAGACATGCAAGTTTGAATACAAGGGGTTTCAATACAAAGCAATATGACATATAAACACCACTTATCTCACATGTGAACAAATACTTATTATCACAAAGGAGTATGGAATTTTAACCCATAATTCACGATTTATATACTTTGAAATAAGTATAATACAAGATTAAAACAATATTAATCACATAATTATACCTTGGAAACACTTTAAGGATTTTCTTGGAATTTTCGTAGCTTTTCTTGTAATCTTTTCTTCCTTAACTTCTACTTTCTCTTTCCTCAAGCAAAACTCTCCAAAACTGAACTTAGGGTTTTATTTTCTGAATAAATATGTTAGAAGAAGAGTTTTAGGTCGGCCAAGTCTTCCTCCCAATCCATACAATCAAATTAAAATATTTGGTTTACTAAAAGACAATTTACCACTTAAAGGAAATGGACAGATTTGCCCCTTGTTCGTAAATTCGACCTAAATTCTTACTCGGATATCCGTTTAATGCAACATTTGTTGTGTTACAACCCTAACTCACTTGTATAAAACTATCTATTTTTACCTCAAGTCAATTGTTATGTTATAAAGGTCAAAAATAGTCTTAAACAGGGACATTTCTATCGAAAATAACAAAATTTTGTGTTCGTACATAACTCGACATTTCACGATTTATGAAAGTAGGATTAGACTAAACATAATCACTTAGAATTAGATATACTAATAACACATTATTTATATCACATAATATAAACATGATTTAAATATAATTTATCATAATTATATCCGGGTTCTCACAACTTCCCCCCTTAGAAAATTTCATCCCCAAAATTTAATATAAAGGCCACTTACCAAACAAATGGGGATACTGTTTCTTCATGCTATCCTCCATTTCCCAAGTAGCTTCTTTAATTTCAGGTCTCATCCAAGGGAATAACTTTATTTCTCAATACTTGCTCCTTACGATCAATAATTTCCATTGGTTCCTCGATGTACGACAAGTCTTCCTTCAGTTCAATAGGTTGTGTTTTCAATTGATGAGATGGATCTGCCAAATACTTACGAAGCTTAGATACGTGAAACACATCATCTAAAAAGGATAAATCTGGAGGTAAATCTAATCTATATGCCAGGGTCCCAATTCTTTCTAGCACTTCATATGGTCCAATGTATTTTGGACTTAGTTTCCCCTTTTTTCCAAATCTCATGACGCCTTTCCATGGTGAAATACGTAGGAATACAAAATAGCCCTTCTGAAATTCCAACGGACACTTCCTTTTATCTGCATAAAATTTATGCCTGCTTTGCGCTATCTTTATCCGTTCCCGAATCATTTTAATCTTTTTTGTTGTCATATCTATCAATTCAGGACCCAAAAGTTTCCTTTCACCTACTTCACCCCAACACAAAGGCGTTCTACATCTCTTCCCATATGAAGCTTCATACGGAGCCATACTAATGGTGGACTGATAGCTATTATTATACGAGAATTCCATCAATGGCAAATGATCATCCCAACTACCCTTGAAGTCAAATACACAAGCTCGTAACATGTCTTATAATATTTGAATCATGCTTTCAGATTGCCCATCGATTTGCTGATGAAATGCAGTGCTGAACTTAAAACTTGTGCCCATGGCATTCTGTAAACGAGGACAAAACTTAGAAGTGAACATTGGATCTCTATCTGATACAATTGACACTGGTGCCCCATGTAAATGGATAATCTCATCAATGTACATACGTGCATACTTGTCAACAGTGTAGGTGGTCTTAACTGGAAGAAAATGGGCCGACTTTGTCAATCGGTCTACAATCACCCAAATAGAATCATTCCCCTTTGGTGACCGTGGTAATCCTGTAACAAAATCCATCGTTATATGCTCTCACTTCCATTCTGGAATAGGCAATGACTGCAATAATCCTACCGGCTTCTGATGCTCCGCTTTCACTTGCTGACATATTAAACATTTAGCTACAAATTCTGCAATCTCACATTTCATATTGTTCCACCCGTAATACTCTTTCAAATCTCTGTACATTTTGGTACCTCCCGGATGCATAGAGTAAATAGAACTATGTGCCTCTTCTAATATATCCTTTTTTAAGGGTGTATCATTCGGTACACAAATCTTGTTTTTATAACACAACGATTCATCATTCTTAATCTCAAAGTCACTCTGTTTACCATCCAGGACATCTTGTTTCTTTTTCTCAAGGAATGGATCACTGACCTGCAAATTTCTTATGCGTTCTGCCAATAAAGGTCTCATTATGACATGTGCTAATAAGCCTCCCCTTTTTGAAAAACTTAATTCAATACCCATCGATGCCAAGTCAAGTATATTTCCCACACGTGCACATTGTATGCAACCTAGAATCCCCAATGATTTTTGACTCAAAGCATCTGCTACTACATTGGACTTACCAGGATGATGATGAATGGTACAGTTATAGTCTTTAATCAGCTCTATCCAACGCCTCTGCCTCAAATTTAAGTCTCTTTATGTAAATAAATACTTCAAACTTTGATGGTCAGTGAAAATTTCACAAGTCTCTCCCTATAAATGATGTCTCCATAATTTGAAGGCAAAAATAATAGCCGCAAGTTCTAAATCATGTGTAGGATAATTACGGTCATGCGTCTTCAGCTGTCTAGATGCATAAGAAATTACCTTTCCATGTTGCATGAAAACACAATCCAGTCCCTGATGTGAAGTGTCAGTATAAACCACAAAACCTTCTCCACTTGATGGAACAGTGAGAACTGGAGCTGATACTAGCCTATTTTTTAACTTTTCAAAGATGTGCTGACATTCATTACTCCACACAAATTTCACTTCCTTTCGGGTTAATTTAGTCAATGGTAAGGCTATAGATGAAAACCCTTTTATGAATCTTCTATAATATCCAGCCAATCCTAGGAATCTCCTTATCTCTGTTACATTTCTTGCTCTTTCCCATTGCACAATTGCCTCTACCTTCTTAGGGTCAACATAAATTCCATCTTCCGAAACAACATGCCCCAGAAACACTACCTGATTCAACCAAAACTCACATTTGCTAAACTTAGCAAATAATTGACTATCTCGTAAAACTTGCAATACTACTCTTAGATACTTCTCATGTTCCTCTTGGCTAGGTGAGAATATCAAAACATCATCGATAAAGAAAATCACAAACGAATCTATGAAAGGATGAAATACTCGATTCATTTCATCCATAAACACTGCAGGAGCATTTGTTAACCCAAATGGCATTACCAAAAATTCATAATGACCATAGCGAGAATGAAAAGCTGTCTTTGAAATGTCACAATCTCTCACCCTTAATTGATGATTGCACACTGTAATTGATCAAATAAATCATAAATACGAGGCAATGGATATTTATATTGAATAGTTCCCTTGTTCAACTACCGATAATCAATGCAAAGTCTCATGGTTCTGTCTTTCTTTTTCACAAATAATACCGGATCACCCCATGGTGATACACTGGGTCGAATAAAACCTCTGTCTAGCAAATCTTGCAGTTGAACCTTTAACTCCTTTAGTTCCATAGGTGCCATTATATAAATAGAAACTGGAGCTGTACCAGGCACTAAATCAATAGTAAACTCTATCTCTCTGCTAGGTGGCAATCCTACTAATTCATCTAGGAACACATCCGCAAAATCCTTAACTACTGGGATGTGTTCTAATTTTTGCAATTCCCTGTTTGTATCCATAATATATGCTAAAAAGCCTTGACAACCCTTATTTACCAATTTCCTTTCCCGAAGGGCAGAAATAAGACAGTTTGGGACCACATTTCTTTCCCCAGTACATTTGAATTCTTCCTCCTCTGGCATATTAAATGTAACCTCCTTACGAAAATAGTCAATCGATGCATGGTAGGAAGATAACCAGTCCATACCCAAGATAATATCAAAATCTTGAATATCTAGTGGAATTAAATCAATGGTCAACTCCCTCTCCCCCACATACAATACATAATTTTTATACACAAGCTTCACTAACATCACATCCCCCATAGGTGTAGAAATATATAAACCACAATCTAGATAAGAACATGGTCTACCCAAATGCATGGTGAATGACAGTGCTACAAATGAATGAGTAGAACCTGGATCAATAAGCACGTAAACATGTTTGTTCATGACAAAAAATGTACCTGTCACCACCTCTAGAGTAGCCTGAGCATCCTATAAAGTCATAGCAAATATTATTCTCGGAGCCCTGGAGCCACTAGCCTGTCCTCTACATCCTCCTCTCCCTATGCCTCCAGGTGATGAATCTCTGCTAGTAGTAGCTGATTGAATCCCTCCCAGTATCATAGGACAGTTACTTTTGGTATGACCAATTTGATGACAGTGATAACACTCTACCCCCTTTAATTTGGGACAATTTGGACTGATATGGCCCTCAGCTTTGCAAAAATAGCATGTAGCAGGCTTAGACTGCCCATTGTCATTCTCCTGTTGTCTATTCTGTTGGCCGATCGATCCTGCACCCCTAAAACTACTTGGTGTCCTATTCTGAACATAATTTCGTGTCCCTCTACCGCACTGAAATCTTTGACTCACCTTTCCCCAATAAGCTCCTCTATTATTCCTTCAACTTTCAAGAATTTTCATAATTTTTCTCCAGTATAACTTTCCATGATTTTTGACCCATTTTTAGTACACGTACTGACTAGTACATAATTAATTTTTCATAATTTTTTGACTTCATTTTCTATCTCAAATGCTTGACCAAACTCATGGCATACCTAAATGAAATATACAAACAACAACTATATACCAACTTCCAACCATCACTAAGGCCTAAAAACAAGGATTTAAATTCTAATTCTAGGATATGATATGAATATATGAGTCTAATTTCATATCCAATTGGAATTTCTCAATTCCAGTAAGCATTCAAATAGATATGCAAGTTTGAATACAAGGGGTTTCAATACAAAGCAATATGACATATAAACACCACTTATCTCACATGTGAACAAATACTTATTATCACAAAGGTGTATGGAATTTTAACCCACAATTCACGATTTATATACTCTGAAATAAGTATAATATATATTAAAAGAAGAGTTTTAGGTCGGCCAAGGCTGCCTCCCATGCTATCCAATCAAATTAAAACATTTGGTTTACTAAAAGACAATTTACCCCTTAAAGGAAATGGACAGATTTGCCCCTTGTTCGTAAATTCGACTTAATTTCTTATTCGGATATCCGTTTTATGCATCGTTTGTTATGTTACAGCCCTAACTCACATGTCTACAACTCTCTAGTTTTACCTCAAGTCAATTTTTATGTTATAAAGGTCAAAACTAGTCTTAAACAGGGACATTTCTATCGAAAATAACAAAATTTTGGGTTCATACATAACTCGACATTTCACGATTTATGAAAGTAGGATTAGACTAAACACAATCACTTAGAATTAGATATACTAATAACAAATTATTTATATAACATAAGATAAGCATGATTTAAATATAATTTATCATAATTATATCCGGGTTGACAAAACTAGAATTACAAAAGATGGTATTCCATTTAATAATTACTAACAAAATACAAACAACCTATTCTATTGGTTTCTTTCCTTCAGATTTTGATACAGGCTCCATTCCATCTGGAGTATAATCTAGAGCATAAGAAGAGTTAATAAAATTCAAATCTCATAGAAATCTGGTATTGCTCGAGCTCGATCGATCAAGCAGATGCTGGGGTCGAGATATCTCAAAGTCTTCATGAAGATGGTAGTCACCAACATACCCGGAGATCAAACACTGAGAAATGGCATGGGATGGAATCCAGCTGACATTCAGTTTAAAGGGAGGCTTAGGCTGATCAAGTACTCCAGGCTCATACCAATCCCATAAGGAATTTCCTTCCTCAAGTTTCATCACAGTCAAGGTGTTCAACCATCCCTGTTTGTATCCCTCATTATTTGATTGTTTCAACGAGCATCAAGATGGCATAAAGCTTCATTATATCCCTCTATCCAAAACTCTCTAGGTTGCTTGTGAAATTGATAAGTCAATCTCTCAACATACTGATGAAGTTTCTTTGCCAAGCTTTCTCTACTCTCCAACGCAGAGCTCTGATTGGAAAGTTGCTCGGTAAGACTTTGAATTTTCTGGGACAATTCAGCCAAGGCTTGATTTTTTTCTTTCATCTGAGCAGCCTGATTTGCTAAGGCTTGCTGAGTCCTAGTCTCTTCAATGCTGCTTCGACTAGCTCTTTCTCTACCCCGCGAGGAAGATGTAGGTCTGGCCCTTTTTAAAGTTTCTAGTTCCTCTCTCAATGAGGCATTCTCAGTCTCCAAAAAGGAGAAACCTTCATCATTGACTGGGACCAGAGCTCCAGAAGAAGCAACAGATTTTAGTTGTTTCAAATCTTCTCGCAAGGCAATATTTTCCTCCTCCAACAGTTTGGCAATGTTTCTGTGCTCCTCAACTTTGAGTTTTAGCACACTCTCTCTTTTCTCATGGGTTGAGATGAATTTATCATAGCCATGATTAGCGCTCAACCGTTGGTATTTTTGTTCATAACTTTCATGCAGCAAAGCAGTAATTTCTTTATGTTGAAGTTGGAGCTCCTCGATCATCCCTTGGAGATCTTCAATCATTTCATAATAAGCCATATTATTGGCCACAACTCGATAAACAAAACACTTTAAATATTGGTATGCATAAATTGCTCGCTCAGAAGCCTCAAATCTAAGGATATCAACTATTTGAGCCTCACTGAAGTCTGTATGACCAGCTTTGAAGTAATCATTACATTTGTTCATCAGCTCTGTATCATGAGCTGACAAGAGTTCCATCCTGGCAATGAACTAGCAAGGAAAAGTAAATACAAATCAATAACAGTATAACTACGTATCGAGCAAGTAAAGGAGAAAACTCAGAATAAATAACAAAGTCCATTTTATTGATCATAGGAGGAGAGAGTACAACCAAAGTTATAGCTGTGGGTACCCAGATTTGGCATTACGGGCCCGGACAAGTAGCCTAATTAAAGCGGCCCAAAGTCTAGACCCCTTACCTAAATTGAATAGAATTACGACTGAGTCTTATCCCATGTTCTCGTAAAGAGATGTTTCAGGAGAAGATGGTAAACGTGGGGGAGTACAACACCCCCACTCCCCGAAGACAAACATGTATATAATAAACCCTAAGTCTGGGGAAAAAGGAACGCACTGTATTCTCTGTGAACGCTCCCCGGAGTATATAGAAATAAAACTGACTGCACCACCATAGACGTAGGCATTCTTGCTGAACTACGTACATCTCCTGTTGTGTGATTGGAATTTTTTCTTCTTTATTTTGCGTGGTGATTGCTCTTCTCTTATCTATTTGTGTTGAAAATATTTGTCACCAAAATTGGCACTGTCTGTGGGAACATTTGTCTTCCCTGAGGAAGCCCACACCAACAAAGAAGTTTGAAATATCTGGACACAGCAGTAACGCTCCTCAGGCAGGAGATATCCAAGAAAAACCTGCTCCTCGCAGGATCAGATCTGAAGTTCGGCGTTCAGATCAGAGGGCTCGCTCGGAGAGGCCAGTCTCAGAGGAAATCCAAGGACCAGCGAGGTCCACACAAATCTCCAGACTGATTGATGCCTATGAAGCATGGCTCCAAGAGCAAAGGGAGTCCTCTCGCAAGAGGAGGCTGAGAATGCTCGCCTCAAAAGGAAATTAGAGAGGATGGAGAAAGAGCTCCATCGTAGCACTAGGCGACGTCCATACCGCACTCTTAGTCCTCAGGCGAGCAAGTCTCGAGGCCGAGGAAGGAGTCCTAAGCATGGATCCTAAAAAAGTGAGAGGCATGAGTCAAGCAATGACTCACTGGAGCACTAGTGACCGGCTCGCCATTACAGGAGCCCAACTCGTAGTTATGAGAACATACGAAATTTAGTCCGAAGAGAGATGGACCAACACCCAGCACATCGCGGTGCAAGATCGACTAGGGAGCTTGCTAGACGAGCTCTCAAGACCCAGATGAAGTCCCCTTTCTCGAGGGAAATAGAGGAAGAAGAAGCCCCCAAGATATTCACTATCCCAAGATTCAAGATTTATGATGGAAAGACTGATCCCATCGATCACGTTAGGCAGTACAGGCAAGTCATGACCCTCTGGAACCACTGGGATGCACTGATATGCCAGATTTTTCCCTCAAGCCTGCATGACGTGGTGCAAAAATGGTTCGAAAGGCTCCCTCATAGGTCTATCAGGATCTTTGCATCATGGGATGAGCTCTTTATGGCCAGGTTCATTACTAGTAGCTCCCATCCCAAAAGGATGGATGCTTTGCTAACAATGAAAAAGACACCTCAAGAGACCCTTCGAGACTACGCGAAGAGGTATTGGGAGTTATTCAACGAGGTCGAGGACTGCTCAGAGTAGGTAGCAGTGGCCTCCTTCAAAATTGGGCTACCTAACTCTTCCCTTCTGTACCAGTCCCTGATAAAAAAAGAGGCCACGACCATCGACGGCCTGATGGCTCGCATCTAGAAATACGCTAAGGTGGAGGATGTGCCCCGCCTCCGCATCAGGGAGAATGGTTGAACTAAGCTCACTGATAAAGGCAATGACAAAGCTGAGAACCAGAAGAAAGGAGGAAAGAATGGGGGCAAGATTGGCTCCATGAACGGGGGTAGGACCGATGCGACAAAAGCATTTCAGGCAGTCAACACTGTCTTCAGAGAACCAATTTATAAGATTCTCTCAAAAATCAAAGACGAGCCATTTATTAAGTGGCCCAGAAAGATGGGAGGAGATCCTGCAAAGAGAAATAACGCGCTGAGATGAACCTTTCATAAAGAAGGAGAACATAAGACCGAGCATTGCAAAGCTCTTAAGTCCCACCTTGAAGAGCTGGCCCAGTTCGGGCATCTGAACGAATTCATGGAAAAGAAGGCAGAGAAAGTAGCTACTAATGGAGAGGTAAGACCTGATAACGTACTCGAAGATGATGCTAGCCATGAATTCGTGATAATTCATGGGGCATCTCATGTGAAGCAGATTCAGGGGAATTTAGCTCGGATGGAGGTAAAGAAGCTTACAGCAGTGATGCAAGCTTTCCAGATCGATCCAGTAAAGACCCAATCAGGAAAATGTCAGCGAGCAGATGACATCGACTATAGCAAACATATCGTGTTCACATATGAAGATCTGGTGGGACTAAGAACCCCACACCATGACGCCTTGATCATTACGCTCTGGATTGCTAACTATGATGTCGACAAGTTTCTCATCGACCAAGGAAGTTCATCCGAGGTAATGTATCTCGATCCGTTCAGGAAATTGCAGTTGAGCATCGCCGACCTAAAGGAGGCCACTGTCCCTCTAGTTGGCTTTGCTGGAAAAGTGACTATCCCACTAGGAAAGATTGTGCTGCCAGTAAGGGTAGGAAGTATCTCCAAGATGATTGAGTTTCTGGTAGTCGACATTGACTCACCGTACTAACCCATCCTCGGCAGAGGATGGCTACATGCGATGAAGGCAGTCCCCTCGACCTACCATCAGAAACTCAAGTATGTAACTGAGCGAGGAGTAATGGAGATCCACGGTGACCAAACTATGGCAAGAAGGTGCTTCATAACGGCCATCCACCCTAGACTAGAGAAGAAGGCCGAGAAGCCCAACGAGAAGGGCGAGGAACAAGAATGTCTGATACCTTCAAAATAACAGTTAAGGTACGAAAGACCCGGAGTGGAAGAGACCAGGATCCTTCCTTCTGAGTGAGTCATGGAAAACTTGGAGGAATTCACAGCTGGTGGTAGCAAAAAGGACAAGGTATTCTTGATTGGAGCTTCTCTCACAGATCAAGAAAAAAAGGAATTGATGATTTTGTTGAGAAGCAACGTAGATGTTTTCGTATGGGAACCATACGAGCTGCCTGGAATTGATCCCAGTGTGGTTTTTCATCGGTTGCATGTCGACCCCAGTTTCAAATCTATCACCCAGAAGGCACGGCGAACTGCGCTCGAGAACGCAAAAACCGTAGAAAAAGAGGTTGAGAAATTACTGGATGCAGGATCCATATGGGAGGTCCAATTCCCCAAATGGTTATCCAACCCAGTATTAGTTCCAAAGAATCGAGAAATGGAGAGTCTGCATCGACTTCACTAACCTTAACAGGGCTTGCCTTAAGGACAGTTTCCCCCTCCCAAAAATTGACCAATTGGTGGACGTCACAACGACTCACAAAATAATGAGTTTTCTGGATGCATATTCGGGATATCATCAGATCCCTCTGTATGCACCAGACCAGGACAAGACAACATTCATCACCACCGTCAGATTATACTGTTACAAAGTCATGCCCTTCAGGCTAAAAAATACAGAGGCAACCTACCAGCGGTTGGTCACCAAGATGTTTAAGGACCAAATGGGAGACACCATGGAGGTCTACATCGACGATATGCTCATCAAGAGTAGGAGCAAAGAAGACCGCCTCTCAGACCTATCGAGAACCTTCGAGACCCTCAGGAAATACCGAATGAAGCTCAATGCGAGCAAGTGTTCTTTCGATGTCCAGTCAGGAAAATTTCTCGAATACTTGGTCAGTAAGAGAGGCATCGAGGCTAACCCGGAGTAGATTGACGCAATCAACAGAGTATAACCCCTCGCACAATACGAGACGTACAAAATCTCTCCGGTATGCTCTCTGCCTTGAACCGTTTCATCTCGAAGTCCTTCGAGAAATACAAACCCTTCTTCCAGCTCTTGAAGGGAAACACGACAGTAGAATGGAATCGAGATTGCTCGTAAGCATTAAACGAGCTCAAGGACTATCTTAGCTCGCCACCCCTGCTCATCATACCTAAAGAAGGAGATTCCTTGTACTTATACCTCGCCGTTTCCAACCACACTGTCAGTTCTGCATTGATGTACAAAAACGCAGGTATCCAGCACCCCGTTTATTACGCGAGAAAGACTTTATTAGAGGCTGAGCAGCGGTACCTACCACTAGAGAAGCTTACCTTTGCACTAGTAGTGGCTTTAAGGAAGTTGAAGCACTATTTTGAAGCTCACACTATCATCGTCCTTACATCGCACCCCCTTAAAGAAATCCTGAGGAAAATGGATTTATCGCGCAGACTGTCTAAAGGGTCTGTCAAGCTCGGACGATTTGATATCCAATTTCAACCAAGGAACGCAATTAAAGGGTAGGTCCTTGCTGATTTCATAGCCGAATTCACAAGCGAGCAGCCTCTCGACCAATTTCAACCTGTGAAGCAAAGAGAGAACCACACAACAGAGGGAGTCTGGAAATTGTTTGTTGATGGATCCTCTAATTCAAAGGGGGTAGGAGTAGGCATTGTGCTTGTTACTCCAGAGGATACAATCCTCGAACAAGGAATCAGGCTTGGATTTGAAGCCTCCAACAACGAAGAAGAATATAAGGCTTTAATAGCCGGCCTCCAGAAGGCACATACTTTGGGGGCAAAGCAGTTACAGGTGTTCATCGACTCATAATTAGTCTCCAATCAGATAAGTGGAGACTACAATGCAAAAGATGAAAGAATGGAAGCCTACCTCGCCTTGGCAAAAAGGCTAATGGCCAGCTTCGAGGAAGTCAGTGTCCGACCGTTTCCCAGAGGACAGAATAGCCATGCTGACGCCCTAGCAGCCCTGAGTTCGGCAATTGATTCCGACTTAAAAAGAACAATCTCCATCGATTTCCTCGCTCATCCGAACATTAACAGTAACAACGAGCTGCTAAGCGTGGAGTATGTGCTCCAAATTGAGTTAGCACCCAGTTGGATGGATCCTTTAAGGGACTGTTTGAAGGATGGCGCACTTCTAAATGATAAGAAGACCGCTCACCAGATAAGAGTCAAAGCTGCTCGCTTTCACTTATCTCCTGAGGTCAAGCTATATAAGAGATCGTTCTCCGATCCCTACCTTCAATGTGTTCACCCGAGGGATGTCGAATAAATTCTACATGAACTCTACGAGGGAATCTGTGGAGGCCATATTGGAGGAAGGTCATTGGCTTTTCGAGCAATAAAGGAATGCTATAGGTGGCTATATATGCAAAGAGACTCTACAGTGTATGTTCACAAATGCGAGAAATGCTAACTTCATGCTCCTATGGTCCATCAACCTGCCAGCGACCTAAAATCACTTTCTAACCCATGGCCATTCTCCCAATAGGGAATATACATTGTAGGACCTCTTCCTACCACTGCTGGCAATCGCAAGTATCTGTTGGTCGCAACTGACTACTTCACCAAATGGATCGAGGCGAAACCACTGGCGAACATTCGAGACGCAGATATGATAAGATTCATATGGAAAAATATAATCGCCCATTTTGGCATCCCCAGGACCATCATCACTGATAATGGAACGCAGTTCGAGAGTGGTTCCTTTCAGAATTTTTGTAATGAGCACGAAATTAGACACCATTTCAACTCGGTGGCCTATCCTCAGAGCAATGGCCAAGCCGAGCCTTACAACAAGACGGTGATCAATGGGTTAAAAAATTATTATAACGAGCCAAAAGCGCATGGGTGAATGAACTACCACATATTCTGTGGGCCTACCGTACTACCCCCCGTCGAGCAACGGGGGAAACCCCATTCTCACTAACGTATGGAATGGGAGCGGTCATTCCATTGGAGGCAGGCTTACCCACTATGAGGTCCACCCTTATCGACCAGGGCTAGAATGATGCAGCATTGCTCGCTGAGCTTGACCTAGTCGATGAACGCCGAGAACTTGCCTTAGTGAAACTAGCGAGCTATCAGCAACAGCTCGCAGAGCACTATAACAAGAAGTTCAATCCAAGGGAATTCCGATTTGGGGACTATGTCCTAAGGAAAGTCCTGGGCAGCGCAGTAAAACCATCAGACGACAAGTTAGGGCCAAACTGGGAAGGACCATTCAAGATAACAAGAGATAATATGCGAGGATCCTATCACTTAGAAACGCTAGAAGGCAGAGAGATACCCCGAGCATGGAATGCAGCCAATCTTAAGAAATTCTATTTCTAGATTCTTCTTTTGTTCTTTACTTATGAAACTGGAAGCTCATTTCCTTATCATTAATAAAAGTTGTTTAGCAGTTGCATTCTACTAAGTGTTAGTTAACTAGTACATTAACTTTATAACTCACACACCCTTTCCAAGTGACGGGCACACTAATCATTACACTATAGCAGGGAAATCACCCTCCTCAGGTTTTCGTTATGAAACACCAAAAACCTCTTAGCATTGCCCCAGACAATATATGAAGCCCTACAGGAGATCCTTAGGCAATATGGACAGTTCAAAATTGGTTGCCAAACAATGTTTGGTTAATAAAATCCTGATCGGATAGAGCATCCAACACCAGGTGTGTCCTCGCCAATTGCCACACTTAGGCCTAAGGGAGTGTAACGACACAGCCTAAAAGTTAAAGTGGGGCATAATTTTATCTCATAAACATACTGGACTGGAGGGACACTCACTTAACAATGCAAACCTATAATTCTAGTCAGCCAAGAAAGGCCCAAGATCATTGAGCAAATTCTAAAAGATGTGGAAAGTATAAAACACTTGTTTAGTCGGCAAATTCGTCCAGTTAATAAATTTTATATTACTTCATCAAATTTACAACAAATACAACCCATGTTTAGTTGGTGAGCTCGCCCAAAACATCAACATTACATTACTTCATTACATATGTATACAAAGTTACTACTGGCAAAATCTCAATGAGGTCGAGGCCTCTAAATGAGATAATTAGCCACTTAAGCTCTTCGACCATCGTCGGGATGGGGAACTAGCTCCTCCTCGACTTCATTCGCATCCGACTTAAATAGCTGCCGAGGGATGGCATCGATAGGGATCCAGTGATCATTTCTCCAGAAGGGGTTATGCATTAGAGTAGAATGAGAGATATCATGACGATACCAGAGCATTGAGTTCCTTGGGACTTGCAGCTCCCTCAAGGAACTCAACTATCCCCTGATAAAGGCGAGCTCTTCAAACTCTGTCAGCTTCATCGGAGCATCTAGCCAACTTTAGTCGTAACCATTGGCCTATACTCGTTGAGGTCCTCTTTTAAACAGATGCCTCAGCCGAGTGACGTCCCTTTGAAGCCCAGCAGCAATCATGTATGCTCGTCGAACATCATCACGAAGCTCTTACATTTCCCTAGATGGACTTCTGGCATTTGTACCAACTCGTGAAACAGTCGACGGGGTAGAGCCTCGCAGCACCGGAGGAACATCACTTGGTCCAGCTCTAGCTCGTGATGAGGAGGAACCTCGTAATACTACAAGAGCAGTGCTCGGTGCATGCTCCCTGAGTCGTGAGACCTCCCTCCTCAAAGCTTCATTTTCCTGCTAAAGAATTTTTCCAACCTGGTTGATCTCAGAAGCATCTAGAAGCCTTGCTCTCAAGGTATTCACCTCTTCTTAGACTGAGGCACCAACTTCTTCCATCTATTGGAGCCTGTATTTTAGTTTAACGACGAGCTCAGTCTGCTCTATGTAACGCTTATTCCTCAATCGCAGCGATTTGCAAATCCTCACAAAGGTATGACGAACTTCAGGACTTACATCAGGACCAAGCATTCTTTCCAATTAAGAAGCTGGTATATAATCATCAACATCAACCAACTACAGTCCATAAAAGATCAGTAAAGGAAAAAATAAATTAGTACACTGGGGGAAGAAACCTTCTCATTTCATTAAAAGGATCAGATTACATCGAGGAATAGAAAGTAATATTACAAACAAAAATACAAAAGGGACCCTAAAGGTAAATCAGCTGGTGACCTCGGGTTACCCAGAAGAAGCTGGCTTCTTCCCCTTGTCAGCGGCAGTAGGCGCACCTCCTTTAGCAGGGACAACCTCTGTCGCCTGAACAGGAAGGGCATCGGCAGGAACTGACTGGGAGGTAGGGTCAACACCTTCGATGTCTGGGACAGGGGCTTCATCCATAATTAGCTTTGGGCCTGGATCGTGCTCATCGAACAGGGGAGAGGCAACTTCCACACCAGCAGCTAAAAGGGCCTTGTTCCAGCCCTTCTTGAAGTTAAGACGACTGATATAGCCTATCTGAACCTCAGCGTCTTCATATGCGGTAGCCCACCCAGAGTTATATGAGTCCTCCTTAACGGTGGCTGCCTGAGACTCCTTCTCCTTTAGCTGCTCGGTCAACACTTTGTTCTCCTCCACGGCAGCCAGCTTACTCGAGCAGACCAGGTCATAGGATTGCCACAGTTCATTCAGTTCTTTATCCACTGCCTCCCTATCTCGGTTGGCTTTGACTAGGGCCAAGTCAGAGGACGTACGGGCAACATCAGTAGCCTTCAAGATAGCATCGAGATCGGCAATATTCACTCTCAAAGTAGCATTCTGCTTATCCAGCTCGCCATTCTTATTGATTAGCTCATCGCGAGAGCGATAGAGCACAGCAAAATCAATCACAAACAACAAGTAAAAGAAGATATTAGAAGAAGGAAACATACATAATTTGACAAACATTAGAAAAGACAAATAGGCTTACCAAGTCTAGCCTCTGACTCGCTTGCAGGTCTAACTGGTCAGTCTCCATCGCCCTCTGGTGATCAACAAGAAGGACTGCTCTCTCGAGCAGCGCGGGGGCCAATTGAGGAGAAGTGGCAACTGAGGCCCCCTCTGGCAGCGCGGACACCGGCACTAAGGCTTGCCCAGCCTTTATCCTCTCCTCCATTTTTCTTCTCTCTTCCTCCTTTTCCTTCTCCTTCTCTATCCTCCTGCTCTCCTCGACCTTCTTATTCTCCTCAATCTTCTTCTCCCCTCTCTCTCTCTCTCTCTCTCTCTCTCCTGCTCTTCTTCCTTTATCTTCTTCTCTTACTCCTGAGTAGCAGATCGAGAACCAGTAGTAACAGCCCCACTACTGGACTTCTTCTTCTTTGACCTTTGAGCAAGGAGCACATCATCATCATCATCATCATCATCATCATCATCATCATTATCACGGATCAAGTTTTTTCTTGGGGGAACCATTTACTCACTAGAGATGCTGGATGTACTTGAAGGTCCTTGGGCTTCAGAAACATCTTCTGAGCTAGAAGAACTGTCACTGCTAGAGCTCTCCTCACCGAGACCACCTTTAACACCCCCTGATATCACTCTCAGAACTGTTCTCTTCCTCGTCCAACTGAATGGGATCGGAAGCATCTTCTTCGGAAATATCAAACTTGGGAATGCTATTCATGGGCATCGCTATAAAACTAGACCCAACATTTTTGTACTCGAGTAAGAAAGCAGCAGACCGGGGATGTTCACCGTCAGCCAAGGGCTCCTTGATATTCCAAGCTTTAACCAACTCTGAAAGTCGAACCTCGCTAAGGGCAGGTTCCATGTTCTTCGACCTCGCTGAAAAGAAAACAGGAAAGAGTCAGAAAGATCACACATTAACAAAGAAATTGAAAGGATAGAGAAAATACTACCTATGTACTCTTCCCCATAAAAGGGAATAGTAAACCTATCAGACCTCGACCCCTCAGTCTGGGGGGAGAACTGCCAATTTCTAGCAAGAAAGCCATCTTGCCAGTAATCCTTGTGGGAATCAGGTAGGTTTACTACCAATACCCTATCAGGACTCTTGGCCTTGAGATAAATAACACCAGAGCTAGTTCGAGAAAAGGAGTAGCAAAAACAGACTTCGGCGAGCCCTAATTTGGTGCCATAAATTGATTTATCTTATGGACGCCATTGATTATCTTCCATACATTGGACGAACACTGTGCAGAAACAATATTGAAATAACCAAACAAATGCAAGAATAAATCATTTAGAGGAAAAGTAAGCCCCCATTGGGAAAGCAACAAGATGTGAATCCAATGAGCGCCCTTTATCTCTCTAACATTTTTAGGAAGAGAGACGCATTCAATCTCTACCCACTCTGGGATATTATAAAAATTCCTAAACTCGGACACTGATCTATTACCTATATTTGCCATTTGTAAACCCTAAACTACAAATTCAAAGAAAGCACAGAGAGAAAGCAAAGGAGACTTACAAGATGAAAGTTTGACTTGGACAATGCAAGATCACAAGCCCAAATGATGAGGGAGTTCGAAAGCGAAGAAAATGAAGACCTAAAGAAGAGGGCACAAATTGCTAAAACTCGTAGACGATGGAAGAACACTAAGAAGCTTGAAACGACAACTATGAAACGCTGCTCAAAATGACTTTTAAATGTTACTAATCATCGCGCACAAGACACAAAGCAACTGCCGCCTAAATCAGTCCTCAAACTTTGGGAAGAGTTACGCGATATGCAAAAGAGCCATTATGACAAATCATTTAAATTTATTGAGCCCAACTTGTGTTCCAACAAATTTAGGGGAAATTGTGGGTACCCGAATTTGGCATTACGGGCCCGAACAAGTAGCCCAATTAGAGCGGCCCAAAGTCCAGACCCCTTACCTAAATTGAATAGAATTACGACTGAGTCTTCTCCCATGTTCTCGTAAAGAGATGTTTCAGGAGAAGATGGCAAACTTGGGGAAGTCCAACACCCCCACTCCCCGAAGACAAACATGTATATAATAAACCCTAAGTCTGGGGCAAAAGACACGCACTGTATTCTATATAAACGCTCCGCGGAGTATATAGAAATAAAACTGACTGCACCACCGTGGACGTAGGCATTCTTGCTGAACCACGTACATCTCCTGTTGTGTGATTGGCATTTTATCTTCTTTATTTTTCTTGGTGATTGCGCTTCTCTTATCTATTTGTGTTGAAAATATTTGTCACCATAATAGCAAAAGGGAAAAATAGAGAAACAACACAGGTAAAGAGCCGAACAACTTTACACCCCTTACTTATTCCCTACAACATCATCAGTTGATTTGGAGGAAGGAGTTGGTTACTCAGAAGGTATAGATTTGAGAAAATTCTTTAAATGTTTGGTCAAGAAGGCTTTCTTAGATGGTGGAAAATTATATAACTCAAAGGTTTGAATCGACCCTATGAGACACAAGGTACGAACCTAGGCGGTAGTGACCTAAGGACTTTCCTAACAAACCTAGAGTATGGGATCTTCTCATGCAAATAAAAGTGAGAGTTCATGATATCATAGAGTTTTGTATAAAAATATTTGAAGGTATTATTCTTTTGTATCTTCAAAAACTTAAACCAGGTGGTGGGATGTTGGAGCTTCGAGACCCGAGCAGCGTTGATACCCTCATGGGTGATCTAGAGAATTTCCCATGCCTCCTTAGACATATTACACGTAGAGATCCAATAAAATACTTCATGTGCTACTCCATAGAAAATGGCATTAAGCCCCTTAGAGTTCTAGTTAGCTACCATATGTTCATCCTCAGACCGTGAATTCTTAGGTTTTAGGACAATGATATCTCCCACTAAGGTTGTTGGATGTCTCCACCCCTTAACTACGCACCCTCACATCTTGGGACTTTTGAAAAATGTATTATGCTCCTTCCGGTACGCATAGTTACTACCATAAAAAATAGTTGTATGTGTGACCAATTGACCCTCAACATATATACCCCCAAATGTATGATGCAATGGCCTTTGATACCAGTTTGAAAATGCAAGTATGTGCCTAAGGGTCCAAAATTAGTTATTTAATTACTAAATTAATCAGCACGTAAATCAAATTAAAATATTTGTTATATTAAACCAAATTTTAACTTTACCAATTAAAATTAATTAGCCCTAATTGCATGTAATTGGTGATTAATATCGGAAGAAAATAAAATCAATCACAAATAACACACTAGGGTTTTAGAGTGGAAACTATCGCACCCGACCTACTGGAAGTCCACTAGTACCAAAATATGTTACAATATTTAACAAGGACTCAGACACGACTTACATATGCGACAATGATACATGCCACATTGCCTCTCCCTTGTGTTCTGCTCATCTTCCCATACTAGCGATAGCCTATCAAATTTAGGAAAATAGTTTCACAGCCTCCAAGGGCTCAGTATCCATTTATCTCAGTTGGTGAACGATCAACCCACAAGTAATTCAACATGTTATCCTCTTTAATGTATAAGATCTTAGGGGATTCATAAACCTAAAGTCTACTTTAATTGCATGGAGTTAATAGGCTCTCACAAAAATAATGACTCTAGTAAAACCAAATTAGGGTTTTAAAAATATTGGGCTTCGTTAATTCGAATATGGGTCTAAATGTGTTTAAATAGTTTTCAAATTAAAAAGATCCAATAAAATGTTTTCCAAGATGAAGGTCCTCGTTCAAACCTAGGAGCCCTCATTCAAATTAGAGTTTTCGATCCAGGGACTCTAGATCGATAAAATTCTCACTCGAGGGCCATTTTTGGAAGGCAATGGGCCCTCATTTGAAACAAACTTAGATCGAAGGATCTTCGTTCAAATATACTTATGCACAAAATAATTAATACTTACCTATATCAAGAAAGTGTGATATGATATTCTATTGTGAGATGAACATCCATTTATTCTTATTCACACCGTGATTAACATTCCAAACTTTGGTGCTAAAATTAACATGTTTGTAAAATTAGTTGTATACTCAAAGTGCTCCATATGATTAGATTGTCTAAATTTCTTACCAAAACATTTATGAGCCTTTGTCCCAAAGATCCTCAAATAACCTCAGCCACTTCAACCCAAATCATTCATGATAAATCTCAAGTACACCACTTAGGAAAGGTATAATGCTTAGCGGACTTAGATTCGCACCTTGGTTAATTGTTTTCATATTTACGAAATCTTTTTAATTGACCTTGTTTGGATATTTTGTCAAATATACTATGCAAATATACTCTTAATATATAAAAATCTATTTTCTTAGAAATGTCATCGTTTGTGAATTTTAAGTATAGGTGTTCTTGGTTTGAAAAAGGAGATTTAGGGTTTTACCAAAACATATTCCGGAATATTTTTTAGGCAAAAATGGACAAAATCCCTAGACAACAACGCGGGTTGATCGCTGCAAGGAAGCAATCTTTCATTGCAACAAATAACTCTTCATTAATAATTTTTCCCTCCGTTATTTTCTCTGGTCACTTTCGTGGCCTGCTTCAGTTTAGGTTCATTCTAGTGAAGATTGTCTTCACTGTAGTGAAGCTGCCATCGAACAGTCATACAGTGTGCCAAAAGCACCTTTTTAGAAGATCTTTCCTTAACATCTCATTGGTAAGTGTTCCAAGTATATTTTTGGCTAATTATGTCATAAATGTGATTACTTGACACCTTAAGAGTTTGAAACCTAACGTATTAATCTCCCAAATGTTTCCTCCCGCATGGCTATATAGTTATGTGTTTAATAGTCTTCCAAACCAAGAGTGAGAGTTTAAGAAAAATATTTTTGCTGATCAAAATTATTTCAATATTTGAGAGCATATTTTTTATTCCTCTTTTAGGAGTTCAAGACACAGCTTTTGAGTTTTCTCTTTAGAAAGATTTAGAGATTTATTTATTCATCTTTGTGTCAAATTATTTTCAAAACTTTTGTTCTTGAATGTATATTTTACTTACTTTGACTTGCAAAATTCGTTGCGAGATTTAGAGCACCATACCCGTGTAATATACCCACTCAACCTTTTAGGATTCCCTCATAATCCTAGGTGTATCGTTTGTGGTTGATTGAAGGTTCCATCCTTGGAACAAAGTTGATTCAACTTTAAAGAATAATTTTACGGCCAAGAGGATATGAATACATTGGTCGCGGACAAAAACCGATGGCAGTTGTATAGTGTTCTTCAGTTGTCGGCTCCTTCCTCAAAAGATACGGAGTGAAAGAGTTTCTAGTGAAAGTTGTGTATATGTCTCACAGTTTTCTTTTGTAAAACTCTACCATAATGCATTTTTTCAATTTCGGCCATAGTTTTTTCCCGTTAGTGGGTTTTCCCAAATACATTCGGTCTTGTGATTATTGTTTTTCTTTTCTGCATTTTTTAGAATCATTGTCTTAATTTAAGAAGATAAAACTTGGATTCTAAAACTTAGGAAAATATTTTTCCACATATACTTTTAGTATTTTTTATCCTTTTGTAATAACAATTTATTTCACATTTTTTTTAATTAGTGAATTAATTTTTATTTGGGTAGTTACCGTCGAGAGGAACACACTCAATGTTCAACTTCATTTTTCCTAATTGAGAAATAACCATCATGTTGTTCACTAATTTCCCTCATTCTTGAACCCTTGAACTTTTTAGGAGCATTAGCATCTCATACAATATAATAATAGCATACCACTTGATTTTATTACCCTAAATTTCACCATAACCTTCCTAAAGTCATGAAAACCCCCAACCTAAACCATAATGTCTTCAAATTAAAAATCTACTCATTCCCTCAACTTCAAAAGGCAAGTAAATATGCATTAGGAAGTTAAACTCCCAAGATAAAAATCCATTTAGACCTCATAGAAATATAACATTTATTATAATGATTTTAATCACGATTATATACAGACCTCAAGAAATCATTTCATACCCAAAAAGCAAAAAATAAATAAATAAAAAATACATATGCATAAAATAATTAATATGTTTGTATATCACGAAAGCGTGAGAATTTATTTTGTCGAGAAATGAACATCCATTTATTCTTACTCACACCGTGTTCAACATTCCAAACTACTACATCAGAATGGACATGTTCAACCTCAATAATCGGGAAATGACCATCCCAAATCAGAATTCTCATTCTTCTAGTTTTGTGATGGTCTTTACTTGTAGCAAATTAACATAGAAGAATGAGAATTATGATTTTGTTAAATGTCATAATTGATAGAATTTAATTATGAAGTAAGATTGAGATAAGGCTTATAATCCTTAACTGTGTAGGATTACTTGATTGGTGTATTATGTGAAACATAACGAGTTGTGTACTAGTGGGATATGTACTAGTGGGGATATCATTATGGGAACATGATTGACGAAGACCAGTACCCTGATGTGATGAAGATGGGTTTGACTTGACTATTTTAACCCCGAACATTATGTGCTAAAATTCCCTTTATATCTGTGTAAGGTTCGCGAGATGATCCTTTTACATAGTTTTGGGTATGGGGATATATAACTCGTGTGAAGGCATAATGACAATCCCTAGATGCTTGAGTGGTTATAGGTATGGGACAACCTATAACTATGCCTAGTACGCGTGAGCATTCCCTAAAGGCTATAGGATAGGCCTTCATTTTGTGTGGGATTGTGATAAGGCCTTTTTTAGGTACGTGTGTTGGACTGTACTTGTATTATGTAGGTGTAGATGTAGATACTACTTTACCTTATAATAATATACAACTGTTGTAAATGGAAAAAGTGGAATTATTTCTTAAAAGTCTATAATGAGAAAATAGACTTAACAATGGGGAATATATGGGCCCGGGAGTAAACGCTTGTGATAGGTAGGGTTTTTTTGGGTTGGGATAACTTAAAAGTAACCAAAAGATTAGAAGGGGATGCATAGTTATACTATAGCCCAAGATCAATTATATTATTAGACTACTTAGGCCATGAGGTCATAGGCCATGAGTGTAGCCTCATCCCTAATCTAGTCTTGATCTCCTTTCCATTATTGATCTCATAGGATGTAGGTGTCGATCCTACGTGATCATAATCTATATTCCTTTTATCCTTTATGAAGGTTTTTACACTTGCATTAGTTGCTACTGTATTTTGGTATTGTAATGTATTCGTAAATGTTGATTGTATGCAGGAATCCTATTACTTTTTGTTAGTTTTGGTATCAGAATTTTGTATCATTCACAATACCGATCTTGATTTATTTAATTATATATGTGGTTATTTATATTCCAATTATGTTTAGAATGATACTAATTTTCTACACTCTTGTTTTATTTACTTTAGACTTGATCACTCTAATTTAAATTTTACGGGGTGTCACAGTTAGTATCAAAGCATTCCAGGTTCTAGTGTCTTAGGGATCTTGAGTGTGTCCATCTCTTTTTACGAGTGTTTACTCTATTTTAGTACATGTACTTATACGCTTTTGTTTACTATCTTTTGAGATGGTCAACACACTATGTCGACGAGTTGTTTGACCACGACCCGCTACTAGTGCTGAGTCAGAGACCACGCCACCCCCTCAACATCAATGTCCATCTTTATTACCACCGCAAGGACAAGTACATGTTATTCCATAGGCTTACTTAGCCATTATCATCCAACAAACTATAGTTGTGACTATGGTAGCCATGCAGTAGCGGCAACAACCATCGCCACCGACATCGCCACCACTTGTAGTAGCACATGTGCCCGCCTAACTTATTGGGTCCGTTTGGAAGAGATCTAGTGCTGCCTTTAATAAAAGATGCCCATTAAAGTTCTCGAGATATACAGACCCTATTGTTACATTGCAGTTGAGGCTTGACATCCAACGAAATCTACGCTTACTGGAGTGTACATATGTCCAACGCTAGATGCTAGCTAGTTTTAAACTTATAGGGGATTCCCTTCAATGGTGGGAGTCTGTTACCACCACAAAGGATCGATCCCAGATGACTATTTTGACATTCTAGGCGAGATCCGAGGAGAAGCATGTCCCTACTTCATAGAATAAAGCTTTAAGAGCTAAGTTTGACAAGTTGAAGCATGGTGAGTGCATAGTGGTGGAATATGAGAAGGAATATACTCGAATTATTCACTTTAACCCAGAGATCATGGATTCTAAGATGACTAATATAGACCGATTGGTGATAGGCCTGTCATGGGAGATTAGGCGCATATTAATCAAGAATCCGGTGTACATTCAGATGGTGGATGTCTTGCTCAGGCATTGTAATGATTTCAGCGAGTTCTAGAAGTAGAAAGAACCCAAGAAAGAGAATGGAGGTAAAGGATAATGTTCAAAGGTATTAGAGGTATGGGATTCATCCTGAGGGCAGGGAGGCCCGTAATTTCAGAGAGGACCCAGTGAGGGGAAGTATCCCTCGAAGCATTTTGAAGGAGTAGATGATTTTTAGCACCAGGGCTACCAAGAGCAGTTCGGCCAGCAGAGCCAAAGATAGAGACATTAGAATAGGCCCTAGGGATAGGGATATGGATAGCAGGGTCGAGGAGAGGAGAATCCTATCAGGGGACAATGCTATACTTGTGGAGAGTGGGGATATTTTTTTTGCAATTTCCCTAAGGGTAACCAAGTAAGACATTAAGGACATCACCAGGCTCTTCCAGCCCCACCTCATTATCTGGCCTTACTACTAGCTTTGGAAGTACCTCCGCCTTAGAGAGTCTCTCATCTTCATTTTGGATGCGTATAAAACATTCATCAGATGGATCATCCAGCACATCCTCAGTTTATTGAGGTTATGTTTATATTTTTGGTAGTTATGCACAGGTTTGGTTCGACACAGGGTGTCACACTCGTTTGCTAGTTTTGCATTTGCATCTATGTTGGGATTACTAGATATATTTTATCATCTATATACACATGTGGATTTCCCAGTAGATAGGGGTGATGCCTTACATCATGTGTTTTTATATACACATTAGTGTGTATATAGTTTTTATATACACGAGACTATATACACGTCATATGTTTTTATATACACGAGTGTGTATGTAGTTTATCATCTATATACACACTCGTTTGCTAGTTATGCGTGGAAGTTGAGAACGTTTAATTGTGTTTTTATATTGACTTGTTTCTTTTAGATATACCGACATATGATGTTATATTGGGTATAAATTGGTTAGCTCGGTATCATTCACATATAGATTGTAGTGGGAAAGCTATTACGTTTGGTATTCTCGATCAGGGGATGTTCTTATTAGCGATGCCTAGACTTAAGGGGGTCTAACACCCATTTGTATTACATTGATGTGACTTTATCTGAGGAGGTTACTGTATTGTTAGATGCGATACCTATTGTCCAAGAGTTTTTGGACATGTTTATGGAGGTACCGGGATTACCACCAGCTAGGAGGTATATTTTTTTTATAGATTTGATGTCGGGTACCAAACCCATTGCGAGGTCACCATACTAGATGTATCCATTAGAGATAAGCTTTTGAGCCAGGTGTTCATACGAAGGAGTATGTCTCCGTGGGGAGAACCAGTCTTATTTTTGAAGAAGAGAGATGGTTTGCTTCAATTATGTATAAATTATCAGGAGTTAAATAAATTCACGATACGTAACAAGTATTCGTTTCCATTTATCGATGATTTATTTGACTAGTTGAGGGGTGCGTCATTCTTTTGCAAGATTAACTTTCACTCAGGGTATCAACGATTACATATTCGGGAGGAGGAAATTTTGAAGACGGATTTGTTGATGCGATATGGTTTCTAAGAGTTTTGGGTCTTGTCGTTTGGGCTGACCAATGCGCCAGCAGTGTTCATGGATATGATGAATCGGGTATTTCGAGCATTTTTGGATCGATTTGTTATTATGTTTATTGACAACATCTTAATAGGCTCACAGTCGAAAGAGGATCAGGTAAAGTAATTGTTGTTGGTTTTACAGACATTAAGGGAACATAAGTTATATGCTAAGTTCTCTAAGTGTGGGTTTTAGCTTAGAGAGGTATAGTTCTTAGGCCATGTTATATCATCATTTGGGATTTTAGTGGATCCTAGCAAAGTTTATACAACATTAGATTGGGGACCACCCATAATGCCTATGGAGGTTAAGAGTTTAGTGGGTCTGGCAGGGTACTACATGAGATTCATTCAAAGGTTCTCGAAGATTTTCGAACCACTGACACATCTGACTCGGAACTGAGTGTCGTCTGTGTGAAACAAGGATTACTAGATAGATTTTGAGGATCTCAAGGAAAAGCTTACCCCCGCACCTATCCTTGTGTTACCAAAGGGAGGTGTGGAGTATTTGGTATATATGAATGCATTATTATAAGGATTAATAGGCGTGCTGATGTAGGAGGAGAGGCCGATAGCTTATGCATCCCGAAAGATAAATCTTGATATCGAAAATATAACTCCCCTTCCGTGGAACCCTTGAGATTTAGGGACAAAGAACGTGTTGCCGCATACTTATATTTATATGCCACAGGGTGCGTACTTACAGCTCGCAGACTCATGTACTATCGGGTGCGGCCCCGTCTCAATCACATGTTACAGGGTGCGGCCCCTACCTTTCATCATAGTTGGCCGCATCCCTCTCCATCATAATAGGAGCACATCATATGCACCTACTATAAATAGAGGTCCACACCTCGAGATAAGGGATTCTAGTTTTATTTCTAATAGGGAGACCTAGTTGGGAGATCATTACGCTCTCTACACCTCTCGGTCTAGTTTGGGGGATATCCACCGGTATCACGATTATCTTTCCGACACTCGCAGAACCATCATAGGTATGTATTCTCTTCTCTCATCTACATTGTACGCCTGTTACGACATTATAAACCTATATTACAAATGCATATAATGAGAATGGGACACTAAAGTGGACATAGGCTCACTATAATAGCCGAACCACTCTATATCTTATCTTTTATCTCTCTTTACTTGCTCTATCTATTTATTATGTATTTTACACTTGACTTGTTGGTACGAGAATGAGAAGTGGATGATTTCTCGTATCATCAATCTGGCGCCGTCTGCGAGAAATGAGGTATTTCAATCTTGTTTCTCTATATTTTGGGTTCTCAAACACCTTATTTTATTCATGGGGATCCTTTGGATCATTTACTCATGGGTGAATTTCGGTTATTGAACTCGTATTTTTAATACACACCCTCAAATGGGTATCACATCTATTCAGATATGTCCATGGGTCTCCTTTTTATGACCTTAGATCTATTTTTACATACTCTAATGATGTTACCTCACTAAGATAACACTAAAAAATGCAAAGGGCTATAGCCTCGCAAAGGTGGGTAGCTAGGGATGAGATCTATTTGCTTGTTTAATACTTTCTCAGCCTATAATCTAGGGTTTCCTACCATGATCATGCCATTATTGTGCACCAAAAGGTTGTTCTGTCTGGGATAGACCCTAGTAGGTATGTTATCCACTTGTTTCTTGTGAAAAACTCTATTTTTGGGTTCTAATTCTGGGATTGATCCTTCCTGCCCAAGAAGGGATACGGCCTGGTAGTTTAACTACCCTTTTTCTGCAACCGCTATAAGTGCAGTTCGTTTATAACAACTCCAAATCATCAAGGAATGGAATCAAGTGGTCACAAGTTCAACCTTAGTGAATTCCACTCAAAGGCAGCGACAGTGCACAAATACGCCTTACTGGCCGCGACCTCAGTAGTAAAATCATGCAGCGATTCAAACGCTGCATCCCAACTTTATACTTGATTTGTCCTATATTCTATGATTAATCACTTCTGCTAGTTTTGTCTTTGATTATATATTTTTTAGAGACTAACAAAGCAGAAAATGTAGGGAGAGTCCAACCAATGCACATAAATGAAGAATGAGATTGCTCAGCTGTAACCACCTCAATCATCTGATGACAGTCATGCTTCACTCTAGACTCAGGTCAACTTCTTAACCCAGAGAGTTCTTATCCTAGAGGCCGCGACACCCAGAGTTGCTGGCCAAGCCATATCTGCTGCAGCCACTGAAGCTATTATCCCAGAGGCCGCAGCCCTAGACCAAAAGATCCAGAAAAGGAAAGTTGAAAAAGCAGAAAAGGATTTTGAAGCCTACACTCCACTGATTTATGAAAATGATGAGGTGTTGGAACTCATCAAAGAAGAAAAATTGCTTTGTTGGCCCGACAAATTGAAGTCCCATCCTCATAAGAGGGACATAACCAGATATTGCAGCTTTCACAAGGACCATGGGCATAACACTGGCAAATGTTTCGCGCTGAAAGATGAGATTAAAAGTCTTGTGAGGCAGGGGATGCTGCAGTAATTCCTAAAAACCTCTTAGAGGATGCAGCCTTTACCAAACATGCCACATGCCTATCTCCTCTTTAGTTTATATTTTCTGTTTAACGTGAAGTATTGATTTTACACACAAGCATTGTATTTCCTTATAAACTTGACATATATATATGAATACATGAAATTAGGATTACTTTGTATTATCCTAACAAAATCATATATCTATGTGAAGAACAAATTTATCCATGTTTTATTTCTCAATTTCCCATTTATAAAAATCTCATGAATGACCTTCGTCTTAAGCATATTTCAGTGGAAAGATGGCCAGTTATCTCGAAAGACTATTTATTTTAAGAAATAGGGCCAGTTATAAAAAAATGCCAAATTTCCAACCTTAGTCAACTTACAATGACACTCATGGTGCAAGGTCATGTTCCTATATTCATAAGGCCAAACACCCTTCGGTATATACTACTATCAGCTTCAAGGGCTCAAATTTCCCCCTCTCAGCTTTCGGGATGCTTCAATTAGCCAGGAATGGCTTGATATATGTCCAAACATAGCCTGGGGAGGTTTAAAAATGTCCCGTACATTAGCTTGGGGAAGCTTCATAATACCTAGCCTGGGGAGGCCTGATAATAACCCACAGGGGCCAAAGACTTAATTATCTACGGATAATCCTATATTTGAAGGGGCCGAAGACTTAATTGCGTACGGATAATCCTATATTTTAAGGGGACGAAGACTTAATTATCTGCAGATAATCCTATTATAGCCTGGGAAGGCATTATATATATCCAAACATAGCTTAGGGAAGCTTTATAATACTTAGCCCAGGGGGGCTGCTAATAACCCAATCAAAACGACTAAAGGAAGCTATGGAGCCCAACAAAAATGACTAAGAGAAGCTACGAAAGTGGTTTCATGATAAAGCGACTAAAGGAAAGCCATGAAAGGCAATTAAAGCGACTAAAGGATGCTGTGACACTGACGTCATTTTTTTTAAACTATATAAATTATTTATAATTGAGAGAATAGCCCTCTGAGGTGGCAGTACAAGCAGAAAAAAACTACATTAAATATTCCTTATAAAAGGATGAGAGGAAGCATCTATCATAATAGTTGCTTTAACATTGTTGGGGAGCTCTGAACTTCTTCTAAAGGATGAAAGACTTTTTGATGATTCACCATACTTTGCAAGTAGAATTGCCACCTTATTTGCTTCTGGAGGGCAGTAAGAAATTTGACATTGAAAGTTGTGAATTAACTCTTGAAGATCTTTGAAGAACTTTTTAATTTTCCAATGAATTGAGTCTGAATTTGATTGTAATTGTGATTGTAACTGTTGAGAATGAAACTCTAAAGCCATCTTTTGCACTTTATTCTCCAAACAAATCTTTAAACCATAAAAAATAGCTTGAAATAGAGCATAAAGAGGAACATCATGGATTACAAAATTGGAAGAGGCCCAAAGCATTCTACCATGAGTATCACGAATTACTGAACCAATACCATTAATCTTCTTAATTTATGAGGTTACCGCAACATTGAGTTTGATCTGATCTGTCAAAGGTTTTTTCCATTGAATAACATTCTTCCAATAAGCATAGGAATCAGAATGAGAGAAAACAGTCCTAACGTCCTGATTAATTCCTTTGGTTAAGTCTTTGAAAGGGGTAATCATTGTAATCTCTGATATTGAAGCAACAACTTTATGAATGATTAAACTTGATTTCATAGGAGAGTTTTCAAAAAGAGCCTTGTTCCTACTAAGCCAAATTTCCCACAAAATAATGATTGGAGTCACTTTAAATAGCCATTTAGAAAATTTTGATGGACCTAAATGCAGCCACCATTGAATAATGGAACTATGTAACGAAGAGCCTGAATTTTGAATCCCCATAAGCTGATTAAAATACTTCCAAACCTGCTTAGAAACTGGACCAGATATAAATAAGTGATTAATCGATTCAGTAGATGACTTACAACATTGGCACCTAGATACCATCCTAATTCCCACTGCTTGAACAATAATGTCCACTGGAACTACAATGTTGATATCTCTCCAAACTAATACTGACATCTTTGGGGGAATATAAGGATCCCACACAGATTTAAAAGCTGGAGAGGATAAGGTTTGAGGCCTTACTTGGTCATAAGCTAATTTAAAGGTAAACCTTCCATTAACTATAAGATTCTAGATTAGCTCTTCTTCAATTAAATTTGAACATGAATCAACCACCTCCATACCTTCTTGAATCCTTTTAAAAGCCAATGATCCATTTTTGCAGCCCATATTAGGATACTTAGCAGACATAAAAGTAGCCTGGAATGTTTGTCCTTTCTTAAAATTCTAAGCTAATCTTAAGTTGGATGCTTCCCTGACAGAGTACAGATTTGTGATCTCAAGACCTCCCTCTTGTTTAGGCATACATATGGAATCCCAACTAATCCAGTGAAATGTTTCCCCAAAAGATTGGTTAACCCCCCCAGAAAAAGGAACTAATAAGCTTATTAATGGATTAAATGATAAGGTTTGGAGGGTTTAAAGCAAAAAGAGTGAACAAAGGGATGGATGAAAGAAAAGATTGGATAAGGATTATTTTTCCCCCATTGACAGAAACTTTCATTTCCAACTATGAATTTTCGAGGCTATGGATTGGACTAGAGGTTCAAAAAATATTGATTTCCTTCGACCTTTAAATAATGGGCATCCCAGATATTTAAGAGGACCACTGGTATAAACAAAACCGGTGATCTCTGAAATGTTAGATTTAGAGGAAGACAATTTGGGACTTAAATAAAAGCATCTTTTCTCCTTGCTGATGAGTTGACCTGATTCAGATTCATAACCTTCCAAGAATTTCATCAGATTTCTAAGACTAATCTTAGATCCTCTAGTAAAAATAATCACATCATTAACATAGCTAAGGTGGCTAATAAGAGGACAACTTCGAGGGTGGGAGAAAGGCTTAATGGTTCCTATAGACATAAGTTGATTCAGACCTCTATTAAAAACTTCAGTTATAATAATGAAAATACTAGGGGATATGGGATCCCCTTGTCTAATGCCTCTTGAAGGTTTGAAAAACACCATAGATTGACCATTGATGATAATAAAGAACCAAGGTGAGGACATACATCTCCAAATCGTATCAATAAAAGTCTCTGAGAAACCAAAGGCTCTGAAGGTTTTGATAATGAAGTGCCAAGATGCTCTATCATAGGCTTTAGCCATATCTAACTTGATAATGACATTTCCTCCAATATTTTTCTTATCAATGAAATGGATCATCTCTTGAGCCAATAGGATGTTTTCAAGAATGTTTCTACCTTGAACAAATCCTGATTGGTTGGGAGAAATAATTAAAGGAAGGATTGGACTCAATCTATTGGAAAGGACTTTTGAGATCACCTTGTAACAGAAGTTGCATAGGCTTATAGGCCTGAAGTCTTTACAGTGAATAGGCCTTTGAGATTTGGGAATAAGATAGATTTGGGTTGAGCTCCATGATTTGGGGATATCACAACCCAAGAAGAAAGATTGAATAGCTTTAATGAGATCCTCTTAAATAATTTCCCAACAACTGACATAGAAGAACCCATTGAAACCATCTGCTCCAGCAGTGCTATTTTGATTCATCTTCTTTATAGCATTAAAAATTTCCAACTCTTCAGGAATAGATAACAGATTAGAATTTTTCTCTTTTGTAATTAGCTTAGGAATGTAATTCAAATAATCTTTCTCTTCTTGAAGACCTGCATCAAACAAATTTTGAAAATAAGAGATAAAACAGTTAGCAATAGAATTTTGATCTTCATTATCTCTGCCTGCCTCATCTTTGATTTTGAAAATTGAGATGCTTCTCCTATTTTGCTGAACTTGAGCATGATAGAATTTTGTATTCCTTTCTCCATCTTTGATCCACTCCCTTCTAGTCTTCTGATGCCAATAAATTTCTTCTTTGGCTAAAGTTGAGTTGAGGGCAGCTCTCACTTTAGAACACTTTTCAAGTTGAACTCCACTATAATCCCTTTCTAAAGCTAATTCTTCTTTCAGAAGTTGATCTTCTAAATCCTGAATCTCCTTGAAAATATATTTAAAAACCTCTTTGCTTGAATTTTTTAAAACTATTTTTAACCTCCTAGGCTTAAAAGCAAACTGATCCATTTGACTACCAGTAGCTGCCTCTTGCCAAGAATCCTTAACCACCTGATAGAAGTTCTCATGCTGCTTCCACATATTCTGAAATTTGAAACCTTTGATTGGGGATTCCTTTGAACTTGGAATAGCCACCAGAAGAGGATTATGATCAGAGAAATTTCTATTTAAATGCTTTATAGAATAATGGGGGAAAGTAGTTAACCAATGGGCATTCATCATACCTCTATCCAATCTCTCTAAAGTTAATGCTCCATTTGATTCTCTAAGCCAAGTAAATCTAGAACCTTCAAATCCCATATCCTGTAAAGAACTGCTTGCAATACAATTATTTAAATCTACAGCACCACTAATATCAATACTCCTACCTCCTGCTTTCTCATCACTGTTAGAAACTATATTGAAATCCCCTATGACAATCAAAGGAATCTCTGAGCAAACTGTAGAGCTATTGATAATAGCATCCCCTAAGTATATTATTTCATTTCTATAACATTTAGCATAAATCAAATTTACTCCTATTACTTTATTCAGTTTTGGATGATACATTTTCATAAGGAGATTTTGATTCCCATCCTCCAAGACTTCACTAGAGATACCATGTCTCCAAAAGCACCAGATTTTGTTGCAAACATTAAAAGAGAAGCCTTCAAAATTCAACAATCTTCTCATGTTTTCTATTTTTGAGCTATCTATCATAGGCTCCATAATTGCCAAAAAAGATAAGTTATGAAACTTACTTAGTTTTTTCAACCTTCTTTTTGTAGACTTGTTCCCAATTCCTCTTGCATTCCACACTAGATCATTAATCATTTAGAAGGTGTAGCGGTAACTTTTCTGGAAGCCTTAGTAACTAATCTTGTGACCCTCCTTTTTGGAAAGAATTTACTTTTATGGCTATTCCTAAAATTCTTCAATACTTTAACCTACTTAACTTGTGGCTTAGGAGTAATAGGAGGACTTTTCTCATTCTTTTCCTCAATATCCCTTTGGTAATCCTCAATTTATACCCGTATATATATATACTATCACTACACCATATATATATTATAAACCATGGCTTTATCGTGTACTAAATATCCCGTACACTGCCCGAAATTTCCTGAGTCTGTGGCCCGACTCAACGTAATCAATTTTTCTCACTTAATAATTTATCGTCTTCCCGAGTCTATGGTCCGACTCTAATATGTTTAACTCATACCTCAATTTATATAATACTTTCCCCGAGTCTATGGTCCGACTCCAATTAAATTAATTAACACACTTATTAAATTAAATACCTTCTCGAGTCTACAATCCGACCCTAATTAAATTAACTAACACACTTATTAATTTAATTTAGTACTACCCGATTCTACAATCCGACTCTAATTAAATTAATTATCACTCTTATTAATTTAATACTACCCGAGTCTACAATCCGACTCTAATTAAATTAATTATCACTCTTATTAATTTAATACTGCCCGAGTCTACAATCCGACTCTAATTAAATTAATTGTCACACTTATTAATTTGATACTACCCGAGTCTACAATCCGACTCTAATTAAATTAATTATCACTCTTATTAATTTAATACTACCCGAGTCTACAATCCGACTCTAATTAAATTAATTGTCACACTTATTCATTTAATAACTTGGTGTCACCCAACCATTATCCCCGGACTCACTTACTTGGCCCGTAACTTAATATTTCCCGAGTCTATGTTCCGACTCTAATTAATTACTCTCTCTCAATAATTAATTTAATACTTTGGTGTCACATAACCAACATATCCGGACTCACTCACTCGGTCCATTTTTACAACTCATAATTTCTTTCCCACATTTTCGCCCGTAATGTGTCACACATTTATCTTCATAATTTCCTAATTATATTTACCTATAATTACCAACATACCCGGACTCGCCCCCTTGGTCCATAATTAAATATTTCCCCGAGTCTATATCCCGACTCTAAATTAATTAGTTTATCTCCAAACTTAATTCACTACTTTGGGGTCGCTTGACCAATATACCCGGATTCACTCACATGATTCGTATCTCACTATTTTGGAATAAAATTTCTCAAATTCATCCATTAAGTGCCCCACATAAATTTATCCTAGTCCCAATTACTTTCTCCCATAATTGCTAGGAATATTTGTTTCATAATTATTTATCACTTATTAATGTATGAAACTTAACTTTTAATAATTTTCCCTTTATATAACAAACTGGCCGAACTGCCTAGATTTCGCCTTCATCGATCGATCGAGCTCCCTAGGTCGATCGATCGATCGTTCCAGTAATCATCTTCTCCAGCCACTGTCAGCCATGGACGAAACTTAAAGCTTAATTTTTCAACCTAAGCCCTTACCCAAATACAAATAATACATCCTCCATGTAAGGAAAGGGTTTAGACATCTCACAGACTTAATTTCATCATCAATATCCATAAATTCCAAGGTTTTCCCGATTTGGGTATTATCCGAGTTTCAAATCCCCAATACGAATTTCATTTATTTTAACAGCAATTAACCATCTACTCTTACTGGTTTTAACATCTGATTCAGTCCTCTACATTCTAGAATCATAAACACGATCAATCTCCCCCTTAATCTCATTAAGGTATATAAATTTACAAAACCCAATTTAGATTTTTGTTGACACACCCAAAATGAATTTTTCATATACACATCACTATGATATGAATTGATTATCATAATTTTAGAAATCACAACAGTTAACCACTTGCCTATAAGTGTTCGTAGTGTCTGATCCGTTGTTGATGTCCCTTAATTTGGCTCCAACAACCTCCAATTTGCTCTTGCTTTGCTTTCCCCCAAATCCCCTCTCAAACCCTAGGTTTAGAGTTATGTTGGCTGCCATTCCTTAATCTCCCAACTAGGTTAAAAACCCTTAATCCCGTTTTTCACCTAATGGGCTTAATTAAAGTGGCCCAACTCACCCCGTGTGGGCCCGGCTATGCCCAAAAATACTCCGAGACCCAATTACTATCCCCGGGTACTCTTTTCTGACTATCTCGACCCATCCGGACGCAACCACGCACTCAGAATTGCCATCCAAAATACTTTATAAAAATCCTTATCTCACACCCAATTTAGTCTATACCGACTCCCGATTGGGATAAGTGCATACCCCGTCATTAATATCCGAAATGACGTAATTAAATTATTACTATTCACTTAGTAAATAAATTTCCCTAAACATTAACCATTCACTCCCCGATTAATATTTAAATATATATATTGCCATAATTAATTCAATTAAAATTACGACACACAAGTAATTTAAAATTCCCGAATTAATTAAATATTAAATGTACAAAAATACGGGGTGTTACATAAACATATTCGACCAAGCACATAAATGCCATTGAGAAGATCAGTAGAGTACCAATCTTTGATAGGATTAGAAGGAGAGAGGCGCGAGCACATCCACACCCCAAAGAAGGTATAAGATGAGAAGAATATAGAAGGCAGGATCCAAGAAGGGAGAACAATTCAAGATGAAATGTCAGGGTATCACACAAGTCCGAATAAGTTAGTCGAAAAGAGAGAGCTTATCCACGAGTCGCAGACGAGATGATAATGTCGCAGCAGATGAAGAAATCCAACCATGAAGGCGTTCAATCCAAAGGATAAAACATCACCAGGGGGACCTAATCAAAACCAAAAACCTAGTGATGATACGAGAAATCAGACACAATTCATTCTCATATATCATATCAAGTGTGAAGTAGATATAAAGCAAGTAAAGAGACATAAACATAAGATATATAGTGGTTCTACTATTAAAATGATCCTACGTCCATTGTAGTGCCTCATTCTCATTATGTGTGTAGCATAATACAGATTTACAATGTCATGCAAGGCTTACAAGAGGAGGAATAGAGGAGAATACATGTAACTGGCTAGATAAACAACCAAGGATGTGGCCTGCTAGAGGCTAATCTTGCTGCGATAGCAGTGGGGGTGAGCCCCTAAGTGTGGTGACCTCTGGAGAGAGATTTTAGCAGGACTTCGCCAGGTATTTCGTCCTCCGATCCCCCTAATTATGAGGCGAACACCTCTATTTATAGGAGGTATAAAGGTGGTGTCACATGTTTCAGACACGTGATATATGGATAAGTCTGAAGAATGTGGGATCCTTATAGAAGTTGGATAGATGTCAAGTGCCATGTCTGAGAAGGGGTTGCTTCCTGTTTGATCCCAGACGGTGGCCAATTCGGAGAGTGCCGACCCTGTGTGGTCCCAGGCAAAGACGGTGCCGCGGCCTGTTTGATCCCAGGCAGCGATACATGTTTAACAAGTCTGTTGAGCCAAAAACTATATGGTGCTGCGGCCTGTCTGTTCACGGGTAGCGGCATGTTGTTAGTTGTCCCCGACAGTAAGGACTACTTAGACCATATCATTAAGCCTCCAAGCCGTAGTTCTAAGAGGCAATGATTTGGGGTTATGATTGAATTATATTACTGTCGCGGAGACTGTGGGGCGACGTTTCACCTTCCCGTGCCCCCTTATATAAATGGGATCTAGTTTTGGCCATCATTACGTTTTGTAATTCTCTGAGAGAAAATCGAGAGCGGGATTTTGTCAATTTGCCCTTTGAGTTTTTGGGCGAGTTTTTTATGGCGGTTTAAGGATTTTGGCTAGTGGTTCAAGGCAGAGTTGAAGTTATTCTCCGTCTTTCATCGATTTCTAGGTAATATTCTAACTAATTTTGTTGTTTTCTTTAATATTTTCTGGAATTTGTTGCTATAATATTTTCTGGATTTTGGCTAGTGGTTCAAGGTGAGTTTGTGATTCATGTTGTTAGAGAATTTGAGGATGTTTTTTCCAAAAATTTCGAGCTTACCTCCAAGTCATGAAATTGAGTTTGTATTTGATTTAGCGTAAGGGACTCGACCAATTGCGACAGCTCCATATCGTATGGATCCTTTGGAAATTAGGGAGTTAAGGAATAAAATTCATCAACTGTTGGAGCAAGGGTCCATTTGGTATAGTGTGTCGCCATGGGGTGCTCCCGTGTTATTTATGAGGAATAGAGATGGTTCCCTTCGGTTGTGCATCGATTATCGTGAATTGAATAAGGTAACCATCAGGAACAAATACCCGTTACCTCAAATCAACGATTTGTTTGATCAATTAAAGGGAGTGTCGTACTTCTCTAAAATAGATTTGAGGACTGGGTAGCATAAACTGCTAATTCGAGAGCATGACGTGTCGAAAATCGCATTCTTGACCAGGTATGGGTCTTATGAATTTTTGGTCATGCCTTTTGGGCTAACCAACGCTCCTGCCGTATTTATGGACATTATGAATCAAGTATTTCGGGACTTCCTAGAACAATTTGTCATAGTGTTCATTGACGACATTCTAGTCTATTCTCAGACTGAAGCTGATCATGCCACACACTTGCGATTGGTCTTACAGACACTACGGGATCATCAACTTTATGCCAAGTTCGAGTAATATGGCTTTTGGTTGCAGGAAGTGCAGTTTTTTGGGCACATTGTGATGGCTGTGGGTATTTGCTTAGACCCAAGCAAGGTTGCAGCAGTGAGGGAATGGAGTCAGCCCACGAGGCCGACTAAAATCCATAGTTTTCTGGGTTTGGCTGGTTACTATCTCCATTTCATTAAGGGTTTTTCTGAAATTACGGGCCCTTTAAGGAACTTTACCCGAAAGGGAGTACGATTTATTTAGAATGATTCCTATCAGCTAGCTTTCGATGTGCTGAAGGACAAGTTGACTTCTACTCCTGTACTCGAGTTGCCAAGACCGGGAGTGGTCTACTTATTCTTCACATACGCATCTCTACAAGGATTGGGAGGTGTGTTACAACAGAAGCATAGGGCCATTGCATATGCATCTCGCAAGCTTAAGCCCCATGAGAAGAATTATCCCATGCATGATTTGGAGCTTGTCGCGGTAGTGTTCGCCTTGAAGATATGGAGACATTACCTCCTGGGTGAGAAATTTAGTCTTTTCACGGACCACAATTCGTTACAACATTTTTTCTCTCAGAAAGATCTAAATATGTGGCAACGTCGATGGTTGGAGTTCGTAAAGTACTATCAATTTGATATTCACTACCACCCAGGCAAGGCAAATGTAGTAGCGAATGCGTTGAGTCGAAAACCAATGGGGGAGATAGTGAAGGTGTGGTAGGCTAAATGGAAAGAACTTAGCCAGGATGATGCTATAACAAGAGCTTGCATGTCGGTGTTGACCGTTACGCCTGCTATTGTGATGCGAGTTGTAAAAGTGCAAGGAGGTGACAAAGATTGTTAAGATCGGGTACGCCAATTATTGAACGAGGGAGTGGAGTCCTACTCTATTAGTTCCGAGGGTGGGTTATGTTTCCACAGAATACTTATAGTCCTGGACGAGGGAGACTTGAGACGTATTATCATGACGGAATATCATGGTTCAAGATTTGCAGTACACCTAGGTGGGGAAAAAATGTACCAAGATATGCGTCGTTAGTATTGGTGGGCAGGTATGAAAAGGGACATTTCTGAATTTTTTTCCTAATGCGCCACTTGTCAATTGGTGAAGGTGGACCACCAGCGGCCAACTGGATTGTTGCAACCGCTAGAAATACCGGTGTGGAAATGGGAGAGTATCTCAATGGATTTTATCACTTGGTTACCAACGTCGCAAAGCGGTCATGATTCCATTTTGGTTATTATCGATCGTTTGACCAAATAGGTACACTTCCTACCGGTACAGATGGATTATAATACGGCACGTTACGTCCAGCTCTTTATTGCAGAAATTGTGAAACTCCATGGGGTGCGTATCAATATAGTGTTGGAACGAGACAAGATTTTTGTGTCCCATTTTTTGGTGAAGTTTCTAAGAGGCGATGGGGATCGAATTGAAGTTGAGTACGTCTTACCATCCGCAAACTGATGGCAAAACGGAGAGAGTTAACCAAATGTTGGAGGATATGCTTCGAACGTGTGTACTTGATTTTAGAGGAGGATGTGAACAATACCTTCCATTGGTCGAATTTTCATAAAATAATTCGTACCAATTCATGAAAGGTATGGCACCGTATGAGGCATTGTATAGCCGACCGTGTAGATCACCTGCTTGTTGGTTAGAAGTAGGAGACAATAAGCTCCTTGGACTTGAAATGATCCAAGATACCTCTTCGAAGATTGAACTTATTAGAAATCGCATACGAATTGCACAAGATCGTCAGAAAAGCTATGCCGACGCGAATCATAGGCATGTGGAATTGGAAGTGGGGGACCAAGTTTTAGTGCGGGTATCCCTGATGAAGGGTGTAATGCGATTCGAGAAGAAAGGCAAACTCGCACCCCGCTATGTGGGTCATTTTCCCATTATTGCAAAGGTAGGCCCCGTAGCATATCAACTTGCTTTGCCGGAACGCCTAAAACAAATTCACGACGTGTTCCATGTTTCATTTTTGAAGAAGTATAAAAGATGCGAGGGAGCTCATTGGAATATTACATTGGATGGTATCGAGTTACAACCCGATATTTCATATGAAGAACAACCGATTGCTATCTTAGATCATGGAGAGCGTAGCTAAGATCGAAAGTGGTACCATTGGTTTGAGTTAAGTGGGGACACACAATGCCGAGGAATCAACTTGGGAATGAGAGGATGATATTCGAGAGAAGTACCCACACCTCTTTTTTACAAGGTACGCCTGAATTTTGAGGGCAAAATTCCCTTGTAGGGGGGGGACCCCTTATTTATGAGTAATCATTTTTATATTAATTTACCTTGTGGGTTAATTATATAAAATAAAGGAAGTTGAAGTAAATATTGCTTTAAGTACTTTAAAAGATGATATTTCCTGAGTTTTGCATATTTACTGTTAAGTGAATGTAAATAGCATCATATTATGTTTTATTGCGTCGTTGTGCTTTAAGCGACGGTTATGGCTTTTATTCCAATCGGATTTTTATTAAAGAATTAATATGACGTTGGAATGTGAAATAATGAAAGATATCCCGGATTCCAGTTTAGAGGGTGCGGTTAGTCCGAAAATGGTTGACATAGTCAAAATAAGTACCAATTGTGTTTTTGGGTTCCGGGACATTTTTGACTAGTTATAACTTAAATTATGAAGTTACGAGTCATTGTAATTGTGTAGTAGCATTTAAATCTTAGACTTAGTGTATTTGGGTATTTTAGTCTTGCAAGATAATTTATTTCTCATTTATGTATCTAAACCTAGAGAGAGTTAGAGAGAAGAGAGAGAGCTTGGGAGAAAGAGGAGAGAAAGAGACAAAATTGAAGATTTGGGGCTTGAAATCGTTGCTACGAGAAGTGAATCTGAGGCTATAATCTTGAGGCAAGTTTCTAACTTGCATATGTACGATTGAGTGTGAATAATTTATATTTAGAGTTGTGTTCTTGAGATTTAACCATTAATGGGTTTTGATGATTTTTGGTGTTTAAACCATTAAATATGGATTTAGATATGATTTGAGTTGGATATATTAGTTAGTGGTTGTGTAGGAATGATTTGGTGGAATTATTAATTGATGATGTGGGTTAGATGGAAGATAAATAGGATTTGGGGATTTAGGGTTCATATAACCCGTAATTATTACTGGTCATCTCGGCCACGACGAATCGATTCACCCTCCCTAGCGAATCGATTCGCTAAAAATGGAGGCTACAGGTCTGGGAAACCGAATCGATTCGGGCTAAGGCCGAATAGATTCGGGCAGAGACAGAAGGTTGATTTTCTCAGTTGAATTGATTCGTTTTTCAGCGAATCAATTCGCTATTAGGGGCGAATCGATTCGGCCTTCGGCGAATCGATTCAAAAATCCTGCTCTTTTAGGGAGTTTTTCCAACTTAGTTTTTAGCCCTTTTCTTTTAGGTTTGAGTCATAGGAACCTTATCTTATGAAGTAATAAAGAGTATTAGAGTCTTATATTAGGAGTATTAATAACCTAGATTAGTAAGGGGTAATCGGGCTTATTTTGGGGGTTAATTTAATAGAAGTTAGTGGCTTTTTCATCTAGGAAGCTAGCCTAGGACTAAGGGAAAGTTGGATTGTATTATTTAGGAATTTTAGAGACTAGTATGAGGAAAATTACACTTGGCAGCCGATAGTGTTGTTGTGAACTCTCGGAGGCTAGTATGGGAACAATTAAACTTTGTAGCTCATGCCGCTAGGCACATATGTAAGGACACAAATTTCCAATTGAGTCCATGTATTGTTTAGGCTCAATTCCGGATAAAAACATTTATTCATAGGTTAGTGTTTTATTGTAATACTCTCAAGCCTATGAAGTGTGTGTTGAAGACGTAGTGGCAAAGAATATAAAGCTTCATCAAAATGCCGGTTTGCGTGCCTCGTTTCTACGCCATCAACTATGGTTCCATGCTCCCAAGGTATGAATGCAATTATATTTATATAGGAGCTTGGAACAATGTTTATTGGGTGTTAGGATTAATAAAATAAGTTTATAAAAGATCTGGGCCAAAAATCGAATTTTACAAACATTCTGGTCATTCGTTAGAAATGTCGTTCGAACGAGTTTTTTCGTTCGAACCAGGTTTCGTTCGAACGAGTTTTTTTTCCGTTCAAACCAGTTTCGTTCGAACGAGTTTTGCCAATGACCCTAAACTGGTCAGTCGTTCGATATGTCGTTCGAACGAGTTTGTTCATTTTAACGAGATATCTAACGAGTTTCTAACGAGCCCAGTCTGGTCGTTCGTTAGAAATCTCGTTCGAACGAGAGTCAAGTTCGTTCGAACGAGATGCCAGCGCGGGAATAGTTTTGAGCAGTTTTTGGCAGTTTTTACCCACTTTCCCCACTTGGTTTTTAACCAACTTTTTCAGACTTAATAATGTGCGGGAATGACTTTTTCCAAAGTATCTTTTTCATACCATACAAACTCCTAGAGAGTGTTTTGAGAGAAAATTTGTTTAAGGAAAAAGATCAAGTTTTGAGTGTTATTTTTTAATGAAAAATCCTACACACTCTAGTGTTTACACCCAATAGTTATTTATCCAAGTTCTATATACATATCTTTACTTGGAGTTTTGGCACCGGTTTATCTCTACCGAATTCAAGAAGAGAAGTTTTGGTTTGCTTCTACATCCATCAAAGAAGAAGACTTTGTGTTTTGATTCTACCCACACGGAGAAAGGCTCCATGCTAGGGTGACGGTGACCATATACAGTCCCATCGGTGGATTCCGAGACCGCGGTGGTGTTCCGAGGTTGTTCGCTAGGAAGAGGTGTCTACGAGAAGAAGCGTCGAGGCTTGAGAGGGATCGAGTCAGTCGTTGTAAGTCTATCTGTCTTGTAATTGTAATTCCATATCTAGTGGACTTGTGGCTAGGGTCGTCCAAGGTTGTTTCCCGTCTTGGGTTTTTCCTCGTACATCTCGGCGTAGTGTGATATTGTTTATTTTATCTTGCATCATAATTTAGAACACATGCTTAGAATAAATTCAAGATAAAATTCGGTTTAATTATCACACTCATTTAATTTGGGAATAAATTAAATATTGGGTAAATTTGGTTTATTCAAGTCATTTGCTAAAATTGGTTTCGCCTAACTTTAGATAATTGAAAATTATGACTTAGGCAATTTTCTAGGACTTGGATTTAATACTAAACTTTGGAATTTTAGTATTTGTTTTGTTGAACCATCACATCATTCAACGCTTCCGCATATAAATTAAGTTTTTACAAAAAGGAAATTACAAGTTTGATTTTAATTGTGTAAAGTTTTAAAATTCGGGGACCCAACAAGTGGTATCAGAGCCAAAAACGATAAATTATTTCGTTAAGATCCTTTAATTTTTGGCTAAAATGGAATTTTCCCCATTTTCAAAATTTCCTATTTTTGATGGTTCAAACTACGCGTATTGGAAAGCGCAAATGAGATCGGCACTAAAATCTATCGACGAGAGAGTTTGGATGTCTGTTGTTACCGGGTACTCCCCACCAACTTACTTAGTTGAAAATGAACGTGTTATCAAACCCGCCGATAGATGGACTGAAAATGAGTTTAAACTTGCTAACTTTAATTCCCGAGGTTTAAATGCCTTATTTAGCGCTGTCGTACCGGATGAATTCCGACGCATTATGACGTGTGAGACCGCTAAAGAAGCTTGGGATATTTTACAATTAACTCATGAAGAAACGAGTGTCATTAAAGCTTCAAAACTCCAAAACCTCACCACTCAATTTGAAACTATCAAAATGGATGAAAAAGAAACTTTTGATAAATTTTATGCTAGACTTTCTGATATTGTTAATTCATCCTTTAACTTGGGAGAGAAAATACCTGACGACCGTGTTGTAAAGAAAATTTTGAGGTCCCTACCCGATAGATTTATTCCTAAAGTGACCGTTTTAAATTCTTTACCCACTTTAGCCTCTACGAAATTAGAAGAGCTTGTAGGTGATTTACAAACCTATGAACTAGATATGTTTCCCTCTAAAACTGAAAAGAAAATTGAAAAGGGTGTTGCTTTAAAAGCCCGAAAAGAGGTCAAACAAGTAGTAGAGAGCGATAGTGATAGTGACTCAGAAGACATGGCTTTGTTTGCTCGCAAATTTAGAAAATTTCTTAAATTTAACAAAGATAAATTTAAAAATGATTTTAAGAAATTTGATACTTCTAAACATGATAAAAGTGAGAAGATTTCTAAAGCCGAGAGGATCCCTAAACCTAGTAATGACAATTTAGATAGGGACGAGTCTAACAAGTGTTTTGGTTGTGAAGGTTATGGCCATCGAGCTTATGAGTGCCCCACTAAACTAAGGAAAGAGGGTAAATGACCCACTGCATATAATGCAACCCTTAGTGATAGTGATAAGGAAGAAAAGCCCGATTCCCCCACAAAGAAAAATTTTGTGGCTTTTATGGCTAGTCATGTGAGTGATAATGAGAACTCATCGATTGATGACACAATAGCACATGCCACTTCCAAGGTCATTGTTCATGATTCCCTTGTTTTTAATGATAGTGAGAGTGAAGAAGAAAGAGAGAGTGAAAATGAAGAAGAGGTTGATGTGAGTGAACTTCAAAATGCTTTTCATGAATTATATAAAGAATCTATTAAATTGAAAAAGGCTAATTTGAAGTTAGAAGCAAGTTTAAGAGTGAGTGTCAAGGTCGTTAATGAAAGTGCCTTAATAGAAGACCTTAGGACACGTGAGAGGACTCTTCGAGAGAAGCTAGAATACGTAGAAGGCGAAAGAAATAGCCTTAGGAATTTAATGGAATCCTTGAAAAAGGAGCTTCTTGCTTTTGAAGAGCGAAATTTTTCACTAGAATCTACCATTTTAGATTTGGAAAATAAATTAAAAGATTCTAGTAATGTCAAATTTGATTTGGAATGTCGTTCGCAAAAACTTGATAAAATGTTAGGAACGGTCCAAATTAAAAATGATACTTGTGGTTTAGGCTTCAATCCTTGTAATGAATTTACTCATAATGCCCAAACCAATGTTTTAGGAGAATCAACTAGGAATACTTTTAAAGATCACTCCTTAAGTAAATCTTTTCGACATGTTCTCACTTGTACACATTGTGGTCGACAAGGTCATCTTAGGAAATTTTGTTTTGATCTTAAACGAATTCCTAGAAAATCCCATTGTAAAGTAACCATGGTAGCTAATGTTCCTACACCCCAAGATTGTCATTCTTCATTAATTTGGGTTAGGAAATCCGATTTGGTTGCCTTAAAAAATAGGGATTTTGATTCTCATTTACTTTCACATCCTTCCTCCCTTGCTAAATTTAAAGGTTGAATGTGTTAGTGTTTGCATACTTTAGCTTTTGTACTTCATGCTATATTCACATGCTAAATGTATGCTTGTTTAGTCATTGCCTTATTTCATATCACATGCTAGAAATCATGACTTGTTTATCTTTTTGTATTTTATTTTGTGTTTGAATTAACTGAAAAATATAAAAAGATTTTTTGTTTATCATTTGTGTTTTATTCATCTCATTTAAACTTAATGAAAAATACAAATGATTTTGTTTGTCCTTTTGAGTAAATATTTATTTTTAATTAAAAATGTTCAAAACTCAAAAAGATTTTATTTTGTGTGTATTTTAGTTTGACACACTTTATGTGCCATATATTTGTGTTTGAATCCCATCTTTTACGCTCCCACGTGGCTAGAACTTTTTGTTTAGATTTTCAATCCTTAAAATGTTCTTTACCATGCTTTATATGGAGTAGTTGGATTTTGTATTGATTAAATGGATTCTATTTTCATATGCCTCTTTTCACACATGCACGAGCTCTTTTGAAATCTTAATGTCACATGTTATATTTGAGCTTTTTGAGATGTTCTCCTATCAATCTAGTCATCTACATATCTATGACCTAGGAGGACTAGTGCATGTCAAAATCCGTTGCATGTGAGATTTGTGTGAAAATGAAAACATGATAAATAAATGTGCACGGGGAAGGGCTCCGAAAGGATGAATTAAATCCTTTGCGATTGTAAGCCACCGTTTCTTGGATCTAAAAGAAATACGTGATCCAAAGGCCTAAAAACAGAATATTTGGCATTAAAAAGAAAGCAATTGCCAAGGCCTATATTTGTTTGATATATTCATTCAAAAACAAAAGAATATATATGCTCATTGAGGGAGAATTGGATGGTATATCAACGGTTTGCACAATGTCCGTTTATCCTAGTTGTCTTTAATGTCATGACTCTATTTGGTTTGTAGAATCATCATCATGCTAGGCTTGTATGCATTGTGTATGTTTGTTCATCGAGTTCAATCTATATTGTCACATGAGGTTATATTTAAATGTGATGAAGTTTGCAATCAAATGAGAACTCCGTGAACGTTTATTAAGTGTTTGGGTCTAAATTTAATTGTTGCTAGTTCACAACCCTACACTTCCGTTTCCATATGACACATTTTAGCCATACGAGTGTGCAAACTTATTGTATTTTGTGTCATGTGTGTGTTTATATCTATATATATATGCAAGTACTCTATTGGTATATTTCTAGTATATATATATATATGATTTTTGTTTGTCTTTGCCTTAATTTCTAGTCCACCCATGCTTATACTTCATTATTGGTATCTATCTTGGATTAGTTATGATTTTGTTGCCCATATGCTTTCATGATTATCACTTTAAGCTTCAACATGCTTCATGTTTTGATTCTTTAACCTTTGTATATTCCTGAACACAAAGGGGGAGAATGATGATAGGGGGAGAAATGGTATCTAAACCTATTATTATTGTATCTTAGTTTGGGGGAGATTTATCTTAGGGGGAGACGTCTTTATAAGTAAATGTCATTGTTTTGATAAAGGGGAGAATTATTTTAGGGGGAGTATTTAATTAATTGCATTTTATATTGTGATATTCCCTATGCATTTGATGAGTTTGCTTAAGTGTGCAGGTATTCTTCTAAAGCGGCATCTTTAAAAGGCAAAGTATTTAATCCTTGGGTTGAGTCAAGATTGGGCGGGTTATGTTTTGAGTCTAGTGAGCTTGACGGCCCTTTAGGATTTTTTGTTTTGTTTTTGTCCCAGAATAGCCAAAGGGGGAGATTTGTAAGGACACAAATTTCCAATTGAGTCCATGTATTGTTTTGGCTCAATTCCGGACAAAAACATTTATTCATAGGTTAGTGTTTTATTGTAATACTCTCAAGCCTATGAAGTGTGTGTTGAAGACGTAGCGGCAAAGAATATAAAGCTTCATCAAAATGCCGGTTTGCGTGCCTCGTTTCTACGTCATCAACTATGGTTCCATGCTCCCAAGGTATGAATGCAATTATATTTATATAGGAGCTTGGAACAATGTTTATTGGGTGTTAGGATTAATAAAATAAGTTTATAAAAGTTTCTGGGCCAAAAATCGAATTTTACAAACATTCTGGTCATTCGTTAGAAATGTCGTTCGAACGAGTTTTTTTGTTCGAACCAGGTTTCGTTCGAACGAGTTTTTTTGTTCGAACCAGGTTTCGTTCGAACGAGTTTTTTTTCCGTTCAAACCAGTTTCGTTCGAACGAGTTTTGCCAACGACCTTAAACTGGTCAGTCGTTCGATATGTCGTTCGAACGAGTTTGTTCATTCTAACGAGATATCTAACGAGTTTCTAACGAGCCCAGTCTGGTCGCTCGTTAGAAATCTCGTTCGAACGAGAGTCAAGTTCGTTCGAATGAGATGCCAGCGCGGGAACAGTTTTGAGCAGTTTTTGGCAGTTTTTACCCACTTTCCCCACTTGGTTTTTAACCAACTTTTTCAGACTTAATAATGTGCGGGAATGACTTTTTCCAAAGTATCTTTTTCATACCATACAAACTCCTAGAGAGTGTTTTGAGAGAAAATTTGTTTAAGGAAAAAGATCAAGTTTTGAGTGTTATTTTTTAATGAAAAATACTACACACTCTAGTGTTTACACCCAATAGTTTTTTATCCAAGTTCTATATACATATCTTTACTTGGAGTTTTGGCACCGGTTTATCTCTACCGAATTCAAGAAGAGAAGTTTTGGTTTGCTTCTACATCCATCAAAGAATAAGACTTTGTGTTGTGATTCTACCCACACGGAGAAAGGCTCCATGCTAGGGTGACGGTGACCATATACAGTCCCATCGGTGGATTCCGAGACCGCGGTGGTGTTCCGAGGTTGTTCGCTAGGAAGAGGTGTCTACGAGAAGAAGCGTCGAGGCTTGAGAGGGATCGAGTCAGTCGTTGTAAGTCTATCTGTCTTGTAATTGTAATTCCATATCTAGTGGACTTGTGGCTAGGGCCGTCCGAGGTTGTTTCCCGTCTTGGGTTTTTCCTCGTACATCTCGGCGTAGTGTGATATTGTTTATTTTATCTTGCATCATAATTTAGAACACATGCTTAGAATAAATTCAAGATAAAATTTGGTTTAATTATCACACTCATTTAATTTGGGAATAAATTAAATATTGGGTAAATTTGGTTTATTCAAGTCATTTGCTAAAATTGGTTTCGCCTAACTTTAGATAATTGAAAATTATGACTTAGGCAATTTTCTAGGACTTGGATTTAATACTAAACTTTGGAATTTTAGTATTTGTTTTGTTGAACCATCACATCATTCAACGCTTCCACATATAAATTAAGTTTTAACAAAAAGGAAATTACAAGTTTGATTTTAATTGTGTAAAGTTTTAAAATCCGGGGACCCAACAACATATGGTTCCGGATATAATAAAGGTACATTTTAAATTGGCATATCTTGTGATTTATGGATTGCATATACATACCTCTCTAAATGCTATCATAAGGTAAGTTACGCGAATGAGGTGAAATCCCCTGGCTAGGGAATGCAGGGAGAATATAGTCATCGACCATAGGACCGGTGCTTACATTGTGTTGTTGTTTTATTCGAAGTGAGGTAATTTCGGGTATGGTTATGACTCACTGTCGAAGGTATATGGCCGCTACCCACACGAAGCAACTTAGGGTGCCCAAGTGGAACTATTTTTGAAAATTTTCAAATTTTCAAGTATAAAAACGAGGTTAAAAAAATACAAATACAAAACATCATGGAATAACACTAAGATATTTGAATCGTGTAAGCAGAATATAATTGTGTGAACATTATCCATAGGCAAATCAACAAAGAAATTTGTAACATAGGTGCACGAAGTCATGAAATTATTCTAAATAAAGAACTCAATATCAACCTTAGATGGAAAAAATGTTGAACTTCAATGAAATTGACTCGACTTATGCAACATTCCATGAATTTAAATGCTTCTCAAATCAATAACCCCAAACTATTTAATGTTTTTAAAAAAAGTTCGTTGTACAAACCCATTGATCTTCTACGTTATAATGCCATTAAAATCTCACATATATAAAAATTCACCCTAAATTTTGAAGATATCGTAATGCTCATATGAGCGACGTATCAATGTAATAAAATTGGCCTTGACACTTTTATTTTTGCGTGCCGTTAATCTTTTAGTCTCTTTTTGCAAATGGTGCATTTTAGCACAAAGATAATTTTACCCTTTCGTAGCCCCTTTTCATTACTTAATATATAACAATCTTTTTGGGAAACGAAATCTGGGCAATGGTTCTTACAAGCACAACTTATCTCTATTTAAGTTTGGTTCGTTATGAAGCACGATTGAGATGAGAACACCTTATTTGATATATTATAAGTAAGCACAATGTTCATAAAGTCCTTGCACGTGTGCAATAAAGGTGATAAAGAGTATATCATGAAGAAAGTAATCATCAATTATCAACGAAATGCTATCCACACATTATTAAGAACACTAACGAAACAAAGCCCTGTCTCAAAATACCACAAAAAAGTCATATGAATGGATGGAATGACAAGATTATGCGAATATCTTAAATGTACACCCATATATGGTGAAAAATGAAAATACAAAAATCTTTTTGTCATTTTTAAAAAATTTCTCAAAAATAAAATCTTTTTGGAATTTTTCAAAATTTTCTTACAAGACGAAAATATTTTTGGATTTTTTGAACTTTTTCTTAAAATAAAAAGCATATAAATACATAGAAATAAAATCTAGCAACAGGGACAAAAGATATATGCATGAAATCACCCTATATTAGACAGAGTGTCCGAACTCAATCAACAGTACAAATACCCAAAGATTTCCTAAGATTCTGGAATCTAAGTGCATCTAAAGGTTTTGCAAAAATATCAGCGAATTGACGTTCGATTCTCATAAAACTCAAAGACATGACCTTCTCTTCAACGAGATCACGATTAAATTCTCATGTATCCTAATGTTCTTTGTGCGGGAATGTTGGATCGGAGTACGGGATATATGAAATGCACTTGTATTATCACATGAAATAGTCATTGTGCCTTGGGAAATCCCATAATCTTCCAACATTTGCTTCATCCATAAGAGTTGCATGCAACAACTCCCGACGACTATATACTCAGCCTCTGCCATAGACAAAGATATGGTGTTTTGGGTATTGCTTAACCAAGAGACAAGAGCACTTCTAAAGTAAAAAACCCACTCGAGGTGTTTCTATAACCATCAACATCCCTGGCCCAATTGGCATTCGTATAGGTGGAAAAATGGTCATCGGTATCAATGAAATACCAAATACATAGGAAAGAGTCCCACTAACGTATTTGATGATACATTTAAGTGCGAGAAAGTGAGACTCTTTCGGGGATGCTTGGTATCGCACACAAACTTCAATGCTAAAGGAAATGTTGGGACGAATAACGGTCAAGTAGATAAGACTGCCTATCATGCTCCTATAAAGGGTTTGCTCTATGTCCTTGCCTAAAGCATCTTTAAGCTTAGTCGATGAACTCATAGGGGTGTGTGAGTTCTTAGCGGAGTCTAAACCAAACTTCTTCACTAGGTCCCTAGCATATTTGGATTGAGATATGAATATCCCAGCCTCAAGTTGACGTACCTGGAGACCTAAGAAGAACGTAAGCTTACTGACTATGCTCATCTCAAACTTGTTCTTCATCTCCTCCTCAAATGTGTGAGCATGTTAGGATCACGTGGATTTAAATACTGTGTTGTCCACATAGGCTTGGGAGACCAATATCGCACCACTATCTGTCCTCATAATAGACGTCTTATTCCCTCCCCCTCCCTTAAAGTCGCGAGCTAAGAGATAAGAAGTGAGCCTCTCGTACCAAGTACGGGGGTTCTTGTTTCAAATCATACAAGACTTTCTTAAGATAATAGACGTGTCCTGAGTGCTTTGTGTCTTCAAATCCCTTTGGTTGTTCCATATAAATTTCCTCTTTTAGAATTTTGTTAAGGAAGGCACTCATGACATCCATTTGATATAACTTGAAGCGATGACATGCTATGGTGATTAGTAAGCAGACGGACTCAAGCCTAGCAAAAATGGCGAATGTCTCGTCAAAGTATACACCCTCAATCTGTGTGTATCTTTGAGTGACACACCTAGCCTTATTGTGAACTATGGTACCATTTTCATCCGTTTTATTCTTATAAAACCACTTCGTACCAATCACATTAGTTCCGCTAGGTTGGGAGACTAACTCCCAGACATTATTTTTACGAAACTGAAGCAAATCATCTTTCATAAAAGATAGCCAATGCTCATCCTTGAGTATTGCTTTCACATTCTTGATCTTGACTAAGGAGGTGTCGCAAAAGTAGCTAACCACATTCTCAAGTTGAGAGAGTGTGTCGATACTTAGTGTGCGATCACCTAGTGTAAGGATCATGAATCTTTCAAGCCCAAGAGGGTGTATCCTCAAAATTAAGAGTGGGGTCCACCTGGATAGTACGAGGAATGGCATGATCGACACTGGGGGTGCATCGCCCTCACACTCGGGGTTAGGGTCAATAGACACCAGTGGCTCATCATCTCTAATCGTGATGTTTATTGACTCTATAACCTCAAAGATTTTAAGTTCAAACACCTTATAATCCCTACTCGATGATGAATAATCTAAAAATATCTCCTCATCTCTCCGAGAGTCGAACTTTCATAAGTTCTCCCTATCTCTCAAAATGCAGCAAGGACTCTTAAAGACATGGAAATACGATAGGTTGGGTTTCTTCCCTATCCACAGCTCATATGGCATGTGTAACATGTGTGGACAAAGATATACCCAATTTACCGTATGGCATGTGGTATTAACCGCAATTGCCTAAAAATGTCTAGGCATGTTTCTCCCAAGAAGCATGGATCTATCCATTTCATGAATCATTCGATTCTTCCTCTCAACCATCCCATTTTATTGAGGAGTACAAACGGACGAAGACTCATGTTTGATGCCCACTCAATCATAATAGCTATCCACTCTAACTTTTTTAAATTCAGTGCCATTATCACTACACATCCAATTAATAGTGACACCATATTGGTTTTGTAGGAAACAACATTTGGTTGTTAAGAACTCACCAGCATCGTACTTTTCTCTGAGAAATCCCATGATAAAGTATCTCAAAAGTCATTGACCATCACGAGAATATATCTCTTACCACCTATGTTCTCCGTACGAGTAGTTCCCACAAGATCCATATGTATAAACTCCAACATATGAGAAATGGTAATGGTATTCAACCTAAGAAGTTGGTTTCCAAAGCGATGGCAAGCAACGAACTAGGTCCTTCTTCACTAATCTCTCGAGATCTCTAAAGTTCACATGATCTAGTCGTTGATGCCAAAGGTCCATAGAGGAGACCGTGACATTATTGCACACAAAGGAGGATTTGGGAATGATCCCATAACAATTATTATTGTTTCTCACTCCTTGAAGTAATATTTCACCAGATTGATCATATATATTACACTCGGGCCGACCATACTTTACCGTAAAGTTTGTATCGCAAAGTTGGATTATTCTAATCAAGTTTGATTTCAATCCTTCGATGTACAATACATTGTGTAGTTAAGGAAATCTAGGTATCTCAACACAACCACGTCCTAAAATACTATACATACTCCCATCTCCAAAGGTGACTTTGCCTTCCTTGCAATCTACAAGGTCGGTGAAATAAGACTTGTCACCAGTCATGTGCCTAGATCACCCACTATCAAAATACCATTGGGAAGTATTTTGAACCTTGAGAGCAATGTGAACAACAAGGGCTTTGTTGCCTTGTTAGGTACCCAAGTGGAGGTAATCTTTTATTTTCCCTTATCGTTGTTGGCTCTAGTCGTAGCATCGGAAGCGTTCTCAAACAGCATACACATCCTTTGAAATTCTTCCATTAAGCTTTGATAAGTGGTGACTAGGAACTCAGATTTCTATCTAAGACTTGTAAAGTCACTATAGTGGTGAACGAGAGTATGTGTGCGTTTATTTTTCCCTAACTTGTAGCGAAATTCCCTAAGGTGACCTCTTCTTTTGCAATAAGTGCATACATAGACTTGTTTGGGTCTACCTTGGTTCGCTCATTTAGGTTGAACTTTATTTTGTGGTTTAGGTCAAGGTCCACCAGGATGTAATACCCCGTATTTCCTGTATATTTGAGATAATTATTTTATTTTAAATTACGCGAGAAAAAGTAATTTAACGAAATTGAATAATAATGTGATTATTGAATATTAATTGAGATTGAAATAATGATTAATATTATGAAATAAATTAACTAAGTGTGAATAGTAAATAATTTATAGTTATTAGTTTACGTCATAGCGAGTGATGTGGGCGTATTTGATTTTATCTTAACCGAGAGTCGCGTGTAAACTAATTTGAGGTTGAGATAGGAAATAAATTTTAAGTGACTCAGATGATAATTTATAGGTCACAAATGATTCTAAAAGGGTCAAAATAGTCGGAATAGTAGACCCGAGGGTATTGTTTGGGTCCCGGGTCAATTTTAGACCAAACCGACACCTATTGAGGGAATTTTGGTCATTTGGCAAAAGGAAGATTAGGGACCTACGAAATTTACACCTCTATATTAGATGTTAAGATGCATAAGCTAGGGTTAGAAACACTAAAACCTAAGTGAGTCCATTAGAGAAGGAGGACAAACCATTCTCAAAGCTTAAGGAGGTGTTCTTGAAGAATTGGACCTTGTTCTTGCATCCTAATCATCTAAAGAGTGAGGATTGGAAGAGAAGAACATCAATCCATCATCACCATCACGAAATCAGACCTCGTCTGTTAAGGCAAGTGTTTATATACAATGTTTTGAAGTTATAATACCCATTTACAGGGTTTTAATGCCTAGATTTGATTAAATCAATGTTCTTGGAGGAAAATGTATCATTTTTATGCATGATTGGGTAGGATTTGCATGTAGCATCATTTAATATATGTAGAGGGTTAATACTCAGAGGAGACATGATCATTAACACAAATTCAATCTGGTTTTTTGAATGAATGTTTAAAAAGAACACAAAATTAGGTTTTTTGAAGAAGTTTTGGGGTTTTGATTTGTTCTTGATTGAATTCTATGAAGATTTGATATGTTTAGAACGCTAGAAATCACCCTAATGCATGTAGAAATGGTTAGCAATAATTGGTTGTGATTTTGGTATAGTATAATGTAAGTTTGGTAAATGAAAATGGTGGGAAAATGCATGAAGAAGATGAAGTAGCCAAACTGTACATTTTCGAATCGATTCGGCCAAGGGAGAATCGATTTGGTTTACCAGAAAACTTAATTTTTCCCCATTAAGCCTAGAATTCCTAAATCGTTGTTGTGAAAACATTTAGGACCTTGTTAAATGATAATGGGGGACTTATTATAGTAAAATAGGCTTATGATAAGGGTACGTACTAGTCTTATTGAGAGGATTAAGACGAGATTGAATTGGGTGAAACTATATCGTAATTAATCTGAAAGACGGATAAAGAATTACGAGAATTTTGAAAGAATTGTATATAGACCAATAGGGTAAGTTAGAATTAACTAATACAATTGATAAAGGGGTAACTAGGACCCTTAGAGATGTCTTTATACTCAAAAAAATGCATTAAGCATGATAAATTGTAAAGTAATAAGTACGAGGAGTATGCGAGAGAAAGATACTTCGTACAAACATGAATACTTGGGTTGTTTGTATACCTACTGATTTATAAGGATACATAGGTTGTGTGAATACCTATTGTATACCAGTTGATAAGTGAACATACCGCTACTTGCTATCACGGGGGTTAGGTAGTGATAGGGTCCGTCCCACCTTGGCGATTCCAGCGAGGTTTGGATAAGTACACAGGGCATGGAACTTTAGGCGAATTATTATTTTGAGCGATAATAGTGATATCGACAGGTCCTTTGGGTACATTAGGTATGTTCTCAGCCCCAAAGACTAGGAACCATGTCCCCCCCCCCCTTAGTATGAATATTATTTTAGCTTCGAGGGTGCTCACCGAACCGTATGTCCTTGAGGTACGAGGACTTGATAGGAAAGTATGCATGCATCACGATTGTCATTCAGGGGGACGCCTTAATTAGTATATATATATATATATATATATATATATATATATATGAGAAACTTCTACTTGTGTGATATAGTAGATAGTGTATATCTAAGAAAGTAAATTAAGCGGTGAAACTTAATTTTCATGAGTCTTTAATGAAGATTAAAGATCTCTCCTAAGACTAGCCACTTAGTTAATCAAGCCATAATTTTCCATCTCTACAAATGAATCTCTCTCCCAAAAAACTCTCATTGAGGACTCGCTCTCTCAACTCCTTCACTAAATCTAAAACCCTAACCGCCTAACTTTTATTTTTCCTTTTTATTATAAAGGACTCGATCTAAATCTTAACATAAGCTCGTTGAAGGTCACTCTCCCCCTCACTCAAAATGTCATCTCTCCCACTCTCTCTGGAATTTCTATACACACTGTCGAGGTCATTGTTGTCAATTTTATAAAATACCGCAAGTGCACGGGGTATTATAGAATAACGAGTGTAAGTACGGGTCGAACCCACAGAGATTTGCCAATTTTAATTTTTAAAAGAATTGCAACTGTCCAACTAGATAAAATGGGATAGGGAATATGTACTAAACTAAATAAAAGCAACTACGATAAATCAGAGTAACACAAGATATTTGTAAACAATTAGGAAATGATTAGGATTCGGGGTCCATTTATCACGTAACTAATATTGTACACTAATTTAATGTTGTCATTCCCTTTTTATAACTCAAATCAAACCGACTCTCACCGCATTTAATTCGAAAAATAAGACGGTTATGATCATAATATTTTTAACGTCTCTACTAGACGTCTCTAACAGTATTTTTTGAAGGAAAGTAAAAATAAGCTTTTTCGCGCCTTTTTTGAATTGATCATCAATTTGCACCAAATTCCATCATTATCTGCAAAAATTTCACTAGCCAACTTTTTTCACAAATTAGCACAAGAATATTATAAAGTTATCGAAGTGCCCATTTTTGACTTAAAATTGCCAATTTCAATATGAATTCAATCATTTTCACATTTTTTCCTCTTTTTAATAAAATAGTCCTAAGAACTTATTAAATACACTAAAACGTGACTAACAAAGTATAAATTTGGGTATAAAATATACAAAATAATGCACTCATCAAATATCCCCAAACCTAAACTTTGCTAGTCCTCGAGTAAAATTAAAAATTAAAATCTAACTCACTTTCGTAGGAATCACGACTGCACTTAGCAAGTGCAACAAGTTGTTAAACCCCTAGGTTACTCTAGTGGACGAGTTTTGTCTCCTGAGGGTTTGCAGTGAATATACCCACAAAATTCAAAAAACTTGACTCAATACAAAAGACTCAAAAGTAATATAACAAAGTTTGAATGCAAACTTCACAAATATAGTAGAACTTCACTATTCAATCTCAACTTATCGTGTGCGTGAGCATAGCCAATATAACCGTCCATTTCAAAAGATTTGATCGTTACATTTCTTATCCGAAAGTTCGCTTAGACTTTAAGATCTCACGGAATGCACTCACAATCGAACACTCAGAAATGGGTTATTTTCTCTCGGTATATGTGAATAAAAGAGTAAATTTATATGAACAAATTTCACATATACATGATCAAAAATGATTTTTTTTTTATAATGGATGAATACGATCTCATGAATGGAAAATAGACTACTTGTTGAAAACGTTGAATCGCACTATAGATCCTATTCATCTTCTCTCCACACTATAAATAACTTCCCTTGAGATCGATTAGGACTTTCTTTGGTTGTATTGTAGGCTCGGGTTTCGCTAGAAAGAATGGTTTTTTTGGAGTTCAAGATTTCTAAGAATATAGAGGTTTTTCGGTATTTTGATTTTCAGGCACTTTTTCTCACCTCCATTTTTCTTTTCGCTTTCCTTTTTCTTTTCAACTCACATTTTTTATCATCTTTTTTCTTTCTTTCTTTCTTCCCCTTTTTTTCTGACACATCATTCTTTTGCGATTTTTTTTGGCCTTTTTTTTTCAACCGTAATTTTACCCTAGTATTCTTAGAAAATTGGTATGACTTCTTTTTATGAGCTTAAAACTCCCAGCTGGAGTTAGGTAGGATAATGGGTTTTCAACAAAAGACATATTTTCTTTTTGGCTCAAATGGGCTTGCAACGGAATACTGTAAAAAGGTTGGATTTTAGGCTTAATTTTGGGCTCTCAAACGATGGACTAATCTCATTTCTCAAGTTTCGTTCAGTTAATTTATGTCTCAAGACAACTTACCAATCTAGTGCTTTAAAATTCACATTTTGACCTTTTTTTTTCATTAATCGAACAAAACAAAGAATTTGAGATCATCAACGAATTTATCACTGAAGGAAAGTTTGAGTTATTTTAACTCAGATTGATTTAAATCTCTCGAAAACGATGAATGGCACAAAAATCTCACCGGGTTAAAATCTCCGCATTTATTCGTTAAGCATATTAACTTTCACCTCAATATCCATTTTCGATCATATTATTCGGCTAATGTGTAAAAAATTTATAAGTTGAGAGATCCATGAATCAATTCTATATTAAGAAATCGTTTCAAAACTCAATTATATTGAAAATCTTTTTGAATTTTTTCTAATTTTTTTTCAAAAATATCATCCTTACCCCCAAATCTAAATTTTACATTATCCTCAATGTATGCTTACATAAATATATGGGCAAAGAAAATAAAGTAAAGAAGTAAAATGATGATACATGTTAACAAAAAAATAACAAAAAGAAAAAAAAATACACAAATAATATACAAACACATGACAATTACCATCATCACCATAAATTAATAATCGAAATTGTTGTGGGTCATTCCAATTAATAAACTTTATAGCACTAAGGGCCAAAATATCATAAATTTGAGAGCATGACCGCACAACACAAATTTCAATCTTAAATCCATGGTCATAATTGTGAGCACCGACATCATCAATAATAAATAAATTTTAATCGCATGAATCATATTTCGATGCTTCACATGGAGGTAATAAATTGCAATAAGGAGCCAAATATTTATTATCCCTTTTTCAAAAATTATCACGTAAAATTGGGGATGCATACTCCACTCCTAAATGTGAGATTTTGTGAAAAGCGTGGGAAGAAGATGTATCACTGGGTGATACACTTTCTTCATCAAAAATAGGAGGACCGTCATAAATACTTGAAGTATCAATAAAATCGGATGACGAATCCTCAAATAAATTTTCCCACATATAAAAAGAAGCAGCATTTTGCTCAATTAAACTAGGAGAAAAATCTTGACAAACATCCAAATCATCACAAGTATTACACGTGTCAAGATTGTCAATTTTTTTCTCCTCACAAAATTGATTATCCCCAATCAATTCATGATTATTTTTAGAAATAACATCATTATACCGGTGATTCATCTCTCTCCAATTGATACACTTTGGTCGACCGATAGTAATTAAAGGGTTTGGAGTCTCATCCATACCTTCTTTAATTTTTAAAATGACTACTGACTCATCTGAATTAAATTGAAATACGTAGTCATCTAGATTTTCAGTATTTTGTAAAACGCGTCCACAGGATCCATTGAGGAATATGAGAAAAATGACGGGATAACAATATGAGGATCATCCATTGCAGTTTACAACACATGAATTTATTCATTTATTTTGGATAGCTCCTACTCTTTGACAAGGGATAACTTAAAAGACGATCAACTACGGTTGTTTCCTCAAATTCTGATTTCACCTCTAGGTAGGTGGTCGGCACGAAGACTCATTAAAAACCACCAATCCTAGACAAGGTGAAACGGAATCGATTTGACAGGTTCGCGTTGGAGTAACTTTTAATTCTAGCCTTGTTAAGATTTTTTTTTTTTGCTAAAAAAAATTACAAAAAGTAAAACAAACTATTCCGAAAGTCACAACTTTTTAAATTTTTTTTTGTCAAATCCCCGACAACAGCGCCAAAAACTTGTTGTCAATTTTATAAAATATCGCAAGTGCACGGGCTATTATAGAATAGCGAGTGTAAGTATGGGTCGAACCTACAGAGATTTGTCAATTTTAATTTTTAAAAGAATTTCAACTGTCCAACTAGATAAAATGTGATAGGGAATATGTACTAAACTAAATAAAAGCAACTACGATAAATGAGAGTAACACAAGATATTTGTAAACAATTAGGAAATAATTAGGATTCGGAGTCCATTTATCACGTAACTAATATTGCACACTAATTTAATGTTGTCATTCCCTTTTTATAACTCAAATTAAATCGACTCTCGACGCGTTTAATTCGGAAAATATGACGGTTATGATCATAATATTTTTAACGTCTTTAATAGACGGCTAAAATCCATATTCCCTTAGAAAATACAAGTTTTTAAATTCGCAAATGTACTTAAGCATGGACTATCAAAACAATCAAAGTGCAAGCATAATCCATCAAAAATGACTATTTTTAAATTTCAAAACTTGATTTGACAAAACAATCTTGAAGGTTTTAAAACACACTCTCGTGTCGCTTTAAAATGAATACCGAATCTTTAATAACAATTAAAACAAGTAGGGACTAAATAACGATAAAATTAACTTGACAATATTAGCTAACAATGATAAACTTAACCCTACTCCTAATATAAGAATCAAGCTACCATAATGAAAGAGAAATTGCAAGAATGAGTAGAGATCTTCATTAATAAACTAAACTTACAAATAATTCTCTCACAACAATCTTCAATCCTCTAAAAAAAATGATAAAAACTTGGCCCTCAAATTGATTACAATCACTCAAAGTTGCTCCCCGAAGTCCTCCACGAAAGTCCTCTCTAATTGTCTCCGAAATTATGATCCCAAGGGTCCTTTTTATAGGAAAAGTGGTGAGGTATTTGAGTTGTGGTGGGACTCTTTATGATTGGCCGAATAGTGTTGGTAGCTACCTCTCCACCTCTTTAATCTTTGGATCGTGATAAGTGACGGAATTTCTCCCCACTCGAAAACTCTTATCTTTTCTTGCTAAACAAGCATGCCGAGTTTCGTCCAAATCGGAGAATAAAAATAGTATTTTTGAACGACCGTAAAAATCAGCTTTTTTCGCCTTTTTTGAATTGATCATCAATTTGCACCAAATTCCATCATTATCTGCAAAAATTTCACTAGGAAACTTTTTTCACAAATTAGCACAAGAATATTATAAAATTATCGAAGTACCCATTTTTTACTTAAAATTGCCATTTTTAATATGAATTCAATCATTTTCGCATTTTTTCCTCTTTAATAAAATAGTCCTAAGAACTTATTAAATACACTAAAACGGGACTAACAAATTATAAATTTGGGTATAAAATATACAAAATAATGCACTCATCAGTCATCATGTTTAAAAACTTCCTCATCGGCATGAGGTGAACTCGATGTACTAACATCTTTGGCCATGAACGCGGTGAAGTTACGTCCAAGTGGTGATTCATCCTAGGAATCCACCGTGGTATTAAAGGTTGCTTTGCCTTTTCCTTTTCTCTTTAACCTTGTAGCACACTCATGAGCTTTGTGAAATTTACCCTCGCACTCATAGCATATCTCCTCATCTTTCTTAGGGTACTCTCCACTCCCTTTTTCAAAGTTTTTCTTGTCCGACTTAAACTTTTTATTCTTATCAAAATATTTATTTTCTATTGAAGTATTTTCTTTTCTTAGCTTGAGAAATTTTTTGATTTTTTTTTGCAAAAAGGGCAAGATCATCGAAGTCAAAATCATATTCAGAGTCATAAGAAACCTATTTTTTCTTTTTAACTTGGGATTTTAAAGCAATCCCCTTTTCCTTAGGTTTAACAGTATTGGGGAACATATCAATTTCATATGTTTGAAGTCCTCCTATAAGTTCTTCTAACCTAACCGTATCTAAAATCCCCAACGAATTAAGGACAGTAACCTTAGGGATAAATCGTGATGGAATGGATCTCAAAATATTTTTCGCAACGTGCATCTCAGGAATTCTCTCACCTAAATTAAAACTAGAGTTAACAATATCAGACAATCGTGCATAAAATTCATCAAATGATTCAGTCTCTATCATATTAATAGTCTCAAACTCTGTGGTGAGATTTTGAAGCTTATAATCTTTCATAGCGTTGGTATCCTCATGAGTGAGTTGGAGGATATTCTACGCTTCCTTAGACATGGTGCACGTTATGATGTGGTGGAACTCATCAGGGGTGACGGATCCAAAAATAATACTTAAACCGTGTGAGTTAAAATTACTCCATTTTAGTTCATCATCCTTCCAAGTGGTGATAGATTTAGGATTTATGACATATCTATTAGTCACATTGGGTGGTGTCCACCCTCTTTCACAAAAAAATTAGACACGTTTGTCAATCGCTTTCAAAGCTGACCAATTCAAGCTTCCATCCTTTAGCAACATAATTAATGTTATGTTTCGTCAGTTAGCCTCATTGGCATCGACCTAGTCCACCTAGATGGAAAGGATGCCGACCTTATTGTTGAGCCAAGGTCCTTACCTGGTTTCTGTTCGACCTGGGCTGGGATATTTCACTTATTACTGAATCGTTTTATTCAGTTCTCTTCAGATCATGAGATGCTTTACAAATATGGTATAACAAAAGCCCCCAAGTCTTTGCTCATGACTATAAAAAAGTGGGTGAAAGTTTTACAAATGGTTCTCGGTTGACATCTCTTGGTTAAGAGGTCGATAGTTGTTCTTTCCAATTGGCCGAGCATAATGACTTGTAAGTTTCCTTGATAAAATTTCCAGCTGATTTAAGTTTGCTATGTGTTGGCAATCTGGTGGGTATTCAACAGGCGCATTTGACACACGTATTTTTCACCCTTATAAAAGTGGGTCGAAACATCATTTGATCTTTATAAATTCTGTGCTCAAGTTTCTAAAGAGAGAAAGAGATCGATCATAATCCATTGCCCTATGGAGATTTCTACAACTCAGCTTCCAGTTTGTTTCCAACATCAAGCACTCTTTATGTTTTCTCTCTCTAGTTTTTTACTATTCTTTAATTTTGCATTTGTGTTGAGTTGAGGGATTTCTGCTCAGAATTTTCTATTTCTAAGGTTTAGTGAGGGTTATTTTAGGTGTAAGTGTGATTTGTGAATCTTCGAGAATATGGAAACACATTACTGATCTGAATAAGATTTTCCCCGGAGCTTTTGCTAAAAAGTTTCCCATTTCAATACAGGTCTTTAAACCTATGGATGATCCATAAATCCTAAATGTTGTCCTAAAGCTTGATTCTTCATTTGTGTCAACCCCCAAGCTCCTAAGCGTTGAGTATAGCACATCAGAAAATCATACCTTGAAGAGTTTTAACATCTTAAACCATAGGATTGGGGAAACATTATGATTTCACTCGTAATACAACTTTATTTGATCATCTAAACTCTGAAGAGAGGGCTTCAATGGATAATAATTAACCTTCCACCTCACTTGTTGAGCTTCCTTTAACTACTGATGAGGTGGATCTCAGAGATGTTCTTACAACCTCTTACGATCCTTTAACCTTTAATGCTGGATGGTAAATAAGTGATATACGAGATGATGACCCGACTGGCCTTAGAATTCTGTATTCTATACCTGATAATGTGACCATTAGAATACCTAACCTAGAGGAGAGAGCATGTGAAAGGAAAAATGCCAATGAGGTTTGCTTTCCCCTTTGGGATTTCCAAGTAAGAGTACGTCTTCCCCTTCATCCCTTAATAAGATTAATCTTAAAGGGCTATGGAGTGACCCTTACCCAACTTTCTCCAAATGCATATAGGTTTATACTAGGGTCCATGATCTACTGGAAGAAATATAATGGATTTGATATTAATGGGGATATATTTAGGTTTGTGTATGGTTTAAAAGATAACCACAAACCCCTGGGTATTTCTATTTTTCTCCTCAGAAGTCAAGTACCAAAATAGTCCAAGTCACCTAAAATAACAATCACAACTAGAAAACTAAGTTTTTCTATATCTTTGGTGCATGGGATTTATTTCCTAATGACCTAAAAAAGGATCAACATTCCCTAGGATTGTTGCACCCCTTATTTGATTGATAAGAAGGCCCCATCATTGGACAAAAGGCTAGTTAAGATGATTAGGCTATTTGCACCTCAGCCCGTAAGTATTTTGATGATGTATATTCCCCCCAAAAGTTTAGGGTATTGACAAATTACCTGAGCATCAATACCATTGATCTTGACACTTATAAGCCAGCAAGTCCAACTGATGATGATAAGGAAAGTTCTGAGGGAGATGAGGAAAATAAGGTGGTGGTCAACCAAGTTAAAGAAAATTATGAAGAGGCCAATCAGGAGGTTGAAGAAAGTGAGAAATTTTTACAAGTCCTAGGTCGTCCTTCTTTTTTTATATCTCTATGTATTTCATATCAACTTGATTATTAACTGGATTTGTCCATGTTTCTCATGAAACTTCAACTCCCAATTCAAGCTCCTTTATTATGGCTCTAGTAAATGTTTCTTAGTATAGGGTGAAGGAAATCCGAGATAAAAATCTCTAAGAGCTTGCTCAGCCAACGACTGCTAAACAATCTAAGGAGGAGGCTCATAAGAAACATAAAAATGATGACAAACTCAACTTACAAACGTTGAGGCAGTGAAATTGGGTGCTGAAGAAGCCAAAAAGAAACAAGTTACTAGCAAAGGTAAAAGCAATGTATCCGAGGATAGACAAAATAGTAAGAAAAGGCCTTTGGATGATCCGTCTATTAAGGGTATGAAATTGCCCAAGTTTAAGACCAAGGAAATAATTTCCATTAATGGCCGACCTGCCCATAGGCTTTATAGGTGGATCTTCATCTCCCTATGGTCATGTTGAGCCCTATGAGATTAATCCTTTAATAACTATGGATAAAATACTTATAGATAAAAATCTATTCTTCTGAATTCTGATAGCATAACTAAAGTCTTAGGCTATGTGGGCTATAACCCTGACTTTCAGTTCATGTAGAATTTGGACGTGGATACTCTTTAGAATTCTACTTCTCATAAGGCATTTATGGTGAATTGAATCTTTTTAAATTCAATTGTTCTCTTTTGAACCTATTTCTTTTCTTCTAGATAACTTGTTCCATTCCTTCTTATGAAGGGTAAGATGGCCATAAGAATTTAAGGGGAGAAGGCTCAATCTGCATTGAACTCTTTTGATGAGCTAAGGAACACCAAATAGGGGCTTAAAAAGAGAAAATCAAAGATCTTAAGGCCGACCTATCTAAGGCTCATATCAATCTTCAAGTGGCTGATGACCTAATGGTGGGCAAGGTTGAAGATCTTAGTAAAATTGAAGAGGAAGTTAGGCAACTGCAATAATACCTCTAGGCTACAACAAACAAACTTGATGATTTAAAGGTTCAACTTGCTGCTGCCTTAGTCACTACTTTAGTGGCTGGAGAAGAGGTTGCCAAGGCCTTCAAGACCTATGGGGAATACATTATTAACACCACCATGGCCTTCGTCAAGGTCTCTAAGAAACTGAAAAAGGGGGTAGCTAAACACTACCTGAATATTGCTAAAGTTATCATGTGTTGGGTAGGGGATGATGACGAGGCCAAATCCATAGTTGAATAAGAGGAGGAAGAGTTAGAGCAAGATCATCGATTAAGGATGAGCTCCAGGTCATTGAGGAGAAATGGGTCATTGATGAAAAATTTCTTACTTCTGGGAACTCAGAGTTTGATCCTAAGGATGTTGCTGCTATTTATCTTTATGTAGTTTTTATTGTAAAAACTAATCATGTATGATATTATCTGTGAATGGGAACACTACTTTTCATCTTTAGTATCAGTAAAAATAGTTTATATTGTTCGCAATCTATAAAGTATTTTAGCTCGTGGATTTGCATGATTTTATCTAATCAATTTTTCAGTTTAATCCAAATTTTATTTGAGTCTAGGCTTACTAGCTCCCTAGGGATGAATTATTTTAGTTATCCAATTAGGAAAGGTATGTTTTTAAGTTTTTTAGATTTCCTGAACACCATCTTCCAAAGTTTTTGTGCATTCAAAGACATTCATACAAGCTGTTTGACTAACCATTACGTTCATCTTTTTTTATTAAAAAAAATATCTCTTTAATGATAATACCTCTGAAGGTGCTCATAATTCCAAGGGTTCTCGAGTAGATCTCCTTCTAGAGTTTCAATCAATTAGTACCGGGTCGTATGACTTTAGCCATGCTGTGGGGACCATGCCAATTTCTCTCCAACTTATTAGATTTCTGCATGACCTTCTTTAAGATGTAGCTACCTACTTTGAGGGTAATTTACTTGAATGTCTTGTTTTAAAATTTTATTATGCATTTTTTATATGCTGATACCTTGAGTGTTGCTGCCTCCCTGACCTCATCTATCAGGTATAGGTCCAACGTTCTCGCTAAATCACTCATGGGAGAATAAAAGTTAAGGACCATGTGGCTTGGGAGGCTAACCTACACTAGGACCATGGATTCACTGCCGAAGGCAAATATAGAGGGTGTTTCTCCTATTGCTATTCTCAATGTTGTCCTGTAGTCCCAAAAATGCTTTATAGTTTATTTATCCAATTACCTTTGGGCGAAGACAATCTTTTATTCATTCCTTCTAGCAATGTTACGTTCGTGACTTCCGTTTGCCTGTTGTATTGTGATGAGCTAGTGATGAGTGTAACTTTCTAATTTTGGCCTTATCACAATAGATTTTAAAATTTTCATTATCAAACTGGGAGGCGTGGGGGATTCCATATTTACATATAAAAATTTTCCATATAAATGGCAGACCTTTACATAAGTCATCTCTATAAGTGGTTCGGTCTCTACCCGTTTTGTGAAATAATCTATAACTACCACCAGATACCTAAATATTCCTTTGGTTTTCAATAGTGGGCAGGCTAGATACATACCCTAGATGGTAAAATTCCAGATTAATGTAATCGAAACCAACTCGACTCTCAATCTTTTCTGTATCACTTTGAATATTTGGCACTTGTCGTACTTCAGCATGTATTCTTCACAGTCTTTCCTCATTGTGTGCTAATAATATCCTTGAATTGATATTATTTTTACCAATGTTCTACGTGGACACCACACGATCCTCATGTATTTCATTGACTAGGTTTCTCTCTTCCATAGGATGAATACATCTTATTATTGAGACAATAAAGCCTCTTTTATATAACATTCCATTTTTCATGATAAATTTTCCTGCCTTGTAATGAAGTCTCCTTACCTCCTTTTGACCGGCTAGTTGAATACCTTCCTATAAGTATATTATAATTGGGTCCATCCAGGTTGGGCCCATGGTCAGCTCTAGAAAGTTAACTTCTTCCATTTCAATGTTCCGTTGTAATAGTGTCTCTACGGGTACAATTGTCCTCAGATCTACCTTGGTGGTTGATGCCAGATGATCCAATATGTTTTCTCTAGTATTTTTAATTTTGGGGATTCTGATAATTTGGAGTGCTTTTTCTTTGATAGTATAAATTTCACCCTTGTAAGATATTTTAACATGTTCCCTCTCTTACTTATACTTTCCCAGAACCTAGTTTACCAATAACTTCGAGTCATTGTGACCATTATCTACTCGACTTCAAGTGATATAACAAACTCCAATCCAATAGTCAAAGCCTCGTATTCCGCTTCATTATTCGATGCTTCAAATTTGAAATGTAGAGCATATTCTATGTCATCTCCATTAGGTGTGTTGAATATTAATCCTACTCCGCTACTGCTTTCACATGACAATCCATCCACGAATATCTTCCATACAGATAACTCCTATTCAAAGTCTCCTTGTAATAAGGAACTATCTTTAAATATTTTTGTTAAAATTCATCCCTGCATCCTGTCTTGTTTTGTTTAAATGAGGACTCTGATGATCTTTGGATCTGCTCAACTAAAACTATAGTAGCTTAATCGACTGGAACTTTAGTAATTTGCTCGTCTGGTCTTTTCTCCTCATAGGTGAATTCTGCAATAAAATCTACTATATCTTAGCCTTTAATTGCACTCCTTGGCTCATATGTATTATCATATTCACACAGCTCTATTTCCCATGCCATAAACTTGCCAGACTTCTGAGGTTTGCGGATGGTTTGCCGAAGTGGGAGATAAGAGTATACCATTATAGAGTGGGCTTGTAAATACTGCTTCGTCTTCCTGGATGCAATTATCAGAGTTAGAGCTAATTTCTCCATCCTGGAATATCTTGCTTCTGCACTGGCAAAAGCTCTGCTAGTGTAATATACTGGTTAATGAACTCCTCCCTCAATTTTTATCAGAGCCGAACTAACTGCTAACCCTAACACAACCAAATATAAGTATAGTTTTCTCATAGGATTGGTCTTGACAACAATGGTGCTGATCCTAGGTACTTTTTCAACTCTAGAAAGGAAGGTTATCATTCCTCGGTCTATTCAAAAGAGTTTTTAATAACCTTAAAGAATGGGAGTCACTTATCTCTTGATCTAGATATCAATTTATTCAAAGCTTCCACCTGGCCCGTTAGGCTTTGAATTTTCTTCTTGCTCTTGGGAGGTTGCATATTGATCAACGCCTGGATCTTGTCAGGGTTGGATTATGCACCTTTTATTAAATATAAAACCCATAAATTTCTAGTCTTGACTCCGAACACATATTCGGTTGGATTTAACTTCATTTGATATTTTTCTATCTCGTTAAAGGTTTGGCCGATGTCATTGACATGGTCGTCTGCCATCACACTTTTGGTCAGCCTGTCGTATACATAAACTTCCATATTCTTCCCTATTTTCTTCTAAAATACCTTGTTCACCAGCCTTTGATAGGTGGCACCTGCATCTTTAATCCGAATGGAATAACATTATAACAAAAAGTACCTCGGTTGGTGAGGAAGGAGGTCTTCTCCCTGTCCTTTGACTTCTTCTTAATGTGGTTATAACCAGAATAAGCTTAGTAATTCCTTCCCAACATTTGCATCTACTAGTTGATCGATTCTAGGCAAAAGATAATAATCCTTGGGGCATGCATTTTTCAAGTCTGCGAAGTCCACACACATTCTCCATTTGCCATTCTTCTTTAGTACCATTACCTTGTTTGCTAGCCATACTAGACACATCACATTTTCAATAAAGTTGGCTTTCTTCATCTTGACAACTTCTTCTTGAATCGCCATATTCTTTTCCTCTGAGAATACCTATCATTTTTATTTACTGTCTTTTCTTCCTTGACTCTATTGAGATCATTACTAATAATGGCATGATGAATTCTAGGCATGTCTTCTTGGTTCCAAGAAAAAATGATTTTTCTAGCTCTTAGAAATTCAACCAGTTTTTTTTTAGGACGGGATCCAGGGATGAGGTGATCGGGACTGTCCTTTTAGGATGCTCATCGTCTAGGATTATTGGTTTTGTTTGCTCAATTGCTTCTCCAGTTACTAACTTATCTTCATCTCGAGGATTTAATGTCTCGATTTGATAAGTTTGAGCTAATTTCTTCCTTTCTTCCCCGTCAGCCGAAGTGTAGTAGCATTCGCGTGCCTCCACCTATTTTCCCTTTATCACGGCCACACCGAAATTAGTGGGGAACTTTATACATTGATGAACATTTGACGCTATAGCCTCAAATTTCTTCAAACCTACTCTTCCAAAAATAATATTACATTACAATGAGACATTCTTGTCAAGGATGAATAATCTAATCATCTTTGTTCTACAGGTCGACCAAGTTCCAATAATAACATCTAGCTCGATTGTGCCCAATGGGTATACCTTTTTGCTCGAGAATCTAATCAGTGGGTGGTGGTAAGCTTGCAATTTTCTTTTAAACAACTTCAACTTCTTGAAATAGTCATAGAATAATATATCCGCTGAACTCGCATTATCAACCAGAATTCTCTTCACACTCCTTTTGTTAACCATCATGGTTGATAAAAGTGGGTCGTCATGAGGATATAACAATCATGAGAGATCATCTTTAGAGAAAACTATTACTAGTCATTCCTTGGGTACCCTATGAGGTCGGATTTTAACTGCCGTTTCCATATTGATTTCCATGCGAGTGGTGTAAGGCCTTGCTTCATTGAGGCATGCCTTTCTCTCAACTGGTCCATCACCGCCACCAACATCACCTGCTGCTATGAAACTTCAAGATTGATAAATCATGTGCACTTATTCCACTAGATCCTTAAGCTTTGCAGGGAGGTATGGATCTATCTCATCATCGCTCTCTCAAGCTCTTTTCTTCTCTATCTTTTTTCCACGATGTGATCGTGATATTCTTCTCTACTTTCATTCATCATAAGCTTGTGTTGGCACGTACTTGTTTAGCTTCCCTCCTTTGATGAGGGACTCAATTTCGCCCTTCAAAGTTAGGCAATCTTTGGTTTCATGCTTGTGGTGAACTTGTAAAATTTCTTCTCATCTCTTCTCCTAGTGGGAGTTTTCAACTTTTTTGCCACTTCAATTCACCATTTCCTCGGATCTCATCAATGATATAGTGAACTCCCATTGTCATAGGATTATACTCGTTAAAGTTATGGTGTGTCTTCCAGTAGTTCTTCGGCTTGGATCCCTCTTTGGGCTTTTCTTTTCTTCCCGAGTTGTTACATTCTTATAGTTTTTTATGACTGAAATCTTTAGATGACATTGCTTCTTTTGCATTCATGATATTTCCTACTTTAGCCAAGATATCTACTATATGGTTTGGAGGCTCCTTCGATAATGCCCAGTAAAAAAAATTTAGGCAACAACACACTCATAATGACTGTGATGGAAACTTTCTCTTTATAGTCTACCAATTTTAACTTTTCAGTATTGAAACTGGTAATATATTTATAATGCCCCGAACCGGGTTTGGCTCACCATCGAGTTAACCCACACCTAATCAAGGAGTTAAATGGGGATGGGGAAAGTCCAATTTTGTTATTTAAGAAAAATTCTTTAATTGCACCATTTACTAAGGATTAAAATTACCAGTTTTAAGTTCGAAAAAGAAGTGACTGTTTTAAATAATTAAGTCAATCTACAAGATTTATTGATAAAAATCCGATTTAATTCGCAATACTAATTGAATAAGAAATAAACCATAGTCATCCCTGTATTATTACATCACATGGACAAAGGCTCGAATAAAAAGTTTAATGTCCCAAATTACCAATATTTCGAAAGATAATTTAAATGAAATTACAAGACATTGACTGCCATTTGGGGCCTTACCCGCGTCCTTCCCAACATCCATACTTGAAGTACCTAGGGTGGGGTGGGGGTGGGGGTAACATAAAAAGTAAGGGTGAGAAAATGCTCAACAGGGTGGGTGATACTAAGCTATACATTTTCTACAAAAAATACTGTACATATAACGTGTATTTTAATCATTTAAATAACGTTTAACAATTTGATTAGTATTAAAGAAACTACCATGCAATGCACCTGAGCGTTGAGCTCATACTCACACTTAACCATATCATAACACCCTTTACCGAGTCTAGAGACTATTAATCACATTTATTCATTAGTATCCATTTTTTCACATTTCATTAGGTTGTCTTACTTACACATTTTCAAGCAAAACCATTATCATTTCCTTTTTCCATTATCTTTTCTCGGAATCTTCCAATATCCGCATACTTTAACGGGTTCTACACCACCGGCTATGCTACCATATGCTATGGCCTGTGATTTTGAGTCTTTCACCCTAGGGATTCGAGCCCTTCTTAATTATTCCCGGTGTCATCCGAGTCCATATTAATGTGTTTTAATATTTTTTCTAATGTCCACATTATTCCATAATTTTACCGTTTTCATCATCTTTACGGTTTATATAACCATGTCATCTCATTAACATGCCATTTTATCCACTTGATCTGTTTTTACCAAAAATCGACCGATAAGGTCTAACGAGGAAATTCAACCACTAAGACCCTCAATTTGTCCAAATTAGCATTTTTCCCTTTCTTTCATCACAAGTTTATGAAAATTACATTTAATTCATTATGGCACTAAAAATCAACATTTTCTTTCAAAACATCATTTTTATGATTTTATGTCCAAAATCATGCTTCATTATTTTATGCCTTACCACATAAAATACATTTAACCATTTGAAGACCATTTTAGCTAAATGTCCACTACTTTGCCCTATTATTTCATGTGATTTTAAATATTATTTTTCTTCATTCTAACATTATCTATAACATATATTTAGGGTTGTTTCTCTACATTTAATTATTACCTCATGGAACCCATTTCAACATGATTTATCAAGTCTGAAATGTCATCTACTATCATACTACATGATTCTACATATGTTAAGGAGGATTTCAATCCTAGAAGTCCTCAAAAGTTAACTAAACAAGATATAAGTCTCGGGTTTACATTTTTCATGATTTCTTTCCACATTTCAAGGTAAAAATGTCATTTGTAAGGACATATTTTACATAGTCCGATTATATTAGAGTATGTCATATACCGCTACAACCATCGAAGATTTATTCAGGTTCAATCATGCTATAAGACAGATCTAAATATCAACATTCTTCAACAGAAAAACCTCTACGAGATTGATTTTGGTAAGGTTGTTTTTAAGTCCCTTAATATTTCATCTAAAATGTTGGGATATTTTTCTAAAATGATTTTAGCAAACCGAGTGCTTTTATACAATAAAAAATATTTTTTTAAGAAACCGAAGCAGTTCGATTTTTATAAAGGGCCAACCAAATCAATCTGACGGGCTAGAATTTTTGAATTGATGGGCCGAACCAGTTCGCCGCACTGCCTCAAAATTGTGTATTTTTCTATAAATACCTACTTCAGGAGTCCTTTTGTTTAAGACGTTGTGAGAACATTTTTGAGATACCTACTACTACAAGTCTTCAATTGTTTGTGCCCCAAACACAGTTTTGATTCACAGAAAATATCCCATATACTTTTGTGAATCATTTTAAACCCTAGATTCAACTTTGTTGAAGTTTCCCTTGTAGAAAGGGTAAATCTACGACTGACTTGTGTAACATCCCGTAGTTTTATATCATATTCAATTTAATTAATTCAAATTTTTTTGGAGTAAAATAAAATTTTGAATTTAATTATTTTTGGGAACTTAAATGTGATTTTTAATATTGAAAGTTTGGATTTTTAATCGAAATTCAAATAGGAGGCAAAATGAGAAAAAAAATTGTCGCGGTCCTGGATCGTGACTAACGGGGCGGATTTTTTCTTTAGTGTGAATATAATTCTATTAGCATTAGGACTCCTAATCATTATAAATTAAAACTAATCCATGGCTGGGTCTTTTAAATCATTTTTTCCACAATTCTTCCTCAAGAAGACTTCTCCAAAATATTTCTCTTCCATTTACAAACCTTTGCCCCATTTTTCTTCAAAGTTTCAACTCAAGATTTGCCAAGATTAACTGGGTTTTCTCAAGATGCGTCAAGAACAGATTTTTATCAACTTTTTGAGAGGAATACATCTTCAAGATCAGATTTCTTAATCAAATTTTGTTCAGGCATGAATACTATTCATTTCCTCTAGTATTATGCGTTTTAAATGCCGCCTAAACCCTTAAGCATGTGTTTTTAATTAAAATCAATTAGTAACTTAATTAGAGAAAGTGGACACTTAAATTTTGGGACTATTTTCATAAATTTTTTAAATATGATTTAATCTTTGAAACCCTTGGGTGCGTAGGTTAGATCTTTGGGTTTTTATGGTTTTGGGTGTAGGTTCTCATGTAGAATTTTATGGGGGTTGTTTTTATGGTTATTGGGACGCGCTCACACTTATAAAAAAATTAGATGATTTATAAAAGAGAATGACTATGACGTATTGAATATTATCGCATGTTAATTAATTTAACATTTTTTAACAAAAATAATTATATTAAAAGCGACGACGATATTATTAATGGAATTAAATTGAATTGTGACATTTGTGATTATAGTGCCATGTTGTGATTTTGATTTGTGATATTGAGTGAATTGTTTTATTCACTTTTTCCATCGCGGGGACGAGGGGCTTGTGGGTAGTATTTTTTCCCACCTCTATTATAGGATTCTTACTAGGTATAGGACTAATGGGTAGACCTTGGTTATAATTTATGCTTGCTAGGTATGAGATTAGTTAGTGTAAATTAGTGGGGATTTTATATTTCGGTGTGGGGCATATTTTTACATCATATCGTCTTTTCGTTAGCTTAGGCATTTGACTAGGACGTGTTTTATATTGGTGATTCATCCTATATGTAGGATAGGACGCATGTGTACTTGCGGACCCTTAGGTATGGGACTAAGGGGTATTTTGAGGATCTCACATCGATTAAAAGGGGTAATTTATAAATTGTGAAATTGAGAAATTGAGAATTAACGCCTAAGATAAAAATGAGTATTAAAATATATTGACGGCATAAATAGCGAGGGACGATAGTTTAAACGGGCCAACCGACATTTTATGTCGTGTCGTGTGTGGAACCTTGTCAAATTGCGGGATCGATAATTTAAACAGATCAGCAGTCGTTTTGACAAGGGGATGTGTATTTTGGTGGAGAAATCACCTGTGGCGGGAGGACCGCTATAATAATATATTTTGGTGAGAGGACCACCCGAGGTGGGAGGAGCGCCATACCTAATAATAAAGTGAGAATAATCATACATGTCATTAATTTAATTAAATTAACAATCTGGGACTGCTGAATATTATTAAAACAATATTGGTATGGATTTTTGAAACAAGAATTATTGAGTAGGTAGTGATTCTTTATTATTGAGATTAACTATCTCGTCTGAAATTAAAATATTCCATTGTGATGTTTATTTCATATAATGTTACTGTTTAGGTTCACGGAACCTATTTGAGGGGAGTAGTGTGTATTCATTCTCGAGGCTCTGACCTCGTGCGTTGACTAACTTTTCAGGATAAGTTTTGGAGAAGCTGCATACGATTATCAGAGTTTATCATTTGGAGGTGCTCTGGAGTTTATTCATTTTATTTCTTTATTTAGTTAGACTTTCTTTTCAGTCGTATTTCATTATGAGACTTCATTTGGGTTTTGGTGGGCCATTCAGTTCCACAGTTGTAAGGTTTTATTCAGTTTTAAATTATTGAATATTAGGTCATCATTGGAGTTTAGCATGTGATGGTTTTTATATTAATTATTCGTTGGGATTGATTAAGATTTATCTTGTGGATTGATTTTATAATGTCTTATATCTGTCACATCATGAGAATGGTATTTTATTTACTCACGCCCGACTTAGTTTTGGTGGCGGTCGGCTGCAAAATTTAGCGGGGTGTGACTACTTAGTACCGCTTACTATGACTGCGATCATGGGGAATGCATGGGGGTGTTCCTTGTTGAAGATAGAACTACGTGTTCGTATGGATTCGTTGCGAGAGTCCAATGCTGATTTAGGTTACGACCTTATGGGTATCTGCGGATATTCATTGCCGATTTCGCTTGTAATCTCATAAGTTACGATTTACAAATTATTAGTGAAATAAAAGGTTTTGCCCTTTGGGATTTTTTCCTGAAATTAGTTTCCTTTGCATGCTTCCTGATTTAATTCTTTCAAATCACCTAGATGCATGATTTAGAATTTAACTAAAATTTGGGATAAATTAAAACTGGTTGGATTGTCATACAATTTGAGAACACTTGAAATATTCCGCTACACCGCACTCTCAAATTTGTGTCAGAGCGGGTTACGCTAATTTATCATGTGATCCTGATTTTCACCGATTTTTGAGGTACCTATTGTTTCAAATTTGTGTCTGTAACCCTGATTTTATTGAGTATGACTTTTGATGATATTGATGATTTTAGATGTCAACTTTTTGAAAGGTCTAATTGGAAAATTCACTTGAATTCTTACTTTAAATCTTCTATTAAAAATGATTATGAGAGTTGTCTTGGTTGTGAGGGAATTGGTCATGCGATAGATGAGTGTCCCACTAATCTAAGGAAGAATTTTAATAAACCGACATCTCATGTTTCCGCCCTTAATAATAGTGATTTGGAAAAAGAATTTTTTTATGATACTATGCGAGAGTTTCCCACCCACGTGACTAGTGATAAGAGCGAGAGTGACGTGAGTGAGGAAGAAGAGGAAGAGTTGAGTGAGTTGCAAGTTGCCTACAATAATCTGTACGAGGAATCTGTAAAGATAAAAAGGGTAAACTTGAGATTGGAAGCTAGGTTGAAAGAACGCGTCTTAGACAATAATAATACTGATGCATTGATTGAGTATCTAAGGGCTCGTGGGAAGATGTTTAGAGATAAGATAAGATATATCTAGGGTGAGAGAGATAGCCTTCATGGGTTAATGGTGGCTATGAAAAAGGAGCTATTAGAATTTGAGGATTACAGACATGTACTCAAGTCGAGGATATGTGAGCTTGAAAAGATTTTGAGAGAATCAAGTAAGGTGAAGTTTGATTTGGAGTCTAGGTCAGAAAATCTAGATAAGATATTAGACACTCTCCAAATCAAGGATGATAGGTGTGGTATAGGCTTCGATGATAGTGTTGCACCCATTCCCAAAGCCAACCCCACACGTGTGAGAGAGCCTCCTAGGGTTGTTAAGAGAGAGACAACTAGGTTTGTTAGTAGAGAGCCACCTAGGAACATTGTGATAAATCCACCTAGGAATTTTAGAAGAACGCCACCTAGAAACTTTAGGAAAGGGCCGTCCTTAGGTAATATTCACCGTCATATCTACACTTGCACACACTCCGGTAGGCAAGGTCGTATTAGGCATTTCTGTTAAAAACTTCAAAATGCTCCTTGGCAGTTTAATAATAGAGTAGATATTAATCCTCAAACCCCCCATGTCATTAAAAATATGTTTGGGGTTAGAAAATCGGATTTAGTGGCTTTTTGATTGATTATTCATGACTCTGTGATTCACTCCATGTTAGATATTTCGATTGATTGTGTTGGATGTTTGTCATACGCTAGTTGTGCTTCATGATATATTCTTGCTAGTGTTATAACATGTGTACTTTTGTATTTATCTTTTTCATTTGATATATTTTTTGAAAAGCCAAAAAGATTTTTTGTTTTTGAAAGTTTTTGGAAAAATACAAAAAGATTTTCTATTTTTTGAGGAAAAAAAATTGAAAAAGCCAAAAAGATTTTATTTTGATAATTTTTTTGGAAAAAGACAAAAATAGTTTTGTATATTGTTTACACCGTTTATGAATGGACTTTTAGGATGACCAAGTCACAACATCATTCCATATCTATGTGACTATTTGATAGTGTTTTAAGACAATATATTATGTCATCCATGTGCTTTAAAATGTTTGGAGTCATTGAGATGTATTTAGTTGTTCTCCCTACATGTTTAATTCACGATTTCCTTTATTGCACACGTGCTTGAATTTGTTTAACTATTGTTCTTATATATCACATATTGGTTTGGTGTTTTTACCTCAATTCTATCTTTAAAAATGAACCAAATGCAATAATACGAGAATAATAAAATTAATGTATTTAAGATCCATTGCCCATGAGAAATGTGTTTAGGATAAAAATGATTTATGCACGGGAAAGGGCTGCGAGTGAATAATAATCATGTCGTGAAAGCCACCGTTTGAAAAGAGCCCGCACAAAAAATTAAGGCAATGAAAAGAGAAAATTTTGCAAAAACTTGGGCCAATGGATTTTCTCTAAGTTGAGAATTTAGTACCTCATTAGATATTAAAAAAAATGCATTATTATATATGAGGGAGTTTGATTGGAAATAAATCAATGGGTTTGCACGTCCTTTGAAAAATTCTCGATTTGACACCTAAGGATGATTTGATGTTCATTAATTAGGAGTATACATTTACATGATGCTCATATGCTTGACTGTGTTTTATTTACCTATCAAATTTATTCACACCCGTTCATATCGTTTCCACGATTTGGTTTTCTTAGTATAAATTCATGGTGTGTTATATTTTTGCAAATTTGGGGGTCGAGGCTTTAAATTCATTTTTTCTAAGCTTTTTTGGGGGTCGACCTATCATTTAAAACATGGGGGTCATCCTATCATTTAAAATATCACACATGGTGCTTTAAAATAGGATGACCAATTTTGGGGGTCGAGGCTGATTCTGAGGACCTGGGGGGGGGGGGGGTAAGGATGACCAATTTAGAGGGTCGAAGGCTGATTTTGAGGACCTACGGAATGTGCTGGGGATAATCAATTATGTTGGTCGAAGCCAATTCTGAGGGCTCGAAGATGAGGGTGATCGATTCTGCGGGTCGAAGCCAATTCTTGAAGATGAGGATGATCGATTCTATGGGTCGAAGCCAATTCTGAGGACTTGAAGATGAGGGTGACCGATTCTATGGGTCGAAGCCAATTCTTGAAGATGAGGATGATCGATTCTACGAGTCGAAGCCAATTTTGAGGGCTTGAAGATGAGGGTGACCGATTCTGTGGGTCGAAGCCAATTCTTGAAGATGAGGATGACCGATTCTGTGAGTCGAAGCCAATTCTACGGGCTTAGGTTGTAATGGCCAATACTGTGGGTCGAAGCCAATTCTGCGGGCTTAGGTTATGATGACCAATTCTGCGGGTCGAATCCAATTCTGCAGACTTAGGCTGTGATGACCAATTCTGCGGGCTTAAGTTATGATGCCCAATTATGCGAATCGAAGCCAATTCTACGGGCTTAAGTTGTGATGACCAATTCTGCGGGTCGAAGCCAATTCTGAGGGCTTAGGTGGAGGTGATGATCCAAGATCGAGGTCAATTCTGACCTAAGAGAGGTGACGATCGAGGACCAAGGATCGAGGTCAATTATGTCCTAATTAAGGCGACGATCCAAAATCGAGGTCAATTTTGACCTAAGAAAGGTGACGATCGAGGACCGAGCTCAATTTTGACCTAACTAAGGTGACGATCCAAGATCGAGGTCAATTCTGACCTAAGAGAGGTGACGACCGAGGATCGAGGTCAATTCTCACCTAACTAAGGTGACGATCCAAGACCGAGGTCAATTCTGACATAAGAGAGGATAAAGATTGGATTTCGGGTTCCACTGGGGAATAGTGAATGAGTTGGGGAGCCGATTGCTGAGGAAATCCTTGTAATCTTCGAGATTTTGCAAAGGGATAGTCAAAATTCCACTGGGGAAGTGATTAAATGGTCTAGGTTTTGGACGTATTGCTCGGGGACGTCTGAGACCTTTGGGGCATAGGAGGTGATCCTTAAAGATCCCCCGGGGGTTTCGTCGGGAGGAGATTTACTTGGATTTTAAGAGTTCCACTGGGGAATTAGGGGTTTCTCTTTCGGGAATGCAGAATTTTCTTGGCAAAAATGTTCTAAATCCTTCCTGGTATTTTTAGGAATTTTCTGAGGATTTTTCAGGATTTTCTGGTATTTTTCGGGAATTTTTGTACGAAATTTTAAGGGGGGTGTCGGTTGGCATGGTACAGAGGGTGCCATTCGGCATTGGCATAGACTTTTGTACTACCTTGAGAAGGTAAAGGGGCAGTGCCGATCGGTAGATAGGGGGTCAATGCCAATCGGTATGACCCTTGGCATCCTATATAAAGGGGGCGAATTCCCTTCATTTTTCATAGCTTCTTGCTTTCTTTCTGCAATTTTCATCTGTAAATCATTCTAGCATTCTAATCTCTAAAAAATGGTCGCCTTTGTGAGCACTGCAACACATAGGGAATGGTTGATTGTTGATGACTAGGCGAACGTGGAGTGGAGGGCCAGGGCGCCTCTTACTTTGGGGAGCGAGAATTCTTTTGATTCGTTTGAGCCGGTTGCGGATGAGTAGGGTGATTGATGTGGAGGATGGGCTATAGGTGAGGCAGATGGCCTAGTTGTTCATATTGTTGGTGCTGGGAGGTTTCATGGTGGCGTCGAGCGGTGACGTAGTTTGTTTGTGGTTATTTCCATACTTGAGGATGTTTTTGAACATCCCTCTCTATGATTGGGAGAGCCTAACTTTGGCGACCATCTATTTTTCTTTGGATGCATTCAGCTGGTGCTGCCGGTAAACTTTTACTGGAGTCACGTATCTTCTTAAGGTATCCTTCAGTTTGCACATTTTTATGTATTCGCATTTTCCTTATGCGTCACTTTTTTATTGTGAATTATTTTCTTTAGCAGATGTGGTTCTATGAGGTGATTGACCCAGTTGATTGCCCTGAAGGACGAGACTGTTGGGGCTTTTGCCGATTGTATCGATTGCAGAAGGCCAATCGGCAGTCGAAGGAATCTCTTTCTTTGGAGGTGGTGTGTCAGGTCTTGAATGGCCTGACCAGTGGTAGGGTAAGACTCTTTCCTTTTCAGTCTTGGTTTTTGCATGTTCTGATTCTGTATTAACTTATGCCTGCTGGGGATTTTTAGGTGACTTTTTACCCTTGCGGGACAGCCATTCAGGATACGGGGGCGACTGGAGTGAACGCGCAGATGAGGCGTTTGCTGACGCATGAGTTTGGCCATTCTTGGTATCTTGGGGAGAGGGTGGTTCGGCAGATCGCTGAGGAGGAGGTGATGGTGCCACCTGCACAACCTCCTACGTCTATGAGGCGGGAGCGGATGCTGCCAGAGGATGCGAGGATCGCGTCGATGATCGAAAAGTCCTACCTATTGTACACTGATACGGCTATGCCGTATGACTATATGGACTTTGTGACTAGATGGTTGATGACACCCAGCATATATGATGCCTTGTCTTTCCCTCCTACGGTTTTGAGTCGGGCGGTGGGGTCTTCCCACAGCGGTGGTGGTTCGTCGGCGTCTGTGGCAGTGGTGACTTCAGAGGATCCCTTTGGTCAATTTCATACCCCTTCGTACAACATTCGACGGGCCAATGGAGGGATGGTGCCTATGTTGCACCTTCCTCATGCGATGGATTCAGAGGAGTTGGGTTTAACAGAGGAGGTTCTTCATCCTGTGGTATACCTTCTTCCTTTTTTTGGTTTCTTTTCTATTTTGATCCCTCTTTGATACTGATTTTGCCTTTTACTTGCATCAAGTAAGGGTGTCGACCACTTGGTTGAGGGACATTAGGGACTGGATATCTTCGACAACTGCCCATATTCGGCATGCAGTCCCAGTTCCTTCTTGCTTGGTGCCATTTACTTTATCCGGGGAGGACTCTGGCTCGAGTAGTGGTGGTGCGTCATCTCACCGTAGGGGAAAGAGAGCGCGTCGTAGGGGTGGAAGCTCTTAGAGAGAGGGGTGAAGGGTAGGTGTGTGTATGTGTGTGTGTGTGTGTGTGAGAGAGAGAGAGAGAGAGAGAGAGAGAGAGAGAGAGAGAGAGAGAGAGAGAGAATGTGGGTTTAGGCTGAGTCCCATTGTTTTTTGCTTTTCTTTATTTCCTGCAAAATTTGATGTAACACAGAAGAATATATATATGCAATGCAATGGGATTTTTTTATTATCTTTTGTTAATGGTGAATGTATGCACATGCACTTTTACTTTGCTGCTGAGACCCTAAAAAGAGATATTTTTGGGATTTTGGAGGAAAGTCTTAAAAATGATAAATTATATAGGGGTGGAAGAGGATTTTTGAAATTTTGTTGAGAATATCAATTTATTTTTTATTGAGCTTCTGATTTTTGACAAAAGAGGAAAAAGGAAAATTTCCAAAAATAGGGGATTGCCGATCGGCAAGCCCCTTGTCTTGGCTATCGGCACTCAAGTCCAGTCCCATTAATTCAAAGCTTTGATTAGTGCCCTCTTTAGCCTCTTGTACTTCGTAGGGTAGGATTCCCTCCTATTTCTGCAAGGTTCATGTCTTTTGTGAGGGTTTTCAAGTATAAAAAGGGGTAAGGGTGGAGTGTTTTCATCACACCTTCGCATTCTTGCTTACTTGCCTACTATCTTTTAGTCTTACAAGATGGCTCTCCCTGGTAGCATTGAGTTTTCTAACTACCTCGAAGTCTTGGAAGAAATGTGCTCTTATAATGTCGGCTACGATGCTTTCAGTATGCGTTGGGTTTTTTTGTGGCGCAACCGGCCCATTGATGGAACATGTTGATGGCGGCGGTACAATTTTGGTACCCCGAAGACCATGTATTCTTCTTTGGGTTGGATGAAGTTTGTCCTACCTACGAGGAATTTGTTTTCATGCTAGGGATAAATCCCATTGTTACTGCAGCTCTACCTGAATTTCCCCGTTCTCCCCAGGAGTTGTTGGCTAGGCTTCTTCGCATTTCGCCTTCGGCGGCCAGACCGTTGGTTTCTGGGGGAATGATCTCCCTTTCGACGGTGTTACAATCCATGCATTTGCAGGAGGCTAGCGATGCTGGATACGCCAGAGCCGTTGTTCTAGTCTTAGTATCAAAATTACTGCTGGTGACTGGGGAATTACTAGTGGACCCACAACTTCCAGCTATTATTTCCTGGATGTCATACCGTCGCAATCCTGCGGGGGTGATACTGTCGGAGACTTTGAATGGCCTGGATGCCTGGAGAGAAGGACATTCTAACTTCATGAAGGGTAGCCCCGTGATGCTGTTCATGTGGTTGTCTGAGAGACTCCACCTGGTGACTCCTCTGGAATACCCTTTGTCGGTTGTACCCAACATCTTTTTGTGCTATTCCATCAGCGTTGGCTTGGTCATCGAGAGCTGGGAGAACTAGTTTGTGGAGCACGAGACTCTAAATCTGTGTTAGTCAGTGCCTTGGTGGGGACAGTTGCTGCCTATTCTGGAGCTGAGAGAATACCCGTATGTTCGACTGGTTAGTCTCAGACAGACCTCTTTTTATTTTCCTTGGCGACTTCTGCGTCAATTTGGCTGGGAGCAGGTCGCGCCACCTCGGACGCTAGACTTTCTTCCGTTAGAGGATTTGACTGAGCGTTTGCGCATGCGGCTTGACTCTTTGTGGGAGAATTGACTACCATTGACCAGTCCCTCTCAGTCTGTTGGGAGAGTTTGGCATATCCTCGGGGATGATATGAACTGGTTGTGGAGGAGAGTGGTCAAAAATATGTTGGCAGTGGAGACTGGACAAATGTGGCTCGTCTTATTTAATACCATGGAGGGAGGTATTGTGGTTTTTCCGAAGCTGGTTCGGGCTTATTGGTCCATGGAGCGCCTGTGTCTTTCTGTTCAAGCAGGGGAAGCTTGGGGAGGATACAAATGATTATGACAGAGCGGGCTACTCAGGTAGCTGCGGATAGGACTCTTGGAGAGTTTATGATGGGGAATAAATGTGGGGATTTTATTTTATTTATTTATTTTTATTTTTTATTTTTAGGAAGGTAGGAGGAAGGGATTTATCCGTTCCTTTTATCATATAATCTGTACCGAAATTTCTTATTAGTGAAATAAACAAGTTTTTGATCATCCAGCCGTGCCTTTTGATGAGTTTTGTGTTTTAAAGATATCTATACCGATCGCTAAGGCATACATAATCCTTTTGTTCAAGTATATATTGAAATGGACTGTCTTTCTCGAAGATAAGAAAAGAATAGTTTTTTTGTGAAAAAGAAAGGGTCATGCTCATGTAAGGTGTATGAGATGCCTACGTACCTCTGTGGTTTTTGAAAAATCTTTAATTTATTTGAAAATGGTTTATTACAGAGGATCAGGCCCACGTAGTTTTTTTTTTAGAATAGAAGGGAGATGAGAAGAGTCGTAGCGTGCCGAGATTTTAGACTAAGGTTAGAACTTCTTGAGACGGTCTAGGTTGACTGGACGAGCCATATCTTCCCCATCTAAGTCGGTGAGCATGGCATCACCGTCGGACAAGATCTTCTTGACAATGTAGGGGCCGCTCCAATTGGGCTTGAATTTCCCTCTGGGTCCCAGATGGGTTCTATGATCTCTTTGAGGGCTAGATCCCCTTCTCGAACACCGTGGTCCTTGACTCTCTTATTGAATGATCGCGCTATTCGGTGATGGTACCCTTGTATGTGTTATAGCGCTTTTAATCTCCTTTCTCCTAGGAGGGTTAGCTCGTAAAGACAACTTTGGCACCAGTCTTTTTTGTTGACTTTGCTTTCAAGCGTGACACGCAATTAGGGTATTTCCATCTCCACGGGTAGGACTGTTTCCATGCCGTAGACTAGAGACTAAAGGGTAGCCCCAGTAGAGGTTTGAATTGTGGTTCGGTAGCCCTAGAGGGCGTATGGGATCCGGTCGGCCCAATCTCAACAACTTTCGATCATCTTACTGATGATGGCTTTGAGGTTCTTGTTGGCGGCTTTGACTGCACCATTGGTCTAAGGTCGGTAGGGAGAGGATTTGTGTCTTTAAATCACATACTCGTTGACCACTTCTGTAACTTTTGCCTTGAAATGCAAGCCGTTATCTGATACTAGCTCGTGCGGGACCCCATATCGGCAGATGATATTTTTCTTGATGAATTTGGCCACTTTCTTGGCGTTCAGTACTGCGTATGACTCAGCTTCAACCCATTTGGTGAAGTAATCAATGTTAATAGATTGAACTCATTCCCGTTGAAAGCCTTTGGTGTAACTGTCCCTATGATGTCGATACCTCAGGTGGAGAACGACCAGGAAGAAGTCATGTTGTATAATTCACGCGAAGGCAGATGCTGAAGATTGGAGAATTATTGGCATTTGAGGCATCTCCGGACATAGGCGGTGCAATCCTAGGTCATGGTGGTCTAGTAGTAGCCCTGTCAGATGGTCTTTTTGTCAAGAATGTGACCGTTTATGTGGGGTTCGCATTCCCCGCTGTGGATCTTCTATATTATCTTTTCAATGTCAGCCCATGCGATACAGTGCAGATGAGTTCCATAGAAGTTCCTTTTGAGCAGTACTTTGTGACAGATGATGTACTGGGCAGCCAGTCTTTGAAGGGTTGCTCGATCTTTCTTATTGGAACCCTCGGTATACCTACCATGCTTAAGTAGGTGCCAAATATCATAGTACCAGCAATCTTCTGTGGTGACGATCTCCATGTGGTAGCCGTGGGTTGGTTTGTCTTTATTTTGAACAAGAAAGGGGGTCATTGTGCTTCCTTCGAGCATGTCCACCATGGAGGCCAAGGTAGCAAGGGCGCCGAATAGGTTTATTCTTTGCTCGAGGTATGTAATGGAATGTGATATTTTGGAATTGGGAGGCTAATTCTTCTAAATGGGCATGGAAGGGTTGGAGCTTCTCATCCTTAACTCTCCATTTTTTTAGCACTTGATCGACGATGAGAGCGGAATCCCCGTAGATGATTAGGCATTGAATTCCTTTCTCAAGAAAAACTTTGAGGCCTACCGTGCATGCCTCATATTCAGTCATGTTATTGGTACAAGGGAAATCCAACTTGATGGCGATGGGAGTGTGGGAGTCATCTGGGGCGATCAGAAGTATCCCAATGCCATATCCCTTTTTGTTGGTAGCGCCGTCAAAGAACATTTTCCGTAGGAGGTTGTCCGGGGCACTGGAGAGGATGTTTTCATCTGGTAATTAAGAGATCCAGACATCGGCTTCATCCATGGGGTAATCAACGAGGTATTAAGAGATATCTCTTCATTTCATGGCTTTCTGCGTGACGTACATGATATCAAACTTGGCTAGGAGTATCAACCATCGGGCCATTCGGTTGGACAAGGCGGGTTTCTCAAAAAGGTATTTTATGGGGTCGATTAGGGATATAAGTTTGATGGGGAAGGCGAGCATATAGTGCCAGAACTTTTGGGTGACCCAGATAAGTGCGACACACGCCTTTTCTAAAGCAGTGTAGTTGACCTCGTATCCAACCAATTTAAAACTGGCATAATAGATGACCCTTTATTTGCGGGAATCTTCAAGGTATTGGGCTAGCAAAGCCCCAGCTGCAGTGTCGGTTATGGTTAGGTATAGAAGCAAGGGGAGACCAGGTTGTGGTGGCATGAGCATCGGGGGTTGGGTTAGATATTGTTTGATTCGGTCAAAAGCTTCTTGTCAGGCCTCGTTCCAAACCTTAGTTGAATCCTTTCGGAGGAGTTTGAAGATAGGTTCACAGATGGAGGTTAGCTGGCTGATGAATCGGCTGATGTATTGAAATTTCTTGAGGAAACCTCAGACTTCTTTCTCTATTCGGGGAGGTGGAATCTCAAGTATGGCTTTCAGCTTGGCAGGATTTTCTTCTATCCCCTTCTCACTGACCATAAATCCCAAGAGTTTTCCCTTTGTAATGCCAAAGACGCATTTCTACAGATTGAGTCTCATCTGATACTGTTGCAGTCGTTCGAAGAACTTTCGAAGAGCGGGAACATGACCTTCTCTAGTCTTGGATTTGATAATAATATCATCCACATAGACCTCAACTTCTTTGTGAATCAAATCGTGCAGGATGGTTGTGGCAGCCCTCTAGTAGGTAGCCCCAGCGTTCTTAAGACCAAATGGCATAATCGTGTAGCAAATTGTTCCCCATGGGGGTGATGAACGCGGTATTTTCTTGGTGGTTTGGGTGCATTTTGATTTGGTTGTATCCAGCAAACCCATCGACGAATGACTTGAGAGCATGACTGGCTGTGTTGTCTACGATCATGTCGATATTGCGTAGCGAATATTCCTCCTGATTTTGGCACGGGCACTATGTTGGCTAGCCATGTGGGATATTCGATCACACGAATGAATCCTACGTCCAACTGTTTGACCACCTCTCCTTTGACCTTGAGCGGCCATTCGATGCGAAGCTTTCTCAACTTTTGTTTGACTGGCTTGTAATCTGGAAGAGTGGGGATCTCATGCTGAGATATTTTAGGATCAATGCCGAGCATATCATCACAGGACCATGCGAAGACATCCACGAATTCCTTTAGCAATTCTTCAATTTGTGCATGCTCATGCTCGTCGAGGGTAGCCCCTTTCCTAATCTTGCGCAGTTGGCTACTAGAACCGAGGTTAATAATAACATTATCTTCTTCATTAACTTGAATGCGGTTATATTGTTTATTATTAACCTTATTTAGATCCGTTAAGAATTGTTCATTTGCAAAATCATCATCATTAAAAGTTTGATTAGAATCCAAACAGTTAATGTAAGGCACATCAAGATACTCAAAATCTTTGTTTATTTCATTGATAATAAAAACAGCATTTAGAACCTCATCGAAGGAGGACTCGATTACATTTGAACAAGGATAGACAACAGAAGAAGAAATGGGGTAAACAGTAGGATTAGGAGAGATTTTAGCTGGTAGAGCTGGCACAGCATGCTAGTTGAGGATAGGTGTATCAGCAGCTTTAATCAGTTAGGATGGATCCAATTATGTAGTGCTGAGTGAACCATGCAGAGTGTCAGCCCAAGTGTCTGTAAGTTGAAGGGATCTTTGGAGTCACTTTTCTCAGTCTCTTCGATTTCTTTGGTGAGAGATTGTACATGGTGTTGGGAACTCTCGACCCATGGGTAGTTGTCTTAGAAAAAGATCTCCATTCCTGGCTTCATCTTCTTTATCTGTATGGTTATAACATGGTTTTGGAAAGATGTAAAAGGGGAAGTCTTTGCCATCTTTGATGAATCGCCCATTCAAGGAGTCACCTGGGATAGTCTGGATGCAGTCTTGCCTCCTCTTTGGTCGAGACTGGTGGATCATTCTGAGCTCTTGTTCCGATTGTTGATACCCCAAACCACAAGGAGGGAAAGCTTTCTTCAGTTCAATAGGCTCAAGTATCCCTTCATGTCTTTGTCCTAGCCCAGTCCAGGCATGAAGTGCTTATTTCTAAACATCTGAATCATATTGACGTTGCCATGAGGGTCGTATTCTGGACAAACCATTTCTTTGAAGTCGTCCCCTGCCAGGAGTAGAAGTGGTTCAACTCGAAATCCTGATAGGAGCATATCATTTGACCCATGTTGTATCTCAAGAATTGGACTCCTAGTACTTGCACCCTCGACATTATCGTTGTCACCCAAAATGGTGATGACTCGTCCGTCGGCAAAGAATTTCAATTTCTGATGGAGAGAGGAAGACGCACCCTTGATACTGTGAAGCCAAGGTCGTCCTAGCAACAGATTGAAATAAGCTGGGATGTCAATAACTTGGAATTCGAGGATAAGGTTTATAGGGCCAATCCCTATTACAAGCTTTATTGACCCCATCACCTTCCGACGAGTATTATTGTAGGCACGTACAATAGCGGAGGTTGGAGCGAGGTCATTTTTTTTTAATCCTTAACATTTTAAGGTCCTCAGTGGGCAGACATTCAAGACGGATCCATTATCGATAAGAGATGGTGGTACAACCTTCCCCATAGCTTCAACGGAGATGTTGAGTGCATGATTGTGTTTTGGACCAATCTTGGGTATTTCTTCTTTGAAAAAGGATAGCATTCGGGTAGAGGTCAAGGATCCGACCAAATTTACCGCCTCTTCTGGTGTGGTAGAAGGAGGAACTGTGGGTCTAGTGAGCAACTTGATCAAAGAATTTTTGTGTAGCTGAGAAGACATGAAAAGCCCCCATAGAGTGATGTTAGCTTAAGTTTTCTCTAGTTGATCGAGGATATTGCTCTCCTCGAGGGTCATCTCTGGCATATGAAGGTTTTCAGCGCCCTTCCCTTTGTCATTTGTTGGTAGTGAGCTTGGAATCTAGTAACGCCTCTCTGATCTAGTCATGTGATTTACTGAATAAGGGAAGAACATGAATCCCATTTCCTCGTCAACCTCGGGTTATTCCTCCACCTTGTTTATTTATCCGAGAAGTTCTTCAAATGATATCATCCCACACATGTCGGCTACTGAGCCAGTTTTATCGGGAGCTTGCTCTTCATTTGAATCTTCTAACTCTTCCCCCCCATATGGTGGCAATAATTCTGTCTTTCCATGTAAACTCGATGCATTCCATAACTTCAATGGCTTCTTCATACAGGTCTTCCCATTCCGTGGGGATATGTAAGGGTGAGGGGACCAGGCCCCCTTGTAGCTTCATATCATCAAGTACCTCGGTCGTACTGCATATATCGTTGGTTCCCCTGAATATCTCTGCTATAACCTGGACAACATCATCTAAGTTGACTTCATCAGTGGGTACTACCCAATTGTCTGACTCTCGAACCTATTTCCGTGCTTCCAAGAATAACGTAATGAACCTCTGGTAATCAATGATCATTCGTGAGGGCAATTTCAGCCCAAACTCTAGGAGTTGGTTTAACACTTCAGATAATTCCATACTTCTATTTTCATAACGGGTACGGACAGCGATGCATGCTCTAGTAAGGAGTGACAGTGCCTGATCAGCGTGGCTAGCAGGGTGTAGGAGGAAATATGGGTAAATTTATAGAGGTTTAGGAGAGTATATGGGTGTTATTTGGGTTGAGGGATCAAATTCTGGATTCTCTTCTAAGAAGATGGCATTGGCATGATTTGAGAGTGGGTTGTGAGTAGTGTTTGGCTTAGGATTGGCTGGTGGGGCGATGGTACCCCGGTCAATTAGACCTTCGATTAAGTTTCAGAGGTGAAAGCATTGGTCAGTGGTATGGCCAGCGGTTTGGTGAAAGGCGCAATGGGCATCCACCTTGAAGTTTCTTGGGAGTGGATTTGGCAATGGACAGGGATCCAAGGGTTTGATAAGGTTTCGGCTCAATAAGGCTTGATAAACTTTGGAGAGGGGAGTATGAAGCTCGGTGTATTCCTTTCGGACTGGGATAGGGCGACTTTCTGGTGCCCATGAGGTGGTTGATTGAGAGATGTTGTTGATGGTTGAGACTGCAACACTGGCAGGCTTATCATATTTCTTGGGGGTGAATTATCCGGACACCTTCTTTGGTTCGACATCTGTTTTAGAAAGACCTTCCTCGATTTTTACTCCTGCTTCTCTGATAGCTCAGAAATGGGGATAGTATTGTCCTCCCATTGTTGCTCGGACATGAGGTAAGAAGTTCTTCTTCACTATGCAGACTTGTTCTTCCTCGGATGGCCGATTGGTCATGGTTGCTGCTTTTTCCCTCCATCGGGTATTGAAATTACTGACTGATTCCCCAGAGTTCTGTTTGAGCAGCTCTAAATCACGGCGGGTGACCTCAAGATCTTCATTGTATTTGTACTGTGACATGCATTCCTGGGCTACATCCTCCCAACTATGAATTCTAGACTCTTCGAGAGACAAAAACCATCAGGGAGCGCTATCCTTAAGAGTTTGCTGAAACAACTGGGCCATCACTTCTTCAGAAGCCCCTGGTAGAGTCATGGAACGGTGATAGCTGCGGAGATGAACAATCGGGGGTCCACTTCCTCCAAATTTCTAGATATTTGGCATCTTGAACTTCTCGGGTAACCTCGCTTTATGATAAGGAGACATGTGGGTGTAGTCCATGTAATTCCTCGAGAATCTGACTTGGTCAAATTTCTTGGTGAGCATCTTGAGGTCCCCTTTGAGTTTTTTCAGCTCTTCTTTTTCGAATCAATGATCATAGGCAAGTTAGCCCCAGGCTGGGTAAGGTTCGGCATAGGAAGCTCGGCAGACGACGACCCATTAATAGGAGGGACACGTGGAGCGTGATGATACTCTTCAGGAACCCAGATAGGCTTGGGTGGATCCATAGCACAAGGGAATAGGGCCTCGAGCTCTTGAGGAACGGGAACCTGGTTTCGTTGCATTTCTCGAACCTCAGTACAGAGGTTATCAATCTTGGACACGAGTTGAGCTAGGACTGCCGTTAGATCTGACTGCACAATGGGTACTTAATCTATGTTCTCCAGGGAAGGCAAATGGATTCTGGACTTGAAAGAAGTAACAGGGGAACAGACGAAACTCTGGGGTGATCTGACTAAAGACCGAAGCAAATAAGGAGCCAGGCCAAGGGTTTACGATTGACCTGAGAAGGCGCAAATATGGGATTTATTTTTGAGAAAAAGGGATGATTTTTTTTTTCTTTTTCCTTTTGAGATGGAAAGACAAAATATTTTTGGATTTTTGATAAAGAGAGGAGAAATGTTTTTGGCTTTTTGATAAATAAGGGAGAAATGTTTTTGGATTTTTTTTTCGGGACACGGATCTCAACATGATTATTATAATTATTATGTTCTCACTTGTATTAAATTATCCTAAATGCAAAATAAAATGCCGAACGAGACCCGAGCCTGGAAAAGTTGGGTTTGTAATATATGCAAAGCTACGGCTGGACTTGTGACTAGGCTCACGGACAGGGTCCCGTTTTAAAAATGGGCGAAAATTCAGGTGGCGGATCGACCCAGAATTTTGGCAGAGTTTCGGGTAGAAATCGGTAATCTAACATGTGTGTCCTAGGCTTGACACCTATATGCGGGTATGCAGTTTAATTGGGTGAGTCGGAAAGGGTTCCCCCCTTGGCATGACTTCCACGATATACATCTTGCTCTTGTGGGCAATCGATACGTGTAGACAAGCCATTTGATATACCTGAATGTACGTGAATTGCCTCACTATATACCTCGTGGGGACAATATGTGTGAGAGAGAATTAGATATACTCGGCATACGTGAACTAGTTCCCTGCGATATACCTCCTTCCACGACTTCAGTCAAGCGATACGATGCGAGGGAACCATTCGATATACGTCGAAGGTACTTGGCCATTGGAAAGATAACACCCATTCGATATTCGGTAAAAGTCCCCAGCTGAGTCACCACTGTGGCCATCCCCAATCCTCGTGGCAGGTGGGCAGAGTGAGGATCCTAGGTCCCGCGTGTCCCTCTCGGGAGTGGTTCGGTCAACGTCATTGAAGAGGTAAAAAATGTAGAGAGATGGAGTCTCCAGTCTATTTTACTCAAAACAGACAAAAGAAAGGGATCCATCCCGAAGGACAGCATCCGAGGACATACTGATGCATACGAAACCAAAATGATTCGAAAAGGGTCCGGAGGCTAAGTTACGAAATGGGAAGGTGTTAAGGGCCCATTCCGCCTTTACGGTCTCTCATGGTTTTTTGCAATTTTCCTTTATTCTCCCCATGATATGTGTACATGTGTGTATATAATGGAGATATGAGTCATTGACTTGTACCATGGAAGAGGTAAAGTGAGTCATTCGTAGGAACGTAAAAACAATATTAGAAAATAGGATTTACGCGATGATCCTTACGTTGATCGTTATGATGGAACAATAACGCATATGGGATAATACGCTAATAAGAACAAATATATAGAATATAAGATAATTGAGTTTAGATAAAAATAGAAAAGGAGTGAAAAAGTAAAAATAGGACTCGAGTCTCGAATTTTACCCCGAGACGCCTACGTAGCCTATAGAGGCATCAAAGTCCACGTAGTTTGTATGCAAAACGATGGGTGGGGTTTATCCCATAAATCCAATCTGGGGATTTTCTTATTTGTGTGTTGGTGTAGAAAAAGTGTTTTAGTTGTGAGAGAAGCGTAAGAAAAGTGAGAGAATTTCCGTTTGGAATTTATGAGCAAACCCTCTTTTTCTTGTTTTTTTGGGTTTTTATTTATATGAAAATAAGAGATGTGAAATAATACTAAATAAAAAGTACATTAGGATATGTGAGATGAGAGAATAAAAGTGCTAATTAATAAAACAAGTTAATGCGAGTTTATGAGAATTTATGGAGAGAATTGAGAAAATTGTACCTTCTTGAAGATCTTGAGCTTGATCTTGAATGTTGGAGAGGAGCCTTTGCACATGGATGATGATGGAGGGTAATGAATTCACCAAGTTTGATGAAAAGGATGATGAAAAGTGAAGGTTGGAAAGGGATTTGAATCTGGAAATCACGCTGACTTCGAGAGAGGCTTTCTGGATTTTCTGAGAGTGATGTCAATCAGATCTGGGCTCCGCTTTGCAATGACGTCAAGGCCTCCTTTTTATAGTCCCAGGGCATTGCCGATCGGCATAGCCCTGTTCTTGCCAATCGACAGGTGCGTTTAGGCACACTACCGATAGGCAGGGTCTAGAACCTACCGTTTAGCAGTGTCTTTCAGGCCTTTTTGGAAAATCGGTCGCAGAGCGCAAACTGTTGATCCGAATCGTGCATGGGGTAAACCGTTGGAAAGGTAATTTAGATACATTCGAAAGTCCTTTGGATCACTCCCGGGTTCGGGAGTTGACTTTGGGTCAAATGTGGCTCAGAAGCGCTCGTCGGTCCATTGGACGGAGAATCGTCGGACGCAAATGGATCGTCCGTTCGCATGGTAAGTCCGAATCGTGCATGGGGCGGACCGTTGGAAAGGCTAGGAGATGTACTTTGATAAAGAGAAAATTGCTTCTCTATTTATTTTTCCTTGTTGCAACTTCTCTATCCATAAAAATCCTTCACAAACCTATAAAAGTAGAACAAAACTAGAGTATAGCGGTAAGTGAGGTATCAATCCACATCTAAGGGTGAAACAAAAAATTGGAGAGGACATATATAGATTCATTTGCATTTATTATATATTTTTTTATGATTTTACTTTTTATATTTTTTATGGATTTTTCAAGAGATTTTTTGAAACTAACTGACTATACTAATTTTTATAACTACTAATTAAGAAGTAAAAGCTAATTTAAGAAAAGTGAGATAAACAAATTTATCCTAAAAAGTAAACTAACTAAATTGGACTCATGAGGGCTTTAAAATTTCATCCCATGAATGGGAGATTAGCCCTCAAAAATCATCATCCACAAATATAAGATAAACAAATGAAAGCATGAGAAGATTAAAATAAAAGAATTAAGAGAGGAATAGATCAAACCCATTTAAGCCTTGAATTGAAATGAAATCTTCAATTACATCAAAAATCTCTCAATTACAATTCCTCACTCATGTATTTATTGAATCTAAAAAAAATATACAATAAAAGTAAAAAAAAGATAATGGATGAATTCATAATGGACAATTAAATAATATAAGAGATTTGCTAAAAATACAAATCCTAACATTATAAAATTGTACATTAGAATTCATCCAAAGAAATAAATTCTAGATCATTACTTTATATTGAGATAATTGCTAAAAATGCAAAATCTCAACATAAAGGAATGGATTAGAATTTACCTCCCATAAGTGATAAATTCAACTACATCAATCTATTATGAAATAATTGCTAAAAATGCAAAAATTCATGATAGATGGGTGGGGTGGAATTCATCCTAGAGATAAATTTTACTACCCACCTCTATATTGAGATATTTGCTAAAAATGCAAATACTCTCTAAAGAGGGCTGTAGAGAAATTTATCACACAAAGTGTAAAAACTAATTTGGAGATCCTTTTGCAAATGGCCCAAGTCTTCAATTTATATAGTGCACATGGAGGCTAGGGGTAAATTGGGTATTGGTAAAATTGAGTGAGGATGAGAGCACATGAGCATGGTAAAGGTGTGAGGTAATAAAATCTGATATGGGTGCATATAAGAGTAGTTGGGAAGACATGAGGGAAAGGTGAGTTAAAAGGTGTTGGGGGCAATTTGGGTAAAAGGGGACAAGTTGGCTTTTAACACATGTAGCATTTTATTTTGGTTTGATTTTGATTTTTGGTCTTTGGTTTGTTGTTTGGTTTAAAGCAGGTGACATAGTGTTTGGTTTGGTTGAAATGGAGAAATGGGTATGGGTCTTTGGGTTGGCTCCGGCCGGAGCTGGTGTTGGGTTCAACTGGGTTTGGAAGCATGTGGATGGTGATGCCGGTGGTCAAAAGTCTCGCCGGAGTTGGGACTGATAAGGGGGTCGCTGGAAATGGGGCTGTTCACCAATTGGGTCAGTGTCGGCATCGGGTTTAAGGGTTCAAGGAGGTTCGGGTTGGGGGCCGTGCTCGCGGCTTGGCTGCCAGAGTTGCCTGCGGTTCGTTGGAGTGGGAGCAAGTATGCCGGCGGGGTGTACTCGGGTTGTAGCATGCCGGTGAAGGGAGGTGAGGTGGTGAGAGATGGTATGGTGAGTGGTAATGGTTGTGGGTTTTGATAGAGGTGAGGAGAGAGAAAGTATTTATGGTGGTTATGGAGGTTTGATGAGAGGAGAGAGAAAGAGGTGGGAGGTTTGTTGGAGAAGATGAGTGGGGGTTGGTTAGGGTGTGTGTGTGGTGTAGGAAATTAGTGTGAGGGTGAAGGGTTGTTTAGGTGTGGTGTATGTAGGGTAGTGTATTGTATGAGTGTGTGTATGTTAGTTTGTGACCCTTAAATAATAAAGACTCAACTAAAATTAATAAAAATAAAAATAAAAAATAAAATCTAACTAAAAATAAAACAAATTAAAAAAAAATAAAAATATTAAAACTAAAAAATAAAATCCTAAGCTTATATAAAAACTAAAATAAAACAAAAGAAATAAAAACTTAAAATCTAAATGAAAATTAAAGTCCTAAAAAATATAAAATCTAATAAACTAAAAATAAACTCCTAAAAACTAATCTTAATAAAACTAAAAACTAATAAAAATCAAAATAAAATAAAATTATAAAAATAAAATAGAAAAATAGAAAATAAACCTAAATAAATCTAAAATAAAACCTAAAATTAAAACGACTCAAACTAAAAATCTAAGAAAAATATAAAATGTCACAAACTAAACATACATATGGTTCGGGGTAGGTTTGGGCTAGGTTTAGGCTCGGGTAAAGTTACGAGGGAGGGAATTAACTCCATAAGATGCGCATTTGCCTCGATATATAGCTTTTGACATCGCAAACGGACGTTTGACCTACAAGATAAATATTTAAGCACATAAGACCCATATTGTTGAGAATTAGAAACTAAAGTACGTCTATTCGGGGTATAAAATGTACACTTTTGGGTGCTTATCACACCACCCCTAAATAGAGCGTTGCTAGTCCTCGAGCAATAAGATAGAGAGATATAGAAAGATAAGTAGCCAAAAGTGTACCACTTTCGCGGGCACTTGCGATTGCACTTAGCATGTGCAACAAGCCTTTAAACCTATAGGTTGCCCTACATGACTAGTTGTGTCTCGTGAGGGTTTGCAGGGAATATACCCACAAAATTATTATTTGCAAAGATTTATTGAAAGGCAGTCAATCTCTTATTAGACATAGAATAATCGCACAATCCATCATGAGATAAATAATTTCTGAAATATAAGTTTGAATGTGTAAAAAGTTTAGCTAAGTAAATACACAAGGCACATCCTTCCTAGAACTCAACGTGTGTAGTGTGGTCAGTCAAAACGGATCGAGTATCATAAGAGTAATTTTTAGATTTCCTCTTCGGAATCAACGCTTCAACTTCAAATCTCACAGATATCTCTCTCTCAAACGAACTCTCGAGATTAGGGTTAGTGTATCACTCTTGCGTGTGAGGAGGTGAGTAAATGTAAGCAAGTTCAAACGTCTCACACACACATAAGTAAGAACGAACAATTGGAAAGAAAAATAATCTCATGAAAGAAATGTTAATCACTATAGTGAGAACGTCGAGTTATTCACCACGTTGACTATCATTTTCCCGAACACCTAGGGGAAACAATAATGTTTATTGGTGAGGGGGAAATGAAATGGGATATGTGGGATGAGGTGAGGTAGGATAAGATGGATGTGTGAAATGATGGATGGATGGTGGATATTTAAGAAGAGTGTATTACACTTTGACGAACAAATGTCTTTATTTCTTGACTGCAACTTTCTCTTTTTCTTCTTTTCCAAATACTCATCAATGTACAAGATAAATCTGCTAAAAATACAAATAACCCCAACATAGATTTGTATTTAATTTTTCTCCACCTGAATCGGCTTTGGGAGAGATATTCGCTAAAAATGCAAACACTCTCTATGACGGATCTTCTCTTTTTTCTTTTTTTTCTTTCTATTTTTTTCTTTTCTTTTCCAAATACGCATCAATGTATGAGATAAATCTGCTAAAAATACAAACAACCCCAACATAGATTTGTATTTAATTTTTTTTCCAATTGAATCGAACTTTGGGGAGAGATACTCGCTAAAAATGCAAACACTCTCTTTGACGGATCTTCTCCTTTTACTTTCAACACTTTTCTCTGTGGGTGAAAAATGGAAGTGGATATGGAAATGGGTGGTATGGTATATGGTGATAATATGGAAAATGGAAGGTGTATAGATGTATGATAAAATGGAATTTGGTTTGTGTATGGGTGTAAGTCTGGTATTCGAGACAAATTTTAAGACACATGTTTCTTACAACTCGAAAGTGATGTCATTCTCAGTAATCAAGGCAAATTTTTTTATGAAGAATAATGAGATCATACAACGATTTAGTGCGGACCCAAAAGAAGTTGAATCAACTTGTGACTCGGAGATTGCGTAAGACACTCTCAAAGGGTGAAAGGCACAAATCTCACAAGCTAAAGTCTCAACTAGTGATCCTTTAGGTTCTTGTTAGAATTATAGTACTCCTCAACTCTAAACCGTAGTGACGTGATAAGTGCGCAAATTTTGTTGAGTCTAAAAATTCATGGTGCAAGATGACTTGTTATATATTACATAAGCTATTTAGAAAAAATATTCTCTAGCTTGATTCCTAGACTTTTGAAAGATGGATGATTGAAAATTCACATCAATGAGTGAGATGAAAGAAACTGCATGAAATTTTAAAAAACAGGTTTAAAAATCATAATTTTTCAAAAGAGGTACGATTTTGATAAAATTCCCGACCCCCAAACAAAAAGGAACATCGTCCTCGATGTTAAGTTAACAGATGAAGCCAAGATGAACCTCCCATGGTTTTTAGGCCGTGGGGTGCCAAAAAATTTGAGTCGACCGAGGGGAGGCTCTGCCAATATCAGTCGTCCCCGGGAGTCCTACCGACCCAAGGTAGAGAGGCTCCTAAATCCTCGCCTTGGACGCCCTCTCTCTACCTTGTCTGGTTTCCCGATCATGCTTGTCTTTGATTATTATATTTTTTTTTAAATGAAAAATAAAATAAAGGTGTCTCTATGCACCGCAATACAGGCAATGATAAAATAAACCTAATACAAGCCTTCTAAAAATATAAAAATGGTACAAAAAATAATAAAGTGCAAAAAAAAAAAATGAACTACAAGTTGAAATTCGCTCCAAGTGCTTCACGCTCCCAAGAATGGCAACGACGCCATTTGATAAAGAGAAAATTGCTTCTCTATTCATTTGTCGTCGTTGCAACTTCTCTATCCATAAAAAATCTTCACAAACCTATAAAATTAGAACAAAACTAGAGTATAGCAGTAAGTGAGGTATCAATCCACATCTAAGGGTGAAACAAAAAAGTTGGAGAGGACATATATAGATTCATTTGCATTTTATTATATATTTTTTTTTATCATTTTACTTTTCATAATTTTTATGGATTTTTCATGGGATTTTTTGAAACTAACTAACTATACTAATTTTTATAACTACTAATTAAGAAGTAAAAGCTAATTTAAGAAAAGTGAGATAAATAAATTTATGCTAAAAAGTAAACTAACTAAATTGGACTCATGAGGGCTTCAAAATTTCATCCCATGAATGGGAGATTAGCCCTCAAAAATCATCATCCACAAATATAAGATAAACAAATGAAAGCATGAGAAGATTGAAATAAAAGAATTAAGAGAGGAATAGATCAAACCCATTTAAGCCTTGAATTGAAATGAAATCTTCAATTACATCAACAATCTCTCAATTACAATTCCTCACTCATGTATTTATTGAATCTAAAAAAATATACAATAAAAGTAAAAAAAGATAATGGATGAATTCATAATGGACAATTAAATAGTAAAAGAGATTTGCTAAAAATACAAATCCTAACATTATAAAATTGTACATTAGAACTCATCCAAAGAAATAAACTCTAGATCATTACTTTATATTGAGATAATTGCTAAAAATGCAAAATCTCAACATAAAGGAATGGATTAGAATTTACCTCCCATAAGTGATAAATTCAACTACATCAATCTATTATGAAATAATTGCTAAAAATGCAAAAATTCATTATAGATGGGTGGGGTGAAATTCATCCTAGAGATAAATTTCACTACACACCTCTATATTGAGATATTTGCTAAAAATACAAATACTCTCTAAAGAGGGGTGTTGAGAAATTTATCACACAAGGTGTAAAAACTAATTTGGAGATCCTTTTGCAAATGGCCCAAGTCTTCAATTTATATGGTGCACATGGAGGCTAGGGGTAAATTGGGTATTAGTAAAATTGAGTGAGGATGAGAGCACATGAGCATGTCAAAGGTGTGAGGTAATAAAATCTTATATGGGTGCACATGAGAGTAGTTGGGAAGACATGAGGTAAAGGTGAGTTAAAAGGTGTTGGGGGCATTTTGGGTCAAAGGGGATAAGTTGGCTTCTAACACAGGTAGCATTTTATTTGGTTTGGTTTTGACTTTTGGTCTTTGGTTTGTTGTTTGGTTTAAAGCAGGTGACATCGTGTTTGGTTTGGTTGAAATGAAGAAATGGGTTTTGGAATGAAATGGGTATGGGTCTTTGGGTTGGCTCCGGCCGGAGCTTGTGTTGGGCTCGACTAGATTTGGAAGCATGTGGATGGTGACGCCGGTGGTGAAAAGTCTCGCCGGAGTTGGGAATGATAAGGTGGTCGCCAGAAATGGGGCTGTTCACCGATTGGGTCTGTGCCGGCGTCGGTTTAAGGGTTCAAGGTGGTTCGGGTTGGGGGTCGTGCTCGTGGCTTGGCTGTCGAAGTTGGTTGCGATTCGCCTGAGTGGGAGCAGGTATGCCGGCGTGGTGTACTCGGGTTGTAGCATGCCGGTGAGGTGAGGTGGTGGGAGATGGTATGGTGAGTGGTAATGGTTGTGGGTTTTGATGGAGGTGAGGAAAGAGAAAGTCTTTATGGTGGTTATGGAGGTTTGATGAGAGGAGAGAGAAAGAGGTGGGAGGTTTGTTGGAGAAGATGAGTGGGGGTTGGTTAGGGTGTGTGTGTGGTGTAGGAAATGAGTGTGAGGGTGAGGGGTTGTTTAGGTGTGGTGTGTGTAGGGTAGTGTATTGTATGAGTGTGTGTGTTAGTTTGTGACCCTTAAATAATAAAGACTCAACTAAAATTAATAAAAATAAAAATAAAAAATAAAATAAAATAAAAATAAAAATAAAACAAACTAAAAAAAATAAAAATATTAAAACTAAAAAATAAAATCCTAAGCTTATATAAAATCTAAAATAAAACGAAAGAAATAAAAAACTTAAAATCGAAATGAAAATTAAAGTCCCAAAAAATGTAAAATCTAATAAACTAAAAAAAAGCTCCTAAAAACTAATCCTAATAAAACTAAAAACTAATAAAAATCAAAATAAAATAAAATTATAAAAATAAAATAGAAAATAAACCTAAATAAATCTAAAATAAAACGACTCAAACTAAAAATCTAAGAAAAATACAAAAAGGGCACAAACTAAACATACACATAATTCGGGGTAGGTTTGGGCTAGGTTTAGGCTCGGGTAAAGTTACGAGGGAGGGAATTAACTTCATAAAATGCACATTTGCCTCGATATGTAGCTTTTGACACCGCAAATGGACGTTTGACCTACAAGATAAACATTTAAGCACATAAGACCCATATTGTCGAGAATTAGCAACTAGAGTACGTCTATTCGGGGTATAAATTATACACTTTTGGGTGCTTATCATACTTCGACATTCCAAGGAGTTTGATCCGATTAGGGGAGTTGACTTTGGTCAACCGGGCCTTGGAAGCGTTTGGTAACCTCTCGGAGTAAAACGGATTGTTTGCCCATACTGTAAGTCGGAATCACACACGGGATCGACCGTTGGAAAGGGGTTTCAGCGCCCTTTGAAGATTCATTCAATCTCAGTCGAGCTGAAGAGTTGACTTTGGTCAAACGGAGCCCGGGAGCGTCTGGTGGCCTCTAGATTAGTTTTCGGGAGAAAATGGGTCGTTCGTTCGCATGGTAAGTCGGAATCATGCACGGGATGGATCGTTGGAAAGGGAATTTAGGGACCTTCAAAGATTCATTCAGTCTCGATCGAGCTGAATACTTTGAATTTTGGTCAAACGGAGCCTGGGAATGCCCGATGGCTTCTAGGTCAGTACTCGAGGTATGACCTGGGGTTTTAGTGATGAAGGGAGGTGCTATGGACCTAAGGAGAGTTTAAGGGGTAACAGAATGGGGTGTCTACACTATTGTTGTCAGAAAAATCCACCAGATGCATTTTCTCCGCCCAACTACCCTGAAATTCGAGTGCACAAGCTCTCAGCATATCCTCCAGAATCTGGATGGTTCGTTCATACTATCCTTCGCTCTCAAGGTGACACACCGTACTTGTGGGCATCCCCCAATCCTCGCGGTGGGCAGGCATCATGAGGGAGGATCTTAGGTCCCGCGCGGCCCTCTCGGGAGCGCTTCGGCCGGCGTCATTTGGGTGAGGTGAAAAATGTAGAGAGATAGAGTCGCCAGTCTATTTTACTCAAAACAGACAAAAGAAAGGGAGCCATCCCGAAGGACAGCATCCAAAGACATACTGATGCATACGAAACCAAAAAGATTCGAAAAGGGTCCGGAGGCTAAGTTACGAAATGAGAAGGTGTTAGGCACCCATTCCGCCCTTACGGTCTCTCACGATTTTTTGCTATTTTCCTTTATTTTCCCCCCGTGATATGTGTGCATGTGTATATATAGTGGAGGTAGGAATTATCAACTTGTACCATGGAAGAGGTAAAGCGAATCATCATTGTAAGGTATAAAAATATTAGAAAATAGGATTTACGCGATTATCCTTACGTGACCATTATGATGGAACGATAACGCATGTGGAATAATACGCCACTAAGAAAAAATATATGTATATATATAATATAAGGAGTTTAGAGAAAATAGAAAATGAGAGAAAAGATAAAAATAGGACTCGAGTCTCGGGTTTTACCCCGAGACGCCTACGTAGCCTATAGAGGCATCAAAGTCCACGTAGTTCGCATGCAAACTGAGGGGTGGGGTTTATCCCATAAATCCAACCGGGGGATTCTCTTATTTGTGTGTGTGTGTGTGTGTGTGTAGAAAAGTGTTTTAGTTGTGAGAAAAGTGTAAGAAAAGTATGAGAATTCCCGTTTGGAATTTATGAGCAAACCCTCTTTTTCTTGTTTTCTGGGTTTTTATTTATATGAAAATAAGAGATGTGCAATAATACTAAATAAAAAGTATATTAGGATGTGTGATATGAGATAATGAAAGTTCTAAGTAATAAAACAAGTTATTGCGAATTTATGAGAATTTAAGGAGAGAGTTGAGAAAATTGGACCTTCTTGAAAATCTTGAGCTTGATCTTGAATGTTGGAGAGTAGCCCTCAGACTTTGATGATGATGGAGGGTAGTGAATTCACCAAGTTTGATGAAAAGGATGATGAAAAGTAAAGGTTGGAAAGGGATTTGGGTGTGAAAATCACGCTGACTTCGAGAGAGATTTTTTGGATTTGCTGAGAGTGATATCTATCAGATCTGGGCTCCTTTTTTCAAGTGAGGTCATACCTCCTTTTTAAAGGCACAGGGCATTACCGATCGACATAGTCATGTTCCTGCCAATTGACAGGTGCGTTTAGGCACACTGCCAATAGGCAGGGTCTGGGACCTGCCGTTTGGTAGTGTCTTTTAGGCCTTTTCGAAAAATCGGCCGCAGAATGCAAACCATTGATCAAAATTGTACACGAGGTAGACCGTGGGAAAGGTAATTCAGAGACCTTGGAAATTACTTTGGACTGATCTCGAGTTCGGAGTTGACTTTGGATTAAATATGTCTCGAAAGCATTTGTCGGTCCATTAGACGGGGAATCGTTAGACGCAAACGGATCGTTCGTCCGCATGGTAAGTCCGAATTGCACACGGGGTGGACCGTTGGAAAGCTTAGGAGATGTACTTCAACATTCCAAAAATTTTGATCCATTTCGAGGAGTTGACTTCGATCAACCGAGCCCTGGAAGCATTCGGTGACCTTTCAAAGTAAAATGGATTGTTCGTCCGTACCGTAAGTGGAATCGCGCACGGGACGAACCGTTGGAAAGGGGTTTGAGTGATCTTTGAAGATTCATTCAGTATCAATCGAGTTAAAGAGTTGACTTAGGTCAAATAGAGCTCGGGAGCGCCCGGTGGCCTCCTGATTGAGTTTCGGGGGGAAACAGGTCGTTCGTCCACATGGTAAGTCAGAATCACACACAGGATGGACCGTTGGAAATGGGTTTTAGTGCCCTTCGAAGATTCATTCAGTCTTGGTCGAGTTGAAGAGTTTGACTTTTGGTCAAATAGAGCCTAGGAGTACCCGATGGCTTCTAGGTATGTACTCGAGGTATGACCTGGGTTTGTAGTGATGAAGGGAGGTGCTAGGAACCTAAGGAGAGTTTAGGGGGTAATATAATGGGGTGTATTTAGACCCCTCAATGGGTGAGTTTGGAACAAACGATAGCCGTCGAATAGACACTGCATTATGCTTTTGAGGGAGGATGGCCAATTCAGAGGGTCGAGGCCGATTTTAATGACCTACAGAGTGTGATGGGGATAACCAATTCGGTGGGTAGAAGCCTATTCTACGGGCTTAAGTTGAGATGACCAATTCTGCGGGTTGAATCCAATTCTGCGGGCTTAAGTAGAGATGACCAATTCTACGGGTCGAAGCCAATTCTGCGGGCTTAAGTATGAGATGACCAATTCTGCGGGTCGAATCCAATTCTGAGGGCTTAAGGTGGGATGACCAATTTCGCGGGTTGAAGCCAATTCTGCGGGCTTAAGTTGAGATGACCAATTCTGCGGGTCGAAGCCAATTCTGCGGGCTTGAAGATGAGGTGACCAATTCTGCGGGTCGAAGCCAATTCTGCGGGCTTTTGTATGAGATGACGAATTCTGCGGGTCGAAGCCAATTCTGCGGGTCAAAGCCAATTCTGAGGGCTTGAAGTAGTGATGACCAATTCTGCGGGCTTAAGTAGAGATGACCAATTCTGTGGGTTGAAGCCAATTTTGTGGGCTTAAGTTGAGATGACCAATTCTATGGGTCGAAGCTAATTCTGCGGGTCGAAGCCGATTCTGCGGGCTTAAGTAGAGATGACCAATTCTGCGAGCTTATATAGAGATTACCAATTCTGCGGGTCGAAGCCAATTTCGCGGGCTTATGTAGAGATGACCAATTCTGTGGGTCGAAGCCAATTCTGTGGGCTTATGTATGAGATGACCAATTCTGCGAATCAAAGCCAATTTTGTGGGCTTAAGTAGAGATGGCCAATTCTGCGAGTCGAAGCCAATTCTGCGGGCTTAAGTATGAGATGACCAATTCTGTGGGTCGAAGCCAATTCTGAGGGCTTAAGTAGGGATGACCAATTTTGCGAGTCGAAGCCAATTATGTGGGCTTATGTATGAGATAACCAATTATGTGGGTCGAAGCCAATTCCGCGGGCTTAAGTAAAGATGACCAATTCTGCGGGTCGAAGTCAATTCTGTAGGCTTAAGTATGAGATGACCAATTCTGCGGGTCGAAGCCAATTCTGTGGGTTTATATAGAGATGTTCTTGGGGACCTCTGCCAGGGAGATTTATCTTGTGGTTTTGTTTTGGACTGGGGAGCCGATTGTTGGGGAAATCTTTTACATCCTCTGAAGGAATAGCCAAAATTTCATTGGGGAGATTTAGGTGGCCCAGGGTTTGGATGTATTTCTTGGGGAAAATTGAGGCCTTTAGGGCATAGGGGGTGATCTTTAGAGATCCTCTAGGGATGTTTTGGGGGGGAGTTTTACTTGGTTTTTGAGAGGGAGTGTGAAATTTTCTTGGTGAAAATGTTCTAAATCCTTCCTGGGATTTTTAAGAATTTTTTGAGAATTTTTCAGGGTTGTCTGGTGTTTTTTGGGAATTTTTGTATGAAATTTAAAAGGGGTGTCGGTTGTCATGGTTCAGAGGGTGACATTCGGCAATGGCATGGAATTTTGGACTACCTCGGGAAGGTAAGGGGTCAGTGCCAATCGGTGGGTGGGGGTCAATGCCGATCGACATGACCCTTGGCATCCTATATAAAGGGGGCGAATTCCCCTAATTTTTCATAGCTTCTTGCTTTCTTTATTTCTGTGATTTTCCTCTACAAATCGTTCAAGCATTCCGATTTCTAAGAAATGGCTGCCTTTGTGAGTACTGTAGCTCATAGTAATAGTTGATTGTTGATGACTAGGCAAACGTAGAGTGGAGGGACAGGGCGCCTCTTGCTTCGGGGAGTGAGAAATCCTTTGATGCATTCAAGTCGGTTGTGGATGAGTGGACCTCGCTACGGGAGCCATTGCATCATCGGTCTTCTAAGGAGGTGAGCCCTGGCTGTTATGTAAGTAACCTGACTTTTGGCATTCTCCTCTTTTTGGTGATTTTTTTATTTTCTTCTCAAATTTTGACAATGTCTCTTCTTTTGACAGTCTGATATCTCTTTGAAGAACATGCGTGCCCGTGGGACGACGGGGCTTAAGGATGTCTGGGAGAACCTTCCACCTGTGGTGCGTTGGGTGGTATCATCAGCGGGTTTTGGGAGGTTGGCGTCTGCGCTGGATGAGACACCTCGTTCGACAGCGGTCCTATGCGCTTTGGGGGAGAGATGGTGGGATACTACCCACACCTTTCATTTTGGTTTTAGGGAGATAACCGTGACTCCCATAGACGTGCAGCAACTGCTGGTACCGAGTTGCGATGGGGAGCAGATAGAGGTGGATCGCTTTCTAAAGGTGATGCCGGAGGCGGTGAGGCCGGCGCTTGGTGACGTAGGGAGGATAGTTTCTGGGGATTCCATTCGGCTATCCTTGCTGAAGGATGTTTTTCTGAGTAGGGAGTTTGATTTGGAGGATGGGCTACAGGTGAGGCAGATGGCCCGGCTGTTCATATTATTGGTGTTGGGAGGCTTCATGGTGGCGTCGAGTGGCGACGTCGTCCATTTGTCGTCCTTGCCGTATTTGAGGATGTTTTCGAACATTCCTCTCTATGATTGGGGGAGTCTGACTTTGGCGACCCTTTATTTTTCTTTGGATGCATTCAGCCGGTGCTATCGACAAACTTTTATTGGAGCCACGTATCTCCTCGAGGTATCCTTCAATTTTGCGCATTTTCCTTTCATGCATTCGCATTTTCCTTATGCGTCTCTTTTTTATTGTGAATTCCTATCTTTGGCAGACGTGGTTCTATGAGGTGATTGGGTGGACTACCCAGCTAATTGCCTTGAAGGACGAGACGATTGGGGACTTCTACCAATTGTATCGATGGCGCAAAGCCAATCGGCAGTCGAAGGGATCTCTCTCTCTGGAGGCGGTGCATGAGGTCTTGAATGACCTGACCAGTGGTAGGGTAAGACTCTTCTTTTTTTCAGCCTTGGTTTTAAACATGTTCATCTTTTGTATTGACTTATGCCTGCTGGGGATTTTTAGGTTAATTTTTACCCTTGGGGGACAGCCATTCAGGATACAGGGGCGACTGGGGTGAATGCCCAGATGAGGTATTTTTTGGCGCATGAGTTTGTCCATTCTTGGTACCTCGAGGAGCAGGTGGTTCAGCAGATTACTGAGGAGGAGGTGGTGGTGCCACCTGCGCAGCCTCCTATGTCTATGAGGAGGGAGCGGCTATTGTCGGAAGATGCGAGGATCGCGGTGATGATTGACGAGTCCTACTTGTTTTATACTGATACGGCTGCGCCTTATAACTAATGGACTTTATGACGAGTTAGTTGATGGCGCCCAATATATATGATGCCCTACCCTTCCCTCATATGGGTTCAAGTCGGGCGGTGGGGTCTTCCCACGGCGGCGGTGGTCCGTCGGCGTCTGCGGTGGTGGTGACTTCATAGGTTCCCTTCGTGCGATTGCACACTCCTTCATGCAACATTCGGCGGGCTGATGGAGGGATGGTCCCCATGTTGCATCGCCCTCATGCAATGGATCCGGAGGAGCTGGGTTTGACAAATGAGGTTCTTCATCCTGCGGTATACCTTCTTCCTCTTTTTGGTTCCTTTTCTGTTTTGATCCTTTTTTATAATGATTTTTCTTTTTACTTTGCAGCAAGTCTGGGTGTCGACTACTTGGCTGACGGACATCAGAGACTGGATATCTTCGATGACTGCCCATATTCGGGATGCAATCCCGGTTCCTTCTTATTTGGTGTTGTCTGCTTCGTCTGGGGAGGACTCTGGCTCAGGTAGCGGTGGTGCGTCGTCTCGCCGTAGGGGAAAGAGAGCGCGTCGTAGGGGTGGAAGCGCTTAGAGAGTGAAGGGTAGGTGAGAGAAAGAGAATGTGGGTTTGGGCTGAGTCCCGTTTTTTTTTTCTTTTCTTTTATTTCCTGCAAAATTTGATGTAACACAGAAAAAGATATATATGCAATGGGATTTTTTTATTATCTTTTACTAATGGTGAGTGAATGCATGCACATGCGCTTTTTACTTTGCTGCTGAGACCGTAAAAAGAGACATTTTTAGGATTTTTTGAAGGAAAGTTTTTAAAATGGGAAATTATATAGGGGTGGAAGAGGATTTTTTTGAAATTCTGTTGAGAATATCAATTTTATTTTTATTGGGTTTTTCTAATTTTGATAAAAAAAAAAAAGGAAAAAGGAAAATTTCCAAAAATGGTGGGTTACCGATCGGCAAGCCCCTTGCCCTGCCTATTGGCAGTCAAGTCCAGTCCCATCAATTCAAAGCTTTTGATTAGTGCCCTCTTCATCTTCTTTTACCTTGTGGGGTAGGATTCCCTCCGATTTCTACAGGGGTTTTGTCTTTTGTGAGGGTTCTCAAGTATAAAAAGGGGTAGGGGTGGAGTGCTTTCATCACACCTTCACATTCTTACTTACTTGCCTACTATCTCTTAGTCCTGCAAGATGGCTCTCCCTGGTAGCATTGAGTTTTCTAACTACCTCAAAACCTTGGAAGCGATGTGCTCTTATAATGTCAACTACGATGCTTTCAACATGCATCGAGTCTCTTTGTGGCTCAATCGGTCCATTGAGTGGAACATGCTGATGGCGACGGTATAATTTTGGTACCCCGAAGACCATGTATTCTGCTTTGGTTTGTTTGTCCTACCTATGAGGAATTTTCTGCCATGATGGGGATAAATCCCAGTGTTGCTGCGGCGTTACCCGAATTTTCCCGTTCTCTCAGGGATTTTCTAGCCAGGCTTCTTCGTATTTCGCCTTCGGCGACTAGATCACTGGTTACTGGAGGAATGATCTCCCTCCCAACGGTGTTGCAGTCCATGAATTTGTGGGAAGTAGGTGATGCTGGCTATGCTAGAGTCGTTGCTCTAGGGCTGGTTTCAAAATTATTGTTGGTGACTGGGGAACTGCTGGTGGATCCGCACCTTGCAGCCATTACTTCATGGATGTCATACTATCACAATATTGCAGTGGTGATACTGGCGGAGACCCTGAACGGTCTGGATGCCTGGCGAGAAGGTCGTTCTGACTTTCTGCGGGGTAGCCCCGTGATGCTGTTCATGTGGTTTTCTAAAAGACTTCGCCTGGTGACTCTTCCAGAATATCCTTTGTTGGTTGTACCCAACTTCTTTTCGCATCACTTCTTCAGCATTGTCCTGGATATTGAGAGCTGGGAGAATTGGCTTGTGGAGCATGGGGCTCAGAATTTGTACTGGTCAGTGCCTTGGTGGGGACAGTCGCTGCCTGTTCTGGAGCTAGGAGAATACCCGTATGTGCGGCTAGTTGGTCTCAGCCAGACCTCTTTTTATTTCCCTTGGCGGCTTCTGCTCCAATTTGGCTGGGCACAGGTCGTGCCACCTCGGACACTAAATTTCTTTCCGGTAGAGGATCTGACTGAGCATCTGCGCCTGCGGCTTGGCTCTCTGTGGGAGAGTCGGCGTCCGTCGACCCGTCCCTCTCAGTATGTTGGGAGAGTTTGGCATATCCCTAGGGATTATATTAAGTGGTTGTGGAGGAGAGTGATTAGCAAGATGTTGGCAGTGGATACTGGACAAAAGTAGCTTGTCTCTTTTAACACCATGGAAGGAGGTGTTGTGGTTTTTTCGAAGCTGGTTCGAGATTATCGGTCCATGGAGTGTCTGTGACACTCTGTTCAGGCAGGGGAAACTGGGGACCCCAGGATGTAGATGATGATGACGGAGTGGACTCCTCTGGTAGCTGTGGGTAGGACTCCTGGAGAGTTTATTGTGTAATGGGGGATAAATGTGGGGATTTTATTTGGCTTTTTTAGGAGGGTAGGGGGAAGGGAGTTATCCGTTACTTTTTTATGTAATTTGTACCGTAATTTCTTATTAGTTAAATAAATAAGTTTTTGATCATTCAGTTGTGCCTTGTGATGAGTTTTTTGTTTTTTGAATTATCTATACCGATCGCTAAGGCATACATAATCCTTTTGTTCAAGTATATGTTGGAATTGACTGTTGTTCTCGTAAATAAGAAAAGAATAGTATTTTGTGAAAAAGAAAGGGATGTGCTCATGTAAGGTGTATGAGCTGCCTACGTACCTCTGGGGTTTTGAAATTTTATACTTTGTTTGAAAATGGTTATTTGCAGAGGATCAGGCCCGCGTAGTTCTGGGCAGGGGTAAATGAAGAGTTTTTTTTTTACAAGAGAAGGGAGACGAGAAAGGTCGTAGCGCGCTGAGATTTCAGACTAGGGGTACAACTTCTTGAGACGGTCCAGGTTGACTGGATGATCCATCTCTTCCCCATCTAAGTCGGTAAGCATGGCAGCACCGCCGGATAAGACCTTCTTGACAATATAGGGGACGCTCCAATTGGGCTTGAATTTCTCGTTGGGATCCCATATGGGTTCTATGATTTCTTTGAGGGATAGGTCCCCTTCTCAGACACCGTGGTCCTTGATTCTCTTATTGAATGAACGCACTATTCGTTGATCGTACCCTTGTACGTGGTATAGCGCTTTTAATCTCCTTTCATCTAGGAGGGTCATCTCGTCAAGACGGATTTGGCACCAGTCTTCTTCGCTGACCTTGCTTTCAAGCATTATGCATAGCGAGGGTATTTCCAACTCCACGGGTAGGACTGCTTCCATGTCGTAGACTAGAGAGTAAGGGGTAGCCCCAATAGAGGTTCGAATTGAGGTTCAGTGGTCCCGAAGGGTGTACGGGATCCGGTCGACCCAATCTCAACAACTTTCAATCATTTTGCTGATGATCGCTTTGAGGCTCTTGTTGGCGGCTTCAACCGCACCGTTGGTTTGAGGTCAGTAGGGAGAAGATTTTTGTCTCTGAATCCCATACTCGTTGACATCCTCTGTGACTTCTGCCTTAAAATTTAACCCGTTATCTGATACTAGCTCGTGCGGGACCCCATACCGGCAGATGATGTTTTTCTTGACGAATTTGGCCATTTTCTTAGCGTTCAGCACTGCGTATGACTTCTCTTTGACCCATTTGGTGAAGTAATCAATGGCAACTAGGATGAACTCATGCCCATTGGAAGACTTCGGTGTCACCATCCCTATGATGTCGATGCCCCAGGTGGAGAATGGCCAGGGAGAGGTCATGTTGTATAATTCACGTGGAGGGAAATGCTGAAGGTTAGAGAATTGTTCGCATTTGAGGCATCTCCGTACATAGGCGGTGCAATCCTGGGTCATAGTGGTCCAATAGTAGCCTTGTCGGATGATATTTTTGGCAAGCATGTGACCGTTCATGTGGGGTCCTCATTCCCCGCTGTGGATCTCCTGCATTATCTTTTCAATGTCAGCCCCTGCGATGTAGTGCAGATGAGTTCCATCGAAGTTCCTTTTGAGCAGTGCTTTGTGACAGATGATGTACTGGGCGACGAGTCTTTGAAGGGTTGCTCGATATTTCTTGTTGGAACCCTCGGGATACCTACCATGCTTGAGGTGGCGCTAGATATTGTAGTACCAATAATTGGCTAGTTCGAGATGTTCTATGGAGACAAGCTCAGTGTGGTAGCAGTGGGTTAGTTTGTCCTGCTTTTGAACCAGGAAGGGGGTCATTATTATTCCTTCAGGCATACCGACCATAGAGGCCAAGTTAGCAAGGGCATCGGCTAGGTTATTCTTTGCTCGAGGTAGGTAATGGAAATTTATATCTTGGAATTGGGAGGTTAGTTCTTCTAAGTGGGCATGGAAGGGTTGGAGTTTCTCGTCCTTGAGTTTTCACTTTCTAAGCACTTGACTGGTGATGAGGGCGGAATCCCCGTAGACATCTAGTCATTAATACCTTTTTTGAGAGCAACTTTGAGGCCTACTGTGTGTGCCTCGTATTCAGTCATGTTATTAGTGCAATGGAAATACAACTTGATGGCGATTGGAGTGTGGTAGTTATCTGGGGTGATCAGGGGTATCCCAATTCCATATCCCTTCTTATTGGTAGCGCCATCAAAGAACATTTTCCATCGAAGGTTGTCTTAAGTAGTGCAAAGCATGTTTTCATTCGGGAATTTAGAGATCCACACATCAGCTTCTTCCATGGGGTAATCAGCGAGGTAGTCAGAGATGGATCTTCCTTTCATGGCCTTCAGCGTGACCTTACACGATATCAAAATCGACTAGGAGCATCAACCATTAGCCCATTCAGCTGGATAAAGTGGGTTTCTCAAGCAGGTATTTGATAGGGTCCATTCGGGATACAAGTTTAATAGGGAAGGTGAGCATGTAGTGCTGTAACTTTTGGGTGACCCAGATAAGTGTGATACATGCCTTTTCCAAAGCAGTGTAGTTGACTTCGTATCTGGCCAATTTACGACTGGCATAATATATGGCTCTTTTTTATGGTAATCTTCAAGGTATTAGGCTAGCAAAGCCCCAGCTGTAGTGTCAGTTATGGTTAGGTATAGGAGCAAGGGGAGACCAAGCTGTGGTGGCATGAGTATCGGGGTTTGGATTAGATATTGTCTGATTCGGTCAAAAGCTTCTTGGCATGCCTTATTCCAAACTTTAGTTGAATCCTTTTGGATCAGTTTGAAGATAGGTTCACAGATGGAGGTTAACTGGATGATGAACCGACTGATGTATTGCAATTTCCTGAGGAAACCTCAGATTTCTTTCTCTGTTCGGGGAGGTGGCATCTCAAGTATGGCTTTCAGCTTGGCAGGATCTACTTCTATCCCCTTCTCACTGACCATGAATCCCAAGAGTTTTCCCTTTGTTACACCGAAGACGTATTTCTGCGGATTGAGTATCATCTGATACTATCGCAGACGTTTGAAGAATTTTCGGAGATCGGGAACATGACCCTATATAGTCTTGGATTTGATAATCATATCATCCACATAGACCTCAACTTCTTTGTGAATCAGATTGTGCAGGATGGTGGTGGCAGCCCTCTGGTAGGTTGTCCCAGCGTTCTTGAGACCAAATGGCATGACAGTGTAGCAAAAGGTTCCCCATGGGGTGATGAATGCGGTCTTTTCTTGGTGGTCTGGGTGCATTTTGATTTGGTTGTATCTGGAAAACCCGTTGATGAATGACTTGAGAGCATTATTGGTTGTGTTTTCCACGATCATGTCGATATTGGGTAGCGAATAATCATCCTTTGGAGAGGCTTTGTTCAAATACCGATAGTCTACACACATCCGAACTTTTTCTCCTGATTTCGGCACGGACACTAAGTTGGTTAGCCACGTGGGATATTCGATCACACGAACGAAGTCTACGTTCAACTGTTTGACCACCTCTTCTTTGACCTTGAGCGACCATTTGGTATGGAGCTTTCTCAACTTTTGTTTGACCGGCTTGTAATCTGGGAGAGTGGGAATCTCGTGTTGGGCTATTTCAGGATCAATGCCAGGCATATTGTCGTAGGACCATGCGAAGACATCCACGAATTTTTTTAACAATTCTTCGAGTTTTGCACGCTCATGCTCATCGAGGATAGCCCCTATCCTAATCTCACGCAGTTGGCTACTAGAACCGAGGTTTATGTAAGGACACAAATTTCCAATTGAGTCCTCTTATAGTTTTGGCTCAATTCCGGACAAAAACATTTATTCATAGGATTTTATTTAATTGTAATATTCAAGACCTATGAAGTGTTTGTTGAAGACGTAGCGGCAAAGAGTATAAAGCATCATCAACATGCCGTAGTTTATGTGCCTCGTTTGTACGTCATCAACTTAGGTTCCATGCTCCCAAGGTATGAATGTATTTATATGTATATAGGAGCTTGGAACAATTTGTATTGGGTGTTAGGTGAATTAAAACTGCATTTTATTTTTCAGAAAGAATCAATTAGAAACTTAAAAATTAGTATATAAAAGTTTATAAAAGTTTATGGGCCAAAATCGAATTTTTCAATCTTTCTGTTTGTTCGTTTGAAATGTCGTTCGAACGAGTTTTTTCGTTCGAACCAGATTTCGTTCGAACGAGTTTTGTCGTTCGAACGAGTTTTGCCAACGACCCTAACTGGACAGTCATTCGATATGTCGTTCGAACGAAGGTTCGTTCTTACGAGGTATTTAACGAACCTCTAACGAGCCCAGGCTGGTCACTCGTTAGAAGTCTCGTTCGAACGAGAATCACGTTCGTTCGAACGAACTTCCAGCGGGAACAGTTATTTGGCAGTTTTTTGCAGTTTTTCCCCACTCTTCCACTTGGTTTTCAACCAACCTTTTTCATACTTTATTATGTGTGGGAAACACATTTTCCAAGATAAATTTTCCATCCTAATACATCTCCTAGAGAGAGTTTGAGAGATTATTCCAAAAAGGAAAATGTTCATGTTTTAAGTGTTCTTCAACTTAAAGAAAAATCTTTAAACACTTAGTTTACACCCATTGTTGTTTATTCCAAGTTCTTTATATACATATCTTTACTTGGAGTTTTTGGCACCGGTTTCTCTACACCATTCAAAGAGAGTTTTGGTTTGCTTCTATATCCATCAAAGAAGAAGACTTTGGTTGAGATTCTACTCACATGGTGAAAGGCACCATGTGTGGTGGACGGTGTGCCTAATTGCCCGATCGGTGAAGTCCGAGACCACGGTGGAGCTCCGTTGGTTATCCGCTAATTGGAGGTTGATACAAGAAGGAGCATCACGGCTTGAGAGGGTTCGAGTTTAGGAAGTAAGTCTTTTGTCTTGTATTTTGTAATTCCGTTTTTAGTGGATTTGAGGCTAGGGTCGTCCCGAGGTTTTTTTCCCGTTAGTGGGTTTTTCCTCGTACATCGCGGTGTTGTGTGACTGTTGATTTTATCTTGCTCTATATCACTTAGAACGCATGCTCGATTAATTTCAAGATAAAATTTGGTTTTATTATCACACTAATTCAATTTGGGACTTTAATTTAATATTGGGTAAAATTGGTTTATTCAAGTCATTTGCTAAAATTGGTTTCGCCTAACTTTGGATAATTGTTAATTATGACTTAGGAAAATTCTAGGACTTGGATTAACTTGGTTTAATTTTGTTTTGTTAAACTAAAATTTGTTTTGTTTAATTAGTTGAACCATCTCCTCAACGCTTCCGCATTTGTTTAAAAAGGAAATTAATATTTTAATTTGTGATTTAGTAAAATCCGGGGATCCAACACCTCGCTTACAAATTGGTATCAGAGCTAAAAACGATAAATTAGTTCGTTAAAGATCCTTTAATTTTTGGCTAAAATGGATTTTTCCCCATTTTCAAAATTTCCTATTTTTGATGGTTCAAACTACGCGTATTGGAAAGCGCGAATGAAATCGGCACTTAAATCTATCGATGAACGTGTTTGGATGTCTGTTGTTAACGGTTGGACTCCACCAACACATTTAATTGAAAATGAACAAGTTCCCAAACCCGTCGATAGATGGACCGAAAATGAGTTTAAGCTTGCAAATTTTAATTCCCGTGGTTTAAATGCCTTGTTTAGCGCTGTCACACCGGATGAATTCCGACGCATTATGACGTGTGAGACCGCTAAAGAATCTTGGGATATTTTACAATTAACTCATGAAGGAACGAGTGTCGTTAAAGCTTCTAAACTCCAAAACCTCACCACTCAATTTGAAACTATCAAAATGGATGAATCAGAAACTTTTGATAAATTTTATGCTAGACTTTCTGATATTGTTAATTCATCCTTTAACTTGGGAGAGAAAATACCTGACGATCGTGTAGTAAAGAAAATTTTAAGGTCCCTACCCGATAGATTTATTCCAAAGGTGACCGTTTTAAATTCTTTACCCACTTTAGCCTCTACGAAATTAGAAGAGCTTGTAGGTGATTTACAAACCTATGAACTGGATATGTTTCCTTCTAAAAATGAAAAGAAAATTGAAAAGGGCGTTGCTTTAAAAGCCCGCAAAGAGGTTAAACAAGTAGTAGAGAGCGATAGTGATAGTGACTCGGAAGATATGGCCTTGTTTGCTCGCAAATTTAGAAAATTTCTTAAATTTAACAAAGATAAATATAAAAATGATTTTAAGAAATTTGAGACTTCTAAACATGACAAAAGCGAGAAGTTTTCAAAAGCCGAAAAGATCCCTAAACCTAGCAATGACAATATTGATAGGGACGAGTCTAATAAATGTTTTGGTTGTGAAGGTTATGGCCATAGGGCTTATGAATGCCCCACTAAACTAAGGAAAGAGGGTAAACGACCCACTGCATATAATGCAACCCTTAGTGATAGTGATAAGGAAGAAAAGCCCGATTCCCCCACTAAGAAAAATTTTGTGGCTTTCATGGCTAGACATGTGAGTGATAATGAGAACTCATCGAATGATGAAATTATAGCACATGCCACTTCCAAGGTCATTGTACATGATTCTCTTATTTTTGATGATAGTAAGAGTGAAGAAGAAAGAGAGAGTGAAAATGAAGAAGAGGTTGATGAGAGTGAACTTCAAAATGCTTTTCATGAATTATATAAAGAATCTATTAAATTGAAAAGAGCTAATTTGAAGTTAGAAGCGAGTTTAAGAGAGAGTGTCAAGGTCATTGATGAAAGTGCCTTAATAGAAGACCTTAGGACACGTGAGAGGACTCTTCAAGAGAAGCTTAACTATGTAGAAGGCGAGAGAGATAGCCTTAGGGGTTTAATGGAGTCCTTGAAAAAGGAGCTTCTTGCTTTTGAAGAGCGAAATTTTTTACTAGAATCTAACATTTTAGAATTGGAAAATAAATTAAAAGATTCTAGTAATGTCAAATTTGATTTGGAATGTCGTTCTGAAAAACTTGATAAAATATTAGGAACGGTCCAAGTTAAAAATGACACTTTTGGTTTAGGCTTCAATACTTGTAATGAATTTAACCCTAAAGTCAAAACCAACATTTTAGGAGAATCTACTAGGAATGCATTTCAAGATCACTCCTTAGGTAAATCTTTTCGACATGTTTTCACTTGTTCACATTGTGGTCGAAAAGGTCATCTTAAGAAATTTTGTTTTGATCTTAAACGAATTCCTAGAAAATACCATAGTAAAGTAACCACGATAGCTAACGTTCCTACACCCCAAGATAGTAATTCTTCATTAATTTGGGTTAGGAAATCCGACTTGGCTGCCTTACAAAATAGGGATTTTGATTCTCATTTACTTTCACATGCTTCCTCCCTTGCTAAATCTAATGGATGAATGTGTTAGTGTTTTCATACTTTAGCGTTTGAACTTCATGCTATATTCATATGCTAAATGTATGCTTGTTTAGTCATTTTCTAGTCATTGCCTTATTTCATATCACATGCTATAAATCATGACTTGTTTATCTTTTTGTATTATCTTTTGTGTTTGATTTAACTGAAAAATATAAAAATATTTTTTGTTTATCATTTGTTTTTTATTTATTTCATTTACGCTTAATGAAAAATACAAATGATTTGTGTTTAGTCTTTTGAGTATATATCTTTATTTTTGCCTTACAATGTTAAAAACTCAAAAAGATTTTGTTTTTGTGTGTATTTTAGTTTGACACACTTTAAGTGGCATATACTTGTGTTTGAATCCCATCTTTTACGCTCCCACGTGGCTAGAACTTTTGGTTTAGATTTTCAATCCTTAAAATGTTCTTTACCATATTTTATATGGAGTAGTTGGATTTTGTATTGATTAAATGGATTCTATTTTTATATGCCTCTTTTCACACATGCACGAGCTCTTTTGAAATCTTAATGTCACATGTTATATTTGAGTTGTTTGAGGTGTTCTCCTATCAATCTAGTCATCTACATATCTATGACCTAGGAGGACTAGTGCATGTCAAAATCCGTTGCATGTGAGATTTGTGCGAAAAATGAAAACATGATAAATTAATATATGCACGGGGAAGGGCTCCGAAAGGATGAATTAAATCCTTTGCGATAGTAAGCCACCGTTGATTGGATCTAAAAGAAATACGTGATCCAAAGGCCTAAAAACAGAATATATGGCATTACAAAGAAAATAAATTGCCAATGCCTATGTTTGATTGATATATTCATTCAACATTAATATAAATGTAAATTGAGGGAGAATTGGATGGTATATCAACGGTTTGCACAATGTCCGTTTATCCTAGTTGTCTTTAATGTCATGACTCTATTTGATTTGTAGAATCATCATCATGCTAGGCTTGTATGCATTGTGTATTTTTGTTCATTGAGTTCAATCTTTATATTGTCACATGAGGTTATATTTAACTGTGATGAAGTTTGCAATCAAATGAGAACTCCGTGAACGTTTCTTAAGTGTTTGGGTCTAAATTTAATTGTTGCTAGTTCACACCCCTACACTTCCGTTTCCATATGACACATTTTTTCCATTCGAGTGTGCAAACTTATTGTATTTTGTGTCATGTGTGTGTTTATATCTATATATATATGCAAGTGATCTATTGGTATAGTTAAAGTATATATATATATATGATATTTGTTTGTCTTTGCCTTGTTTTTATTGCCCATATGCTGTCATGTTAACTGGACAGTCGTTCGATATGTCGTTCGATATGTCGTTCGAACGAAGGTTCGTTCTAACGAGGTATCTAACGAACCTTTAATGAGCCCAGGCTGGTCACTCGTTAGAAGTCTCATTCGAACGAGAATCACGTTCGTTCGAATGAACTTCCAGCGGGAACAGTTATTTGGCAGTTTTTTACAGTTTTTCCCCACTCTTCCACTTGGTTTTCAACCAACCTTTTTCATACTTTATTATGTGCGGGAAACACATTTTCCAAGACAACTTTTCCATCCTAATACATCTCCTAGAGAGAGTTTGAGAGATTATTCCAAAAAGGAAAATGTTCATGTTTTAAGTGTTCTTCAACTTAAAGAAAAATCTTTAAACACTTAGTTTACACCCATTGTTGTTTATTCCAAGTTCTTTATATACATATCTTTACTTGGAGTTTTTGGCACCGGTTTCTCTACACCATTCAAAGAGAGTTTTGGTTTGCTTCTATATCCATCAAAGAAGAATTCTTTGGTTGAGATTCTACTCACATGGTGAAAGGCACCATGTGTGGTGGACGGTGTGCCTAATTGCCCGATCGGTGAAGTCCGAGACCACGGTGGAGCTCCGTTGGTTATCCGCTAATTGGAGGTTGATACAAGAAGGAGCATCACGGCTTGAGAGGGTTCGAGTTTAGGAAGTAAGTCTTTTGTCTTGTATTTTGTAATTCCGTTTTTAGTGGATTTGAGGCTAGGGCCGTCCCGAGGTTTTTTTCCCGTTAGTGGGTTTTTCCTCGTACATCGCGGTGTTGTGTGACTGTTGATTTTATCTTGCTCTATATCACTTAGAACGCATGCTCGATTAATTTCAAGATAAAATTTGGTTTTATTATCACACTAATTCAATTTGGGACTTTAATTTAATATTGGGTAAAATTGGTTTATTCAAGTCATTTGCTAAAATTGGTTTCGCCTAACTTTGGATAATTGTTAATTATGACTTAGGCAAATTCTAGGACTTGGATTAACTTGGTTTAATTTTGTTTTGTTAAACTAAAATTTGTTTTGTTTAATTAGTTGAACCATCTCCTCAACGCTTCCGCATTTGTTTAAAAAGGAAATTAATATTTTAATTTGTGATTTAGTAAAATCCGGGGATCCAACACCTCGCTTACAGTTTACAACAACAGTCTCTTCTTCATTAACTTGAACGCGGTTATGTTGTTTATTTATAACCTTATTTAGATCAGTTAAGAATTGTTCATTTGCAAAATCATTGTCATCAAAAAATTTATTAGAATCCAAACAGTTAATGTAAGGCACAACAAGATACTCAAAATCTTAGGAAAAACAACATTGAGAACCTCGTCAAAAGAGGACTTGATTACGTTTGAATAAGGATAGACAACAGAAGAAGAAAAGGGGTAAACATTAGGATTAGGGGAGATTTCAGTAGGTAGAACTGGCGCAGCATGCCAGTTGAGGATAAGTGTATCAGCAGCTTTAATCAGGTGGGACGGATCCAGTGACGTAGTGCCTGAATGAACCATACAGAGTGTTAGCCCCAGTGTTTGTAAGTTGAAGGAATCTTCGGATTCACTTTCCTCAATCTCTTTGGTATCTTTGATGAGCGGTTATACATGGTGTTGGGAACTCTCGGCCCATGGGTAGCTGTCTTGGAAAAAGATCTCCATTCCAGGCTTCATCTTCTTTTCTGTATGGTCATACCATGGTTCTGGAAAGACGAAAAGGGGAAGTCTTCGCCTTCTTTGATGAATCATCCATTCAAGGAGTCACCTGGGATAGTCTGGATGCAGTCTAGTCCTTTCTTTGGTCGAGACTGGCGGATTATTCTGAGATCTTGTTCTGATGGTTTATACCCCAAACCACAAGGAGGGAAAGCCTTTTCCAGTTCAATGGGCTCGAGTATCCCTTATTGTCTTTGTCCTAGACCTAGTCCGGGCATGAAGTGAATATTTCTGAACATCTGAATCACATTTACGTTGCCCAGAGGGTTATATTCTGGACAAACCCTTTCTTTGAAGTTGTCCCCTATCGAGAGTAGAAGTGGTTCAACTCGGAATCCTGATAGGATCATATCATTTGACCCGTGCTGTATCTCAAGGATTGGACTGCTGGTACTTACAGCATCGGCACTGTCATCATCGCCCAAAATGGTGATGACCCGTCCGTTGGCGAAGAACTTTAATTTCTGATGGAGTGAGGAAGACACGCTCTTGATACTGTGGACCCAAGGTCATCCTAGCAATAGATTAAAACAAGCTGGGATGTTAATAACTTGGAATTCGACGGCAGGGTTTATAGGGCCAGCCCCTATTACAAGCTTTATGGATCCCATCACCTCCCGACAGGTATTATCGTAGGCACGCACAACAGTGGAGGTTGGAGCGAGGTCGCTTTCCTTCAGGCCTAAACATTTGAAGGTTCTCAGTGGGTAGAAATTCAAGGCAGATCCATTGTCGATAAGAGAGAGTGGTACAACCCTCCCCATAACTTCAACGGAGATGTGGAGTGCATGATTGTGGTTTGGCCCAATCTTGGGGATTTCTTCTTCGAAAAAGGATAGCATTTGGGTAGAGGTCAAGTATCCAACTAAATTTACTGCTTCTTCTGGTGTGGTAGAAGGAGGAACTGTGGGTCCAGTGAGCAACTTGATCAAAGCATTTATGTGTAGCTGAGAAGACATGAAAAGCCCCCATAGAGTGATGTTAGCTTGAGTTTTCTTTAGTTGATCGAGGATCTTACTCTCCTCGAGGGTCATTTCTGGCATAGGAAGGTTTTCAACGCCCTTCCCTTTGTCATTGGCTGGTAGTGAGTTTGGGATCTGGTAATGCCTCCCTGATCTGGTTATGTGATTTACTGAAGAAGGGAAAACAACATTAAGACTCAATTGGAGAATTGTGTCCTTACAGTTTGAATAAAATGCATAACAGTTATGAAGGATAACATCCTAAACAGGTTAAGTTCTCTCTTTGTAAAAAAATCATCCTCACCCCTCCTTTAAGTGCACATCCTAGCGCCATACCATTCATTAAGTTAAGACTACTCATCAATTTAAGAGAAATAGCTAAATTCCATTTTAACATGCTTAAATTACAATTTCATAAAATATAACTTCATAAGTCCATTTATCATTGGGAAACTTATGCCATACAATTGATTTATAAATGCCTTATCCATTTATGAAATGTCACATTCGTGAGAATAGTTACAATCAAAATATAACGATTCTAAGACCATAAGATGAAATTTGTTTAGTTGAAGACTAATACATTTATGCATTTACGTTTCTTAATTTGGGAGGGCATTATTTGTATTAGTCTTAGGGGTCAATTTGGCCTCGTTTTATGTTTTGTACTAGAATAGCCAAAGGGAGAGATTTGTAAGAGCAAGTTTTATAATTGCTCAATTTTATTTTATTTTATTTTGGCTTATCCCGTTAGACCCCACTGCACCTTCATGACTACTTCCACATATTTGAAGAGAAGAAGTTGATTTTTAAAAAGTTTGCTTTAAAAGGTTTTCAAAATATTTTAAAAGGATTCTTAAAAATAATTTTTGAAATTTTTCTAACTCGTTAGAACGAGATTGATAATCGTTCAAACGATATTAGGAATGCCGTTGGAATAAGTTCCCATGTATCTGGAATGTCTCCTTTTGGGTACGATCTGGAATGTCATTCGAAGTTTTGCTAGACACACGTTCGAACGAGATGATGTACCACGTTCGAACAAGTTACCAGTTCGTTCAAACGAGTAAGCGAGTTTTTATTTCTTAAAACACATCATTGCAAATATTTACTGCCTATCTCTTTTAAACAACTTTGCCTATAAATAGAGATGCGGGATTAGAGTTTCAAATAACTCATTTTAGACTTTCAAGAAGCATTTTTAGAGTTCCTTTTATTATCAAACTCTATACTTTTTCCATCCAAACCCCTTAAATCTTTAAGGATCACTTTTCCAAGTCAAGAAGAACAAATTCTAAGTTCAAAAACCCTTCTAAAGTTTTTCACTACTGCTGAATTATAGAGTCGAGGCTCTACTGCTGAAGAAGAATGGAATTACAATTCCTCAAGTTGATCGGTGGATACCGAGGCAGGAGCTGCTTGCTACGGACAGTGCTGGATTGTGCCATATTTGTTGAAAATTTGAAGACATGTGTATTATACTTAGTGGAGATCTAAGTAGTCTATAAGTCGTCAAGTATGTCAAACTCTTTGTAGTGTTGAAATATAGGTCTTGCCCAAAAGGATTTCTTCCTTAAATTTTTATTTTGGCTGTTAGGTTTGGAATTTGTCGTTATAATTAATTTTTCATGTTCACTAAATTAAATCAAGATAAATCTGGTAAAAAATAAATTTGTGTGTTTGGCTTAATATACGGACTATCCATATGACCCTGCTTTCTCACCATCCATTTGTTAACCAAAATTATGATTCTTGAAACGTTGAACTTGTCGGGGGAACTACTAACTCATATAACTAAATATACAAATGCCCCAACTAAGGTATAACCTTAAAATTCACAATAACCTTCCCAAACTCGTAAAAATCCCAGCCTAAACCCCCTTGACTTCAAAATTAAAAATATCCCAATTCCCTCAACTTCAAAAGTCAAGTAAGTATGTGTTACGAAGATAAACTCCTAAGCTATAAATCAATACAAATCTCATAAGTTCAAAAAAATTACACATTAAAATCATAACCATTTTAATCTATAAAATACACTTCAATAACTCACCCCACATCCCGAAAGTAAAAAAATATAAATCAAATCAATGTATGCACAAAATAAGTAATACTTTCCTATAAAAAGAAATCAAGATATTGTATTCTATCGAGTGATGAAAATCCATTTATTTTTACTCAAACACATGTTCAACATCCCAAACTACTACAACAAAGTTGACATGTTCAACCTCCGTGGCATTCTGACTCCGAACTGATCGTCCATTCGTTAACCAAATTTTGTGACTCTTGAAACGTTGAACTCGTTGAGAAAACTAATACCTCATGTAATAAATAAACTAATATCCTATCATATTTATTGGTGAGTATTGAAATCTTGTGAGACCTCAAACCCAATAGGTGCCCCCAATAGTACCTCCGACAAGTTAGTGGGGAATCGTGTCAAGGTGATATACTAGTATATAAAGTGGCTCGGACCTCCACTGAGGATTCTACGTCCACTATCAAAGATGTTTCTCTATATATTAGATCATAAATGAGGGTTTTAAAATCTAATAAACTTATTGGGATTTGGCCCAAGAGAGTCTGTCACTACGGCCTTTGTCACTAATACGGAGGTCATTAGGAAGTAACTAATAGACTTATCTAAGGGTCCCCAAGTCTTAGTTTAGGAATCAATATGGTATACAATATAGAAACAGTTGGAAATGATCCAAAATCTATCTATTCACTACAAATAATGGTTTGATAGCATGTATTACAATGGGTAGATACTTGATTGGTCTATTTGCCATTTGTTTTGCTTGTGTTTGATGATTTCAATATTTCCTTCACCTTTCGCAAGCCTCCCTTAACTAAGCATTATCTTAGAGCAAGAATGAATGAACTATAAATTTATGGTCGGGTCTATGTGAGGTCTAACGACTACAATAACGACGTGGAGTGTGGGATAAAGGCTTACAGGTGGTGTGAGATAGTTGATGGGTGCATTTAATGCAGTTGGAAATCATTAATGCAAGTGGCAGTGAGTGGTCACGATAGGTAAAATAGTGACTATCCTATCGACCTACCCGCCAGAGAAGCTATAGGAGATTAGTCGAATGTTTGAGGGGTCTGGAATTGGTAAAGTTCCTCCTTGGGGGTTTCTGTGGTGATTTACAACAATATATACATAGAAGGGTGGTTATGGGACCTCTGGAGGCTAATTCTCTTCATGTCAGGGTTCGATGCACAAGTTTGAGATTGAGGGACACGGGTGTTGAGGTCTTCGAGCTTTGTTCCTGAGACATGATAGAGTGACTTAGCATTTGGGGAGAGTAGTGACACGGTTGAGTCATGTGACTTAACTATGGTTCCTTTAACAAGGAAATTATGGTATTATGAGCTTAGTTATGATTTGGTATAGGTCTATGTTAGACCTAAGTACCTCTTATCATGCTCAAGTGAAGATAAAAGGGTTGTAAGCCCTCAGAATTCTAATAGTCAAATATGGTATCATCAATATGCCTTTGTTGCTCTTTGCAAGAATTTCAAGGGGAAACACTTATCCATTTAAGAAATTTGGGGGTAATAGCGTAACTAACCACCAATATTCTTATCATTATGAGATTATATTGGTAAATAGCTTACATTGAGTGTTTAAGGGACTGAGAGTACTGATGCAACATGCCTTTGGTGGCTATAAATGAGCCCATTGGGATGGTTGGAAGTCCTCACCATTTTCATTAGTAATTATATCTCTATCTTTATCTTTGAGCTTTCTGTGCAGATAGCTATTATTTTCCTTACTTTTTATAAAAATGTCTTTTGTGAGCATCTCTCCACCAAGGGTTTAAACCCAATACCTCTATTTACCGTGGGACCTCATGTTTCACTACTTTCTTCCACTAAGCAAGGGGTTGGGACTTCTGCTCAGCCTTCAAAGTGGTCCAATCCCTCAGGCTATCAGGTGATTAACTACCTAGGGAAAAATAATTCCAACTTGTCTGTTGGAACCCAAGTTGCTTTATAGATCAATGAGGAAGACCTAATGGAAATCTGAGAGAAATACCAAATCCTTGATTCTATCATTCTAAGTGTTGTAAGCCTAAGGAAATGAAATGTTCTTTAGTCTCCAAACACGTCTACTTCAATGAGTGATTCCAGCTTTATGGAGCAAGTTTTCCATTACATCTGTCAGTGGTGGAAATTTTGAAGGCAATAGGGATAACCTCTTATCAATTAGTGGAAAATGCTTGGAGGTATCTAATGGCCATGGTCTTGGCCTTAAAATAGTCCAGTGGGGGAAATATGATGTCACCCAGCTCAATTTTTTATACTCTACAGGGTTCAAGAACAAATCAATCCCAAAGATAAAAAGGTTCAAATAATTCACTCCCAAGGTTCTAATTGTCTTTGCTAAGGACAAGCACAATGCCTCTAAGTTATTTAAGGAAAGTTTCTTCTTCTTTGGGGGAGCTTGGGACACACCTGACCTAGTTAACAAGATAGGTTGCCCAACCATGTTGTGCACTCCTCCAGTTGTGAGTCAGACGTCACTTGTCTTTGAACTTGCCATTTGACCTCTAATTGGAATTTTTCTAGCATATTTTCTTTACAGTACTAATCTACCAAAACTAAGAAGAAAATGACAGACTGACGGAGGCTCTCAAAATGGCCTCCTTTCCCTATGAGGCTTTTACCACCCCCAACCTTCTATTCAAGAATGGCCTTAGGCCTAAACCCAAAGTTGCCATGCTTAGAGCGGTGCCTGGAACGATTCTAATATAGAGGTTTGAGAGTCTGTGGGGACTAAGCCCTTTACCTTGGTTCATAAGAAGTGGAAATTTATGATTGTTAGGGTGTTTAAGGTACTTAAGGCCTTCAAAGGCGAAAAAGATAAGGCCTAAGGAGGGGTCGAGTTTCCTCCTAGCATTAAGATTATCTTGCTTAGTATGGAGGGAGTAACCGCCTTAGACTCTGACTGCTCTTTAAGTAAGTAGCCTAGCCTCTTACCAGTTTCCACCTTTATTTTATATTTAGACCTCATTTACTAACTCTAAGTCTTTGTTGGTTCGGTAGATGAGCATGAGAAATTGAGGATGGCTCGAATTCATTCCAAGGGGACCTATGCTCCACTCATATTAAACAAAGGCAAGAGGTCTAAGGCCCAAAATCATATTAAGTTCAACATAATGGTATAAATTCTCATTTCCCCTGTTAAACCGGTGGAAGACATGGAGCTAAAGTTTGATCCAAATGAAGGCTCATTATTAGAGTCGTCCATGAAATTCTTACCCTTACTGCAATCATCATCGGGGGCAGGCAGGACCTTTAGGGCAATCAGAGCACTCTTTTTATTCTAGGGGACTTATATCCCTTGTTCTCAAAAGTTATTAAGGAAAAATCTATGGATCTCCCATCAATGGGAAATAAAGTAGTTGTGTCTTCTATGAAGTATGTGGGCAAGGGAGGTACTCCTGAGGTCTCTAGCTTTCCCAATGGGCCAGCTGAAGGGAAAGAAGGATGTCTTAGGTTCTCTGAGGTATATAAATACTCCAGACCCTCTTCTTCATAGGAGAGGAACTCATATGCCTCTGATGTGAAGGCTTTAACATCATTGACTAAAACCAATTGTTCTGAGATTATGGCCACACTTAGCGAAAGGGGACCTTAGCCAAATTAGAGAATATATTCCATTTTCTTTGACAGTTATCCTCGTACTTATTTGTTTTCTTCAGTAGTTTATTTTTCCTTAATATGCCTTATTCTCACACTTTTTCTTTGTATTTTCAATCCTAACACTTGACGAAGGCACTTATAGTTGATGCATTTGAGGGTCAAACGACATGGAAGAAGGATTTGGCCATGTCCGATCAGTGGGACTTGGACAAATTTGATCTCCATTAGGAAGCTTGTGGTTAAGGTTAGAGATGGATGCCATAAAGGGGGCCAAGCTGACGTCACAAATCAATTTTCTGGAGCAGACTCGACTTTTATATTAAAAGAACATTAGGGATATATATTCATTACAAGTTATTTCTTGAGACTCATTAACTAATGTTGAGAAGGCCAATGTTGAGGCCCTAATTAAGCACAGGGTGGTCGCGGTGAGTCTCAAAGATAAAATTCTTAAGCTTCAGTCTTCTAATAACAAACTTCTCCACTCGATTGAGGACAATAATCTCATGAAGTGGCAGATTCTGGACATCAAAAAGACCTATTGACGTTAGCGGACTAAAAATTATAGGAGGACAACTATCATCTTGAAGTGAAGTATGTTGAGCTTAATGGGAGCATTAACTCTACGGTGAAGAGTCAACTGGATGCAAATCTTTACTATGAAGCCTATACGAAGTTTCTCTTTCAGAATTATGATTCAGGCTTCGAAGCCTGCAAAGCCAAGGTCCAGATGCTCATTCAAGAGGTTAATGTAATATCCCGTATTTTTATGCATTAAATATATTATAAAATTATCTTATTTTACTATCCTTCCATGACATGGGATGTAACTAATTGTATATGTTTATATGAGTTATATAAATTATATAAGAAATCTGATTTAATACATGGTAAAATCTATTAAATAAATATTTTAACATGACTATATATTATGGGCGACTATGGAATGGTTAGGGATTTGGTATCGAGAGGTTCCTTGTTTAGATTATCCCCTCAGTGTCGAATTCCACCAATCGTTAAGTAGTCTCCTATAATTTCGTGTTGCACTATATTAATAAATAAGTAAATATTAAACTTTTGGATTCTTATAGAATAAAGTATTAAAATTTCTGAGCTAAATTAGTAATTGTTTTATGGCATGTTTTGGGTTGGGTGTGGGGCGCTTATAAAATTAGTTTTAGTCTACAAGTATGGGTTTTAGGCCCATTGGGTTAGTATAGGATATGAGAGTGTTTTAAACCTATTGGAGATGTTTTGGGGCCCTTTTAGATGAGGCCCATATTTTTGCTAAACCTAATTTTGTGGGATTAAAGGTTTTAGGAGGTAATTAGGGTTCCATAATCCACACTTCACAATCAGAAATACTCCCTAAGGGATAGAAAGAAGGAAATTTAAGAGAAGATGAGGGATTGTGAGGATTTTCACAACGTCTTCACAATTCTGATTGAGGCAAGTTTAATTAGAATTTGATTCCAATTGCTTTTATGTTATGATATTCTCACTGAAATCTAAATTATTCTAATTGTAATCAAAATTGTTGGGTTAATTGTTGATTTGGGTAATTAACTTAATCAAAAGAAAAATAAAGTTAATCCAGAATATGAAATTGGGATTATTTTCTTAAGAATTTGATATGGAATTTTTATGGAGTAATTAAGAAGTGATCACACACTATGAATCTAGCGAAAGAACCATGGTAATTGGATGAATTGATGTGAAACTCAATTAAATTGATTAGATTAAAAAATCATTGTATCTTAAGTTAAATATGAAATTAACCCATTTAATCACGTTTAAAATATTGTGTAAAATGATAGATATATGTTTGATTTGATGTTATTACAACTATATTATGATGGAGGTTGAGTTTCATTCTGTTGTGAGGATCTTGGGATACTTTAATGGAAATTTGGTAGTTCAAATCCCGTAACTTGGAAGAAGATAATATATGGGACAATCGATCAATCCCCTTAGGACCGATCGATCAACCTCCCCTGTTTGGCTTAAGGTTGGGTTACTTATTGCTTTGGGTTGGTATTTGGAACTTGAGGATAGTTTAGGATAACTTTGAGGTTCTTTCTTCATGTAAGAGTATATGAATCTTATTGATCAAAATCTTTGAATTCAGTATTGGAATCGAATGCCTAACTTTATGGAACTCAGTAAAGTAGGAGATTTTGGGTAACACTTACTAATTGTTATATCCTATGTTTTAATATTCTTATAGTTTATGTGCAACAAACCTGGTATGAATCCTCATGGTATTTCGTACTATATGGGGTATCCTTATGTGGCACGTACGACGATGACCACATTGGTACCCCAATGATAGAGACGAGATTTACCTTGGTGATTTTACCCCGAACACTACGTGTTGATGTACCCGTGTTATCCTACAGTGATAAAATGGGAGGCTCCTTGCATATAGAATTGGGTATGGAGTTATATGATTGGTGTGAAGGCGTAGTGATAGAATTATTTGGTGTAACACCCCGTATTTTCATGCATTAAATATTTAACTAATTCGGGAATTGAAAATTACTTGTGAGTTGTAATTTTAATTGAATTAATTAGGAAAATTTTATTTAAACATTAATCGGGAAGCGAATGATTAATATTTAAGGAAAACGTATTTACTAAGGGAATAGTAGTATTGTAATTATGTCATTTCGAGTATTAATGACAAGTACGCACTTATCTCAACCGGGAGTCGGTGTAGACTAAAAAGGGGTGGGGGGATAAGTATTTTTATAAATTAATTCGTATGCCAATTATGAGTGTACAGTTGAGTCCGGATGGGCCGAAATAGTCGAAAAAGTGTACCCGGGGGTAGTAAACGGGTAACGGGGCATTTTTAGACATAATCGGGCCCACACGGGGGTATTTGGGTCACTCGGGCTGGGCCCATTAGGCAAAAAAACGGGATTAAGGTTAATTAATCAATTAAAAGAAACAAGGGAACGGATGAATTAATTAGAGAAAGGACTTAGAGGGTTAGAAAAACCGAACAGCAGCCAAAGCCAAATTTGGGGATCACAAGAGAGCATAAAGGAGTCATCTTCAACCTTGAGCACTCACGGTTCCAAATTCAGACTCTACGAACCTTAAGGCAAGTGGTTAACTTGCTGTAGCATGTAAAAATGTATTTCGATTCTTATTCATGTGATTTGTGTATTTAAAGAAATTCGTTTTGGGTGTTTATGGCAAAAATCTGGTTTTGAAGATAATAATCTGATTTACGAAATTTGGGTAAAGGTTTATGCAAAAATCTGAAATTTGTATGTTGATATATATCTGGTAGGATGATATCTGGATAATTAGAAATGAATTTGATGAAGGAATTTGGGGTGTAAATGGATTAATAGTTAAAGATGAGTTATTTCCCAAAGTTAGAAATCAGTAGGTAATGGACGAATTAATGATGTTGGTGGATGTTCTGGGGATCCCTAATAAGGTTTCTAACATGAATTATTGTTAAGAGGTCTTGAGTTTACTGGTAGAAGAAATTAGGGTTTTAATAAACTCGTCCATGGCTAAATCTGTCTTCGTGAAGAAGACGAAGACCTGCTCGATTGATCGATCGAAGGTCTGGGGTCGATCGATCGATGGTTGGCAGATTCTGGCAGTTCGCCTAGTTTTCCTTTATATGGAGAAAAAAATTAATTTAATATTTTCCATGTCTTAAATTGACGAGTACTTAATACATGGATTTAAAATCTAATTAATAGTGAATAAAATTAATTAGAATTTGAAGGTGGCTTAGTGTGACATCATAATTTAAAAATGTTTTGGATAAATTAGGTGTGACACACTAAGATTGAATTATGGGAAGTTTGTTCGAAAGGATTAAATATGGATATAGTGAACAAGCCCGGGAGTAACGGTTGAAAAAGACCGAGATATAAATTTATTTAGGCATAGGCTAAATAATTTAGAGTCGGGGATTGAGACTCGGGTGATGTTAATTCGGGACACGAAAGTAAGTCCGGATATATTGGTTAGGGTGATACCAAAAGAGATTAATGTGAAAATTAATTAATACTTCGAGTTGGGCCACAAACTCATTATATAATGGAATAGGCTTGTGTCACGGACAGTACACGGTATAGTCAGGATATTTTTATATTTATATATATATGTACGGTGTGCGATAGTATATGTATATATATGGGTGTGCTTTATTATCAGTGATAGATATTATTATTATTATTATTATTATTATTATTATTATTATTATTATTATTATATTCTCTAGTGCTATAGGGGGAGGTTGCGCGTAGTGGATGAATCCCCTAGCTTGAGGATTAGGGCGAGTATAATCCCAGGTCAGAGGGGCATCTCACTTTTAGGGAAGGAATATGACCGCCTCCAATATTTATGTAATAACCAAGTTAGGGAGAAATTCTGACTTGGGGGTAACTAGGTCAGATGAATATACCTAGTAGGATAGCACTTTAGAGGAATTTTACCCTGTGAGACTTTATTCGGGGAAAAAATACTATTATTAAATGTTATATTAGTATGGTTATGAATTCTGTAATGTGACTGAGTATATAATTAGGTAAATAATTATATACGGGCTAATTAATACAAAGCAGGAGTTGTATTATATGTATAACGGATGTGAAAGTTATATGAAATTAAAAAGAGAAATGATTTTTATTAAGTTAATGACGAGAATAACTTAAAAATCATAATTAAGGTATACTCAGTTAGAGTAGGGTGTTTACAAAGGTCTTTAAAATTTATCTAGTCATAAGATGAAAAACTAGGTGAATTTATTTAAGGCGTTAGTAGTGCACATTAGAGGAGGGGTGAGGATGTCCTCAAGGGAGTGCGGCACTAACTAAAATATGGAGAGCATGCATATTTATTTATTACTGCAAGTTAATCATTTGTTAAATGTTTTTCAAATATTTTTGGGTACTAACCCTTGCTATAAAAAAATTTAAAAATCTTTTAGGGGTTCAGCCACAGGGACGCCAGGCTTGACTCTGTTCCAGGAAACCCGTTGCTGCGGCATATGTGGATGTTGCGGGAATTTTGATAGACGCATCATTCTTTCATTCTAGTGTAGATACTTTTATCAGTTATTTCGAGCATGTCGCTCACAGTTCACTTAGTTTCTGTCAGACTTGTTGAGATTTATTACTTGTCTTTATTTTATATTTGTTGAATATTTGGGACCGATGGTTTATTCGGTTAGGTATTTTATTGTGGATGGTTATCTCAGTTAATTGTGATTGTGTATTACTTTATGTTCCGCATGAGTTTCTTTTAATTAATTGAAAGATAAAAATTGGCACCAGTTTACTTTTCTCACTTAAGTGGTTAGTAATTTAAAAAAAACGACAGTGATGCTAAGAATGAACCGACTGAGAAACCTGTTCTAACTTGATTTAGGACTGATCAACCGGGATTAATTAGGTGGGGTGTCACATTTGGGATCCATTACTTACGTTCAAGCGAGATGAAAAATACTTAATCATGGGATGACTTAGGTTTGGGTTTGGACGCATGAGATATCTAAGGTTGTTTGGGATGGGATAAACTTAAAAGTAACTAAAATACGAGATGGATAGTGTATTGACATTTTGGCCTCTATTCAATTATAATCTTATTCTATTTAGACTTGTTAATGTTGTTGTTGACTTTACTTTTCAGGACCTAGGTTGTCGTTCCGCCTCAAGCCTAATCATGTTGGGATTATGTTGAGATAGTTTAAGTACTATGTGTCAGACTTTAGTATGTCAATTATAGTGTCACTTATGAACATAATTTATTCTTACTCACACCATGTTCAACATCTCAAACTACTGAACTAAAATTGACATGTTCAACCTGCATGATATTCCGACTCATATTTGACCATCCATTCATTAATAAAAATTTATGACTGTTGAATAGTTGAATTCGTTGGGAAATTACTATCTCATAAAATTAAATATACAAATAACCCAACAAAGGTATTACCTTAAAATTCATTATAACCTTCCCAAACTCACAAAAAATACCTGCCCAAACACCTCGACTTCAAAATAAAAACCCCGACATTTTCCTAAACTTCAAAAGTCAAGTAAATATGCATTATGAAGCTAAAATATCTAGCTACAAATGAATACATACCTCGTAATTTTTTAATATTTAGACCCCAAATTATAACCATTTCAATCAAAATAAGAAACACACCTAAAAACTAACCTTACACCCAACAAGTAAAATAAGTAAATAAATTAAATATTTGGTATGAATAAAATATTTAATACTTCCTATAAAAATAAAATATGATATTCTATTTCTTTAAGAGATGAAAACCATTTATTCTTACTTGCACAATGTTCACCATCCCAAACTACTGCACTTGAATTTGCATGTTCAACCATTGTAACATTCTGACTCTGGAATGACCATCCATCCATTAACTAAAATTTACGATTCTTGAACCGTTGAACTTGTCAAGAACACCACTATCTCATACAATTAAAAAAACCAGTACCCCAACAAAGGTATTACCTTAAAAATCACCATAAACTTCCCAAACTCGTAAACAATCCCAACTTAAACCACCCCGACTTGAAAATTAAAAATCTCTTGATTCCTTGAACTTCAAAATTCAAGTAAATATGCGTTACGAAGCTTAACTCCCAAGATACAAATTCGTCCAAACCACATAATTTTCTGACATTCACACCTTCAAATCATAACCATTTCAATCCATTCCATAAAACATACCTCAATGACTCATCCCACGTGCTAAAAGTAAAAATATATATAAATCAAATATACGTATGCACAAAACAAGTAATACTTTTCTTATAAAAAGAAAGCATGACATGTTATTTTGTCAAGTCATGAACATTCATTTATTCTTACTCGAACCATGTTCACCATCCCAAACTACTGCACCAGAATTGACATGTTCAACCTTTCTGACATTCCGACTCAGAAATGGCCATCCATTTGTTAACCAAAATTTATGATACTTGAACCGTTGAACTTGTCGGGAACACTACTATGTAATATAATTAAATAAACCAATAATAAGCTTATTATCTTAAAAATAACCATAACCTTCCCAATATCGTGAAAAACTTTGCCCAAACCACCTAGTCTTTTAAATTAAAAATCTCTCGATTCCCTCAACTTCATAACTCAAGTAAATATGTGTTACAAAGCTAAACTCCCAAGCTAAATATCCATCCAACCCTAAAATTTTTCTAACATTCACACCTTGAACTTTTAACCATTTTAATTCGTACTAGAAATACATCTTAATAAATCACCCCACACCCCAAAAGTAAAAAATATATATAAATCAAATATACTTATGCACGAAACAAGTAATACTTTCCTATTAAAATAAATCATGATATGTTATTTTATCGAGTTATGAACATCAATTTATTCTTACACAAACCATATTCAACGTCCCAAACTACAACACCGGAATTGACACGTTCAACGTCTGTGAAATTCTGACTAAAAAATGACCATTTGAAAGTGCAACTATGTTAAAAGGTTTTAATATGGACAAGTAAATAAATGCCCATTTTTAAATTTTTTTCAAATTTAAATTAAACTAAAACAATTAACCTAATTAAAAATTATCACCGATTAAATGAAAGTTGTGTTAAAGAGATTAATTAATTTTATCTTAACCTAAAGCATGTATTTAGGTGAGTGTGGAGGATAAAATAAATAAATCACACAACACCCGATGTAAGTGGAAACCTAAATGGGAAAAATCTCGGACGGTCCAGCCACATAAATTTCACTATGTACAGAATTTCACAAGGACACGACATAATACTTACGCAACAAACTCGATGCCCTCGCAAGCCTTGATGATCTTTGTTCCTTCTACCTCTGAACAGTGACACGAAGGATTACATCCGTGAAGCTGCCACACCATGGGACTCCACGCACACCTTTATACCTACCGATAAGTGCTCATCAACCGTCAACGATTTGAACACAAAGTCCACCACTTCAAACCTCCACACACAGATTCCACTGCATGAAACAAGTAACTAACAAGATGAAGAGTAAAAATTTGGTGCACAAAGAATATATAAAGATGAAACTTGAATCTTAAACTTGTTGGGTGAAACTAAGGTTTTGGAGGCTCTTGGTTATAAATAAGAAAACAATTTTGCCAAAAACTCTTATCAAAAACTAATGTCAACACTCCTTTATATATAACAAGCATTTTTTTAGGTCTCATTCGAAAAAAAATAAATGGTCGTTCGAACGAAAGCACTAATCTCATTTGAACGATATTTAGGCTCGTTCGAACGACATCGTGAACTTTGTTTGAACATTCTTCAAATGATCTTCGATTGAAGTTTATCCTGTAAGCAGAACAATATCGTTTGATACTCGTTATAATGTCATTTGAATGACTTCCATATTCTATTTGGAACGACCATAAACATTCCTTCAAATGAAATTAGCAATTTCGTTTGAACAGAGTTAAAAACTCATTTGCACGATTGTTCACAAAAACTATAATTTACTATAAAAACCTTTTTATGAAAAATACCATCAAATAAACTTTAAAGTAAACCCAATGAAATATCCAAGAATAAAAATATATATACATTCTTAGCTTATGATATCCGTGAATATTGAAGACGAAATGACACCCTAAACACGGTATGATGATGTAGACGCTCTAACTTAGTCGCTATGATTTTCAATCAAATGCATCATGAGCTTGAAAGGTAAACACACTCAAGTCCTAACCTATGAGTCAAAGGTTTTTTACAAACACGAAATGATCCAAAACATAAAAATTAACTCTATTTGGAAATTTGACCTTAAAAATCTCCCCCTTTGGCTATTCTAGGACGAAACACAAAATAAAAATCACTTTTGTTTAGGAATAGACAAAGATAAAGATGCATAATAAAACCATTTCTCCCCATAAATAAATATGGGTAAGAATAAAGGAAAAAATATATATCATGCGATGGTGTAAAGTGTAACAAGCAACAACATATCCAAATAATGAACAATCGGTACCAATATTGATGAAAAATTAAAGCAGGATATACCAATATAATCATCAATCATACCAACTTGAAGTATATCTGTGAGAATATAAAAGGGTTGTGATCGACCGAATTAAGATTGTATATTCTGTAAGAGGGTTGTTTTTCTTTCAAGTATATCTTTCAGAGTAACACTGTAAGACGACTCATTATCATGGGATTTGCACTACCCAAGTGTGTTATTTCCATTATTTACTATTCTAGTTTTTTTTAATTTTTATTGATTTTTATTCATCTAACTTGCACATACTTTAGTTACTTTGTATGATTTTATACGTAGATATATTTTATTTGTGCTTTATATTATTGTTGGTAAATTTATTGTTGGTACATATTGTGTACTCTTGGTTTAGTTGTTTGCACATTTATTTTGCATCTTTATCTACAAGAGTATTTAATTAATTAAATAATAAATTTTTTTGGCTCTACCATTGTCGGTGCCCAAGTCTGGATGTGAAACGAGGTGGGTTAGTGTTAGGTTGACAACTGATTGTAAATTTTTTGTCAAATCTTGTGATGAATTCTCTAATTAAAAGAAGAAACGTAAATAAAAATAACATACATAAAATCAGATTTAGTACGTGGAATTTAGGCACACTAACCGATAAGTGTAAAGAACTTGTGAATACCTTAAAACGGAGAAAAATCAACATAGCATGCCTGTAAGAAACTAAATGGAAGGGTGAAAAGGCTAGAGAGATAGGAGAAGGTTATAGATTATTTTACTCTGGTGGGATAGATAATCGTAGAAATGGGGTTGGTATTGTTATTGATCACTATATGAAAGATAAAGTCGTGGATGTTAAACAACGGGGAGATAGATTAATGAGTATTAAGATCATCTTAGTTAAATAATATGAATATTATAAGGGATTACGCGCCCCAAGGAGCTTTAGATGAAAATGCACAGAAATCATTTTGGGAATCATTGAATGAAGTATTACAACAAATGCCTATGCATGAAAACATATTTTTGGGAGGTGAGATGAATTGACATGTAGGAGTAGAACGAGATGGTTATCCAAGGATACATAAAGGTTGTAGTTTTGGTAAGAGAAATGGAGGAGGAGAAACTACCTTAGAATTTGCTAAGACATATGATCTAGCATTAACAAACAAAGTTTTTTTAAAAATGGGAAGAACATTTAATAACATTTAAAAGCAGAGAGAATAAAACTCAAATAGACTATTTCTTCCTTAAAAGAAGATATTTGTACACATGTAAAGATTGTAAGGTTATACCAGGTGAAAGCTTAACAAATCAACGTCGTCTATTAGTAATAGATTTAATAATTAAAGGATTTAAGTATCAAAAGGATAAAATAGGTTATCAAAATATAAAATGGAAGGATTTAAAAGGATGAAAAGAGATTGAATTTAGACATAAGTTCCTGTTAAACATGAAGTGAAATTGGAATGACAATGTTAACAACATTTGGTCAAGAACAAAGAATTATATCAAGAAAATAGGTAAGCAAGTTTTAGGTGAAACTAAAGGGAAAAAATTCATAAAAAAAGAGACTTGGTGGTGGAATGAGGAAGTGCAAAAGATAATACAAAAGAAACGAGTAAGTTTTAAAGAGTGGCAAAAATAACAAGATTTAGAAAAGTATAAGAAATTAAAAAGTGTAATAAAAAATATTATTAGAAATGCGCAACAAAACGCACTAGATAATCTTTATAATAAATTAGATACCAAGGAAGGTGAAAAGGAAATATATAAATTGGCAAAGAATAGAGATGGATTGACAAGGGATATTGGTCCAGTTAAGTGTATTAAAGACATAAATCAAAATATATTAATTAACGATAAAGAAATTTTAGATAGATGGGAAGAGTATTTTCAGGGATTATTGAATGAAGAATATCCGAAAAAAGATGTCGAGAATATTGAACTGAATATAGGAATGTTATGTCCGATTACTGAAAAAGAAGTGGATATATTAATGAGGAAAATGTGAAAGATTAAAGTGGTTGGCCCGGATAAAATAACCATAAAGGTGTGGAGAACTCTTGAAAGTCTAGGGATAGAATGGTTAATAGGCTTATTTAATAAAATTTTAAGAGAAGAAAACATGCCAGGTGAGTGTAGGAAAAGCACCATAATATCTTTGTATAAAAATAAAGGGGATATACAAAATTATGGTAATTATAGAGGAATCAAACTGATGATTCACGCTATGAAATTATGGGAAAAGGTTATAGAACAAAGATTAAGAAATGAGTCAACTATCTCGGACAATCAATTTAGATTTATACCAGGAAGATCCACCAAGGAAGCTATTTACTTATTAAGACAGTTAATGGAGAAATGGAGAAGGATAAAAATTTATATATGATCCTTATAGATTTAGAAAAGGCTTATGATAGAGTACCTAGGGATATAATTTGGTGGGGTTTAAGGAGGAAAAGAATACCATGAGTTATATTAAAGTTATTGAAGAAATGTATGATAACACAGAGACTAGAGTAAGGACTGTATGTGGAGAAACTAATGACTTTACGATTAAAGTGGGTTTACATCAAGGATCGGCCTTAAGTCCTTATTTATTTGTCGTAGTTTTAGATGACATTGCTAAGTACATACAAGAAGATTTCCCATGTTGTTGTTGTTTGCGGATGATATAGTTTTAATAGACACTTCAAAGGATTGCTCAAAGATGAGAGTAAATACTTGGAGAAAAGCCTTAGAGTGTAAGGAACTAAAAATCAGTAGAAATAAAACAAAATTTATGGAATGTAAATTTAATAACAAGGCATGGAGTAACATAATGTTAAAGATTAAAGAAAAACCAAACTAATAAATTTCATTATCTAGGTTCAATGTTACAAAGTAATGGGGATATTGATGAGGATATTACGAGTAGAATATCAACTGGTTGGATGAAGTGGAGACCAGCAAGTGGAGTGTTATGCGATAAGAGGATAATTATTGATGCAAAAAACTAGACTAGGCCTAATTAATTGATCATAGATAAAATAAGTAAAACATACAAGACACAAGAAATTTTAAAGTGGTTCAGCTCAACGGAATAGCCTACGTCCACTGTTATGTATTGATTGCCTTGAGTTGTTTTTTCGGTCCCTTGCAATAAGGGTGATATAATGTATTTATAGCCCAAGAGGGGTCTTGATAGTTGTCATGTGAAAGGATGGATTGCCTTCATTTGTTAGGCATTTACATCAATACATAATAAGAATTAAATATATGAATTATGTCACTTCATTGGCAATACAGGCTGTAAGACCGTTATCGCTTTGTTGACAACAAGGTTGTTGGTCGGGCTTCCTAGTCGGTCGGGATTTTATACCAGGCTGACTTGGACTTGTGCCACATTGGATGACACGTGTTGGCTTGTAATTGGTCCACATAGGGTGGTAAATTTTGGTATCAACAGAAGCCCCCAATATTTCATATTTGTAGCTGATGCGAAAGTGTGAAATATTATGCTTTGACAGTAGCTCGGGCTATTTGGTTGGCTGCAGACCTTCCACACTTGTGAAATTTACCCACTTAATTGACACTTTTTGAGCGCGAATGGCAATTTTGTAAATATTTCAATTTTTAGTGAATATTTCTAGGGTATCTTCATCTTTTCCCTTGTTAGTCGAGTAAACCCAACCATCGTTCACTTTAATCATTACTTTCCCAGCTTTCGATGCATCTTATAAAAAGAGTGATAAAACTTTGATCATTTTCTACCTCCCACTTCTGATTCTGCTAATGTGTTCTTTGAACTTTCATGCGATCATTTTTTTTTCTGTCTTCAGATCTTGCTGAATCCTTAAACTTTTGTAAGAATTTTTCTTCTCTTTTTCTTCATTTTCTTCATCATGGTTTATTCTATCAAGTCACTTGATAAGTTCAGGATCTATTTTAATATTCCATCCTGGGTTATACCGGAACACCCCACTTTTCCTTCTGATTTTTTCTCTCTTACTGAGGGTCATTGGTTCCCTTCCATCTTTATTGTTGAATGTGGGTTCACATTTCCTCCCAATCCCATATTTTGACATTGTACCTGAAAGAGTGGCTCCTAAAACATGGAGAGTTGTAAATGGAGTTTATAGGTTAAATAAAATCTATGGAACCCATCTAGGGATTATAGAAGTAACATTTTGTTATAAATGGGTAACACGCGATACCACATTTTATTTGAAAACTAGGGCAGTTAGAAAAGCTTTAGTAGTTAATCTCCCTGATTCTAATAGGGATTATTATGATCATGGGGTCGTTGTAAAAAATTGTCAACATGCCCCTTTAGTTGAAGGTGTTAAATATTAAGGACTTAAATGTCCGCTCTTTGGCAACGGAATAGGTTGTTTTATGTTTTAATATTTTTGCCCTGTTTATATTTGATAAAATGTCATACTGAATTTTGTTTTATAAATTGGATTGCAGTTAAACAGAAAAGAATGTCCCCCAAAGAGAGTGAAGTAAATTTGAAGGAATTGAAGTTTATCTGGGGACTTCATAAGGTAGTTACTGAGGAGCACGTTAGGTCTGCCTCCTATCTTCCTTAATACAAAAACACTGTTTCTTCCTTTATCACCAGACCTATTGCTTTTCTTGTTCTTGTGATTGACCTAGATCAAGATATTGTTGCTCACTCAGACACTACTCTTTCTCAAATTATGAAGAAGAGGAAGTTTCCTAACCTTTTCAGTGGTAGCTCCTCTGGATCCCAAACATCTGTTGAAGGAGCTAAGAAGAAAACAAAAGATGTTATGAAGCCCCCAAGGATAAAGTCCCCAAAATCCCAACCCCCAAAGACTTGGCTCCTAAGGACACAACTCCCAAAGAGGGATAAGTTCATTTGAGGAGACTTATGAGAGGGATCGTAGAGAAGCAAGTCGACCTGGTGGCTGATCAATTATCCTTGGTCGAATTACCTTCCTCTGATGTTACTCCTCTGACAGTTATTACTCCTGGTTTGGCCAAGAAGTTGATCAAGTCTGGTAATCTTCTAGACCATAGGGGTGGATGTCACACTCCCCCGATTGAGGGTTTCTGAATTGGCTGCTCATAGCCTTGTATCAGTAAGTGGTTTATATATTCTTAGTTTGATTATCTGTTATATTTCTCATATTCTCACTATGATCTTCATCTTTTGTAGTTTATGCTGGAGAAGGATGATGCAATTAAGGATTCTTCTTCAAATGAGGTGGAGGAAGCCTTTTCTAGTTTGAAAAAATCTCTGCTTGAATCTCAGCAGGCCTTGGAGACTGAGAAGAGTACTTAGGTTGAGAAACTGAAGACAGTTGAGACTGCTCAGTAGACGTCTGATGAGAATGCCCTTGAAACTGAGCGTAGGGCTAAGGAAGCTGAGCGCAAAGGGAAGGAGGTTAAGCGTAAGACAAAGGAAGTTGAGCGTAGGGCAGAGGAAGCTGAGAGAAGGACAAAGGTTATTGAAGAGCTTGTATCCTCTGCCAGAGCTAAGAGAAATTATGTTGTGAAGGCCTCCTTCAGTACTGGTTGGGATAAAGGCTGGAATAAAACTATTTCTACTACCTCTACTCAGATTGAGTATGCAAAACAATAACGCTTCAGATATGGTTGGGTTTCTGCCCTTTAAGAATTAAACATGGCTAAAGACTCTGAACTTTTTTAGAGATATGTTCATGGTCCTCTTCCAATCATTGAGGATGAGGTTGAGGATGAATCTGCTTTTGAAGAGTCTTTACTTGTGGTTGAATCTGCTGCCAAATAACCTAAAATCACTAAGTCTTCTCTTCCTCCAATTGAGCAAATGGATCAACCCTAGTCTGTAGTTCTGAGCAGGATAAGAAGGTTGATAAGGAGAAGGTTTAAAGTTATTTGGCATTTTCCCTTTTGCTTTTTTGTTTCTTTTTCTTCATTTTTATTGTACTTGAACTCTTTGTTATCAATAAAAGAACCTTTTGTTCCTTTTTGTCTCTTGTGGATTGTACTTGTTCTCCATTCTTATTATTGATTAGTGGTTATTTCTTCTTACTAGTTTATAGCGAAGATGGAACAACTGTCTTCCCATGATACCGAGCTACTGAGGAAGTGCAATGCTTTTTTCAAAGCTAGCCATACGGACTTATCCGAAGAAGAAATCACTCAGTTACTCGGTGATGATGCATTAGAGAAGGTTAAAGAATCCTATGAGTATTTGAAGTACTCACTTGATCGGGCGACAGCAAATAATATAGCCTATTATGAGATGATAGCAAACTTCAAGAACAGTATAAAGAATCCACTTCATTGTTGCACCAGAGCTATGAGCAGAAATATCAAAGCTTAAGTTTGGGTTGGGGTTTTGATAATTTTTTCTTTGTTTATAATAAAAAGGAAGCTTTACTTAAGCTTGAAGTTGAAGAAACTAGGACTGTTGCCAAACTCCTGGAAGAGGAGAATAATAATTTGAGGGATGAAGTGAATCTTTTGAAGTTTTCCTCTAGAGTTGTTGTTACTACTACGGATGAAGGTTACTCATTTTTAGAGGCTGAGAATGCAACATTAAGAGATGAATTGGAGGCTTTAAAAAATATTAAGCCTGCATCCTCTTCCCGAGCAAGAAATAGGCCTGGTCGAGGAACTACAGAAGAAGTTAGGACCCAGCAGGCCCTTACCAATCAAGTTGCACAATTAAAAGCAAAAGACCGAGCTATTGCTGAGATGTCTCAAAAGTTGTTGACCTTGACTGAACAATTATCCACTCAATTTTCCCTATTAGTTGTTAAGAATTTAAGAGGCCCTTTAAAAAATGCTTTAGTTAAAACTGAATTAATCAATTATATCCAATTTTATCTTCTTAAACTCTAAACATGCATCTAAATGATACAATCCATCAAGAGAATAAAGCATGTGGTAAAAGAAACTAATTTGGGAAAAAAATCCCCGAAGGGCAAAAACCTTTTTATTTCACTATAATTTTGTAAATCGCAACTTACACGGATTACAATGAAATAAAGCGACACACGAATACCCGCAGGTGTCTTCAGCAAAGAAACAACCGCAGCTACTCCTCAAGAACACGCAGTTTTGTTTTCAACAAAGATCCACACTCAGCGAGCCTCAAAGACCGCAGTTCAATCTTCAATAAGGAATACCCTCAAGCACTCCCAATGACCTCAGTCAGCAATTTTCTTAAAGTGTATGTGTTCAAGATCACAAACCTTTGGAATTATGCAAATTGGATCTTGAATAAACTTTGGATGTAACTAAACAAAATGGGAATCTTTAGAACTGTTCATCTTTGTGAAAAACGTCTATGCAGTGTTATATTTATAACTGAGCAAAACAGAGTCCAAGAAAATTGAAACACTGATTTTGAGGCGGTCTCGTTCGAGCGACTAAAGTTATCGTTTGAACGACAAGCGTTATCGTTTGAACGACAGTGAACAAAAGTCCCATTTAAACTTTATCCTCAAATATTTTGAAAATAATTTAGCTCAAATATAATAAAAGTGTTTTTAAAATTTTTAATTCTAATTCCCATTAGTAAAAAAAATATTTAATTCATCCAATATTTAAACAAAATTCTAAATCACATATTCCTTTGATTATTCGTACCTGTGTGATCTTATAACAAATAAAATGTTAAATTGTAATTTGAATTGATTTGTTTTTCATGGCTTTGAATTGCAACTTCTTCAATCTTGAATCTTTGTAGACTTTGAATAATCTTGAATTAATAACTAGTCTATACTCAATTTATTTTTTCCGGAATTAAGTCAATTAAAAAACAAATTGACAGATTAGAAATTTGTGCTTACAAATCTCCCCCTTTGACTATTCCGAGACAAAACTAAAAATAAATAACTAACTGTATTTAAATGTCCTATCCTAAAAACACAAATATGAAAATATAAGACATGAATAAATTATAAAGCAGCATATGAGTCTACGAAGTCTAAAACTGTCTCTGAATCTCTTTATGTGATGTAGCAATGAATATTTGAATCTTTAAACAAGTACTTACATACATGAGACATAAACAAATATACCCAAGTGAAGTATGGAAGAACAGAAAAATATATCAATAAAATTTAAACTCAATTTTCAAAATTGAATTTTTAATTAAGATAGAATAAACAAAAACTCCCCTTATATCACATATCTCTCCCCCTTTTTGCCTAAAATAGACAAATTACAGGATAGATAAAACAATTGAGTAGAAAGAGAATATCAATGATAAGCAGGATAAATTGGTACATGTGAATAGGAATAAATAGAAACAAGTGAGTATCAGAATCAGTAAAATCATAACTACAAAATATATCCAGTCACATACACAAAATGTATCATTAGAAATCCAAGAGTACGTCATATGAGATAAATAGCTCAATACATAAACTGTCAAAAACTCAAAATGTAATGTCTCTAATAAATTCATCAACAAATATCATCATCATCTTCATCATCATTATCATCAAAATCAATATATGTGGCAGCAATGTTGCTCAATCCTGATGAACCTGCTCCTCTGCTTATCTCCTACCATCTCATCTCATCAAAGAAGACAGTCATCTGTGAGTCACTCTGAGCCCTAGCGTCAACATCTGCATCAAAACGAGCCATCATAGCATCGTACATCGATAATTGTGACCCCACATGTGACTGTAATGCATCAAACTCCTCTACTGTGGGTCGTCTAAATCTAAAAGGATGAGACCTAGAAGGTATAGAACTTGGCTCAACAGGAGTAGAGGGCTCCCTAGAAAATGATGTGTCACTCGGTGGAGGTCTCGCTCTCGCATCGGATGGTAGTTGACTCTTAGATCGAGTCAGAGTATTGCGATTAATGAAGGAGGGAGCATAAATATAGACATCATCCTCTAAAATCGAAACTCCAGCATAAGTGCATATACGAGATACAAGGATTCCGTAAGGAAGAACAGGGCGTACAGGTGTGGTACCAAGAATGGTAATATAGGACATAACTTGAAAAAGAAGTGATGATAGATCTATGTCCCACCCCTGACATACTCAATACGTAAAGTAAACAATGTCGAAGCCAATCTGAGTGTGATTGATTCGAGGATAGATGGATGAAGATACAAATCGATTAAGAATTCGAAATGCAGTGTGCAACTGACGGTGCTACATAGTGCACCCGTTTGAGAAATCTCCCAAAATTAGTGATAATCTCATCAATTGATGGACAATCCTCAAAACATCTAAGAAAGACCACATCAGGGAGTCGAGGTAACTAAAGCGTCTCAGAAATGAGATCAGAAGTGACTAATAATTGTACTCCCCTAACTGATGTCTGAATACCATCAGGAGTGTGCATCGCCCTAAAATAGAACTCGCGAATGATGTCAGGGTATACCATACCCTGAGCGTCAAACAACCTATCCCAACCCCGAGCAGACATCCAGGTGGGAATAGATAACTCAAAAAATTAATCGACACAAAAAACTTTTTCTCTCACAACAGTGCGAATATGCAAACCCAGATGACAATAGTAATCGTACTAAAAAATAAAGTGCCATCGTACTGGAGTGAAAGGAGGCCTATTAATCCTAGTCCGTTGTACCCATAATGATGTGGAGCGCTCAACTGTCCTATAAGTAGAAGAACCCCTACGTCTAGGAGGCATGTAGAGTAAGTAGGATAAAAAATCAATTGACACATTTGAGCCTATTTCCGTACATATCCAACCGAACCACCGGATTAATCCAAACAAACAACAACCAACCAACATATAGCAAAAGTCGCAATCAGAATAAACATAATCAATTACAGTGGCCAAAAAAAAGAAACCCCACTTTAGAGGTATAGTGGATTCCCAAAAGAGATGATTTTTTTGAATAAAAACAAGAACACCCCATTTTAAAAACAATATTCCTCAAAACTATAATGGTGTAAAAAAAAATTCAACATTTCGCATACCAACAGAGAATGGATTTCAGACTCAAAAATAAACTAGGATTAATACACTAGAATCATAAATCATTAGGAAGAACATGTATTGAAAAACCAGTTATTTTTGTTTCTGAAATAATCAGCAGTACCCATCTCAAACAACCAATCTCAAATAGGATCAACAAGAGGCCAAAAAATGGAATACATTTAGGAAGTACGGTTGTTATCCGAAAAAGAGGACTTTTGTTTTGAATAATCCACGAACACCTCATTTTCAGTATAAAAAATATTGCACAAAACATGAATGGTGTCATAATGATTAAAAAAATCCAATTTTTCAAAAACCAACAAAAAGTTTTTTTATTTCAAACCAAAGTACTCAAGAACAATTCTATAAATCTACTATAAAGATGAGAAAAAAAGTATTGTTCAAGATTTGTAACACATTATCATTGAGTTTGAAATCAATCACCAGTACCCCCCAAAACTCACTGCAACGGTTAGGAAAAAGAAATACCTTAGACTAGAAGCCAAACAATTTCGAAGCAGCACGGAGATGATTTTTTGTTGAAAAAATGGTTTAAATCTCAAGCATTGGGTCGAAAAATGGGGTTCTTGAGAAGCTGGAAGGGGTGACAGCGACCAGCAACAAACAGGGTTTTGAAATGTTAGTAACATGGGAACTTAACAAACTTCACAAAGTTTTAAAGTTGAACCACTATCGTTCGAACGAAACCATTCTCGTTCGAACGAAGGGCAATGTCGTTTGAATGACATCTCGCGCGAGATGGCACATAGTTCGAACGAGATGATTATATGATGTAACATAATAATCCCATAAAGTATTCAACTCAAGCTGCTATAAAAAAACTAATAAAACAGACTCAATTAAAACTTTTTGAAATTCATGACAACATGTAGTTAATGAGCTCAAACGTGGCTATGGAGTGAATGGGCGTGTACTACGACAAATGAGTCACAAGTTTAATACATTAAAATGTTCAAGATGCTCTAGATGATGGAAATATGTCAACAAACAATGATATATCCATGTGTGATAATTAAAAGATGAGTTTCATGAACTAAACAATCAACATACACACAAATCTAGAATTTTGACGATTCTACAAACAATATCATCATGATGCAATGTTTCATCCCTAGGATTCGTGGTGCAAACCCGTTTTTATTTTCCATCCGAACACCCTCATAAATGATGCACACTTATTTTTCTTTTGAGGTGATTTAAACTAAATGGCCCAATTTTTTGTCATAATTATCTTTTTATTCCCGTTTTAATTTCTTCGAGGCTCTTTTTTATATAGTGGCTATCACGACGAGTTAATTTTATACTCTCGCAGCCCTTTCCCGTAAGCACTCAACATTTTTGCAATTTAATTCCTTACGGTAAACGGTTCTTACATGCACACCTCGTCCTAAGACTACTTATGCATTGATGACAAAATTGAGATAATAATGTCTCACCAAATTCAAATATGCATGTGATGTCAAACATTCATAAAGCTCGTGCATGTGTGCAAGAATGGCATATATACAGAGATGAATCCAAATGCACATCAATTTCGAGGCACCTCTATTATGATAATGGTTAAGATCACTTAACGCATCAATAAATATGACCAAATGCCCTATCCACATAGATAATGAAGTGAAGGGGGTCCAAGCACACCAACAAAACATATTAAACATGAAGATTCATGACTCAAAAACCAAAAATCTTTTTGTGTTTTTATAAAATTTGACTAAAAAAATCTTTTTGTATCTTTTAAAAAGTGTTCAAATAATCAAAAATCTTTCTGTATTTTTAAACAGGATAAAAAAAGAAAACTGGATAAACATCATAACTCTAGAAACAGAATACATCGCAAAAACAAACTAGAGTATGACAAACCGACGAACACGCTCAGTCGAAAGATGAGACATGTGGAGATCCACGTGAAATGACGCGCGTATCACCAAGTCTAATCCCTAACGCCTCTAAATATGATTTTTTAACCCATGTGGGTATGAAACGACGAGTGGGGGATTTTGAAATAGGAATGGTCGAATTCTTTAAATTTCTAGGATCGTGCTTAAGACTGTAGTAAAAAGGTGTAAGATGACCTCTCCTACCGCAATGAGTGCAAGTGTAGATACAACGGAGAGTGTTTGCTATGGGACGATTAAATCTAACGTTCCTTGATGGCTCTCTCATAACAACCCTAAGTGGATCTCTAGCTAGCCTGGTATTAGTTTTGGGAATAGGTGGAACATGTTTATCGAAGCCAATACCACACCTATTGTCCTTGATTTGGACGGTTCCTAAAATTTGGTCTAACTTCTCGGACCTAGATTCCAAATCAAATTTAACCTTACTCGAATATCTCAATCTCTTTTCAAGTTCACCTATCCTTGACTCAAATAAACGCCTAGAATCCTCAAACTCAAGTAACTCCTTTTCGATAGCTTCCATTAAGCCTCGAAGACTATCTCTCTCACCCTCGACATATTCTAGCTTTTCTTGAATTTTCTTCTCACGCGCCCTAAGTTCCTCAATTAACGTATTGAAATTATTATTTTCAATTGTATGTTCTTTCAATTTCGCTTCTAACTTCAAATTTGCCTTCTTAGCTTTCAAGATTTTTTCATATAACTCATTAAAGGCAGTTTGCAAGTCTCTCTTATCCTCACTCTCATCATCACTCACCTCGCCCTCACTTTCTAGGGTATCACAGCCTGTGACTGCGGAAGGATCATGTAAAAGTATATCGTCATCACCTACATGATTAGCCACAAGGATGAGAAGTTCTCGCGTAGTAGCATAAAAAATTTCTTCTACAGGGTCCCTCTCACAAAGTGTAGAAACACAATTTAACAGTTTATTAAAATTCTCCCTAAGTTTAGTGGGGCACTCATCTAACTTATGGCCAAACCCTTCGCAGCAAGGACACTTCTCACAATTCTCCTTTTTAACAAAATTTTTAAGAGAAGACTTCATGTGAGATTTCAAATTAGAAGTTTCAAACACGTGAGTTCTAAAATCATCAAAATTACCGAAAGCCATACCTAAAGATAAGGGATCACAAACACAATAAAATAATGCAACAAGCTCTGATACCACTTTGAAGAGGCCCTTTAACAAAGGCTTTAGGTAAAACTGACTTAATCAATTATATCCAATTTTATCTTCTTAAACTTTAAACATGCATCTAAATGATTTAATCCATCAAGCGATTAAAGCATGCGGTAAAAGAAACAAATTCAGGAAAAAATCCCCGAAGGGAAAAAACCTTTTTATTTTACTATAATTTTGTAAATCGCAACTTACACGGATTACAATAAAATACAGTGACACGCGAATACCCGCAGGTGTCGGTCGGTGTCGTCAGTAAAGGAACAACCACAGCTACTCCTCAAGAACACGCAATTCTGTTTTCAGCAAAGATTCACATACAGCGAACCTCAAAGACCGCAATCCAATCTTCAGCAAGGAATACCCCCAAGCACTCCCAATGACCTCAGTCAGCAATTTTCCTCAAGTGTATGTGTTCAAGATCACAAACCTTTGGAATTATGCAAATTGGATCTTGAATAAACTTTGGATGAAACTAAATAGAATGGGAATCTTTAGAATTGTTCATCTCTGTGAAAAACGTCTATGCAGTGTTATATTTATAACTGAGCAAAATAGAGTCCAAGAAAATTAAAACACTGATTTCGAGGCGGTCTCGTTTGAGAGACCAACGCTATCGTTTGAACGACAAGCATTGTCGTTCGAACAACCTTAAGTGTCGTTTGAACGACATTGAACAAAAGTCCCATGTAAACTTTATCCTCGAATATTTTGAAAATAATTTAGCTTAGATATAATAAAAGTGTTTTTCAAAACTTTAATTCTAATTCCCATTAGTAAAAAATATTTTATTCATCCAATATTTAAACAAAATTCTAAATCACATATTACTTTGATTATTCATACTTGTGTGATCTTAGAACAAACAAAGTGCTAAATTGCAACTTGAATTGATTTGTTCTTCATGGCTTTGAATTTCAACTTCTTCAATCTTGAATCTTTGTAGACTTTGAATAATCTTGAATTAATAACTAGTCAAGACTCAATTTATTTTGTCCAGAATTAAGCCAATTAAAAAATAAATTGACAGATTAGAAATTTCTTCTTACAAGGATGGAGTACTGAAAAGTTGTAGTGGCATGTTGATAAATTAACCTTTCAATTCCACAAGCATCCAAGAGAAGTTTGGATGGATGGCTATAATGAAGTTTGGGGACATTTTGACGATAAACTTCAATAGGCCCAAAACGAAATATATAAAAGGGGTTGGATGTACGCTTTAACTGTGATGAAGGTGGATCGAAACAACTCTCTATGGGATTGGTATGATCCAGGATTGCTGCAGCTTGACAATCCTCCATTCAAGTTAGACGTTAATTGGATCCCTGTAGATCGTATTCCTCACAGCTTGATTTCAAAATACTTAGGAGATTACGAGCTACGTAACGAACTAGAGATCGTCCGACCTTATCATCTGCTTGATCATCCTAGTAGCAGTAACACCAGGATGCTTCAGAAATTTAACTTCATCAACTCCCCTTTTACTTTGGATGATCCTCCAGCTAGCATGGATCTTGTTTCTAAGGCTGAAGGAAAATGTCCTGTAGAATAAGGCTTTGTATTTTGTTTTTGCAAAAATATGTAATCATTTAATTTAATGAAAATCTTATTTTATGAATGGATAAACTTTAAGTCAATATTTGTATGTTTCTTTAGTCTTTGACTATGAATGGGTCAACTTTTAGTTAATCTTTTGTTCTTCACCGGTTCTATTGATATCCTTAGGCTTATCCTAGATATTATATCAATTACCAATACATCACCTTGGTTCTACTAATGTACCTAATTTTTTTTAGGTAATTTTATTAGTTACCTTGATTCCCAGGCGTGAGTGGAACGTTTGTCCATCTTTTATCCCAGTTTAGATGAAAATTATTCATCCGGGTCTTCATTAACCAAGCATTTGGGACTTACAATTTTACCTTGCGTGGTTTTTTATATTTTTGACAACCAACTTTGTTGGTGCCTTTATTGATGCCGACCAACTTTGTTGGTGGGCTTTATGGATGCCGACCAACTTTGTTGGTGGCCTTTATTGATACCGACCAACTTTGTTGGTGGTTTTTGTTGATGCCAACCAACTTTATTGGTGGCCTTTATTGATATCGACCAACTTTGTTGGTGGTTTTTGTTGATGCAGTGTAGTGCATAGCACTAGTACTCCAAAAAAAAAAAAATTTTGGCGAAATCTCATCCTCATTAATATTGAAATGAACTTAATACATCATGATTACATCATTGATAGTATTTCCTCAAGTTTTTTGCATTCCATGGGTTCTTGAATTCTTCCCCTTCCAGAGTCTCAGTTCGATATGTTCCTGGTCGGACGATTACAGTAATACGATAAGGCCCATGCCAATTGGCATCCAGTGTATTGCTCTTCTGAATCACTTTCTTCAAAATATAATCACCATATTTTAAGTTGATCAGCATGACCTTCTTGTTATAGAAACGTGCAGTCCTTTGTTGATAGGCTGCATTCCTTAAAGTTGCATCTTCACGGACTTCTTCCAGCATGTCTAAATCTATCTTTCTCATCAAATCACTGACTGGAGGTATTGAAGTTAAGAACTATGTGTGTAGGTAAACCGAGATCGAAAGGAATTACGGTTTTAGTACCAAACACTTATAGGTAGGGAGTTTCTCCAATAGCTGTTCTGGAAGTTGTTCGATAAACCCACGGGACAGAATGCAGTTCATTAATGCAGTTCCCTTTGTCAAATTCCAACCTTTTCTTCAAACCATTCAGCAAAGTTCTATTAGTTAGCTCTGTTTATCCGTTTCTTTGAGGATGACCAGGAACATAGTGGATTTTTTTGACGTTGGACTGGGCACAATAAGCAGCAAATTTGTCGTTGTCAAACTGTGTGCCATGATCAGTGATAAAGGCATACGGTAAGCCATACATTCATATGATACTCTTCCAAATAAATTGATAAACCTTTTCATAGGACATATCGATCAATGGTTCAGTGTCCACCCATTTAGTAAAGTAATCAACAGCTACAACCAAGTACTTGAACCTTCCTCGGGTGGTTGGTAGGGGCCCAACCAAGTCAACTCCCCACATATCAAAAGTCCAAGGCGAAGTGATTGGTGTTAGGATATCTTGTGGAGCATTGCATATGCTAGAAATCCTATGGCATTTATCACACTTCTTGTCAAAATCTACACAATTTTCTCGCATAGTCGCCCAGTAGTACCCCTGTGTATAGATTCTCTACAATAACGTTCTTCCTGCTACATAGGCTCCACGGGACACTTCATGGACTTCTTCAATCAAATCCTTCACTTTAGCTGGATGCACACACCGTTGTAGACCAGTAGTTAATCATTTTCTATATAACACACCACCATCTAGCACATATCTTGTGGCTTTGTATTTCAACTTCTTAGCTTCAAGTAGGTCAGCTAGAAGAATCCCTTCTTTAATATATGCTCTTATGGGATCCATACAAGATGGCCCCATATCTACTGTAATAAAGTTAACCATCAGATCTTCATCTATGCTCCAATTAGTAAGTAGCTCAATAGGAATAGTTCTTCGCAGCTCAATTTTGGTTGCTGAAGCTAGCTGAGTAAGTGCATCTGCTCGGGCATTTTCCAATCTTGGAATTATGATCACGTGGACGTCTAGCAAAGTGGAGATTATCTCCAATGCTTTGGCTAAGTATCTGGTCATCAGTTCTCCTTTAGATATATATAAGTTCAACATTTGGTTTACAACTAACCACGAATCACTTATACCACAACTTGCTCGGCATTCAATGATTTAGCTAGATTTAAACCAACAAGCACAGCTTCATACTTTGCCTCGTTATTTGAGGCTTGAAATTGGAATCGTAGAGCGTACTCCATGTCTAGCTTGTCTGGAGTATTGAGAATGATTTTAGCTCCATATCCGGTTGCACAAGATGACCCATCAATATAAATACTCCATATGGGGATATCGTTGTCAAACGCTTGGTTTGTCAGAATCCCTTGATGGAAGATTTTATCCTTCACCTCCTCATATTTCTTTTTCATCCCCTGTACTTTGTTGGATAGTTCTGGCTAATTGGTGGTAACTTTTTATGTAATTTCCCTTGCTTGGAGTTGGTCGGGTGCATCTTCAGTAGGTCTGCTGACTCCTACATGTTATTTTGCTAGATTTCCTTATTGCTCGAAGACCTCTAGGTAAGTGAATTTTGCAATAAAATTAGCCATAGTTTGGCCTTTTAAAGCAGTCCTTGGTTCGTATACAAGGTCATATTCCCCCAACTCCATGGCCTAATATATCAATTTTCCAGATTTCTCCAGCTTATGCAAAGTTTGCCTTAGTGGCATGTCAGTGTATACCACTATGTTGTGGGCTTGAAAATATAGCTTCATTCGTCTACTAACCTCAATTAAGGCCAGTGTTAATTTCTCCAGTCTGGGATATCTCACTTCTGCTTCTCGAAAAGCTTTATTGGTGTAATAAACTGGCTTTTGAACCCCATTTTCCTCCCTTATCAAGGCAGAGCTAACTGATGATTTAGATACATCTAGAAACAAATAGAACTTTTCTCCCAACACTGGTCGGCAGAGTAGTGGTGGTGTTCAAATGTACTTTTTCAATTCCAGGAAAGCTTTTTCACATTCATCGTTCCATTCGACTTTTTCTAAGCACCTTAAAGAATGCTAAACATTTGTCCGTTGATCGGGACACAAACCTGATGAGTGCTGCTATGCACCTAGTTAGCCTTTGGATATCCTTTTTACAGGTCAGAGATTGCATTTCGATCAAAGCTTTAATATTATCAGGATTAGCTTCAATACCCCTTTGATTTACTATATATCCGAGGAACATTACCTCCTGAACTTCGAAGACGCATTTGGTGGGGTTTAACTTCATCTGGTGTTTTTCCAATTGATCAAACATCTGGCTGAGGTCGGTAATATGATCAACAACTTTTTTGCTCTTAGTGAGCATATCATCAGCATACACCTCCATGTTCTTGCCTATTTTCTCCTCAAATACTTTAATCACCAGTCTCTGATAAGTAGCACCTGCATTTTTTAGACCAAATAGCATAACATTATAGTAATAAGTTTCTCGTTGAGTAATAAAGGAAGTACGTTCTCTATCTTCTGGCTTCATTTTGATCTATTTATAACCAGAATATGCATCCATGAAACTTAGCAGCTCGTGACCTGAAGTGGCATCCACTTGTAGATCAATTTATGGCAAAGGAAAATGATCCTTTGGGCACGCTTTGTTCAAGTCAGTAAAATCCACACACGTCCTCCACTTATTGTTTTTCTTCTTGATCATAACTACGTTGGCCAACCAGTCAGGGTCATTCACATCTTCAATAAAGGAAGCTTTTCTCCACTTCTTGTATAGCCTGGTTCAATTTTAGGCTAAAAACTCTTTTTCGCTGCTTCACAAGTTTAACCTCCTTATTAACATTAAGCTCATGGCATAGGAAATTTGGGTCTATGCCTAGCATATCTTCATGGATCCACATGAACACATGTTTTCTTTATCTCAAGAAAGCCACCAACTCCTGCTTAAGAACCGATTCCAATGATGTTTCTATTTGAGTTGTTCGTTCTGGTTCATCATCGTCTAGAATAATGCTTTATGTTGCCTCCATCACTTGGCCTTTTACAATCTCAGATTCATCTCGTGGATCTAAGGTTTCAACCTCAGATTCGTTGTTCGGCTCAGATATATCCACTTAATAAGTGGTTATTTTCCTCTTTGTTTCCAACATATCTTCTTCCTCAGCAGAGGAGTAGTAGCATTCCCGAGCTACTTTCTAATCCCCTTTCACTACTCCAACTCCAAAGTTGATCGGGAACTTCAGGCATTAATAAACAGCAGAGGGTACAACTTCGAATTTCTTCAGACCAACTCTTCCCATAATCATGTTATAGGCAGAATGAACATTTTTGTCCATTACAAAGAATCTCACTTTCTCTGTCATGCTCGTCGTTCATGTCCCGATCAACATGTCTAGTTTGATTGTCCCTAATGGAAACACTTTATCGCTAGAAAATCCAATTAGTGGCATATGGTAAGGCTCCAGTTAGTTGAGTTTTAATCCCAAAATATCAAAATAGGGACAGAACATGATGTCTGTCGAACTGCCGTTATCCACTAATGTTCTTGCCACCAGTACTTCTTTCGTCTCGACTTTGATCACTGAAGGATCATCATGAGGGTATAATACTCCAGACAGATCGTTCTTAAAAAATCCAATTACGAGCTTATCCTTATTAACCTTTCTTGGTCGATCTTCCTCGACAAGGTTGATTCACTCGATATAGGAACAAGCTTGAGCCACATTGAGGTAAGCTTTCCTTTCAGCTGTATGATCTCCTCCTCATACGTATCCACCTGTAATCATATGGCAATCAAAGGATCCAAAACTGAGTGTGAATACCTCGCGTTCAGGATATTTAAGCTTCTTAGGAAGATCAGTATCATCTTCTGGATCTTCGTCGTGGTTCCTCTTCTTGTCTTCTCTGGGCTTAACTGGTGATTTAAATCTCTATCGACCTCTACCTCTAGTTCTTCCACCAGCCTTCCGATCAACAAATTTATCTAGTTTTCCTCTTTGGATGAGTGCTTATATATCATTCTGGAGAGCAATACATCGGTTGGTCGTATGATCATGTTTTTTGCGAAATTCACAATACTTGGACTTATCCCTTTTATCAGCAGCTGACCTTAACGTTTCAAGCCAACTCAAATCACTGTTGTGCTTGATTTTTTCCAAAACATGATGTATATCCACCGTTAAGGGAATGTAATTAATAAATTTCTTGAGCCGATCTAGGCTTTCTTTTGCTTTCTAATTCCTACTTTCATTGTGATTCTTGTGCTTTTTCTTATCTGACTTCCCTTCTGTCTTTGCTTCCACCTTTGCGTCTGAATTCTTTTTGGCAACCATAGCATCCTCAGCTTTCATAATCTTCGCTGCTTTGGCCATCGATTCTATCATCATCTTCGGGGGATCTTTAGCCAAAGTATAGTACAGTTTGTCGAGGAGAAAACCACTCATAAGGGCACTGATTGCAGTCTTCTCTTCATAATCAATGACTTACAGTTTCTCGTTGTTGAAATGAGTGATGTAATCCCTGGTAATTCCTCCCTCCTTTTATTTTACACTAAGCAAATGAGCTACTCGCTTCACTGGTTTTGCTCCAAAGTAAAAATTACCAATGAATAGCTTGGCGAGTTGTTGGAAGCAAGAAATTTGTCCCCGAGGAAGACTATTGTACCATATTTGAGCAGATTTAGTGATTGTTCTTGAAAATGCCCTGCACCTCATTTCATCAGGAACAGTATAGATATCAGTCGTTGCTTGGTATTTTTCTATATGAAGAACTGGATCAGTCTTCCCATCATATTTGGTAGTGACCATTAGAGCTTTAAACTTGGTCGGCATAGGGAAATCTACGATGGTTTGCATAAAGTGGGTCCTTTAATAAAACTTCTTTGGAGGGGATTCGTGGCCTTGGATATTTATCTTAATATCTCTTCCAAATGCTGAATGGAACCTTTCCAAGCATCACTGCCAGCACCAGACCTATGGGTGGTGGCTTTTCTATGTCGGCCAACTGATCGTGCTGAGCTTTCTTCTTGCGAACCTTCTCTTTGACTGGTCCTATCAAGTCGTCGGGTATTTAATCTAGATTGGGATGAACCTTCCTTCAGTTCTCTTGGTCGTTAATTATTTCTCGATGCAACTCGTAGGGCATTTCCCTGGGGTCCCAAACGATCGAAAAGAGAGACCCTACTTAGCCTTTCTAAGGCACTCAATCTTCCTGGGATGAGGGATTGTCCATCAGTGGAATTATTGATCCTAATAGAAGAAGTTGCTCCAGGAAGGTATGAAGGATCCCTAGAAATTTTGGAATGGCTATGCCCAATACTCCTTCTTGACGGCGGTGACATATTCCTTTGATTAACTTATGTCGAAACTTCAACTCACAGAGTTTGAGCTAACTATCGTATAGTATCCTGCATAGCTTCTTGACCCTTGGCCAAGCTAGCCAAAATTCCTGTTAAATCATTATTATTTGGAAGGACAGAAGGAGTAAGCAGAATTCCCTCATTTCTGGTACTTGATTCTGGAATTTCAACCATGGATGATGAATGAGTGAAAACATTTAATAATACGTTCCCATAGCCGACGCCAATTTGTTGATGCAAAAAACTGGACTAGGCCTAATTAATTGATCACAGATAAAATAAGTAAAACAAACAAGTCACGAGAAATTTTAAAGTGGTTTGGCTCAATAGAATAGCCTACATCCACTATTATGTATTGATTGCTTTGAGTTGTTTTTCCAGTCCCTTGCAATGAGGGTGATAGCCCAAGAGGCGTCTTGATAGTTGTCATGTGAAAGGATGGAATGCCTTCATTTGTTAAGCATTTACATCAATTCATAATGAGAATTAAATATATGAATGTTATCGTTTCATTGGAAATACAGGCTGTAAGACCGTTGTCGCTTTGTTGGCAACACAGGTTGTTGGTCGGGCTTCCCAGTTGGTCAGGCTTCCTAGTTGGTCTGGCTTCCCTGTTGGTCGGGCTCTTATACCAGGCTGACTTGGTCTTATGCCACATTATATGACACGTGTTGGCTTGTAATTGGTCCACGTAGGGTGGTAAATTTTGATATCAACAATAACTAATAAATTAAAAGGAAAATTTTATAGAACAATTGTTAAGCCAACGACCTTGTATGGAGCGGAGTGTTGGGCGTTAAAGAAAAAATGAACAAAGTCTCCATGTTATTGAGATGAGGATGCTCTGGTGGATGATAGGAATTACTAGAAAGGACAAAATTAAAAACCAATTTGTGAGAAAAAAAAAGTTAGGAGTAGCATCCATTAGCAATAAATTAAGAGAAAGTAGACTTAGGTGGTACGGAAATGTGTTGCGTAGACCTGTAGATACCACTATAACAAGAAGGAGATTGTTGGAAATATAGGGTAAAAGAAAAAAGAGGTCACCCTAAGCTATCGTGGGAACAAAATTATTTGGAGAGACCTTAAGGAATTAAACTTGAATGATAATAATGCATATAATAGATTAGAATGAAAAAAGGAGAATACATGTGGTCGACCACGTATGATGGGATTAAGGCAATGATGATGAAGATGATGATGATGATGATGATGATGATGATGATGATGATGATGATGATGATGATGATGATGATGATGATACCAATTTAAAAGTACTTGAAACTTAAGACATAACATATAGCATGCATGGACTAAAGGTAAACGCAAAGATTAAAAATAAAATGACACCATATATATAAATATACAAAAGATATCAATGACACGCATGCACATATATATATATATAAACACCACAAAAGATATTAAACACAATAAGTTTTTCACACTCGTATGGCATAAATGTGTCTAAATAAATATGCGGTGAATGGAGTGAAGGGGTGTGAAATCGAAATAAAAGAATTATGACCTAACCACTAAAAAATGTCCGAGGAGTTTTACTTGACTGCATTAACTTTACCAAACAAAGAATTAGCCTTATATTGACAGATAAAGTTAGCTTATAAATGGATACACAAGCACAATGCACACTGGCCTAAAAAATATTGATGATTCTCAATACAATAGCATCAAACATGAATTAACTAGGACACATTGTGCAAACCCATTGATCTTCAACTTATAACACCCTCAAAACTTGCAAATATCATTTTTCTCTCTCATTTTCTTATAAAGATATCACACTTTTGAAGAATCAATGCTAAAAAATTGCCTTTGAAATTTGATCTTTTTTTTGCCTTTATTTTCTTGAGCTCTTATTAATGGTGGCGACAAAGGAGATTTACTCCTTTTGTAGCCATTTCCCGTGAATACCCATATTTTTCAATAAAAAAATTCACGGGCAATGGATCTTACGTGAACAAATCTCCCATAATTAAAAATATATGTATAATGACAAGATTGATGGGAGAACACCTCACTTAGCACATCTAATAAATAAAAGATAAAATCCAAAAAAGTGGTGCATGTGTGCGGTGAGGCATATGCAAAGTGAATACATTAACCAAATCAAAGTCAAAATACTCCATGCAAGCATGATTAAGAATAATCCAAGTATTGAAAATCATAATCAAATGTCCTCACCATATGAATACATGGAATTAAGTGGATTCAAACACACCAATATGCCCGACAAAATGTATAAAACCAAGCTACACATAAATAAAAATCTTTTTCAGTTTTTAAACATTTTTTCCATTATGACACCACTTCAAAACTAAACTCAAAAGATAAACAAAATCTTTTTGCATTTTTCACAATAAGACCAAATAAATGAAAAATCAAAATACAAAAGACTCAAACAACATACAACTAGCAAACACATATAACATGAAGTACAAAAGCTAGTGTCTGACAGCATGGAACAACAATCAACCATTAGATTTATCATGAAAAGTATCATATGAAAGCATTCGAGAATCAACACGCCTAATGTTCTCCAAATCTGATTTCCAAACCCACATAGGTGTGACATGACGCTCTTGGGTTTTGAAAACCTCGGTGACTCTAGTATTAGACTTCCAAGGACCTTATCTAAGATTAAAGTACAAATGCCTAAGGTGGCCTTTACTACCTCAATGTGTGCACGTGAAAATCAAGGTTCTAAAAAATGAGGGGCGTGATTGAGGCGTGGAGGCCAAGCCTTAAGCCTTAGAAGCCTAGGCGGGCCTTAGGCGTAAAAAGGCATGAAAAGGCGTTTAGGCATTCTTAATATTTTTTAACCATTACAAGGCTATTAAAATACTAAAATTGTACATATCATAAAAATATATCTGAATATATGCAAATTAAAATAATATTTGATTATTTTGGATGAGATAATAGTCCGGTTCGTAAAAAAATTATTTAAAGGGCGATATCGTTTCGATAAAGCACTGTTATTTTTAGAAAAAAGTGCGCCTTAAGGGTTTTACAAAGAATAAGGCGTAAAAAGCTTAAGGCGGGGCATTTCTCCCAAGCCTCAAGCCTAAGCGTGCCTAGGCGGAGCCTAGGCGGGTTTTTTAGAACAGTGGAAAATACGACGAGAAATATTACATAAGGGTTGCCCTTTTTTAACGTCCTTGACTATGTTCAACTATCTCAAAAGCATGGTCTTAGCTTTAATAACATAAGCATTTGGATCATCGAAGCCAATCCCACAATTTTCTTTTTTGATTTGGACTGTACCTAACACTTTATCCAAATTTTATAACTTAGATTCCAAATCAAATCTAACACTACTCGAGTCTCTCAATATCTCGTTTAACTCCACAATCCTAGACTCAAGAAAATGAGAGATTCATCAAAAACTAGGGAATCCTTCTTCAAGATCTCAATTAATATCCGAAGGTTATTTCTCTCCCCTCAATAAATGTGAGCGAATCTCTAAGAGTCTTGTCACGTTTCCTAAGATCCTCAATCAATTTACTCCCATCATTCTCTACGGCACGATCTCTCAATTCAGCTTCTAACTTCAAGTTCACCTTTTTTAACTTCACAGACTCATAATATAGTTCATGAAAGTAAACTTGAAGTTCATTCTCCTCCTCATCTTATTCTTCTTCTTCTTTATCACCATTCTTTTCACCACTCACTTGGGATTCACACAGTATGGACTCAGAATAGTCATGTACAAAATTATCTTTATCAAAAGACTTTTTATTAAGGCTCACATGACTAGTCACGAAAGTGGTGTAATTATGCTCAATTGGGGAATTAGATTCCTCTTCCCATGCCCTATCTCTAAGGGTAGTATTTAATTGCTTTGGCTTTTTGACCTCCTTCCTTAGTTTAGTAGGACACTCAGCTTCCCTATGGACATAAGCTTCACACCCAAAGCATTTATCCGACTTATCCCTTGTAAAATTATTATTTTGATATTTAGGGAATTTCACAGCCTTGTTAAACTTGCACTTCTATTCATCTTTCGTTTGTTTTTCAAACTTAAGAAATTTCTTAAACTTTTGTGCAAACATGGCCATATCATTGGAATCGGTGTCAAACGCATCATCTAAAATAAGTGTTTCCTCCTTTCGGGCTGTCAAAGCAATGCCCTTATCTTTGTTTGTCCTTTTGAAAGAAAACAAGCCAAACTCATAAGTTTGAAGATCACTTATAAGCTCTTCGAGTTTTGTAGAGTCCAAAATTCCTAGAGAATTGAAAATGATGACTTTGGAATTAAATCTTTTAGGTAAGGACCTTAAAGTTTTCTTAACAACTCTGGTTTCAGGTATTCTCTATCCTAAGTTAAACGATGAGTTACCATATGAGACAATCAAGCATAAAACTCATCAAAGGATCCACTCACCTCCATCCTAATGGTTTCAAACTGAATGGTGAGGTTTTGGAGCGTGGAAGCCTTAACAACACTAGTTCCCTCATGGGTTAGTTGGAGTATATCCTAAGATAATTTGGATGTTTCACACATCATAATACGTCGAAAATCCTCCGGTGTGACCGTAAAAAAACAAAGCATTCAAACCACATGAATTATAGTTAGCCAATTTGTTCTCATCCTCACTCCAACTTTCTACGTGTAAGTTCACCTACTAAAGTCGTGGGTGTGATCAACCCCTTAACAATAGGTAACCATAACCGCTCGTCTATAGCCTTAAGTGTTGATTTCATAGGTGCTTTTGTTGTACGTGTAATTAGCCCCATCAAGCATCGATGGCCTGAAAAGTGACCGACCCTTCATATAAAAACCTCCAGGATTCATGCCTATACAAATAATAGACACTTGCTCTGGTACCACTTGAAAGTGCAACTACGTGCAAGGGTTTTATTACGAACAGGTAAACAACTGCCAATTTTTAACTTTTTTCAAATTTAAATTAAACTAAACAAATTAACCCAATTAAAACATAGCATCGATTAAAACAAGTTGTGTTAAACAGATGAACTAATTTTATCACAACCGAAATCACGCATCTAGGTGAAAATAATAGATAAAATAAACCAGTCACACAACACTCGATGTATGAGGAAACCCAAATGGGACAAACCTCGGATGATCCAGCCATGCAAATTTCACAATATACAGAATTACACAAGGACATGACAGATGAATTACGCAACCGACTCGACGCTCTCGCAAGCATTGACACTATTCGTTCCTTTTACCTCTACACAGTGGCACACATAAGTCCACCCATGAAGCTGCCATAAAATGTATGTCCACACACGCCTTGGTATCCATCGATACAGGCTCAACAACCATTAATGATTTGAACACGGAGTCCATCGCTTCAAACCGCCACACACATAGAGTCCATTGTGCATAAACAACAAATAAGTATGGAGTCCACTACACAAAACAAATACTCAATAAGATGAAGAGTAAAACTTTGGTGCATAAAATACGATCTCAAGGCATATATAAATATGAAACTTAGATTTTAAACCGGTTAGGTGAAACTAGGCTTTGGAGGCTCTTGAATATAAATATGAGAATAATTTGGCCAAAAACTCTAATTAAAAACTGATGCTAACAATCCTTTATATAGAAAACACATTTTTCAAGGGGACACATTTTTCAAGGCCTCGTGCGAATCAAAATAAAGGGTCATTCGAACAAAAACACTAATCTCGTTTCAACGATATTTAGGCTCGTTAGAATGACATCATGAACTTCGTTCGAACATTCTTCAAACAAGCTTCAAACAAAGTTTATCCTATAAACATAACAATCTCATTTGATACCCATTAGAAGGTCATTTGAATGACTTTCGTATTCTTGTTGGAATGACCATAAACATTCATTCGAAAAAAACTAGCAATTTTATTTGAACAGAGTTCATTCGAACGACTATTCACAAAAATGACAATTTTCTTTAAAACCTTTTTATGAAAAATAGCCTCAAATAAACTTTTTAAAGACACCCAATGAAAAATATGATGATCAAAATATATATACATCCGTACCTTATGATATCCTTGAATATTGAAGATGAAAAGATGTACTAAAAATGACATGATGATGTAGACACTCTAACTTGGCCGATGCAGTTTTCAATAAAACACGTTATAGGATTGAAAGGTAAACACACTTAAGTCCTAACCTATGACTCAAAGGTTTTTTCCAAACACATAATAAGACAAAACATGCAAGTTTACTCGATTCGAAAATTTATCCTTACAAATTACCCCCTTTGGCTATTCCGGGACAAAATACAAAATAAAAACCCATTTTTGTTTAGGAATAGACAAAGATAAAGATGCATAATAAAACCATTTCTCCCCAAAATAACTACTTCTCCCCCTAAATGAAATATGGGTAATCATAAAGAAAAAACGTATATCATGCCTCGGTGTAAAATGTAACAAGCAACGACAAATACAACTTGGGAACACAAATAAAACTAATCTAAACAATGAATAATTGATACCAATATTGATGAAAAGTTAAAGCAGTAGATACAAATATAATCATCAATTATACCAATTTTAAACTAGTTAAAACTTAAGATAGAACATATGGTATACATAGACTAAAGGTAACACAAGGATTAAAAAGAAAATGATACCACATATATAAATATGCAAAAGATACCAATGACACACAAGTGCATATATATATATATATATATAAACACCGCAAAAGATATTAAACACATTAAGTTTTCTACACTCGTATGGCATAAATGTGTCTAAACAAATATATGGTAAATGGAGTGAACGGATGTGAACTATAAATAAAAGAATTATGGCCCAATCACTAAAAAATGTCCAAGGAGTTCTATTTGGCTGCATTAACTTTATAAAACAAATATTTAGCCTAATAGTGACTGATAAAGTTAACTCATAAATGGACAAACAAACACAATTTAAACATGACTATAAAATATTGATGATTCTCAGATCAATAGTGTTAAACATTAATTAACTAGGACTCATTGTGCAAACCTATTTATCTTCAACTTATAACACCCTCAAAACTTACAAATATCACTTTTCTCTCCCGTTTTCTTTTGAAGATATCATAGTCTTAAAGAATCAATGCTAGAAATTTTCCTTCATAATTTTATCTTTTCTTTTGCCTCCATTTTCTTAGGCTCTTGCCAATGATGACCTTTCACGCAAAGGAGATTTACTCCTTTCGTAGTCCTTTTCCCGTGCACACTAATATTTTTCAATAAAACAGCGAACTCATGGATAGTGGTTCTTACATGCACAAATCCCCCACAGTAAAAAAGATAATCACAATGATAAGATTGATGATAGAACACCTCACTTATATCATGTAACATATGAAGATAAAATCCAAAAGAGCTCCTGCATGTGTGTGTAGAGGCATATGAAAAGTGAATCTATTAAGAAAATCAAAGTCAAACTACTCCATGCAAGCATGATTAAGAACAATCCAAGTATTGAAAATCATAATCAAATGTCGTAGCCACATTTTAACGCCCCGACTTGGATTTATGGGCCTGAACGTTAGGTGTGAAGTGCAATGAGACACCCTAAATAATGTTTCTAGTCCAGTTTTATTTAATTAACATTTCACTTGTATAGCCTCCAATTCTAATTTATATCAAGCTACGTGTGGGACCCAAGGGAAGCGTCCTCGGAATCAAAGCATATAGAGAAACTAAATGTAAAATAAAAAAATACTTAACTGTATAACGCTCTCAAATTACGAAATTGCGTACAACCTGCTGTAACATAAGAAAGGGACAGAGCCGAGTGCCCAGTGGTGAATACAACAATGCAATATAGAATCAAAAGGCAGAAGACTCTATAACGTACCACTTACGTGGACACACACACACATATATATATATATATATATATATTGACTTAACATTTATGTACCGATTTAATACACCTAGTTAAATACTTAAATAAAATAGCGTTTGTTTAGGAAAAACACTTCATTTATTGAATTTCCCATTTACTCATACCGAATCCACTTTAGGATTTTCCTTGAAAACCACTTTTCAATGCACGCACACTCGGTGTTACAAAGTGCTTATTTCCTTTTGAAAACCGTTCACAACACACACTTGCATTAATTATCGGTTAAGCCATCTTAGGTTACTTGATTACTCATTAACCACTCCACTTGAGTCATTAACTCACACTTTACTTGGAAATAGTCATTTTCATATCTCTTATCCAAATTACCCTTTCGAAGGGAACATTCATCGATTTCATATCACAAAGTTTGTCTTTTCTCAATTTCTTAGCACAACTGATTTCTTTATTATGATGCACCTTTACTCATTAATCTTTATTCAGAACGCACCAATACCACTTACTTTAACGGGCTCCACACTGTCGGTGATGCCACCATATGCTCTGGCCAGTATTTTGGGTCTTACATCCTAGGGATCCAAGCTATTCTCCCGATAATATCCGAGTCTTCTTATCATGTGTTTTAATATTTTGTCTTGTCCACATTATTTCACTTTTACCGATCGATGCCAAAACTCAGGGACATTCCCCATATTTTGTGTTACACTTGAAAATCATCATTTCTTGTCCTTTACACATTTACGTTAATTTCATTCCGAAAATCACTTCCATTTATGACCATTGTGTAACACCCTTTCCCATATTTTTATTTTATAAAAATATTCCACTTTACTTAAAATTACCAATTTACCCATTTATTTCCAAACTTGCATTTTTCTTCACTTTCACAAGTGTTATCTTTTCAAAAACATTGTTAAGTTGCACACAATAACTTTTTAAATGCTTTTAACTCATTTACACTTACTTTGGAGAAACACACTTCTCAAGTTGGAAATCTCTTTATGTCATTACTTCCTTCATCAAAGAGATCATTTGGAGTTTTAAATACTACTTGCAAGAAAATGCCATTTTTCCTTATTAGCATATGTAGTCATGAAAACATACACTTATTACATTTTCCACACTTATTAACGTATTTTAAGGGCTGAAATTCCCATTTCCTTTATTTCAAGTTAAAACCCATTTTAATCCTTCTTAAACATTTCCATATGCTCATCATTAACTTACTACAAGTCTGTACACATGAGAGGATGGATTTTAAGCCTAGAAATCCAGAAAAGTGAGTTTTACACATGATTATCACATAAAATTTTCATAAAATTTTTAAGTACAAGATTTTCAAGACTAAGAAGACATTTGCTCTTCACAACATGTTTAAATGTCTACATTTATAAAATCTTCGTTTTCTGCAAGAAAGCTTTAAGATTTATACTAAAAATAGCTTATCAAAACAAATACTTCTTTGACAACATTTTATTTCATAAAATGTTTAATCACAAGGTTTTCTTGAGATTTATCATCTTTCATAAAACCATTTGAAAACCCATTTCTTAGATCTTCAAAGCTATTAAGAAATTATGAGTAATGAACACCTAAACATGCAAAGATTCCACTCTTATGAACTCTAACATATTTGACCCAAATATTGCAAAATAGAGAAATTTTAAACTCAACAAGAGTAGAGTTTTTTTCCCACCTCAAAGGAAGATTAAACAATGGTGGATGAGATGTAGAAGAAAATGGCAACCTCCCACCTCCTAAGGTGGCCTTAAAGAGGTTTTCTAGCTCCACTAAGCTTGTCTCCTTGAATGCTCCAAAGATCCCTTTCAAGCTCCATAATTTCTTCTTCTTCTCTCCAAAAATCTCCCAATAACTTTTTCATGATTCGTAACCTTGCCCAAAAATAGTGTGGATGAGTTTATAAGGATTAAATATGGTAGAAAAGGGTTAAGGAGTGGTGGTGCTAGGGTGGTGGAAGGTGGTGGTGAGGCTCCAAAAGATGAGAGGGAGAGAGAGAGAGAGAGAGAGAGAGAGAGAGAGCGAGAGCGAGAGAGAGAGAGAGAGAGAGAGAGAGAGAGAGAGAGAGAGATGCCCTAGAATGGTCCAAAATATATCTTAAATACCCCAAAACCCTTAGAGGTTAAATTCCATAAATGCCCCAAAGATTAATCCCAAGTTGATCTGTTGTGTAGGAGCGTGACACGTATCAAATCCAACGCTCTAAATTGTTACAATGTTTTTTCGTTCGGACGAGATATAGATCTCGTTCGAATGACATCGCATCTCATTCGAATGGGGGTTCCAACGAGAGTCTAACGATGTTGGAAAAGGGAACATGTGTTTATCGTTCGATGGTCATTTGAATGTCCTTCAAACGACAGAGCATTCTTGTTCGAACAACCCAGCATTTCGGTTGAATGACCCAAAACCTTTTTCTCCACATTAAATTAAATTAAACATAAGGCCATTATAAATCCAATTAATTGCACCAAGGCCACAATATTACCCAAATTCGACCCATAATCCATCTTACAAGGTCCAAAGCCCAATTGGGTCACATCAAGTCACCAATTCACACGAGTACGATCAAAACTGCGAGGGCGGGTGTTACACACATGGATACATGGAATGTAGTGGATTCAAACACACTGATAACATACAAAATGTGTAAAACCAAACTACACACAAACAACAATCTTTTTGAGTTTATTAAACATTTTTTCAAACATGGCACCACTTAGAAGCTAAAAAGAAAAACAAAAATCTTTTTGTATTTTTTCATAATAAGACCAAATAATTGAAAAATTAAAATACAAAAGACTATAACAACATACAACTAGAAATATGTGGACACCTTGAAATGCAATCAAGGCCCCGGGATGCTTCATCCTATTCCAAATAAACCTTGGCCATGTACCTCGGGAGAAATATCGAGAAAACCTAACTTTAGCAACCTACACTAAAGTTTAGAGTGTTAAAAACACAAGAAACTTGAGTATCTAGGGCCAAAGTATAAATAACCAAAAAACTAAAAACCTACTCAATCCATTAAATCAACCAACAAACATCCCCCTAGTGGATTTATCTGATCGGCTAAAGGCCCTTTAAGTAATAGCCGATCGGCCAAAGCTTATGACACACAAATCTTATCCAAATCTTTTATTTGGCGTTGATAAAAAATTAACGGCCCTAAACCTTTAGCCAATCGTCAAAACCTCCATCCAAAACCCTATAAATAAAGGTCCCTATCCACCATTTCAAGGCATACCACTTCGAATCCAGAGACAAAAATCCAACATTGATTCGATTTTCTAACTTTCTTAATCTTGGGCACCCGAGATACTCTAGCTCATTTTCTGATAAGTTCCAAAGGGATCGTACTTCAAAAACATCAACTTTTTTAAAGGAAAAGCTAATATTTGAGCCGAGTCACCCCAAAAAGAGGTTTGTAGTCCTAAAAACTCGCCTCGGAGAAATAAATAGAGTTAAATCCCTCCAAAAATTATGCAAAATTCAACACTTCTAGCTAAAGTTCTATCCAACTCAGAAACACCAAAAAGCGGGGCTTTCCCCCTAAAGCAAAAGGTCGGCTTTCGCCGCAAGGGTAAAGAGCCTCTGTCCAAATTTTGGAGTAACACCACCCCCCCTCCCCACACACACACACACACACACACACATATATATATATATATATATATATATATATATATATATATATATATATATTGTTATTAATTGTGGATACTTGTGTACTCTCTTTAACTTGGCCCCTATTTAGGGGACCGAGTATGCAATTTACAACCATTATATTTATTTAAAGCCTGGTTTCTAATCCATCACTTCCACTTGTAACACGAATTGACCTACCCATTTACTAAGTAAAAATAAATAAAATACCATGACTCCAAAATACAAAGATGAAAACATACTTTTCAAAACATGTTCTCATGAGAGCTCCATTGATCTGCATTCAACACAAAAATTTGCAGACCATAGTCTAAAATTCGGCTACACTCACCATTTCTCCGAGCGAACACAACTCATCTCTTCACGGCACCCTGAATATGTGTTTTCATTTCAATACTTTTCAAGCATTTGTACGTGATCAACGTATTAATTTAACATATAAATATATCAATCCAACATAATGAAAATGTTATACTAAGGACTAGGCTATATAAATACCGCATTGTTGTACCTTCTATACCCAGTATCCATTGCATACATATGTAAATATACCTCGTTAGAGTGAACTACGTTGGCCTTTATCTCGAGTCACCTTGGGTATGCAAACGCTATAATATGCCAAACTCATGAAGCACAAGCCTTATAATACGTCCCATGACTTATTATCTACTAGGGATGCCTCCATCTCCAATCCTAACTCGCCCGACTTCTACCTCTACCTTCCCAGCCAATGAATGTTTAACGCGTGACATCTTTAACTCTATACCCCAAACTAGTCTAAAGCATCACATCTTATGGCTAGTAACCACTTGGTTATTATAAGGTTATGTGTTAATATAAGACAAATTCGAGTCCACTCCCATTCAAATATTCCATACACCATATCTCCCCTTTCCATGTCAAGTCATACACCGGCACACACATCACGTTCGAACACATGTTATAACCGAACTATGTAGGCTTTGATCCCAATTCCTCTTGGGTATGTAGGCGCAATACCGAGTCCTTCTCATGAGCTTGAGACTCGACAATATGTCTCCCGATATATTATCTCTATGGATATGTATACATCTATAATACCTACAAATACTCTCATACACACAAAATGAATATCAAACTATCTCAAAATTCGATCTCGCTTACACAGTTATATATAAACTAACGGCCACCTATTATATAAGATGAGCTTTCTCGCATGCTTACATACTTAATAACGACCATCCATTATATACTACAAAGTAAGGAGTCATTCACAAGCAAATCTTGTGTACCTGCACTGGTTGAAATGACGTTAATATACCTCTCAGTGATATCATTTTCAACTTAAGCACCCATCTACATTTTTAAGGGACCCTAACCTTAAGGTCTCTAAACAAGTTCTAAAATAACTAAAAATTAATCAATTAACGCAAAGAGAAATAATAAGAATATAATAATTAAAGCAAACATAAGAAGTGGAGTGCCTAACACCTTCCCCACTCGTAACCCAGTTCCCGAACTCGCACAATAAGAATCTCTGGACTAACCGCAGACTTTAAAAATCTGCCTTAGTATTATCCCGAAAGGTCTAGCCCGAACCTTTTTGTTTGTTTTTATATAAAACAAACTGACAACTTAAAACACCCTATGAAACCCCCTTCTTATGCATGAATGCCACACCTACAAAGGGGCGTGTACCAAACCTGGACATTTCGTTAAGCTACATCTAGGGGCAAATCATCGATTCCTAAATGTCGAATTGATAACCCGGCCTCGGGGGAGCAAAGGAACAAGAGACAATCATTACCACATTCATCGTAACATAAGTTCTTTCCCCCTCGGGCGCACCGCTCAATGGGGCCCGCAACACCACACATACACATATAACATGAAGTCAAAAGCTAGTGTATCACAACATGCTAACATAATCAACCATTAGATTTAGCATTAGAAGTATCATATGCAAGCACTTGAGAATCAACAAGTCTAATGTTTAAGTCCTCAAAATATAATTTCCTAACCCATATAGGTGTGACATGACGCTCTTGGGTTTTGGGAACCTCGATGACTCTAGTCTTAGACTTCCGAGGACCTTGTATAAGATTAAAGTAAAAACACCCAAGGTGACCTTTACTACCTCAATGTGTGCATGTGAAAATACATCGAGAAACGTTACCTAAGGGTTAACCTTTTCTCACGTCCTTGGCTATGGTCGACTCTCTCAAAAGCACGGTCTTGATTTTACTAGTGGAAGCACTTGAATCATCAAAGCCAATCCTATAATTTTCATCTTTGATTAGGATGGTACCTAACATATTATCTAATTTTTACGACCTAGATTCCAAATCAGATTTGATATTACTCGATTCTCTCAATATTTCTTCTAACTCCACGATCCTAGACTCGAGAAAATGGTGAGACACGTAAAAATCTAGGGAATCCTTCTTCACTATCACCATCAATCCCCAAAGTTACCTCGCTTCCCCTCAAAAAATGCGAGCTTCGCCTCAAGAGTCTTATCACGTGGCCTAAGATTTTCAATTAATTTACTCTCATAATTCGTTATGGAACATTATCTCAATTTATCTACTAACTTCAAGTTCGCCTTTTTAACTTCACAAACTCAACGTATAGCTCATAGAATGCAACCTAAAGTTCACTATCCTACTCTTCTTCTTCTTTTTCTTCTTCTTCTTCTTCTTCTTCTTCATCACCACTCTCTTCATCACTCACGTGTCCTTCTATTTCTTCGACTTTTAGGAAGAAAACATGTCAAGCTCATAAGTTTGAAGATCACCTACAAGCTCTTCGAGTTTTATGAAGTCCAAAGCTCCCAAAGAATTCAAAATAGTCACTTTGGAATTAAATCTTTCAGGTTAGGACCTTAAGATTCTCTTGACAACTCTAGTTTCGGGTGTTAGCTCTCCCAAGTTAAATGATGAGTTAACTGTATCAGATAATCAAGGATAAAGATCATCAAAGGATTCCCCCTCCTCTATCCTAATGGTTTCAAGCTGAATAGTGAGGTTTTGGAGTTTGGAAGCATTAACAACAGTAGTTCTCTCATGGATTAGTTGGAGTATATCCCAAGCTTCTTTGGATGTTTCACACGTCATAACACGTCGGAACTCCTCCAGTGTGAACACAAAAAATAAAGTATTTAAACCAAGTGAATTATAATTAGCCAATCTGCTCATCCCAATCCAACTGTCTATGGGTTTAGGGTGCAAGGACATAATTTTATAAATGTCTATTATTAATTAAGTATGTTGTATATCGCTACAACCGTCAAAGAATTATTCAAGATCATACATGCATCAAGACGAATCCGAATATCAAGCTTCTTCAACGTTCAAGTCTCCGCAAGATAAATTTGGTAAAGATTGTATTTTTATTCCTTTACATTTTCACTTGGAGTATTGGGATATTTTTCATAAAATATTTTCTAAGTGTTGGAGCAGAGTTTTTAAATATTTTTCGTCAAAAATAAATTTTTGGAGTTTTTGAGGCGGTGCTTTTACCGAGAAAAATAAAAATAAAATATTTATTGTTAATCTCGTCTGAATGACAGCCTATGTCATTCAAATGATGTGGCTTGTCGCGTGATACTTCAAATGACACTAAGTATCGTTCGAACGACATGCTGCCTTCAAGTATTTATAAATAGGACTCTTCAACTCCGTTTTTCATAAGAGGTATTTCTCATTTTTCCTTCTGCAAACACTACATATCGATAGAACACTTTTAGATTCTTCCTTTTAGGGTTTAAACACCTTGATTTTAATTCACAAAACATCCCAATCTTATGTGAATTGTTTTGGAACCCAAAATACGATCATGTTGATATTGTTCTTGTAGAGAGGGTAAATCTACATCATATGGTTGCGTGTCATTGAGGTTTGCTACGTGTGGATCTTTGCTGAAGATAGAACCGCGTGTTCTTATGGAGTAGCTGCGGTTGTTCCATTGCTGACAACGTCGACCGACACCTGCGGGTATTCATGTGTCAACTGTATTTCATTGTAACCATGTAAGTTGTGATTTACAATTATAATGAAATAAAATATTTTGCCCTTCGGGGATTTTTCTTGAAATTGGTTTCCTTTGCATGTTTATTGATTTATGATTTCAAATCACCTAGATGCATGTGTTAGGGTCTAACTAAAATTTGGGTTTAATTAAAATTGGATTTATTTGAGAAGTCCCATTATTCCGCTGTAGCGCACTTTTACAAATTGGTATCAGAGTGGGTTGCACTAAGTTATTGTGTTTCATCCTGTTTTTCTTAAAAATGGCTTTTGGTGGTTTTGATGATTTTCGATGTCAAATTTTAAAAAAGTCTAATTGGAAAATTCACACGAACTCTTGTTTTAAATCTTCCGTTGAAAACGATTCTGAAAGGTGTTCGGGTTGTGAGTGAGTTGGTCACATGATAAATGAGTGTCCCACAAATTTAAGGAAGAAATTGAATAAACCGACATCTCATGTTTCTACCCTTAGTGATTCGAAAGAAGAAGTTTTTTATGCTTCTAGGCGAGAGCTTCTCACCAGTGTTATTAGTGATAAGAGTGAGGATGGAAGTGTAGATGAGCGTGACTTACAAACCGCTTTCAATGAACTTTATGCTGAATCTTTGAAAACAAAGAAAGAAAATTTGAAATTGAAAGAGCGTGCCTTAAAAATAATAATGTTGTATTAGTTGAAGAACTTAGGGAACATGAGAAAATTTTGAGAGAGAAACTAGGATATGTCAAGGGCGAGAGAGATAGTCTTCGAGGTGTGATGGAGGTTATGAAAAATGATCTTTTAGAGTTTGAGGATTCTAGACGTGTACTTGAGTCGAGGATAGGTGAGCTTGAGAAGAGTTCAAGAGAATTAAAAAGGTAAAATTTGATTTGGAGTCTCGGTCTAAAAAACTAGATAAGATTTTAGGGAATGTCTAAATTAAAGAAGATTGGGGTGGTATATGCATCGATGAGAGTGTTGCACCCATTACCAAAGCCAACCCCACATGTGTGAGAGAGCCTCCTAGGGTTTTTAAGAGATAGTTACCTAGGTTCGTTAGGAGAGAGCCACCTAGGAACATTGTGAGGGAGCCACCTAGGAATTTTAGGAGAGCACCACCTATAAACTTTAGGAGAGGACCGCCTTTAGGTAATGTTCACTGCCCGATTTACACGTGCACACATTGCGATAGGCAAGGTCATCTTATGCGTTTCTGTTTCAAACTTTTAAATGAACTTAGGAAGTTTAATAGAAAAGTAAATTCGATTCCTCAAACCCCCACTTGTCGTTACAAATCTATTTGGGTTAGGAAATAGAATTTAAAGGCGTATGGTCTTTTTGTTCACGACTCTCATTTGCTTGCATGTGATTCACCCCATGTGAGATCGTTTGGTTTATTGTGTTGATATTTGTCATATGCTAGTTGTGCTCCATGATATACTCTTACTAGTGTTATGACTCACATTGTTGTAGTTTACATTGTTTTATGAGTTTCGCTGCTGTTTTTGCACTGTTTTGGATCTGTCAGCACCTTCCAAGTACTTTTTTCAGGAAAAATTTTCACCGGACAACACTGTTTAACATTCTGGACTGGGGCAGGGATTTTTATTTTCTCGTTCGAGGAGCGAGGTCTCATGTCGCGCGAAGCTGTCGTTCTAATGATAAGCGTTTTCGTTCGAGCGACATTGAGTTTCGTTTGAACAACCTATTTAGTTTTCTGCATTTATCTATTTCTGTACCCTGGGATCATATGCTTATGTTTTTGGTACTATTGGGTTATCGTTGTCAGTTTATATACAGTTACTTTTGGTATTTTTGATTAATTGTTAATACTGCATCATTCGGTTAATCACACCTACTTAGATTGATTATTCTATGTGTGATTTAATATTTGCTAGGATAGGATGATGATCATGCCGATATTATGCCTATTTCTAGTGTGTACCATATTTGTATTTATATTTTCCATTTTGATATATTTTTTGAAAAACCAAAAAGATTTTCGTTTTTGAAAAATTTTAGAAAAATACAAAAAGATTTTCATATTTTTTAGGAAAATTGAAAAATCCAAAAAGAGTTTTGTATTTTGTTTAGCACCATATATGAATGAACATTTAGGATGACCAAGTCACAACTTTATTTCATATCCATGTGACTATTTGATAGAGTTATGAGACAATATGTTGTGTCATTCAGGTGTTTTATAAAGTTTGGAGTCTTTGAGATGATATAGTGTTGCTACCTATATGTTTGACTCATTTTGTCCTTTATTGCACACATGCACGGATTTGTTTGACTTTTGTACTTGTCTATCACAAGTTGGTTGAATTTTTCCATCTCAATTCTGTCTATACAACGACCCAAATGCGATAAAACTTGACAAGAAAGTAGTGCATGTTATAAACCGTATGTGAGTTTTTGTGATTTATTTTGAAAAACAGAAAAGGGCTGCAAAATGTACTTCATTTTTCCTTTGCGAAAAAGACACCGTTTTAAAAAGGACCTAAAAAGTGAGGAATTGAAAATTATTCGGGGTCCAATGAGGTTTAAAAGAGCCTAAAAAAATTGAAAGGCAATAAAAAAAAATTATGCCAAAAAGGGCCAATAGGTTTTAGTTTCATCACCTCATAAGAAAAATAAAAAGTATAATCTTTTAATGAGGGAATTTGGATGGAATTTAAAACGATTTGCACGTCCTTGAAAGTCATGAAAAAGCATTAAATAGTTTTGAACGTTATTGGTGTGGAAATCATTTATACTTTGATTTGTTGATATGATTAAGACGATGTCATCTAAATTCAACAATTTTACACCTAAGGATATTTTTTATGTTCACTCGATAGGAGTACACATATGCATCGTGCACATATGACATGATTGAGTTGATTTACCTATTGAAATTGATCACACCCATTCATTCCATTTCCACGATTTGGTCATTTTAGTGTAAATTCATGGTGTGTGATTTTTGTATGAAAATGTAAAAATCAAAAATAGTTTGTGTATCCTTTGAGTATTTCCTCTACATGCGTGTAGTTTGATCCATATTTGTGTTGTTTGTCATGACACTCCATGTTTGGTTTGTTTATTCTTTTCCTTGTCTATTTCGGACAAATAAAAATGAAGAGAATTATGGGGGAGATTTGATTATATTGATTGATATATTCTTATCATTTAAAACTCAATGCGTCACGAAGGTATTTGATTTATCTCATGTGTGTTACAAAAGTGAATATCATTATGATGCACACCCTGATGAGAAAAGCTTTGATATTTGAAGATTGATGAAGATTTTTGAAGAAAAGATTGAAGACTTGCATTTCGAGTACCTTTTCACTTTGGGGTTCATGGGAGGGTATTAGATTTTCATAGGAATTTTTTTTCATAATTCAGATTGTTTTTATTTTGTACCGGCATAGACATAGGGGGAGATTTGTAATTTTACAAATGTTCCTTGTCAATTAAGTATGTCGTATACCGCCACAACCGTCGAAGAATTGTTCAAGATCATACATGCATCAAGACGGATTCGAATATCAAGCTTCTTCAACGTTCAAGCCTTCGCAAGATGAATTTGGTAAAGATTGAGTTTTTATTCCTTTACATTTCACTTAGGGTATTGGTATATTTTTCATAAAATATTTTCTAAGTGTTGGAGCGGAGTTTTTAAATATTTTATGTCAAAAATAAATTTTCGGAGTTTTTGAGGCAGTGCTTTTACCGAGAAAAAGAAAATATTCAATGTTAATATCGTTCAAACGATAACCTATGTCATTCAAACGACATGGCTTGTCACGCGATACTTCAAATGACACTGAGTACCGTTCGAACGACATGCTGCCTTAGAGTATTTATAAATAGGACTCTTCAACTCCATTTTTCATAAGAAGTCTTTCTCGATTTTCCTTTTGCAAACACTGCCTATCGGCATAACACTTTTGGCTTCTTCCTTTTAGGGTTTAAACACCTTGGTTTTAATTCACAAAACATCCCAATCTTATGTGAATTGTTTTGGAACCCAAAATATGATCGTGTTAATATTGCTCTTATAGAAAGGGTAAATATACATCATATGGCTACATGTCATTGAGGTTCGCTGCGTGTGGATCTTTGCTGAAGATAGAACTTCATGTTCTTGTGGAGTAGTTGCAGTTATTCCATTGGTGACACCACCGACTAACACCCGCGATTATTCGTGTGGCAGTTGTATTTCATTGTAACCGTGTAAGTTGCGATTTATAATTATAATGAAATAAAAGGTTTTGCCCTTTGGGGATTTTTCCTGAAATTGATTTCCTTTGCATGTTTATTGATTTATGATTTCAAATCACCTAGATGCATATGTTAGGGTCTAACTAAAATTTGGGTTTAATTAAAATTGGATTTATTTGAGAAGTCGCATTATTCCGCTATAGCGCACTTTTACATAGGGACATAAAGTTCACCTACTAAAATCGTGAGTGGGGTCCACACATTAATAACAACTAACCACGCCAGCGAATCTATAACCTTAAGTGTTGATTTCATAAGCACTTTCCAGTACGTGTAATTAGACCTATCAAACATCGGTGGCCTAGAAAGTGACTAGCCCTGCATATAAAAACCGCTCGGATTCATGCCTTAATAAATTATAGACACCTACTCTGATACCGCTTAAAACTACAACTACATGCAAGGGTTTTAATGTGGACAAGTAAATTATGGGTACCTCATCCATTTATCTTGGCCCAGAAAAGTAGCCTGACTAAGCCCTATCAAGAATAGGGGGAGTCCAGCCCAAACTCCAAAGTCTCACTAATGACTAAATCAGCAGCAACCCATTCAACCCCTAAAATCTCTCAGGAGATATTCTAGGGACCATGGGCTAACGTGGAGGTGACCAACACCCCCACTCTCCGAAGTTTACATATATATATATATATATTGTACCCCAGGGCCGGGGTAAAGGGTATGTAATTGAAAACACTCCCCTGGAGAAAAGAGCAATACAAACAGAAAGCACTACCGTGGACGTAGGCATTTTTTCGAACCACGTATATCTTGTGTCGTGTGTGATTGCAGCTATTCTAATTTTTGTTATTTACTTTTTTTGGTGATCGCATTTGCTTATAATTTGTGTTGAGATTAATTTTCACCACAATTGGCGCCGCCTGTGGGAAGCGATTGTTCTTCCTTTAAGAAAGCCTTCACCAACAAGAACCTAGAATGTCTGGTCACAGCAGTAATGCCCCTCAAGCAGGGGATATTCAAGAGCAACCTATCCCTCGTAGGGTTAGATCTGAAGTTCGACGCTCAAACCCAAGGCCTCGCCCAGAACGGCAAGCCTCAGAAGAAAGTCAGGGAACAGCTAGGTCCACACAAGTCTCCAGACTGATCGATGCCTACGAGGCCAGGCTCCAAGAGTAAGAGGAAGCCACTCATAAGAAGGAAGCCGAGAATGCTCTCCTCAAAAGGAGACTAGAGAAAATGGATACAAAACTCCATTACAATATAAGGCGACATCGTTATCGAACTCCTAGCCCTTAGGCGAGCAGATCTCACAGTCGAGGAAGGAGCCCAAGATATGGATCTCAAAGAATTAAAGGACACTGGTCAGATAATGATTAGTTCGAACAATAACAATCAGCTCACCGTTATAGGAGCCCAAGCCGAGGGAACGATGACATACAAAATTTGGTCCGGAGAGAAATGGACCAACACCCAGCACATCGGGGTGCCAGATCGACCAGAGATCTAGCCAGGCAAGCTCTCAAGACCCAGATAAAATCCCCCTTTTCAAGAATTTCGCAATGCCTAGATTCAAAATTTACGATGGTAAGACTGACTCCATCGACCATATCAGATAGCACAGACAGGCCATGACCCTTTGGAGCCATAAAGACGCACTGATCCTGTCAAGCTTGCATAACGTGGCTCAAAAGTGGTTCAAGAAACTCCCCCATAGATCCATCAGGAACTTCGAATCCCTGGCAGAGCTCTTCACAGATCACTTTATTACCAGTAACTCTCATCTGAAAAGGATGGATGATTTGTGGAGTATGAAGAAAAAGCCTCAAAGACTATGCGAAGAGGTATTGGGAGTTATTCAACGAGGTTGAGGACTGCTCGAAACAGGTTTCCATTGTTTCCTTTAAGATTGGCTTATCCAGTTCCTGCCTCTTACACCAGTCCCTCACTAAGAAGGAGGCCACAACCATCGACGACTTGATGGCTCGTATTGAAAAATATGCCAAAGTTGAAGATGTGACCCATCTCAATGCAAGGAAAATGGTCGCATCAAGTTTTCCAGAAAGGGAAACGACAAAACTGAGAGTCAAAAGAAAGGGAGTAAGAATGGGGGCAAAAGGGGCCCTAAGAATGGGAACAAGAGTGATGCCTCGAAGGCATTTTAAGCAGTAAACACAGTTTTTAGAGAACCGATCTACAAGATTCTGGCAAAGATCAAGGATGAACCGTTCATTAAGTGGCCCAGGAAGAAGGGAGGAGACCCTTCAAAGATGAACAACGCACTAAGATGTGCTTTCCATAAAGAGGGAGGGCACAAAACTGAGCACTGCAAAACCCTCAAGTCTCACCATGAAGAGTTAGCTCAAATTGGACACTTGGGCGAATTTATGGAAAAAAAAGGCAGATAATGTAGCTGCCAGTGGAGATCAAAGGCTCGACAATGTTCTCGAGGAAGACGTCAGCCATGAGTTCACAGTAATTCATAGAGCGCCTGACCTCAAACAGATTAAAGGAAACAAGGCTCGGATGGAAGTCAAAAAGTTTACAGTAGTAATGCAAGCTTTTCAAATTGATCCACCTAAAATGCAAGCAAGAAAGCATCGGCAAGCAGAGGATGTCTATTATAGCAAGAACATTGTGTTCACAGATGAGGACCTAATGGGAGTAAGAACCCACATCATGATGCATTGATCATTACACTCAGGATAGCTAACAATGACGTCTACAGGTTGCTCACCGACCAAGGCAGCTCATTCAAAATAATGTACCTCGACCTGTTCAAGAAGTTGAAGTTAAGTATCGCCGACTTAAAGGAAGCCATTATTCCTCTAGTTGGTTTCATTGGAAAAGTAACCATCCCCTTGAGAAATATTGACTTGCCAGTAAGGGAAGGAAACATCTAAAAAATGATCTAATTTCTCTTAGTCGACATTGATTCACCCTACCAAGCGATCCTAGGTAGAGGATGGATCCATACGATGGAGGTCGTCCCCTCTACCTACCATCATAAGCTCAAATGTGTGACTGAACGAGGAGTGGTGGAGATCCACGGAGATCAGGCGATAGCGAGAAAGTTCTTCATAGCATCCATTCGTCTCAAGTCAGAGAAGAAGGTTGAGAAAGTTAAAAGAAAGAACTAAGAGAAGGAGAGGCTAACGCCCTCCAAATAGCAACTAAGATATGGGAGACCAGGAGTGGAGAATACCAGGCTCCTCCCCTTTGAAAGAGTCGTTGAGGGCCTGGAAGAAGTCACAGCCAGTAGCAGTTTAAGTGAAAGAAAGTTCTTGATTAGAACCTAACTCATCGACCACAAAATGAGGGAATTGGTCACCCACCTCCAAAGAAACCTAGATGCCTTTGCATGGGAGTGATACGACGCAAATATTGTGTATTTCATCCCTCTAACCTACGTATTTTAGCCCCCTCGGGTATCTTATTCCATATATTTATGCTAGTTAACGAGACAACCTCGGATTTCTATGTTAACATGTTTTTCAGGGATTAATTGAGCTTTTATAGGTATTTGGATGCTAAGTGTGAAGTTCGGACGCATTCCGCTCAATTTTCGTACACGATCGCATGTTTAAGGGCAATTTAGTCATCTCACAGATTGGGCACCTGGCCCAACATCTGCACGGAAGTTGTAGCCCTCCTCGCAAGCTTCGCGTGGCAGCGAATGTTGCGCGATTCTGATTCAGAACGAAGAAGTTACGGCGATTGCAGCGGACGAGAATTGCAAACAACCAAAACAGCATGCAGCCTGACTGATACCTGCTTGATCGATCGATCGACCAAAGGGGTTGATCGATCAATCCTTCAGTTTTCCCAAATCGTGGGGAGACAGTGGGCTTCAATTTTGAGCATCTATCGATCGAGCCTAGGGGATCGATCGATCGATCCCCTATTTTTTGAGATATTTTGGGCTTTTCTTTTCTTTTCCCTTTTCTTTTCTAATTTAATTCCACTTACTATAAATACAAATTTTGTTGTAATAATCGGATATTGTAGTTTAGATAGGTTTAGAGGATAGTTTAGCTTAGGGTTTGGGACTTGAGAGCTCTTTTCTTCTTCCTTATATGGTGTGACAACATTTGGGTTTGTAAGATTGTACTTTTATCTTCCCTCTCCTTTAATATAGTTGTATTCCATTATTTTTTGCTTTGTTAATTAGTTTTACAAGATTTCATAATTAGTTTACATGCTTTGATTTACTTGCTTTGTAGTGTAACTTTACCGTGTTTATTTACCGCATTTTCAATATGCTTTCTAGCTAATTTAAATTAGGTTGTGTTTCAATGGAACTCACTTGAGTTGACGCGTTGCTTTGCTTTAGTGATGGAGTTTACGGGTTTATTTTGGGTGCATTGTCCTAGTTATTGCACCTAGGAGATTTGACGGGGCATATCATGTATGTCCCGTGCTTATGACCTTTTGTGCACAATTTTTAGGGTATTTATTGACGCCAAAATCTTATTAGGCTTTTATGCGGATTTAGGGGCGTGACAACCCTTGATTCAATTAACTGCCGAAACGAGATGCATTTGTAATAACTCATCGACCCATGTATCCATTAATTTACACTCGCCTAAATTAATATTTCCCTTTTCGCATCTTTTCCTTTTTAATTTGTAATACACCTTTTAAACTTTTATTCTGGAATATTAAATCATATAAATTCTAGCAACTCGTCTCAGTGGATCTTTCGATACCCGACTTACCGTTGTGCTTGCCCCGCAAGTGTAGTCGTAATTTAGGTTTTTGTATTGAGGAGGTGAACAGAAAAAATAACTTTGCCCTTACACGAGCACACCTTTCGCACTCGATCAAAATGGCGCCGTTGTCGGGGACTAGTTTGTTTTAGACTTTATTTGATTTAGTATTTCATAGTATTTTCTTTCTATTTGTATTATTTTCTAACATTTTTGTAGGACTTCCACATTTGAGCACTTAGAAATGCTTGAATTTCTTGTGCGCGCACCTACTTTGGGGAATTCGCCACTTCGAGCCATTTTTGGGGTAAGCATGTCTTATTCCAATTCTTTCGGTAATCATTGTTATGATTCTCAAAATGCTCGTAATCCTATGACTTTCGGTGAATACTTAGAATCCCAAAGTATTACAAATTCAATATGACTTTGGGCGAGTATAACGAAAGTCAAAATTTAGGTTATTGGAATTTTGATGATGATGATGATAATGATTTTGGGCCTTTACCTCCTTATAATAGGAATTTTGAAACGAATTGCAATAGTTTTCAAAATTCCTATAATAATGAGTTTTCCTTTAAGTTCGATGGTAATTTTCAAAGTTTCCATTTTCATGGATCCGTACCACGACCTATGACATTCGGTGAGGGTTTGCGTATGTATGAGAATAAGAAAATTGAAAATCGTTATCGCGAAGAAAATCGTTTGTGGGAACATGAATTAGATTTATTATTTGAGTCCGAAGACGATTTTGCTTCCGAGACTTTTGAAGTCGAGGAATTTTTTGAACCAAATGAGGACTTTGTGACTACTTTGGAACAAACCATTCTCAACTTTGCCCATTTCATAATAGATATTGAAAGTGATGATGAAAATGACGTAATATCTATTTGCAATTAAATGATTTCTTCTTTGGCCCCCAAAGAAGAATATATCATTGAAAATGATATTATTTCCTTCGAAACTCAATCTTCATGCGATGATAATTCATCTCATGAGTTTGAATTTATTTCATCCCCATTTTCATTCTCTATTATCACACCGTCACAAGTACCCGATGATTCGGTTTCAAACTTTAATGTTTTAAACCTTTTCGCCGATGAGGAGTACTTGCTCGAGTCGCCTTCCATGATCGCATCCGTGCCTTTGTGTGCACCACCTCCCATTCCAATTTCAAAATCTTTGGGAGGATTTTCAGTTTTTCTCAGTCCCCACATGTTTTTGTCACCTATTCAATCCAAACCCTCCATCTTCCCTCCAAAACTTTTAATTGGCGATGGTTCATTTCTTCCGCCTTACACATGCCTTCTGTTGTTCAAACGGAATTCATAATTTTAAGAGGGCATGCTTGTATGTGAGGGTACACCTATTATCCTTTTAAGTCAAATCGTTCTCATGGTGGACCCTCAGTTATTTAGACTTTTAGTGTACAGTTAGTGTAAAGCCTAAATAGTAGGTTGTATATAGTGAGCTTTTTATTCTTTCTTTCTTTTTATTTTAGTCTAGTGTAATTAGTCAACTTTTTGTTATTTATTTTTTCTATGCTCGATAATAACATGTTTTGTAGAATCATCAGACTTGCACTTTTCGGAGATCGCTCCATTTTGGGTAATATCGCTCGTTTCCTTCTTAAACTTGGTTCTTAATTCACATTGAGGACATTGTCAGGTTTTAAGTTAGGGGGTGTGGGATATTCTATCCATTCATTGGTAGTGTCCATGTTTTTACTCGCATGTTAGTTACTTAGTATGCTTTTCTTAGAAAAATTCAAAAATTTCAAAAATATTCTTTCTTTTTTCTCCTTTTTGGGGCATTTTTGCCCTTGTTTCCGATGATAAATTTCAATAATTGCCCGATCCAATAGACTACCCAATGATACATGTTCTCGATTTTAGAAGTTAATAGACTTTAGTCTCACTTATTGATATTATGAATAACTTCATGAATTAAACTTTAATTCCATGAGCACATGCACTTTCCATGTTCTATTGATTTGGTTTAAGATTTTTATAACTCGGTAATATTTTGTTGCATTGTATATACTTACACCGAGTAAGCTTTGTACCTTTCATCATTTGTGAGTGTATACACTATTCTTTTCTCATTGAAAACGTTGAATTGGTCGGTAATCTCTCTATTCTGTCATTTAATCATTCACTAATTGAGTTCATACTTGAAATGTGTTACTTGATCATGATTTTCATATATTGTTTTGACTCGAGAATTGCGTAAACTTTGTGAAATGATCATAGGCCATCTTTGTTATATCACCCATATTATCCTTGACCTCACCTTATATGTTTGCCCTCATCAACCCCTTTGAGCCTAAATATTAGCCTTTAGTTTCATAACCCAATTACCGTAACCAACTCTAAATTGGAGTTTTAGCCCATACACACACCTTCCATACCTTTGTTTGGAATGTTACTTGGCATTGAATATTATGGTTGTGTCGGTTGCAATTTAGGCATATGAGAGTGAGAAAAGTAAAGAAAAGAGAATGTGAAAAAGAGATGAAAAGGAGAAAGCAAAAAGCAAAAGAAAACAAAAGAAAACATGAGAAAAAGAAGAAAAGGAAAAGAAAGAGAAAGCTTTAAATGTTGTACAGTGTTCAATAAGCTTTGATTACTCTCCCCGATGATATATCTAATGCCTTTTGGAACTTGTTTTCCAATTTTGATATTTCCCGCATTTTCCCATTATCTCGAGTTTTCATCCCGAACACTTTGAATCCGTACATACATTCCCTTCATTTCGTACCCTAGCCTATCCTACATTACAACCCTATACAAGTCCTATGTCATCTTAGGTTGATGTAATTCAAAAGTCATAATAGTTTTGATAATCTGTGAAAATACATTTCGCCTCCTTTAATGTGCGGTATCTTTCATTGAGATTATAATTTTTCATTTTATATATATCGTTATTCTTTTGTGATATGTGTGCAGCCTAGTTTCCATTTACATTTACTCTTTATCCCGCATGTTCTGTGTGTTACCTCCCTGTTTCAAGTAAATTTCATTCGATGAGTGTGATGCCCATGAGGATTGAATGCATGCTTGATTTATTTAGTATCCGGTTTATATAAATTTTTGCCAAATCACACTTTGCATGTGCTCGCTCCCCCTCCCACATTTTAAAGTTTCAATTCTATGACGTACATTCTATAATGTTAATAATTTCGGACTTTCGTTTGAATTCGTTCAATTTGCTAATAATGCGTATGAAATCCTTTTCGCTATTTTTAGGCTTGTCGCATGTTGCTTCGGGCATATTTTGAGGAAACCATTTGATGTTTGTGGGTATCATCCCTAAAAACCCTCACGAAACGATACTCATCCACCAGGGTAACCTGGGGGTTTAACGGCTTATTGCATATGATAAATGCAATCAAATCTCCCGTGAAAGTGGCCTTTTGCTTTTATACCATACTTTTGTACTATCTCCTGCTTTTGGTTTGCTTGTAGTTCTTGTTGCATCCTATTTCGTTACTAGGGACTAGCAATGTGTAAGTTAGGGGGTGTGATCCGACACAAATATTGCGAATTTCATCCGTCGAACCTTCGCATTTTATCCCCCTCGGATATATTATTCCCTATAATTATACTCGTTAACCAGACAACCTCGGATTTCTACATTAACATGTTTTGCAGGGGTTAATTGAGCTTTTATAGGTATTTGGATGCTAAGTGTGAAGTTCGGATGCATTCCGCTCGATTTCCGTACACGTCGCACGTTCAAGGGAAATTTAGTCATTTCACAGATTGGGCACCTGGCCAACATCTCCACGAAAGTTGTAACCCTCCTCGCAAGCTTCGCGTGGCCATGAATGGTGTGCGATTACGATTCAGAACTAAGAAGTTACGGCAATTTCAGAGGACGAGAATTACAAACAACCAAAACAGTATGCAGCCTGGCTGATACCTGCTTGATCGATCGATCGACCAAAGGGGTCGATCGATCGATCCTTCAGTTTTTCCAAATTGTGGGGAGACAGTGGGCTTCAATTTTGAGCATCGATCGATCGAGCCCAGGGGATCGATCGATCGATCCCCTATTTTCTGAGATATTTTGGGCTTTTCTTTTCTTTTCCCTTTTCTTTTCTAATTTAATTCTACTTACTATAAATACCAATTTTGTTGTAATAATCAGATATTTTAGTTTAGATAGTTTTAGAGGATAGTTTAGCTTAGGGTTTGGGACTTGAGAGCTCTTTTCTTCTTCCTCATATGGTATGACAACATTTGGGTTTGTAAGATTGTACTTTTATCTTCCCTCTCCTTTAATATAGTTGTATTCAATTATTTCTTGCTTTGTTAATTAGTTTTACAAGATTTCATAATTAGTTTACATGCTTTGATTTACTTGCTTTGTAGTGTAACTTTACCGTGTTTATTTACCGCATTTTTAATATGCTTTCTAGCTAATTTAAATTAGGCTGTGTTTCAATGGAACTCACTCGAGTTAACGCATTGCTTTGCTTTGGTGATGGCGTTTACGGGTTTATTTCGGGTGCGTTGTCCTAGTTATTGTGCCTAGGATATTTGACGGGGCATATCATGTATGTCCCGTACTTATGACCTTTTGTGCGCAATTTTCAGGGTATTTGTTGACGCAAAAATTTTATTAGGCTTTTATGCGGATTTAGGGGCGTGATAACCCTTGATTCAATTAACTGTTGAAACGAGACGAATTTTTAATAACTCGTCGACCCATGTATTCATTTTATACAAATTAACTCGGGTGAGGGATATTCGACGCAACCTATAGTTTTACTCGCTTTGTTAATCTAGTTTAATTGACACTCGCCTAGATTAATATTTCCCTTTTTTGCATCTTTTCCTTTTTAGTTTGTAATACACCTTTTACAATTTTATTCTGGAATATTAAATCATATAAATTCTAGCAACTCGTCTCTGTGGATCTTTCGATACCCGACTTACCGCTATGCTTGCCCCGCAAGCGTAGTCGTAATTTAGGTTTTTATATTGAGGAGGTGAACAGAAAACAACGACTGTGCCCTTACACGAGCACACCTTTCACCCTCGATCAAAATTGAAGCTCTTGTCGTTTTGCCTACTCAATACAAAAAAATCTAAATTTCGACTACACTTGTGAGGCAAGCACAGCGGTAAGTCGGGTATCAAAAATCCACAGGGATGAGTTGCTAGAATTTATATGATTTAGTGCTCCGAAATAAAAGTGTAAAAGGTGAATTACAAACTAAAATGAAAAAGATGCGAAAAAGGGAAATGATTAATCTAGGTCAGTGTATTGAAACTAGATTAACAAAGCGAGTAAAACTATAGGTTGCATCGAATATCCCTCACCCGAGTTAATTTGTATAAAATGGATACATGGGTCAACGAGTTATTACGATTGCGTCTCATTTCGACAGTTAATTAAATCAAGGGTTGTCACGCCCCTAATTCCGCATAAAAGCCTAATAAGATTTTGGCGTCAACAAATACCCCGAAAATTGCGCATGAAAGGTCGTAAGAACGGGACATACATGATATGCCCCGTCAAATTTTTGAGGAGCAATAACTAGGACAACGCACCCGAAATAGACCCGTAAATGCCATCACCAAAGCAAAGCAATGCGTCAACTCGAAAGAGTTCCATTCAAACACAACCTAATTTAAATTAGCTAGAAAGTATATTAAAAATGCGATAAATAAATGCGATAAATCTACCTAGAAAGCAAGTAAATCAAAGCATATAAACCAATTATGAAAGCTTGTAAAACTAATTAACAAAGCAAGAAATAATGGAATACAACTATATTAAAGGAGAGGGAAGATAAAAGTACAATCTTACAAACCCAAATGTTGTCACACCGTATGAGGAAGAAGAAAAGAGCTCTCAACTCCCAAACCCTAAGCTAAACTATCCTCTAAAACTATCTAACCTACAATATCTGATATTTACCACAAAAAAGTCTTATATACTAAGTGGAATTAAATTAGAAAAGAAAAGGGAAAAGAAAAGAAAAGCCCAAAATATCTAAAAAAATAGGGGATCGATCGATCGATCCCCAGAGCTCGATCGATCGATGCCCAAAAATCCAGCCCACTGTCTCTCACGATTTGGCAAAATAAGAGGGATCGATCGATCGACCCCTTTAGTCGATTGATCGATCAAGCAGGTATGAGCCTCCTGCATGCTGTTTTGGTTGTTTGCATTTCCCATCCACTGAAATCACCGTAACTTCTTCGTTCTGAATCGAAATCGCGCACCGTTCATAGCCACGCGAAGCTTGCGAGGAGGGCTACAACGTAGGTTCAAGGGCTACAACATGTTAACATAGAAATTCGAGGTTGTCTAGTTAACGAGCACAAATATAGGGAATAAGATACCCTAGGGGCTAAAATGCGTAGGCTCAAGGGATGAAATACGTAATATTTATGTCCTATCAGGGAGCCTTACGAGCTCCCTAGAATTGATCCGAACATCACTTGTCATCGACTGCACGTCGATCCATCTTTCAAACCAATAGCACAGAAAGCTCGTCGAACTGCTCCGGAAGAAGCCAAGGTAGTGGAGAAGGAAGTTGAAAAACTACTGGACGCAGGATCCATATGGGAAGTCCAGTTCCCCAAATGGCTATCCAACCCAGTGGTTGTCCCTAATAGCAACGGAAAGTAGAGAGTCTACATCGATTTCACCGATCTCAACAAGGCATGTCTTAAAGACAGTTTCCCCCTCCCAAAGATTGATTAGTTGATGGATGCCACTGCAGCACACGAAAGGATGAGCTTCCTCGACGTATACTTCAGGTATCACTAGATCCCTCTGCATGAGCCATATCAAGACAAAATAGCATTTATAACCACAGTTGGGTTATATTACCATTACCAGCGGCTGGTCACCAAGATGTTCAAAGAATAATGGGAAGCACTATGGAACTCTACATCGATGACATACTCGTCAAGAGCAGGCTTAAAGAAGACCGCCTCTCTGACCTATCAAGGACCTTCAAAATCCTCAGGAAGTATCGAATGAAGCTCAACGTAAGTAAATGCTTCTTCAGCTTCCAGTCTGGAAAATTCCTTGGGTACTTGGCCAGCAAGAGAGGTATTGAGGCTAACCCAGACCAAATTGATGCCATTAACAGGGTGCAGCCCCCCATACGATAAGAGACGTGCAGAAGCTCACGAGGATGCTCGCCTTCCCAAATCGGTTCATCTCTAAGTCTTCCGAAATGTGCCAGCCATTCTTCCAGTTATTGAAGAAGAGCAAAGATGTGGAGTGGAACAATGACTGCTCGAGGGCATTAGAGGGGATCAAAGCTTACCTCAACAAATCGCCCTTGCTCGTAATCCCTCAAGATAATGATTCTCTATACCTTTACCTTGTAGTATCCAATCATGTTGTAAATTCTGCACTGGTATGCGAGAAAATGAGGATCCAATACCCAGTCTATTACGGGAGCAAGACTCTTTTTGACACCGAACAACGATACCTACCACTAGAAAAACTCATATTTGCGCTAGTGGTAGCCTCAAGGAAATTTAAACACTACTTCGAAGCCCACTCCATCATCGTACTTACATCCCACCCTCTAAAAGCAGTCCTAAGAAAAGTATACCTTTTTGGAAGACTATTAAAGTGGTCGATCGATCTTGGGAGATTTGACATTCAGTTCCAGCCGAGGAATACCATCAAAGGGCAGGTCCTCGCTGATTTCATTACAGAGTTTATAGGAGAACACCCTTGCGACCAACCCCAAACTATTCATCAGAATGAAGATCCCCCAGCATCAGACATCTGGAGACTATTCGTTAATGGAACCTCCAATTCCAAAGGGGCGGGAGTAGGCATCGTTATAATTACCCCTGAAGATGCAATACTCGAGCAAGGAATCAAGCTTGGATTTGAAGCCTCCAATAATGAAGCAGAATACGAAGCACTGATCACGGGCCTATAAAAAACACAAACGCTCAGAGCAAAGTGACTCCAAGTGTTCGGTGACTCATAGTTAGTCTCCAACTAGATAAGTTGTGATTTCAATGCTAGAGACGAGAGGATGGCAGCTTATCTTGCCACTGTGAAAGAATTGATGGCCAACTTTGAACAAGTCAGCGTCCAGCAGTTTCCCAGAGTATAAAATAACCATGCTGATTCCCTAGCAGCCTTAAGCTCAGCGATCAACTCTGACTTGAGAAAGACATTTCAGATTGATTTCCTTGCCCAGTAAAGTATCAACGAGCTGCTGAGCGTGGGGCATGTTCTCCAGATTGAGACAACCCCTAGTTGGATGGATCGCTTAAGGGATTATTTGAAGGATGGTGCGCTACCAGCAAATAAGAAAACTACTCACCAGATAAGAGTCAAAGCTGCTCACTTTCACTTGTCTTCTGAAGGCAAACTATACAAGAGATCTTTCACTAGCCCCTACCTCCAATGCGTTCATCCAAAGGACGTCGAGCGAGTCCTTCATGAACTCCATAAGGGAATCTATGGAAGTCACATTGGGGGTAGTTCGCTAGCTTTTCGAGCAATGAAAGAAGGCTACTGGTGGTCGTACATGCAGAAAGACGCTAGAATCTATGCTCAAAAATGCAAAAAGTACCGACTTCATGCACTTATGGTTCACCAGACAACTAGCGAACTGAAGTCACTTACCAACCCATGGCCTTTCGCCCAATGGGGTATGGACATCATGGGCCCTCTACCTACCGCAGCCGGTAATCGTTAGTATCTATTGGTCGCAACAGACTACTTCACCAAATGGATAGAATCAGAGCCACTGGCAAACATTAGAGACGCGGACATGATAAGATTCATATGGAGGAACATTGTCACTCATTTTAGGATCCCCGAGACTATCATCACTGACAACGGAACCCAGTTTGAGAGTGGCCTTTTTTAGGGTTTCTACAGTAACCACGGGATTAGGCACTACTTCAGCTCTGTGGCATATCCTTAGACCATGGGATTAGGCACTACTTCATCTCAAGATTCTAACAAAAAAGTGATTGATGGGTTGAAAAAGCGTTTGGAGTGAGCCAAGGGAGCATGGGTAAACGAACTACCCCACATCCTATGGGCTTAACACACCACCCCACGGCGAGCAACTGGAGAGACACCATTCACACTGACGTATGGGATGGAGGTAATTATCCCTTTAGAAATTGGCCTCCCTACTATAAATACTTCCCTAGTCGACTAACGAAAGGAGTTGGCTCTAGTGAAACTAGCAGCCTATCAGCAACATATAGCAAAGCACTATGACAAAAAGGTTAATCCAAGAGCATTCTAGGTTGGGGATTGCGTCCTAAGGAAACTTCTTGGCAGTGCTGCAAAACCATCGGATGGAAAGCTAGGACCAAACTTGGAGGGGCCATTCAAGGTGATAAAAGATGACCTATAAGGAGCCTACCACTTAGAAATGCTGGAGGGCAGGGAGATACCTAGAGCTTGGAATGCAGCCAATTTGAAGAAATTCTACTTCCAGTTATATGCTCCTCTCTTAACATACAAAACTAAGATCATGAGAAACTTATTAAAGAAGCGTCAATGTGTAATGACCCTCCTCAGGCATTCGTCAACAAATATGAATGGCATCCTAGCTTGCCCCTGGCAATATATGAAGCCCTACAGGGGACCCTTAGGCAACATAGGCCAACCCAGGTTGGTCGCTAACATTGTTTGGCTCAAAAATTTTGCTCGGATAGAACATCTAATGCCAGGTGTATCCTCGCTATTGCCTCACTTAGGCCTAAGGAAGTGTGACGACATAACCTAAAAGGTAAAGTAAGGCATAATGGTACATTAAAAGCATACTGGACTGGGGGGATACTCACTCAATAACAAACTATGCCTAAATTAAATCTAGTCGGCTGGAAGAGCCCAAGATAACGGAACAAGAAATCAATGAAGTAAAAAATAACACAACACATGTTTAGTCGGCATATCGCCCAAAACATAACTATTTTATTGCATAATTACATATAAAAGAGTTATATATGTTAAGTAATTTAAACCCTAATGAGAACTAGGTCACTGAGCAAAATAGTCAGCCACTCGCGCTCTTCGGCCATCATCTGGGTGAGGAGCTAATTCCTCCTCGACTTTGTCTGAATTTGGTTCCACGAGCTGTCTTGGGATCACATCTATGGGAAACTATCGATCATCCCTTCTGAATGGGTTCGGCATCAAAGTTGAGGGAGAGATCTCATGTCGATACCAGAGAACAGAGTTCCTAGGGACTTGTAACTCCCTAAGAGCACTCAACCACCCTCTTATGAAAGCTAACTCCTCAACCTCCTTTAACTTCGTTAGAGCATCAGTCCCACCCTGGTCGTAGCCATCAGCCCACACCTGTCGAGGACCTTTCTTGAACAGATGCTTCAGTAAGGTGACATCTCTTTGAAGACCAACAACTATCACATACGCCGTGCAAACATCACCTCGTAGTTCAGTAATCTCCCTAGCTGAACCACTATCCTCAGTAAGAGCTCGCCGACCAGTCGATGAAGAGGAACCATGTAAAACTCAACAGGCAATGCTCGGTGCATTCTCCCTAAGTCACGAGACTTCCCTCCTTAGAGCATCATTTTCCTCTTGAAGGTCCTCTCCAACTTGATTGATCTCAGAAGCATCCAGAAGCTTAGCCTTCAGTGCATCCACTTCTTCTTGAACAGAAGCGTTGACCTCCTCCATCTCCTCAAGCCTATCTTTCAGCTTGGCAATAAATTCTGACTGGTCTTTATAGTCTTGATTCCTTGATCTAAGAGACTTATAGATTTTTACAAAGGCACAGCAAACTCAGTTTCTCACATCGGGAACAAGAATTTTTTCTAGGTGAGTGGTAGCAAGAATATATTCCTCAATATCGATAAGCTACAAATCATACGAGCATTAAGAATAAATAAATCAGTATATGAAGAGGAACGAAACTTCATTTCATTAAAATAAAAATAGTTCGAGTACATCAACGAGAAAAAATAAAGATACAAAAATACAAAGGCTCCCTAAGAAGACTAGCTGGAGACCTTAGTCTATTTTGAGGATGCTAGTTGCTTCCCCTTATCCACTGCAGCCCCAGGTGCACCTCCTTCAGATGGATCACTCACCATTCCCTAATCAAGGGGAGCATCAGTAACAGTGGTTGGGATAGCTGGGACACCTTCATTGCAGCAGGATAAGGCACCCCATCCACAACAAGCATGGGGCCAGGGTCATTCTCGTTAAAGAGGGAGAATCAATATCCACCTCGGCAGCAAGCAAAGCCCTATCCCAACCCTTCTTGAAGTTAAGATGGCTGATGTAGCCGATTTGAGTCTCAGCATCCTCGTATGCTGTGAGCCACCCAACATTGTACAAGCTCTCCTTGAGGGTGGCATCCTCAGATTCTAGCATCTTCATCTTCTCGATAAGCTTTTTTTTCTCCTTAACCACCACCATCTTGCTCATACAGACCAACTCGTAAGACTACCTCATCTCCCCTAGCTCCTTGGACGTTGCCTCATTTTCTTTTTTAGCTTTTGCCAAGGCAAGATCAAAAGACTTCTTAGCAGCACTGGCGGCCTTCAGGCTCGCCTCTAACTCAAGATTTTTCCTCGCCAGCTCATCGCAGCTACGATAAAGGATGGTGAAATTAGATACGAACTGCAGAGAGAAAGAAAACATTTAGTGAAGAAGGTATTGAAAAGAACTACAAGAGTAGAGAAGTAAGAATAGACTTACCAAGGTTATCCCTTGACTTGCCTTTAGGGTTAACTAGTCGGTCCCTATACTTGAAAACCTCTGGCGATCAGCTGGCAAGACTGCTCTCTCGAGCACCACTGGAGCCAGCTGAGGGGAAAGTGCAACAGAAGCCCCCTTATCTAGAGCAGACACGGGAACCAGAGATTGCTCCATCTTCATCCTTACTTCTTTTATCCTCCTTTCTTCCTCTCTCTCCTTCTTGTTCATCTCTTCCTCTTTATTTCTCCCTCTCTCTCTCACCAATGCCTCCTCTTTCTTCTTCCTCTCCTACTCATGAGCTACAATCTGGGAGTCAGTGGCAGTATCCCCACTCCCAGACTTCTGCTTCTTCAACCTGCGAGCAAGCGTTACATTGTCCTCATCATCATCCTGGATTAATTTTTTTCTAGGAGGGGTTATAGTCTCTTCGCTGGAGCTATCTGAATCCTCTGAACTCTCTGAACCCTCTGAACCCTCCTCCGAATTAGAGGATCCTTCATCACTTGAACTCTCTTCGCTAGAGTCACCTTCAACTCCACCTCGGTCAGCCCTCACGCTGTCTTCACCATAGCTGCTCTCCTCTTCGCCCAGCTAGATTGGTTCAGATGCAACCTCTTCTATGATATCAAGGTGAGGGCTACTATCAACAAGTCAGGTGATGAATTTAGACCCAATATTCTTGAACTCTAAAAGGAATGCAGTTGATCGCGGATGCTCGTCGTCAGCCAATTATTCCCTGATCCTCCAAGCTTTGATTGGCTCAGAAACTCGAATTTCGTGGAGTGCAGGTTCCAAGTTCTTTATCTTCACTGAAAAAGGAAAAAATGAAAATATAATAAATATAGTATACTAATAGAAAATCAATGAGAAGAGCAAAAGCTATGTCTACCTATGTACTCTCCCCGTAAAAGGGAATTATAGGTCCCCTGTACCTTGCTCCCTCAGTTTGAGGAGGGAATTGCTAGTTCCTGGCAATAAGACCTTCTTGCCAATAGTCCTTATGGGAATCAGATAGATTGACTACCAACACCCTATTAGGACTCCTAGCTTTCAGATAGAGGATACCAGAGCTTGTTCGAGAGAAGGTATATCAATAACAAATTTCAGTAAGACCAAAATTGGTGACATAGAGCTAATTGATCTTATGTACACCATCCACAATTTTCCAAACGTTTGGAGAACATTGGGTAGGAACTATATAGAAAGAACTAAAGAAATACAAAAATAAGCAAGGAAGATAGAAAGACAACAAAGAGCTTGAAGATGAAAGGAGAGACCTATAAGTGAGAAAACGCAATTATAAGCTGGAGAAATCTTGAGAGTGCAAAGATTTTTGAAGCGACGTCAGAAATGGCCTCTTCAAACAAATTTAAACCCTGTTAGTGATGACGCATGGAGAAGGAAGTGAATCTTCCGCCTAAATTTACTTGGGAATGATGTTTCACTCCCCAAAGCATCTTGCAATTCACAAAAATGCTATCAGAGTTATTATTTAAAATTATTGAGCCCAAATTGTGACCCAAAAATTTTAGGGGAAATTGTGGGTACCTTATCCATTCATCTTGGCCCGAAAAAGTAGCCTGACTAAGCCCTATCAAGAATAGGGGGAGTACGGACCAAACTCCAAAGTCTCACTAATGACTAAATCAGCAGCGACCCATTCAACCCCTAAAATCTCTCAGGAGATATTCTAGGGATTATAGGCCAACGTGGAGATGCCCAACACCCCACTCTCCGAAGTTCATATATATATATATATATATATATATATATATATATATATATATATATATTGTACCCCTGTCCATGGGCAAAGGGTATGTAATTGAAAACACTTCCCTGGAGAAAAGAGCAATACAAACAGAAAGCACCACCGCGGACGTAAGCAATTTGTCGAACCACGTATATCTTGTGTCGTGTGTGATTGCAGCTATTCTAATTTATGTTCTTTACTTTTTTTTGGTGATCGCATTTGCTTATAATTTGTGTTGAGATTAATTGTCACCACATAAATAAATGCCAATTTTTAAAGTTTTTCAAATTTAAATTAAACTAAACAAATTAACAAAATTAAAATTTAGCATTGATTAAACAAAAGTTGTGATAAACAGATTAACTAGTTTTATCTTAATCTAAACATGTGAGTATAGTAGATAAAATAAATCAATCACACAACCCCCAATGTACGAGGAAACCCAAATGGGAAAAACCTCGGACGATTCAGCCGCGTAAATTTCACTATGTACGAAATTACACAAGGATATGATAAAATACTTACACAACTGACTCGACGCCCACATTAGCCTTGGCGCTCTTCGCTCTTTCTACCAGTGCACAGTGACACGGAGGAGTCCACCTATGAAGATGACACACCGTGTGAGTCCACACATGTCTCGGTGTTTACAAATACATGCTCACAAAACGTCAACGATTTGAACGCAAAGTCCACCACTTTAAACAGTCACGCACACGGAGTCCCCCGTGTGTAAACAACAAACAAGTACGAAGTCCACCACACAAAATAAGTACTCAATAAGATGAAGGGTAAAATTTTGGTTCACAAAACAAGATCTCAAAGCATATATAAAGATGAAACTTGGACCTTAAACTAGTTGGGTTAAACTAGGGTTTTGGAGGCTCTTGGACCTAAATAGGAAAATAATTTCGCTAATTACTCTTATTAAAAACTGATACATAGAAAACGCATTTTTTGAGGTGATAAGTTTTTTTGAGATGTCGTTCGAATGGAAATAATTGGTTATTCGAACGAAAATACTAATCTCGTTTGAAAGACATCATGAACTTCATTCAAACGTTTTTCAAACGAGCTTTGAACGAAGTTTATCTTGTAAAAAGCATAATTTCGTTTGATACTCGCTAGAAGGTCGTTTGAATGACTTTCAAATTATCATTGGAACAACCATAAACATTCATTCAAACAAACTTAGGAATTTTGTTCGAACAGACTGTTCATAAAAATGATAGTTTTCTATAAAAATATTTTTTTATGAAAAATAGCCTCAAATAAACTTTTAAAACACACCCAATGAAAAATATGAGGATTAATATATATATATATATATATATATATATATTCATACCTTGTGAGATCCTTGAATATTGAAGACGAAACGATGCACTAAATACAACATGATGATGTAGACGCTCTATCTTGGCCACTATAATCTTCAATCAAGCACGTCATAGACTTGAAATGTCAACACACTTAGGTCCTAACCTATGACTCAAAGGTTTTATCCAAACGCAAAATCAGCCAAAACATACAAATTAACTCGATTTTGTTGTAAAATAGAGGGAACACACAGAGATAATTTAGTGGGAGTGAGTCTTTCATTTCATTGATAACATTGGGTGTAGTTTTTGTTGTACAAAGCCATATGAGGATCCTTCTATTTATAGGATATAGAGAGGCATCCCAAAAGACAAGAATGTGAGTGGACATCCACCCAAAAGACAAAAGCCACATTATTTAACACTCCCCCTTAGATGTACACCATTACCATCATTCAATGATTATTGCCTCATTAAAACCTTACTAAGGAAAAACCCAGTGGGAAAAAAACCAAAGTGAAGGAAAAAGAGTACAACTTCCTGTGATCATTGAATTGGTGTTGGATGCGCTTAGTGTTGCCTCATTAAAACCTTTAACTAGAAAACCCAATGGGAAAAAACCTAATTAAAGAAAAAAGAGTACAACGCGCATATGTCCAAAATATTATGTTCTTAGATTCTCCCCCTGATCAAATGCTCCCCCTGATTGGATACTGCCCTTAATTACGATATTTCTCTGATGATTGAGTCGATGCATATCAGTCTTATATACAACCTTCTGAAATGTTGCTTTAATATGGTGAATAGATTTGGTCCACTGTTACTTCAATTTCATGTTTCTTCATAATATCGACTTCCATAAGATTTGGGTAAAGAGAGATGAACATTTCACTTTATCATATCTATTTGACTTCAATGGCATAACTCTTTCGAAGTTTATGTGTTGCATAACTCTTCTTAAATTCATGAATGTGGAAGAAAAATCTCCTTCTTATGTTGTTTAAGGAAAGTAATAAGTTCTTTGATTGTTCCTTTTAAGGATTCCAGAGATAACCTGCATCTATATAACTAACTGGACATAGATGGTTAGATATAAATATCATATGATATGATTGATATTAGTCACATGCTATGCATGTCAATGGTAATGTATTTCTTGCCAAGATATTGACTGCAATTATAATATCTAGTATCATGCATGTCATGTATATCAATATACTAATAACGTACATGTATGGTACTTCTAGACCAAATACTATAATAACATGCACATATGGTACTTCTGGACCAAATTTGTAATTGTCATCCTCTTTAGGATGATATGGATAATTTAATATCCAAATACCAGAGACCATGGGTATAATAAAATTGTATGCTTAATATATGTTAAAGCATTGCAGGACTTTTCAATCCTTTTGACTAATGGATACGAGTTTAACATAAACTGTGCTCGATCTGCAGGCCGAGACAATAATTAGTTATCCCAAGGTCATTCATTTTTTAATTTCTTATTTGGATATTTTACATTTCAATTGAACACTTAAAGAGAACATCCATTTAAGGATATTTCAGTTGAGCTCTTCAGGAGCACATCCATTACGGATATTTTTTTTCATTTCAGTTGAGCTCTTCAGGAGCACATCCATTAAGGATATTTTATAATAGCACATTTGCATATATGATTGTTTTATACCCTAAGACAAATATTTACTAAGACGGTTGTACCTATATTCATTTGGATTGCCTGTTGTACAATGAACGTCTTTTTTGTCTAAGTCCCGTATATATAAGGAATTATAATATTCACGAGTCTCACATAATATATTTTAAAAAACTGCTAAGCTAGTCAGATATCTGAAAGTACTTATGGCCGAAACGGGATGGTATGTTCTTATGTAATTAATTTTATTTCTTTAGCAAACTTTGTGCCATAAATCATGCACTTTTGGTGAGTTTTAACACTTCACATTCTTATAAACACCCATTCGTAACCTTCAAGGTTAACATAATTTGGGGTTTCTACTATAGGTCCAAATATACCACGTATATTAAGATACTCGAATTATGCCATCATGGCATTTTCACAATTTGGCCAATATATTATTTACTGACATTCATTCATAGTACGTGGATTTGTAGTATCATTGCCCTTTGATTTTTGTGTAGCTACAACATATAAAATTATATCATCATTTATCATCTTTGTTTATCCCACTTTTCTCTTGTGTATCTATAAAACATAGAGATCTTATTTAATATTAGGTACCTTTGCCAACTTCAAGGGCTTTATAGTCACTTCAGGGACTTGTGTCTTTTCATAGATAATAGCCTCTTCTGGACTTTTTGAGAAAGTGGATATTTTGTTCATAACTTCTTCTGGAGCGTTACGTATAACCTCTTCTAGAGCGTTATTTGGGCATGTTTTTATTTAATCTCCACTTCCAAGGAGTCAAATAGTTGGGACCTATAGGTTTGCCACGCTTCTGGCGTGCAATGAATTAATGCTGCCAGAATTTATTTTATCCTTCTGGGATAATGATTTTGGCAAGCACATTTGTAACTAGTACATGTGACATTTGATGTTACAATATATTTTTTCACATCATTTTCTCATTGAGCGAGACAAGGAATTATATGAGACAAACTGGAAGCATTCCACGATAATTCTTGTCGTTCTTCAAGAACGAACCGTTCTTTAAAAATAATTTGTACTTCTGGTACGTTCTATCCTCCCCCTAATGACAAGAATAGTGTCTAATCGAAATAAAATTACACATATACCATAAACATTGTACTTATCAATGGTTCAATAGATGGTGAATTATAAGGGCCATATATACCCTTGTGATAAATATCATTTCCATGCAAGACATCTTATGAATAACAAGTGAGGTGACCAAAATGGTCATTGTATAATAATAAATAATTGAACCATGGAGTAGCAGGCTCATGACAAAGTGCAATTTTACCATATTAAATATTGTATAGTATAATCCCTTGAATAATGTAATGATTGTGTGCTAGTGTAAGCTTTTGGCTTCTAACACTAGAAGTAATGCAAAATTACTTTGCACGATTTATTTCCATATGACACCCATGTATACTCATGCCCATAAAACAAAGCAAATTACTTCAGGAATTACTTTCATATGATGGGAGGGTACTATATAACAACAACATATGTGCTCTTCTAGAGCCTTAGGTTTAACTATGGTTGAAACCTTTACCATATTATATACAAGTCTGGAAAAAAAAACTTTGGTTTTTCATAATAGCATGAGTTGTTTAATATCTTCTGGACAAATGTGATCACATGATGACCGTTCACAATAGTCACTTTAACATTCAAGATTATAATAAAGAGATGCTCAAGAATACAGTAATATATTCTATGATCAATTTTTTTTTTATTAACCAGACTTTAAGAATTGAAAGTATTTAAAAAAAAACTTTGGGTTGATTAGTAATGAATCAAAAGTTCAGAATCTTATGATATATGAGAGACTTCAAGGTCAAATTGAAGAAACTCTAGGTTTGTAATATATAAGAAGGCCCACTAAAATAATTATGACAAATATTTCGTTTTGAAATGTAATGAGAACTTAAGGTTATCTATTTAATGTCACATATATATGAATCTTAACTCACAAAGTGCCTAGTGATAATTATGTATAAAACTTTAAGGTTTTATCATTTGTATATGAGAACTTCCGGTTCTACATAAATAGTTGAGTTTCAAGTTCAATATTATTAATGTCGAAGGACAATAAATTCTCGACCCATTTGTATCAAAAATTCAGATTTGATTAGGGGATAAAAATATTTGATAAGCTTTGAAATAAGTGCTAAATAATTTTTATTAACTCTGACCAATAACAATCCATCCTCTTTATTAAAAAAATGAAGGGCTTAATTTTTCACAATTTCTACAAATTCTCTATGCATTCTCAGAGCTACAATATATATGAAATAATTAGAATATGAAAAGGAGTTAAAATTAAATACCATTAAAAGTAATTTAATACTCACATGAAGCGAAAGGTCAAGAGACAAAAATTTAATGGTGAAACCATTAATGTGATAGTTAAAGGGACACTTAATCATTAATAGAGTATTTAAAAAGGACATTTCATTTAAGAAAGAAAATAAAAAGGCAAGAAGTTGAAGAATATGTTTAAATACTCAATTGATTTTGAAACTAATCCCAATAAAAATAATATATTCGGCGCATACCCTATGAATAATCAAAACTTCGAGTTTTAATTTATGGTGCATTTTAGTTGGATCTTCAAGCCCAAACAACCAGAAATAGCATGAGAATGTCCAATTTTATATTTTATATCATAATTCAAAAAAATATTTTGTGAACTTCTGGTCACAATATTGAATATGAATCTTCATATCACAAATCAAAGATAATTGGGAGAATCTTGGTCTATAACCTTTAAATTTGACAATCAAAACTTGAGGTTTGATTGTGATATATTTTCTTTTGCCACTTTAGGCCCAAATAATTTATGTACTCAACGTCCCAAAATTTGAAAGGAGAAATTCAATTTTTATAATTGAATAATTATTAGAGAACTTCAAGCCCCGATTATAAATAATGACAACTTCATATCATAACATTAAATATTTAGAGACTTTAAAAAAGCACCCAATTATATTCAAACTTCAAGTTTTATAAGGGGTAAAATTGTTTGGAACTTCAGGTCCAAAAAATAAATAATCCTTACGAAACATGTAATATCCTTACCCTTCTTATATAAGTAATCAAAACTTCATGTTTGATTATAAAATTATTGGAGCTTTGGGTCCAAATTATAAATAATTGTTATTGGACTTTTAGTATCCCTTGCCTTATTACAAAAATAATCAAAACTTCAGGTTTAATATTGGGGCTTATTTCATTGTTAAGTCTAAAAATTGACCAATAATTGAGAACTTCGGGTCTCAATTTTAAAATAATTTGGGAACTTTTAGTCCTAAATAAAAAAATTTACATGGGAGTTTCTGGTCCCAAATGAAAAAAAATATTTGGGAACTCCGAGTCCTAATAACAAAATATGGAACTAGTTACAAATATTAATTTCTTGTAATTGGTAAACAAACATAGGAGTCATAAAGGAGTTCTTAAAAATTTATTAGTCGAACTATAAATGGGAATTTTTTTTTTAGTAAAATAAATTGTGGAGTCAATATACAAATAATCAAAAGCTTAGGAGATGAACTACAAGAACCCCAAAAATATAGTGTCAATCTATAAATATGTAAGCTACAAGTCCTATGATATATTTTTTTTATGCAACTTAAACATTAGTTTTATTATTATTATTTTTAAGTCCATGTCGAAGTAAATTTTGATTACAAAAAATAATAACAGTTTGTTAAAAGATGTAAATGAAAAAAAGACAAATAATAAATCATTATCACATACAAATCGTGATAACATAAATTGCTTGATTCTATAGATCTAAACATTAAATATATTATAATATGAATATATATCTTATATGCCACATAAGACTTTGATATGGTGTAAAGATAGATACATACCTGCCATAGCAAAAAAACTCACATAGTTGAATCATCCATCCAATCTCACGAAGTTAACTTAATCCATAGATTTCAATGCAGATTTCGACAAAGAATGGATGATGGGTATTGTGAGTGTGGAACGTGATTGGCGGATGATTGATGATGAAAAATTTATTGGAGCACTCGTGCTAATAACGTGTTCTAAAATAGAGGGAACACACAGAGATAATTTAGAGGGAGTGAGTCTTTCATTTCATTGATAATATTGGGTGTAGTTTTTGTTGTACAAAACCATATGAGGATCCTCCAATGTATAGGATATAGTGAGGCATCTCAAAAGACAAGAATGTGAGTGGACATCCACCCAAAAGACAAAAGACACATTATTTAACAGATTAAAAAATTTGTCCTTATACCATCCATTTTTTAACCAAATTTCACAATTCTTAAACCGATGAATTCATCGGAAAAAATAATATCTAATAAAATTAAATAATAAAAAATACCCCAACAAAAGTATTAGCTTAAAATATACCATGATCTTCCCGAACTCGTAAAAATCCTAGTCGAAACCACCCAATCTTCAAAATAAAAAAAATCTTCCATTTTCCTCCAATGTAAAATGAAAGAGAATATGAGTTACGAAGATAAAATCCCAAGATAGAAATCCATCAAAACCTCATAATTTTCTAACATTCACACCCCAAATTAAAACCATTGTAATCCATGCCAAAAACACACCTCAAGAACTCATCCACACCGAAAAGTAAAAAAAATATATAAATCAAATATACATATGCACAAAATAAGTACTACTTTCCTACTAAAAGAAAGTACAATATGTTGTTTTGTCGAGTGGTGAACATCAATTTATTCTTACTCAAACCATGTTCAATATCCCAAACTACTGAGCCAGAATTGACAAGTTCAACCTTTGTGATATTATGACTCATAAATAAGCATACATTTGCCAACCAAATTTTAAGACTGTTGAATAGCTGGACTCGTTGAGAACACTACGGTCTCGTCTAATTAAATAAAAAAGACCACAACAAAGGAATTACCTTAAATTTGTCCATAACCTTATCAAACTCGCAAAAAATCCCAGCCAAAATCACTAAGTCTTCAAATTAAAAAATCGCCTGATTCCCTCAACTTCAAAAGGAAAGAAAGTATACGTTACGAAGCTAAACTCCCAAGATACAAATCCATCTGAACCTAATATTTTTCCAAAATTCCCACCCCTAAATTACGACCATTTCAATCCATATCAGAAACACACCAGAAAAACTCACCCTATACCCTAAAAGTAAAAAACTATATAAATCATACGTATGCATAAAATAAGTAATACTTTCCTATAAAAAGAAAGCACAATATGTTATTTTATCGAGTGATGAACATCCATTTATTCTTAATCAAACCATGTTCACCATCCGAAACTACGAAACTAGAATTGACATGTTCAATCTCCGTGACATTCCTACTGAAAAAAGACCATCTATTCGTTAACCAGATTTTACGATTATTGAACCCTTAAACTATTTGGGAACAATAATATCTCATACGATTAAATAAACCACTAATACATTATAGTTATTACCTTAAAGTTCATCATAACCTTCCCCAACTAGTGAAAAATCCCAATCACAACCGCCCCATCTTCAAATTAAAAAATCTTTCAATTCCCTAAACTTCAAAAAATCATGTAGATACCCGTCACAAAGCTAAACTCCTAACCTATAATTAAATCCAATACTCATAATTTTCTTACACTTAAACCCCCAAATTATAACCATTTTAATCCATTCTAGAAACATATGTCAATAACTTACCCAACACCGTAAAAGTAAAAAAGAATATACAAATCTATATACGTATACACAGAATAAGTAATACTTTCCTATAAAAAGAAAAAAATTATATTATATTTCTCTGAGAGATAAATGCCATTTATTCCATTTTCAACATCCTAAATTATTGCACTAGAATTGACATGTTCAACCTTTGTCACATTTTGACTCAGAAATGACCATCCATTCGTTAATCAAATTTTATGATTCTTGAACAATTAAACTCATCAGGAACACTACGATCTGACACAATAAAATAAACCAATAACCCGTAGCATATATTGCTTTAAAATTCACCTTAACCTTCCAAAACTCACGAAATATCCCAGCCAAAACCACCTCGTCTTCAAATTAAAAAATCTCCCCATCCTCTCAACTTCAAAACAAGTAAAAATATTGTTACAATGCTAAACCCCCAATATAAAAAACAATCCAAAACTCATAATTTTCTAACACTCACATCCCAAATTATATCTATTTTAATCCACTCCAGAACATACCTAAAAAACTCACCCAACATCCCAAAAGTAAATAAATAAATAAATTAAATATACGTACGCATAAAATACTTAACACTTCCGTAAAAGGAAAAATGATATACTATTTATCCGAGGAATAAAGGTCGTTTATTCTTACTCACACCATGTTCGACATCCCAAGTTATTGCACAAGAATTGATGGATTCAACCTCCGTGACATTTCGACTAAAAATTACCATCCATTCATTAACCAAATTTTACAATTATTGAATCGTTAAACACATCGGGAACACTACTATTTTATACGATCAAATAAACCAACAACCTATAAGAGGTATTACCTTAGAATCCACCGTAACCTTCCCCAACTCGCAAAACCCCCCAGCCAAAACCTCTTTATCTTCAAAATTAAAAATCTCATGATTCCCTCAACTTTAAAAATCAAGTAAATATCAACTACAAAGCTAAACTCCCAATTTATAAACCCATACAAACCTCATAATTTTCCAAAATTTATACCTCAAATTATGTCCATTCTAATCCACACCAGAAACACACCTTAGTAACTCAACCACACAATAAAAATGATAAAAAAATATATATAAATCAAATATATGTATGTGCAAAACAAGTAATACTTTCCTATAAAAAGAGGCCCAATATGTTATTTTGTTGATTGATGAACATCCATTTATTCTTACTCAAACCACATTTAGCATTCCAAACTAGGGTACTAATTTTGGCATGTTCAACATTTCTCACATTTCGACTAAAAAATGACCATCGATTCCTTAGTGAAATTTCACGATTCTTGAACCGTTAAATTCATTGGGAACACTACTATCTCATACGATCAAATATACCCATAACCCATAAGAGGTATTACTTTAAAACTCACCATAACCTTTCCAAACTCGTTAAAAATCCTTTCCAAAATCACCCCGTCTTCAAAATTAAGAATCTCCCAATTCCCTCAACCTCAAAAATCAAGTACATACCCGTCACTAAGCCAAACTCCCAATCTACAAATCGATCCAAACCTCATAATTTTCCAAAATTTATCCCCCAAATTATATCCATTTTAATCCACATAAAAAATACACCTTAATAACTCACCCACACCCCAAAAGTAAACAAAAATGTAAATCAAATATACGTATGCACAAAACAAGTAATACTTTACTATAAAAAAAGCACAATATGTTATTTTGTCAAGTGATGAACATCCATTTATTCTTAATCGAACACCATTCAACATTCCAAACAAGGGCACCAATTTTGGCATGTTCAACCTTCTCCACATTCCCACTCAGAAATGACCATCCATTCGTTAGCGAAATTTTACAATTCTTAAACCGTTAAACTCATCGGGAACACTACTATCCGATACGATCAAATAAACCAAAAGCCCATAAGACGTATTACCTTAAAATCCACCATAAGTTTTCTAAATGCATAAAAAATGCCAGCCAAAACCACCCCCTGTTCAAAATAAAAAATCTCCCGATCCCCTCAACTTCAAAACTCATGCAAATACCCATTACAAAGATAAAGTCCCAATCTAGAAATCCATCCAAAACTCATAATTTTCCAACATCCACACCCCAATTTATTTCCATTTTAATCGACATGAGAAACACACCTTAATAACTCACCCACAACCTAAACGTAAAAAAAATATACAAATCAAATATACGTATGCACAAAGTAAGTATTAATTTCCCATAAAAACAAAGCACAATATGCTATTATGTCAAGTGATGAACATCCAATTATTCTTACTCTAACCACATTCAACATTCCAATCTAGGGCACGAGAATTGGCATATTTAACCTCTGTCACATTCCGACTCAGAAATGACCATCCATTCGTTAGTCAAATTGTACGATTTTTGAACCGTTAAACTCATCGAGAACACAACTATCTCATACGATCAAATAAACTAACAACCCATAAGAGGTATTACCTTAAAATTCACCATAATCAATTCAAACTCGTAAAAATTCCCAACCAAAACCACCACGTCTTAAAACAAAACTCCCAATTCCCTCAACCTTAAAAATAAAGTAAATACCCATCACGAAACCAAACTCCCAGTCTAGAAATTCACCCGAACCTCATAGTTTTTCAACATCCACATCCAAAATTATGTTTAATCCACATCAGACACACCTTAATAACTTACCCACGCCCTAAAATTAAAAAAAAATATATAAATTAAATATACGTATGCACAAAATAAATAATACTTTCCTATAACGATATCACAATATTTTGTTTTGTCGAGTGATGAACATCCATTTATTCTTAATCAAACCATATTCACCACCCCAAACTACGACACTAGAATTGATATGTTCGATTTTCGTGACATTCCAACTGAAAAAAGACGATTCATTCGTTAACCAAATTTTACGATTATTGAATTGTTAAACTATTTGGGAACACCACTATCTCATACGATTAAATAAATCAATAACCCATAATAGTTATTAACTTAAAGCTCACCATAACCTTCCCCAACTCACGAAAAATCCCAACCACAACCACCCCGTCTTCAAATTAAAAAATCTTCCAATTCCCTAAACTTTAAAACTCGTGTAAATTCCCGTCACAAAGCTAAACTCCTAACCTATAATTACATCCAGACCTCATAATTTTCTAACACTCAAAACCCCAAATTATAAACATTTTAATCCATTCTAAAAATGTACATCAATAACTTACCCAACACCATAAAAGTAAAAAAAAAATAAAAAAAATCAATATACGTATACACAAAATAATTAATACTTTCCTATAAAAAGAAAATATTATATTATATTTCTCTGAGAGATAAACACCATTTATTCTTACTCAAACCATGATCAACATCCTAAATTATTGCACTAGAATTGACATGTTCAACCTTTGTCACATTTCGACTCATAAATGAATGGTTAAACTCGTCCGGAACACTACGATCTCACACAATAAAATAAATCAATAATGCATAAGAGATATTGCCTTAAAATTCACCATAACCTTCCAAAACTTGTGAAATATCCCAGCCAAAAACCACCTCGTCTTCAAATTAAAAAATCTCCCGATTCTCTCAACTTCAAAACATGCAAATACTCGTTACGAAGCTAAACCCCAATATAAAAACCCATCCAAAACTCATAATTTTCTAACACTAACACCCCAAATTATATCCATTTTAATCCACACCAAAAACATACCTAAAAAACTCACTCAACACCCAAAACATAAATAAATAAATTAAATATAAGTATGCATAAAATAGTTAACACTTCCGTAAAAGGAAAAACGACATGCTATTTATCCAAGAGATAAACGCCATTTATTCTTACTCACACCATATTCAGCATCCTAAATTATTGCACTAGAATCGTCGTGTTCAACTTCTGTGACATTCCAATTAAAAACTGACCATCCATTCGTTAACCAAATTTTACGATTCTTGAACCGTTAAACTCACCGGGAACACTACTATTTCATACGATTAAATAGACAACAACCCATAAGAGGTATTACCTTTAAATCCACCATAAACTTCCCCAACTCGCAAAAAACTCCCAACCAAAACTACTTCATCTTCAAAATTAAAAATCTCCCGATCCCCTCAACTTTAAAAATCAAGTAAATACCAATTACAAAGCTAAACTCCCAATCTACAAATCCACCCAAACCTCACAATTCTCCAATATTTACACCTCAAATTATTTCCATTTTAATCCACACTCGAAACACACCTTAATAACTCAACCACACAATAAAAATAAAAAATATATATAAATTGAATATATGTATGTGCAAAACAAGTAATACTTTCCAATAAAAAGAAGTCACCGTATGTTATTTTGTCGAGTGATGAACATCCATTTATTCTTACTCGAACTACATTCAACATTCCAAACTAGGGTACCAGAATTGGCACGTTCAACCTCTCTCACATTCCGACTAAAAAATGACCATTGATTCGATAGCGGAATTTCACGATTCTTGAACCGTTAAATTCATTGGGAACACTACTATCTCATACGATTAAATAAACCAACAACCCATAAGATGTATTACTTTAAAATTCACCATAAGCTTTCCAAATTCGTCAAAAATACTAGCCAAAACCAACCTGTCTTCAAAATTAAAAATCTCCCAATTCCCTCAACCTCAAAATCAAGTAAATCCCGTCACGAAGCCAAACCCCAATCTATAAATTAATCCAAATCTCACAAATTTTTAAAATTTACCCCCAAATTATGTCCATTTTAATCCACACCAAACATACACCTTAATAACTCACCCACACCCCAAAAGTAAAAAAATATGTAAATCAAATATAAGTATGCAGAAAACAAGTAATGCTTTCCTATAAAAAAGCATAATATTCTATTTTTTCAAGCGATGAAAATCCTTTTATTCTTACTCGAACAACATTAAACATTCCAAACTAGGGCACCAATTTTGTCATGTTCAACCTTCACCAATTTTTTACTTAGAATTGACCATCAAATCGTTAGCGAAATTTTACGATTCTTAAACCGTTAAACTCATCGGGAACACTACTATCTCATACGATCAAATAAACCAACAACCCATAAGAGGTATTACCTTAAAATTCACTATAAACTTTCCAAACTCATAAAAAATCCTAGCCAAAACCACCCCATCTTCAAAATTAAAAATCTTCCAATTCCCTCAACCTCAAAAATCAAGTAAATACCCGTCATGAAGCCAAACCCCCAATCTACAAATCCATCCAAACCTCATAATTTTTCAAAATTTACCCCCCAAATTATGTCCATTTTAATCCACGCCCAAAATACTCCTTAATAACTCACCCACACCCCAAAAGTAAAAAAATATGTAAATCAAATATACGTATGCACAAAACAAGTAATACTTTCCAATAAAAAAGCAAAATATTTTATTTTGTCAAGTGATGAAGATCCATTTATTTTACTCGAACAACATCCAACATTCCAAACTGGGGCACCAATTTTGGCATGTTCAACCTTCACCAATTTTTGACTCAGAATTGACCCTCCATTCGTTAGAGAAATTTTACGATTTTTAAACCGCTAAACTCATCGGGAACACTACTGTCTCATACGATCAAATAAACCAACAACCCATAAGCGGTATTACCTTAAAATTCACCATAACATTTCCAAACTCGTCAAAAATCCTAGCCAAAACCACCCCATCTTCAAAATTAAAAATCTCCCAATTTCCTCAACCTAAAAAAATCAAGTAAATACCCGTTACGAAGCCAAACTCCCAATCAAGAAATTCATTCGAACCTCATAATTTTCCAACATCCACATCCAAAATTATATCCACTAGGTGTAAACCCGCGCGATGCGCGGGTTAGGCAATTGCGATAGTCATTTTGTTTACTACGTGTCATCTTGCCTTTATAGTGTAAAATAAATCCCCAAAACCATGACTATAGCCAAAGAAAAGTACCAATAAAAAAAAAAGATAACACAAAAGTCAAGATAAGTGAAACACATATAGCTATTGGATGTTCGAGGTACCTATGTATTTAAAAAATTGTTATCTTGATTTAAGAGTCCAAAAATTGATTACCAAAATCTAATCAGTAGAAATACCATTAAAATATGGGTTTATTATTAAAGAAAAAATAGGTAAGAGGGTGAAACTTAGGTATAGATACTTGTTTCCAAACACCTTACCAATCCTTGCTAATGTTCATTATAATCTACTTAATTTTTATTTAGCTAAAAATAAAAAATTATGATAAAACTAAAATAAAATCAGACAGTTAAGCTGAAAAGTTTTGTTCACCTTGCAACTCCTCTATACTTAGATACACCTGTTGAAAAACCACTGCTTCTCCTATCATTAACAATGAAACTTTCAATTAATCTTTGGTTAAATTAGAGACTATATTAAGGTGCCATCTTGGGACAACTTTTTTCTAGTGAACTTCAGTTTGTAACCTAAACAGTTTATTTTTATTTGTGTTAAGAACGTGTTAGATGTAAGTAGATTCCATTACTCAATTTTTTTAATGGAAAAATTAGAATTTTACAAAGTACTCATTGATATAACTTTGGTTATTAGAGTTAAGGAAATTTTTTAAAAGGAAAAAACATTTATACATACACTACAATATTCGTATATTATAAGACAACTGTGCGTTAGATATATGGCCAACTGCATATATCATAATAGTAGCAATGAGACCCCTGCGGGAAGAAATTTGATGTCTCTAAGACATTAAACTTTTGATGTCTTAGAGATGTGATTGGTCAATCCCGCTGGCGAGGACCCATTTCCATAAGAAATGTGGATCCATGTCAGCAGCATTGACCAATAACATCTCAAAGATATCGTCTTAGAGACATTAAACTTTTTTTCGACCCCTGCCACTGATGCTCCAAGTCTTGAGACTTTGTTTTCATCACTTGCAGCTGACTCACTTGTCACAAACACCAACACGAAGGTTGTTATAAATCCAATATACGTATGAACAAAACAAGTAATACTTTCCTATAAAGAAATCGCAATATGTTACTTTGTCGAGTGATGAACATCCATTTATTCTTACTCGAACCACAGTCAACATTCCAAGTTAGGGCACCAAAATTGGCATTTCAACCTCTGTCACTTTTCGACTCAGAGATGACCATCCATTTATTAGTCAAATTTTACGATTCTTGAACCGTTAAATTCATTGATAATACTACCATCTCATACGATATAATAAACTAATAACCCACAAGAGTTATTACCTTAAAATTCACCATAACCATTCGAAACTCGTCAAAAATATCAGCCAAAGCATATCTGTCTTCAAAATTAAAAATCTCCCGATCTCTTAAACTTCAAAACTCATGTAAATACCCTTTACGAAGCTAAAGTCCCAATATAGAAATCCATCCAAAACTCATAATTTTCCAAGCTCCACACCCCAAATTATTTCCATTTTAATCGATACGAGAAACACACCTTAATAACTTACCCACACCCTAAAAGTAAAAAATATATAGATCAAATATACTTATCCACAAAATAAGTAGTATTTTCCTTTAAAAAGAAAGCACAATATGTTATTTTGTTAGGTGCTGAACATTTATTTATTCTTACTCTCGAACCACATTCAACATTCAAAACTAGACCACCAAAATTGGCATGTTCAACCTCTCTTACATTCCGACTCAGAAATGACCATCTATTCGTTAGAGAAATTTTATGATTCTTGAACCGTTAAATTCACCGAGAACGCTATTATCTCATATGATCAAATAAACCAGCAACTCATAAGAGGTATTACCTTAAAATTCACTATAACCTTTCCAAACTCGTCAAAAATCCAAGACGAAACGACCCCATCTTGAAAATTAAAGATCTCCCAATTTCATCAACCTAAAAAAGCAAGTAATTACCCGTCACAAAACCAAACTCCCAGTTTACAAATCCATTCAAACGTCATATTTTTCCAAAATTTACACCCAAAATTATATCCATTTTAATCCACACTTGAAACACACCTTAGTAACTCACCCACACCTTAAAAGTAAAAAATATTTATAAATCAAATATATGTATGCTACTTTCCTATAAAAAGAAAGCACAATATTTTATTTTGTCGGTTGATGAAAATCCATTTATTCTTATTCGAACCACATTCAACATTCAAAACTAGAGCACTAAAATTGGCTTGTTCAACCTCTCTCACATTCCGACTAAAAATGACCATCCATTCGGTAACCAAATTTTACGATTCTTGAATTGTTAAACTCACCGGGAACACTACTATCTCATACAATCAAATAAACTAACAACCCATATGAGTTATTACCTTAAATTTTACAATAACCTTTCCAAACTCGTCAAAAATCCCACCCAAAACCACCCCGTATTCAAAATTAAAAATCTCCCGACCCCCTCAACCTCAGAACTCATGTAAATACCAGTTATGAAGCTAAACTCCCAAGCTAAAACCTAATCCGAACCTCATAATTTTCCAATGTCCACACTCCAAATTATTTCCATTTTAATCGACACGAGAAACACACCTTAATAACTCACCCACACCCTAAAAGTAAAAAAAAAATATAAATTAAATATAAGTATGCACAAAACAAGTAATACATTCTTATAAAAAGAAAGCACAATATATTATTTTGTCTAGGGATGAACATCCATATATTTTTACTCGAACCACATTCAACATTCCAAACTAGGGAGTCAAAATTGGCATGTTCAACCTCTGTCACATTCCGACTAAAAAATGACCATCCATTCTTTAGCGAAATTTTACGATTCTTGAATTGTTAAACTCATCGGGAGTACTACTATCTCATACGATCAAATAAACCAACAATCCATAAGAGGTATTACCTTGAAATCCACCATAACCTACCCAAACTCACCAATAATCGCAGCCAAAACCACCCCTTCTTCCAAATTAAAAATCTCCCAATCCCCTTAACCTCAAAACTCAAGTAAATACCCGTTACGAACCTAAACTCCCAAGCTACAAATCAATCCGAACCTCGTAATTTTCCAACATTCACACCACAAATTATTTCCATTTTAATCCACATTAGAAACACACCTCCACACCCCACAAAACCCCTAAAACCCACTCCACCTCATCCAAATTCCCTCATTATAAACCGTAGATAACCCCCAAATCCAAAGGCTCAAATTTAAACCCTCTAACAAAACTCAATCCGTGTAAACTCCCTCAAGCCAATCACCTTTCACCACTCCTCTTCTCAAAACTATATAAACCCTCTCTTAGCCGTTATCTCTCACTCCTCTCTCTCTCTCTCTCTATAAATCTTATTTTCTCTCTCTAGATTCTTGCTCAAATGGCTGCTGTTGAAGAAACTGCTGTCGCCGGAAACCAGCCGGAAAATGGGTCGGCGGTGAAAACTCCGGCAAAGGGTAAAAAAGTGGTGGCCAAAGCTAAGAAACCTGCTGGGGTGAAAAAGACCAAAACTGCCCCTATCCATCCTCCTTTTATTGAGGTATAAATATAAATATAAATATAATTTTTTATTTATTTTGGATTTGATATTTTTTTTCAGTAATGGGCATTTTTTTGGATTTGAAACCCTAGAGATATTTGCATTTTGTACCCCCTGATATCTTCAGAATTTACACAATGCACCTTGTATTTATCAAGAATCCAAAAAATTGTGTAGCTTAATTTTGTTTGTCTGTTTGTGTGTGGCTAACTTTTCGAACCTTAGATGGATAAGATGTGGTGGTCCTAGGTATTTGGATTTTGCCCCTTATAATATGGGAATCATCAAACATCTAAATTTAAGATTTTTTTTGGAAACCCTAGATGAGAAAACTGTGAAATTTAAGGATTTTGCACCTTAAATTTTGCAAATTTACACAATGCACCATGTATTTATAGAAAACATCCAAAAAGTGAAATCCAAGTTTATTTATTTATTTAGTTAATTTATTTAATTATTAATTTTTTTGTGTGTTTTGAATGAATTAATGATTGCCTGATTTTATTTAGAGTTATTTGGATTTTGCCCCTATCTTATGAGAATTTACACATTGCACCCTGGTACTTAACAACCACCTAAAACTGTGAAATTTAAGTTTTTTTTTTGTAACCCTAGATGAGAAAACTATCGCTCCTTAAATTTGTGTGTTTTGTTTTGAAACCCTAAATGAGAAATATTGATAAATTTTTGCATCTGATTCACCTTTGTTGTTTTCTGTGAAACCCTAACTAATTTTTTTTTTGTTTTAATTTTTTGTTTAGATGATAACCGAAGCAATTGTGGCGCTCAAGGAGCGAAATGGCTCGAGCCAATATGCAATCCAGAAATTTATTGAAGAGCACCACAAGAACTTGTTGCCAAATTTCCGAAAATCGCTCTTGAAAAATCTCAAGAAGCTTGTTGCTGCTGAAAAGCTTGTCAAAATCAAAAACTCATACAAACTCCCCCCCAAGACCGCCAAAAAACCGACTTCTCCAAAGCCCAAACCCACCACCAAGCTGGCCAAGGCTAAGCCAACAAAAGCAAAAGCAAAAGCAAAAGCTCCGGAGAAACCAAAGTCGGTTGCTAAACCAAAAGCCGCGACCAAACCAGCTGCAAAACCGAAAGCTGCTCCCAAGCCAAAAGCGAAAGTAGCTGAGAAGCCCAAGGTAGCGGTGGCGGCTAAACCGGCTGCAAAGGTGGCGAAAACATCTGCAAAATCGACACCCGTGAAAAAACCAGTGGCTAAACCAGCGGTGAAAGCTAAGACTCCCGTGCCTAAACCGGTGGCGAAGGCTAAGACGCCTGTGAAAAAGGCAAAGACGCCTGTGAAGAAGGCGAAAGGCGGGAAAGCGCCCGTGCAGAGGGTTTCGGCTCGGACCGCCAAGAAGTGAGAGAGTTTAGTTTGTGTTGGTTTTAGTTTGTTAGGGTTTTGGGGGAGAGGATAGTTTGGCTGTAAATTTGTTGTTGAATTTTGGGGAATTTGGTGGATCAAGCATAAGGGAGTGTTAGAAACAAACACAGATCAAGTTGTAATGGGCTTTTATTTTAATGAAAGACAGTTTAGTTTCTTCTATCAAGTTGGTTTCACTCCATTGTTTGATTTTTTAGTTGGCCTAATTCATCATTATTTGTTGTTGAAATCCTAGTTTTAATGTTGATGTTGTGTTATTTTACTTTGTTCTAATTTCAATATGTTCTGGTTGAAACCCTAATTTATTTTGGGTTTATTTGACTTTAATCTAAATTAATTTGTTTATCATACTTGAATAAGAATTGACAAACTTTTCATATTTTAGTGTTACGATAAATTGATTAGTTTGGATTAAAGTTTAAATATAAAAAAATTTGTGCGTGACAAAATAAAAGTACCCCATTATTTTTTGAAACCATAATATTAAAATCAATGTTTGTTGTTACCTAAAGCAGTGAAATCTTGTTGTTTATAGTTTGTGGGAGACAGGGTAATTGGATTAAACTTGTTAAATTTTGGGTAATTTCGAGGATCAGACAAAAGGGTGTTTATTTGCAACAGAAAATGAATTTTTGGACAGTTGTTCAGTTATGGTTTTTGATTTTTAGATATTTTCCATTACTTCTTGTTGAAACCCTAATTTCAATGTTTGTTTGGTGGCTTTGTGTGGGTGGGGGGCTTTCTATATTAATTTATAATAATTTTTTAGATTTGTGTAATTTACCACAATTTATTCATTTTCTTTTTTAAAAATCATTACAATTTTAGCTTTTTTATGTTGGTAAAGAAGTGAAATGTGGGGGTTGTTTGAAGTTTGTTAGTTTTTGTGAGAGCTAGGGCAGTTTCTTTAACCCCCTAATTTCAATATTTTGTTCTTGTTGAAACCCTAATTTATTTTTTTGTTTATTTGACTAGTACTTTTTTTTATATTAAACATTAATCTAAATTAATTAGTTTATATTTAGTGTTTTGATAAATTGATTAGTTTGGATGAAAGTCTAAATATAAAAAATTTAGTATGTATTAAAATAAAAATACCCCATTAATTTTTTTGAAACCTTAATATCAAAATCAATATTTGTTTGTTACCTAAAGCAGTGAAATCTTCTTGTTGTTTATAGTTTGTTAGGGGCTTGTAGGAGATAGGATTGCTGGTGTAAACTAGTTAAATTTTGGTTAATTTGGAGAATCAGACACAAGGGTGTTTAGAAACAGAAAATGAATTTTTGGACAATAGTTTAGTTATGGTTTTTGATTTTTAGATATTTACCATTGCTTCTTGTTGAAACCCTAATTTCAATGTTTATGTTATTTTTGTTTGTTAGGGGGTTTTGTGTGGGTGGGGTGCTTTTTATAATAATTTATCATACTTTTTCAGATTTGTGTAATTTTCCACAAGTTACTCATTTTCTTTTTTAAAAAGCACCATAATTTCAGTGTTTTATGTGGTAAAGAAGTGAAATGTGGGTGGTTGTTTGAAGTTTGGTAGGGTTTTGTGAGAGTTGGGGTATACTTGGTGTGATTTTGTTGTTGAATTTTGGATAATTTGGAGCCGGTGACAGTTGTAATGGGCTTTGTTTTAATGAATTTTGGGATATAGGTTAGTTTCTATGAAGTTATTTTTATTTGCTTAATTGTTTTTTTTTAGATTATTGTAATTTACCATTATTTCTTGTTGAAACCCTTGTTTTTTAGAGATTGAAAAGGTTGTAATGGGCTTAATTTTAATGAATTTTTGGATAATAGTTTAGTTTGGATGTATTTTTTGTAGGATAAAGTTACACGGACACACTTCCATACCCTTTTTTCATACTCAATGCATTAAAATGCTATACCTTCTTATTGTGAGTCCCGTCAGAGCAAAATATACAACTTTTTATTACTTTGTCTTATTAGACGGGTACCAAAGTGGGTACCAAAGTGTGTCCATGTAGTGATACTCTTTTTTTTTTAATCCCTTTGTTTGATGTCGAGATTGTCATCATCTACTAAAAACATAGTAGGATTTTCGATGGAAAAAGAATCTTATGTCAATTAAAAGCATAAAAGATTTGGGAACAAATGTTGGACAATGTAGTTTTGATCAAACTCAACCAAAGTGTCATTTGGAAATGAAAACATAGCTATGTCAACATTGACTATTATATACAGTAAAAGCTCCCAAGTTTATTTTTGTTTTCTTTGTTCTAATACTTGATTTAATAAATCTCTCTTGCTTAACATAAATTCAATGAAGTTTTTTTGAATCAAGACTTATCCACATAAATTCTATATTCGTGTTGGTTAAGGATTTGGTGGATCCTAAGATGAAGATTTTAGCGACTAGTGTGCTAATGGATAGGAGTTTCGAATCGGATTCAATTTGTTCATATTAAGAGATCGGTGCATACCAAGACTTGCAGACTGTTCTTGCGAATCTGCAGTGGAGAGCAACAAAACTAGTGCTGCAAAGGTTGAAGCTCAAAACACCTAAGACTTAGGCTACGATTGGGGGTGGACATGGGTAGATTTGGTTCGATTCCATACTGAAACCTAAACCAAAACCTATGTACTTCAGTTCCACATTATTGGAACCATACCCAAACCAATCATTTTATGGAAGCAAACCAAACCCAACCAATCATGGTCCAGTTCGAGTTGCAGTATGGTTTTTGTTTGGGTTGCTTCGGATTTCTATATATTTTATAATTCTAAAATAATAAAATATTAAGTCAACATATCACAAAATTTAAATACATATATAACTAACTTAACATAACATGTGTTTACTAGTGATTAAGTATGCCATTACTTTCAAGTATAAAATTTCAAGTGCTAACTATAAAAATTAATAGTTAAGAGTGCATAAATCACAAATACATTAAAATTATCACACAATTTCAGATTAAAATACATAAATCTCAAACACTTTAAAATTAACAGATAATTTCCGATTTATGAACAATAATATGAGATTTAAATACACAAATCTCAAATACTTTAAGATCAACACATACATCTAAGATAATTTCAGATTTAAACATGAAATTACGGGAGTAATTAAAAAAATTACCCGAGTATATAACTGGGCCTACAACTGGAGATGAGAGGATTTATTAGGTCTGTGATTTCTTGGGTTTGCGACCGGAGATGAGAGAGATCGAAGTTGATTGACCAGATATGAGAGTGATCGGAGATGATATTGTTGTGTGGATGCCGAGAGATAAGGGTTTTGTTGTTGGGAAAGATGAGACGATAATATTTTTTTTTGTGGTGGTGGTGGGGGGACAATAAGAAGATAAAACCCATAATTTCATATTTTACAAAAATATCCTCTCCTAAAGTTATTTATTACTTGTAAGTTCTAACCTCCATATATAAATTTATGACATGTAATAATTATATATATATAATTAAAAATATATGGTTGGTTCCGCATTGTTTCTATATAATGTAGGTTTAGGTTCGGCTTATATTGGTTCCACATCGGTTTGGTTCTCGATTTAGGTTGGGTTGGGTTCAGTGGGTTAGGTATAATATATGGTTGGTTCCACATCATTTCTATATAAGGTAGGTTTAGGTTCGATTTATAATGGTTCCACATCGATTTGGTTCTCGATTCGGGTTGGGTTGGGTTAGGTATAAAACCAAGAACCAACCTAATATGTGTAACATCTCGTATTTTTGAGCATTTATTAATTAATTAATTCGGTAAATTTTAAATTACTTATGTGTTGTGATTTAATTGAATTGATTATTATTAATATTTATTTAAATATTAAATCGGTGAGTAGACGATTAATATTTACGGGATTTAAATTTACTAAGTGAATAGTAACAATTTACTAAGTTAAAAGGTGAATATTAACTTTTAGTAAAATAATTCGGATGACAATTCTGAGTCTACAGTTGAGCCCGAATGGGTTGAAATAGTATTCGTGGGAAGTAAATGGGTCTCGGGGAATTTTTAGGCATAACCAAGCCCACATAGGGACGTTTGGCCCCTTTTAATAAAATCCACAAGCCTAAAAATGGGATTGACTTAATAAACCCTAAAAGTGAGAGGGTGTGACAGCCATAACTCATTTAAGAAAGCCTAATCAAGTAAAGGACAAAAGCGGGAGCAATTAGAGAAACCTTGGGAGCCTAAATCAAGGACAAGTGTGGATATTCTTCATCAAATCATCATCTACACCAAAGAAATTCAAACCCTACAAATCCTATAAAGAAAGTGGTTAAACTTGCTTTTAAAATACTTGTAGATTTAAATTCATATCATAGTGGGTGTGATAAGAACATATGAATTGTGGGTTAGTTTGATATCTAAATTGGGCTTCAATTAATTTAGATTTATGAACTGTAAAGGATTTGGGAATCTGATTTATTAATCTTCGATCTGTGTGGGTGTTTGTATTAAGATTTAGGATCTTTAAATCTTAGAATTGGTGTGAGTTTTAAAGGTTTACACAAGGAATCTGGGCAGAGGGTTTATGGTTCGAAAATCTCGTTAATGGCGGATTGGACGGATTGTACTGGTTGACGAAGGAGGAGGAAAGAACCCAGGATTGTTAGAATGACCCGAGTTTGGTTCGAGTGACATTGATCGTCTTTCAAATGAAAGGCTAACCATTCAAACGACGTGACAATTCTAGCCGCCATTCCTCCTCCCTACTATTTCGCTTTGAGTGCTTAATTTTAGGGGCTACAGTTATGGTCTAGTATTTGTGACTTGGTTTTGTGTAGAAATTTTAATGGAACAATTAGGGAAGTAATCCAAAAGGGAAATTAAGGTTGAAATTGAGTAATTTGAAAACCTTAGATTAATAAGTGCGCAAAGCTTATTAAGAAGAATTTTGGATAATAAATTCTGAATATTATATTTTCGCGCCAAGTGAGTGAGTCCGGTCATATTAGTTGAGCGACACCAATGTAATAAATTAATTAATGCGTAATTAATTAAATTTAGAGTCGGAATATAGACTCGGGTATATTTTAGGCTAGTGCTACGGGTATTGTGCATGGTATAACTGAAATTAAATTTAATGTATATATACGGTAGTGTGATAGTATATATATATATATATATATATATATATATATATATATATATAGTGTGTGTGTGTGTGTGTGTTTGACTAGATATTTAATAAAAGCATACCCCTCTAGTGCTATCATAGGAGGTTGAGCGATGTGGGTGAATCCCCTGGCTCGAGGAGCAGGATGAGTATAGTCCCCAGGTTATAGCGTCCGTAGTTAGGGGTGAGACGTCTCGGGTATGATTCTGTCTCATTTTCGGAGGGAACTATGACCGCCTATGCTGCGTTTATTTTGTTTCACTCGTTCGGGGAGCTAATCGTGTCAGGGTGTCCGGGTGGATGAGTATACCTGGATTGATAGCATTGTAGAGAACATCCGGTGAGTGCCTACTCGGGAGGATGGATATATATATATATATATATATATATATATATATATATGGTGCAGATAATTATATACGGGTAAAATACATGATGTGAATTTTATTTTTTATTATATAACTCGTGCAAATGTTATATGGTCCCAAATGAAAATAATGATTAGTTAAGTTAATTTGATATAACTTATAAATCATATATTAAACATACTCGGGTTAGAGTAGGGTGAGATAGAGGAACTATATAACAAGAACTAGTTACGGGGTAGATGACTAGGTGGGTTATATAGAAAAATGGTAGGTGTGCACATTTGTTGAGGGGTGAGTCGGTTCTCAAGAGAGGGCGACACTAGATTAAATATGAAGATCATTCATGCATTTTAATTTACTGCAATTTAATTCACTTGCTAAATATTTTCAAAATGTTTTGGGTTCTAACCCTTGCTATCAAATATTTTCAAAACCTTTTAGGTGTTCGACCACAGGGGCGCTAGACTTGATCTTATTCCAGGGTATGTAGCTATGGTACATGTGGGTGCTGCAGGAGTTGTACTAGATGCCTCTTTTGTTCACTCCTAGTTAGGGTACCTCAGTTGTACTTTCGATTATATTGATCATCGTAGTTGTACATTTTATTTCAGTTTAGATTGTATTGGTTATATTTTCTATATGGCGGATTTATTTTGGTTTGGTTGTTTTTAGTCAATGTTTATTCGACTAGCACTTGATTAAGATATTCGTGATTTGCTCAGGCTCTCTTATATTGTGATGGTCTATTATGTATCTTGTTGTACTTAGTGACTTGGTTATTATTAAGATAAAATTTTGACACCGACTTAATTAATCATTAGGTGGTTAGTAATTAATAAGTTTTTGACAATGATTTTAAGAATGAACCAGATGAAATCCTGTTTAATTTGTTAAAGGCCTGATCACCCGGTATTTAATTAGGCGGGGTGTCACATATGGTATCACAGCATCAGGTTCTAGTGTCCATAGGATCAGTACGGCTTACTATGATTTCAACATAGCGTTCTTTTGATATAGAGCCCTATTATTAGGACTGTTGACTCATCTTTATGCTTCTGAGATATCGTACTTCTGCTATTAAGATTTGTATTAATAGTGTTAACTCGTTTTGAATTTCAGATTCCACCTAGGAGAGGTAGACCTTCTAGGACAGTAGCCAGGGGAAGGGCAAGAGAGGCTCAACAGGAGCCAAAAGTTCTGCAATCACAGGCCCCATCAAGGTTTGTAACTACAGCTCAGGTTATTATGGTCCAGGCAGTCAATCCAGTCATGACATCTATGGAAGTACAGTTCTTTATCCCCAGCTACAGCAGCCAGTGGCCCCAGTTATTCAGGTTCACCCGGGTCCGTCAGAGTTGCAGAGGGTACGAGAGTCATATAAGAAGGTCTATCCCCCAGAGTTTTAGGGGAGTTCTGAGGTGATCTTGGCTTATCAGTGGAAGAGAGATATGTAGTGCCACCTGAACATGGTTGACTGCAGCGAGGTATAAAGATAAATGTTAACCACATTCAGGTTGACTGGGGTAGGCTTACAGTGGTGGGAGTCTACAACTACTATTGGAGAGAGAGATACGATAACCATCACCGAGTTCTGGGTGCGGTTCGACAGCAAGTACTTTCCTCCAGCAGTTGAGGCTGAGATAAGGAAGAGATTTAGGGATGTGATTCAGGGTGACCGTTCTGTGATGGATTACGAGGAGTTACCCCATTTGGAAAATTTGGTGCCAGACGAGGTGAACAACGAGGAGAGGATGAAGGTAAGATTTATTGATGGTTTGGACTGGACGATTAGACAACACTTAATTGGGAACCTTGCTTTGGTGACATATTCAGACATCGTCAATACAACCTTATTACACTGCTAGGACCATCTCTTCCACCTGAAGGGAAGCAAGAGGTGAGGTGAGCCTAACTAATAGGGTAAGGTAAATAGGGGTGTAACTAGCGGAGCACAACAGACAGGCAACCAGCAGGGCAGGATACCCATAAGGGGAATCCTTCTAAGAGATTTCGACCCGGAGGTCAGGGAATTAGGTAGGGACAGCAGGGCCCTAATTGAAAGGAGGTTCCTTAGGGATGCCAAAGCCAAGGGAACAATGAAGGAGTCCAGCAAGGCTAACATCAGGGACAATCTCATCAGGGCCAACATTAGGGAGACTTTCAGAGGTGTTACTTCGATTGCGACCAACCAGGACATCTGAGGAGGGAGTGCCCACAGAGAGGTAAGGGCCAACAACAGGATGCCACGTATGGACAGTAGGTACAAATGCCTCCAGTAACACTACTCCACCAGCCCCACAACAGCAGGGGCAGTTGTACTACATGCATGTGTATACTGTACGGGGTATTTCGATTCCACCAGCACCTTAGGATCCGCCCACAGTCGAGGGTGCATTTACTATTTATGGGAACGAGGGTAGGATTCTTTTTAATACTGGTGCACTGCATTCATTCATTTGAACTAAATTTTCTAGAGTCGCTGGGTTGTTAGAGTCGACTGATAGTCTCCTTATGTGTGTAGAATCACCGATAGGGGGTGGGTCACTAATACACTCGATCTGTAGAAGAATAGATATTGTGATTGGGATACTAAGTTTACTAGAAGAACTCTTAGTGTTATATATGGAGGGATATGATATTATCCTAAGCATGGATTGATTAACAGGATACAGGGTAATGGTTGATTGTTTTGAAAGGACCATAGTGTTCTCCATTATGGGACAGGAGATGTTTTTGGTGGCGATGCCCCTTCCCGAGGGAGGGTCGCGCACTCATTTATATTACATTGAGGAGGAGACCTCACAAGGGGGTGGTGATTCTGATAGATTCGATTCCAGTCGTGAGGGACTTTGAGGATGTATTTTAGGACATACCAGGGTTGCCATCTAGTCGGGAGATTGAGTTCAAGATTAATTTAGCACCGAGTATAAGACCGATTGTATGAGAACCTTATCGCATGTCCCCTTAAGAGATGCATGAGTTGAGAGAACAGATTCAGCAGCTTTTGGGCCAGGGTTTCATTCAGCGGAGCACATCGCCGTACGGTGCTCCTGTGCTATTTGTGAAGAAGAGGGATGGTTCGCTCCGTTTATGTATCGACTACAAGGAGATGAATAAGGTCACGATAAGGAATAAGTATCCATTATCGAGAATCAATGACCTATTCGATCAGTTGGGAGGGGCAACATACTTCTACAAGATTGATTTAAGATCGGGATATCGTCAGTTGCATATTCGGGAGGAGGATGTCCATAAGATCGCTTTTCTATCGCTGTATGGATCCTACGAGTTCAGGGTGATTCCGTTTGGGCTCAAAAATGTGCTAGCAGTGTTCATGGATCTCATGAACAAGGTATTCAGAGAGTTCCTCGACTAGTTCATCATCATGTTCATAGAAGACATTTTGGTCTACTCGCGCATTGAAGATGAGCACGCAGGGAATTTGCAAATGGTTTTGTAGACACTACGAGACCACTAGTTGTATGCCAAATTTAAAAAGTGTGGATTTTGGCTATGATAGGTCCAGATCGGGGTATCGCTGTTGGTTCGAGTAAGGTATTGGCGGTTAGGGAGTGGGGACATCCCTTGACACCGACAGAGATTCGCAGTTTTCTGGGGTTAGCCGGGTATTATCGCCACTTCATTAAGGGATTTTCGAAGATTGCGGGTCCGTTGAAGAATTTAACTCGCAAGGGGGTTCCATTTGTATAGAGTGACCAGTTCCAGTTAGCTTTCGATGATCTAAAGGATAAGTTGACATCAGTACCCGTACTTGATTTGCCTATGGGAGGATTGGAGTACCGGGTCTATACGGATGCATACTTGTAGGGACTTGTGAATGTTATAGCAGGAGGAGAGGGCTATAGCTTATGCGTCTCGAAAGCTTAAGCGCCATGAGAGGAATTACCCCACCCACGACCTTGAGTTGGCAACGATCGTTTTGCTTTGAGGATATGGACGCGCTATCTTCTGGGATAGAGGTTCAAATTATTCAAGGATCATAAGTCACTTCAGTATCTCTTTACACAGAAGGATCTGAATATGAGACAGAGGCAGTGGCTAGAATTCGTGAAGAACTACCAGTTTGATATTCAGTATCATCCTGGTAAGTCTAATGTGGTGGCAGACGCGTTGAGTCGGTGACCCACGGAGGACTTGGCAGCGGTCTGGAAAGCAAAGTGGAGTGAACTTCATTACGATGATAGGGTCATCAGGGCATGTATGGCAGGTTTAACGATCACGCCCGAGATTATCATGCGGGTGGTGAGAGCACAGGCAGAGGATCTGTTTTGACAATACAGGTTGAGATAGTTACTAGAAGAGGGTGCAGAGTCATACTCTATCAACTCATAGGGAGGTCTACGTTTTAATGGGAGGTTAGTTGTGCCAGAGGATGAAGATTTGAGGCATGCCGTTTTGACTGAGTCCCATGGATCTAGATTCGCGAAACATCCTGATAGGGATATGATGTATCAGGACACGAGGAGGTAGTACTGGTGGTTAGGGATGAAGTGAGATATAGTAGAGTTTATCTCTAAGTGTGCCACCAATCATCTTGTTAAAGTGGGTCCGCAGAGGCTTTCAGGGACATTGCATCCGCTTGAGATTGTCGTGTGGAAGTGGGAGAGAATTTCTATGTATTTTATTACGGGGTTTCCGACATCGTAGAGGGGTCACGATTCCATATGGGTGATAGTGGATCGGTTGACCAAGGTATCCCATTTCTTATCGGTTCGCACGGATTAGTAGAGATATTTAAGCTGCACGGGGTGACGATTAACATTGTGTTTGATAGAGATAATATCTTCGTATCTCACTTCTGGCAGAGCTTTCAGGAGACTATAGGCATAGACTTGTGATTTAAAAGCCTATCATCCACTGACAGACGGGCAGAATGAGAGGGTAAATTAGATGTTGGAGGATATGCTGAGGATGTGCATTATGGACTTTGGGGGAGGATGGGAGAAATATCTTTCATTGGTAGAGTTTGCGTATAACAACTCGTACCAATTCACTATCGGCATGTCCCCATTTGAAGCACTTTATGAGAGACCTTGTCATTCATTCGCTTATTTGTTGGAGGTGGGGGATAACAAATTATTGGGTCCAGAGATGATTCAGGAGACGTCTTCCATGATAAAGTTGATTTGGGGATGTATTTGGATAGCCCAGGATAGACAAAAGAGTTATGTCGATGCCAATCGGAGATATGCTGAGCTAGAGGTCGACGATTAGGTATTGGTTCGGGTATCTCCCATGAAAGGGGTGATGAGGTTCGGTAAGAAAGGGAAACTAGCGCCGACGTATGTGGAACCTTTACCTATCATTAACAGAGTAGGATCGATAGCTTATCGATTGGGTTTGCCAGAGCACCTTCGCGAATACACGACGTGTTTCATGTAGCATCGCTGAAGAAATACCGGAGGAGCCAGAGGGATTTTTGGCATGTCCAACTCTAGAAGATTGATTTACAGTCAGACGTTTCATACGATGAGACACCTATAACTATCTTGGATCGTAGTGAGCGCAAGCTACGGTCTAAGGTGGTACCACTAGTTAGGGTTCAGTGGGGGCATCACAGTGCGGACGAGTCTACTTGGGAGCGGAAGGATGACATGCGAGAGCAGTATTCAGATTTATTTACCGCAGATACGACCTAATTTTAGGGACGAAATTCCCTTGTGGGGGGAAGTATGTAACACCTCGTATTTTTGGGCATTTATTAATTAATTAATTCGGTAAATTTTAAATTACTTGTGTGTCGTGGTTTAATTTAATTAATTATTATTAATATTTATTTAAATATTAATCCGGTGAATAGACTATTAATATTTACGGGATTTAAATTTACTAAGTGAATAGTAATAATTTACTAAGTTAATAGGTGAATATTCACTTTTAGTAAAATAATTCGGATGACAATTCTGAGTGTACGGTTGAGCCCGAATGGGTCGAAATAGTCAAAAAAGCGACCCCGTGGGAAGTAAATGGGTCTCATGGCATTTTTAAGTATAACCAAGCCCACATAGGGGTGTTTGGGCCCTTTCAAAAAAGCCCACAAGCCTAAAAACGGTATTGACTTAATAAACCCTAAAAGTGAGAGGGTGTGGTAGCCATAACTCATTTAAGAAAATCTAATCAAGTAGAGGACGAAAGATGGAGCAATTAGAGAAAGATTGGGAGCTTAAATCAACAACAAGTGTGGACATTATTCATCAATCATCATCTACACTAAAGAGATTTAGACCCTACAAACCCTTTTAAATTAATTACAGATTTCAATTCATTTCATAGTGGGTGTGATAAGAACATATGAATTGTGGGTCGGTTTGATATCTAAATTGGGTTTCAATTATTTAGATTTATGAACCGTAAAGGATTTGAGAATTTGATTTATTAATCTTCGATTTATGTGGGTTCTTATATTAAGATTGGGGATCTTGAAATCTTAGAATTGGTGTGATTTTTAAAGGTTTACATAAGGAGTCTGGGTAGAGGGTTTAAGGTTTGAAAATCTCGTTCATGGCGGATTATACTGGTTGACGAAGGAGGAGGGAAGAACCCAGGGTTGTTCGAATGACCTGGGTCTAGTTCGAGTGAAAGCCACCATCGTTAAAATGACAGGCTGACCATTCTAATGACGTGATGATTCCAACCACCATTCCTCCTCCTTACTGTTTCGATTTGAGTGCTTAATTTTAGGGGCTACAGTCATGGTCTAGTATTTGTGACTTGGTTTTGTGTAGAAATTTTAGTGGGACAATTAGGGAAATAATCCAAAAGGGAAATTAAGGTTGAAATTGAGTAATTTGAAAACATTAGATTAATAAGTGTGCAAAGCTTATTAAGAAGAATTTTGGATAATAAATTCTGAATATTATATTTTCGCGCCAAGTGAGCGAGTCTGGGCATATTGGTTGAGTGACACTAAGGTAATTAATTAATTAATGCATAATTAATTAAATTTAGAGTCGGAATGTAGACTCGGGTGTATTTTAGTCTAGTGCTATGGGTATTGTGCACGATATAGCTAAAATTAAATTTAATGTATATATATACGGTAGTGAGATAGTGTATATATGTATATATATTGTGTGTATATTCATAAATATCGGTGACTAGATATTTACTAAAAGCATACCCCTCTAGTGCTATCATAGGAGGTTGTGCGATGTGGATGAATCCCCTGGCTTGAGGAGCAGGGTGGGGATTGTCCCCAGGTCATATCATCCGTAGTTAGGAGTGAGGCGTCTTGGGTATGATTCAGTCTCATTTTCGGAGGGAATTGTGACCGCCTCCACTATGTTTATTTTGCTATATTGATTCGGGGAGCTAACCGTGTCAGGGTGTCCAGGTGGATGAGTATACCTAGATTGATAGAATTATAGAGAATATCTGGTGAGTGCCTTCTTGGGAGGATGGTTATATAATTACGGCATGCGTGTGAATGTTGTAATATGGTGATACACACACACACACACACACACACACAAATATATATATATATATATATATATATATATATATATATATATATATATATATATATATATATATATATATATATATAGTGCAGATCATTATGTACGGGCAAAATACATGATATGAATTCTATTTTTTATTATATAACTCGTGGAAATGTTATATGGTCCCAAATGAAAATAATGATTAGTTAACTTAATGTGATATAACTTATAAATCATATATTAAACATACTCGGGTTAGAATAGGGTGACGGAAATGAAATATATAACAAGAACTAGCTACAGGTTAAATGACTAGGTGGGTTATATAGTAAAACGGTAGGTGTGCACATTAGTTGAGGGGTGAGTCGGTCCTCAAGAGAGTGCGACACTAGCTTGAATGTGAAGAGCATTCATGCATTTTAATTTACAAGAATTTAATTCACTTGCTAAATATCTAGTTAAAGCATACCCCTCTAGTGCTATCATAGGAGGTTGCACGTTGTGGGTGAATCCCTTGGCTTGAGGAGCATGGTGAGTATAATCCCCAGGTCATAGCGTCTGTATTTAGGGGTGAGTCGTCTTGGGTATAATTCGGTCTCATTTTCGGAGGTAACTATGACCGCCTCTGCTGCGTTTATTTTGTTTCACTGATTCGGGGAGCTAACTGTGTCAGGGTGTCAGGGTGGATGAGTATATCTGGATTGAAAGCATTGTAGAGAACATCCTCTGAGTACCTACTTAGGAGGATGGTTATATAATTACGACATGTGTGTGAATGTTGAAATATGAGGATACGTATATAATCACGGTGTAGATAATTCTATATGGGTAAAATACATGATGTGAATTGTATTTTTTATTATATAACTCGTGCAAATGTTATATGGTTCCAAATGAAAATAATGTTTAGTTAAGTTAATGTGATATAACTTATAAATCATATATTAAACATACTCGAGTTAGAATAGGGTGACGGAAATGAAATATATAACAAGAACTAGTTACGGGGTAGATGACTAGGTGGGTTATATCGAAAAATGACAGGTGTGCACATTAGTTGAGGGGTGAGTCGGTCCATAAGAGAGTGCGAAACTAGCTTAAATGTGAAGAGAATTCATGCATTTTAATTTACTGTAATTTAATTCACTTGCTAAATATTTAGTAAAAGCATACCCCTCTAGTGCTATCATAGGAGGTTGCACGATTTGGGTGAATCCCTTGGCTTAAGGAGCATGGTGAGTATAGTCCCCATGTCATAACATCCGTATTTAGGGGTGAGATGTCTTGGGTATGATTCGGTCTCATTTTCGGAGGGAACTATGACCGCCTCCGATGCGTTTATTTTGTTTCATTGATTCGGGGAGCTAACCGTGTCAGGGTGTCTAGGTGGATGAGTATATCTGGATTGACAACATTGTAGAGAACATCCGGTGAGTACCTACTCGGGAGGATGGTTATATGATTACGACATGTGTGTGAATGTTGTAATATGAGGATACGTATAGAATTATGGTGCAAATAATTATATACGGGTAAAATACATGATGTGAATTGTATTTTTTATTATACAACTCTTGAAAATGTTATATGGTCCCAAAGGAAAATAATGATTAGTTAAGTTAATGTGATATAACTTATAAATCATATATTTAATATTTTCGGGTTCAAGTAGGGTGCGAGAAAGGAACTATATAACAAGAACTAGTTACGGGGTAGATGACTAGGTGGGTTATATAGAAAAATAGTAGGTGTGCACATTAGTTGAGGGGTGAGTCGGTCCTCAAGCGAGTGCGACACTAGCTTAAATATTCAGAGCATTCATGCATTTTAATTTACAATAATTTAATTCACTTACTAAATATTTTCAAAGTGTTTTGGGTTCGATCCCTTGCTATCAAATATTTTCAAAGCCTTTTAGGTGTCCGACCACAGGGGCGCCAAACTTGATCTTATTCCAGGGTTCGTAGCTGTGGTACATGTGGGTTATGCAGGAGTTGTACTTGACGCCTATTTTGTTCACTCCTAGTTAGGGATGGTATCTCAGTTGTACTTTCGTGCATCTTACTCATCGCAGTTGTACATTGTATTTCAGTTCAGATTGTATTGGTTATATTTTTTATGTAGCGAATTTATTTTGGTTTGGTTGTTTTTAGTCGATGTTTATTCGGCTAGCACTTGGTTCAGATATTTGTGATTTCCTCAGACTCTATTGTATTGTGATAGTTCTATTATGTCTCTTGTTGTACTTAGTTACTTGGTTATTTAAAAGATAAAATTTAGACACCGGCTTAATTAATCATTAGGTGGTTAGTAATTAATAAGTTATCGACAGTGATGCTAAGAATGAACCAGATGAAAATACTGTTTAATTTGATAATGATCTGATCACCCGGTATTTAATTAGGCAGGGTGTCACAGATAGTATCATAGCATCAGGTTCTAGTGTCCATAGGATCTGTAAGGCTTACTATGATTTCAGCGTATCTTTCTTTTAATATAGAGCCCTATTATTAGGATTGTTGACTCTTCTTTATGCTTATGTGATATCATACTTTTGCTATTCAGATTTGTATTAATAGTGAACTTATATTTTTGTGTGCTCTAAAATTTAATTTTTTTTGTGTGCTTGCTTTTTATATTTTTGTATTTGTTAATTTACAATCACCACATATAAAATTAGTTCTAAATTATTTTATTTGGTAATATTCAAATTTGGATTTAATAGAACCATATTGTATTGTGAACTACTGATCTAAAAGTGGAATTCAATTACGATTAGTATTTTCATGTATAATCCTTTTCAAATTGGTATCAGAGAAGGTTTTTTAACTGAGGATATGAATCCAAGGTTTTTTCTACAAATGTTGAGTTTGAGAATGCGTGTGCTCGAAACTAAGACTATCAGAGGGTACCCAAATTAAAATTGAATTTTTAGAAATATACAAAGTTTTCTTTTAATCCCATTAGGGCACAAGAAGAGAAACCCATCAGGTCTATGTGACAAAATATTTACCAATTTTGTCTTCAAAGTTGGGTGATTCAATTTAAATGTGGAAATAGTAAATAATGTACACCACACCAAGACGTACGAGGAAAAATCCACAATGGAAAAGATCTTATGCCGAATGAATGACAAATGAACTATGGTAGGACTTACAAAGATGGAACTACGTCTTACAACACTAATGCATAACTTCCATTAACGCACTTTTCAGACCATAGTTACCATTAAGGGAAGACACAAATAAGTGGAGATGCTTCACAACCGCCATCGATTTTGGTTATAACAAATGTATTCATTTGCCCAGGAACTCACAATTCCCCTTTTGAATTGGAAAACAAAATAGTTTGTTCCAAGACAATGGAAAGTGATTATAAGCCACTAAGGGATCATTTGGATAGAGGTTTGGAAAGATAATAAGAATTCTCGATTCTAAGAATTCTAAGTTCTTGGAATTTTGAATTCCTTTTCTTCGCTTGGTTCAAACATGAATTCTCTTTTCTCGACATCTAAAATTACTTCCCCATATTAGGAATAAATATTATTTAACAAAAATACCCATCTTCTTAATTTAAGTATGTGTGCGTAGGAATGGCAACGGTCGGGATTTGGGTGGGTTTGTCAAAACTCAAACCCGCCTCGCTAATTTTTTTTGCCCCGCCCCGTGACCTGCGACTGATTTTGATTTTAAACCTTGAACCCATTTAACTATAACCTCCTCAAACCCATTACCACCCAGCATGAATTAAACGGGTCAGAACCCGCCCCGCCCCGCGAGTTAAAACATGATTTTTTTTTATAAAAAAAACAGATTAATTATATAAAAATAAAGGTGACTTTATAAGCAAATAACAATGCCTCAACATCAATTTTTAAGTCTAAAACTTGAATATCAAATTTAAAAGTCTCAAAATACTTAAAATGTCTCAAATAGCACAATTTAAAACGCCAAACTACCAAGTCTCGAACAATATCAAATTCAACGATTACAAAATAAGTCCTAAATAACATCAAATTCATTGATTACAAATTAAGTCCTAAATAACCTCAACTATCACAAAATAAGTTTCAAACAACACAAGTCTCTAAAGTATAGAATATAGCAAATGTTACACAAAAGTTTCAAATAGCTCGACTATCATCTTCATCACCATCAACTCAGACCTGAATAAAAAATAAAACATATTAAGAAATTAAAGAGAATTTGAAGTATGAATTTACAACAAAAAAAATCATAATAGTTTTTTTACTTGCATTACCTCTTCACTAAACATCCATGGGATCCAACTCCTCATCACAAATTTCCATGGGGTGTAACTAGGTGCCGGCGTTGATTTAGTTTGTCTCCCGGAAACAGTATTTTTGCCTTGAATTGATTCACTCATTTTTTGAAATGAATATAAATTGATAACCTATTTTTTTTAATAAAGTATTGGATAAAATAAGAAAAAAATGACAAAAAATAAATTTTAGAACAATATGTGAAACAAATTCAATTAATGGAGTCTTTGAATAAAAAAACCCGCGCTGTATAAACAAGAAGACCCACACTGAGTTAACAAAAATTGTTATTATGATATTTGAGATGGTGTAGACCCACGCTGATTAAACATTTGATTATTATAACAAAAAGACCCAAACTGATTTAACAAATTACTTTAACAAAATCTAACTTTAAAGTGAAAGAGAAGCATTAGTGTTGTGTAACAAGCTGATTTCGTTATTAGATGTTCCAAAAAAATCACCAGTTTTGTGTAACAAAAACTCCCGCTTTGAACAATGCTTAATAAATCTAACTTAAAAGTGAAAGAGAAGCGACATAGGTTTGAGGTTGCAAGCCTGCGGCTGTGTGGGTGACCGAGAGAGAGAAGCGATAGTGAGAGGTTGCAAACCTGTTGCTGTGTGGCCAACGAGAGAGAATGAGACGATAGAGGTTTGAAGTATGGCCGCGACTATGTAGGTTGAACGCTGCTGCTGTGTGGCCAATGAGAGAGAGAGAGATGAGAAAAATGGGTTTGAGATGCTTGAGAGAAATGGAGTGGGCAGCGACGGCTGGCTTGAGAGAAATGGGTTTTGACCTATGTTTTTTTTCTTAGGTTTATTTATATATGTGGTGGGAGTGTTATTAACTTAGTATAATAAGGTCATGTCCGTAAATTTACTAAATGGGGCGGGGCGGGGCGGGGAGGGGCGGGTCAAGCATATCTTGATAAAATCAGAACCCATCCCATTTAATAAATATTTTTTTTTTAAAAAACCCAAAACCGCCCCTATTATTTTAAACGGGTTTTAACCCGCCCCATTGGTTCGGGTTGGGTTAAATTGCCATCCCTGTGTGCGTGGTGAGTATGTGTCCATGTGTGTGAGTGTGTGTGCATTTTTATGTGTTTGAGTGTAAGCATGTATACGTATGTTCATGTGTCCGTGTGCGTATGAGAGAGAGTGTTTGTGTGTGTGTGTGTGCGAGCGAGTATGGTGTGAGAGTTTTTGTGTATATGTGTGTGTGTATAAGATAGAGATAGAGAGAGTGAGAGAGTGCGTGTGTGTGTATGAGAGAGAGAGAGAGAGAAAGAAAGAGAGAAAGAGTGTGTGTTTATGCGTGTGTTTATGTATGTGAGAGAGATTGTATGTATGAGTGAGAGAGTGTATGTGTGAGAGGGTATTTTTGTCTTACCACAAAAATAAGGTAGAATTATTGAGAATAAAATATTCCCCCCATTTTAGAGGGAAAAGGAGAATTTCAATTTTGTGGGAATTATAAATTCCAGCAATTTTAAGTTCCACCCAAATTTCCAGCCGAACATTGTAATTCTAGACGATGAGAATTCTAAATTTCTGAAATCCTAAATTTGCTTTTCAAAACTCGAACCAAATGAGCCCTAAAGTGTAAATACCACTTTCTAGAGTGATAATCTTAAAGTTTTGACAATTTATATGTTTGGCTTGCCAAAAAACTCATAATATATTTTTGAGATACCAAAAATCTAAAATCACACAAGAACAAATTAAAAAGGAATTTGCACTAGGTTTTAAGAATTACTTCAATGAGATTTTAGATCAAATTAAAATAATCAAAGTATCTCAAAAATATAAGTTTTCTTTTCAAAATTTTCCCTTAAAAGTCCTCAACTCTCCTTATTTTCTCACATATGGCTTCAATGTACTTGGGATGGAGTATACCAAAACTTACCAAAGTGTACACACTAACTTACAAGTGAAGCTATGAGGGAAAATAGGTAAGAATATCCCATAAAGGAGATCTATCTCAAGTCATAGTGATATATGACTGAAGTTTTTATTTTTTACCCACTCCCTTGAAAGATACACAAGATTTAGTCAAATAATACTTTTTTGCACAAACAACTATATAAAACGAAAAAAACTTTGCTGCAACAAACTCGTGCTTCTCTGTAATGAATCTACAATGATGAAGGTCATGATAAATAACACAAAAAAGTCTTGGAAACTTCGGAGCAACGAAAACCTGTCACTGTAGCAATCGCTGCAGTGAAATCACTGAGAGTTTGATAAAAAGCCTATAAATTAACTTTCAATAATAAAATTCAATTTTAATATATATAATATATTTTATGCAATTTATATAGGATTTCATTTGTATAAGATATATCATTACTCCAAGATCAATAAAAACACGTACACAAAAAAAAGTACTTTTTTTTCCAATTAAAATAAAGTTTTATAAAAAGGTGTCAATAGTGTAGTGAGTCCATCTAAGTCATTTTACCATGTCCTAAGTGGCACAAAAATGATACAATGATGGAGAGAGGTAATGAAGACGTCCATTGGATGATTTTTATGAAGTTTTATTAGAACAACCTCTAGGACTAGCTATCAAAGTATATTTTGGAAATGATAATATAACTAAGTTTGGAATAATGAGTATATTCATACTCTTACAACCACCCCTTTGTATATTTTGTGACAAAATATACAAAAAATATGATTACAAGCATTATAATTAATTTAGCGACTAATTACACTTGACACAACCTTAACAAAGGCAAATGATAAACCTATATTACTATAATCCCATCAATAAGAACTCAACACATCCAAAGTGAACACTTGTTCCTTGTTAATTTGTCATACACTAGTAAAGATGATCAAAATACCAATGTATATAGAATGACAAATAAATAAGATGAATAAAAGATGAAGATTAAGAGTTTCAATTCATCGAATTATATATATATATATATATATATATATATATATATATATATATATATATATATATATATATATATATATATATATATATATATCAAAGACGAACATATTCTAGGATATAGAATATGGTTAATTGTACTCAATTCTTTCATCTATATAATTTCTCTTCTTCATTTTCCTAGGCAAGGACTTATAACATTTATTTAATAGATCTCCCTCTTAATATAACCTTCACCCCATTTTTTATGAATTTGACCAAATAAAATAATATTAAGTTAATAAAGATAGGTTCATTAAGAAATACAATAAATACTTTCATTTGAAATTGATTAAGTAAGCATATACTCAAAGAAATGTAATCTAACTTATCATTACACATATAAAATGTTATAAAACTATCTAAACAAGGATATATGAGATTAACAAGATATAAGGCATTATCAATAAGTAAATGGCGTTCATAATGCCAATAATATTGATGAGTGCTAAAAACGTCAGTGATTTCAAACCCACAGGTACTTCCCACTTGACCTTATATGAGTAAGAGAAGAGAAGTGTCAAAATGTGCGACAATGGGTTAAAGTGGTTTGGACATCAAGAGGGGGTCCTACGTCCACTATCAAAGGTGTTGTACTTGATTATTAGATAGTAAATGGGTTATTACAATCTAAAGGACCCCTTTAGCTTTGGACAATGGATTATGAGGTCTTGAATCATTTGTAAGAGATTTAATGGACCTTAAGAAGTAACTGATGGACTTCTCTATGGGTTCCTAAGTATTTATTTAGGGCCCAACAAGATATATAAGTACTTGATGACTGAAAATAATCCAGGTTACCAATATAAAGCCACAACAATGGGTTGTTAGTATGAAACGAAGAGTAAAACACTTGGGAATGCTCATAACTATTGATTCTCTCCAAGTCTGATTTATTGAACTAGTCTCTATCCTTCAACCAACCCCTATTTATATGCAAACTCTAGAAGAGAGAATAAGTGGACTATCACAACATGATTGGGATGCCTTTGATTTTGATGGTATCAATAAGGGGGTGGAGTGTCAGCCAAAGAATTTACAGGTGGCGTAAGGGGATTGTTAGTAGTATTAAATGATGATGGGAGCATTCAATGCAATTGGAGCTGGGTAGTGGCGATAGGTGGAATAGTGTTTTTCTTTCAAAAGATTGGTTGTAGGTGCTCTATAGGAGGTCTAAGAGCTCTGGAACTACTATAATATTTCCATATGTTGTCTTTAAGATTCTACTCAATGAGTCACCTTATGAGGGTTATGTGACCTTGGGAGGTTATTTTTCTTCAATATGAGGTCTACTCTGAGTGTCAGACCTGGCAAAACCCTAGTACCGAGGTCTCTAAGCATGGTTGGGAAGACATGTTCGAACGACTGACCATACTGAGGAGAAAGATAAGTGACCGAGGCATGCTACAGTTTTGTGGCCCTTTCTTGAGTACAACGGAGGCCCCTGGGGGTTCATAACCATCTGTCTGAGGTTAGAGGTCAGCTGTGGGGCCTCTGATCATGACTAAGGATATTTGAGGTCTTTAGAGCCTTTCAAGTACCAAGTGTAAAATAGGGTATCGTCAGTATCGCTTTATTTTTTCTTACAAATGTTACAAGGGGAAACACTTATCTCTTATGAAAGTTGGGGGTAAGGTCCTAACTAGCCACTAAGATTCACGTAATGATTAGGAATCATTGGGAAGGCGCTTGCATGTGGGCATAGATAAGTGTTGATGACCAAGGTTATTGATGTGATTGAGGCATCTTATCTTCAGGGTTGTAGTGGATTGGAACTTTAGGCCTCAGGAGCTTGAAAGCTCCCCTTGGGATAGGTTGATTCTTCACCATTTGCTCCAATAATCTTTTTCTCTCTGAAATTTCTTCGATCAAGCATAAACCTTTTTCCTTTCTAATTATGTTTGATGATAACATCTCCCTTTTAAGGTCTTAGACCCCAAACCCTATCCTCTATTGGGCCTCATGTTTATCTTTCATCCAATATAGTGCCAAAGGTTAAGTGCTCTGCTCGTCCCCTAATGGGTTTGTTCCTCCATACACAAAGGTGATGAGTTATGGGTGGGTGTTCAACCCTGACTTTATAAGTGGGTCTTATACTGCATAACAAATTACAGAGCAAGATTAATTGGAGATCAAGAAGAGCTATTAAATCCCTAAAAATGTCATTCTGAGGGTTGCTAGGCCTGAGGACAGGGCTTGCTGAATGGTGGCTCATCACGTGTGCTTTAATGAGTGATTCCTTCAGTATGGGTCTTGATTCCCATTTCCATTGACAGTGGTGGGGATTTGTAAAGATATTAGTATAGTTCCTAATCAATTGGTGTTCAACCCATGGATACCTCTGATGGACATAATTTTATACTTTAGGGAGTCTAGCGTAGGGAAGTTTGGCATCTCCCCAACCCAGTTATTCAAATTATATAGGGTCCAGGAGCAGAAGAAGGTATATGACGAGGATCTGATGTATTTAATCCTATTACCAACACAGTGGAATTCTCTAAGGACAAGCACAAACCCCCCCAAAATTAGAAGGAAAAAGGTTTATTTGTTGGGGGAGCTTGGTCCACCCCATACCTTACTGAGCCCATCGGCTGGGCAACCCTCTGGTGCACCCGTCCAGCAGTATGTAAGTGGAAGTTTAATTTTTCCTTTGGTACTCGGGATGACCTCTATTTTCGGAATTAAAACTTCTATTTATCTTTTGCAGCGGTTGCTGAACACACCACATCCGAGATGAATATGACTGTTGAGGCCCAAAAGTTGGCTTCTACCCCCTTGAGATCTTGCTTACAACCAATCGTCTCTTTAACTCTGGGTTGGGGCCTGATCCCAAGCCTCTAGTGTATGGGGGATACCATGGAGTCCCAACAATTGTGGTGACAGACATGCTGGAGTCTGAACCCTACTTTTTGGTCATCGAAAGAGGAAGGCCTTCACTGAAGCTCCTGTTGAGATTCCTGAAGATTTTGAGGGTGAGGAAGATCTGCCCAGGGGAAGGTTGAGCTCCTAAGGACTAAAGAAATCTCTACCTTAACCAACGAGCCTATTGTACAAGATTCAGACTATTCTAAATGTATGTGGCTTTGTCTTTTCTTTCCCCTACTATTATCCATATTTCGAACCCTCTAAAAACACTCTTTGACCTGTTGCTGGCCCAGGAGATGAACATGAAGAGCGGAGGATAGCCCAGAGGCTTGGCAAAGAGATTTCTATCGAGGCTTTGGTCAATATGAAGAAGCACTACAACAAAACAAGTCAATTGTAATGAGCAAAAACCATGACAAAAAATATTTATAACAGATTAAATCCGTTAGAAAATCGGCGTTATTTATTTTACTAATGAAATTTGCAACAGATAAAATCCGTTACAAATTTAATATTTATAATGGATTAAAAACGTTGCAATTTATTTTGTAACAAATTTGACGTTAGTACACATCACATATATCAGTAACGGATTTACAAAACTGTAACGATTTTGACCCGTTACAAATATAGAATTTGTAACAAATAAAACCGTTAAAAAATACTTTATTACGGATTGGGAGTATGATATATTTGTAACGGTTAAAGTCCGTTAACAGTATCAATATATTTAAAAAAAATATTAGTTTCTCATTAAACAAATAGATATAAATACACTAGTAATAACTCGCATGCTCAATCAATGGCAATACAGAGCCAATGCCCTCAAATTTAACTCTAAACATAATTCCAAAATACATGTGACAAAATGAATGACACTACATTTCGATGATACTAAACCAATAGAAAAATATATTTCATTCATAACCACTAAAATTCCCAAAACAAATTGTAGTAAAGATAAATCATCTATCTTCTAACCAAAAATTAAAATGAAGTCTAACATCATTAAACTTCTACACATATTATTATCTCAAAAGTAGTCTTCATTATATTTCTTACAAAAGTAGACTTCATTCTCCCAAAAATAATCTTCATATTTTCCAATAAGAACCTGTTGAAAAAACTCAACCTTAGTAAATGTGTAATCATAAATGAGTAAATAACATAAAAAACTAGTACATTCTCATGCCATTGACACACATGTAATTTTATTGGGGAATAATCGATACAGAACAAATGGCCATAGTTACGTTGGTATCGTTTGATGTGTTTGTACATAAATCTAGGTCGTTAGGTTGTTGTTTTAAGCCCCCCCCAGACACCCATTTTTAACCCTAAAAAGGGGCGTATACTAGTCACTTAGGCCAACCGAGAGTCTGATGAGGGCGCGATTAGTTTATACAAGTTACTTTCATATCGCTTGATGTGTTTGTACCTAAACATAGGCCATTAGATGGCTGTTTTCAGTTTTCGCCCCCAAAGCCCATTTTTAACCCCCCAAAGAAGAGTATAATAGTCAGTTTGGGCAATGGAGAGTCCGATGAGGATAAAGTTAGTTTAAACAAGTTAATTTGGTATCTCTTGATGTGTTCATATCTAAATCTAGGCAACTAGGTTATTGTTTACAGTTTTTGCCCCCCAACGCCTATTTTTAACCCTAAAAGAAGCGTATATTAGTCAATTTGGCCAACCTAGAGTCCGATGAGGACGGGGTTAGTTTAGACAAGTTACGCTAGGCTGTTGTTTTCAATTTTCTCCCCCCAAGTCCCATTTTTAACTCTAAAAAGAAGCGTATGTTATTCAATTTGGCCAACCGAGAGTACGATGAGAACATAATTAATTTATACAAGTTACTTTTGTATCTCTTGATGTATTTGTACCTATTTCTAGGTTATGAGGTTTTTGTCTTAAGTTTTCGTCCCCCAATGCCCATTATTGGGATTTCTGATTTGTCGCCCCCGCCAGTCTACACGTCGATATGTCGGGAGTTTAAGTGGATGACTTCCTATCTCAGTTGGTGGTAATGGTAGTGTTTGAATGTCTCGGTCACCTCTCATGTTTTCACCCTCTTGGAGAGCTTTTCTCAGTAGGGGAGAGTCATATATACCTTGATATATTTGTAGTTTTTGTGTATTTTTACTCATGTTTAATTATATTTTCTCTCTTTTAGTTGTTATATTAGGTTAGAGGGAGACATTTCATCAAAATGTCTTTAGTGTGACCTCTTTAGTCATTTTTAATACTTATAATAAGGTCATTGGTCATTCATCATAACCACTTTACTTTTAGAGATGAATGAATGAGAGAGAAAAACATATTATTTCAAATGTTATTGTGAAAATGATTTCGTTTACATCATTTATAATCTCATAAATTGTTAAAATAAGAAGACTAATTTCTTATTATCTTACGAGGAGTGAATATAAGAGAATTGAAATATACCTTCGTGTAAAGGATGCCTCAAGAGTACTCTGGGGTCATATTTCTTCTATTTCTTAAGCCTATATTTTTCCTAGAGACAAACTTTAATTAAATATGCAAATATCTATATTATACCCAGTTCTTGACTACTATAAGCCACAAATTTCCCTTCTACAATCTATTCCAAATGAAACACAACTAGAATTCAAAAATTTACAAAATGAAGTGTGGGTGAGGACGGAGTAATGAGACAAAGGAAGTCATATCTTATAATGATAGTAATAAAAAATTGGTTCACTTAAGATCTCTCTGGCCATCCCCGATCCTCGCCGTGCGGGCGGGCGCGTGGAGGAAGGATCCTCGGGTTTCGCGCATCCCTCTCGGGAGCGCTTCGGTTGGCGTCGTTTGAGATGAGGTGTAAATAATGTAGAGAGATTTAGAGTCGCTAGTCTATTTTACTCAAAACAGACAAAAGAAAAAGGGGAAGCCACCCCGAAGGATGGCATCCAAAGACATACTGGTGCATGCGAAACCAAAATGATTCGAGAAGGGTTCGGAGGCTTAGTTACGAAATGGGAAGGTGTTAGGCACCCATTCCGCCCTTTCTATCTCTCATGGATATTTGCTATTTTACTTTATTTTCCCCCGTGATATGTGTGCATGTGTATATATATAATGGAGATAGGAATCCTCGACTTGTATCATGGAAGAGATAAAGAGAGTCATCCGTAGGAAGATATAAGAATAATATTAGAAAGTAAAATTTATGCGATTACCCTTACATTGATCGTTATAGTGGAACGATAACGCATATGGAGTCATACGTCACTATGAGCAAGTATATAGATTATAAGGAGATTGGATTTAGAGAAAATAGAAATAAGATAAAAAGTGAGAAAGGGACTCGAGTCTCGGGTTTTATCCCAAGACGCCTACGTAGCCTATAAAGGCATCAAAGTCCACGTAGTTCACATACAAAACGAGGGGTGGGGTTTATCCCATAAATCCAAATGGGGGATCTCTTATTTGTGTGTGTGTGTGTGTGTGTAGAAAAAAGTGTTTTAGTTGTGAGAAAAGTAGGAGAATCCCTATTTGGAATTTATGAGCAAACCCTCTTTTTCTTATTTTTTGGGTTTTATTTATATGAAAAATAAGAGATGTGCAATAATACTAAATAAAAAAGTATATTAGGATATGTGAGATGATATAATAAAAATGCTAAGTAATAAAACAAGTTATTGCAAATTTAAGAGAATTTGAAGAGAAAGGTGAGAAATATGGACCTTCTTGGAGATCTTGATCTTGAATATTGGAGAGCAGCCCTTGCACTTAGATGATGATAGAGAGTGGCTAATTTACCAAGTTTGATGAAAAGGATAATGAAAAGTGGATGTAAAAAGGGGATTTGGAAGTTGAAATCACGTTGCCTTCGAGAGAGGTTTCTAGGATTCATTGAGAGTGAATTTTATCAAATCTGGTCTCCCCTTGAAAATGAGGTGAAGGCCTCCTTTTATAGGCTCAGGTCACTAACGATCATCATAGACCTGGTCCTGCCTATCGGCACCTGCCGATAGGCAGGGTCTGGAACCTGCCGTTTGGTAGTGTGTTTCAGGCCTATTTGGAAAATCGGCTGTCGAGGGCAAACTGTGGGTCATAATTGCGCATGGGGTAGACCGTTGGAAAGGTAATTTAGATACCTTTAAAAGTTATTTGGACCACTCCCGGGTTCGGGAGTTGACTTTGGGTCAAATATGGCTCAGAAGCATTTGTCGGTCCATTGGACGGGAAATTGTTCGGATGCAAAAGGTCGTTCGTCCGCATGGTAAGTCCAAATTGCGCACGGGGCGAACCATTGGAAATGAGATGTACTTAGACATTCCAAAGAGTTTGACCCGGTTTGGGGAGTTGGCTTTGGTCCGCCGAGCCCTAGAAGCATTCGGTGACCTCTTGGAGTCAAACGGGTCGTTCGTCCGCATGGTAAGTCAGAATCGCTCACGGGACGGACCGTTGGAAAGGTTTTTTAGTGCCCTTCGAAGATTTACATAGTCTTAGTCGAACTAAAGAGTTGACTTAGGTTAAATAGAGTTTGGGAGCGCCCGGTGGCCTCTGGGTCAAGTTTCGGACGCAAACGAATCGTTCGTCCGCATGGTAAGTCAGAATTGCAAACGGGATGGACCGTTGGAAAGGGAATTTAGTGAACTTCGAAGATTCATTCAGCTTTGGTTGAGCTGAAGAGTTTGACATTTTGGTCAAATTGAGTCGAGGAGTGCCCGATGATTTCCAGGTCAGTACTCAGTACATGACCTAGGTTTGTAGTGATGAAGGGAGGTGCTACGGACCTTAGGAGAGTTAGGGGGTAACGGAATGGGGTGTCTACAGAGCCCCTCAATGGGTGAGTTTGGAACCAATGAGAACCGTTGAATAGACACCATATAATGATTTTGAGGGAGTACGACCGATTCAGAGGGTCGAGACCGATTCTGAGGACCTGAGGGGCGTATTGGGGATGACCAATTATGTGGGTCAAAACCAAATCTGCGGGCTTAGGGTGAAGATCTCATAACCGAGGTCAATTCTGACCTAAGAGTGGTGACGACCGAGGACCGAGGACCGATGTCAATTCTGACCTAAATCAGGTGACGATCCAAGACCGAGGTCAATTCTAACCTAAGGAGTGGTGACGACCGAGGACTGGGGTCAATTCTGACCCAACTCAGGTGACAATCCAAGACCAAGGTCAATTCTGACCTAAGAATGGTGACGACCGAGGACCAGGGTCAGTTCTGACCCAATTCAGGTGACGATCCAAGACCGAGGTCAATTCTGACCTAAGAGTGGTGAAGACCGAGGACCGGGGTCAATTCTGACCCAACTCAGGTGACGATCCAAGACCGAGGTCAATTCCAACCTAAGGAGTGGTGACGATCGAGGATCGGGGTCAATTCCGACCTAACTCAGGTGATGATCCAAGACCGAGGTCAATTCTGACCTAAGAGTGGTGATGACCGAGGATCGGGGTCAATTCTGACCCAACTAAGGTGACGATCTAAGACCGAGGTCGATTCTAACCTAAGGAGTGGTGACAACCAAGGAGCGGGGTCAATTCTGATACAACTCAGGTGACGATCCAAGACTGAGGTCAATTCTGACCTAAGAGTGGTGATGACCGAGGACTGGGGTCAATTCTGACCCAACTCAGGTGATGATCCAAGACCGAGGTCAATTCTGACCTAAGAGTGTTGACGACTGAGGACCGGGGTCAATTCTGACCCAACTCAGGTGACGATCCAAGATCGAGGTCAATTCTGACCTAAGAGTGGTGATAACCGAGGGCTGGGGTCAATTCTGACCCAACTCAGGTAATGATCCAAGACCGAGGTCAATTTTGACCTAAGAGTGGTGACGACCGAGGATCGGGGTCAATTCTGACCCAACTTAGGTGACGATCCAAGGCCGAGGTCAATTCTAACTTAAGGAGTGTTGACGACAGAGGATCGGGGTCAATTCTGACCCAACTCAGGTGACGATCCAAGACCGAGGTCAATTTTAACCTAAGGAGTGGTGACGACCGAGAACCGGGGTCAATTCTGACCCAACTCAGGTGATGATCTAAGACCGAGGTCAATTCTGACCTAAGAGTGGTGACGATCGAGGAGCGGGGTCAATTCTGACCCAACTCAGGTGACGATCCAAGACCGAGGTCAATTCTTACCTAAGAGTGGATAAAGATGGGATTTTGATTTCGCTGGAGGAAATGCCTTGTGATTTTGAATTGAGCTGGGGAGTTGATAGCTGTGGAAGCTTTTGTTTCTTTAGGAGGCCTCGTAGGAGGGAACAACCAATTTTGGTACTGAAAGAACTCCATTGGGGAAGTGATCAGATGATCCTTAGAGGTCCTCCAGGGCTTTGTCGGGAGAAGATTCACTTGGTTTTTTGAGGATTTCGCTGAGAAAGAGGGGTTCTGCTTGAGGGAATGCGAAATTTTCTTGGTGAAAATGTTCTAAATCCATCCTGGGATTTTTTGGAGTTTTCCAAGGATTTTTTGGGACTTTCTGGTATTTTCTAGGGATTTTTGTACGAAATTAAGGGGGTGTCGATCGGCATGGTATGAAGGGTGCCATTTGGCAGTGGCACAGACTTTTGGGCTACCTCGGGAAGGTAAGGAGTCAGTGCCGATCGGTATAGTGGGGGGAAGTGCCGATCGGCATGGCGCTTGGCATCCTATATAAAGGGGGCGAATCCCTTCATTTTTTCACAGCTTCTTTGCTTTCTCTCTTTCTGCGATTTCTCTGCAAATTATTCTAGCATTCCGATCTTCAAGAAATGGCCTCTTTTGTGAGCACTGCAGTACACCGGGAGTGGTTGACCATTGATGACTAGGTGAATGTGGATTGGAGGTCCAGGGCGCCTCTTTCTTTGGGGAGTGAGAACTCCTTTGATGCATTTAATCCTGTTGCGGATGAGCGGACCTTGCTGCGTGAGCCGTCGCGTCATCGCTCTTCGAGAGTGATCCTCGGTGGTTATGTAAGTAACCTGACCTTTGGCATTCCTTTCTTTTTGGTGATTTTTATTTCTTTCTTGAATTTTGATGAGACTTTTTCCTTTTTGCCAGTTGGATATTTCTTTGAAAAACATGCACTCCCGCGGGACGACGGGGCTCAGGGATGTCTGGGAGCATCTCCCACCTGTGGTGCATTGAGTGGTATCATCAGCGGGTTTTGGGAGGTTGGTATCTATGCTGGATGAGATGCCTCGTTCCACAGCGGTCTTGTGTGCTTTGGGATGGAGGTGGTGGGATACTACCCACACCTTCCATTTCGGCTTCAGGGAGATGACTGTGACTCCCATAGATGTGCAGCAGCTGTTGGGATTGGATTGTGATGGAGAGAAGATAGAGGTGTATTGCTCTTTGCGAGTGAGACTGAAGGCAGTGCATCCGGCACTTGGTGATGTAGGGAGGATAGTTTCTGGGGATTCTATCCGTCTGTCCATGCTGAAGGATGTTCTGCTGAGCAGGGTGATTGATGTGGAGGACGGGCTGCAAGTGAGGCAGATGGCCCGGTTGTTCATTTTGCTGGTGTTGGGAGGCTTCATGGTGGCATCGAGCGACGACGTCATTCATTTGTGGTTCTTGCCGTACCTGAGGATGTTTTCGAACATCCATTTCTATGATTGGGGGATTCTGACTTTGGCGACCCTTTACTCTTCTCCGGATGCATTAAGTCGGTGCTGCCGGCAGACCTTTACTGGAGCCACATACCTTCTTGAGGTATTCTTTGGTTTGCGCATTTATTTTCATGCATCCTCATTTTCCTTTCATGCATTCGTAGTTTCCTTATGCATATCTTTTTATTTGTGAATTCATACGTGGTTCTATGAGGTGATTGGGTGCAATACCCCATTGATCACTTTGAAGGAAGACACTGTTGGGGACTCCTGCCGATTGTATCGATGGCGCAAGGCCAATAGGCAGTCGAAGGGATCTCTTTCTCTGGAGGTGGTGCGTCAGGTCTTGAATGACCTGACCAGTGGTAGGGTAAGACTCTTTCCATTTCAGTCTTGTTTTTTTTTCACCTTCTGATATTGTATTGATTTATGCTTGCTTGGAAATTTCCAGGTGACCTTTTATCCCTGGGGGACAGCCATTCAGGATGCGGGGGCGATTGGGGTGAACACGCGGATGAGGTGTTTGCTGGCGCATGAGTTCGATCATTCTTGGTATCTCGGGGAGAGGGTGGTTCGTCAGATTTCTAAGGAGGAGGTGGTGGTGCCACCTGCGCAGCCTCCTACGTCTATGAGGCGGGAGCGACTGCTGTTGGAGGATGAGAGGATCGCGATGATGATCGACGAGTCCTACTTGTTGTACACCGATACGACTGTGCCGTATGACTATATGGACTTTGTGATGAGCTGGTTGATGGCGCCCAGCATATATGATGCCCTTCCTTTCCCTCCTGCGAGTTTGAGTCGGGCGGTGGGATCTTTCCACAGCGACGGTGGTCCGACGACATCTGCGGCGGCGACGACTTCAGAGGTTCCTTTTGTGCTGTTGCATACCCCTTCGTACAACATTTGGCGGGCTGACGGAAGGATGGTGCCTATATTGCACCATCCTTATGCGATGGATCTTGAGGAGTTGGGTTTGACAGAGGAGGTCGTCGGACCTGCAGTATACCTTTCTATTCCTCTTTTTCTTTCTTTTCTATTTTTGTCATCTCTGTTTTGATACTGATTTTGCCTTTTTCTTGTAGCAAGTCCGGGTGTCGAACACTTAGCTAAGGGACATCATAGACTGGATATCTTCGGCGACTGCCCATATTCGGGACGTGGTTCCTGTTCCTTCTTGCTTGGTGCCGTCTGCTTCGTTTGAAGAGTACTCTAACTCGGGTTGTGGTGGCGCATCGTCTCGCCGTAGGGGAAAGAAAGTATGTAGCAGGGGTGGAAGCTCTTAGTGAGAGAGAGAGAGAATGTGGGTTCGGGCTGAGTCCCGTTGTTTTTGCTTTCTCTTTTATTTCCTATAAAAATGATTTAACACATAAAATAGATATATGCAATGCAATGGAGTTTTTTTATTATTTTTTATTAATGATGAATGCATGCACATGTACTTTTTACTTTGCCGTTGAGACTGTAAAAAAGAGTATTTTTAGAATTTTTGAAGGAAAGTTTTTATTTAAAAAGGAAATTATATAAGGAGGAAAAGGGATTTTGAAATTCTGTTGAGAATATCAATTTATTTTTATTGAGTTTTTTTTTATTTGACAAAAGAGGAAAAAGGGAAATTTCTAAAAATGGGGGGTTACGGATCGACAAGCACCCTGTCCTGCCTATCGGCAGTTCAGTCCAGTCCCATCAATTCAAAGCTTTGAATGGTACCCTCTTCATCCTTTTGCACTTTGTGGGGGTAGGATTCCCTTAGATTTCTGCAGGGATTATGTCTCTAGTGAGGGTTCTCAAGTATAAAAAGGGGGAAGGGTGGAGTGTTTTCATCACACATTTGCATTTTCACCTACTTGCCCATTATTTCTTAGCCTTACAAGATGGCTCTCCTTGGTAGCATTGAATTTGATAACTACCTCGAAGCCCTGGAAGTAATGTGCTCTTATAATGTCAACTATGATGCTTTCAACATGCGTCGAGTCTCCTTGTGGCGCAGTCGGCCTATTGAGTGGAACTTGCTGATGGCGGTGGTACAATTCTGGTACCCCAAAGACCACGTATTCCACTTTGGGTTGGATGAAGTTTATCCAACCTATGAGGAATTTTCTGCCATGCTGGGCGTAAATCCTAGTGTTGCCGCGGCTTTGCCCAAATTTTCCCGTTCTCCTAGGGATTTGTTGATCGGGCTTCTTCACATTTTGCCTTCGGCGGCCAGATCATTGGTTATTGGAGGAATGATCTCCCTCCCGGCGGTGCTGCAGTCTGTGCATTTGTAGGAAGTAGGTGATGCTGGCTATGCTGGAGTCATTGTTCTGGGTCTGGTGACTGGATAATTACAGGAGGACCCGCAACTTACAGCCATTACTTCATAGATGTCATACCATCGTAATCCTGCGACGGTGATACTTTCGGTGACCCTGAATGGCCTGGATGCCTGGAGGGAAGGTCGTTCTGACTTTTTGAAGGGTAGCCTCGTGATGCTGTTCATGTGGTTATCTGAAAGATTCCGCTTGGCGACTCCTCCAAAATATCCCTTGTCGAGCGTACCTAACTTCTTTTCATGCTACTTCATCAGCGTCGGCTTGTATGTTGAGAACTGGAAGCATTGGCTTATGGAGCATGGGGCTCGTGGTCTGTATTGCTCAGTGCCTTGGTGGGGGAAGTTTCATCCTGTTCTGGAGTTAGGATAGTATTCATATGTGCGACTGATTGGTCTCAGGCAGACCTCCTTTTATTTCCCTTGGCGGCTTCTACGCCAATTTGGCTGGGCACAGGTTGTGCCACCTCGGAACTCGAATTTCTTTTCGGTAAAAGATTTGACTGAGCGCCTGCGTCTGTTGCTTGGATATCTATGGGAAAATCGACGTCCGTCGACCCATCCGTCCCAGTCTTTCGGGAAAGTTTGGCATGTCCCCAAAGATTTTATGAAGTTGTTGTGGAGGAAAGTAGTCAGCAAGATGTTGGCAGTGGAGACTGGATAAAGATGGTTTGTTTTATCTAACACCATGGAAGGGGGTGTTGTGGTCATTTCAAAGATAGTTCAGGCTCATTTGTCCATGGAGTGTTTACGGCACTCTATTCAGGCAGGGGAAGCTTGGGGGCCTCAGGATGGAGATGATGAGGGTGCAGGCTCCTCTGGTAGCCATGGGTAGGACTCTTGGAGAGTTTATTTATGTAATAGATGCGGGGATTTTATTTGGCTTTTTATGATAGTAGGGGGAAGGGAGTTATCCGTTCCTTTTCTTATGTAATCCATGCTGTAATTTCTTATTAATGAAATAGGCAAGTTTCTGATCATCTAGCTGCGCCTTTTGATGAGTTTTGTATTTTAAATTATCTATACTGATCGCTAAGGAATACATAATCCTTTTGTTCAAGTATTCTTTAGAATGAACCGCCATTCTCGGAGGTAGGAAAAGAATAGTATTTTGTGAAAAAGAATGGCCGCACTCATGTTGAGGTGTATGAGCTGCCTATGTACCTCTGGGGTTTTTGAAAAGTTTTTTATCTATTTGAAAATAGTTTTTGCAGAGGATCAGGCCCACGTAGTTCTGGGTAGAGGGAAATGAAGAGATTTTTTTTAGAATGGAAGGGGGATGAGAAAATTCGTAGCACGTCGAGATTTCGGACTAGGGGTAGAATTTCTTGAGATGGTCCATGTTGACTGGACGAGCCATATTTTCCCCATTTAGGTCATTGAGCATGGCGGCACCGCCGGATAATATTTTTTTCACAATGTAGGAGCCGCTCCAATTGGGCTTGAATTTCCCTCTGGGGTCCTAGATGGGTTCTATTATCTCTTTGAGGGCTAAATCCCTCTCCCGAACACCGCGGTCCTTGACTCTTTTGTTGAATGATTGCGATATTTGGCGATGGTACCCCTGTATGTGGTAAAGATCTTTTAATCTTCTTTCATCTAGGAGGGTCAGCTCATCAAGACGGCTTTGGCACCAGTCTTCTTCGCTAACTTTTCTTTCGAGCATGACGCATAGCGAGGGTATTTCTATCTCCACAAGTAGGACTGCTTCCATGCCGTAGACCATAGAGTAAGGGGTAGTCCCAATAGAGGTTCGGATTGAGGTTCGGTATCACAGAGGGCGTATGGGATCTGGTCATCCCAATCCTTACAACTTTCGGTCATCTTGCTGATGATAGCTTTGAGGTTCTTGTTGGCGGCTTCAGATGCACCATTGGTCTGAGGTTGGTAGGGAGAATATTTGTGTCTCTGAATCCCATACTCGTTGACTACTTCTGTGACTTCTGCTTCGAAATGCAACCCGTTATCTGACATTAGCTCGTGCGGGACCCCATATCGGCAAATGATATTCTTCTTGAGGAATTTTGCCACTTTCTTGGTGTTCAGCACTGCGTATGACTCAGCTTCGACCCATTTGATGAATTAGTCAATGGAAACTAGGATGAACTCATATCCGTTTGAAGACTTTGGCGTAACCTTCCCTATGTTGTCGATACCCCATGTGGAGAACGGCCAGGGAGAGGTCATGTTGTATAATTCTCGCGGAGGTAGGTGTTGAATATTGGAGAACTGTTGGCATTTGAGGCATCTCCGGACATAGGCGGTGCAGTCTTGGGACATGGTGGTCCAGTAGTAGCCTTATCAGATGATCTTCTTAGTAAGCATGCGACTGTTCATGTGGGGCCCGCAATCTTCGTTATGGATTTTTTGCATTATTTTCTCAGTCTCTGCCCCTGCGATACATTGTAGATGAGTTCCATCGAAGTTACTCTTGAGTAGAGCTTTATGACAGATGATGTACTGGGCAACCAGTCTTCGTAGGGTCATTTGATCTTTCTTGTTGGAACCCTCAGGATACCTACCATATTTGAGGAGGCACCAGATATCATAGTACCAACAATCAACCAGTTCGGTATCTTCGGTGGAGACAAGCTCAATATGGTAGCAGTGAGTTAGTTTGTCTTGCCTTTGAACTAGGAAGGGGGTCATTGTTATTCCTTCGAGCATGTCGACCATGGAGGCCAAGGTAGCGAGAGCATCGGTTAGGTTATTCTTTTCTCGGGGTAGGTAATAGAAGGTGATATCTCAGAATCGGGAGGCTAACTCTTCTAAGTGGGCATGAAAGGGTTGGAGCTTTTCGTCCTTGACTTTCCACTTTCTGAGCACTTGATCGATGATGAGGGCAGAATCTCCGTAGACATCAAGGTATTGAATACCTTTCTTGAGAGAAACTTTGAGGCCTACTGTGCATGCCTCGTATTTCGTTATGTTATTGGTGCAAGGGAAATCCAATTTAATGGCGATGGGAGTGTGGGAGTCATCTGGGGTGATCAGAAGTATCCCTATGCCATATACCTTTTTATTGGTAGCGCGGTTAAAGATCATTTTCCATCGAAGGCAGTCTTGAGAGGTACAGAGGATATTTTCATCTGGGAATTCGGAGATCCCGACATCTGCTTCTTCTGCAGGGTAATCGACGAGGTAGTCAGAGATGGATCTTCCTTTAACATCTTTCTGTGTGACGTACACGATACCAAACTCAGTTAGGAGCATCAACCATCGGTCCATTCGACTGGATACTGCGGGTTTCTCAAGCAGGTATTTGATGGGATCCATTCAGGATACAAGTTTGATGGGGAAGGCGAGCATGTATTGTCGCAACTTTTGGGTGACCCAGACAAGTACGACACATGCCTTTTCCAAAGTAGTGTAGTTGACCTCGTACCCGGCCAGTTTACGATTGACGTAATAGATGGCTCTTTCTTTGAGGGAGTCCTCAAGGTATTGGGCTAGGAAATCCCCAGCTGCAGTGTCGGTTATGGTTAGGTATAGGAGCAAAGGGAGACCAGGCTATGGTGGCATGAGCACTGGAGGTTGGGTCAGATATTGTTTGATTTGGTCAAAATTTTCTTGGAAGACCTCGTTCCAAACCTTGGTTGAATCCTTTCGGAGGATCTTGAAGATCGATTCGCAGATGGAGGTTATTTGGTTGATAAACCGACTGATATATTGCAACTTTCCAAGAAAACCTCAGACTTCTTTCTTTATTCGGGGTGGTGGCATATTAAGTATGGCCTTCAGCTTTGCAGGATCTACTTCTATTCCCCTCTCGCTGACCATGAATCCAAGAGTTTTCCCTTTGTAATGCCGAAGACACACTTCTGTGGATTAAGTCTCATCTGATACCTTCGCAATCGTTCGAAGAACTTTCGGAGAGCGGGAACATGATCTTCTCTAGTTTTGGACTTGATAATTATATCATCCACATAAACCTCAACTTCTCTTTGAATCAGATCATGCAGAATGGTTGTGGCAGCCCTTTGGTAGGTACCCCCAGCATTCTTTCAGACCAAATGGCATAACGGTGTAGCAAAAGGTTCCCCATGGGGATTTGAATGCAGTTTTTTCTTGGTGGTACGAATGCATCTTGATTTCGTTGTATCCGACAAACCCATCGACGAATAACTTGAGAGCATGACTGGCTGTGTTATCCATGATCATGTCGATATTGGGTTGCGGATAATCATCCTTTGGAGAAGCTTTGTTTAAATCTCGGTAGTCTACACACATTCGAACCTTCCCCCTGATTTCGACACAGGTACTATGTTGGATAGCCATGTGGGATATTCGATCACCTGAATGAATCCCACGTTTAAATGTTTGACCACCTCTTCTTTGACCTTGAGCGATCATTCGGTGTGGAGCTTTCTCAATTTTTTTGTTTAATCGGCCTGTAATCTGGGAGAGTGGGAATCTCGTGCTGAGCTATTTTAGGGTCAATGCCGGGCATATCATCGTAGACCATGCGAAGACATCCATAAATTCTTTTAGCAATTCTTTGAGTTGTGCGTGCCCATGCTCGTCAAGGGTGGACCCTATTGTAATCTCGCGCAGTTGGCTACTAGAACCAAGATCAATAATAACAGTCTCTTCTTCATTAACTTCAACGCGGTTATGTTGTTTATTATTAACCTTATTTAGATTAGTTAAGAATTGTTCATTTGCAAAATCATCATCATCAAAAGTTTAATTAGAATCCAAGCAGTTAATGTAAGGCACATCAATATACACAAAATCTTAGTTTATTTCATTGATGGGAAAAACAGAATTGAGAACTTCGTCAAAAGAGGTCTTGATTACATTTGAACAAGGATAGACAACAGAAGAAAAAATAGGGTAAACATTGGGGTTAGGGAGGATTTCAAGAGGTAGAACTGGCACAGCATGCCAACTGAGGAGGGGTGTATCAACAGCTTTAATCATATGGGATGGATTCATTGATGTAGTGCCTGAATGAACCATGCAGAGTGCCAGATCCAGTGTCTGTAAGTTAAAGGAATCTTCGGAATCACTTTCCTCAATCTCTTCGGTATCTTTGATGAGATATTGTTGGAAACTTTTGGCCCATGGCTAGCTATCTTGGAAAAAGATCTCTATTCCAGGCTTCATCTTCTTGTCTGTGTGGTCATACCATAGTTTTGGAAAACCGCAAAAGGGGAAGTCTTCGCCTTCTTTGATGAATCATCCATTCAAGGAGTCTCCTGGGAGAGTTTGGATGCAGTCTAATCTTCTCTTTGGTTGAGACTGGTGGATCATTTTTAGCTCTTGTTCTGATGGTTGATACCCCAAGCCACAAGGAGGAAAAGCTTTCTTTAGTTTGATGGTCTCAAGTATCCCTTGTTGCCTTTGTCTTAGCCCCAGTCCGGGCATGAAGTGCATGTTTCTGAACATCTAAATCACATTGACATTGCCATGAGGGTCATATTCCGGACAAACCCTTTCTTCGAAATAGTCGCCTGCTGGGAGTAGGAGTAGCTCAGCTCGAAATCCTGATAGGAGCATATCATTTAACCCGTGCTGTATCTCAAGGATTGGACTGTTGGTGCTTGCACCCTCGATATTTTTGTCGTTGCCTAAAATGGTGATGACTCGCCCATCGATGAAGAACTTCAATTTCTGATGAAGTGAGGAAGACACAACCTTGATATTGTGGAGCTAGGGTCGTCCGAGCAATAGGTTGAAACAAGATGGGATGTCTATGACTTGGAATTCAACGCCAAGGTTTATAGGGACAACCCCTATTACAAGTTTTATGGATCCCATCACCTCACGACGGGTATTATCATAGGCACGTACAATGGCGGAGGTTGGAGCGAGGTCGCTTTCTTTCAGGCCTAAACACTTGAAGGTTCTCAATGGGCAGACATTCAAGGCGGATCCGTTATCGACAAGTGGGAGTGACACGGCCTTCCCCATAACTTCGACCGAGATGTTGAGTGCATGATTGTGATTTGGCCCAATTCTGTGTATTTCTTCTTCAAAAAATGATTGCATTCGGGTAGAGGTCAAGGATCCGACCAGATTCATCGCTTTTTCTGGTGTGGTAGAAGGAGGAACTGTAGGTCCAGTGAGCAGTTTGATTAAAGAATTTCTGTGTAGCTAGGAAGACATGAAAAGTCCCCATAGAGTGATGTTAGCTTGGGTTTTCTTCAGTTGATCGAGGATCTTGCTCTCCTCAATGGTCATCTTGAGCATAGGAAGGTTTTCAATGCCCTTCCCTTTGTCATTTACTGGTAGTGATCTTGGAACCTGGTAATGTCTCCTTGATCTGGTCATGTGATTTACTGAGGAAGGGAAGAACATGAATCCCGTTTCCTCATCAATCTTAGGTTTTTCTGTCACCCTGTTTATTTCTCTGAGGAGTTCTTCAAATGATATCATCTTACATATGTCGGCTACTAGGCCAATTCTTCCTGAAGCTTGTTCGTCATTCGAATCTTCGAATTCTTCCCCCCATCTGGTGGTAACAATTCTTTCTTTCCATGTAAAGTAAATGCATTCCACAACTTCAATGGCTTCTTCATACAGGTCCTCCCATTCTATGGGGATATGTATGGTTGAAGGGACCAAGTGCCCTTGTAGCTTTAAAGTGTCAAGTAACCCGATGATATTACAAATCCTGTTGGTTTTCCCGAATAGTTATGCCATAATCTGGACAACATCATCTAGGCTGACTTCGTCAGTTGGTACCACCCACTTGTCTGAATCTCGGGCCCATTTCCGTACTTTCAAGAATAGTGTAATGAACCTCTGGCAATCGATGACCATCTGTGAGGGCAATTTCAGCCCGAACTCTAGGAGTTGGTTTAACACTTCTAACAATTCCATACTTCCATTTTCAGAACGGGTACGGACAACGATGCATGCTCTGGTAAGGAGCGACAATGACTGATCAGTGATGATAGTAGGGTGTAGGAGGAAGTATGGGCAAATTTCAAGAGGTTTAGGAGAGTATATGGGTGTGATTTTAATTAATGGATCGAAATCTGGGTTTTTTTCTAAGAAGAGGGCATTGGTATGATTTGGAAGTGGATTATGGGTAGTGTTTGTCTTAGGATTGGCTTGTGGGGCGATGGTACCCCGTTCAATGAGATCTTGGATTACATTTCGGAGGTGAAAGCATTGGTCGGTGGTATGGCCGACAGTTTGGTGAAAGGCGCAATGGGCATAGGCCTTGAAGTTTCTTAGGAGTGGATTTGGCAATGGACGTGGATCCAAGGGTTTGATGAGGTTTCGGTTTAACAGGGCTTGGTAAACTTTGGATAGGGGAGCATGGAGCTCACTGTATTCCCTTCGGATGGGGGAAAGGAAGCTTTCTGGTGCCCATGATGTGGTTGGTTGAGAGATGTTGTTGATGGTTGAGACTGTAGCACTGGCAGGCTTGTCATACTTTCTAGGGGTGAACTGTCTGGACACCTTCTTCGGTTCAACCTCTGTTTTAACAAGGCTTTCCTTAATTTCTACTCCAGCCTCTCTGAGAGCTCGAAAGTGGGGATAGTATTGTCTTCCCATCGTCGCTCAGACATGGGGCAAGAAGTTCTTCACTATATTGACTTGTTCTTCCTCGGATGGCTGATTGGTCATGGTAGCTGCTTGTTCCCTCCACCGAGTTATGAAGTTACTAACTGATTCCCCTGGATTCTGTTTGAACAACTCTAAATCATGACGGGTGACCTCAAGCTCTTCGTTGTATTTGTACTGCGACATGAATTCTCGGGCTAAATCCTCCCAGCTACCGATTCTGGATTCCTCAAGAGATAAAAACCATCGGAGGACACTATCCTTCAAATTTTGCTGAAATAATTGGGCCATCACCTCTTTAGAATCCCCTAGTAGAGTCATGGAACGATGATAACTGCAAAGATGTACAATCGGGGGTCCACTCCCTTAGAACATCTCGATATTTGGCATCTTGAACTTCTTGGGCAACCTCGCTTTAGGATAAGGAGACATGTGGGTGTAGTCCACGTAGTTCCCAGAGATCCTGACTTGGTTGAACTTCTTGGTGAGAATATTGAGATACTCTTTGAGCTTATTCAACTCCTCCTCTTTTGGATCAACGGACATAGGCAGGTTAGCCACAGGTTGGGAAATGTTTGGCATCGGAAGTTGGGCAGGCGGTGGCCCATTGGCAGGATGGGCACGTGGAGCGTGCTGATATTCTTCGAGAACCCAAATAAGCTAGGGTGGACCCATATCACGAGGGAACAGGATCTCGGACTCTTGAGGAATTGGAACTTGGTTTCATTGCATCTCTCGGACCTCAGTTTGGAGGTTGTCAATCTTGGACACGGGCTGAGCTAGGACTGTCGTCAGATCCAACTGTACTTGATCTGTATTCTCCATATAAAGTGGATGGATTCCGGACTCGAAAGAAGTAGTAGAGGAACGGACGAAACTACGAGGTGATTCGACTGAAGACTGAAGCCAATAGGGAGCCAGGCTAAGGACTTGCGATCGAACTGAGAAGGTGTAGGATGGGATTTATTTCGGAGAAAAAGGGAAGAAACTATTTTTTTTGATTTTGATTTTTTTTTGATAAAGAAAGGAGAAATGTTTTTTGGATTTTTGATAAAGAAGGAAGAAATGTTTTTGGATTTTTGATAAAGAAGGGAGAAATATTTTTGGAAATGGAACTCAACATGATTATTATGATTATTATATTCTCACTTGTATTTAATTCTCCTAAATGCAATGCCGGACGGGACTCGAGCCTGGAAAAGTGGGGTTTTTTATATATGCAAAGCTACGGTTGGACTTGTAACCAGGCTCACGGAAAGGGTCCCATTTTAAAAATGCGCAAAAATTGGGCGGCAGATCGACCCGGAATTTCAACAGAGTTTCGTGTCGAAATTGGCAATCTAAAGTGCGTGTCCTAGGTTTGCCACCTATATTCGGGTATGCAGTTTGGTTGGGTGAATCTGCATGGGTTCCCCCCTTTGGCATGACTTCCACAATATACGTCTTGCTCTTACGGGAAATCGGTACGTGTGGACAAGCCATTTGATATACCTGAGTGTACATGAATTGCCTCACCATATACCTCGTGGGGATAGTACTTGTGAGAGCGAATTCGTTATACTCAGCGTACATGAACGAATTCCCTGCGATATTCCTTCCATCATGACTTCGATCAAGCGGTACGATGCGAGGGAACCGTTCGATATACGTCGAAGGTACTTGGCTATTGGAAGGTGAGAGTCATATCGCTTAGACTAATTGCGACCTGCCGGACCAGCGCCCATCATGAAGTGACCCTCCAGTTACTGGGTAAAATTTGGTCAATAGCAATGCTCTTTGGTGATGTCGTGTGAATCATTCATGATTCTCTTATTAGTATCTTATGATGAGAATGCCTTTCTTGATTATGCCAAATAGGGAGCAAAGTACAAGTACCAAAGGTACACCAAGTATGGATGGGTGATGCGTGCAGTATGGGTATATATGTGATCCTAGGTGCACGTGGTGCGAAGTGTACATGGAGATTTTTCTACAAGTGTGTGAACATAAACATAAGCATGGGATACACATGGAAAAAATGGGGAACATGCAGATATAGGGGAAACACAAACAAATATAGCATCAATTCAAATAGAGTCAAGCCCTAAAAATAATACATATCCCTAGCACAGTCACCACTGTGGCCATCCCCGATCCTCGCCATGCGGGCGGGCACGCGGAGGCAAGATCCTCGGGTTCCGTGCATCCCTCTCGAGAGCGCTTCTGTCGGCATCATTTGAGATGAGGTGTAAAAAATGTAGAGAGATTTAGAGTCGCCAGTCTATTTTACTCAAAACAGACAAAAGAAAAAGGGGAAGTCACCCCTAAGGATGGCATCCAAAGACATACTGGTGCATGCGAAACCAAAATGATTCGATAAGGGTTCGGAGGTTTAGTTACGAAATGGGAAGGTATTAAGCACCCATTTCGCCCTTTCGGTCTCTCATGGATATTTGCTATTTTCCTTTATTTTTCCTCGTGATATGTGTGCATGTGTATATATATAATGGAGGTAGGAATCCTCGACCTGTATCACGGAAGAAATAAAGCGAGTCATCCGTAGGAAGATATAAGAATAATATTAGAAAGTAAAATTTACACGATTACCCTAACGTTGATCATTATAATGGAACGATAATGCATATGGGATAATACGTCACTAAGAGCAAGTATATAGATTATAAGGAGATTGAATTTAGAGAAAATAGAAAATAAGAGAAAAAGTGAGAAAGGGACTCGAGTCTCGGGTTTTACCCCAAGACGCCTACGTAGCCTATAAAGGCATCAAAGTCCACATAGTTCGCATACAAAATGAGGGGCGGGGCTTGTCCCATAAATCCAAATAGGTGATCTCTTATTTGTGAGTGTGTTTTAGTGTAGAAAAAAGTGTTTTAGTTGTGAGAAAAGTGTGAGAAAAGTAGGATAATCCCTATTTGGAATTTATGAGCAAACCCTCTTTTTCTTATTTTTTGGGTTTTATTTATATGAAAAATAAGAGATGTGCAATAATACTAAATAAAAAAGTATATTAGTATATGTGAGATGAGATAATAAAAATGCTAAGTAATAAAACAAGTTATTGCAAATTTAAGAGAATTTGAAGAGAAAGGTGAGAAATATGGACCTTCTTGGAGATCTTGAATGTTGGAGAGCATCCCTTGCACTTGGATGATGATGGAGAGTGGATAATTCACCAAGTTTGATGAAAAGGATGATGAAAAGTGGAAGTAAAAAGGGGATTTGGTAGTTGAAATCACACTGCCTTCGAGAGCGATATCTGGGATTCATTGATAGTGAATTTTATCAGATCTGGGATCCCCTTGCAAATGAGGTGAAGGCCTCCTTTGATAGGCTCAGATCACTGCCGATCAGCATAGACCTGGTCCTGCCTATCGGCACCTGCCGATAGGCAGGGTCTGGAACCTGCCGTTTGGTAGTGTGTTTCAGGCCTTTTTGGAAAATCGACTGCCTAGGCAAAACCATGAGTCAGATCGTGCACGGGGAAAACCATTGGAAAGGTAATTCAGAGACCTTTGAAAGTTCTTGGGACCACTCCTGGGTTTGGGAGTTGAATTTGGGTCAAATATGGCTCAAAAGCATTTTTCGGCCCATTGGACGAGAAATTGTTCGAACGCAAAAGGGTCGTTCGTTCGCATGGTAAGTCCAAATCGCGCACGGGGTGGACCATTGGAAAGGATATGTACTTTGACATTCCAAAGAGTTTGACTCGGTTTGGGGAGTTGACTTTGATCAACCGGACCCTGGAAGCATTCGGTGACCTCTTGGAGTCAAACGGGTCGTTCGTCTGCATGGTAAGTAGGAAACATGCACGGTATGAACTGTTGGAAAGGGTATTCAGTGCCATTTGAAGATTTATTCCGCCTCGGTCGAGCTGAAGAGTTGACTTAGGTCAAACAGAGCCCGGGTGCACCCAGTGGCCTCTGGGTCAAGTTTCAGATGCAAACGGATCGTTCGTCCACTTGGTAAGTTAGAATCGCGCACGGGATGGACCGTTGGAAAGGGAATTCAGTGCCCTTAGAGGATTCATTCAGATTTGGTTAAGCTGAAGAGTTTTAATTTTTGGTCAAATTGAGTTGGGGAGTGCCCGATGGCTTCCAGGTCAGTACTCGGGACATGACCTAGGTTTGTAGTGATAAAGCGAGGTGTTAGGGACCTTAGGAGAGTTAGGGGATAACAGAATGGGGGTGTCTACAATCTCATCATTATATAAAAAAATACCATACAGTTAGTTTCCCAATTGCATGAAGAAGGAATACTTGACCGCTTTCCTCATCGTCTTCATGATTAATTTTAAATTTTGGCCTATCATATTCCTCATCACCATCGTGAGTTGTGCTTTTCTATAGTTAAAATCGAGAAGTTACTAATTAGAGACTAAATAAGGCTTCTTATGCAACACATTCGATGTTAATAGTAACAATCTAAAATACTGGTAGTGTGTGGTCGCCTGCTTCTTGTTTTAAGCCTCCATTAGCTTTTCATGATCAATCTTCATTTTTACAGCTTTGGCTTCATATGGAGATTTTTCATGTCAAACAAAAATAGATCATATAAATCAGTGATAACATCGCAATTGTCCTTTTTTTATATCAAGAGATATTTTTAAAACCCCTATTACCCTCATAGACAACTAAGCGGCTATAAAATAGTGGGTTATAGCCTTGTCATAATTCCACAATAGCCCATCACAACTTCACTTTGGGGATGATAGATAACATAAAAAACTGAACAAAAAAAAAACTAACTGGACTAAGTTCACATCAAGTTTCAACATAGCCCAGTATATGTCACCCCGTCGTGACTCGATGACATCTCTGATATCCTCAAATTTCAAAAACTTCCCAAACTGAGAGGCTGCCAAGTGATCATAGCAAATTGGGGCCACTACAAAAATAAAGTTGTGCTTTGTTAGTACACGTAGGACATCGAGTGCACAAGATCTTGCAGATCACCTATTGAGAAACCCACTTCATTTAAAAGAACATGATAGTGTGTGGGTCGTGTGGTCCCCTACAAAGCAAACATCCAATCTTCAAAATTAACACAAATAAAAAGAAGACAGAAGAGAAAAAATAACGGTGAAATAAATAAAAAGGTTACATATGTATCAATTGACACGATGAACCTGCAACAAGTTGAATACTCACTATCATTCGAGCTTGAGCTCACAAGTAAAAGTCATTATTCCTTAGGTGACAGACTTTGTTGTCAATGACTGTTCCTGGAGGAATACTATCAGGTGACCCAGGCTGGAAAAACTTTGTGTGGTGATTTTTCTGTGTAATAATCACAAAAAATTTCGGGCACCACTTATCATTTAGGAACTTACAGGCCTCGATAATTTGGACAAGTTCGGTGTTTAGAACCTGATTGAATTGCGATTCGCTGACACCATCCCTGAAAATTATTATCTGATCGAGCTTCCTTTTCCCAAAACTAGTATATAAATCCAATAAAGCTCTCTTACTATTCCCTGATCTTCAGTGTCTGAAGCTCGTTTGTAGAGGGAATCTATCATCTCAACCTTCGGGGACTGATTACGAAATGATGCCCTATAACATGAAATCAATGGCCAATTCCTTAACCTGATTAACGCAACAATAGATGGAACATCAGACTGGCCATGAGATCCATGTGACATGTCCATCCCAAGAATTATAGTAGGAACCTTCAAAATAAGGATAATAGAAGGAGCATGCTCAACAACTAACGAAGAGTTCAACCCACCAAGTTTTGAATTGATTTTAAGGAGAACATTTATCAGATACTGATCGTTGACTCTCGTAGGTGCAATAGATTGTGTGAAGATTCCATGTTCAGAAAGATTCATCTTCTTCTTCTTCATCTTCTTCTTCTTCTTCTTCTTCTTCTTCTTCTTCTTCTTCTTCTTCTTCTTCTTCTTCTTCTTCTTCTTCTTCTTCTTCTTCTTCTTCTTCTTCTTCTTCTTCTTCTTCTTCTTCTTCTTCTTCCATGGACCATTAAATGACTTAACTACATACATTGACTTAAGAGTTATTAAATATTTCTCACTTATTATGCCTCATTGAATTAAATTAAGATATTACATCTAATTTCCATCACCTAGTCTCAATTTTCCCACTAGAGAAAAGGAGTACCAGGCCAGAAGTAGAATACGTGTGAAATGTAGATGCCCCACAATAAGGGGAATGAAATGTTTTTTGTAGTGCCACTTCTTAACACCCTGCAAGAACAAAAGATATTTAGTCGTATCAGAAATAACATTTATATATATATATATATATATATATATATATCACAATTTTCTATACAACTAATAGTCTCTAACCTGAACTACATGTTCCAAGGAATAAACGTAAGCAGTTTTCTCAGTACATAGTAGTAATAATTAGACCCCCTAGTTGACAAGTTTTACTCCCGGTGGGCTAATGCATACATGGATGATTATCACCACTAGTGCAGTCTATATTTAATCTATAAAATAATGTTTTCTTAATGGAATTATCTATATGTAGATAAATATAAAATTGGTAAATATGTGAGAAATATGTTCCGAGATAAAAAAGAACACGAAACAAATAAAGTGATTGGGATTTATTATTTATGTAAAAATTGTACATTTGAGGACATTCTATTAAGGTACTATTTTCTGTTTTAATCCTCCCCAACAATTATTTTAACTCCACAAGTTCTTAAAATTTCTAAATTGGTGATAACTGCTAATTAAGGTCATTTCGAAGAAAATAGATTAGGAAAGGATCCCCCGCTAACTCATTTGGAATCTATCTACGTTTTTTCTCCAAAGTGAAAGATGTCTATTCACCAAGATATTTGTCCATCTATTCACCCAAAAAAGAACTCTTTTAAGATACTAAAATTTATACTGTGTAGTGGGTACTTTTAGTGTCCCCTCTTAATCAAATCCAATCTAAAAAGGATCCTTTCGTAGTTTAGTTGCTAAGCTTTTTTCTTGCGAATTATCAGGCCCTCTTTCCAAATAGCACAACTTAGAATAAATTATTTTTAACCAGTTAGAACCATAGATAATTAAATCAATTAATATAAATAAGTTCCTGATATGTTCTTCTGAATTTCACCATTGTCTCCTGATAAATCTCTTGGATTGTTTAAACATGTCATTATTCTCTTATATACTTCTAGGCTAGCTTGTTTGTTTTAGTGTGCTTTTAAGTTCCTTATCCTAGAATTGGTATTTATGTTGTTTTGTGACCCTATTTACAATTGGCCAACATCAGTGTTGATTCAAAACATGACGTATCAAATCGAGTCTACTATTTTGAAAATCTAACGTTACATGATTATAATTTTTTTAACAAACATAATCAATAGATTATGGAAGAGGAAGGGAGGTTTGAAGCAAAAGTAGCAGAGGAGAAAGCATGGTGGAACTTCTAGAGGTTCAGGATCACGCGCCGACCATACTCTGACGGAGATGTATTATCTCTCCATGTACAAATCAAACAATTTTACGGCTCAAATGAGGTAGCCAAGAATCTATGGAGGACCCTCAAAACCCACCAAGTCAACGACACAACTTCGAGAACATTTGGTTCTCTAGACCCGGTCCAAGTCACCATAATGGCTTTGAATTAGGATGCATCAGGGTTGAGTGATGAGAAAATGAGGGATTTTATTCCAAGGATTGCAAAGTTGGGTTATTGTTGGTAGTTCATTACACCGGCTAGTTTCCATGCAGATGCACTTATAGTGGACACTGTTTCTAAGGATTATTCTAAAAGAGGAATGCTGGCCTATGTGGAGAGGATACAAAGGGAGGAGAGAAACAATGGAGTTGATACACTAGCTCACCAAAAATGGTCTGGTGAAAATCATTATGATAGGGTTCTTAGGACTGTTCAGGGTGGGATCATTTCCACTGCTTCCATAGTTTCGATCCCACCTTTGACAAATTCAAGCACACGAGTGGTTACAAATTTATCAAAAATGCATAAACAGTGAGAAATTGAATCTAAAATTTGTGAAATTTAGTGCCTAACAATTCATCTGGAGCTTGGCTCCCTATTGTGATGCGAACAACCGACTTCCTCTATACAACAAATAAGATTAAACTTTAGGTCTGTCGTAACACCTCGAATTATGATACAAAATTACTCAAAAGTTGCAACATGAGACTTTCATCATATCCTAATTTTCATGCAAAAAAATAATAATAAAAAACAAACAAAGAGTGATGCGGGATTTGATCAACAACATATTATAACTATGTCTACTTGGTGCTAACTAAAGAACCAAATAACTAGTGATGCCAAATTTGATCAACAATAAATAATAGATCTCTATTAACTATTGAAACTATTATATTTTAATCTAAAAGAAGGACAATCTTACTTTGAGAAGATAATTACTTCCAGTGATGTAACAAAAATTTTGAAGAAATTTACAAATATATAATAATGAGACAAATTTCATAGAAACATACACATAAATATATGTACGTATTACGAAATCAAATTGCTAACCACTCTCTTCTCAACAACTTCACATATTTTATCCACTTTTGCCTCACATAAGCCTTTGGTTGCTATCAAATTCTGAAAAAATTGCAAAGATTTACAATTATATCCAGAAGAAAAAAAGTCAAATAGTTGGAAATTTTGAGTTGATAATTATCCTTTTCACCTTCTTTGTATGCATCAACAAGCCATTGTAGGTGTAGATTCCAGCATCTTGAAGCTTCTTCACGCCTCCAACATTTATTCCATGAGAAGTCACCATTGCAAACAAAATTGTCTAAATGATAATTATCTAAGTATACATTAATATATGAACTGCTATTTGTATTAGCTGAAATCAATAGATGATAAGAATTTGAGGTTAGCAAAATTAAGTTTAACTGTACAGGAAAACAAGGTAATAAAGAGGATGCAATATTTTATATATACATTTGTCGATCGCTTCGAACAAATATTCTTCGTCATCAATGTATTCTCTTTCGATGAGTTGTAACTATTTTAGATCTAAAAAAAAGATGCACAAAATAATACGTTAATCTATGGAGTTGAAATAAGTAGAAAAAAAATAAATCTAGATATCAGGGATTCTTATTTGAGAGATTACTTGAGAGAAAGCATTTTCGTTTGAGAGGGAGGAAGCGCAGTTTGAGTGTGAGTTATTTGAATTATGAATGTTGTGCCTTATATAGATGTAGAAATTGATGGCTTTTGTCATCTTGAGTGAGTTGGTACTTAGGGTACAATTCTGTGTGCATGCACTAACATGTTTCAAATCATTACTCCATGACGTGGCCAGGACAAATTGATTGAGATATAGCACTCCAATTTTTTTGAAGTAACATTAGGTTGATCCTAAAATGTTACTCAACTAATGTGTCAAACACACTAAAACAGTGCTAAAAAATGAATAACGTTAATCGAGTCATAATTGGCGCCATCCGTGGGAACGACTGGACAAGCATCGTTCTCTATCTCACTTTGATCCATAGTTCATCCCTTGACTTAAAGGATGGATAATAATCTAAAAAGCAGTCTTGCTACTGCGTCTAACGTCCTAGAATCATTTGGCAAAAGGATAAGAAGCGATGCAAGAGTCAGTCCGACAATTGGACCGTACAATGAAAGATAAAACTTCCAATTATATGAGAGATATCCCACCACCACCTGCCAGAATTGGAAGGAGTCATAATTCTAACGCGTCCTATGATAGTTCCTATCGTCCAGGAGCAACTTCCTTATTACATTCGACAAACTATTATGACAACATGTCCTTTTCTCACAGAAGGCTAAGTGATTTGGAAAGGCTCAGTGGGGAGTTTGCCTTTGATCGGATAGGTCCTCGAGTAACCGGGGGAAATCGGAGGTAACATAAATACCACCACACCATGAAGGCCCCCAAAGATCAAGAGTTAGTATTAGCGGTTCTGTGTGCACTGAGCAGACTTTTTCGAAAGAGATCTCAACTAATAGGCATAGCAGAGCCACAAAAGATAATTCAGTTAAATCAGGAGAACAATCCTAGAAGGGATCCTTGCAACATTTGGTGGATCGTCTTGGTGAAATGGCTAAAGCCAAAAACCAGTTGCAAAGGAGTTTTGTTAAAGGACCTCCCTTTTTTTAAGCCATCGTGGATTACCCTACACCGATAAAATTTAAAACACCTGTGATCGCTTCTAAATACGATGGAGAAACGAACCCAGTCATACACATAGAGAAATACCAAGCCGCTGCCGACATCAACTCAGTCCCTAAAGAAATGAGATGCAAGGCTTTCTCTAGCTCTATCACAGGACCAAACCAGATTTGGTATAATAGCCTCCATAGAGGTAAGATTTCTTGCTTTAATCAACTCGCCGAGCAATTAATTATTAATTTCTTCTTTGGGTCTAAACCAATCAAAGATGTTACTCATATATTGACTGTGCATCAAAATTTGGGGGAAAGTACCCGGGATTACATCACACGATTTAATAAAGAAAAGTCGGAAGTTCTTGATTATGAAGAAAAGATCACAATTACAACACTCATGAGCGGGCTACTCGCTAAAGACCTCTATTACTCCCTAGCAAAGAAATAACCAAAAATAACGGCGGAATTGATGGCTAAAGCTGCTAAAATAATGAATGCCGAAGAAGCTATGGCTGCCAAGGGGGTTACAGATTCCAAAGCCGACGAGCAGAAGGACGATTCTTTCAAAAATGATCAAAGAAATAAGAAGCAATACAAGCTGGATAGAATGAAGAAATATGATGAGTAAACTCCCCTTACTAAAGGTGTACATCATATCTTAGAAGAAATTCAGAATAACAAGGAGCTGCACTGGCCTGAAAAGTTAAAATCACCCCCCAATCAGAGGGACACTTCAAAATTTTATAAATTTCACATGGATCATGTGCATACCATTGACAAGTGCATTTCATTGAAAAATGAATTAGAAACTCTATTTCGGAGAGGAAAGTTATCCAAAATTTTCAACCAAGAGCATATATAGAACAACAAGAGGAGATCCAACTCACCTCGTTGAGGAACATATGACAACAAAAGAGCACGCAAGTAAGAGGCTGGAGATGATCCCGACCTACCCAATAGACCTAAGGAACTAGGGATGGATGTCGGCATGATGTCTTTCGGATGTCATTTTATTACAGGAGGGGATGCTAGAAGAGGAGATGCAATAGCAGAATGGAAGTCCTACATGAATGAAGCTAAGGATTACCCAATCGTCATAAAAATTGACAAGATCGACTCCGATGATTGCTGACTAAGAAAGGTAAATAAAGATTGGCTAGTAATTAGCTTTTCTAAGAACGATCTGAATGGGGTACTTTATACTCATGACTATCCGTTAGTCATCACATGCCGAGTTCGTAAAGGTAGGGTGTAAGGATACTAGTCAATAATGGAAGCTCGACACATGTAATTTTCTATGAGTGCTTTCGTAAGCTTGGGCTGAAAGATAGCATGCTAGAACCATATCATAGACCATTCATAGGATTTGCTGGAGAAAGAGTATACCCTTTGGGAACTGTATAGTTGGAAGTCCTAGTCGGCACTTGGCTGCGAGCAGGCAAGAGCGGATTCATTTTTTCGTGTTGGACAAGAATATCCCATATCCTTACAACATAATTATTAACAGAGTGGGAATAAAATAATTCAAAGATGTCCCATCCAAGGTTCATTAATGTATGAAGTTCCCGGCTAACTATGGAGTTGACGTGGTCAATGGCAACCAAAAAGATGTCAGGGAGTGCTACTACACCTCAGCCGACCAACAAGAGGTTAAGAGGATCACTGCTACTTATGACATCGACACATTTGACCCTAAAGAAGAAAATAATCTGTTTAAGGGACATCTTATGGAGGAGATAAAATCCATTATCTTTGATGATAGGAAACCAAAAAGAACTACCAAAATTAGTTCAAGGTTCACCCTTTCTATTAAACAAGAATTAATTAGATTTTTTAGAGAGAGAAAGAGCGTGTTCTCGTGGAGCCATGAAGATATGCCAGGAATCGACCCTAATTTCCTCTGCCATGAGTTTAATATAGTCAAAGACTCCAATCTAGTCAAATAATAGAGAAGAGTTTTCAGTCCTGAGCAAAACGTGGCAATCCACGAGGAGGTAGAAAAATTGCAGAAAGCAAAGTTCATCGAAGATGTCAAGTACCTGACCTGGCTGTCTAATGTGGTGATGGGAATAATAATAATAAATGGTGCATGTGCATTGGTTTACCGATCTCAACAAAGCTTGTCCAGAAGATCATTTTCCTTATCTAAGGATTGATCAATTGGTAGATGCAACTGTAGGTCACGATTTGCTTAGCTTTATGGATGCCTATTCTGGTTACAACCAGATAAAAATGACGCCCGAAGATAGAGAAGGTATATCCTTCATTACGAGTTGAGGAACATATTACTATAACGTCATGCCCTTTGGGCTGAAAAATGCTGAGGCAACCTATCAGAGGTTAGTAAACAATGTTTTTGAAGAATAAATTGATAAGAATATGGAGGTTTATGTTGATGATATGCTCGCCAAGAGAAACGTGTCGGCCAACCACATCATCGACTTAACCCAGACATTTGACCAACTAGAGAAGCATCAAATGAAACTCTAACCCAGACATTCGACCAACTGAAAAAACATAAAATGAAACTCAACTCGACGAAGTGTAATTTTAGGGTACAAGAATGAATGTTTATAGGGTACAATATTAATTTGAGCGGGATAGAAGCTAATCCCAGTAAAATCAAAGCTTTACTGGAAATACAGTCCCCGACTAGCAAAAAGGAGGTGCAAAAGCTCACAGTAAGGGTAGCAGCCTTAAATCTATTCGTTTCCAGGGCAATCGATAAGTGCCTTCCATTCTTCAAAGTCCTTAAAATGACTTTTGATTGGAATGATGAATACGAAAGAGATTTTATTGAACTGAAGAAGTTTATGGGCTCTCCACCATTGCTCTCCTGACCAATAATGGGAGAGAAATTTTATTTATATCTGGCTATTTTAGAATCAGCTGTCAGCTCGGCACTCATACGACTAGAAGAAGGAGCTGAAAAGCCCATGTATTATATAAGTAAAGTGTTTTGAGGAGCTGAAATCAGATACCCAAGCTTGGAAAAGTTGGCAATAGCACTTATAGCGGCATCCAGGAGAATGAGGCCATACTTTCATGCTCACACTATTATAATGTACACTAAATTTCCTTTAAGACAATGCCTTATACAAACCTGAGAAGTCGGGAAGATTGATGTCTTGGGCAGTGGAACTTGGAGAATGTGATATTGTATATGAACCTCGACTTCGATAAACGGGCAGGCAGTAGCAGATTTTATTACATAATTTATTTATGCAGAGGTGTCAAACCAATCAAGTGTGCCTGTTGAGCAGACTTCTCCCGAAGTGAGCTTAGCTCAAAAGCAAACTGATATAATTGTAGACCAACAGGAATCCTCATCTGTCCAGGAAAAATCTCAAAGTGTAGCAGAGTAAAGATGAAAGATATTCCAGCATGGAGTACAAGTAAGTGAAGAATTCAATAATAAAATTCCAATCTGGAAATTATTTATTGATGGTTCTTCTTGCACTACTGGAAGTGGGGCAGGGTTCATCTTAAACACCCGAATGATCTAAATGTTGAGTATTTCAATTAAGGCATATAATAATAAAGCAGAATATGAAGCCTAGATTACAGGGATGGAATTAACATCATCCTTGGGCGTCGAGAAGGTGGTGGAGCACAGTGATTCACAACTCATTGCTCATCAGTTGCTTCAAATCTATGGGGTTAAAGGAGAGATACTAATAAGGTACTGGAAAAGACCATTAAAGTAATTTCTTCATTCCCAATGATGAAAATAGTAAGAATCCCAAGACTGGATAATGCCCGAGCAGATGCCCTTACTCGACTAGCTTTATCCACTCTCATAGAACTTAGAAGAACAGTCCCAGTAGAAATCCTCACTAGTAGAATCATTGACATGGAGGAAGTGAACATGATATCTATCGATTTGGGTCTTTCATAGATGGATCCTATCAAAAATTATATTGAGCAAGAATCTTGCCTGCTGATCAGAAAGAAGCTAGGGAGTTAAGATATAAAGCAACTAGCTACGTGATGGAAAAGGCGTGCTGTATAGGGGGTATACAGTATCTTTACATTGATGTGTACATCCAGTAGAGGTGGATGAGTTAATCGAAGAAGAAAATCAAGGTTTATGTGGTGCCCATTCGATTAGGAGGTCTTTGGTATAACAAATAGTTATGCAAGGCTACTATTAGCCGACGATGGAAGATGATTGTATTTCATTCACAAAAAAGTGCGATAAATGCCAGATGTTTGCTGCAGTTCATAGAAATCCAGGTGCTTCCCTCACCCTTATCAGTTTACCTTGGCCATTTGAGATTTGGGGGATAGATTTGGTCGGACCCTTACAAACCACAAAAGGGAGACTCAAATACTTGGTCGTCTCAGTGGATTACTTTATAAAATGGTTTGAGGCTGAACCTTTAGTGGATATGCCTTATCAAAAGGTGTTCCAGTTCATATGGAAGAAAATCATATGCCATTATGGGATTCAATATGATTTAATCACAGACCATGGTACACAGTTTGATAATGATGAGTTTGAAGAATACTGTTTGAGATCAGGAATTCAAAAGTTGTATGCAGCTCCTGTCCACCCTCATTGTAATGGGCAGATGGAAATCACCAACAAAAATCTTCTTGATGGTATAGAGAAATGAATAGATGATACTAAAGGAAATTAGATCAATGAGCTCTATAGTATCCTTGGGGCTTATAGGACCACACCGAGAACAACAACTGGAGAGATACCTTACTTGCTTACTTTTGGGACTGAGGAATTGATACCAGTAGAGATTGGTCTGCCAACTCACAGATTGCTCAATTTTGATTCAAACAAAAGCGATTGATGAGATGACTAGATCTGGATATGATCGAAGAAGTAAGAGAAGACGCTGCTATTCGAATGGACGCTTACAAATAATGGACAACAAGGTTCTATAACAAGAGAGTTAAGCCGACCAACCTGAAACAAGGAAATCTGATTCTCAAAAAGGTTATTTAGAAGAACAATAAGTTGGAACACAACTAGTATGGTCCTTTTAGTATCTCGACAAAGGTCCGACCAGGAACTTATTTACTGGAGACTTTAGAAGAAGAAGAATTTAAGAATTTGTGTAATTACGACCATCTTCGCAAGTACTATCAGTAATTTTTATTATGACCACGTAATCAGTTCATTCAGTTCAAACTCAACCAGTTATTGAAAAGTTATTTGTTTCCTGTTTCCTGTTTTCTTTTTTAGAGTATGTGATACTATAAAAAAAGTTACACCTTAGCTTTTTAAACTTTTCCAACTTCAGAAAAGTGCTTTATGTATAAATTCGTCTTTGATAAGACAAGAACAAGAAGATTTTAAAACTTCGTATACAACTTTAAAAGTTAAAAATAAGTTTTACTTGACTGGTTAAAAATAGTAATACATGTACACATTCCTAAACAAATGAATACACACATACATTCCTCATACACTTGGTCGCTGGTGTTAACTAATGTTAACAAAACTCACTATAGTTTTTCTAAAAATAAAATTAGTAGAATCTATGGCTTTACATTCTCGCTCTTCACATTCAAGCAAGTTCAATAGTCTTTAAATCAGCTACCTAGTCTCAATACAAACTATCTAGTTGAGGATTAGATTAATAACAACCATAAGTTTAAATAATAAAGAAATAACAACTCAATTTATTAAGCTGACTTACTAGTCATGGAAGATTATCTAGTCCACCAAAAAAGAAAGACAAAGATGACCAATAAAAACTTTAGACTTCATTTCATCGATGTTCAATAGATTACAATGAAAGAATAAATACAAAAATCATTCGACTGGACGCTTTCCTTGAGACTTATTCATGCTGGAAGGAGGATCATCCAAAGTGTATGGAGAATTTATGTAATTAAAATCCCTTAGTATCCATCAATTACTAATGCTAGATTGGTTAATCAAAAGTGCAGGACGAACTATCTCAAGTTCATCATGAAAGCCATAGCCCTCTAAATATTTGGTTATCAAACATTGGAGAAGGGCATTAGGAGGAATCTATATCTTATCCAATGTGAATGGAGGCTTATTACAGTTAAGAAAACCCGGTTCATTCCAGTGCCATAGATTACTATTCTCGTCATACGTCAACAAAATTAAGAGGTTGGTCCATCCCCATTTGTAGCCTTCAGAATTTCTCTGAGCCAAGTGATCATCTATATGGGATAATGCCTCATTGTAACCTTCCATACAAACTTGAATGGGTTGTTTATAAAATTACAAGTTAATATCTCTACTTGATGTCGAAGCTTATTGACGACATCACTCTTGATCTTTAATTGAGTAGCTTGGATGATAATGACAGAATCTTTAGCTTTCAGCTTAAGTGAAAGATAAGCAATAGCGATGGTTTTAGCCTTCAACTAAGCAGCTTGGTTGGCTAAAGTCTTTGCTGTTATTTTCTCCTCAACATTAGGCTGAACAACAATTGCTCTTCTTGAAGGCTATCCTGACTTGGGTTTATCCTTCTGCAAGGACTCCAACTCCTCTAGTAGTCTTACATTCTCATTTGTTAAAAAGGAAGCACCTTCATTGGTATTGGTAGCAGTTGATTTCTTCAAGTTATCCAGTTCATTCTTCAAGGTATTGTTTAAGGAAGAATTTATGAGCATATTGTTTTGGACCCAATACCTGAAGACCCAAATATCCATTTATTACAGGGGTAGGATCTGGATCCTATACAAAACTTGAACTCCAACCCGAAGACCCGACCCGCCTTGTACATTATTATTTATATATATATATATAATAATAATAATAATAAATATATGTTTTATTTATACTAATCATATACTATATTACATTAAAAAATATTTTAATCGAAGATTAAAAAATAAAGAAGGGGATAAAATAAAAATAGAAATAAATATAATATAAATGTATATGTCTAGAAAGACTCAAACCCCGACCCGACCTGACTCGATCTGATCCGGATCAGGATCTGGATCCAATATTGTAGATCAGATTAGTACCCATTCAGATACATACTCGATTAAGTGCCTACTAAGTAGATCTGGATGTCCCTAGATACAGTCCAAACCCGACCCATTGACAAGCCTAATATGGTGGACTTCTGATTCATTCAAAATTTTATATTTTATTCCCCTTAATTCTTATAAAATTTAGCCCCCTCCTGTGCGTTAATTCCTATGTTTATGCTCATTAACCAGAAAATCTCTATTATATCTTTTTATACATATTTTTAGGTATATTTGATCTTTTTTAGGTATTATGGATGCATATCGTGGAGTTGGATGTGTTTCGGGAAAGTTTAACGCAAAATGTAATTTAAAGGGCAATCTAGTCTTTTCAAACTCCATATTTTTGATGGTATAAAATTATGAACATGGAGATCATCAAATTGTGTTCGCGTGCCCACTTTCTATGCATTATTTCAATCCTGAATGACGAAGTTATGGCCATTTTTAATTCCTGAGCAGGAAAGTTTCGGAATGTTCTTATACTTCAAGGGTAATTTGATAATTTCATACTATATAATTTTAATGGTTTCCGAACACCAACATGTAGAGAATTGAATTATATTTACGTTGATTATGAATTTGTGTCATTCTGAGTCCGTTTGGAGATTTTATGGCCTTTTTCGTACGACGTGTTAGAATTGGGTCCGAGTGAGACAAAGGATTTTCGGTCCCAAATCAAGTCGGGACTTTTCCAAATCGATTTGAGTACCATAAAATTTAATAAAACTTTATTTTTAGGGGTTTTTCAGGGGAGGTATTTATATGTATACATTATTTTAACTTAGGGACATCTTTTATTTTAGTTTAGGTCTGGTTTAAAAGCTAATTTTGTGAGCGTCTCTCTCTCTCTCTCTCTCTCTCTATATATATATATATATATCCCCCAAGTTTTTTCCCATTTTATGGTTGTTAAGTACTATTCATCTTCATCTCCATTAATTCAAGCTTTATTAAGTTGTTTAATGCTTTGTTAACTAGTTTTCTTACTTTGATAATTTTTTTGTTTGATAATTAGTTGTATTAATTGTTCTTACCATGTTTAATTGCTAGTTTTAAGGTTGGTATCATTAAACCACTATTAATGGGTTATGATCTTTAAAAATTAGGGTTTGGTTTGATTGACTTTTAATCAAAATTTTGTGTATTGGAGTCGGGATATTATGCATTTAACTTTCTTTGTCATGCAAATATTGTGTTTATTGCGACATTGCGACTGCAATCCATTTATGACCATATTCGATCAAAAGTTTAATCTTTCATTTTTGAATTAAATTTCTTCGTGTTTGATGTTTATAATCAATTGACTATGATTGGTTAATCATTTTTGAAATAAATTCCTTTTTTACGTCTTGTTAGCCCATGGGGGAGACGTGATCCTAATTTCATTTTTATTAATCTTTGTTTAGTTTTAATTGCGTATTTAACTTCTTCTTTTTCCTCATTCTATAATTACCATATCATCTTTTACATTTCCCCCTTTTTTAATAACTAAATCAATTTAATCCCAAATTCCATTCCCTATGAAATTTTGATACTTGTACGAGCCGCTATACTTGTAAAATAGGTATAGTTAAAGTTTAGGTTTTTGCATTGAGGTGGTAAACCAAACAACGACAGTGTCCTTACACGAACATACTGTTTTCGCTCGATCAAAATAACACCGTTGCAGGGGAACAATGCATTATAGGATTATAGTGTTTGAGTACTTTGTGTATATATTGTATATTCTTTTTATTTTCCTTGTGACTTGTGCTAAATTATTTTAAGAGACTTGAAATTTGTGTGCTCGTTACGTTTTTGAATTTTCCACTTAAAAATGTCTCATTCTAACTCCTTTGATGGTTTTAGTTGTTGTGATATTGGTTCTTAAAATTCCATTCCCAAGACTATGCGAGAATGACTACAAATTCTTTAAAATGAAGGATTCAAATGTGAAAATCAAGGATTTTCATGTAATCACTCATCGTATTAGGAAACTTTGCAAAATGGGGAATCCTCTAACTATGTGCACCCCCCCCCCCCCAAAAAAAAAGATGTTCTGTCTTCTTATTGGTTGGATCAAGAGTTAGCGAAAAATGAATTAAATGACCAAGTCGAGAGTTTTAAGGCTTGGTCTTAAGATATAAATATCCAATTCAATGAAATTATTTCTTCTTCAAAAAGCTCGTTTGAGGTTGAAACTTACGTTTCACCTCCACCCACTTTTGAAGAAGAAATCATTGAGAGTGATCCAAGAACTTTTAAGTTTTAACCTCTTATCAATATTTTAAATTCTATTGAGGTTGAAGTTCCTTCATTTCCTTGGTTTCCTACCGTTATCCAACCATTGCAATTATCATAAGACTCGGATGAAAGTCTTGAGAACTTTGACCCGATTATGGATTAAGAATGTTATTTTGCGAAGCTTTATTTTATGGGCTATTCACTTACACCTACCTCACCTTCCATTCCAGTTGAAAAACCTTTGGGAGGAAATTTGTTTTTTCTTGGGACCGATTTGGTGTTGCCTCCTGTTGAATCCAAAACCCCCATCATTCCCCCAAAAATTTAATTGGTGATGGTTCTTTTAACCCGCCCAAACTATACACCCCGTTGCATAAAGGGAACCCATTTTTTCTGGGATGCATGCACTCAAATAAGGAACCACTGTTGATTCCTAAAAGTCAAGTTGTATTTTGGGTGGAACGACAAAAAATTGAACATTTAGTGTATATTTAGTTAGAAGTTCAAAATTTAGGTTGTACATATTATGTTGATTTTTCTTTTTAATTATTGTCTAGTGTCATTAAATAAAGTTTTTGTTATTTTTTTTTGTATGCTTGGTTTTGACATGTTTTGTAGAATGAATAGACTTGTACTTATAGGGGTAGCTTCATTTTGGGTAATATTTATCTTTTCCTTTCTTTATGTTGTGTTCTAGATTCTTATTGAGGAGAATGCAACATTTAAGTTAGGATGTGTGGGTTATTCTTCCCATTCATTGGTAGTTTCTTTGATTTGATTACATTTTCTTCCCAAGCATGCTTTTTTGTTGAAAAAATTGAAAATTTTCCAAAATATTTTCTTTATTTTTTCTCCTTTGTTGGTCATTTTGCATTTGTTTTTGATGATAAATTTCAATAAATGGCCGATCAAATAGATAATTCAATGATGCATATTCTCAATTTTAGAAGTTATTAGACTTTAGTCCTCGAATAATTACCAGGAAAAACTTCATGAATTAAACTTTAAACCATGAGCACATGCAATTTTCTTGTCTAAACTTTAAACCCATGAGCACATTCAATGATGCGCATTTTTTATTTTTTATTTTTTTTCTTAATATTTTAAAAAATAGTACTTTAGTTTGCATATATTCAGAAAATTTTTAAAGCATGTACCATTTTAATATTTTTAATAGCCTTGTTATAGTTAAAAATGTTAAAATATATTAAAAAAGGCCTAAACAGATTTTCACGCCTTTTTCCGACTAACGCCCGCCTAGGCTTCTAAGGTTAAGGCTTGGTCTCCACGCCTTGGTCACTCCCCGCATTTTTTAGATCCTTGATTGGAAGAATGTAGAAAGTAATCGCTAATCGCATCTCAATGGATCCTCTCATTAGAAAGCACAAAATGAAATGATTATGCATCAAAACACTATAAAAAAGTCACATGGATAATGGAATGATATTGTGACTTGGTCATCCTAAATGTTCATCCATATATGGTGTAAAAATAGAACAAATTTTTTTGTATGTTTTTCAAAAATTATTCTCAAAATTAAATCATTTTGGATTTTCTATTTTTTCTCAAAAGAATAGAAAACCTTTTTGTATTTTTCCAATTTTTTTCAAAAACAAAAATCTTTTTGGGTGTTTTGAAAAATATATCAAAATGGAAAAAATAATTGCAATAGTAGTACACACTAGCAATAGGCATAAAATATGATCATGAAAAGCATCCTATGCTAGAAAATAAGTTTAAACCTCAAGCATTAGGTCTGGAGTAGTTTTTCCAAAGGTGGTGACATCCTTTACAAAACATCCACCAAATCATGTGAAGTTTTGACCAAATACTAAACTTGCTCTTGGAAGTGCTCAAAATCTCTCATGTGATGTGCGGGATCATGCTATGTATCATGTGTGGGAGTGCGTGTGGGAACACGTGTAGTAACATAACGATGTAACTACCTGTCAGACACGACATAATGATGTAAATACCTATGAGACACGACCCAACTTAAAGCAGAATTCCCTAAGGTGTCCTCTTTTCTTTCAATAGGAACAAACATAAATGGGACTAAGAACACCTCTCTCAAAACATCTAGGATGCTCTCTCCTATGGGGAAACATATGCCTAGGTGGGTTAGGTTGAGAGCCATAAGTATCTATAACAAACTCGAGAACCAACTTGGGTGCAACATGGGAAGCAGATGCACCGTCTTAACCTATTCCTAGTCTCTCAACATTACCCAAAGTGGGACCGAGGAGCATCTTTCCAACCTTTTCAGTTGTGTTCTTTATAGTGACCTTGACCTCCCGGGCACGTTTGAGATCTCTCTCGAGTTGGGACATACGAGCTTTAAGTTTCTCATGAGTCTGAAACAAAGATTGAAGATCTACCGTAATACTAGCCACAATGTTGGTCAATTCACTCTTTCCCTGACCTAAGACGATCAATTTCTCACATAAAGAAACTTTCACCTTCCCGAGTTGACTCACCGATGCCTCACACACCCTAAAAAATTCTCTCTTTCTCTCTCTCTCTCTCTCTCTCTCTCTCTTCCCAAATCTAAAACCTTAAGACCTAACTCTTTATTCAAAATTTTCATCTTAATTGTCTCGGTGTACAAATATCGATAAACTTTTTGGAGATCCCCTTGTCGCTCATTTGCGGTCTCATCCTCGCATTCACTATCCCTCGAATGGCTCGAAACATCATCGAGGCTGGCTCTCACGTATACAAGTGTCTTCATCATTGTGGGAAAAATTAGATGTGCTCTCGTGACTAGCCATGAAATCAGTGCACTCTTCATGTGGTGATTCATTCTCAAAATCATCCAACTCGTTGTCACTATTGCTAAGAGTGACCATGTTAGAAATTTTCTTGCACTTTCTCTTTAGCATAATGGGACACTCAAATGCCTTATGCCCTTTACCCTCGTACTCAAAACAGTTCACCTCTTCCTCTTTCCTAGCGCTATCCTTGGCCTCATCTTTCCTTTCGTTTTTCTCAAAATTCCTTTTATTAGAAGCAGTGTTCTAAAAGGTTTGCCTAGGCATGAGGCTTGGGTGAAATGCCCCGCCGTAAGTTTTTTACGCCTTATTCTTGGGAAAAGTCTTAAGGCGCACTTTTTTGAAAAACAAAATTCTTTAGTGAAACGATATCTCTTTTTAAAGAGTTTTTTTTAAAAACCGGACCAATGTCTCATTCAAAACATTCAAAAGTAAATCCCAAACCTCTCTGCCTCTCGTCCAAAAAAAATTCGTGATATTTCTTTTTTTCTTAGTATTTAAAAAAATAGCACTTTAGTTTGCATGTATTCAGACGTATTTTAAGGTATGTACCATTTTGGTATTATTAATAGCCTTGTTATAGTTAAAAATGTTAAAATATATTAAAAAAGGCCTAAACGCCTTTTCACGCCTTTTTACGACTAACGCCCGCCTAGGATTTTAGGGCTTAAGGCTTGGTCTCTACGCCTCGGTCATGCCCCACATTTTTTTAGAACCTTGATTGGAAGAATTTTCTTTGGATAATTATAGAATTTTTTAAAAATGTTTCGCAAATAAGGCCAAGTCGTCGAAATCATACTCTCCCTTAGAATTAGACTCACAAACTCTTTTTTTTTTATTTCTTTTTCTTAACTTGAGCCTTTAAAGCTATCCATTTATCCTTAGGCTTAATGATTTGGGGAAACATGTCAATTTTATAAGTTTGAAGGTCTCCTATGAGTTCCTCTAACGTGAGTGAATCTAATATCCCCAATGAATTCAAAATAGTGATGTTAGTAATAAATCGTTTTGAGAGTGATTTAAAAATCTTTTTTCCGACTCTCGAATCATCTATCTTCTCACCCAAATTACAACTCGTATTAATAATGGCCGACAACTTAGCATAAAACTCATCAAAACTCTAACATTGTAATATTCTCAAACTGGGTGTTTAAAATTTTCAATTTCTAACCCTTAACTCCATAGGTAACCTCATGTGTCAACTAGACGATATCCCATGCCTCTTTTGACGTGGTGCACGTCATGATACATTGGAACTTGTCGAGGGTGATGACTTCAAAAGTGGCACTAAGGCCTCGGGAGTTATAGGTAATCCAATTAAACTCATGATCAGTCAATCAAACATAGGTTTGGGGGTAATGGCATTATTCGCGGTGATAGTGGGAGGAGTCCACCCTTTTTCATATATGAGCCAAACTCTTTCATCGATTGCTTTTAAAGACGATCTCATCTGGGCAATCCAATATGCTTAATTTTTTCCATTAAGGACGGGTATCATATTATATAAGTTCTCCATCGGAAAAATTTTGATTTTACAAAATAAATTTTTTAAAACGTTTGATATCACAAAAAAAATTATGAAAAAATGATCACTCGATAACTTGAGCAACCGACTCTGATACTAATTTGTAAAAGTATGGGGTGTGATGCCAATTTGTGAATGCGCAATTTTCTAATGGAATTAAACTTATTTTATTAGAGTCAATCGTCAAACCAATTTTAATTAAAACCTAAGCATGCAACTTGGTGATTGAAAGTATTAAATCAACAAGCATGCAAATTTCAGGAAAAATCCTCGCAAGGCAAAACATTTATTTAACTAATGTTTAAAAATCACAACTTACAACACAATATAAAAATCTTCAATAAATTCGCACAAGAACCCATAAAGATCGCAGCGCAATGACTCCCTCAAGAATTATAAGAACCGCAGTTCCTCCTTCAGTAGTGAATACCCTTGAGTATCCCAAGTCCAGCAGTAGAGATGCACTCCACAAGAATTAGCTTCATGACAGAAGTGTTTGGGTTCCAAAGATGATTCACAAAAGTAATTGGGATGTGTTTGTGTGAATCAAAAAGGTTTTTAGCCTTAAAAAGTGAAGACTTAAATGCATTAGGTCTGCAGTTTGCGTAAATGAAAAGTGTTAGTCAAAAAGCTTCACAAAACATGTATTTATAGGCTAATCAGAAACAATTTAGGCGGCACATGTCGTTCAAATGACTTCCTCATGTCGTTTGAATGACCATAAAAATGACTTCTTAAAAATCATTCCAGTATGCTCTCGTTTGATCCATATTCGATATGGGACTTCGAACGACCTATTCAACGACATGCTAATGTAATTTGAATGACTTAGCCATGTCGTTTGAATGACTAGAATGAAACAATTATTTTTTAATGTCCGCCTACAATTCCCTTAAAGAATATTTTAAGTTTGAAAAATGCCTCATTTTGAATTAAATTTTTTAAAAAAAGTATCCCAATACTTAGTAAATAATCTAAGTAACTCAAAACAAAATCCATACCAAAGTATACCTCTTGTCGCGTTGATGTTGACGATGCTTGATATTCGGATCCATCTTCTTGAACGTGTGAACGTGAACTTCTTTTCACGATTGTAATGGAATATAACATACTTAATGTAAACTAGGGACGATGGAAAATATATCCTTACAGAAATTTCCCACAATTTTCCATTATCTCAGGTGTTTCATCCCCAAACACATTGAATCTCTAAATATCTTTTTTTTCTTGCACCTTATCTCAAACATATATCACAACCCTAATAAAGTCCTATGTGGTTCTAGGGTAAGTACCATTCAAAAGTTATAATAGTTTCGATAATTTGTGAAAATACATTTCACCTCATTTAATGATGATATCCTTTAATTGAGATTATAATTTTTCATTTTTTATATAGTGTTCTTATTTGATGACATGTGTGTGGCTAGTTTCCATTTGTATTTACTCTTTATGCCCGCATGTGTTACACCCCTTTCACAACGTTTCATTGTTTGCGATTAATCACCGGTGAGGAATTGAATATCATGATATGCTTTAATGCTTATCCAGTTTGTAAAGGTTTTGCCAAATCAAACTATTTTCATGTGCTCACTTTTCTTCCCACATTTAAGGTTTCAATTGTAATGAAGTTATTATAATGTTAATGATTACGGACTTTCGGGTGATTTTATTTACCTTGCTAATAACTTATTGAAATCTTTTTCGTCTTTTTGAGGTTGTGTTTTTGGTTGTTTGAACATAATTTTAAGGAAACTTGATGTTTGCAGTTTTCATCCGTGAACACCCTAACCAGAGAACACTCATCCACTAGGGTAACCTAGAGGTTTAACAACTTATTGCATATGATAAATGCAATTATTCACTCACGACAGTGGCATTTATCATTTGTACTATCGAACGACATGCTAGTGTGGTTTGAACGGCTTAGCCATGTCGTTTAAACGACGTGAATGAAAAAAATTATTTTTTAAAGTCTGTCTACTAGTCTCTCAGAAAAAATTTTAAGTTAGAAAAATGCCTCATTTTGAATTAAAACTTTTTAGAAAAGTATCCCAATACTTATTAAATAATCTAAGTAACTCAAAACAAAACCCATACCAAAGTATACCTCTTGTCCAATTGATGTTGACGATGCTTGATATTCGGATCCGTCTTCTTTAACGTGTAAACGTGAACTTCCTTTTACGGTTGTAATGGTATATAACATACTTAATGTAAAGTAGGGACGATGAAAAATATGTCCTTACAAATCTACCTCTATGTCTATTCCGGTACAAAATAAAAACAATCCGAATTATCAACAAATCTACTACCCTCCCATGAACCCAATAGTGAAAAGATACTAAATATGCATGTCTAAAAAATCTTCAACTTTCACATCTTTAAATCTCTTTGATTTCCTTGCTATTCTTTTTGTGTGATTTGCAAATGATAATCGAAGTCCTACACACTACAAACAAAGCAAATACCTTCATGCCGTATCGAGTTTGAAACGAGATAAACATAAATCATATATCAAATTAAATCAAGTCTCCCCCATAACTCAAACTCTCACTCTCCATAATTCGTAATTCGTTCTCCCCCTTTTTATTTTTCTGAAATATATAAGGAAAAGAAAAAAAACATACAAAATACGGCGTGTCACGAAAAGCATATAATATCATCATAAACATATATCGAATAAGCTCATGCAATGATCAACTCAAAAGGTTCCACAAACTATTTTTCATTTTTCACGTAAAAATAATTTTACAAAAATAACACACACTATGAATAACACTAAGGTAACCAAATTGTGGAAACAGTATGAATGGGTGTGAACAAATTTGATAGGAAAATCTACTAAAACAATCATAACATATGTGCACGATGAATATGGATACTCCTAACGAATGAACTCAAAATCGTCCTTAAGTGTAAAAATGTTGAATTCAGTTGATATCGACTCAATCTAATCAACAAATCAAAGTCTAAAATGATTTTCATAGCAATAACGTCTAAAACTATGTAATGCTTTTTCAAGACTTTGTCAGGACCTGCAAACCTGTTGATTTCCAACCAAACTCCCTCAAAAATAATAATTCCTTTTATTTTTCTATTGAAGTCCTAAATTCTCTTTTTAGGATATTTCCTATTGGACCCATTTTGTCATATTTTTCTTTTTATTGCCTTAAGTTTTTTTGGTCTCTTTCAAAACGGTGGCTTTCACGACTAGTTCACTTGCCTCTCGCAGCCCTTTCTTGTGTACCTTCATCATTTTTTTCAATATTAAACAACCTCTCATGGGCAATGGTTCTTACATGCACTACTTTCTTTATCTCATTTTATCCTATTTGGTTCGATTTAAAGATATGATTCGGATGAAAGCACTTTGACCAACATGTGAAAGATAAGTACAATAATGAAACAAATTCGTGCATGTGTTCATTAAGGAGACCATAAGTGAAACATGTAGAAACTAATCGCTAATCGCATCTCAATGAATCCTCTCGTTACAAAGCACAAAATGAAATGATTATGCATATCAATACACTATCAAAAAGTCACATCGATAATGGAATGGTATTGTGACTTGGTCATCCTAAATGTCCATCCATATATGGTGTACAAATAGTACAAAATTTTTTGTATGTTTTTTAAAAATTACTCTCAAAATAAAATCATTTTGGCTTTTCAATTTTTTCTCAAAAGAATAGAAAATCTTTTTATATTTTTCCAAAATTTTTCAAAAACAAAAATATTTTTGGGTTTTTTAAAACGTATATCAAAATGGAAAAAATAAATACAATGGTAGTACACACTAGCAATAGGCATAAAATATGATCATGAAAAACATCCTATGCTAACAAATAAGTTTAAACCTCAATCATTAGGTCTGGAGGAGTTTTCGAAAGGTGGTGACATCCTATGAAAAACATCCATCAAATCATGTGAAGTTTTGACCAAATACTCAGCTTGCTCTCGAAAGTGCTGAAAATCTCTCATGTGATGTGCGAGAGCATGCAAAGTATCATGTGTGGAAGTGCGTATGGGAACACGTGTAGTAGCATAATGATGTAAATATCTATGAGACACACTACCCAACTTAAAGCATAATTCCCTAAGGTGTCCTCTTATTTTGCAATAGGAATAAACATAAACGGGTTTAGAAACACCTCTCTCAAAACATCTAGGATGCGCTCTCCTATGGGGAAACGTATGCCTTGGTGTGTTAGGCTAAGATCCATAAGGATCTATAAAAAACTCGAGAACCAACTTGGGTGCAACATGGGAAGTGGACGCACCGTCATAACCTATTCCTAGTCTCTCAACATTACCCAAAAGGGGATGGAGGTTCATCTTTCCAACCTTTTTTGATGTGTCCTCTATAGTGACCTTGACCTCTTGGGCATGTTTGAGAGCTCTCTCGAGTTGGGATATACGAGCTTTAAGTTTCTCACGAGTCTAAAATGAAGATTGAAGATCTATCGTATGACTAGCCACAATGTTGGTCAATTCAGTCTTTTCCTGACCTACGACGATCAACTGCTCACATAAATAAACTTTCACCTTCTCGAGTTGACTCGTCGACGCCTCACACACCCTCAAAAGTTCTCTCTCTCCTCTCAAAACTAAAATCTCAAGACCTAACTCTTTATTCAACTTTTTTGTCTTCAATGTATCTGTGTAAAAATATCTAAAAGCTTTTTGGAGATCCCCTTCTCCCTCATTTGCGATCTTATCCTCACAATCACTATCCCTCGAACGACTCCAAACATCATCGAGGCTCTCATGTATACAAGTGCCTTCATCGTCGAGGGATAAACTAGATGTGCTCACATGACTAGCCATGAAATCAACGCACTCTTCTTGTGGTGATTCATTCCTGAAATCATCCAACTCGATGTCACTATTGCTAAGAGTGGTCGTGTTAGCAATTTTCTTACACTTTCTCTTTAGCATAGTGGGACACTCAAACGCCTTATGCCCTTTACCCTCTCACTCAAAACATGTCACCTCTTCCTCATTCTCACCGCTATCCTTATCCTCATCTTTCCTTTTGTTTTTCTCAAAAATCCTTTTATTGGTAACCGTGTTCTAAAAGGTGGGCCTAGGCATGAGGCTTGGGTGGAACGCCTCGCCTTAATTTTTTTACACCTTATTCTTTGTAAAAGGCTTAAGGCACACTTTTTTTCAAAACAAAAATGCTTTAGTGAAATGATATCACCTTTTAAAGATTTTTCTTTAAAAACCAGACCAATGTCTCATTCAAAACAATCAAAAGATAATCCCAAACCTCTCGTCCAAAAAAATGCGCATTTTTTCTTTTTCTTTTTCTTTTTCTTTTTTCTTTGTATTTAAAAAAATAGTACTTTAGTTTGCATATATTCAGACGTATTTTAAGGTATGTACCATTTTAGTATTTTTAATAGCCTTGTTATAGTAAAAAACGTTAAAATTTATTAAAAAAGGCCTAAACGCCTTTTAACGCCTTTTTACGACTAAGGCCCGCCTAGTCTTCTAAGGCTTAAGACTTGGTTTCCACGGCTCGGTCACGCCCCAAATTTTTTAGAACCTTGATTGGAAGAATTTTCTATGGATAATTTGAGAATTTTTTAAAATGTTTTGCAAATAAGGCCAAGTCAACGAAATCGTACTCTCCCTCAGAATTAGACTCACAAACTCTCCTTTTTTTTTTCTTAACTTGAGCCTTTAAAGATATCCCTCTATCCTTAGGCTTAATGATTTGGGGAAACATGTCAAGTTTATAAGTTTGAAGGTCTCCTACGAGCTCCTCTAACCTGAGTGAATCTAATATTCCCAATGTATTCAAAACAGTGACGTTATAAATAAATCAATTTGGGAGTGATCTCAAAATCTTATTCCCGACTCTCGAATCATCTATCTTCTCACCCAAATTAAAATTCGTATTAATAATGACCGACAACCTGGCATAAAAATCATCAAAACTCTCGGGCTCTAACATAGTAATAGTCTCAAATCGTGTGGTTAAAATTTTACAATTACGACGCCTTAACTCCGTTGGTACCCTCATGTGTCAGCTAGAGGATATCCCATACCTCTTTGAATGTGGTGCACGTCATGATATGTCAGAACTCATCGGGGCTGACGATTTTGAAAATAGCACTAAGGCCTCGGGAGTTATAGATACTCCACTTAAACTCATCATCAATCCAATCAGACATAGGTTTGGGGGTAATGACATTATTCACGGTGATAGTGGGAGGAGTCCACCCTTTTTCACATATGAGCCAAACTCTTTCATCGATTGTTTTTAAACACGATATCATGCAGGATTTCCAATATGCTTAATTTGTGCCATCAAAGATGGGTATCCAATTATATAAGTTCTCCATCGGAAAGATTGTGATTTTACAAAATCAATTTTTTAAAACGTTTGATATCACACACAAAAAAAAAAATCATCACTCGATAACTTGGAGCATCCAATTCTGATGCCAATTTGTAAAAGTACGGGGTATGATACCAATTTCTGAATGCACAATTTTTTAATGGAATTAAACTTATTTAATTAGAGTCAATCTTCAAACCAATTTTAATTAAAACCTAAACATGCAACTAGGTTATTGAAAGTATTAAATCAACAAGCATGCAAATTTCAGGAAAAATCCTCGCAGGGAAAAACATTTATTTCACTAATGTTTGCAAATTGCAACTTACAACACAATATAGAAATCTACAATAAATTCCCATAAGAAGTCCCAAAGAGCGCAACAGAATGACTCCCTCGAGAATCATAAGAACCACAATTCCTCTTTCAGTAGTGAATACTCTCAAGTATCCCCAAGTCCAGCAGTAGAGATGAAACTCCACAAGAATAAACTTCGTGACAGAAGTGTTTGGGTTGCCAATATGATTCACAAAAGTCATTGGGATGTGTTTGTGTGAATCAAAAAGGTTTTTAGCCCTAAAAAGTGAAGACTTAAATGCATTAATTCTGCAGTTTGCATAAATGAAAAGTCTTAATCGAAAAGCTTCTTGGAAGAGGTATCTATAGGCTAATAATTTTTTTTAGGCGGCGCATGTCGTTCGAACGACATTCAGATGTCGTTTGAACGACCATAAAGACAACTTCTTAAAAATCGTTCCAGTACGCTCTCGTTTGATCCATATTCGATATGGGACTTTGAGTGGCCTATCTAAATACATGGTAATGTCGTTTTAATGACTTATCCCCGTCGTTTGAACAACAAGAATGAAAAAAAGATTTTTTAAAGTCCACCTACAGTTCTCTCAAAAAACCTTTTAAGTTTGAAAAATGCCTCATTTTGAATTAAAACATTTTAGAAAAGTATCCCAATACTTAGAAATAATCTAAGTAACTCAAAAGAAAATCAATACCAAAGTATAACTCATGTCGCGTTGATTTTGAAGATGCTTGATATTCGGATCCATCTTCTTGAACGTGAACTTCTGTTGGCGATTGTAATGGAATACGACATACACAATGTAAACTCGGGACGATGGAAAATATGTCCTTATATAAATTTCCCATAATTTTCCATTATCACAAGTGTTTCATCCCCAAATACCTTCCATCAGTAAATATCATTTTTTTTCATGCACCTTATCTCAAATGTATACTACAACCCTTATAAAGTCCTATGTGGTCCTAGGGTAAGTACCATTCAAAAGTTATAATAGTTTCGATAATTTGTGAAAAACATTTCACCTCATTTATTGATGATATCCTTTAGTTGAGAATGTAATTTTTCATTTTTTATATAGTGTTCTTCTTTGATGACATGTGTGTGGCTAGTTTCCATTTATATTTACTCTTTATGCCCGCATGTGTTACACCCCTTTCATAGCGTTTCATTTTTTACGTGTAATCACCGGTGAGGAATTGAATATCTTGATATGCTTTAATGCTTATTCAGTTTATAAAATTTTTGCCAAATCAAACTATTTTCATGGGCTCACTTTTCTTCCCACATTTAAGGTTTCAATTGTAACATAGTTATTATAATGTTAATGATTACGGACTTTTTGGTGATTTCATTTACCATGCTAATAACTTTTTGAAATCTTTTTCGTGTTTTTGAGCTTGTGTTTTTGGTTGTTTGGACATAATTTAAGGAAACTTGATGTTTGCGGTTTTCATCACTGAAAACCCTCACAAGACAATACTCATCCACTAGGGTAACCTAGAGGTTTAGCGGCTTATTGCATATGCTAAATGAAACTATTCACTCGCGAAAGTGGCATTTACCATTTGTACATATTTCCTCCCTTTTTGGTATTTATTTCTTATCTGGTTTCTTTTCACTTCATTGCTAGGACTAACAATGTGTAACCTAGGAGGAGCGATTCTTCCCGAATATTGTATTTAATACCCCTTTATTCTTGCGCATTTTAATGTTAATTCCCATGTTCATGCTTATTAACTAAACAACCCTTATTATATCTTTTTATATGATTTTTGATATATATTTGAGCTTTTGTATGTCATATGGACTCGTAGTGTGAAGTTGGATGTGTTTCAGGAAAATTTTATTGCAAGATACAACTTCAAGGGAAATTTGGTCATTTCAAACTCCATATTTTGGACGGTATAAAATTATCAACATGTATATCATCGAATTATCTTTGCATGACTGCTGAATGTGTGCCATTTCGATCCGAAATGAGGAAGTTATGGCCATTTTTGCTGCCTGAGTAGGAAAGTTTTAGAATGTTCTTCTATTTCAAGGGTAATTTGGTAATTTCATACAACACAATTTGGAAATCTTAAAAGTATCAACATGTAGAGCATTGAATTATCTTCGCATGTCTTCTGTTCTGCATCATTCCAAGTTCGTACGAAGATTTTATGGATTTTTTCGTACGACATGCCAGCATTCGAGTGGGAAAGAGGACTTTTAGGTCCCAAATCAATTCGGGTACTGAATAATTTCGTAAAACTCTGATTTTCAAGGTTTTTGGGTTTGGTATATATATGTACATATTATTTTAACTTGGGGACATCATTAATTTTAGTTTAGGTTTGGTTTGAGAGCTGATTTTGGGAGCTTCTCTCTCTCTCCACCCCCAAGGGTTTGCCCATTTTATGGGTTTATAAGTACTTTTCATCTTCCTCTTCATTAATTCAAGATTTCTTAAGTTGTTTCATGATTTGTTAACTAGTTTTCTTGCTTTGATAATTACTTTTTAGTGGTTAATTTGTTGTCTTCATTTGTAAATTAGTTTTAGTAATTGTTCTTACCATATTTTGTTGCTAGTTTTAAGGTTGGGATCATTAAGCCACCATTAATGTGTTTTGATATTTAAAAGATGGGGTTTGGTTTGATTGATTTTTAATCGAAATCTTGACTATTGAAGCTAGAATATTATGCATTTGACTTTCTTTGTCACGCAACGGTAGTGTTTATAGCGATATTACGACTTCAATCCATTTGTGACCATATTTGATCGAAAGTTTAATCTTTCATATTTAATTAAATTTCTTCACGTTTGATGTCTATAATCAATTGACGGTCTTGGTTAATTATTTTCGAACCAAATTCCATATTTACATGTTGTTAGCCCATAGTGGAGATGTGATCCAAATGTTGGTTCATTAATCTTTGTTTAATTTTAATTGAGTCATTAACTTATTCTTTTTCCTCTTTGTACAATCACCATATCATATTTTACATTTCTCCCCTTTTTCTAAGTACTAAATCAATTTAATTCTAAATACTGTTCCTTGTGGATTTTCGATACCTAAACTCGTTGTGTTAATTATAAAAAAAGTGTAGTTAAAGTTTGGGTTTTTGCATTGAGGTAGTAAACTAAACAACGACATTGTCCTTACATGAAAACACGATTTACGCTCGATCAAAATGTGGTGGTTTTGATCGTTAAAAGCGAGGATTTGGCTTGATTGAATTTTAATCAAAACCTTGTGTATTGAAGTCGGGATATTATAACTACTTTTGCCACACAACTGTAGTGCTTATAGTGATATTGCGACTTCAATCCACTTGTGAACATATTCGATTGAAAGTTTAATCTTTAATTTTTGAATTAAATTTATTCATGTTTGACATTTATAATCAATTCAGTATGCGTGGTTATTTCTTTGAACCAAATTCCTTATTTACATGCTATTAGCCCATCGTGGGGATGTGATCCTAATATATTTTTATTAATCTTTATTTAATTTCAATTGCATGTTAGCTTCTTCTCTTTCCTCTTTGTAAAATCACCATGTCATCTTTTTTGTTTCCCCAATTTCTAACTACTAAATAAATATAATCCTAAATAACGTTCCCTATGGGTTTTTGATACGCGAACTCGCCATTATACTTATAAAACAAGTGTATTTAAAGTTTAGGTTTTTGCATTGAGGCGGTAAGCCATACAACGACACTGTCTTACACAAACACACAGTTTACGCTTGATCTACGTGTCCACAATATATGTAGAATTCTTCCTCGTAGAATAATTCCATTCCAGACTGCAGGGATTTCTTCATCCCACCAAGTTTCTAGGAGGTTGTGATAGGGAAAACCCTCTTCCAGAATATGGAAGTGACTGTTCCACCCATGCCTCGAATCCTTTGGGGGGGGGGGGGGTGAAGGCTTTGGGATTGCTCGCTGGAAGAATATCCTAGACCAACTTTGCCTTTGTATTACAATGCGTTGACGATTTCTATTTTTCCCTATGTATTTATTCTTAATCATAACCCATGATTATATCATATTTTGTGGATGATTCAGGCAGTTATATCATGGATGATTCAGACAGTTAATTCTAACCCATGATTTTATGCTATTTTTCCTCGATTGTTTAAACTATTTGAATCACCCAAAACCCGCTGAGGCAGACATCACTGTTATTATTGTGGGTATCTAGGAGGGGGTTATACGAAAACTAGCGACGCTGGCCCAACCATCATCCTCATGTATCGTGACGACCTTAATGTTGAAGGGGAAGCTAACTTACTTTCATATATGGTGATGATGGTAGTTCCCCTATTGGGTGAATCTGGGTTCTTTAGAGTAGGAGGTTGAAATCGATAGGGACATCAATTACTTGAAATTTAATGTCACATTTGATGGCCTCAATGATAAGGGTGAGGGTGATGGCTCATTGGACTTCTTGACGAGTGCTATATAGACCCTGATGCCGATTGTGGAAGGTGCAAAGTCTACGATGGGGTACCCCAAACTATTAGTTTTACTACGGGGCATATATTGATAGTGAATATATTGTCCATAAATTCTGGTGGAATGATTTGTCCATAGACTATGTTGGTTGTGTGCATGTCGACTTTGTGGTTGTGACTTTTCACGGGGAGGTTTTCATAAGAGAAGTTGATGTATATCTGTATGGTGATGGACTCGATGGTGATCGAAATTTTCCCAAGTGACTAATCTCGGGGTAGCAAGACTCAAGAAAATTAATTTATGAGGTCATATTGATGTTTCCATAAAGTGTCTAACAATTGTGAAAGTGCTATAGTCTCGAGGGTATCTAATATCACAAAAGGTGCAAAATAAGCAAACCATTTTGAAAATTTTCAAATTTTAAATTCGATTAAACAAGTTAGCCAAATTAAATGTATCACCATTTTAAGGAAGTTGTGATTAAACATACTAACCAATTTTATATTAACCTAAACATGCATGTAGGTGAGTTCAAGATAAAATAAGTAAATCAACCACAACACCCGATGTACGAGGAAAATCAAATTGGGAAAATCCTTGGATGGCCTAACCACGCAAATTCATTATGTATGGAATTACAAAGGAGACAATTGTAGAATTACAATATAGACTCTATGAACTCACAAGCCTTGACACTTTTCGTTCCTTTAACCTCCATACAACGACGTGCAAGATTCCATTCGGGCATTGCCACAATGTTCGAGTCCCCACACGCCTCAGTATCCATCGAATAAGTCAACAACCGTCGAACATAAAGTCCATTATATATAAACAAATCAACATATATGAAATCCACCGCCACAAAATAATTCTCACAAAGATGTGAAGAATAAACCTTGTTGCCCACAAAATAAATCTCAAAGCATAATAAGATGAATCTTGGATCTAAAACTATTTGGGTGTAAACTAGGATTTTAGTAAAAATGAAGAGATTTTTAGAGAGTTTAGGAACTCAAAAGTATTGAAAAAGTCTCATTTAAAATTGCTTCTCTGCCCTCCTATTATAGGAGGTTTTCCAAAAACGAGATAAGGATGAAAATTAATTTGGGAAAACTCGAATTTAACAAAAATTTATAGGGTCGTAAACATGTGGAACATCTCTTTCTAACGAACCCATGCATCTCATTTGAACACCTTTCAATGACAATTTCAATGAGATTCCAACTAAGGATAAAAATTATCTCGTTCGAAGATTCGTTGGAACATATTCTAACGAGGTACATAGACTCATTCAAACAGTATACCCAATGTTGTTCTAATGACCTCTTGAAAAAATATTTTCCCTCTAAAAATTAGTAAAAGGATAAAATCATTTTAAAAACATTTAAAAATAATTTTATAAAATCCTAATACCTAAATGTAAAATCTCCAAGGATCAAAATATTTACGCATCCATACCTGAGAGAACTACAGAACGTGAAAAAAAACGAGCACGAAACATGACACAATGATGTAAATATTCTAACTTACCTGCTACGTCTTCAAAAAATTAGGTCATAAGCTTTAAACTTCCACACTCAAGTCCTAACCTATGACTCAAAATTTTTTATCCAAAATTGAAATAAAGCCAAAATACATACAGATTGACTATATCAAAAAAATTTCCTTACAAATCTCTCCCTTTGGCTATTATGGGACAAAACAAAAAATAAAAACTCATATGGGCCGTCAAGCTCATCTAAGACTCAATCCCCAACCTCCAAAGAAAAAAGTACAATTTGACTGACTCATAAACCTTAAGTAGCTTTACTCGCTTGTAAGTTTTTTTGCATTTTGAAAACCTGCACACTTAAATACACCTTAAAAAGGAAGGAGAATATAACAATGCATAAAATCTGCATAAGAATAAACTCCACCTATGTCAAACAATCCCAACCTAGGTAAGACTTCCCCCCTAAGATAAAGATCTCCACCTAAAACTAAAGTGAAAGATACCATTCCCCCCTTTTTTGTTCGGGAATAGACAAACATAAACTATATCTCCACCAAAAGGGGTTCTAATATGACAAAGGGTGAAAAACAAGTAAACCAACTATATTAAAAAAATTCAAATTTAAGTTCAATTAAAAAAGTTACCCCAATTAAACTTATCATGAGTTTGAAGCAAATTGTGATTAAATAGACTAACCAATTTTATCTTAACCTAAACATGCAACTAGGTGAGTGTAGAATAAAATAAGTAAATAAACCATAATGCCCGATGTACGAGGAAAATCCAACTGGAAAAAACCTCGAGCGACCCAACCACGTAAATTCACTATGTATGGAAATACAAAGTACACAATAGTAGACTTGTAACATAGAGTCTATGACCTCATAAGCCTTGACGGTATTTGTTCCTTCAACCTCCGCACATCGATATGTAAGATTCCACTCACGCACTAGCACAACGTGTGAGTTCACACACACCTTGATATCCACGGAATAACTCAGTAACCATCATACATGAAGTCCATTATATGTAAACACATAAGCATATACGGAATCCGTCGCAATAAAAAAATTCTCACAAAGATGCGGAGAATAAATCTTGGTGTCAATAAACAAGATCACAAAGCATAAAAGATGAATCTTGGATCTAAAAATGTTTGGGTTTAAACTAGGGTTTGGGTAAACATGGAGACCTTTTTGAAAAAGTTTGGGAACTCAAAAGTAATGAAAAATCTCGTTTAAAACTGCTTCGCTGCTCTCCTATTTATAGGAGTTTTTTCCAAAGTGAGATAAGGATGAAAATAAATTTGGAAAAACTCAAATTTAAAAAGAATTCGCACACTCATTTAAATGAGGTACATCTCGTTTGAACGAAGCCACACATCTCGTTTGAACACCTTTCTAATGACACTTCCAATGAGATTCGAGTGAAGGGTAAAAATTATCTCATTCGAAGATTTGTTGGAGCATGTTTCAAAGTGGTATATAGACTCGTTCGAACCACATACCCAATGTTATTTTAATGATCTCTCAAAAAAATATTTTCCATCTAAAAATATTAATAGGATAAAATCATTTTAACAATGTTTAATTTTTTTTATAAAATCCTAACACCCAAATATAAAATCTCTGAGGATAAAAGTATTTAAGCTTCCATACCTGAGAGATCCTCGAAACGTGAAGACAAAAATGATCACGAAACATGGCATGATGATGTAGATCTTGTAACTTAACTGCTACATCTTCAAGAATCCACATCATAGACTTCAAAGGCCAATAAACTCACATAACATATGACTCAATGTGTTTTGTACAAATGCAAAATAAAGACAAAATACATACAAATTGACTTTATCAGAATTTTGTCCTTACAAATCTCCCCTTTTGGCAACCAAAAATAAAACTCCTATGGGCCATCAAGGTTATCGAAGACTCAATCCCTAACCCCAAAATAAAAAAGTAAAACTTAAGTGACTCGTAAACCTTGAGTAGATTTTCTCTTTTGTAAAATTTTTTGCATGTTACAAACTTACATACTTAAACACACCTTCAAATGTAAAGAGAATATAATAATAATAAAACCGACATAAGAATAAACCCCCTTGTCTAACGATCCCCACCTAGGTAAGACGTCTCCCCCTAGGATAAATATCTCCTATTAAAACAAAAGTGAAAGACACCATTTTTACCCATTTTTGTTCAGGAATAGACAAACATTAAAAGCATCTCCCCAAAAATGGGTTCTAATATGGCAAAGGGTGCAAAAATTAGCAAACCAACTATTTTGAAAATTTCTAATTTTAAGTTCAATTAAACAAGTTACCCAAATTAAACTTATCACCTGTTTTAAACAAGTTGTGAAAAACAGACTAACCAATTTTATCTCAACCTAAACAAGCATCTAGGCGAGTGCAAGATAAAATTAGTAAATAATTCGCAATGCCTGATGTACGAGTAAAACCCGGATGGGAAAATCTCGGACGACCCATCCATGCAAATTTACTATGTATGGAAATACAAAGGACACGGCTGTAGACTTACAACACATACTCAATGCCCTTGGAAGCCTTAACACTCTTCGCTCCTTCAACCTCTGCATATTAAAAAACTAAATCCCATTTGTGCACTACCACAATATCCTAGTCCACACATTTATCGGTATCCACCGAATAGTTTAGCTACTGTCACACACGAAGTCCATTGTATGTAAACACATCATCATATAAAGAATCCACCGTAACGAAATAATTCTTACAAAGATGTGGAGAATAAACCTTTGTTCCCAGAAACTAGATCTCAAAGAATAATAAAGACAAATCTTGGATCTAAACTATTTGGGTTTGAACTAGGGTTTGGGTAAACACCAAGAGCTTTTTGGGAATTCAAAAGTAATGAAGAAGTCTCATTTAAAACTGCTTCTCCACACTCTTATTTATAGTAGGTTTTCCAAAAACTAGACAATGATGAAAAGAAATTTGGAAAAACTTGAATTTGATAAAAAAATCACAAACTTAATTGAACGAGGTACATGTCGTCCAAATGAGTCAATGCATCTCGTTCGAACACCTTTCTAACAACACTTTCAACTAGATTCCAAAAAAGTGTAAAAATTGTATTATTCGAAGATTCATTAAAACATGGTCTAACGATGTAAGTAGACAAGTTCGGACGACATACCCAATGTCCTTTTAACAACCTCTCGAAAAAATATTTTCCTTCTAAAAAATATTAAAAGGATAATATCATTTCAAAAACATTTAAAAACAATTTTTTAAATCATAACACCTAAATATAAAATATCTAAGGATCAAAATATGTATGAATCCATACCTGAGAGATCCTTGAAACGTGAAGACACAAAATGAGCAGGAAACATGGCACGATGATGTATATTTTCTAACTTGTCCGCTACGTCTTTGAGAAACCACATCATTGGATTAAAAGGTCAAGACACTCAAGTACTAACCTATGACTCAAAAGAGTTTTTCCAATCATGGAGTAAAGTAAAAATACTTAGAAATTGACTGTATCGAAATATTTTCCTTACAAGTTTCTTGATAGTGATATTAGTGGAGATTGTTCGAAGTTTCTCTTGTACCTTAGTGCTCCCCTATGGAAGGTCAATGGAGTTTTATTCCCTTGAACTTTACCTTTGTTAATAGGATTGTGGGGAGGAGAGTTTTATCGTGATCGGGTGAGGAATTCACCCTCCTCCATCCGAAAGAGTTATATCTTTGACTATGCTTTCTTTATCAGCTTTTTCAAGGAGAACTAGGATATTGGTGACTGGGGGAAGCCCTTGGTGGGGGGAAGTTTTGATGGAAGTCCTTGGTGAGATATGGCCATGGTCTTCTTGATGTATAAGAATTATGGATCTGTAAGTCTCCAGGTGATCAATGGGTTTTTTGACCTATAGAAAGGCTCAATGCTAGGCATCTTCCACTTAAGGGGAAGAGCATAGTGTTGAAGCTTGTTAGAGAATGGATATAGAATCTTCAGGAGTGTAAAATCTATGTTGATGTGAGTTTTCCTTTTAAATTAGTTGAGGAAATTCCCCAAATTATCGTTCATCTTCTTGATTTCATTATCCCAGTGTCTTACTACCCAAGAACCACCACGAGATTGACCTCTGTGAAATTACAGTCTATCCTTAATGGGGTTGCGGGTCACTGATGTTTATGGAATTTAGGCCACACTTTATTTATTATTTTCTCCTTATGACTGGGATCATTATTTTCCCGAGTCCAACTACGATCAGATTTGGTTGGTTACTCTACCGCAGGTTATAAAGGAAGTTTCTAGAGAACATCATTGACTTGGTCTTGGAGCTCCTTTTGACGAGCTTCCATTTCTCTAATGCAGTGAGATAAATTTGAATTAGTAATCATCCCAATAAGAGCACATTTTGTATACGATTTCTTATTATAAGTTATAGTCATTCCCATAGACGACGCCAAACTAGTAGGTGTTTGATATCTTCTGAGACCTCAGACCTAACTAGTGTTCCCCATAGGACCTTAGACCTGTTAATGGGTGATGTCTCAAATTAAGTTACAAAGATGTAAACTGGTTCGAACCTCAATCGAGGAACCTATGTCCACTATGAAGGGCATTTCTTTGTATATTAGGTTAAATATGAGATTACTAAAATCTAAATGTAAGGTCATAATTTTCGTTATCTATAATTTACATAAGATATGTCGTAGACCGCTACAACCTTCGAGGGGATCTCACGATCATTTATTCAAGACGACGGATCTGAATTTCAAGTATCTTCAACATTTGCACGACATGAGGTAAAATTTCATATAGAATGTGTTTAAGTTTCATAAATGGTTTGCATTTATATCGAAATATTTTTTGAAACTGATTTTAAACAAAATGAGGCATTTTTTTCTAAGTCAAAATACATTTTTAAGACCTATCAGCGAGCTTCTTAAAACAATTTTTTCTCGCTCCTATTGTAGTCATTCAAACGACAGCTTCTAATGACACGCGATGTTGTTTGTAGGGTCGCTCAAATGGTCATTTCTTTACTGCTTCAAATGAACCCATACTATTTTATGTTTTTAACTATCGTTTGTAAGGTCGTTAGTAACGACATGAGATGTCGTTCAAACACCATGAAGATGTCGGTTGAATTTGTTCGAATGACCTGCGCCACCTCAAAATTTTTGCTCAGTTATAAATACCTGCTTTGGAGTCGTATTTCATTAAGACTTTTGATACATGAAAACTGCAATTTTGTAGAAGTTTTAGTCTTCACTTTTAGGGATTTTTATGTGTTTGATTCACACCAAAACATCCCAATTATTTTGTGAATCTTTTGTGGAACCCAAATAACTTCTTTTGAAGTTTGTTCTTGTGGAGTGCCATATCTACTGCTGGATTGGTAGCTCTTGAGGGAGTGGCTTGCTGATGACTGCAGTCACTTGATGATACTTGTGGGTGTTCCTTGCTGAGAAGAGCTGCGGTTCTCGTGGTTTCTTGCGGGAGTCCACTGCTGATCTAGGTTGCGACTTATGTGGTTTTTTTGTGGTAAATTCATTGCAGATTTCTGTAAGTGTGTTGTAAGTTGCGATTTGCAAACATTTATTGAAACAAAAAGTTTTGCCCTTTCGAGGCACTTTTCCTGAAATTTGTTTGTCTAGCAATTTATGATTGTTTGTTATGGATTAATTATTCACATAGATGCATGATTAGGGTTTAAATAAAATTGAATTTAATTTGAATAAAAAATTGACATCTAATTAAACAAGTTATAATTGGAAAATTGTGAATCCAACAAGTAATCGATATCACTACATCCTAAAATTGGTATCAGAGCTTTAAATCGAGATTTTCATCGTATTTACAAATTGGTATCAGAGAAGGTTACTCTAGTTTACTGAGTGATTATTTTTTTGCAAAATTTTTGTGACATAGATATTTAAAAAAAAATCTGATTTTGAATTTTTTTGCAATCTTTTCTATGGAAAACTTATATAATAGGATGCCCGTGTTTGATGGTACAAATTATGCATGTTGAAAAGCCCGCATGAAATCTGGTTTAAAGGCTCTTGATGAACTTGTCTGGATTATGTGTGAAAGGGGGTGAATGTAACACCCCATTGTTTAAACTTAAATCGCACGTTTTAAAGTTTAAGTCGAAAAGGTATTTTTTAAAAAAATATTGACGATAAAAAAAAGTGAACTATTTAATTTAAAAGATCTTATGTCGAATTTTGATTAAATAGAAAATATTTTTATGGGTATTTGAGTATTTTTATAATTGAATTAACATTATTAAACACCTAATTTTATAATTTTTGTAAATCCAAATATTTGATTTTTGGCATCTCAAAGAGAGAATCTCTTTTAAATTTTTTGTATTATATTAATTGTTTTTAACCCATTTAAGGTGAGTAAAAGAGAGAGAGGGATGACCACTCCTTCCCCTATTTCTTTTCTTTTACATGCATAGTTCCATGTGGGAGGGGGCTGTTTTGGTTCTTTTTTTTTTAATTTTTTTGTTTGTTCCTCCTTTTGTTGCGTTGTACATGGTTTCGTTTTCAAAAGGTGGGGCTGCCTTTCATTTGGTTGGGATGCCCACGTCAGATATTTGAGAAGACAGTTTCCAAATTGTTGGGACATGCATAAGGGATGATACAATACGTATATATTTATATATATTTTTTATGAGTTGGAGATCATAGGGAGTATTTTATCACACCTTATAAAAAAAGGGCTTTGATCCACTTTTTCTAAAAGGTACGCACCTTTTTGTTCTCAAACCCTCTTTTCCCTACACAAAGTAGATTTACTCAGACCCTTATATTTCAACTGCAAACCTCCATTAAACAAAACTTCAATCATATTTTGGGAGGTCTAAACTTCATATTTTCAAGAAGGCCTAAGAACGAAACTTGCTTATTTTCGCGAGATGAACGCAACCGAATATTCAGAATTTTCAATCGACGATTTTTTAGGCATGAATAATCTATTCCTTTCCTTTAATATTATGCATTTTAAGTGTCGCCTAAACCCTTAATCATATGTTTTTGATGAAAATCAATCAGTAACTTAATTAGAGAAAGTGGACACTTAAATTTGGAACTGTTTTTATGAAAATTTTCAATATGAATTAAATCCTTGAAATCCTTGGGTGCGTAGGTTAGATTTTTTGGTGTTTATGATTTTGGGTGTTGGTTCTCATGTAGAATTTTATGTGGGTTTATTTATATGGTGTTTGGGATGCACTCACACTTATAATAAGTTGTGAAATTATAAAAGAAAACGCTTATGCCATATTGAAATTATTGCATGTTAATTAATTAACACTTTTGGAATCAAAGATGATGTTATGAATTGATTTAAATTAAGTTGGTCCCCTTATGATTAAATTACTATGTTGTCCATATTGAATTATGATTTGGGTGATTTGTTTTAGTCACTTTTACCATCGCGGAGACGAGGGGATTTTGGATAGTATTTTTTCTCAACCCTATTTTAGGAGGCTTACTAGGTATGGGACTAGTGGGTAGGCATTGGTTAAAATTTATATTTGCTAGGTATGGGACTAGTTAGTGTAAATTCGTGGAGATTTTATATTCTGGGGGTGGGCTGATTTTTTCTATGTTTTATTATTGTCGCGTTAGCCTAGGCATGAGACTAGGATGTGTCTTATATTGGTGATTCATCCTATATGTAGGATATGACACATGTGCACATGGGGATCCTTAGTTATGGGACTAAGGGGTATTTTGAGGATCACACATCGATTAAAAGGGTGGGGTAATTTGTTAATTATGAAATTGAAAAAATGATAATTAATGCCTAAGATAAAAACGAGTATTAAAATTTGGGGCGACGTAAAGTGCGGGGACCGACAGTTTAAATGGATCGGCTGGCGATTTATGTCATATCATGTGTGGAACCTTTTTCAAGTTGCGGGGGATCGACAGTTTAAATGGATTCGATTAGCGTTTTGGTAAGGTAAAGTGTTAAACTTTGGTGAAAATTACCACCCGGGACGGGAGGACCGCCGTAATAATAAGTGAGAATAATGATAATTTGGGTTAATTTAAATTAAATTAACACTTTGGGGTTGTGTGATAGTTAAAATGATATTGGTATGATTTTATTAAAATCTTTGGGGGTGGATAGAAATTTAGATTTCTTGTGTTTAATTATCTCTTATTAATTAAAATACTTTATTGTGATATTTATTGCATATAATGCTATTGTCTGGGTTCACAGAACCCATTTGAGGGGAGTAGTGTGTATTCATGCTTGGGGCTCTGACCTCGTGTATCGACTAACATTTTCAGATATTAGTGCTGGAATAGCTGCATAGGTATTATCAGATATCGCTTGGAGGTGTAGTTGGAGTTGCTTATTTATTACTGGATTTAGTTTAGACTTTCCTTTCTGTCGGTTTTCATTATGAGACTTCATTTGGGCTTTGTTGGGCCACTCGGTTCCAAAGTTGTTTGAGGATTTCAATTGGAGTATTTACAGTCAGTTGATTATTTAGATTTTAAATAAATTCATATTTTGGAGAATTGGTTTAAATTGAAGTTTAGCATGTGATAGTTTTATATTATAATTATTCATGGGATTTATTATTATTCACCTTGTGAATTGATTTTATATGTCTCATATATGTCGCATGCTAAGAATGGTATTTTATTTACTCGCACTCGACTTAGTTTTGGTGGCGGCCGATGCTATAATCAAGTGGGGTGTGAGAGTGGACTCCTTCCACTGTCACCATTGATAATGTCACGAGTCTTAAACCTGTGTTTAACTGGACTGAGGATAACTTTAAATGGAGCAATTTTAACGACCGTGGCCTGAGCGCTATTTCTGGAGCCGTCACCCTTGATGAGTTATGCCGTATTATAGCGTTCACCACGTCTAAAGAGGCATGGGATATCCTCCAATTGACACATGAGGTCCGGTTAAGGCGTATAAGTTACAAAATTTGAGAACCCAATTTGAGACAATCACGATGTCCAAGTCTGAGTGTTTTGATGAGTTTTATGCTATGTTATCGGTCATAGTCAACACAAGTTTTAATTTGGGTGAGAAAATTAACGAGATAAGGGTTGTTAAAAAGATTTTGTGGTCACTTCCATCCCGTTTTATACCTAAGGTCACTGTTTTAATTTATTTGGGGATATTAGATACACTTAAGTTAGAAGAACGTGTAGGAGACCTTCAAACTTATGAGATTGACATATTTTCCAAAATTGTTAAGCCTAAGGATAGAGGGATCACAATTAAGGCACAATCAAGAAAGAGTGAGGAAGTGTCCAGGAAGAAAGAGAAGAAGAAGAAAGAGTTTTTGATTTTGAGTCTGAGGGAGAGTTTACTATTGATGATGTGGCCATGTTTGCAATATTTTTTTAAAACGTTTCTCAAATTTTGAAAAGAAAATTCTTCCAATAAATTGTTTTTGAGAAAAATAAAAAGAAAGAAGAGGCCAAAGAGAGCGATGAGAAAGAGGAAGATGAGAGATGTTTTGAGTGCGAAGGCAAGGGGCACAAGGCCTTTGGATGTACCACTATGCTAAAAAGAAAGGGCAAGAAAGTTTTTATGCTAGCCACTCTTAGCAATAGTGATGAAGAAGTGAATGATTCCAGGGATGAATCATCACATGGTATGTACGAGAATGAGGATACTTAGGTACGTGAGAGTCTCGATGATGATTTAAGTATTTCTAGTGAGTGTGAGAGTGATGGTGAGTTTGAAAGTGAGGGTGAAAGCGATCTCCAAAAAGCATTTAAATATTTATACGCTGAGACCTTAAAGACGAAAAAGTTGAACAAGGATTAAGGTCTTAGGGTTTTAGATTTGGAGGTAGAGATAGAAGTTTTGAGGGGATTTGAGGCGTCGACAAAGTCAACTCGAGAAGGTGAAGGTTTCTTTGAGTTAGGAATTGATGCTTGTAGGTTGGGAAAAGAGTGAACTTGAATCACGTGTGTCCCAAATTGAGAGAGATCTCGAACGTGCTCGGGAAGTCAAGGTCACTATAGAGGACACATCTAAGAAGTTAGGTAAGGGGCTCCTCGGTCCTGCTTTGGGTAATATTGAGAGACTAAGTATAGATTATGATGATGCATCTACTTCCCATGTTGCACGTGGGCCGGTTTCTGAGTTTGTGATAGATCCATATGGATCTCAACCCAACCCACCTAGGCGTCTGTTACTCGATTGGAGAATGAATGTGCACTTTTTGTTCAACTAGATAAATTAATATAATTAATCCAAATTTAAAAAAAAACAGATTCAAGTACCCACCTAGGTCATGCATCTAACCGTGATTGATTAACAACAAACACATTCAGATCATGAAGGATTCAATCACACACAAGCAGATGAGAAAAATATCCCCCAAAGGGGCAAAACCTTTTTATTTCAATATGATTTGTAAACACTTATATACATATAAAAATACGATTTAACAAATGAAGAACCTCAGGCACCAGTTCGTTGTCGTCAACAAGAGCTTCCAATAAGACGCTCCAAGTTCAGTAGTGTAGAGAACCCTTTCTCAACACACGATGCTCCATGAATGGGTATGGATGGGTTTAGAACGATTCACATATAATTCTAAGTGTTTGTGAATCTCAAACTGTCTGGGATTGATAAAAGGTTAAGACTTGATATATTAGGTCTCGTAAATGTTTTCTCTAAAGTCTTAAACAAAAATGTCTCTGAATTTGACAATTTATAGAATTCGAAGAAAATAAATATGCCGAATTTTCTTAGCACGTCGGACCAGTCCAAAAAGGATAATCAGATCGGTTCGGCATCCGGATTGTTTTTTTTTCTTCTCTTTATATGGATCGTTCTGCTTGTTAAAACTTGGCAAAAGGTTTTTCAGAGCCGGATCGGTTCGTTTTTGCATAGGGACAGATCAGTCCGGTATCCAAACTTAGACAGTAAGATTTCAGGACATCAGATCGTTTTAATTTTCCTCAGGTTTGGATCGGTCCAATCTCTGTTTTGCTTCATCTTCTCTGTATGTGGACTCTTCTGAACTGGAAAACGTTACCAGAAACACATAATTGAAGGAAATGGGCATGGCGCACGATGGTCGTGATGATGGATACGTAAAATAAAGAATTCAAATTGAGGATGTCGAAATATGATCGTGCTGAGATGATCCACCTGTAGATGTATACGACATATAGTCTAGAATCTAGAATAAAACAGAAATACCTAGATACTGCCCTTGACATTTATAGAATATGTCCTTACAAATCTCCCCCTACGTCTATGCTGGTACATAGATAAAAACAAAATCTGAATTATGATCCCTCAACATAAAAGAACCAAATGTCATACAATGTAGTATCTCCAGTAAACCCAAAAATAGGAAAAACTCAATGAATGACTTCAACCATCTTCAAATATTTAAACTTTCTTTGTCCTCATTACGGTGTGCAAAAAGATTCGTCAATTTGATACCTACACACATGAGGCAAGAAACAAGTACCCGTGACGCGTAACAGTTTGAAATATAATGATAAGCAACAATGAGTATATTCAGTATGAGCAAGCATATCATTAAGAAAAACCAAACCATTCTCCCCCATAATGAAAATAAATCAAGCTCCCCCACAATCCGTTGTCCCCCTTTTTATGATTTGCCCAAATAGACAAATAAGAAGAGCAAAATGTGACACCCCACCTAATAAAATACCGGGCGATCACTCCTATATCAAATTAAAACAGGAGTCTCATATGGATCATTATTAGCATCACTGTCGAAAATCCATTTTAATTACTAATAACCTATTAGGTTGGCGTCAAAATTTTACTTAACTGCTCTTTTTAAATGACTATAATTAAGACATCCACACAGTTTACGTAAATGAAACTGAAATGAAATAAAATAACCGAACACTCGGTCAAAATATACAACCATATCGAATGCCGCACTAAAAGGCGGAAAAAGAATAAATAAATGCTGTTGGGTTATTAACCCGAATGTGTATACAATACCTCCTATCTAGATTTCAAGAATGGAAGCGTTTATCGAGAACCTGCACGCATCCACAGCTGCTGCAACCGACGCCTGACTCGAAAGAAGTGCCATCCAGGCGTCCCTGTTTCTGGACACCTATATATATATAATATATAGCAAGAAAGGAAACATAGATAAACGGGTCAGAGACCGAGTTTGAAAATATTTAGCAAGTGCATAAATGCCTTATTTTTAGAAAAAGGTTTTATCTCATATTTAAATTTGGTATCGCACTCCCATGAGATACCCCACACCTCTCTTCTAAAAGTGCACAGCTAACACACCCTAACAAAATACCCTAGTCAAGCTATCCATCCTAACTAGTCTAATTCACCCGTCTACTAGAAATCTATACAACCCAAGTACTAAGGGCTAAACTTCTCTCCATTCTCAATCACTGCGCTAAGTTCGTGTGTGGGGTGTCTCGACAAGCGAAATCCAAACAAGGAACCCCCCGATACACTACTACTTGGCAGGGTTAATGGTAGAGATCCATTAGGCCTGTAGTACAAAACTAATATATAAATAGATACTTATATATATTAATATACATATAACATTCATTCTTATATACGTCTTACCATATACACCCGGATAATATCTCCCGAACTGAGGTTCATTCTATTTTCATATTTAAAATACACATCCGGATATATCTCCTGGACTGAGGATTCATATACAAAATACATACCAATTCAATTTCATTTCAAAACTTTCTATTTCCCTTCTTATATCCAGGAAATATATTTAAAGCAAGTTATATTATCATAAAAATGCTTTACCGTTTCATAACATCCCATTTCCCTTTTTCTATCCGGGAAATGTAATTAAACGATAATTTTTATTATCATAAAAAATGCTTTTTCATATCATATGCTTCCATTTCCCTTCTTCCATCCGGGAAGTGTATCAGAAGCCAATTCATTTATTCCATTTCCCTTCTTCCATCCAGAAAATGTACTTAAAGCTAATTTATTATCATAAATTTCTTTAACAAATCATATACGTATCTAAGACCGCCCGTACGGGTTTCCCCACTGTGCGCTCCCTTAAATGGCTATCATCTTCCAGGGCCTATCACCAAGACAACTTGGGATCCTATCGAAACGTCGAGAAGCGGCCATATGCCTGCGGGAGAGTCATAACCACACCCAGAATTACCTCACCAGCGTAGAAAACATATAATAAATGCTCATATGGCCTAGGATATATTCACCCTGCATTCACTAGCCAGGGGACTTCACCTTACGCGCGGAACTTCCCTTATGATAGCGATTTAAAGAGGTGTGTTTCCATAAATTATCATTTATGAAAATCATTTCCTTTCCATTTTGAAAACATACATATTTTATTTTCAAAATCATATATTCTCTTAAACATATGTATTACCTTGTTCTCATGCACAAGCAATATACTATATAATACACATCCGTATCATATTTCATATATACTCTAATCACATAGTATATATATACCATATATTTCTCCTCGAGTATATATAAATGGCCATAATTTCCAATCTCATCTAGCGATGACCAATAATCCCAAAGATTCTCTCAAAGAATCATAATCATGCATTCATATACGCATGATACTCTACCCAAAGTATTTCCTCACTTTATGCATAATAAATACCTTATTATCATCTAAGGATTTAACGGATATCTCCAAATATACTGATTCACTCTAAGTGAATACATATATTCCCAATTCCATCCTAATAATCTCGTAGGATTCGCATAACTAATATCAATATAATTATATTTTCCTACGCGCATAATTATATAGGCCTAAATGCCCTACCGAAATATCTCTGGGATTATTCTCCCCCGAATACCCTTAAATTAAATAGGTTGTGGATTTCCTTCCCACAAATCCAAGGACTACATTTCTCTCAAATAGTGATCTAGAGGTCCCCACTCTATATTTAGGAACCGCTAATATTTATCTCCAAACAATTCTAACCTTCATTCTCCCAATATCAGGTTTGATTTCTAAATAACGACTTCGTTCTCGGACAGTTTTCCGTAGAAAAATTACTATAAATCCAATAAAAATTAGAAAAATACGAGGTTGGCTCCCACACGATCGTATCGAAAAGATATACAATATTTATTTTTTGATCAAGAGACGAATCGATTCTCCTATAGGCCGAATCGATTTGGCAAGCACGCTGCCTAGTGTTCACCGTCTTCTCCGAGACTGTTTCAGCCATTAAAGCTTCTCCCAAGCTTTTGTCTCCTCTCTCGACAACCTACAACCTCAACCAACAACATATACACATATGACAATGGTTCTAAACATCCTAGAACCCAAAACCAACAACTAATTTCGATTAAATCTTAAGTTCATCGAATTAAAATATTATTGGGGTTTATTCGTTTTAACTCCCGAAAACCCGTTTTATCCAGGAAAACCCAACCCAAAATATTTAGGGTTTGTTAATACCAAACTATGATATGATATTTATGCTCAAAAGTAAATAAAGCAAGTAAAAACTTGCCTCGTGGATAAAATCCGACGATCCCGAGTCGAGTCTGGCGGAGTTTGGCTCGAAATCTCCTATTTTCTCTCCCCCTCTCTCTCTTCTCTTTCTTTTCTTTGTCTTTTCTCCCTCTCTCCCTCTTTATATTGAAAGAAAAGGGTTTTAACCCTTAAAACCCCAAAACGACTCGTTTACTCAATTACGAGTTACTTTTATTTCAAAATTACCCGAAACTCAATTTCGACAATAGGACACTCTTCTCTGACTATCTCGCCCATTTCGAGACTCACCGCGCAGTCAAAATTTCCATCCGAGGTACTTGACCGCAACTCACTATTTAACCCCACACGACTTAATGCGAGTTTTCCAATTTAAATCTCACCTCGTGTCGCTTTACTCAAGGGCGACAGGTAATTAAAATTCCTCGACATATATACTTAATCCCAAAAGTAAATATTTCACCCATCGACAATCGTCAAATCCTTGAAAATCCCAAAAATTACTATTTAGTAAAATTTCCCAAATCTCCAATTCATACCCAATTATGGAATTTAATTATCTCCAAAAGTATGGGTTGTTTCATACTTCCCCCCTTACAATAGAATTTCGTCCTCGAAATTTAGATACAACCTACACCACCAATCCTAGGATCGCTCAAAATCCCAATACCTCAAAAGGGAACGATACTAACCCAATGGTTCTCGACCATACACTATACGGCTACCACAATCATGAAGTGACTCTAATAACGTCACATTACACCCAACATCCCTAGTGCCTCATGACATAATCTTCAACTTTATACACTACGACTTTCCTATTTCAGGCAGTATATAAAACCAACTCACTAAGGTGACCATACGCCTTTCTAACCCGTGCACATCTTCACATACATTGCAAACGCTCGACGCGTAACACTCTCTCTAAATAAGGGTCTCCTTTCCTCGGTGTATTACTCACATATGGGTCATCCCAACCCGCGAAATTCAAATATTCTTACATCGACGCCATCAACTCTATCGAACTTACATCCTAACAATGCTATGGTCTAAGTGTTACCCTACCTACGCGAAACAATTATAATCCTAAGTATATCCCTAGTGCCCAAGGCCTCTCTCAACTCCAGAAATTTGCTCGGTTTCATGCGTGGGACGTCTCGCAAAAGCGAAATCCAAACAAGGAATCCTCCCTTTACACTACTCCCTCGCGTTGTCGGTCATCGAGATATAGTGACCTAAGGCACACCAGCGGGACGTCCTAATTCCTATCTCACTAACCTATTAACACATTTCTACTACTCTATCCTATCGTCGAGCACCTATCCTCTATCGAGATGTTACGATTATCTTACAAAAAACATACTTCATCAAAATTTGCCTTTTCATTAAGGTCTGAATATAATTCTCAAATCAATTTCTCTAAGTCCTACTCCACCCACCCACTCAGTTGTGGCGAGACGACCACTTTAGTGCTTTTACATAGCACAATATTTCCATAAGCATATCATCATCACATGGCTCATAGTATATAGTGGTTCATCCACACTATTAGACTTTTCCACAAAATCAACATCCTTGCATCCTATAACATCTCTCCACTCCCGACGCCGTTAAGGTTCATGCGCGGAGCATCTCGCAAAGAAAAATCCAAACAAGGAAGACACTACTACTTAACTTCATCGGTCATGGAGGTCCGTTATTTCAAACATGCAACCGGGATAACCCTATCCCCTTTTCCAACAAAGGTGGTCTGAACCCCTATCTCAAACTAAGAGTCACACCACCCAGCGCTCGTACTAATTTTAAGTCCTTGCGCAATCAATAATGAGCTTAATCTTACAACTCAATAATAACTCTGCGGCCTTAAATCATATCTATAAGGTCGCCACGCGCTCACATCATAATAATGAAACATCTGCTCATCGAAGTTCCATTTACCCATAACAATATTGGCAAACTCAACCTGTATCCAGGTGAGATATCGTAACAACAACCCGTTCCACCGAGGAACTTCAGACACGATAGTCTTGCCATCATTAGCCTGCTATCTCTCCGAAAATACCATAACATATTATACTCACCATATTACCATACTCGTATAAACATATGAGACGAGTATCACAAATCATATACATATATATGTATTCAAAATATCAACACCCGCCTTTATGGCGAATGAAGGAAAATAAAACTCCGCTACCGCGGAAAACACATAGGCATACATTATATAATGTTATCGATACCGCCACAAAGCTCAATTTACACACACGAGTTAAGGTCTAACGAACATCACGATTTTATCTAGCCACGCCACTTATACTTCTTCATATCACTCTTTATTCACTATCGGCCTCCGATCGATCCTTATCAAAGACCCCTTTTAAAACCTTTACTCTAATGAAAATTTAACTTTAGTACCACACTCTACTATGGCGGTACTACGATACCCATAACTACTATACTTTAGTAGTCCTTATAACAATCCTTAGCAAACACCACAAAGGAAGTGACCTTTACTACGGTCCACGTTCCCAACTTCTACCAGTTGCTCCATCTAAGCCCTGCCTCCTGCTGCCATCCAAGCCCCGCACATGAATTTCAACCGAGCATGCAAAAGATTTACATAATCTCATACTATAGCAGGAGAAAGAAATCTCACAAGAGAAATCAACAATCCTAATCCTAAGGCTCTATAACAAATCGAGAGCAACGCTGAAAGCGTAGTACGTCCGCACAGATTTCTAAGGACACTAGAACCTGGTACTCTGATACCATCTGTGACACCCCGCCTAATAAAATACCGGGCGATCACTCCTATATCAAATTAAAACAAGAGTCTCATATGGATCATTCTTAGCATCACTGTCGAAAATCCATTTTAATTACTAATAACCTATTAGGTTGGCGTCAAAATTTTACTTAACTACTCTTTTTAAACGACTATAATTAAAACACCCACACAGTTTACGTAAATGAAGCTGAAATTAAATAAAATAACCGAACACTCGGTCAAAATATACAACCATATCGAATGCCGCACTAAAAGGCGGAAAAAGAATAAATAAATGCTGTTGGGTTATTAAACCGAATGTGTATACAATAACTCCTATCTAGATTTCAAGAATGGAAGCATTTATTGAGAACCTGCACGCATCCACAACTGCTGAAGCCGACGTCTGACTCGAAAGAAGTGCCATCCAGGCGTCCCTGTGTCTGGACACCTATATATATATAATATATAGCAAGAAAGGAAACGTAGATAAACGGGTCAGAGCCCGAGTTTGAAAATATTTAGCAAGTGCATAAATGCCTTATTTTTAGAAAAAGGTTTTATCTCATATTTAAATTTGGTATCGCACTCCCATGAGATACCCCTCACCTCTCTTCTAAAAGTGCACACCTAACGCACCCTAACAAAATACCCTGGTCAAGCTATCCCGCTTAACTAGTATAATTCACCTGTTTACTACAAACCAATACAAACCAAGTACTAAGGGCTAAACTTCTCTCCATTGTCAATCACTGCGCTAAGTTCGTGCGTGGGGTGTCTCACGAAGCGAAATCCAAATAAGGAACCCCCCCGATACACTACTACTTAGCAGGGTTAATGGTAGAGATCCATTAGGCCCGTAGTACAAAACTAATATATAAATACATACTTATATATTAATATACATATCACATTCATTATTATATACGTATTACCATATACATCCGGATAATATCTCCCGGACTGAGGTTCATTCTATTTTCATCTTTAAAATACACATCCGGATATATCTCCCGGACTGAGGATTCATTTACAAAATACTTACCAATTCAATTTCATTTCAAAACTTTCTATTTCCCTTCTTATATCCAGGAAATATATTTAAAGCAAGTTTTATTATCATAAAAAGGCTTTACAGATTCCTATCATCCCATTTCCCTTTTTCTATCCGGGAAATGTAATTCAAGCCAATTTTTATTATCATAAAAAAATGTTTTTTCATATCATATGCTTCCATTTCTCTTCATCCATCCGGGAAGTGTATCCGAAGCCAATTCATTTATTCCGTTTCCCTTCTTCCATCCAAGAAATGTACTTAAAGCCAATTTATTATCATAAATTGCTTTAACAAATCATATACGTATATAAGACCGCCCGTCCGGGTTTCCCCACTGTGCGCGCCCCTAAATGGCTATCATCTTCCAGGGCCTATCGCCAAGATAACCCGGGATCCTATCAAAGCGTCGGGAAGCGGCCATATGGCTGCGGGAGAGTCATAACCACACCCAGAATTACCTCATCAGCGCAAAAAACATATAATAAATGCTCATATGGCCTAGGATATATTCATCCTGCATTCACTAGCCAGGGGACTTCACCTTATGTGCGCAACTTCCCTTATGATAGCGATTTAGAGAGGTGTGTATCCATAAATTACCATTTATGAAAATTATTTGCTTTCCATTTTGAAAACATACATATTTTATTTTCAAAATCATTTATTCTCTTAAACATATGTATTTCCTTGTTCTCATGCACAAGGAATATACTATATAATACACATCCGTATCATATTTTATATATACTCTAATCACATAGTATATATATACCATATATTTCTCCTCGAGTATATATAAATGGCCATAATTGCCAATCTCATCTAGCGATGACCAATAATCCCAAAAATTCTCTCAAAGAATCATAATCATGCATTCATATACGCATAATACTCTACCCAAAGTATTTCCTCACTTTATGAATAATAAATACCTTATTCTCATATAAGGATTTAGCGGATATCTCCAAATATGCCGATTCACTCTAAGTGAATACATATATTCCCAATTCCATCCTAATAATCTCGTAGGATTCGCACAACCAATATCAATATAATTATGTTTTCCTATGCGCATAATTATATAGGCCTAAATGCCCTACCGAAATATCTCAGGGATTATTCTCCCCCGAATACCCTCAAATTAAATAGGTTGTGGATTTCCTTCCCACAAATCCAAGGACTACATTTCGCTCAAATAGTGATCTAAAGGTCCCCACTCTATATTTAGGAACCCCTAATATTTATCTCCAAACAATTCTAGCCTTAATTCTCCCAATATCAGGTTTGATTTCTAACTAACGATTTCGTTCTCGGATAACTTTCCATAGAAAAATCACTATAAATCCAAAACAAATCAGAAAAATATGCGGTCTGTAACCATGCGACCGTATCGAAAAGGTATACAATATTTATTTTTTGATCAAGAGACGAATCGATTCTCCTCTAGGCCAAATCTATTCGGTAAGCACGCTGTCTTCTCCGAGACTGTTTCGGCCATTAATGCTTCTCCCAAGCTTTTTTCTCCTCTCTCGACAGCCTACAACCTCAACCAACAACATATACACATATGACAAGGGTTCTAAACATCCTAGAACCCGAAACCAACAACTAATTTCGATTAAATCTTAAGTTCCTCGAATTAAAATATTATTGGAGTTTATTCGTTTTAACTCCGGAAAACTCGTTTTATCATCGAAAACCCAACCCAAAATATTTAGGGTTTGTTAATACCAAACTAAGATATGAGATTTATGCTCAAAAGTAAATAAATCAAGTAAACACTTGCCTCGTGGATAAAATCCGACGATCCCGAGTCGAGTCCGGTGGAGTTTGGCTCGAAATCTCCTCTTTTCTCTCCCCCTCTCTCTCTTCTCTCTCTTTTCTTTCTTTTCTTTCTCTTTTCTCCCTCTATCCCTCTTTATATAGAAAGAAAAGGGTTTTAACCCTTAAAACCCCAAAACAACTCGTTTACTCAATTACGAGTTACTTTTATTCCAAAATTAAACGAAACTCAATTTTGATAATCGGACACTCTTCTCCGACTATATCGCCCATTCCGAGACTCACCGCGCAGTCAAAATTTCCATCCGAGGTACTTGAACGCAACTCACTATTTAACCCCACACAACTTAATGCGAGTTTTCCAATTTAAATCTCACCCCGTGTCGCTTTACTCAACGGCGACAGGTAATTAAAATACCTCGACATATATACTTAATCCCAAAAGTAAACATTTCACCCATCGACAATCGTCAAATCCTTAAAAATCCCAAAAATTACTATTTAGGAAAATTCCTCAAATCTCCAATTCATACCCAATTATGGAATTTAATTATCTCCAAAAGGACGGGTTGTTACACAAAAAAATGCAAATGGAGAATGTCACACGACGGGTTAATGGAAGAGGATTTGTAGGGGTGTGAACAAATTCGATAGGACAATTAGTGGATACTAACATGACATATGTGCACGATGGAATATCGGATACTCCTAACGAATGTACTCAATCTCGTCCTTATGTGTAAAAGAGGTGAATTTAATTGAAATTGACTTAACCAAATATCCAAATCAAAGTCTAACATAATTCTCTCACCAATAACACCCAAAACTATTTAATGCTTTTTCAAGACGTTTTTTAGAAAGTGCAAAACCGTTAACAAAATTTCCAACTAATCTCCCTCATGGATATGAATTAACATATACAATTAACTAGGTTGGCACAATTTTGCGGCTCTTTCAAATGACCTTTGAAAATTTTATTAGTGCCATGCTTTTTAAGGCCTTTTTAAATGAAGGCATTTCTCGCAAGGATTATTATCTTTCGCAGCCTTCTTCCCGTTTTTTTTCACTCATCAAAATTTTATTAAATAAAGTCCTCACTGAAAACGGAATAACATGCAACTCTTCAATTGTCAAGTTTTATTTCATTTTGTTCGTTGTATAGGTAGAATTGATATGAAAACACTGACCAACATGGGATAAGACAAGCACAATAATCAACCAGATTCGTGCAAGAGTGCAATAAAGGAGATAAGGAGCCAAAAATATATAAAGACATCACTAAACACATATCAATGGCACCAAAACACTATGAAGCACATGATGAAAGGAAATAGCATATCTGATCATTACCAAACTGTCACATGAAAGATTGAGATGATGAGGTGACTTTGGCCATCCTAAATGTCTAACAAAAAAAGGTGCAAACAAATTACAAAAATCTTTTTAACTTTTCGTTTTTTTCTAAAAAAAATGAAATTATTTTTGAACTTTTCATATATTCTTAAATAATCAAAAATATTTTTGAATTTTTCAAAGAATAAAGAATAACAGTTGCAAAGAATAAAGAATAAAGAATTTTTCAGAGTGACATGAGCAACAAGAGCTTTGTTGCCATTCTTAGGTACCCAAGAGGAGGTAACCTTTTGTTTTCCCTTATTGTTGATGGTTCTAGTTGCAAAGTTGGTAGTATTCACAGACGGTCCAGATAATAGTTGGAATTCTCCCATTAGACTCTGGAAAGTAGTGACTACAAACTCAACCTGCCCTCTCAGTCTCATGAGATTATTCGTGGGGTGCGATGGAGCATAAGTACGTCCTGTCCGACCCAAACTATAGCAAAACTCTCACATGTGAACTTTCCTTTTACAATGTGTACAAAAGTACGTAGTTTTTTTTCTTGGTCGAATAACTTTCTTGGGTTTTAATGGGTGACCATACGGATTCGTCGTAAACTCAGGGACTGGGTCAGGTGTAATTATTGATGTGGACGCACCATCAAACCCAATTCTAGGCCTCTCACCAAATCCCAAAGTAGGGGCGAGAAGCATCTTCGCCATCTTTACAGATCTATCCTCGATTTGAACCTTGACTTACCGTGCTCTTTCATGATCGTGCTTGAGCTGGGCAATAAGGGCTCCCAATATCTTCCGAGCCTCTTCGGATGCACAAAGGTCTCTCGTCAGATTAGCCACTTGTTTTGTCAAGTCCCCTTTGACTTTCTAAAAACACTTTTCTCTCTCTCCAAACAGGCTTTCCTCCTCTCTTCATAAACAAACTCTCTCTTTCTCTCTGTCTCTCTCTCAAAATAGTGCACAAGGAGGATTCACTCTCTCTTATCCCTCCTAACTCTTTCTCTAACGCTGCAATCCTAAGAACTAAACCTTTATTTCACTTTTTAGTTTTAAATGAATCAGCATATAAATCAACATAAGCATGACTAAGGTCACTCTCTCTCTCACTTCCTGCATCGTCTCTCTCAGTCTCAGTCTCTAGGTCTCCATGTGAAGAGGTATCCTCATTGACATGAGGTGCATCAAAATCTTTTACGGGGCTAGCCATGAATTCGGTGAAGTTGGACTCATTTGGTGATTCTTATCCTGAATCCACCAACTCGACCTCGCTATAGTCACTCAGGGTAGCATTTAGAACAACTTTGACTTTTTCTTTAGCGAGTTTATTCAGCCTTGTAGCACACTCAAAATCTCTATAACCCTTACCTTCACACTCATTGGATCTCTCTTCGTTTCTCGTGGATGTGTCTTTCTTTTCTTTTTCAGAATTCTTGACATTTTTACTTTTCTCAAAGTTCTTTTTATCATTAAACTTTCCACTATTTTTTAACTTGAGAAATTTCTTAATATTCTTCGCAAACAATGCCAAATCATCTAAATCAAAGTCGAAAACAGAATCTGACATATTTTCCTCACTCCGTTTAGACGATTCTACCATTCTCCTAGCTAACTCAAAATTCTTTTTAGCTTGGACCTTGAGATGAATTCCTTTATCTTTTTCTTTAACAACTTTTAGGAAACATGTCTATTTCATAGGTTTGAATATCACCTAATAATTCTTCTAATTTAAGGGAGTTCAAGTTTCCTAAAGAATTTAACGCTGTGACTTTGGGGATGAAATGCTTAGGCAAAGAATGAAATATATTTTTAACAACTCTAGCATTAGGGATGCTTTCACCAAGGTTTAAACTAGTATTGACTATATCAGATAAACGAGCATAAAATTCGTCAAAGCATTCAGATTCGAACATGGTAATTATTTCAAACTCAGTTGTCAAATTTTGCAATTTCGATTCCTTAACAGCATTAGTTCCTTCATGGGTAAGTTGAAGAATGTCCCATGCTTCTATAGATGTGTTACACATCGTTATTCGTCGGAACTCGTCTAGAGTGATGGATCTCGAAATGGCACGAAGTCCTTTAGAGTTATACGTGAACCATTTAAATTCATCCTCTGTCCATTGAGCCACAGATTTTAAAGTTGTCACATTTTCAATAGTAAAAGTTGGAGGTGTCCACCCATTTTTAACAAGGATCCACACACATTCATCAATGGCTTTAAGGGTAGATTTCATCCGGGCTTTCCAGTATGCATAGTTAGACCCGTCAAAAACTATAATTTTACTAAATGATATTTTCATTTGAACAAACGGCTTTTCAAGAGATTGTGACAACTTTTGCAGCAAAAAAAGCCCTAGTATTCTTTTTTCCCACCTCTTTTGATTTTTCCCCTCTCTCTCTCTCTCATCCGCGATTTCTGCTCTCTCTCTCTCTAAGGTATATTTTTTTTCCTCTCTTTCTCTTTCATTTCTATATGTATGTGTATGTGTGTATATATATGTGTGTATATATATATGTGTATGTGTGTATATATATGTGTAAATGTTAGTTCTAGTTAGAATGGTGTAAATATTAGTGATAGTTAAAATTGTGTAAATGTTAAAAAAGTTCTATAATTCATATGTTAAATTTAATTATATAAATATTTAAATTGATAATAATTTTATTCATGAGATTAATTCAATTAGGTAAAACCCTAGATAATTTTTTAACAGAATTTGATAATATTATATAAAGTTTAGTAAATTCACAAAATGTTGCTAATTGTATGTTTTTAGGAATATCATTAGTTACTTTCGTGCCCAACTATGTAGAATCCATACACATGCATGTTGTTAGAAAGGCTTAAATTTAATTCTCACTTTAATTTGTAGAATCTTTGTACTTGGTTGGATTTATCCCTTTATGATAATGAAATTTATGCTCCAATTATAATTATCTCATGTCATAATTTTATTGATAAACAATAAATGTAGTTGTCACGGTCGTGGTGGGGGGAGGGGGTGGTGGGGGTGGTGTGTGTGTGTGTGCGTAGGTGTGTGTATGGTGGTGTATGGTGGGGAAGGGGGTAGTGGGGGTGTGGTGTGGGGGGTGTGGAGGGGCAATTTTAACAATTGTATATCTTTAATTAAGAAATTATATAACTTTAATTGTAATTTTAATTGTATAGTTTTAGATGAAAGTAAATTAATAATTAGTGCCAATTTCATATGAAAGTAGAATTGTCCCTCATTGTAAATTAGTAAATTAATAATTGTATACTTTAATTGTTAGTTTAATTGATGAAATGTTGGGTTGGTTAGTTTTAAAAGTGGCATGACGTGTGCGTGTGTGTGGTGGGGGTGGGGTCGGGGTGTGTGTATGTGTACTATTAACATTTTTTTATCTGTACTAATAACATTTTTTTACAGCAAAAATGTCTTCTTCAGATATTAAGGCGAAGATGATGATGCTGTTTATGATGATGTCGTCTGGGCTCGGTGGTAGCGGAGGCGACGAGGGCTCCTCCGCCCCTAGGCTCCCCAAATATGGAAAATTTGGGATTACCGTCGAGAACAAGTCGGAGCTATTAGCGAGATCCCTCGAGCTGCTAAAGACGGTCATCGGCCCGGGGTTTATGAGTTGGAAGGAGGTGCCATATGAGCTCAAGTTAGCTGTTTGGGCGGCACTACAGGTAATATATTTATATTTATATTTATATTTATATTTATATGAATATTTCAATTTCAATTTCAATTTCAATTTCGATTTCATATTTATATTTATATTTATATTTATTCGCAACTAACATTGTATTTGTTGGACATGAACAATTCAACTTGAATCCAAAGCTACCCGATCCGGTCTTGGAGCAGATTAGGGAGCAACTAAAGTCGTGGAAAAAAAATATGTGGGCACGGTACTTTGGGAAAACAAGAGAGTCGATTATCCAATGGCGTGAATCCGTCCCGCCCAAGGAGCCGATCTCATTGGCACAATGGCAGAAGTTCATTGACAATGAGATCGAGGATCGACAAGTGGCATCTCGCCAATCGGGGAGGGAAAATTGGGCAAAAAATACGGACGTGCACTACTCCGGCCGGACCTCTTACGCCGAGGTGGAGCATAGGATGCAGGTAAGATTTAATTTTTCTATAACTACAGAAATATATTATTCTTCATTATTTTACTTTTCGGGGCCGATACTAATTTTACTTTACTTTATTTTATTTCAGGGGGTAGGGAGTGGGCCAGGGGGTAAGCCACATAGGCTCGATACTTATGTGGCTCTTCGGACGAAGAAGGGGAAGGACAAGGAGGTGTCCCCAAGCGTCGCGGCCACAATTGTAAGTAATCCGACAGTTTAATTTTTGTTAATTACGTTATAATTTTTTAGTTTACTTATTTTACTATTCATGTGCTTTTTGTCATTTCAGGAAAAGCTTAAGGAAGTACATGAGTCGCAGTCTGATGCCGACAAGGCATCTTTATCCACAGACGCACTCGCCAAGTGCTTGGCTCTGATCGCAAGGGAAGGTCAAGGGGAGTGAGCTCACGGGTGGCCAAATCTAAGATCATCGGATTGGAGACGAGCGACACTGGGTTGGCTCGAACGGTGGATTCACACGACGCAAAGCTGTCCCGTTTGGTGGCGATTGTCCAAGATATGTACGCATTCATGAAGCGTACGTTGGGCAGAGACCGTAAAGGGAAAGGGAAAGGGAAGGAGAAGGCGGTGGAGGAGGAGGTGCGGGAGGACGAGGCGCAGGATGACGAGTATGTGGACCTCGCTGCTTCATCACCGACACGTTCGTACTTCGATGATCCACTTCCCTATTTGGCGCCCTTCAACAGACCAATGTCGACACTTGGTTGGCCGAGCGTGTTCATATTGGACGTATTTGATGGCCAGCGGATAGGGCGGGGGTTGAGGGACCGGAATATCATCGAGGGTGGAATAGTTCATGGATGTGCGCTTCAAGAGATGGAGTCCAGGGTGCTCGTCACGCATGTCATACCCGGGAAGGAGAACTCCCTATTGTGGTTGCGCGAACAATGCGGCACGACGTATATTAGTGGGTGCGTCAATTCGTATGTCGTGTGGCCTACTCACCTCCTCAGTTTTACCCAAGACATGTAGTAACATTATTTTTAAGTTTGTCCATTTTAATTATATTTGTATTACCCAAGACATGTATATTATTTCTATTTTGAATATTTGGATTATATCGTCATGAATATATATTTGCATTATCTTTAGTTTGTTTGGATATATGATGTTTGGAACAGGTACGACGTTGCTATAACAGGTACAAATATACTGCTGGGCAGTGGAAGTGGCCATACTGCCCAACAGATTTTTTTAAATTCTGCCCAGAATTATCACGGCCAATGACCGTGACAAGCCCGTAACAAAAGGTTGTCTCGGACGTGTCATGGCCATTGACTGTGACAATATTTTTAAAAAGGGTCACGGCTTTGTCATGGCTTATAACCGTGACAAACGTGTCACGGTCATTGACCGCAACACGACCGTGACACAAAATGCGAGTTTTGTGTCAAGGTCAATGATCGTGACACGACCGTGACAGAAAAAGTTGTCTCGCCTCGAAATGTCACGGTCATTGACCTTGACAAGTTGGATTTGTCAAGGTCAATGACCTTGACAAATGGGCAGATTTGGTGTAGTGATCTTCCTATCGAATTTTTTCGCACCCATGCATTCCGTATCTACGATTTGATTATCTTAGTGAAAATTCATGGTGTGTGATATTTTTGTAAATAATTTTTTGCTGGAAATTTTTTGAAAAATGAAAAAAGTTGGTGAATGCTTTTGAGTTTATCCTTGGATGAGCGTAGTTGATATATTCGTGATGATTTGCTTTGCTTTTGGTGACACCCTATATTTTTGGTTTATTCTTTTCCTTGTCTATTTCAGACAAATAAAAAGGGGAGAACGAATTATGAATTATGGGGGAGATTTGATATTTGATTTATTTTATTTATGTTTATCTCATTTCAAACTCGATAGGTCACGAAGGTATTTGTTGTTTGTCTCACTGCGTAGGTAAAATTTTTGAGGATTATTATTTTTCACACTCTAACGATGACAAGGAAATGATGGAGATTTAAAGATGTCAATGTTGAATATTTTTGAAGACTTATATTTTTAATACCTTTTCGCTTTTGGGTTGCATGGGAGGGTATTAGATTTTTAAAAGGTTTTTGTTTTTTAATAGTTCGGATATTTTTATTTTGTACCGACATAGACATAGGGGGAGATTTGTAAGGACATGATTTTCATTATCCGTAGTTTACATAAGATATGTCGTATAACGCTACAACCGTCGAGTGAAGCTCATGATCATTTAATCAATATGACGGATCCAAATTTCAAGTATCTTCAACATTTGTGCGACATGGGGTACAATTTCATATAGAATGTGTTTAGGTTTAGTAAATGATTAACATTTATATTGGGATATTTTTTGAAACTGATTTTAAACAAAATGAGGCGTTTTTTCTAAGTCAAAATACTTTTTTAAAACCTAAAGGAGAGATTTTTAAAATAAATTTTCTCACTCCTGTTGTTCAAATGATAAGGCAATGTCATTCAAACGACATTGAAAATTCGTTCAAATGACTGATTCTAATGATAGGCAATGTTGTTTGAAGGGTCGCTCAAAGGGTCGTTTCTTTACGGCTTCAAATGAACCCATACTGTCTTGTGTTTTTAATTGTCATTTATAAGTTCGTTAGTAACAACATGAGATGTAATTCAAACGACGTGAAGATATCATTCGAGCAACTGCTTTGGAGACCTATTTCATTAAGACTTTTGATACACGAAAGCCGATTTTCTACAAAAGTTTTAGTCTTCACTTTTAGGGCATTTTATGCGTTTGATTCACACGAAAACATCCCAATTATTTTGTGAGTCTTTTGTGGAACCCAAGTCACTTCCTTTGAAGTTTGTTCTCGTGGAGTGGATTAGTAGATCTTGAGGGAGTTGCTTATTGATGACTGCGGTCACTTGAGGATACTTGAGGGTGTTCATTGCTGAGAAGAGATGCGGTTCTTGTGGGAGTCCATTGCTGATCTAGATTGCGGCCTAAGTAGATTTTCTCTGGTAATTGCATTGCTGATTTCTGCAAGTGTGTTGTAAGTTACGATTTGCAAACATTTATTGAAATTTGTTTATCCAACAATTTATGATTGTTTGTGATGGCTTAATTATTCACATAGATGCACGATTAGGGTTGAAATAAATTTGGATTTAATTTGGATAAAAACCTAACATCTAATTAAATAAGTTTTAATTGGAAATTTGTGAATCCAACAAGTAATCGATACCACTTCATCCTCAAATTTGTATCAGAGCTTTAGCTCTGGATTTTCACCGCATTTACACTAAAAACCTTTTAGGCTTGCCAAGTTGGTATGAGGTTTTTAAGGTCTTCATCACTAGTCAAAGGTCCTATCAAGACTAAATTATGGACTCGTTAATGGATCTCTTAGCTTAGTTTGGGAATCTATAGATAACATAAAATGTGAGAGGTTCTAAATGATTTGAGACCTCTCCTATATTCTACATGATATCTTGATTATTTAATGACTTTTTTTGAATAACCTTAACCATTCATAAGTCTTCCATATATAAGTTCTCCTTTAATGTATATATATATAAGTTCTCCCTTAGAGAGAGAATGAGTTGATTGCGGTATTATGGATGGGGTTATCATAAGGTATGGTGTCTATAGAAACACTATGGAGTGGTTGTGAAAGGCTTGCAAATGGTGGAAAGTAGTTGATGGGAAATTAAAGGAGAATGGGAACATTCAATAATAGTGGAAGTGAGTGGTGGAGTTAGGTAGAATAATGTATATACCTTCTACTTAACCTCTAAATAAGTTACAAGAGATTTGTTAGATGTATGATGTCCCTGGAGTGACTAGAGTCACCCTGAAATGGTCTGAGCTTGTTCTTGTAAAATAACATGGGTTATGAACTTGGTGGTAGTCAATTCTTGCTAGGCAAAGAACTATTGGACTGGTCTGAGACTTGAAATTATTTGTCCAGAGGTCACTAGGCTTGGACTTCAAGGCCTGGTAGTAAGACTAAGTGCCTTATGGATTTAAGAGACATTTTGTGGTCTTTGCTTCATTATTGAACCTTTTATAACATATTTGTGGTCTCTAAGGGCTGATATTGATCTGACAGAGGTCTTTGGTAGACCTTGGAACCTTTTCCTTTTTGTTGGGGAGGTCCTTGGAATTTTTAAGAAACTAACTATGGTATAATTAAATGCCAACTACTATCAAGGATGTCCAAGTTCTGACTCGGATGTTATCCTCCCTTAATTGGTTCATATCACGATCATCTGATAAATGTCATCCATTCTTATAAGACCTGATGATGGCAAATAGCATGCAATCGATAGAGGATTATGATCAAGTACTGGAAAAGATCAAGCAGTACTTGGGAAATTCCCCATTGCTATTAACGTTGGTCCTTGGTGAGAAGATCCACTTATACCTGGTCATCTCTCAACATGAATCTAGAAGAGCACTGGTTTGGAATCAAGACAGAGAGAGGTTTTCTATCTACTACATCAGTCACAATATCTTTGAATCATAAATGAGATACATGCCCATTAAAAAACTAACACTGGAACTAGTAATGTCTTCACGGAAGATACACCATTACTTCGGTGATCATACTATAGCTGTCTTTAATTCTTTTCCTCTAAAATAAGTAATAAAGAAAGAATATACATATCTAACAAAATTACTAAGTTGTTGGCCCAATTTGACATCATCTATGACCCAAACTATCATTCAGGAGGCAATAGTTAACCAACTTCATAGCCGAGTCATCAGCAACCTCAGAAGGAGAAGTTATTCAACCCAACCTTATTTTAGAGATGCCTAGCCTAAAATTGGAAGCTCAATATCAAAAGTGGATAATTTTCATTAATGAAGTGTCCAATGAATGAGGAACCTTCATATGGATCGTATTTGTTACCCTATAAGGATGTCGTATCGAGTAAACAATCCATCTTGGGTTTAAAGGGTTCAATTGTGAAGAAAACGATGAGGACATGACCCTTTCCTTGCAAAGAGTGAATACTATAGGAGTGCAAGACATCGTCGTGCACTACGATTATCATCTAATCTATAATCAAGTCAACAGAGAAGACAAAGACAGATATCTAAGAATGCACACCTACCGGGATAAGGCTAGAAAAATCCTAAAGGCTTTTAGAACGATGTCAATAGAATAGTTTTTGAGGAAATACAATAGTCAAGTTGATGGCTTAACTACATTGGCATCAATAATTGACACTAATATAAATAGGACGATCAAAGTAAAATATATGTATGATTTCTCACTTGGGTTGATTTATATATTTTGGCTAATTGCGAGCATACAGACAAGGTTACGGTATTGCTAACCAATTGATTATATTAGCCTTGTGATAATTAGGTGATTATGTATCGTTTAATGCTTCAAGTAAGAATACTTATGATCCCCTTAGGGAAAACTTTGACGTGAGTGTTAAATTACCACTATTAATTAGAAGTAAAGAAGAAACAATCATTGGCATGAACTGAAATTAAAGTAAAGCTTCGAAAGTAAAGAAAGGTAAATGAGTAAAGGAAATAATTACTCTATGAAATGTACAATAAGAAAGTAAAACAAATCAAAGGTAAAGGCAAGGAAACTTTTAATAAACTATAAAAATTGTTACAATCTACCTTACAAACTACTTTGAATGAAAGAAATGTTGTAAATAAATGAAAAGAGAAAGGGAATAAAAATAAAATAAAGGATAAAATGAGTAAATGTAGTTTTTTATGGGGAATTCCTTCCTTCCTTTTTCCTCTAGTTGCTTATTTATAGATTTCCTAATCAAGAAACTGTCATGTAACTGTTGGGTGGTTACCCAATTATATTTTCTCGCCTAGGTGCTTAAGTGACCCTACTTAGTGCTTAATACCATGTCTAAAATCTTGAAATGTGTCAAACTTTTAAGTTTCCTTTTGAATTAAACCTACATATTTTACTCATATGTAATTTTCATTTAGGAATCATCCGTGGCAAACTCTCATTGGACGGTAATTATGTGGTGTAAAAATACCCCCACACTAATTATTTTTGAGAAAAAGTTAATTAGTGGACTTTTGGATTCCACATTCCATTACTCCACGTTCATAACATAATTTCTTCTAATCACACGCTGCCTATCACCACACCAAAAATAGAAATCTCGCACTATTTAAAACAGTGCCAGATCAAATCTGGTACGGTTTTGAATTGTGCCAGAATCAGGCGTTCCAAAATGGCTATTTTTTTCTGGCTCGGTTTAAAAGTGTGCTAGATTTGACCAAACGGGAACACTTCTGGCACACTTTAAAACTGTGACAGAATTTGATATTTCTGACACACTTTTGAAACACTTTATAACTGTGCCAGATTGAGTATATTTTGGTATAATTATGGCACAGTTCAAAACCGTGCCAAAATTGATACACTTTTGGCACGTTTTTGAACTGTGCCAAAATTTTTTGATCAAAGAAAAAAAATTAATTATTTGAAGACAAAAAATTCACAAATTGCAAATCTCGCAAGTTGTTGATAAACTAATGTACATACAAACTTCAAAATATTACAAGTCTTAATTCTTCACACGACAAAAAAAATTGGGCAAAATTTCCTCTATTTTCTAGACATTCTAAAACCTGTTAATATAAAACATGCGTAATGTAAAGCCCGCACGCCCATAAAATATAATAACAAATTTACAAAAGTACCCACATCCATAAAATTTAACAATAAAATTACAAAATCCTGCACGACCACAACACAAAAAATAAAATCCTGAATAATAACGACATTAAATTAATAATCCCCTTGTTGTAAACCATTGACTTCTTAGTGTGTTCCACGTGGATTAAAGCTAACAATAAAAGGTTACCCAATAAACAAAAAATAGGATACAAAAAAGAGATGATATTAGTAACCAAGTAATTTTAAAAAAATCTTATTCAAGGTGAAAAATTACATATATGAGCTACAATTATTATTATATTCTCTACTGCAAAACCTGTGTCGTGCCTATTTAGTGGCCGTTTGGGGCCTGGTTTGAGTTTTCACCATCAAACAACATGTCTTCAAGCCTAATCTAGATATATTCAAATTATCATCATATTCTCAAACCGGGAGACCAGGACTATGCGATCAGTCCTGATAACGTGACTTTTTGTATGTAGTCGTTGTTGAAAGCCAAGTTAGTCAAAATCCTCAATTACCTACAAATATCATAAACTCAAGTGTAGAGGTAAGTAAGGGTATCAATCCACTTTCAAGGGAGTAAGCTAGAGACAAATTCAAGTGTAATTCACTTTTTATTTTCTTTTTGTGCTTTTCACTTTTCTAATTGTTTTAGCTTTTTCAATATTAAAACAATAGGGTGAGGTGATGGTTTAAACTAAACTAAATTAAAGTGTGAGATGTAAACAACTACCTAGAAATTTACTAAAATAAAAATTAAAGTCTAAACTAAAAATAAGAGATAAGTGAGGTAAATAATTGTGAGAGAGGAGTGGGATTACACCACAAATTTTAGCTATTCTAATTAATTAATTTAATTATTTGAATTCCCTCAAATTAATATCAAAATTACAAATCAACTCTCGTTGCAAATATAATTTTAATAGTAACCTTTTAGAATATTAAGTTTAACACCCCACAACTCTAGAAAAATAGATCGACACTCCTTTTAATTAATAACCCACTAGGATCGATATATTAAAATTTATGTCAATCTTAGAAAATAAATTTAGAGTTGAAATTAAAGTTATAGTACCCCACTTAAGAAACCCCTATCTCTAGTTCGAATCTAAAATGGGTATTATAATTGGAATTTCGATTTTCTTTCGAAAATCATTTACCCTCTCTCTAGGCATAAATATAAGGGCAAGGGATCAAAATTAACATTCAAAGGGATTTTTCAAGTAATTAAACTAATTAAAATAAAACAACATCAAATAAGGGTTTTACCCCACCCCTTGAAAGGGGATTTAGCCTAACATGATATCAAACATAATAAACAAATATTCAATAGGCATTTAATATAAAAGAGTAGAGAGATGAATAATCAAACCAATTTCTTGAATTCAATAAACTTCAATCCTTAAATGAGAAGCATACAACCCTCCAATTGAGAATCCAAGTAATATGAAATTAAAATCAACACTTAATTAAATCTCAATCAATATTTATCCTCATTAATATCTAAAAAAATAAAAAAGAATAAAACAAAAACTATTTACAAATGTGGTGTTTTTCCCTACAATTCTCTCTCTAGAATTTTCCTATCTCTAAGCTCCTCTTTGATGATGAGTCTTCATCTTCATTTATAGTAGGCATGGAGCATGGGGGTATTTTTGAAAGAATTATGGTGTAAGAGGTTGTATAAGGTGTGAGTAAGAGTTAGTTTAGGAATTAATAGATGATGCATGTGGTTTGGGTGAGGTCATGTGGGTAGTGAGGTGAGGGAATAAATTCTGATATTATTTGAGGGGTGTTTTGAGAAAAAGGGTTAAAAGGGTAGTTGGGGGTATTATGGGTAAATGGGAATAAGTTAGTTTGTTATGCACATGTGGGTATTTGGCTTTGGTTTGTTTTGGTTTTTGACAACACACTATTGTTCATGGGTTGAAATGGATCATGGTTTTGCAGGTGGGTAAGGAGTTTGGGCAGACCCGTAGAAATGGGGGTCGGGCTTTGGTGATGACTGGTGCGGTTTTAGTCGGAGGTTTACAGGAGGTGCCAGAATGGAGGAGGTCGGGATCGGAGATACGTAATCGAGGAGAGAGAGAGAAGCCGGACACGACGCCGTCATTGGGTTTGGGATTCCGCCGACGGTAGGAGAAAGGCAGCGGTCGGGGTTTGGAAGTCCGGTGCCGGAGTGGTTTGGAGATGCTTGGACGAGAGGGGGATGCCGAGGTTGGGAAGGGAAGGGGTTAAGGACATTAGGGCGCCGCCGGAGATATGGGTCACTATGTGGGGAGTCGACGCCGGCTGGAGGGGTTAGTCGAGCAGGCTGTGGTCGCGGGTTTAGCAGTGGGAAGAGAGAGAGAGGGTGCTGGGATTGGAGATGGGTTTGGGGAGAAGTGTGGTTATGGTGGAGAGGAAGTGGGTTATGAAGGTGTAACACCCTGTGTTTTTATTTATTATTTAATTAGTTAATAATTGGAATTTTCGAGAAAAATAAATTTTTGAATTTAATAATTTTTATTGGCTAAATATGTTGGTTATGATTTTAGAAGAATAAAACTTCAAGAGGAATTAAAGTCGGAGTTAAAAAGGATTTTATATTGATTTTACAATATTTTTGCCTTATGGCATTTTTTGGGCAAGCTGTCAGTTTTTCGGGGTGATCGATCGATCGACGGGGGGTAGATCGATCGACCCTCCCAGAAAACGTGCGCTGTAAGCTGTTTTTTTTAAGAGTTTGTGTAGGATTAGGACTCCTAATCACTATATAACCTTGTTAATCCGTAGGAGGACTTATCATAATCATTTTTTCTCCAGTTTTTCACCAGAGAACACTTCCAAATATTTTTCCTCTCACTCATAATCATCAACCTTCAACAAAATCAAGTTTTTGTCACAAGTTTTGGCACAAGTTTTTGAAGGCTTAATTGGGGTTTAATCAAGATTGTTCAAGAACACTCTTTTGCTAATTTTTCGAGAGGAATCCAGATTTCTAATCAGATTTTCAACACGTACTTTACAGACATGAATACTCTATTCTTTTCCTTTAGTATTATGCATTTTAAGTGTCGTCTAAACACTTAATTACATGTTTTTCTTAAAAATAATTAGTAACTTATTAGAAAAAGTGGATACTAATTATGGGGCTATTTTTTTTTTAAAAAAAAATTAATTTGAATAATATTCATAACCCTTTGGGTACGTAGGATTCATGAGTGATTTTGGGTTTTATTGGTGTAGGTTGCATGTAGAAAAAACCCTAGTTTTAAAATAAATAATTTTTGGGTGCGTATAACTCATGTAATACATGTAGAGATAATAAAATTTGGTTTTTGATATATACATGATGAAAACTTGGTATATTTAATTTAAAATAATTAAATGAGTTTAATTGGGTATTGTTGACTAGGTGATAATTAAATTAAAGAATTAATTGAATTGGAATATCATGTGTAGTTTTATATATTGATTAATTATTGCTTGTTTGTGTGACTTGTTGGTATTATGATGTTGCCTTTGTGACGACGGGTTGTTGGGTATTATTTCTCTTCCTATATTTTAGAATGCCTCTAGGTATGGGACTAGTGGGTATGCCTTTTGATGATTTACGCCTTTTAGGTATGGGACTAGTGAGGGTAGATTCACGCGTTTTTATCATCTTGAGGGTGGGCTGATTTTTATTACTTTATCGTCGTTACGGTAGTCTAAGTACGAGACTAAGTTAAGATTTATGTTAGAAAATCCTCATATACATAGGATAGGACGTATTGATAACTTGGGGACCCTTAGTTATGGGACTAAGGGGTATTTTTGAGAATCTCACATCGATTAAAAAGGGTGGGGTGATTATAAATTGAGAACTTGAGAATTAATGCCTAAGATAAAAACGGGTATTAAAATTTGTGGCGACATAATGTGTCGGGGCTGACAGTTTAAACGGGTCAGAGGACGATTTATGTCGTGTCGTGTGTGGAACCTTGTCATGTGTCGGGGCCGACAGTTTAAACGGGTCAGAGGACGGTTGATAAGGGGAAGTGTGACACTTTAATAAAAAGTGAGAACGATAATAAAAGTTGGTTAATTTAATTAAATTAACATCGTGGGACTTGGGAATTTAAAATCATATTGGTGTGCTTTTATAAATGGGGATTTTCGCGGGTAGTTAGTGGATTATAATTATCGCGTTTAATTATCCCGTTTAATTTAAAATATTCTATTGTGATATTTATTGCGTATAATGCTACTGTCTGGATTCAAGGATCCTATTTGAGGAGAGTAGTGTGTATTCTTGCTCGGGGCTTTGGCTCTGACCCATGCGTTGACTAATATTTTTCAGGATTAGAATTGGAGAAGCTGCATAAGTTTATCGGAGTTATCATTTGAAGGTGCAGCTGGAGATGATTTACTTTATCATTTTCTTTTAGTTTAGACTTTCTTTTCCAGTCGTATTTTATTATGAGACTTCATTGGAGTTTTATTGGGCCATTCGGTTCCAAAGTTGTTTAAAGGATTTATATTGGATTATTCAGATCTTTATTATTCAGGTTTTATTTAACCATGATTGGAGATTGGATTTTTTGGAGTTAGCAAGTGATGGATCTTTTATCGCTTAGTTATTTGTGATTATTTGAGATTGATTCAATTATTTATCTTATGGACTGATTATTTATGTCTCATATCTGTCTCATACTAAGAATGGTATTTTATTTAGTTCACGCCCAGCATAGTTCGGCGGCGGTGGCTGGCCACCCCGTCTGTCGAATTTTGCGGGGTGTGACAGAAGGTTGAAGATGAAATGGGAGGGTTTAGGTGTGTGAGGGTGTATGGGTTATGGTGAGGGTGTGAGAGATTGTTAGGTGTAGGAGAGGATGTGTTTGGGTGTGTGGGGTATATCTTTGTGTGCGTGTTTAATTTGAACCCCTAAAAATAACACTCAAACTAACTAATAAAATAAAACTATAAAAACTAAAAATCAAAAAATTAAATTTCTATTCTAAAAAAAATAAAATAAAGACTCAATAAAAATAAAAATAAAAAGAAATGAAATGAAAAGAAAAATAAAATGTAAATCTATTAAATTTAAAAACTAAAGTCCTAAAAAAATAAAATCTAATAAAACTAAATTGATAAAAACTAATCCTAATAAAAGAAGACTAAAATAAAATTAAAAATTAAAACTAAAAACTTAATAAAATCAAAATAAAATAAAATTATATTAATGAAATAGAAAAATAGAAAATAAAACCTAAAAATTCTAAAATAATCCTAAAATTAAAACGACATAAACTAAAAATCTAAAAATTATAAAAAAGGGACAAACAAAACATACACAGGGTTTAGGGTAGGTTTAGGCTCGGGTACGGTTACGGGGTTGGTAATTTAACTCCATTAAACGCACAATTGCCTTGAAATACGCATTTGAACACTGCAACGTGCATTCGGCCTACAAAATAAATAATTAAGCGGATAAGACCCATATTGTCGAGAATTAGCAACTAAAGTACGTCTACGAGTTATATTAGTCTCGTGCAAGGTGTCCATACTTCTTACAGGACCATTTGAGGGTTGGTTTGAGTTTTCACCCTTTCATAACTTGTTTTTTAAGCCTACTATAGATATTTTCAAATTATCATCATATTCTCAAATCGAGAGATCCGTGACTATGAGGTCAGTCCCTAAGAGTTACATTTGACCCGTACGAGGTGTTCATGCTTCTTACGGGGCCGTTTGGGGGATGGTTTTGATTTTCGCCCTTTAACGGCTTGTTTTTAAGCCTAATATAGTTATTTTGAAAGTATCTTCATATTATCGAACTGGGAGACTTGTAACTACACGGTCAGTTTCTAATAGTTATATTAGTCTCAAGCGAGGTGTTAGTGCCTTTTACGGGGCCGTTTGGCGGATGGTTTTAGTTTTCACCCTTAAACAACTTGTTTTTAAAATCCAATATAAATATTTTCTAATTATCATCATATTCTAAAATGGGGAGACCCATGACTACGCGTTCAGTCCATATGAGTTACATTGGTCCTGTACGAGGTGTTCATGCTTCTTACGAGGCCGTTTGGGGGCTGGTTTGGATTTTCACCCTTTAAAGGCTTATTTTTAAGCCTAATCTAGATATGTTCAAATTATTCTCATATTCTCGAACTGGGAGACCCGTGACTACGCAGTCAGTTCCTATGAGTTATATTAGTCTCATGCGAGGTGTTAGTGCCTCTTACGGGGCTGTATGGAGGCTGGTTTGAGTTTTCACCCTCAAACGACTTGTTTTTAAAATCTAATCTAGATATTTTAAAATTATCATCATATTCTAAAATTGAAAGACCCGTGACTACGCGATCAATTCCTACAAGTTACATTGGTCCCATGCGAGGTGTTCATGCCTCCTACGAAATCGTTTGGGGTTGATTTCAATTTTAGCCCTTTAACGACTTATTTTTAAGCCTGATCTCGATATTTTCAAATTATCATCATATTCTCAAATTGGGAGATCCAAGACTACGTGGTTAGTTCCCACGAGTTACATTGGTACCGTATGAGGTGTTCTTGCCACTAACGGGGCCATTACACGTTCAGTTCCTGCGAGTTACATTGGTCCCGTGCCTCTTACGAAATCGTTTGGGGGCTGCTTTGGATCTTCACCCTTTAACGGCTTGTGTTTAAGAGTAATCTATATATTTTTAAATTATCTTCATATTCTCAAATCAGGAGTGCCATGACTATGCGATCAATTCCTATAAGTTACATTGGTCCCGTACAAGGTGTTTATGCCTCCTACGAAATCGTTTGGGGGGCTGATTTGGGTTTTCACCCTTAAACGGTTTGTTTTTAAACCTAATCTAGATATTTTAAAATTATTGTCATATTCTCAAACGGAGAGTCCCGTAACTACGCGATCAGTTCCTACAAGTTACATTGGTCCAGTGCGAGGTATTCACGCCTCTTACGGAACCGTTTGGGGGGCTGATTTGGGTTTTCACCCTTTAACGACTTGTTTTTAAGCCTAATCTAGATTATTTCAAATTATCATCAGATTCTTAAGTTGAGAGATCCCCGAGACTATGCGATCAGTCCCTAAGAGTTACATTGGTCCCGTGCAAGCTGTTTATGCCTCTTACGAAATCGTTTGGGGGCTAATTTGAGTTTTCGCGCTTTAACGACTTGTTTTTAAGTCTGATCTAGATATTTTTAAATTACCGTCATATTCTCAAATCGGGAGACGCTGGACTACGCGATCAGTCCCTATGTTATACATTGTTCCCGTGCGAAGTGTTCATGCATCTAACAGGGTCGTTACGTGATCAGTTCCTACAAGTTACATTGGTCACGTGCCTCTTACGGAACCGTTTGGGGGATGATTTAGGTTTTCACCCTTTAACGGCTTGTTTACAATCCTAATCTTCATATTTTTAAATTATCATCATATTCTCAAACCACGAGTCCCGTGACTACGCGATCAGTTCCTACAAGTTACATTTGTCCCGTGCGAGGTGTTCATGCCTCTTAGGGAACCGTTTGGTGGGCTGATCTGGGTTTTCACCCTTTAACGGCTTGTTTTTAAGCCTAATCTAGATATTTTCAAATTATCATCATATTCTCAATCCGAGAGACCCGTGACTATGCAGTTAGTCCCTACGAGTTACATTGGCCCCATACGAGGTGTTCATGCTTCTTACGAGGCCGTTTGTGGGCTAGTTTAGATTTCACCCTTTAATGGATTGTTTTTAAGCCAAATCTAGATATTTTATAATTATCATCATATTCTTAAACTGAGAGACCCATGACTACGTGGCCAGTTCCTACGAGTTATATTAGTCTCATGCGAGGTGTTGGTACCTCGTACAGGGCCGTTTGGCGGCTAGTTTGAGTTTTCGCCCTCAAACGACTTGTTTTTAAAATCTAATCTAGATATTTTGAAATTATCGTCATATTCTCCAATCGGAAGACCCGTGACTTTGTGATGAGTCCCTACGAGTTACATTGGTCCCGTACGATGTGTTCATGCCTTTTACGGGCCCGTTTGGGGGCCGGTTTGGATTTTCACCCTTTAACGACTTATTTTTAAGCCTAATTTAGATATTTTTAAATTATTGTCATATTCTCAAATCGGGAGACCCGTGACTATGCGGTCAATTCCTACGAGTTATATTAGTCTTATACGAGGAGTTAGTGTCTTTAACAGGGTCGTTAGGGGACTAGTTTGAGTTTTCAACCTCAAACGACTTGTTTTTAAAATCTAATCTAGATATTTTCAAATTATCGTCATATTTTCTAACCAGGAGATCCGTGACTACGTGGTCAATCCCTACGAGTTAAATTGGTCCCGTACGAGGTGTTCATGCTTCTTACGGTGTCGTTTTGGATTTTCACCCTTTAATGACTTGTTTTAAGATTAATCTAGATATTTTAAAATTATTGTCATATTCATGAATTGAGAGACCCGTGACTACGCGGTCAATTCCTACGAGTTATATTAGTTTCATGCGAGGTGTTAGTGCCTCTTACGGGGCTATTTTGGGGTTGGTTTGAGTTTTCACCCTTAAACGACTTTTTTTAAAAAATCTAATTTGGATATTTTCAAATTATCATCATATTCTCAAACAGGGAGGCTCGTGACTACGCGGCCAGTCCTTTTGAGTTATATTGGTCCCATACGAGGTGTTCATTTTTCTTACGGGGCTGTTTGAGGGATGGTTTGGATTTTCACCCTTTAACGACTTATTTTTAAACCTAATCTAGATATTTTAAAATTATCCACATATTATCAAACTGGAAGACGCGTGACTACGCTGTCAGTTCGTAAGAGTTATTTTAGTCTCATGCGAGGTGTTAGTGCCTCTTACGGGGTCGTTTGGGGTCTAGTTTGAGTTTTGAGCCTCAAACGGCTTATTTTTAAAATCTAATCTAGATATTTTCAAATTATCGTCTTATTCTCAAATTGGGAGACCCGTGACTATGATTTCAGTCCCTACTAGTTAGATTGGTCCCGTGCGTGGGGTTCACGTGTCTTACTGGACCGTTTGGCGGCTGGTTTGGATTTTCACCCTTTAATGGCTTGTTTTTAAGTCTAATATAGATGGTTTTAAATTATCTTCATATTCTTAAATCAGGAGACCCCCCGGACTACGCGGTCAGTCCTTACGAGTTACATTGGTCTCGTTTATTTCTCTTACGGAACTGTTTGGGGTCTCATTTTAGTTTTCACCCTTTAACGACTTGTTTTTAAGTATGATCTAGATATTTTCAAATTATCATCATATTCTCAAATTGGGAGATCCAGGACAACGCGATCAGTCCCTATGAGTTACATTGGTCCCGTACGAGGTGTTCATGCTTCTTATGGAACTGTATGGGTGATGGTTTGGATTTTCAACCTTAATGGCTTATTTTTAAGCCAAATCGAGATATTTTCAAATTATAGTCATATTCTCAAAAAGGGAAACCCGTGACTTACACGTTATATTAGTCTTATGAGAGGAGTTAGTGCCTTTAATGGGGCCGTTTGCGGACTAATTTGAGTTTTCAGCCTAAAACGACTTGTTTTTGAAATGTAATCCAAATGTTTTCAAATTATCATCATATTCTCAAAACGGGAGATTCTTGACTACGCGGTCCCGCCCTAGGAGTTACATTGGTCCCGTACGAAGTGTTCATGCTTCTTAAGAGGTCGTTTTTGATTTTCACCCTTTAATGACTTATTTTTAAGATTAATCTAGATATTTTAAAATTATTGTCATATTATCGAATTGAGAGACCCGTGACTACGCGATCAGTTCATACGAGTTATATTAGTCTCATGCAAGGTGTTAGTGCCTCTTACAGGGCCGTTTGGGGGCTGGTTTGAGTTTTCACCCTCAAATGACTTGTTTTTAAAATCTAATCTAAATATTTTCAAATTATCATCATATTCTCAAACATGGAGACTCGTGACTACGCGGCCAGTCCCTATGAGTTATATTGGTCCCGTACGAGGTGTTCATATTTCTTATGGGGACGTTTTGGGGCTAGTTTGGATTTTCATCCATTAATGGATTATTTTTAAACCTAATCTAGATATTTTCAAATTATCCTCATATTCTCGAATGAGGAGACCCGTGACTACGCGGTCAGTTCCTACGAGTTATATTAGTCTCATGAGAGGTGTTAGTGCCTATTACGGGGTCGTTTGGGGGTTGCTTTGAGTTTTCAACCTCAAACGGCTTATTTTTAAAATCTAATCTAGATATTTAAAAATTATCATCATATTCTCAAATCGGGAGACCCATGACAATGTGATCAATCCCTACTTGGTACATTGGCCGCGTGTGAGGTGTTCATGCATCTTACGTCACCGTTTGGCAGCTGATTTGGGTTTTCACCCTTTAGCGGATTATTTTTAAATTATCGTGATATTCTTAAATCAGGAGACCCCCCCAGACAACGTGGTCAGTACCTATGAGTTACATTGGTCTCGTGCAAGGTGTTTATGCCTCTTACAGAACCATTTGGGGGCTGATTTGAGTTTTCACCCTTTAACGAGTTGTTTTTAAGTCTGATCTAGATATTTTCAAATTATCATCATATTCTCAAAGTGGGAGACCCGAGACTACGCGGTTAGTCCCTACGAGTTACACTGGTCCTATACGAGGTGTTCATGCTTCTTATGGGAACTTTTGGGGGCTGGTTTGGATTTTCGCCCTTTAACGGCTTATTTTTAAGCCTAATCCAGATAGTTTCAAATTATCATCATATTCTTGAATTGGGAGACCCGTGACTATACGGTCAGTTCCTACGAGTTATAATAGTCTTATGTGAGGAGTTAGTGCCTTTAATGGGGCCGTTTAGTGGCTTTTTTATGTTTTCAGCCTCAAACGACTTGTTTTTAAAATCTAATCTAGAGTTTTTCAAATTATCATCATATTCTCAAATCGGGACACCAGGACTACGTGGTGAGTCCCTACGAGTTATATTAATCTTGTGCAAGGTGTTCATGCCTCTTATGGGACCATTTGGGGGTTGGTTTTGGTTTTCACCCTTCAATAACTTGTTTTTAAAGCCTACTATTAATATTTTCAAATTATCATCATATTCTTAAACCGAGAGATCCGTGACTATGCGGTCCGTCCCTACGAGTTACATTGGTCATGTACGATGTGTTCATGCTTCTTACGGGCCGTTTGGGGTCTGGTTTGGATTTTACCCCTTAACGGCTTATTTTTAAGCCTAATCTAGATATTTTCAAAATATCATCATATTTTCAAACTGGTAGACTCATGACTACACAGTAAGTTTCTATGAGTTATATTAGTCTCATGCGAGGTCTTAGTGCCTCTTACGGGGCTGTTTGGGGGATGGTTTTAGTTTTCACCGTTAAACGATTTGTTTTTAAAATCTAATCTAAATATTTTGAAATTATCGTCATATATTAAAACAGGGAGACCCATGACTACACGGTCAGTCCATATGAGTTACATTGATTTGGTTTGAGATGTTCATGCTTCTTACGGGGCCGTTTGGGGATTGGTTTGGATTTTCACCCTTTAACGGCTTGTTTTTAAGCCTAATATAGATATTTACAAATTATTCTCATATTCTCGAACTGCGAGGCCTGTGACTATGCAGTCAGTTCCAACGAGTTATATTAGTCTCATGTGATGTGTTAGTGCCTCTTACAGGACCGTTTGGGGGTTGGTTTGAGTTTGTACCCTCAAACGGCTTGTTTTTAAAATCTAATCTAGATATTTAAAATTATCATCATATTCCCAAATCGGGAGACCCGTGACTACGCGGTCAGTCCTTATGAGTTACATTGGTCTCATGATAGGTGTTCATGCGTCTTACGGGACCGTTTGGGGGTTGTTGTGGGTTTTCACCCTTTAATAGTTTCTTTTTAAGCCTAATCTAGATTTTTTCAAATTATCATCATACTCTTAAATCGGCAAACCCTTGGGACTAAGCGGTCAGTCCCTATGAGTTACATTGGTCTTGTGCGAGGTGTTTATGCCTCTTACAGAACCATTTGGGGGCTGATTTCAGTTTTAACCCTTTAACGACTTATTTTTAAGTCTGATCTAGATATTTTCAAATTATCGTCATATTCTCAAACCGAGAGATTCGAGACTACGTGGTCAGTCCCTATGAGTTACATTAGTCCCGTACGAGGTGTTCTTACCACTAATAGGGTCGTTACGCGATCAGTTCCTAGGAGTTACATTTACCCGTGCCTCTTATGGAACCGTTTGGGGGCTGATTTGGGCTTTCACCCTTTAATGGCTTATTTTAAGCCCAATCTGAATATTTTCAAATTATCGTCATATTGTCAAACCGGGAGTCCCATGACTATGCGATCAATTCCTGCAAGTTACATTGGTCTCGTGCTAGTTTTTTATGCCACTTATGGAACCGTTTCGGGGATGATTTGGGTTTTCACCCTTTAACGGCTTATTTTTAAGCCTAATCTAGATATTTTAAAATTATTGTCATATTCTCAAACTGGGAGTCCCATAACTATGCGATCAGTTCCTAAAAGTTACATTGGTCCAACACGAGGTGTTCATGTCTCTTACGGAACCATTTGGGGGGCTGATTTGGGTTTTCACCCTTTAACGACCTGTTTTTATGCCTAATCTAGATTTTTTCAAATTATCATCATATTCTCAAGTCGAGATACCCCCGGGACTATGCGGTCAGTCCCTACGAGTTACATTGGTCCCGTACGAGGTGTTTATGCCTCTTACGGAATCGTTCGGGGCTAATTTATGTTTTCACCCTTTAACGACTTATTTTTAAGTCTGATCTAGATATTTTTTAATTACCATCATATTCTCAAACCAGGAGACCCGGGAATACGCGGTCAGTCCCTACGGGTTATATTGGACCTGTGTGAGGTGTTCATGCCACTAACGAGGTCGTTACACGATCGATTCTTACGAGTAACATTGGTTTCGTGCCTCTCACCGAACCGTTTGGGGGCTGATTTTGGTTTTCACCCTTTAACGGCTTTTTTTAAACCTAATCTAGATATTTTCAAATTATCATCATATTCTCAAACCGTGAGACCCGTGACTTCGTGACCAGTTCGTACAAGTTACATTTGTCTCGTACGAGGTGTTCATGCCTCGTAGGGAACCGTTTGGGGGGCTGATTTGGGTTTTCACCCTTTAACATCTTATTTTTAAGCCTAATATATATATGTTCAAATTATCATCATATTTTCAATCCGAGAGACCCGTGGCTATGCGATCAGTCCCTACGAGTTATATTGGTTCCATACGAGGTGTTCACACTTCTTACGGGGCCGTTTGTGGGCTTGTTTAGATTTTCACCCTTTAACGGGTTGTTTTTAAGCCTAATCTAGATATTTTCAAATTATCATCATATTCTCAAATCGGGAGACCCATGACTATGTGGCCAGTTCCTACGAGTTGTATTAGTCTCATGCGAGGTGTTCGTACCTCATACAGGGCCGTTTGGGGCTAGTTTGAGTTTCCACATCAAACGACTTGTTTTTAAAATATAATCTAGATATTTTTAAATTATCATCATATTCTCAAATCGGAAGACCTGTGACTACGCGATCAGTCCTTACGAGTTACATTGGTTCCGTTCGAGGTGTTCATACTTCTTACGGGGCCGTTTGTAGGTAGATTTGGATTTTCACCCTTTAACGACTTATTTTTGAGTCTAATCTAGATATTTTCAAATTATTGTCATATTCTCGAATCGAGAGACTCGTGACCATGCGGTCACTTCCTACGAGTTATATTAGTCTTATACGAGGAGTTAGTGCCTTTAATGGGGCCGTTTGGGGACTGATTTGAGTTTTTAGCCTCAAACGACTTGTTCTTAAAATCTAATCTAGATATTTTCAAATTATCATCATATTCTCAAATCGGGAGATCCATACTACGTGGGCAGTCCCTACGAGTTAAATTGGTCCCATACGAGGTGTTCATGCTTCTTACGGGGCCATTTTGGATTTTCACCCTTTAATGACTTATTTTTAAGCTTAATCTAGATATTTTAAAATTATTGTCATATTCTAAAATTGAGAGACCCGTGACTACGCGGTCAGTTCCTACGAGTTATATTAGTCTCATGCGAGGTGATAGTGCCTCTTACGGGGCCGTTTGGGGGCTGGTTTGAGTTTTCACCCTCAACGACTTGTTTTTAATATCTAATCTAGATATTTTAAAATTATCACCATATTCTCAAACAGGGAGAGTCGTGACTACATAGCCAGTTCGTGTGAGTTATATTGGTCCCGTACAAGATGTTCATGCTTCTTACGGAGCCGTTTGGGGGCTGGTTTGGATTTTCACCCTTTAACGACTTATTTTTAAACCTAATCTAGATATTTTCAAATTATCCTCATATTCTCGAACTGGGAGACACGTGACTGCGTGGTGAGTTCCTACGAGTTATATTAGTCTCATGCGAGGTGTTAGTGCCTCTTACGGGGCTGTTTGGGGGATGGTTTGAGTTTTCAACCTCAAATGACTTATTTTTAAAATCTAATCTAGATATTTTCAAATTTTTGTCATATTCTCAAATCGGGAGACCCGTGGCTACGCGGTCCGTCCCTACAGGTTATATTGGTCTCGTGCGAGGTGTTCATGCGTCTTACGGGACTGTTTGGTGGATGGTTTGGGTTTTCACCCTTTAACGACTTATTTTGATGCCTAATCTAGATGTTTTTAAATGATCATCATATTCTTAAATTGGGAGACCCCCCGGACTACGCAGTCAGTCTCTACGAGTTACATTAGTCTTGTGCGAGGTGTTTATTCCTCTTATGGAACCGTTTGGAGGCTGATTTGAGTTTTCACCCTTTAACGACTTGTTTTCAAGTTTGATCTGGATATTTTTAAATTGTCATCATATTTTCAAATCGGGGGACCCGAGACTACGCGGCCAGTCCCTACGAGTTACATTGGTCCCGTACGAGGTGTTCATACATCTTTCGGGGCCGTTTGGGGGATGGTTTAGATTTTCACTCTTTAACGACTTATTTTTAAGCCTAATCGAGATATTTTCAAATTTTCATCATATTCTCGAATCGGGAGACCGATGACCACGCGGTCACTTCCTACGAGTTATATTAGTCTTATACAAGGAGTTAGTGCCTATAACAGGGCCGTTTGGGGACTGGTTTGAGTTTTTAGCCTCAAGCGATTTGTTTTTAAAATCTAATCTAGATATTTTCAAATTATCATCTTATTCTCAAACCGGGAGATCCATGACTATGCGGGCAGTCCCTATGAGTTAAATTGGTCCCGTACGAGGTGTTCATGCTTCTTACGGGGCCGGTTTGGATTTTCACCCTTTAATGACTTATTTTTAAGCTTAATCTAGATATTTTAAAATTATTGTCATATTCTCAAATTGAGAGATCCGTGACTGCGCGGTTAGTTCCTACAAGTTATATTAGTCTCATGTGAGGTGTTAGTGCCTCTTACGGGGCCGTTTGGGGGCTGGTTTGAGTTTTCACCCTCAAACGACTTATTTTTAAAATTTAATCTAGATATTTTTAAATTATCATCATATTCTCAACACAGGGAGACTCATGACTATGTAGCCAATCCCTATGAGTTATATTGGTACCGTACGAGGTGTTCATGTTTCTTACGGAGCCATCTGGGGAAGGTTTTGATTTTCACCCTTTAACGACTTATTTTTAAACCTAATCTAGATATATTAAAATTATCCTCATATTCTCGAACTAGGAGTTGCGTGACTACGCGGTGAGATCCTATGAGTTATATTAGTCTCATGCGAGGTGTTAGTGCCTCTTACGGGGCCGTTTAGGGGCTGGTTTGGGCCTTCAACCTCAAACAACTTATTTTTAAAGTCTATCTAGATATTTTTAAATTTTCGTCATATTCTCAAATTGCCATACTCGTGACTACGCGGTCAATCCCTACTGGTTACATTGGTCCCGTGCGAGGTGTTCATGCGTCTTACGGGACCATTTGGTGGCTGGTTTGGGTTTTCACACTTTAACGGCTTGTTTTAAGCCTAATCTAGATGTTTTTTATTATCTTCATATTCTTAAATCGGGAAACCCCTCGGACTACACGGTGAGTCCTTACGAGTTACATTGGTCTCGTGCGAGGTGTTTATTCCTATTATGGAACCGTTTGGGGGCTGATTTGAGTTTTCCCCTTTAGCGACTTGTTTTTAAGTTTGATCTAGATATTTTTAAATTATCATCATATTCTCAAACCGGGAGATCCGATACTACGCGGTCATTCCCTACGAGTTACATTAGTCCCGTACGAAGTGTTCATACTTCTTTCAAGGCCGTTTGGGGGATGGTTTGGATTTTTAACCTTTAACGGCTTATTTTTAAGCCTAATCTGGATAATTTCAAATTATCCTCATATTCTCGAATCGGAAGACCCATGACTACGCGATCAGTTCTTGCAAGTTATATTTGTATTATGTGAGGAGTTAGTACCTTTAATGGGGTCTTTTGGGGGATAGTTTGAGTTTTTAGCCTCAAACGGCATGTTTTTAAAATCTAATCTAGATATTTTCAAATTATCATCATATTCTCAAATCGAGAGATCCGTGACTACGCGGTCAGTCACTATGAGTTACATTGGTCCCGTACGAGGTGTTCATGCTTCTTACGGTGCCATTTTTTATTTTCACCCTTTAATGACTTGTTTTTAAGCTTAGTCTAGATATTTTAAAATTATTGTCATATTCTCGAATTGAGAGACCCGTGACTACGTGATCATTTCATACGTGTTATATTAGTCTCATGCGAGGTGTTAGTGCCTCTTACGGGGCCGTTTGGGGGTTGGTTTGAGTTTTCACCCTCAAACGTCTTGTTTTTAAAATCTAATCTAGATATTTTAAAATTATCATCATATTCTCAAACAGGGAGACTCATGACTACGCGACCAGTCCGTATGAGTTATATTGGTCCCGTACGAGGTGTTTATGCTTCTTACGGAGCTGTTTGGGGATGGTTTTGATTTTCACCCTTTAACGGCTTATTTTTAAACCTAATCTAGATATTTTCAAATTATCCTCATATTCTCGAAAGCGGAGACCTGTGACTACGTGGTCAGTTCCTACGAGTTATATTAGTCTCATGCAAGGTGTTAGTGCGTCTTACGGGGCCATTTGGGGTATGCTATGAGTTTTCACTCTCAAACAGCTTATTTTTAAGATCTAATCTAGATATTTCAAATTATCATCATATTCTCAAACCGGGAGACCCGTGACTATGCGATCAGTCCCTACTAGTTACATTGGTTCCGTGCGAGGTGTTCATGCTTCTTACGGGACCGTTTGGCGGTTAGTTTGGTTTTCACCCTTTAAGGGCTTGATTTTATGCCTAATCTAGATGTTTTAAATTATTGTCATATTCTTAAATCAGGAGATCCCCCAGACTACGCGGTCAGTCCCTACGAGTTACAGTGGTCTCGTGCGAGGTGTTTATGCCCCTTACAGAACCGTTTGGGGGATGATTTGAGTTTTCACCCTTTAACGAGCTATTTTTAACTCTGATCTTGATATTTTCAAATTATCATCATAGTCTCAAATCGGGAGACCCGGGACTACGCGGTCAGTCCCTATGAGTCACATTGGTCCCGTACGAGGTGTTCATACTTATTTCAAGGCCGTTTGGGGGATGGTTTGGATTTTCAACCTTTAACGACTTGTTTTTAAGCCTAATCTGGATATTTTTAAATTATCGTCATATTCTTAAATCGGGAGACCCGTGACTACGCGATCAGTTCTTGCGAGTTATATTAGTCTTATGCGAGGAGTTATTACCTTTAATGGGGTCGTTTGGGGGTTGGTTTGAGTTTTCACCCTCAAACGGCTTATTTTTAAAATCTAATCTCGATATTTTCAAACTATCATCATATTCTCAAACCGAAAGATCCGTGACTACACGGTCAATCCCTACGAGTTACATTGGTCCCGTACGAGGTGTTCATGCTTCTTACAGGGACGTTTTGGATTTTCACCCTTTAATGACTTATTTTTAAGCTTAATCTAGATATTTTAAAATTATTGTCATATTCTCGAATTGAGAGACCCGTGACTACGTGATCATTTAATACGTGTTATATTAGTGTCATGCGAGGTGTTAGTGCCTCTTGCGGGGTCGTTTGGGGACTGATTTGAGTTTTTAGTCTGAAACAACTTGTTTTTGAAATCTAATCAAGATATTTTCAAATTATCGTCATATTCTCAAACCGGGATATTCATGACTACGCGGTCCGTCCCTACGAGTTACATTGGTTCCGTATGAGGTGTTCATGCTTCTTAGGTGGCCGTTTGGAGGCATGTTTGGATTTTCACCCTTTAACGGCTTGGTTTTAAACCTAATCTAGATATTTTCAAATTATCCTCATATTCTCCAAAGGGGACATCTGTGACTACGCGGTCAGTTCCTACGAGTTATATTAGTATCATGCGAGGTGTTAGTGCCACTTACGGGGCCATTTGGGGCCTGCTTTGAGTTTTCACCCTCAAACGGCTTATTTTTAAGATCTAATCTAGATATTTCAAATTATCATCATATTTTCAAATCGGGAGACCCGTGACTACGCGATCAGTCCCTACTAGTTACATTGGTTCCGTGCGAGGTGTTCATGCTTCTTACGGGACCATTTGGTGGCTGGTTTGGTTTTCACCCTTTAAGGGTTTGATTTTATGCCTAATCTAGATAATTTAAATTATCGTCATATTCTTAAATTGGGAGACCCCCCAGACTACGCGGTGAGTCCCTACGAGTTACATTGGTCTCGTGCGAGGTGTTTATGCCTCTTACAGAACCGTTTGAGGGATGATTTGATTTTTCACCCTTTAATGAGTCGTTTTTTAATCTTGATATTTTCAAATTATCATCATAGTCTCAAACCGGGAGACCCGGGACTACGCGGTCAGTTCCTATGAGTTACATTGGCCCCATACGAGGTGTTAATACTTCTTTTGGACTGTTAGGGGAATGGTTTAGATTTTCAACCTTTAACGACTTATTTTTAAGCCTAATCTAGATATTTTCAAATTATCGTCATATTTTCGAATCGAGAGACCCGTTACTACGCGGTCAGTTCTTGCGAGTTATATTAGTCTTATGCGAGGAGTTAGTACCTTTAATGGGGTCGTTTGGGGGCTGGTTTGAGTTTTTAGCCTCAAACGGCTTGTTTTTAAAATCTAATCTAGATATTTTCAAATTATCGTCATATTCTCAAACCGAGAGATCCGTGACTAAGCGGTGAGTCCCTATGGGTTATATTGGTCCCGTACGAGGTGTTCATGCTTCTTATCGAGCCGTTTTGTATTTTCACCCTTTAATGACTTGCTTTTAAGCTTAATCTAGATATTTCAACATTATTGTCATATTCTCGAATTGAGAGACCCGTGACTACGTGTTCATTTCATACGTGTTATATTAGTCTCATGTAAGGTGTTAGTGTCTCTTACCAGGCCGTTTGGGGGCTGCTTTGAGTTTTCACCCTCAAACGGCTTGTTTTTAAAATCTAATCTAGATATTTTCAAATTATCATCATATTCTCAAATAAGGAGACTCGTGACTACGTGACCAGTCCTTATGAGTTATATTGGTCCCGTACGAGGTGTTCATGCTTCTTACGGAGCCGTTTGGGGGCTGGTTTGGATTTTCACCCTTTAATGGCTTGTTTTTAAACTTAATCTAGATATTTTCAAATTATCCTTATATTCTTGAAAGAGGATACTCGTGACTACGCGGTCAGTTCCTACGAGTTATATTAGTCTCATGCGAGGTGTTATGCCTCTTACGGGGCCATTTGGGGTCTGCTTTGAGTTTTCACCCTCAAATGGCTTATTTATAAGATCTAATCTAGATATTTTAAATTATCATAATATTCTCAAACTGGGAGACCCCTGACTACGTGATCAGTCCCTACTAGTTACATTGGTCCCGTGCGAGGTGTTCATGCTTCTTACGGGACCATTTGGCGGCTAGTTTGGTTTTCACCCTTTAACGGCTTATTTTTATGCCTAATCTAGATGTTTTTAAATTATCATCATATTCTTAAATCGGGAGACCCCCAGACTATGCAGCCAGTCCATACGAGTTACATTGGTCTCATGTGAGGTGTTTATGCCTCTTACATAACCGTTTGGGGGATGATTTGATTTTTCACCCTTTAACGAGTTATTTTTAGGTCTGATCTAGATATTTTCAAATTATCATCATATTCTCAAACTGGGAGACCCGAAACTACGCTGTCAGTCCCTACGAGTTACATTGGTCCCGTACGAGGTGTTCATACTTCTTTCGGGGCCGTTTGGGGGATGGTTTTGATTTTCACCCTTTAACGGCTTATTTTTAAGCCTAATCTGGATATTTTCAAATTATCATCATATTATCGAATCGGGAGACCCGTGACTACGCGGTCAGTTCCTACGAGTTATATTAGTCTTATGCGAGGAGTTAGTACCTTTAATGGGGCCGTTTGGGGGCTGGTTTGAGTGTTCAGCCTCAAACGACTTGTTTTTAAAATCTAATCTAAATATTTTCAAATTATCTTTGTATTCTCAAATCTGGAGATTCGAGACTATGTAATCAGTCCCTACGAGTTAGATTGGTCCCGTACGAGGTGTTCATGCTTCTTACAGGGCCGTTTTGGATTTTCACCCTTTAATGACTTATTTTTAATCTTAATCTAGACATTTTAAAATTATTGTCATATTCTCAAATTGAGAGAACCTTGACTACGCAGTCAGTTTCTATGAGTCGTATTAGTCTCATGCGAGGTGTTAGTGCCTCTTACGGGGCTGTTTGGGTGCTGTTTTGAGTTTTCTCCCTTAACGCGGACCAAGTGTCCCCATCAACATGGACCAGTGTCATATTAAAGCTTGAAAAAAGCATCCAACAAATCCAGTGCCTAGTATTGAAAATGTTGATAATAGGTAACCGAGGCTTCTTTGTTCATATACCAAATTATGTATGCTATAAAGTTAGTCATTTAACACAAAAAATATGTAATTCTACGATATTTGATTGAACCCATACCTTACGCACCTTGATGGTTCTCGCATCTGGAGCAGAAGTGACAAGAAAAATATTCACAATTGCAATGAAGTAAGAAACAATTTGTGTACAAGTAGATGTATTTTTAGCGACGAAATGTATCGAAGTCAAAATACCATTTCCTTACATTGTCAAACCGAAATTTGATATTGCATTTATGCTTGAATCTTAAGAAAGATTACAAACTTGGTGGTTGGATAGGAAGTTCTGAGAACTCATGTACAGGGTCTCCGACAGTTATGACCATCAAGGTGTTTTTTGCAACTTCTTTTCACTTTATCAAACTCCCCTAGACAATGGAATCTTCAGAATTATAGGTAAGGTCGGTGAAAATTTTGAAATTTTTAAACAGAGACAATGGGATTGCGCTTAACCAAATAGAACTCAACTATGTAAAACTAACTAGACCTAATCCTACTATCTTTGTATCAAAAGATATCTGAAATTTCTTTGAATACAATGTCCTTTTTACAAATTTAAAGAGTGAAAACCAAAGCTTCATTGGAACACAATTGACTCACAAATACTTTACCATCAAAATTTACTTCACATCGATAAAAGATTGGAAAGTTATTTATTTATAAAATAAATTAAACTTAGATATTAAAATGAACTTCGTAATTAACTATTTATTAACTTCTTCATGGAACCAAAGATTCACCCAAATCAAGCTATTAGTGAACTTTAAAAGTGCCATTACAATAGAAGTTGTATTTAATCATGGTGTTCCCTTCAAACCCAACAAAGTAGCTTTGGTACTGCTCAGTATAACTCACAGTATTAAATATAGGATTTAGAAAAACATAAAAGGTGCGTAACGATGTAACAAAACATGGAGAATTGGACAAGTGTCATGTGGAAATACATAACAGACTTGAGGATCAGATCCTGTTACATAACAAAAATTCATAGCTGTAATGACTGATATTTAAATAAATAACACAAATTAATGTCATGACGAGTTAATGTATAAATACAACATATCATGTCTTGTCATGTTAATTCAAAACGCAAATAAAAAACAACAATTATCACCCATAATAGCAATCTCTTAAAGCATATTACAAGTATTGACTATCTAAAATTAAAAGTGAATATTAAAATAAAGATCACGTACCTTCCTGTATAGAGGAGCCACTCACCATGGTCCTCATCATCTTGGTAGCCTCCCAAGAGTGAGATGTACTGAGCACCATAAACCAATTTCCCAACAATCCCTTTAACATGAGGAAGATGAGCCCCCCATTGTCTACATTTCATCCCTACATTTGTTTTCATGGAATATGATATACACATGGAATATGAACCTGATCGGCGCTATATCAAGATCATAGGGCGATTGAATTCTTTGAGATCTTTAAAATCACGAAAGTAAGCAAAAGAAACGACTGGACAAAAAATAGTTTAACTTGAAGTCGATCGAGAATGCATGATTAGAGTAGATGACTATTTATTCCAAGATAGAAGTCCTTAGGTTTCCAAAAGCACCACGAGGCCATAAAAATCCAAGTGGTACAAAAGTGGATAGATTGGTCACCGAGTAGCAGAGTGCACAAAGCGCAAACATGAGGAAACCAAGGGCCTACAACAATATGCGTGTCACCTTTAAGTCAACTTCATCCATGACCTCACAAATGTTAGAACATTCCCAAGTTGGTTACGATATGCAATAGGATATTCCCTACATTTTGCACTAAAAAAATATTTTATTTGAAAATAATAATTCAACATAATTCGAAAGAGATTGTTTTTGGCAAGTTGTTTTTCTTTTGGTGACTTTGACACATATTTCAAGAATGGTCATATAATCTGTTTGGATTATTTAATAATATTGAAAGAGGATGAAGGTTTTGTGATTGTGTTGTGTGTAAGTTTGAGTGAATTTTATATGAAAGATCCCTAAGTGGACGCACAAAATTGAAGTCATGAAACATGGAAATGAAAATGGAAAAAGAAAAGAAACCAACCATATTTTTTTCCAATAGCGGCGTAAGTGTGTTCAATAGGGCTAGCCAACTGCAAAAGGGTACCCCCATCATCGAGTAACAATGCATCATATGCTATAACACAAAACAAAAATAAATGAAAACAGGGTACCTGATATTGGATAGGACGAACATCATCAGAATTAAAAATAAAGAGTGACTCAACCTGTGTGAAGAGCAGTACTCGGAGGAGAAATAGAAGAGCATCTAACGCAAAAGGAGTTGGTCACCTTTATATTCAAAGGTTTTAGTGCTCTCATCAGAGAACACGCTTCCATTATTGTTTTTCCACCTGCTTCTTGCTAAAATCATCCGTCTACTATAATTACAATATAACATTACGCAAGTTCAATGTAATAGATTTCAACAGACAGTTGTAATCCATGAAATTAATTGAAATCACACATAACGTCTGAACAATGGCTGAACAAAGGAACGAACAACGTCTTCCAACTCAAAATCTACTTCTTCAAACCCGACTGAAAATCCAACTCTGCAAACCCTAACGGAAATCCGACTCTTCAAACTCAACTCGTAATCGATTTCAAAACCCCACTCAAAATGATTTCAAAATTTAACTCAATTTGATTACAAACCAACCCAATTCAATTTCAAATCAATTTTCAAACTTAACTCAAATTGTTTTGAAAACCTAACTCCATCAATTTCAAACTATATATATATATATATATATATATATATATATTCCTTCCAACACTTTCAATGTAATCTAAAAATGAAATCGAAATGAAAAACGCAGCTGGCATGGAGCTGTTTACCTTACAATCGGCGGTATGGAGTTGGTCGGCGGTCAGTGGTAATGAAAAACGAAGATGGTTGATGAAAATGGTTTGCTGTTGATGAAGAAAATGGACGTGAGAGAGAGAGAGAGGCGACCTATGAATGAGAGCGAGGGACATGTGAAAATGAGAGAGAGGAACGAGCGGGAGACCAAATGTGTAAGGTTAGTATTTTTTTTGGGTATTATATATTTTAGTAAAGTGTGCTCAATTCTGGCACACTTTTAAACCAGGCCAAAATTTGGCACTGTTTTAAAGTTTACCGGATTGTCATTAAATTGTGCCAAAGTTTAATATCAAGGTGTGCCAAATTTCTATTTTTGGTGTAGTGTGTATAGATGTCTTTTGGTGGTGAAAATATCTTCACTTCAATATATCAGTCTCTTTAGTTGTATTCTTTGTCTTTTTGTCTCTTTAATCTTCTTTAAAATTCAACAATGGTGTCGTAAGAGAAAAAATAAAGCTCTACTTTGAACTCAATCTGATTTAAATCCACGGGGGTTAATAATATCTCCCTAGATCAGTTATGTGATGACGAGTTGTTCATTGCTAGTGTTCAAAGGAAGATTGGTCATAATTTTATAAAAAAAATTATTCTCATCTCTTGGTGGGTCTGACTCTAATGTTACTTGGTTAGTTTTTGCAGTCATAGCATTCCATCATGTTGAAGAAGAGATACTTCAAGATATAGATGTCGAGCAAGATGGTACCTTTAAAGTAGAAGTTTTTATGTATAAACCTAATCATATACTTTGAAATTCGTCTAATGATTATGGCGAGAGTCCCACCATAGTTCACAATGGTCTATTACGAACTCTCCCTCTTGGGGCCATGTGGGAATAACCTGTTTTATTAGAACATGAATCCATAGCCATTGGTTATGATCAAACCCTTACACTTCCCTATTTCCTGCTTGAGTTTCAAGTGCAAGAGGTATTCCCCAACTTCACGAGCCATCCAATTGGAGAACATATTTGTTCGAAGCCTGACCAACCTTATTTTCCTTCCAATACTCGCAAGAGTCAGTATTTAAACACCATGTATGTTTGACATCATTCACATTACAAGGTCCTAAGGTATGGCTCTAATTATTATCACAACCATTGCCACTCCTTTGTCTATGCCTCCTCTTATTACATCACCAATGGCCTCACGACCTATTACACCCCTAGCTGGGGCTATCTTTGACATCAAAGGATTTGAGAAACTGGTGAGTGAGATAAGGTCTTCCAATATTCTCCTTTTTTAACATGGTTATCATTCCATACACATCATTTGGAGATCTAATAAGGGATTTGGAAAAAATTATTTGAGATGGTCTGAACATTATCTATGAAGCTATCATGCAACCCTTCACTACCATTAATGTTGGAAAAGATATATAATTTCTCCATGCCTTCTCATATATCCCTTCATGGGCACTCTTGAGGGGTCATGCTCTAGACCACATGCTTTAGGCTGTTTGAATTCCTCAGAACTTCGAAGGCATTCGTCCAATCCCCAATGCTCAAATTACCTTCTTCCTAAAATATTATCTTTCTTTTGATAAAATATTGTTATACTATGATGATGAATTCAAATATTAGGAGGAGCGCATTGATTTATATGGTGATATTTTTGCTAAAGCCAGTTGTATCTTAGAGGATTGTAAGGATTTCTCCTTGGTTTTTGTTCACGAGAAGAGTGACCCTTAGGATTATGGATTTGATGATTTCTCACCTAAAGAAATTTCCCTCAGATCTAGAAAAGTGCATGAGGAAGCAAATGAGATGGTTCAAAGCTTTCAATGTTATGAACCTTTTTTTTATTGTAGATGGCTTAAGATCTTACTTATTCGGAATTCGAAAAAAATCAGATTGTCTCCTTATGGAATATATTTGATAAATTTTTTACATATGAATTTTGTTATTATTATTCCATCTAAAGAGGATGCTTTGTAATTCCTTTCATGCCTTTGTAATTTCTAGACTTTGAAGTATCAATGAGAGGATATCATTTTTTTTGAATGTTTGTTGATGGCTTATAGTGAAACTAGCATGTTATGGAGGTTTATTGAATTTTCATATCCATTTGGTATTTAGTTTCTCACTTTATCCAATTATGTCATCTTGGAATAATATTTATTTTCCCCATTTGATGATCATTCTATGCTTTAACCAAATTTTGTATATTGCATGTACTTGTAATTGTTTCTGTCCTTTTAGACCATTTTTTTAATTATGGCCTATTATGCATACATGCTTTCTTATTATCAGTGGTCTCATCAAATCTCATTGAACGTGTGGAAGTGTCCAGATGATAACTTTTTAGTGACAATTGGAATAATTAATTCTTAGAAAATAGGCTAGTTTTTCAAATCTCTTCAACCAAAATATTTACCTTCTTTAGGACTTTTGATGTTTAAATTTGATTCCTTGGGTATTAATGACCCATAAATGTAATCATGAGAGCACTTTGATTGATGGATCCACTAAAGGTGCCTTTTTATCTTCCCACTTCCCCATAATTCTAGTTTTTGAAAGGAACATTATAAGAGACACGTGCCAATATCTGATTGGCATTCTTTTGCATTTCAAATGGTACCACTAATCTATTTAAGCTCTTTTATTTTCTCCTTTTTTTACCATTCACTTTTTCTCCCTCTACAAGAAAACTTTCAGCTCTTAAGACTACAGTATTTCTCTTCAAAATCTTCACCATCAATGGTGGCCAACTCCGAATCCTCTGATGTTTATCTTTAATTTAACAAAACCGTCAATAGACTCTCATAAAATAACTCCAATGTTGTTGGAAGAATTGTTTGCCTTATTAAAACCTAATATGAAGTTGCTTCCTCCATAGTGGGCCCCTATTTTAAAGATGAGATTTAATTACTCATCTCTATCTTTAATCATAGGTTTGGGGATTAGAATATCCTCATATAAAGTTGTGTCTTCCTCAAAGCACCGACCTCCTTCAAGTTTTGGGTTTGTCACAAAAAGTTGGATAATGAAAAATGCCCAAGTGGGTAAATTGGATGCTCGCTGCCAAGGCAATAGATATGGAAAGGGCCGACATTTATGATGTTGTTAAATTCACACTGAAAAATATCGAACATGACCCCTTAGTTATCTCCAAACCCATCCATTTTTGGAACTCACCATTCAACTGATTGGAATTAAATTTTTGGATTGCATATCCAACTGTGCCAGATATTTGCCAATTATCTGGCTTTAATGATCTTGGGGAGGATGTGCACCCTCATATGTCACCAACTAACATCTCATTGAAGCTTCGAAGTGATTACATTCATTTATCATAATCTATTTTTATGCATAAACACATGAGAAGTACCACATATGTGAATGAAAAGGAGTATTACTATTTTCTTCTACTTTGCTTGTCAAAAGACATATTCTCTGTTAAGTCGTAGAGAGTTATATTTGAGTATTCTTTCTTGCTTCTATTCTTTTGAAGGGTAAAGAAGCTACTCTTGATCCCTAACTTTTGGGATCTCTTTAAAAAAGCTGCTCTGAGTTTATAGATGACCCTTCCAATGACAACCTAGGTGGACCACTATGGATTCTTCAAATGGGTCTAACACCCCACCCGCCTAAAAAAGACACGTGGCATGCTATTACGATAAAACTAACCACACACGCAAATAGCAAGATATAGAGCATCTAAATAATACCACAATATAAACGAAACCACTAATCTCAATCTCTTCAAATTAATACACCAATTGTCTCTCGAAATAAATATAACTAAAGTAAATCTCCAATGCTCTATACATTAAAATAAATAAATACAAGTCTTCTCATCTTGTATTAAAAATTCTTCTCAAATAATCCATGCTAAAAATCATCTCAATTGGTCCATAGCGTCCCAATCCATGCTAACTTGCCAACTAAAGAAAATACGGGAAAGTACACAATACGACAGGAAAGATGATCAATAATTATATATTAGCGGTGAATAAAACGTAACAACATGAGTACGAATATTCAAATTAATTTCATACACATTTATCAATAAATTTTTCAACAACACATCAATGGGTCACCAGGCCTCATCCCATCTGCATATGCTTTATCAAGTCATAGACCGGGATGCAGGAATTTTGGCGGGTTCCCAACCTCCGTGCCATATTAAAATCTCATGACAACGTGCTCAACAATAACATGAATAATACCAAATGAATAAAAATAATTCCAACAATTATTTTTCCAGATTTCCAAGAATTTATCAATTCAAACATGAGTCCAATTAAACATGAAATCAACGGAATAAACTCGCGAGATTTAAAGGAGAATATTGTGTAAAATCCCATACCTCAAAGTCATCGCAGGAATCGACACATAAATTCAACCTCAAAATCTGATCGCACCATCACGTTCCTCTCCCAAAAATAATCAAATCGTGTTCTAGCCCCAACACGAGATAACCCCAAATAGTCCTATTTTAAAAACATAGAAAAATCAGATCCAAAAATTATACAGATCGCCGATACAACTTCAGATTTGGATTCTATGCGAAAAATTGAGTCAGGTATGTGTTTTGGGTTTTTATCAAATCTCATCTGAATGCATTCAAAAAGAAGATCTAAACATTCCAAATTTGCTCTTCTCATTCCACTCGTTTTTGCCTCTTTGGATTTCGTTTTTGGCATCTCTTTTTCATCTCCTTTTCCTTATAATCACCCATAATATTCCTTATTTAATCTCTCTCTCAAACCTAGCTTAGAGCCTAAGCTAACCTATATTACTATATTGCCCTTTAATTCAAAATTATCAACTTTACATATTTAACCCATTACAAAATGTCCAAAAGCCAATTAAATTTGAATTTAAATATTCGATTCATTTCAAATAAAAATAAATATAATATAAATATCCCAATTAATAAAATAATAATATTATTAAAATTATATACCATATTCATAAATAAATCCCTCAAAATTACGGGGTATTACAATCTGATTGCATACTTATTTTTCAGAGATTAGACACATCAATGATAACTCTAAGTGTAGCCATTTTTATGCTTATTATTATTCTGAGACCATCAATAAGATCTAGGAGGATATTATCACCATATTTGGAGGTCTAGACTCTATTAGACCCAGGGCCCACTCGCAACCTTCGTTGACAACCAATGAAGCTCCTTTCTAGCTTGCTTCGAATTGGAAGATGTCCACTCCTGTAAAGCAGGTAGACCCATGTTGGGGGGAGCTTCTTTATTTTCAAATATTTATATTGTGGAACATCACCACTCACTTCCCCCATTTTAGATCATTTGGGGAAATTTACTAACCTACTCAATTTTTAAGGCAATTTGATTTTACCAATCTATCCCAGTTCCTATGAGGAGTTAATATAATCCTCATTTGTTTTCTAGTCTTCTCATGTTTCAAAGGACACCACATTGAAATGTATTTCTCACTATCATAGATTTTGAGATACATTTAGCATAGTTAGAGCAAAATTTAATGCAGGAGTAACCAAAGTCTTTACATATTGGTGGTAACACTACACCCAAGTCCATCAGAAGTTTTTACCTATTACCACTGAACCTTCATGTGACACTCCGCTTAATTAAATACCGGGTGATCAGTCCTTTATTAAATTAATTGAGGTTTCTCATCTGGTTCATTCTTATCATCACTATTGAATTTTTTTTAAAATTTACTAACCACCTAGTATTCAAAAAGCTGATGTCAAATTTTTATCTTTTATTAAACAAAAACAACATGCAACAAAATATAATTTAAACCATTTACACAATCACTGAGTCTAAATCAACATTAAATAAATAAATAAATGACTGGCCGAATAAACCATCGACAAAAATCATAAAATCCACAATAATAATTCAATCGAATAATAAACTGAGTACAAAGTCTGACTGGAATAAAATAGCTTGGGAAACATGCCTAAATGAAATATCTAAGCAGCATCCTAGTCTAGGAATGAAATTACTGAAGCGACTAAGTCTAAATCTTACAACAGCCACACCCATTGCATCTACGCATCCCTAGAACAGATCGTCAAGTCTAGCGTCCCTGTTGCTTGACACTTAAAAGGTTTTGAAAATATTTTGCAAGTACGGGTTAAAGCTCAAATCCTTTTGGAAATATTTTGCAAGTGAATTGAAATGAAACAATTAAAATGCATGAATGATATTCATATTTAAGTTAGTGTCTCACTCACTTGAGATATTACTCACCCCTCAACCATTGTGCCCACCTAATGCTTCTTCCTAACCCCCCTAGTTACATTACCTCATCTAACTAGCCTTGTCCCAAAGCTCCTTGACACTCTACTCTATCTCGAGTAATTTTTACTTTTACCTCATTAGTTATTTATCACATTAACTTAATTAATCCTCTTTAAATTCACTATATAACATTCTCACTAGTTATATACAAGAAATTCCTTTTTACCTTATGTACTTTGACCGTATACAAATATCTACTTTCTTATATACGTATATAGTCAATAAAGTTGCACTTCATGTATTTTACCCATATATAAATCTACACCCTATATACGTATCATCATATTACAACATTCACACATAGGTCGTAAATATATAACCATCCTCCCGAGTAGACACTCACCGGATGTTCTCTAAAATGCTATCACTCCCATATATACTCATCCACACGGACATCTCAACTCGGTCAGCTCCCCGAATTAATGAAATAAAGATAAACACATCTGATTGATGGTACTAGTTCAAAAGAAAGAAAAACCAACCCACTTCTACCACATTGAGCTTATCACCAAAGAAGATCCCCAGCAAGCCAATTGATGGTACTATGATATCTGGCAACTCCTCAAGCATAGTAGGTACCGCGAGGGTTCCAACAGGAAAGACCGAGCAACCCTACGAAGATTGGTCGCCCATTACATCATCTGTCACAAAGCACTGTTCAAAATAAATTTCAATGGAACCCATCTACACTGCATCGCAGGGGCTGACATTGAAGAGATAATGCAAAAAATCCATAGCGGGGAATGCGGGCCCCACATGAACGGTCACATGCTTGCCAAGAATATCATTCGACAAGGCTACTACTGGACCACCATGGTCAAGGATTGCACCGCCTATGTCTAAAGATGCCTCAAATTCCAACAGTTTTCCAACCTTCAACACCTGCCTCCGCGAGAATCATGCAACATGACTTCTCCCTGGCTGTTCTCCACATGGGGTATCGACATCATAGAGAAAGTTACATCCAAGGCTTCCAACATGCACGAATTCATCTTGGTTTCCATTGATTACTTCACTAAATAGGTCAAATCTGAGTCATGCGCAGTTCTGAATGCCAAGAAAGTGGCCAAATTCATTAGGAAGAACATCATCTGTCGATACGGGGTCCCGCACGAGCTAGTGTCAGATAATGGGTTGCATTTTAAGGCAAAAGTCACATAAGTGGTCAACGAGTACGAGATTAAGAGACACAAATCTTCTCCCTATCGACCTCAGACCAACGGTGCAGTCGAGGCCACTAATAAAAACCCTAAATCCATCATCGGTAAGATGACCGAAAGTTATCGAGATTGGGTCGATCGAATCCTTTACGCTCTCTGGGGATGTCGAACCTCAATTCGAACCTCTACTGGGGATACACCTTACTCTCTAGTCTACGACATGGAATTGGTCATACCCGTGGAGCTAAAAATACCTTAACTTCATGTTATTCTCGAAAGCCAAGTCAGTGAGGAGGACTGGTATCAAAGCCGTCTTGACAAGCTGTCACTCTTGGATGAAAGAAGACTGAAAGCGCTGTATCACATACAAGGGTACCATCACCGAATAACGCGTTCATTTAATAAGAGAGTCAAGGACCGCGGTGTCCGAGAAGGGGATTTATCCCTCAAGGAAATAATAGAGCCCATCTGGGACCCCAGAGGTAAATTAAAGCCCAATTGTAGCGGCCCATACATTATGAAGAAGATCTTATCAGGAGGTGACCCATGCTCACCGACCTAGATGGAGAAGAGATGGATTGTCCAGCCAACCTGGATCGTCTCAAGAAGTTCTACCCCTAGTCCAAAATCTCGATGCACTACGACTTTCCTCATCTCCCTTAAAAAAAATCTGCATTTCCCTCTACCCAGAACTACGTGGGCCTGATCCTCTGTAAAAAAAAAACCATTTTCAGAACAATTAAAACCTTTAAAAAAAAACCTATAGGTACGTAGGCAGTTCATACATCTTACATGAGCACGACCATTTCTTTTTCACAAAAAAAATATTCTTTTCTTATCTCCGAGAACGATAGTTCATTTTAACATATAGTTGAACAAAAGGATTATACGTGCCTTAGCGATCGGTATAGATAAATACAAAATTCATCAAAAGGCACAACTCGATGATAAAAAACTAGTTTATTTCACTAATAAGAAGTTACAGTGCAATTACATAAGAAAAGGAACGGATAACTCCCTTCCCCTACTTTCCTAAAAAACTAAATAAATTCCCAAACTTATTCCCCATTATAAAATAAACTCCCCTAAGAGTCCTACCCATAGCTACCAGAGAAGCCCGCTCCTTCATCATCTACATCCTGGGGTCCTCAAGCTTCCCCAGCCTGAATGGAGTACCGCAGATTCTTTATGGACTAATAAGATCCAACCAGCCTCGAAAAAACCACAGCGCCTCCCTCCATGGTATCAGATAAGATAATCCACCTTTGTCCAGTTTCCACTACTAAAATCTTGCTGACTACTCTTCTCCACAACCACTTCATGTAATACCCATGGATGTGCTAAACTCTCCCAACAGACTGAGAAGGAAGGGTCGATGGACGCTGACTCTCCCACAAAGAGCCAAGCTGCATGCGCAGATGCTCTGTCAGATCTTCTACTGGAAATAAGTCTAGTGTTCGAGGTGGAACGATCTTCTCCTAGCCAAATTGGCATAGAAGTCGCTAAGGGAAAGAGAAAGAAGTCTGTTTGAGACTAACCAGCCAAACCTATGGGTATTCCTCCAGCTTCAGAATAGGCAGCAGTTGTCCCTACAAAGGCACCGGCCAGTGCAGATTTAGAGCCTTATGCTCCACAAGCCAGTCCTCCCAGCTCTCGATATCCAGGACAACACTGATGAAATGGTTCTAAAAGAAGTTGGGTAAAACTTAGAAAGGATATTCCGGAGGAGTCACCAGGCGGAGTCTTTCAGATAACCACATGAATAACATCACATGGCCACCCCTCAGAAAGTCATAACGACCTTCTCGCCAGGCATCCAGGCCATTCAAAGTCTCCGCCAATATCACCGCCTCAAGATTATGACGGTATGACATCCATGAAGTAATAGTTGAAAGTTGTGGGTCCACCAGCAGTTCCCTGATCACCAGCAGTAATTTCGAAACCAAGCCCATAACGATGGCTCCGGAATATCTAGCATCACCAAACACCTGTAAATGCACAGACCGCAGCACCAGCGGAAGGGAAATTTTTCCTCCAGTAACTAAGGATTTACCCGTCGAGGGCGAGACATGGAGAAGTCCAACCAACAACTCACAGGGAGATCGAACAGACTTCTTCCAAGCCAAAGCGGAATAAATGGTCTTTGGGGTACCAAAATTATACTGCCGCCATCAGCATGTTCCACTCTATAGGTCGATTACGCCATAAAGAGACTCGACTCATGTTTAAAGCATCATAATCGAAGTTGTAGGAGAACATCACCTCCAAAATCTTGAGGTAGTTGGCAAACTCAACACTACCATGGAGAGCCATCTCATAAAACAAGAAAGTAGAAATATGAAGGTGTGATGAAAACACTTCACCCTTACCCCTTTTTATACTTGAAAACCCTCACAAAAGACACAACCTTTGCAAAAATCGGAGGGAAGTCTGCCCCATAAGGTACCAAAGGTTGAAGAGAATACCAATCAAAGCCTTGCTTGATTAGACATGACTGACCCGCCGATAGGCAGGACAAGGGGCTTACCGATTGTCAACCCCCTATTTTTGGAAAATTTCCTTTTTCCTCTTTTGTCAAAATCAGATAACTCAATAAAAAGAAATTGATATTATCCAAAAGAATTTCAAATTCCCTTTTCATCTTTATATAATTCCTCATTGTGAATAAAAATTCCTTTCAAAACTTCCAAAAATATTTCTTTTTGCGGTCTCAGTAGCAAAGTAAAAAGCGCATATGCATGCATTCATTCATTCATCATTAACAGAAGATAATAAAAAACTCCATTGCATTGCACATATATTTTTCTATGTTACATAAATTTTGCAGGAAAATAAAGAAAAGAAGAAAAACAATGGGACTCAGCTCGAACCCACTCTCTCTCTCAAATACCCTTTCCCCTCTCTCCCTTAAGAGCTTTCATCCCTGCGACGCGCTCTCTTTCCCCCGTGGCGAGATGACGCCCCACCGCTACCCGAACTAGATTCCTCCCCACATGAGGCAGATGTAACCAAGCAAGAAGGAACAGGAACCGTATCCCGAATATGGGTAATCGCCGAAGATATCCAGTTCCTAATATCCCTCAGCTAAATGGTGGACACCCGGACTTGCTGAAGAAAAGGCAAAATCAATATCATGCAAAGAAGATCAAAAGAAACCAGAAAAGAAAGAAGAAAAGAACAAAAAAGCATACCACAAGATGAAGAACCTCGTCTGTCAAGCCTAAATCCTCCAGGCCCATCGCATGAGGACGATACAACATGGGCACCATCCCTCCATCAGCCCCCGAATGTTGTATAAAGGGGTATGCAATCGCACAAAGGGAACCTCCGAAGTCATCGCTGCCGCAGATGTCGACAGACCACCACCATTGTGGGAGGATCCCACAGGCCGACTCGAACTTGCAAGAGGAAAAGTAAGTGCATCATATATGCTGGGATCCATCAGCCAACTCGTTATGAAGTCCATATAATCATACGGTATAGCCGTATCGGTGTATAACAGATAGGACTCACCAATCATCGCCACAATCCTAGCATCCTCTGACAGTAGCAGCTCCCACCTCATAGACATAGGGGGCCTCGCAGGTAGCACCACCTCCTCCTCAGCAATCTGTCGAACCACCCTCTCCCTGAGATACCAAGAGTGGCCAAACTCATGCGCCAACAAACGCCTCATATGGGCATTCACCCCAGTCGACCCCGTGTCCTGAACATCCATCCCCCAAAGGTTCAAGGTGACCTAAAAAATCTCAGCAAGATATAAGTCAATATGGAATCAGAGCACACAAAGACCAAGACTGAAGAAGGGAAAAGTCTTACCCTATCACTGGTCAGGAATTCAAAACCTGACGCACCGCCTCCAGATAAAGAGACTTCCTTGACTACCGATTAGCCTTTCGCCACCGATACAAATGGTAAAAGTCCCCAACAGTCTCATCATTTAGAGAAATAAGCTGGGTATTACACCCAATCACCTCGTAGAACCATGTCTGCCAAAGAAAAGAATCCACAATAAAAAAAGAGACGCACAAGGAAAATGCGAATGCATGAAAGGAAAATGTGCAAACTAAAGAATAACTAAAAAAGATACGTGGCTCCAGTAAAATTTTGCCGGCAGCACCAGCTAAATGCATCCAGAGAAAAATAAATGGTCGCCAAAGTTAGGCTCCCCCAATCATAGAGAGGGATGTTAGAAAACATCCTCAAGTATGGCGAAAACCATAAGTGGACGACGTCGCCGCTCGGCGCCACCAAAAATCCCCCCAGCACCAACAAAAAAAACAAACGGGCCATCTGCCTCACTTGCAGCCCGTCCTCCACATCAATTACCCTACCCAGCAAAACATCCCTTAGCGGGGACAGAAGGATAGAATCCCCAAATACTATCCTCCCCACATCACCAAGCACCACACGCACCGCCTCCGACCTCACCCAAAAAGAGAAATCCACCTCTATCTGTTCTCCATCGCAATCCAGCCCCAGTAGCTGATGCACATCTATGGGAGTCACATTCATCTCCCCAACGCCAAAATGGAAGGTGTGGGTAGTGTCCCACTACCTCTCCCCCAGAGCACATAAGACTGCCATCGAACGAGGTGTTTCATCCAGCATAGACGCCAACCTTCCAAAGCCTGCTAATGATACCACCCAGCGCACCACAGGTGGAAGGTGCTCCCAGACGTCCTTAAGCCCCATCATCCTACGAGCACGCATAGTCGACAAAAAAACATTAGACTGTCAAAGAAAGACCTTATCAAAATCCAAGAAAAAAGTAAATCACCAAAAAAGAATGCCAAAAGTCATTTTTTTACTTACATAACCACCAGGGTGCACCACCCTAGAAGAGCGATGACGCGAAGGCTCCCTCAGCAAAGTCCGCTCATCTGCAACTGACTCGAATGCATCAAAAGAGTTCTCACTCCCCAAAGCAAGAGGCTCCCTGGCCGTCCACTCCACATTTGCCCAGTCGTCAATAGCCAACCACTCCCGGTGTACCGCAGTGCTCACAAAAGTGGCTATTTTTCAGATTACGGAATGTTAGAAGGACTCACAGAAGAAAATCGCAAAAAGAGAGAAGATAAGAAGCTGTGAAAAACGAGGGAAACCCACCCCCTTTTTATAGGAAGCCAAGGGTCACGCCGATCGGCACTGACCCCAAACTTACTGATTGGCACTAACCTTTTTCCTTCTCGAGGCAGTTCAAAAGGTCATGCCACTACCGAATGGAACCCTCCACACTATGCCTACCGACACCCTCTTTAGATTTTTGAACAAAAATTCCTAGAAAATACCAGAAAACCCTAAAAAATCCTCAGAAAATTCCTAAAAATCCCGGAGAACATTTAGAACATTCTCACTAAGAAAATTTCATAATCCCTCAAGCGAAACCCCTATTTCCCCAGTAGAACTCTAAAAAGCCAAGAGAATCTCCTCTCGACAACGTCCCCGGAGGACCCCTAAAGTATCCCAAACCTCAGGTTATCTCCTATTCCCCGCAAAGTCTCTGAAAGATACAAAAGTTTCCCCAGTAATCATCTCCCCAGCTCAAATCAAAGTCACAAGGAAATTTCCCTAGTATATTTCCTCGAGAACATCTCAACATAAGCCCTTAGAATTGGCTTCGATAGCAGAATCGTTCATCTCAACTCAATCCCTCAGAATTGGCTTCGACCTGCAGAATTGGTCATCTCAACTTATTCCCTCAGAATTGGATTCGACCCATAGAATTGGTCATCTCAAACCAAGCCCTCAGAATTGGTTTCGACCCGCAGAATTGGTCTTCTCAACTTAAGCCCTCAGAATTGGCTTTGACCCGCAGAATTGGTCATCTCAACTTAAGCACTCAGAATTGGCTTCAACCCACATAATTGGTCATATCAACTTAATCCCTTAGAATTAGCTTAGACCCTCAGAATTGGGCATCTCAACTCAAGCCCTCAGAATTGGCTTCGACCCGCAAAATTGGTCATCTCAACTCAAGCCCTCAAAATTGGCTTCGACCCGCAGAATTGATCATCTCAACTTAAGCCCTCAAAATTGGCTTCGACCCATAAAATTTGTCATCTCAACTCAAGCCCTCAGAATTGGCTTCGACCCGCAGAATTCGTCACCTCAACTTAAGCCCTCGAAATTGGCTTCGACCCACAAAATTGGTCATCTCAACTTAAGCCCTCAGAATGGGCTTCGACCCGCAGAATTTGCCATCTCAACTCAACCCCTCAGAATTGGCTTCGAACCGCAAAATTGGTCATCTCAACTCAAGCCCTCAGAATTGGTCATCTCAACTTAAGCCCTCAGAATTGGCATCGACCCGCAAAATTGGTCATATCAATTTAAGCCCTCAGAATTGGCTTCGACCCATAGAATTGGTCATCTCAACTGAAGCCCTCAGAATTGTCTTTGACCCGCAGAATTGGTCATCTCAATTTAAGCCCTCAAAATTAGCTTCAACCCGCTGAATTGGTCGTCTTAATTTAAGCCCTTAAAATTGGCTTCGACCCGCAAAATTGGTCATCATAATTTAGGTCCTCAGAATCTAGCTTCGACCCGCAGAATCGGTCACCCTCACCCTTAGGTTCTCAGAATCGGTCTCGACCCTCTGAATCGGTCATCCTCATCCTTGCCTCGACCCATAGTGTCTATTTGACGGCTATCGTTTGTTCCCAAACTCACCCATCGAGGGGCTCTGTAGACACCCCATTCTAGCACCCCCTAACCTATCCTTAGGTTCCTAGCTCCTCCCTTCACCGCTATAAACATAAGTCATACCCCGGGTACTGACCAAGAGGCCATCAGGCACTCCCAGGCTCCGTTTGACCACAAGTCAAACTCTTTAGCTCGATGGAGACTGAATGAATCTTCAAAGGGAACTGAAACTCCTTTCTAAAAATCCTTCCCATTCATGATTCTAACTTATGGTACAGACGAATGACTCGTTTCCCCCCAAAACTTGATCAGGAGGTCACCGGATGCTCCCGGGCTCTGTCTCACCAAAGTTAACTCTTTAACTCGACCGATACTGAAAGAATCTTTAAAGGGCTCTGAATCCCCTCTCCAACGGTCTGTCCCATGTACGATTCTGACTCACGGTACGTACGATTGATCCGTTTTGCTTCGAAAGGTCACTAAACATTTCCAGGCTCCGGCTGACCAAATTCAACTCCCTAAACTGAGTCAAGCTCTTTAGAATGTAAAAGTACACCTACTAACCTTTCCAATGGTCCACCTTATGCACAATTCTGACTTACCATGCGGACGAACGATCCATTTGCGTCCGACAATTCCCCATCCAAAGAACCGATGGGAGTTTCCAAGACACATTTGACCCGAAGTTAACTCCCAGACCTGGGATCAGTCCAAAGGAATTTTTAAGGTCTCTGAAATAACTTTCCATCAGTTCACCCTATGCGCAATTCGGATCAACGGTTTGCGTTTTACGACCGTTTTTCAAAGAAACCTGAAAATACTGCCAAACGATAGGCACCTGCCTATCGACAGTGTGCCTAAAAACATCTACTGATTGGAAGGACCAAGACTATGCTGATAGGAAATGCCTTGGGCCTATAAAAAGGAGGGCTTAACCTCATTGTAAAGGGGCCAAGATCTGAAATCCATCATTCTCAGCGAACTCAGAAAACCCCTCTCGAAGTCAGCGTGATTTCCACATCCAAATCCCTTTCCAGCCTTCACTTTTCATCATCTTTTTTATCAAACTTAGTGAATTAACGACCCTTCATCATCACCCAAGTTTAAGGGCTACTCTCCAACATTCAAGATCAAGCTCAAGATCTTCAAGAAGGTTCAACTTTCTCAAGTTCTCTTAAATTTTCCATAACTTGTTTCATTACTTAGCATTTTTTATTCTCTTCATTTCCCATATCCTAATATACTTTTTATTTAGTATTATTGCACATCTCTTATTTTCATATAAATAAACCCCCCCAAAAAACAGGAAAAGAGGGTTTGCTTATAAATTCCAAGCAGGAATTCTCACACTTTCCCCACACTTTTCTCACTACTAAACACTTTTTTCTACACACAAACACATATAAGAGAAGTCCCCAGTTGGATTTATGGGATAAACCCCACCCCTCATTTTGTATATGAACTACGTGGACTTTGATGTCTCTCTAGGCTACGTAGGCATACCGGGGTAAAACCTGAGACTCGAGTCCTATTCCTTCCATTCTTGTCATTTTTCCTATAATCTTTAACTTAATTCTCTTAGATTCTAGATATTTTCATATACATACATTTATTATTAGTGGCGTATTATTCCATATGCATTATCGCTCCATTATAATGATCAACGCTAGGATAATCAAGTAAACCCTATTTTCTAATATTACTTTTAGGAAAATTCTTGTGGATGACTCACTTTATCTCTTCCATGGTACAAGTCGATGATTCCTATATCCATTACATATACACATGCACACATATCACGGGGAAATAAAGGAAAATAACAACAATCCATGAGATATCGCAAGGGCGGAATGGGTGCCTAAAACCTTCCCATTTCGTAACTTAGCCTCAAACTCCCTCGTGTGAGCCTCAAACTCCCCCGTGTCCACCTCAAACTCTTAAATTTAGACTTATATGTGTTAATCCAGAAATTAGTCTTGTGGGCTAAATTAAAATTGCCCAAACACCCCCGTGTGAGCCTGATTATGCATAAAAATGCCCCGAGACCCAATTTCTACCCCCGAGTACTCTTTTCCTACTATTTTGACCTATCCGGAATCAATCGTGCACTCAGAATTGCTATCCGAATTACTTTATAACATTCTTCAATTTTTGACCTAAAAAATGTGACACAAAAAAATTATTTCGAATAATTAAATCTCCATTCGCCAAAATAAATAAATTCTCCAATTTAAATAATTTGTCCAAATCATAAATTTAAAATTCTCCAAATTACAATAAGTTCTATTTCACCTCCCAAAAAATAATTAAATTCAATCTCCTCGAAAATACGGGGTGTTACATACTCCTACCCTTACAAAAGAATTTCGTCCTCGAAATTCAGATAAGCCTAGTACTCCGAACCTCGACTAGCTCCCAAGTCACCTACCTTTAAGTTTTCTACACCTATCTCTCCCACTTCTAATTGCAAATAATTTTTAAAATTAATTTTATTAACCCGGGCACCCATACACCCTGTACCCGTGCTTAACTGCACAAATTATGCCCGACTCTACCAACCTTAAACCGTAATATAACTTCCATCTCACAGTTATACTACATACATGAATAATAACCGAGGTACCCAAACCCAAGTACTAATGACCAAACATCTCCCCACTTCCAATGTTGCGCTATGTTTCATGCATGGGACGTCTCATAATCTAAAATCGAAACAAGTAACCCCCCCGATGCACTACTTCCTAACATTATCGGTCATTGAGATCCGTTAGACTCTTAGTCCATAGCATGTACCCCTAAATACTCGTCGCTTGACATAAAAGTATACACTCCCACTCTTGTGCTACAAAAGACAAAATATAATACATCTCCCTTACTATCACTAGTTTCCTTGCGCAAAATAAATCCCGAGCTATATTTCCCCGCTCGACAATAAACTTATCCACCCTGAATCGCATCAGTAAACGTCCCTACTCCCTGTGATCAAAATTAACAATATAGGCATATTATGATACGTCTATTATGCAACACATTTTAATATATATGCTCGTATATATATATATATAAGATAGACCCTATCTCAGGTTATACCTAGCAAAGATAATCCATACCCGGTACAGCAAACACTAAGTCTTACTATAGTTATCCACTATAACTCCAAATAATAGCTAACCAGTCGAAACTTAGAAAATATTCTAACTACTCCCCTAATTCTCAAACGTAGGAATTTCACACGTAATACAAACATCCTCTCAGTGTACACCCCCACTCTCTCGTGGTTAACACCAAATAACCCCGCTACCACCACGGTAATTATATATATAATAGGTCTATTATGGACAAATTCGACTCACTCGCGAATCCTAGGGATAAAAATCTTACGTTGTGACGTCCCCAATGTCACTCAAATCATACGCCATGACCATAGGATAAAAGACAATTTACTTCCATACTCTAGTTGCTTTGCCAGTTGCTTGGTTTCCTGGTCAAAATTCTCCCGTCCGAACTAACCCATGAACTGCTGTAGTGGCTATACATCCAGAACCCCGTCTTGTAGTTGCCCCTTGCCTCGCTTAGGAAAATTTCTCTTCATGTGAACTGCCTCCCCACAAAAAAACACTTCCTAAAAAATCCTCCCTGCCACTGATCTTGTCTCTGTTGGCCTCCCACACCATTCCTTTGGACTTAGCGGCCCTGAGGAGTAAAGTGCTACTGCAGATCGGGACCTTGTTGGCCCTGTAAAAAAATCCTGGCCATCCAGTCGATATCCCCCAGTTCTAAATCTCTTGGCAGAATTCCCCTGTCGAGAGTCCTGCCCCTGCAGCCTGCCATCTTGCCCATATGCTCCGCTAATAGTATCCCCACCTACCTTGCCTTAATGGCTAGGCTTAACTCCACTCTTACTTCCCTTCGCGTGGAAACTATAATCCTGGCAGTGTAACAATGTTACATTAATGACATCTGTATACGCCACCAATGTTAAGTTGTCGATCAAGTGTTGCCTAATCCTCCAGGCTAATCCCTCTATAAACCTTGCTTTCTTTCGCTCCTCATTACTCACCTCGTCTGCAACAAAATTGGCTAAACAAGTGAATTCCTCCTCATATTCTTCTATGGAGCGATCACCCTAGTTCACCTCACTTAACTTCTTTCGCATCTCAGCCTCCACTGCTGGCGAAAAATACATGAAAATCGTACCCAAAACTTAGTAATCGTCATCATATCTCTCTCCTCAGTGGTGGTAACTGACTCCCACCACTATAGTGCTGCTCCAGAAAGTCTGAAAGTAACTAACATCTGCTTCTGCACCTCATTACACTCCGCCATGCGCATGTGGCACTGTATATTCTTCTTCCATTGATATGCCCAACTACATCAGAGCTACCCTAAAACTCGAGCGGGTGGCCCTTCTGAAACGACTCTTTGACTCTCTGCCAAGTCGATGGCCCTGGATGGGGCTGGATCTCCTGTGCCACTAGCGGCTATGACTAGGGCTATGGGAAATGAATGGCCATGGCTATCATAGTTTCATTGATAGCCTGGGCTACTATCTCGACCACCTGTTTAGTCATCATCCTCCCTCGTGGTGGCTGTGGTTGCATAACTACTGGCTCCTAACGAGTCTCCCTCTCCTCATACCTTGCTGTTGCTCTAGCCGGCCTACCTTTACTAGGAGACATCTGAACTTTCAAAGCGAGTTGTATGAGTTCATTGTCCATACATCGATAATCGCAGAAAAACATAAATGCGTGTACATAATATAATACGACAATCCTATCATAAGGCTCTACATTAAAGAACGCTAATCTGAAACATGAAAATTCGTACAGATCCTAAGTACTCTAGAACCTGATGCTCTGATACCATCTGTGACACCCCGCATTATTACATGTCGGGTGTTCAGTCCTTTATTAAGTTAAAAGAGGTTTCTCATCTGCTTCATTCTTAGCATCACTATCGAAAACTTTTTAAAACTTACTAACCACCTAGTATTCAAAGAGATGATGTCAAATTTTTATCTTTAATTAAACAAAAACAACACAAAATAAAATATAATTTAAACCATTCACACAATCACTAAGTCTAAATCAATGATGAATAAATAAATAAATGACTGGCCGAATAAACCATCGGTAAAAATATCAAAATCCACAATAATAATCCAACCGAATAATAAACTGAGTACAAAGTCTGAATGGAATAAAATAGCTAGGTGAACATGCCCAAATGAAATATCTGAGTTGCATCCTACTGTAGGAATGAAATATCTGAAGCGACTAAGTCCAAATCCTGCTACATCCACACTTTCTGTAGCTACGCATCCCTGGAATAGATCGTCAAGTTTGGCATCCTTGTGGCTAGACACCTAAAAGGTTTTGAAAATATTTTGCAAGTATGGGTCAGAGCCCAAATCCTTTTGAAAATACTTTTCAAGTGAATTAAAATGCATCAATTAAAATGCATGAATGCTCTTCATATTTAAATTAGTGTCGCACTCACTTGAGATATTACTCACACCTCAACTATTGTGCACACCTAACGCTTTTTCCTAACCCTCCTAGTTACACTACCCCGTCTAACTAGCCTTGTCCTGGAGCACCTTGACACTCTTGTCTAGCCCGAGAAATTTGTACTTTTACCTCATAAGTTATTTATCACATCAACTTAATTAATCCTCTTTAAATTCACTATATAACATTCTCACTAGTTATATACAAGAAATTCCTTTTTACCTTATGTACTTTGACCGTATATAAATATCTACTTTCTTATATACGTATATACTCAATACAGTTGCACTTCATGTTTTTTACCCATATATAAATCTACGCCTGATATACGTATCATCATATTACAACATTCACACACACGGTGTAAATATATAACCATCCTCCCGAGTAGACACCCACCAGATGTTCTCGAAAATGCTATCACTCCCATATATAATCATCCACCTGGACACCCCGACTCGGTCAGCTCCCCGAATCAATGAAACAAATATAAACACAGCGGAGGCGGCCATGGTTCCTTCACCGAAAGTGAAATCAAATCATACCCCAAAGAGGTTCACCCCGAAAAATAAATCAAACAATAAAATCCTGGATGACTATGGCCTGGGGACTATACTCACCCTGCATTCACTATCCAGGGGATTCACCCACATCGCGAAACCTCCTGTGATAGCACTAGAGGGGTATGCATTTCCATAAATATTAATCACACCAATATTTATAAAGCGCGCACACACACACACACACACACACACACACATATATATATATATATATATATATATATATATATATATATATATTCACTAAACAATCACCACATATATATATATATATATTTGATTTAAACCTGGCTAATTGGTGCACCAACCCCATAACACTAGCCAAAATACAAGAGCCAATTATATGACTCTAAAATTTAATTAACTTGCATAATAAATAATTTTATCAACATGGTTTCACTCAACCAAAATACCTGGACATCCTCTCTTAGCTCGTAAATTTGTTCCTTAGAATTTTTTGCTCCAAATTCTATAATATAGACTTCGTACCGTTTACCTTTACACAATTTATTATACTAAATCTCCTTTTAAATCCCCGAACACAAAAGGGTAACAATTACTTAATGGATTATCCTAAACCACAAAAAACTATTGCCTCCGAACTAAAACAGAAATCAATGAAATTGGGCCAGGCCCACCCACATCGTTCGAACAACCCACCATGTCATTCGAATGACAGGTGGCGTCTTACGAACGAGGGCATTGGTTTCTCGAGCAACCTATGGATATTTATTTCTCTCTCTTCTTCTTCTTCTTCTTCTTTTTCTTCTTCTTCTTCTTCTTCTTCTTCTTCTTCTTCTTCTTCTTCTTCTTCTTCTTCTTCTTCTTCTTCTTCTTCTTCTTCTTCTTCTTCTTCTTCTTCTTCTTCTTCTTCTTCTTCTTCTTCTTCGATTCGTCGTCTGCTATAACCATCCTCTTCAAGCATTATACCCTTACCCAGATTCTGTCTTTAAAGACCTAGAATCAAATAAAACAAAACCACCACTGATTCCTCCGGTCTTAAGATTTCAAGTTATGGGTTTGACCCTTAATATCCAACGGTTCATCACTCTTACAGTAAATAATTTCTACGATTTCTAAATCCTCAATTTTCCATTCCAAACCTTAAAATTTAATGACATAAATTATTACTGCACCATATAACTCAGATCTCAACCCTTTGGATTCATACCTAATATTAATTGCACACTTTTAATCTATATAAACTACCCAATGCATAAACACCCCCAAATTTATAAACAACAGGTTTTTCATGTGATCACCCACCCAAAACGAATTATCACATACACCCATTATGATATGAACTGGATATCACAATTTTAATTGAAACACATTAACCACTTGCCTTTATATAGTTTATACAGTTTGATTCCTTTGAAGAATATGATTGATTTGTCTCCCTAAAGCTTCCTAATGTTAGCCCTCTTTTCTTCTCTATAGAACTAGGTTTTCTCTTTGAGTTGTGTTTGTCACAATTTCTCTAATTTGGATTTTATGATATTTTTCCTTTAGACTTGTGTCCACTTCAAACTCTTAAATTTAGACTTTAATGTGTTAATCCCGAAATTAGTCTATTGCACTAAATTAAAATAGCCCAAACACCCCCGTGTGAGCCCGATTATGCCTAAAAATGTCTCGAGACCCAATTACTACCCCCGGGTACTATTTTTCGACTATTTTGACCTATACGGAATCAATCGTGCACTCAGAATTGCCATATGAATTACTTTATAGCATTCTCCAATTTTTAACCTAAAAAATGCGACACACAAAAAAATCATTCGAATAATTAAATCTCAATTCTCCAAATTAAATAAATCCTCTAATTTAAATAATTTCTCCAAATCATAAATTTAAATTTCTCCTAATTACAATAAGTTCTATTTCACCCAAAAAAAATAATTAAATTCAATGTTCAAAATTACGGGGTGTTACACTTAAAAGCCTTAATCTTTTAGGAAGTCTTTTATTACTTCTTTTAACCTTATCATTATTTGTTTTAGCCTTTGCTTAGAAATTTTGTGTTATTATAAAAGATCCTCCTCTTCTTTATTATGTTTCTTATCACAAGAGGAAGTTAACTCCTGAAAAGTAGAATCTTTAAGGGAGTAAAGAGAAGAGGAAGACGAGGTTCTTCTTGTTAGACCAACGAGGAAAGAGTCTTCTTCTGACAATCCAACAATCACATCCTCAAGTAATCTTGAGCATGATGAACCTCCTATATCTATTATGTTTGTAAGGACACAAATTTTTAATTGATTCCTTTGTTGTTTTGGCTCAATTCCGGACAAAAACGTTTGAGTCATAGGATAGAGTTCTTGACCATCATTCAAGCCTATGACATGCTAAAGTTGAAGATGTAGCGGTCAAGAGTATAAAGCTTCATCAAATGTCGGTTTAGTGTGCCTCATTTCTACGTCATCAACAATGTTCCAATGCTCCTAAGGTATGAATGCATTTGATATATATATACATATAGGAGCTTGGAAATTTATTGGGTGTAATTTATAATTTTTATAAATTAATTTTAACGACTTTGTTTTACTCAGAAAATATTTTTAGAACTTTCATAAAAAGTTTTGGGCTTAAAAATTAATATTTCATTTTTCTGACACGTTGTTCAAACCACACTGGAATCTCGTTCGAACGAGATTGCCAGGTCGTTCGAACGAGATTTTTGATGATATTCCTTTTTTCATTCTGGAACCTCGTTAGTAAAACCGTTCGAACGAAAATTGGCGGGAATAATTATTTTGGGCGTTTTTGACAGTTTTCCCACTTTTCCCACCTCTTTTCCCCACTATCTTTTGACAGAACTACTTAGTGCGGGAACCAACTATTTTGAACCAAATTTTTAATATTCCATCTCCTAGAGAGAGTTTTGAGAGTTCAATTTTCCAAGAAAAAGTTCATGTCTTTAGTGTTCATTTCTTCAAGAAAAATCTTTTAAACACTTGTTTTCACCCATATTATTTATTCCAAGTTTCAATATATATATATCATTGCTTGGAGTGTTTGGCACCGGGTTTATCTCTACACCTTGAAGAAGAGAAGTTTGGGTTTCCTTCTACATCCCATAAAGAAGAAGTTCGTGTTTTGCTGCGACATTCTCATATGGTGAAAGACACCATGTGTGGTTGGCGATTTTTCCTAGAGCCTCATTGGTGTATTCCAGGTTTCGGTGGAGTTCGGGATTGTCAACTAAGCAGAGGTCGGTACAAAAGGGAGCATCGGGGCTTGAAGGGATTCGAGTCGAGTGTTGTAAGTATTTTTGCTTGTACTTGTAAAATACCATACTTAGTGGACTTATGGCTAGGGACGTCCGAGGTTGTTTCCCCTTTGTAGGTTTTTCCTCGTACATCGCGGCGTATTGATTTATGTGTTTATTTTATATTTTGCTAAATTCACCTAGAACGCATGCGTAATTTGGTTTAAATCACTACTTGTGTAATTTAGTGCTAAATTAATTTGGGTAATGTTTATGTTAATTTAATTGAAGTCATCATTTAATTTGATAAAATTGGTTTGGCCTAATTTGGTAATATTGAAAATATGAATTAGGGAAATTTCTAGGACTTGGGTTAAATTGGTTTAAGTGAAAATTGTATTTTCGTTTAATCTCATTTCACTTTGTTTAATTTTAATTTGAAAAGAAATTAACATTAGTTAATTTGTTTAATTTGAACCATCTCTCTTCCGCATCTTTAAAAAGGAAATTAAAATTAATTTTTGTAGTAAAGATTTTAAAATTGGGGGCCTACCCTTTCCAACATTGGTATCAGAGCATTGATTGAGAAAACCTCACGTTTTTAATGTTTAATATTCCCAAAGGGAAACATATAAAGACAATAGACAAAATATATGTTCACAAATTCTAGTTGGTAGGTATGTCAATATTTTTTCTTTTTGAAGAAATTTGTTTATATATTTGAAATAATTTTAACAATAATCTTAATTTCGAACTGTTTTTCTCTTATCACGGACTTAGTTGATACCTCAACTAATGTCGAGGAGACTGAGCTCGCTAGAGATCCTATAATAGTCGCATTTTTAATTTAATTATAAAAAGTACATTTCGATTATTTGTGAGGTCCATGAGGAATTAGAATATAAGTACGAAATTTTAATGATTAAAACAATTGAATTTGAAGTTAAAAGTACAATATATCAAAGTTAAGGGCCTGAAGTATAAAGGATTGAAAGGATTGGGCAAAAGAAAAAAATAATTAGAAGAAAAAAACCTATGTTTGACAGATGCGAATTGATTCGGTTTTAGATCGAATCGATTCAGCACATGCAGAAAAATTTCATTTTGAGTTGTCATTTTTGAGTGGGACTTTGGGTGGAAGACAAACACTTTATATCGATAATTTGGGGTCTTTAGATGATGGCCTCTCATTACCTAACCACATTTGGTTAAGGCAAAGTTAGCCCAAAGGTTAAGGGGTTCATTTAGATTGATTTTAAGAGAGGAGAAAGAGTGTTGAGAGATCATTTCTCTCCATAGAAACTCACCCTCTCTCCCTCCCATAAAACCTCCACGTTAGATAGTTATTCCTCCATATTTTTTCACTATCTTAAAGTATGTTATACTCCAAACCACTCTCCTTCATTATCAACGGTTAGAAGAAGTTGTATTAAGCTTTAATGGTGTTAAAGATGAGGATGAAGAAGAGAGTTTTGAAGTGGGTTTTCAGAATTCTTTGGAGCTCTCATGGATTTTGAAGATGAAGAAAAAGGCTAGATTTTAGAACCAATCAAAACTCAAGCTTGAGGAAGCTTGGTAAATCCCTTTGAGGCCACCTTAGGTGGTGGAGGTATATCCTTCTACAAAAACTATTTCCAACATATATATGGAGCTCTGATGAGGTGGGGAAATCATCCTACAGTAGTATCAAATTCATAGTTTATAGCATGAATATTATAAGTTTTAGTGCATTTACGTGTAGGATTCAAGCATGCTTCCATGATTTGTAGAATGTAATAGGTTTTCATGTGTTATGATGCATTAAGATGGTTTAAAGAAAGACTTTTGAAAAGAGTTAAATTTCAGAATATAAAAAGAATAATTTTATGAAATGAAATTATTAAAATGTATATGTTTATGATTTCAAATAAAGATTTTGAAGAAGAAATGTTATTGGATTCATATGAAGTCATTTGAATGCAAAGTATGTATGTTTATGTGAAATAAGGAAGGTTTTTAAAGGGGTTTACTTTTAAGAATAATTAAGTAATATTTTTATGAAATAAAAATGGCATTTTAGAAGACTAGGAGGTATTTTTCAAACTAATGGTGTAAAGGAATTTGTTTTTGAATGTTTGAACTTGAAATATATGATTTATTCATGTAAAAATAGATTTTGAGAAAGTTGAATGAAACTTTGATTAAACTAGTGTGAATGTTTTTCTAAAGATATGTTTAAATGGGTTTTTAACATAAAATCAAAAAGTTATAAATTTCAGAATTCATATAACATAAAAATAGTGTATTTTATGTGAAGAATTATTAAGGAAACATAAAACAATGTTTCAAAGTTATAATTTGTATGAATATGTGAAAGTGGACAAAACTAGTGTTGGTAATTTGAGCATGTAATTGAATAACAACCTTGGTAATGGTTTAAACTAGTAAACTGTTAAGTTGGGCTTAATGTTGTAGAACATAACGCTTCGTCCAAAGTAACGTGTAAGTCAAACAAGCTAAAATACAAGTCTTGAAATGAAAAAGGATATGTTTTGGTACAAAAGTGTCATTTTATTAGAAATTTGGACTTAGAGCAAATTCACTAAACTATGATGACTCTACTTAAAGAGTTAGATGTGAAAGTATATCATGGAAAATCATATTTTGGAAAGTAAAGGTGAAAAAAAGAATTTTGGTAAAGTGAATAAAATGCAAGTTTACTAGTGTGCGTGGATAGTGAAAAAAATACACAAAATGGTAGAGATGGGTTTTTGAACTCTAAAGATTAAGTTTCATAAGAAATGGTAAGTAAAGTTGTTTTCAAAAGGTGAAATTCCAACTTCTAAAGTAAAATAAAAAAGAACTTTTGACAAAGTGGTGAAAATGGTCTTTAAACTTGAAAATAGACTAAAGGCAAGGCAAATATGTTGGTAATACATCAAGGAAAGGTAATAAGTAATAAAGGGTAAAATGTTTTCAAGGTGGCATTTACCTTAGGTGAAAAGACTAAAGTAAAGTTAAAAGGAGAAAAAAATACACTTTTATTGTAAAAGAAAGTACGACGGGAAGACGAGGATTTTTTATAAAGGATTTTGATAAAAAGGTGGTTTGACTGCAATAAAAAGTAATTAATGTAAAGTGAAACAATTTCACAAAGGAGAACTGGGAAATTGAAAGAAGGACCAGAGACCTAGGGCACGGATTCGACTTAGACCCAAGACCACTGATCATGAGAATATTTCATCATGGTGTCATTTAGTGAATGGTTGTATAACACACATGGGATACGGTCAAATAAAAAAAAGAATACTACAGAATTTGTGGCAGTTAATAAAAATCCATTAATACAAATGGGATAGAGTCAACCATAGGATAAAAAGTAAAGTAATTAGAGTTGATAATAATTTTAGAAATGATTAATGAAGGTAAATGAATATGAGCGCAACCCGAGAAAGGTTTAAAATGAACTTAAAGGGAATTAATATAAATTAAATAATGTCCATGGAAAGATAAGTTGAAAGTAATAACAAGGATAAAGGGCGGGTGGACAAATGGCATAACCCAAATTAAAATGGTAATGTGTTTTTAAAGATAAGATTTAAGGGTAATAAGGTCAAGATACACAAATGTTTACCTTAACACTGGTTGTGCAATGTGTTGTAATACAAGGCAGTGTTTTCCAAAGAAATGACAAAGAAAGTTTTTTTCTTAAATTAACCAGGTTCGATTAAAGGAATAAGCAAATATTTTATAAATATAATAAGGAAAAATAATTGAATGGGTTAATGTAATTTAATCAGAATAAAATAAAATCTCTCTCTCTCTCTCTCTCTCTCTCTATATATATATATATATATATATATATATATATATAAATATATATATATATGTGTGTGTGTGTGTGTTGCGTTTATGTAAGAGTGTCACTATGTCATATCATCGATCTCTCTTTCTATAGTTTGTTTCTATATTACATTTTTCTAGAACTCCACTGAGCATTATCTCACATCCCTTCTTTGTTAAGATAGGATACGTAGAGTTTTGTATTGAAGAGTGTTTCACAGGTAAGCATTTTTACCCTCTTTACACTAGCAACTCTGATTACTTGAACCCATAATGCACATTAATGGGTTCTTCACTTGGCTAGTTACTTTATATTACATGAAAATGGAATTGCATGCAAAATATGGGGACTTTAAATTAGATCAAAGGAACTAGAAACATTATTTAGGGTTGTTTACATCACTTCACACTTGAGGAGTTCGATCCGGTTCGGCTCAACCCATGGGTGGCCCATAATCCCAGATCGGGGAACCACAACTCCAATTCCATCTCCTCTAATAGCCCCAATAAATAATCTAGATGATCCCCTTGTCCATACCTCTTCTCCCACCCCTAATAGATTTTTTAGAGTGGAAATAACTCCAATTAGTATTGATCCTCCTACTGCAACTCCCATTTCAAAATATGAAGTTGCTGGTACTTCAACTCCTAAACAAGAAGAAACAAATCAAAGAACAACCCTTATTGATGATTCCTTAAAGACACCTGTTATTTCTCTAATTAGTGAGGGCATTCCAACACCAATCACTTCACCATTGAGGAGGATTCCCCTAGGGAGATGTTGATCTACCAACTAAGGACCTTCCTAACTTAATGACACCAACTGAAGCCATCGCTTTTGATACAAAACTTTAGGAAATTATATCATAAGCTCATGTCCAAACCATGGAAATCTCTATAAGTGATGTGGAGAAACATCCGCAACACTATATTTATAACCCACTAACACATCCTCATTGGCAAACAAAGTCACCTCAAGCTTTACAGCTACTCCAAAGCTCTTTTAGGGTGCCATTTAAGTCTGTAAATGGTTTTGTCTTTTTTAGTGGGCTAAAAATGGCTTGCTATTGAATTTATCAACTTAAAGGCTTAGAGGAAGGCATTGTGAAGACCTTAGACACTGGTGTCTTAGTACTTCCTTATTATATCAACACTGTGACTCAAGTGAAAGTTGAGAAAAATACTCTCACTATAGACCAATATCATTATTCAAAGTTATTTGAACAAAAAGAACTATGCTCCTCTCTAATAAAGAGGAGATGGAGAAGTAACTGACCCGAGTTAATGTTGAGATATAATTGATAGCTATGGAGGAATCTAATTTATAGTAGGACATATGCAGGTCTCTACCAGCAGTGTAAATTCTTTCGAAGAAAGGGAGATTCAAGTTAGAGCCAAGAGGGCCATGTATTGGGATTTTTGGACCAAATTTAGGTCCTTTGTATTGACATATTTTTATTTATTATGGGGGCATATTAAGACCCAATCGCTTAACCAAACCCAACTTTAAGATAATTATTGTTATATCCGTGCACTTAAATATGCCTAAATGCATGGGGATAGGAACGAATCAGTTACCAACAATCTCGGGGAGATATTCATGGACACTTATGTGCTATCTATCAAGCTCGTTGAGTTACCTTTAGATTTCAATCCCTTATTCTCACTTGTATAAATTGTAAACCCTCTCCTGGGGCAAATGGATGTAATCTTAAGCATTGAGAGACACAATAATAAAACATTTTCCTCTCCATGGATGCAGGAAAGTTATTAGACCATGTATATTGTTGTTGTGTGTGATTTTACATTATGTTCTTTGTGACTATTTCGTGGATCTTTATTGTGATAATAATTGTGCTCACAATTGGCTCCGTCTATGGGAAACAATTTTTATTCCTGCGAAAACACTCCCCAACAGAAAGTTCGTGATGTCTCACCACAACAATAACATTCCTTAGGCTGGTAATGTTCAAGAAGAACCAATCCCACCTAGGGTCAGGTCAGAGATAAACCAACATACAAATCCCAAGTTTTGCCAAGAAAGGTAGCCTTCTCAAGAGATGGACCAATATTCAGGACATCGAGGAGCCAGTTTTACCAGTGTGCTAGCTAAGAGAGCTCTCAATATCCAGATGAAATCCCTTTTTTAATGGAGATCAAAGAGGAGGGACCCCCAAAGAAGTTTGTTATTCCCAACTTTAAAGTTTACGAGGGAAAGACAGATCCCATATACCAAATTTTGGCAATACCGATAAATAATGACCTTATAGAGCCATAATAATGCACTAATGTGATAGATTTTCCCTTCTAGCCTACATGATGTAGCACATAAGTGGTTTGAGAAGCTACCTTATAGGCCAATCAGAAAGTTCAAGGCTCTAGAAAAGCCTTTTACTGCTCGCTTCATAACCAGCAACTCCCACCCTAAGCGGATAGATGCAATACTCATGATGAAGAAAAAGCTATAAGAGAGCCTTGACAATTATGACAAGAGGTATTAGGAAGTCTTCAACGAAGTCGAGGTTGCCATTGCATCCTTCAAAATTGGTCTTTCGACCACCTACTTGCTGCACTAGTCCCTGACTAAGAAGAAATCCAGCACTATTGATGATCTCATGGCTCGTATCAAGAAATACGCTAAGGTGGACGATGTAATTCACTCTAATGAAAGGGAAAATGGTCGAGCATAGGCAACCAAAGGAGTAGAAAAGATCTATACTCCAAAGAAGGGGAATAAGAGTGGGATAAGAATGGCTCCAAGAATGGAAATAAGGCTGATCCTTTCAAGTCGTTCCAAGATGTTAACACAGTCTTCAAGGAACCCACTTACAATATTTTGAGCAAGATAAAAGACTAACCATTCATTAAGTGACCCAAGAATATGAACGACGACCCAAGAAAAAGAAATAATGCCATGGGATGCGCATTCAACAAGGAGGGCGACCACATGACTGACAATTATAAGTCTCTTAAGTCACACTTAGAAGAGCCGCTTGGGCACCTCAATGAGTATATAGAGAAGAAAGTAGATAAGGTCATTACCAATGGTGACTAGAAGCCGGACAACATCACACAGTACATGAGTTCGTGGTAATCCATGCGGCATCAGACCTTAAGAAAATCCAAAGGAATGTCATTTGGATGGAGTTGAAGAAGGTTACTATCGTTATGGAGGTGTTTTAGATTAACCCTTCCAAAACCCAGGCTGGTAAGCACCGACGACCAAAGGAAGCCGAATATACCAAGCATATTGTCTTCACCGAGGAAGATTTGGTTGGAGTGATAACCCCACATCATGACACACTGGTGATTACCCCTTGGATTGCCAATTCGGACATTAATAAGCTGCTCGTGTACCAGGGGAGTTCATCAGTGTAATACCCCGTATTTTTATGCTATATTAATTTGGGGATTTATTAATATTAATGTGAATTAATTATTTAATAAAAATCCAGAAATTAATTATGTTATAATTATTAATGTGATGAGAGTTAGTAATTATGGGAAAATTTGTTGAATATTACTAATGAGAAAAGTAATATATAATAGTGGCCATATTAAATGTCACGAGTGAATAAAATGACAATTTTAGAAATTTGAGTCGGGACGCGCCCGTGTCGGGTCGGGACTAAATATTGATAAATAAAAGTAAATATTTTATAAGTTGTTCGTATGGTCGTTTTGAGTGCGCCAAAGCGTCCGGAAGGGTCGAGATAGTCAGAAAAGTATACCCGGGAGTTTGATTTGGGTCTCGGGGCGTTTTTAGGCCTAATTAGTACCCCGGGAGGGCATTTTAGTCATTTTGTATTTTTGGGTAATTAAACCCACGAAAATTAAAGGGGTTATATCAGATGTTTAGGTTATATCCTAGGGCTAGATAACTCAAAACACTAGAACGGCCATTGGAGAGGAGAGGAGAGAACTCTCAAGGCATTCCAAGGCTCAAAACTCACCTGTTTGCACCGCCGCCATCGCCAACGCGTAGATCGCGAGACGGGGAACGCAACCACACCAAATTCAACACCAAACCAGATTTCTGAAAATTCCAGGCAAGTGTTTATCTTGCTTATTTCGTTGATGCATCATCCATATTAGTTTAGGAGTTATTAGGATGAGATTTATGGAAGAAAAACCCAATTTGAGATGGAAAATTTTCATGTAGTGATGATTGATATGATATTCTGGAAACCCTTTGTCATGTAAAGGATTAAGAGTTTGATTAAGAAAAGAGTTCTAATCAGATACAAACACTAAAAAAAAAAATTATTCCGGACGATCGGACCGTTGGAATTGGATGAAATTTTACAAAGAATTAGCTGAAGACGAGAGGAAGCTACAGAAAAAAATCCAGCTCGATCGGACCGTTCAATATTTTTTAATATTTTTTTTTACTAGAGAGTTTTATGTTTTGAGGACTCTTAGAGATAATAAAAAAATTCAATTAAAACTCCATTTTAATTCCGATTTCGAAACCGTTTGAAATTCTCATCTTTGAAAATAAAATTCAAAATCCTTTAATGTAAGGCGAAATCTATATTTTTGGGATATTTTGCATAAGGGATAATGTAAGTATATATTAAAGGGGAGAGACACGTAAGAGAGAGTTACGTTGGAACATAAATGGATATCTACTGAATTGTACATTTGGAAGAATAGAGTCCATGAGGGTTACGTAGTAAGTTGGAAAAACCCTTCGAATTAAAGTTAGAAACGAACCATTATACTTGATAAATAATAATGGGAAAATAAGGATAAATGCTGTGAATGTGGGTTATTGGATAAACCTAAATTGATATAATAAAAGTGGTATATTGATATGATTGTGTATGCATATAATATATACTTGTGAAAATCATGCCCGCGCTACTTGCTATCCTTGAGGTTTCCGCGCTGGGACGATCTTATCTCGTGTGCCTTATGGAGGATATTGACTCGTACCCTAGAAGATAGAAATCCTAGGTACAGGCTATCGAATCGGTAGTCACGGTCCTAAGAGACGTGAGGGTATTTACTGACCTCTTGGACTTGGAAACTATGCTTCGCCTCAATATTGTTTGTGTATGTATTTATACAGTTCGAGAGTGATTCCGAACTTGTATTCCCTTTAGTACGATTGATACGGGGATTGGATAGCAGAGTATGCCCGCACCATAAAATTTTATGTGGGCTTCTGTTAGAATATATATATATTATACGAGTATTTAATATATATATATGAACTTCTGAAATATGGGAAACTGCCTACTGTGTTATGGTAAGTAAGACATGTATAATGACTCAAATTGGAAATACTTGTTTTGAAAAGTATAATATGATATTGAAAAAACTTTATGAATCAATAAAGTTAAAATGAGCGTTTTGTACTAAATGAAATTATCCTTTTTAAACCATGATGTTGTTAAATCTTAAATTTTGAGAGTCACCTAAGATAAGTTAAATCCTTGGGGAAGGATAGTGTGATATATGATGAGATAAACCATTGGGAAGGTTAGTGCGATAGGAGTGCACATTAGAAGAGAGGCGAAAATTTCTCAAGAGAGTGTCGCACTAATATGTTGTTGCATTGGCCTGTATCAATTTAAATACTTGCTAAACGAATTTTTAAATCATATACACTATCGGGCTCTGACCCGTTTCTATTCCTCTTTCTCTCTTGTATATATATATGTATATATTACAGGTGCCCAGCCACAGGGGTGTCTTGTTTAGTATCCCTTGGAAGGAACGTGCTGCAGCTTAGGTGGGAGTTGCAGGCCACTTGCTTAGATGATTTCATTTACTTGATTCCACTTCTATCATTCTCCTTATTGGGCATGTGCCGCCCTTTCCACTATTTATCTGTTTTATTGGGACATTTGTATTTCAGTAATTTCTAGTACTATTACTTTGGGATTTATTCAGCATGTATGTTTTACTTTAAGTTTTAAATGCTGGGGTTTAGTTGTTGAATGTTTAAATTAATTGGATTATAAGTTCCAGGGTTATTGTGGTGTGATTCTTTAAATATTGAATTGTTGTAGATAATTAAATCTTTATTTTCAAAATAAAATTTGGAAGGTAATGTTAAAAAATGGTTTTGACACTTAGCTTAATTAAATAGGGTGTTAAATTTGGAAAAGTTATTTTTACGACAGTGATGCTAAGAATGAACCAACTGTTCACCTTGATTTTAATTTAATAAAGGAGTGATCGCCCGGTATTTAATTAGGCGGAGTGTCACAATCAGAAGTTATGTACATGGAGTTTCTCCAAAAGCTGAAGTTGAATCTCATCGACCTCAAGAAGGCCACAGTTCCGTAGGTCAGCTTCGCAGGGAAGATCATAATGCCGTTAGGAAAGATATTCCTGCCAGTCAAAGCTGATTGAGTTCTTAGTAGTGGACATAGAATCCCCATATCAGGCCTTCTTGGGTAGAGGATGGTTACATGCCATGAGGGTTGTACCATCCACCTACCACCAAATGATGAAGTGCATCATTAATTGTGTCATGGTCAAAATTCATTAAATCCAGGCCACTGTCAGGAAGTGATTCATCACGGCCATTCACCCCAAGAAGGAAAAGAAGAAGTAATTAAAATATGCTCAGGAGGAAACCGAGGAGGGGGTTACACCCTCCAAATAGAAATTATAGTATGACTGACCAAGGGTGGAGGAGGACAGGGTAAACCCCAATGATCGGGTCATTGAATGACTGGAAGAAGTTATAGCCGATGATAACTTTCCAGAAAGGAAGTTTCTGATTGGAGCCACACTTATCGAATAAGAGAAGAAAGAACTGATTGCCTTCCTAGAAAGAAATCTAGATGTTTTTGCTTGGGAATCATATAATTTGCCAGGGATTAATCCCAATATAGACTACCATCGCTTGCACATCGATCTGACCTTCAAGTCGATCACTCACAAGTCCCGCTAAACTACTCCCGAGAAGGCTAAAAAGGTGGATAATGAAGTAGGGAAGCTACTAGATGCATGATCCATTAGGGAAATATCAGTTACTCAAATGGATATCTAACCTAACAGTGGTTCGCAAGTGCAACAGTAGTCAGAGGGTCTATATTGATTTCACAGATCTCAACAGAGCATACCCTGAAGACAACTTTCCCCTCCCTAAAATTGATCAGTTGGTTAATACTATGACAACACATAAAAGGATGAGCTTTCTGGATGCCTACTCGGGCTACCATCAGATTTTCTTGTTTGCCCCCAACTAGGATAAAATATCCTTTATAATGCCCATTGGGTTATACTGCTACAAGGTTATGTCGTTTGGCGTAAAGAATGCAGGGGCGACTTATCAGAGGCTAGTTACCATGATGTTTAAGAGATAGATATAAGACACGATGGAGGTCTACATCGATGATATGCTAATTAAAATCAAGAACAAGGGTGACCACCTCACGGACATAGCCACGACCTTTGATATCCTTAGGAAATACCGGATGAAGATTAATGCAAGTAAGTGTTGATTCGATGTTCAATCAGGATAGTTCTTGGGCTACCTCATCAGCAAAAAAGAGGAATTGAGGCAAATCCTGATCATTCTACACTATCACCAAGGTACAACTTCCTTAGACGTTGCGAGATGGTCAAAAGCTCACTAGTATATGCACGACGCTCAATCGCTTCATTTCTAAGTCTTTAGAACTCTACCAACCACTCTTCCAGCTCCTGAAAAAGGAAAAAGGCCTCATATGGAATAATGAATATTTGAGATCTTTAGAGGATATCAAAGCCTACCATAGCAAACTGCCCCTGCTAGTGATTCCAAAGGATGAATACCCATTGTATATTTACCTTACAGTATCAGATCATGTTGTGAGTTCGACTTTGGTGAGTGAAAAAAGGGAGGACAACACCCAATTTATTATGCTAGCAAGACACTTATGGATGCAAAACAATTCTACCTACCCCTGGAAAATCTCACCTACGCACTAGTGGTCGCCTCAAGGAAGCTAAAATATTACTTTGAAGCTCACTTAATAACAATTATCAATCCCTACCCCCTCAAAGTTGTTCTTCGAAAAGTCGACATCTTTAGACGACTCTCGAAGTGGTCAGTGGATCTTGGAAGATTTGATATCCACGTTCAAACAAGAGCAACAATTAAGGGACAAGTTCTAGCAGACTTTATCGCCGAATTTATAGGGTCCAGTAAATCGACCAACAGGGAATGGAACAGTCAACAGATGGGGAAGCACAGTTTAAGGATTGGACCCTATACATTGATGGAGCCTCCAATTCCAATGGGGCAAGAATATGAATCATCCTCATCATTCCAAAAGACATCATCATCGAGCAAGGAATCAGATTAGGATTTGAGGCCTCCAACAATGAAGATAAATATTAAGTACTGATCGCTGGCTTGCATAAGGCCCAACTGCTAGGGGAAAACACCTTCACGTATTTAGAAACTCTAAACTAGTCTCCAAGCAATTAAGAGGGTAATTCAATGCATAAGAGGACTTATGGCAGGATTTAAGAAGGTGGACATTCAATAGTTTCCCCAGTGGCAGAACAGTTATGCAGATGCCTTAGCAACCCTGAGCTCAAAAGTGGACTCTGATCTAAGAAGAATCATTCAGATAGAGTTCCTCGCCCAACCAAGCATTGACCAGATAGTCATAGCCGAGCAAGTCCTCCTCATAGAGAAGGCCCCCAGTTGGATGGATTCCATCATAACCTATCTACACTTCATCTGGGGTAATAGTTAATTTTTTCTAACCCAAATAGCTCTTGTTTTCATTTTGCATTTATTTGCTCTTAATTGATAAAATTTGCGAGCATTAGATTTCTGTTGGAAAATGTTTTGCGCATGAAGCTGAATTTTATGGAAAGTGTGAGCATTTGGTTTAGAAAAGTGTTTAGGAATCCTTCTTGGAAATGTTCTTTTAAGTTTGGTCTTTCAATTTCTATAGTTAGAGTTTTTGTCTGGTTGTCTAGGGAGAACATAATTATTATGGCCTCTCCTAGAAGAGTTAAAGTTTTGGTACATAGGAGTAGTGTAGACAGGGTTGACTAAACGTCTAGTGTGGCAACCTTCAAAGGAATGACCATATAACTCACAGTAAGAACAATCACTACAGGAATATTGATTTTTCCCAGAATAAATTAAATGCCGAGAAAAGCACTAAAAATGCGGGTAAGACTTTTAGCGGCACTTTTGACGACATTTCCACAAGTGCGGTAATAGCCAATGTGGTAAAAAATAGTGGCATTTTAAAAAATGCGGCGAAAAGTTAGTGGCACTTTCGTCGGCATTTCCACAAGTGCCGTAGCCAATGTGGTAAAAGAACAACGGCATTTTAAAAATGCCGCAAAAAAATTGCTGCATTTTTAGGCATTTATATTAATGCTGGTAATATCCTTTTAGCGGCAATAAAAAATATTAATAATGACCTTTTGCAACACCTATTAAATGTTCAACACACTTTTGGCGTCACTAAAAAAATTCCGAGAATGATAATAGCGGCACTAAACAAAATTTTATATTATTTTGCAATATATGAGTGGGAACAAGTGTTAAAAAAATTATTTATTACAAGTATCGTATTTATGTGCAAAGACACTACCATAACATTAAATTAAGAGGGCGGTAATAAAATTAAAACTTCATTAAATTAAAACCAATAGCATTCATCGTAAATAAACATAATTGAGTTTGAAAAAATAATCCATCCACAAAATAAAATGTACATGTCTAATAAGCAAAAGCGGGAAAACATGAAGCGAAACGGAAATTTTTATAATGTATGATCCTTTTCCATCAAAGTTAAATATCCTCTTCAACCTACAAATAAAAAAAGTCAATCGTTAGTCATTGATACTTATTCTTAGTATTTCAATAAAAATAATAAAATTAAAAATTAGTACATTAGCCACATGCCACGCTACGGTTGAATGATATGCATCTCCAATTGTGGACTCGTTTCCATAAGCTCTGGGCAATGGTTCGTTTGTTATAAATGTTTTCTCAATATATACTTCCCAAGAGTCTTCACCAAGTAGCGTACCCCCTACTTTTGTTTAAGGGTCCTTGCTTATAATGAATCCACGTTCCACAACCACTTTTGGAAGTTCGGAAGTAATAAGGTCTACAATTTTAGGAAGTGCATTATTTGAGACCCTTTGTCGTGGTTGATGGTGCTTCTTTTTCTTCTTTGATGGTTCTTTCTACAAACAAGATGAATATGTCATCAACAATATATTTCTGGAAAAAAATCGACAGAGTTTCATTTGTTTTTAAGACATCCCAAAATTTTTAAGACTATATGCAACCAAATAAACCAACAACCCAATGTAAAGTATACATAAAATCTCCAAGAAAGCACAGATATATTGTGCCCTTTAAAATCCATTAAATTAGTAACATACCTGAATTGAAGTAGCATTCTTTTGTTCACTAACACGAGCAGTAGTCTCGGGGCAGCCAAGTGTTGAGAATTTGCAATCTACAAAAAATGAATTATTTCAGTCATGAAAACTTAAAGTCTTAAATTATGATTTTAAAAAGTAATTATCTAATTACCTGTTGAGATGGAGATAAATGGTGATTTGATTGTGGTACCATTGTAGGTTGAAATTGGTTGGTTTCTTGTAATTGTTGCTCGGGTTACAAAATGGACCTATATGATGGTATGTTTTGCTCATTGGAGGATTAAGGAACCTATTAGTAGCATGATTTAATATTTAACATACAGTTATGTATATATACACGATAATTAAGCACAATGGATAAACGTGTGTACTTATTAACCTGTTTGGATACAACGGAAGGGAAAGTCATCATGTGTGTGCGTATCAACTCAAACTGAGCCTCTAAATGATCAAATTTATCTTGAAATTCAGATCGAATCTCAGATCGTAGTCGCTCATACTCTTTTTCATTAACCTTCGACCTCTTAGTTCCATGCACATCAGTTGGAGATGGTCCATGCCCATAAGCTCGACAATGACCGTGTTTATCAAGTCCCAGGACTTCATAAAATATCTCGTCTTTACGACTGACGGAGTCATTAATATCTGACGAAAGTTTATCTACTTTTTGCCTCATTTTTGACTGAAATGAAACAATTCTTATTATATAAAACAAAAATTATAATCATTCATTGACAAAACCAAAACAGAATAAAGATCCTAATATCTCCCCACTGCTAATTTTAAATGCTTCACATATTAATTTCATGCATGATTTTAACTTTCATAAATAATAAACTTATTTAATTGTTAATTTAATACTCATCTGCTAATTTTTGTACCATTACTTCAGCGGAATCCTTATCGATGGCTGAGCCATCGCTGCTCTCGTGTGTTTTGATGTAAACATCAACCAGCGAAACCTTTTTCCCTTGATCAGCCTCCATCTGCCTAAACCCATTGATTCGTAAGTCGTTACATAAATAAGTTTGATAACATAAAATAATATTGACAATCAAAATCTTTTATAAAACACCTTATGAGCAACATTCGCATGACTCTTTCTTCCGGAAGTATGTGGTGTTCTTTGCTTCTTACGAGTTCGATGATTTCTTCGACTCGTTTTCTGTTACAAAAATATATGTTTAACTTGAATTTATAAAACTTTACTGCTAGTAATACATTCATACCCTTGCCTCACGAGTTCCTCAATACTTAACAAGTTGCGACCACTGCTCTAGCTTTACTCTAGGTGGACAATGTTTCAATCTCTCTTCGTCGGTATCAAAGGCACGATAATGTTTCTTCACCTCTGCTTTCCAATTATTCCATATCTTTCCAACCTTCTTCATGCACATTTTTTTGAATTCATCACTGGAATCAGTGTTCTCCTATATAATTACAATGTATAGAAAAACAAGTCATCTACTACACATATCATTTTAGATTACATAATTATCTTTGTAAAGAATTCAAATTTTTAATTCATTTGCCACAAATCATGGTACCATTTGATTTTACCTTCACCTCTCGCCAAACATGTTCCTTGTATGGGTATAAGTCCTTGCATCGCCAATCTTTGAAAGCCAAAGGTAACTTGTTCAACATTGATATAATATTAAATTAGTAACATATAGTATTGAAAAGAGTATTCTAAAAAGAGTTGTGTTATACAAAAATTTACAAAACAAAGTTTACATATTTCCATCATGAACTAAAATGCCTAAATGGGTAGATAGTCTATCCGTGGTATCTCCAACTGGCTGATAGAAATCGTTGAAGTGAAGCTCTAAGCGTTTTCCCGTACCCCATAATTCACCCAACTTCGCAATACCTCTACGTTTAGTGGCATATTGTGCTGAAGATGAACCATAAAAATTGAAAATATAGGTTAACTTCAATCTACACAGTTAATTAAGCACATATAAATCAAATAACTTTGAGTACCTTCTTCATGTGAATGGTAGTATTGGTTATGTAAAGGCTCACTCTGCATCGAGCTACTATCACTTTCACGGTCACTTGAGTTTTATCATTCAGTCGAGCTAGAATCTGAAAGGGAATGAGAACTGGGCTGAGATTGCGGTTGAAATGGTGGTTGGAGATTGGATTGCGAGTGCAAAAGAGACTGTGAGCGGGAATGTGCCCGTGAGAGGGATTTAATCTGCCGCTGCGATGTCATAGAAACCTACAATAATAATAATTCACCACTTAGTTTACAGGAGTAGTGTTTATCCAAGCCAAGATGTTCTAAAATTATGAGGTATAAAGCCCTTTTCTAATTTCATGGGTAAGCAATAAAATAATAGATATATCTATGTGTGCGCGCGCTTTCACATATGTGAATTGGTTCTTACAAGAGTGAATTGAATTGTGAAATCAAAAGGTCAATACATAATTGAAATCATATGATGGTTGTAATACCATTGTCAAAATAAAACTCGGTAAAAAAAAATAACTATAAAGAAGGCTGCACAGTTCAGAAAAGAAGGCGACAAACGACTAAAACTTGATGATCCTGAGGTCCTTAAACACTGCATACGACTAAAACTTGAGACTTGCAAATAATAAAAAGAATACCAAAAAAATCCAGAGTAAAAAACCTGGAGCTATTTGATAGAACCTATGTGATAATATAATTTGTTGGTCAATGAAATATATATTTAACTTTGAAATTGTGTCTTTGTTCGTTTTACCTTAAAGTTTGAAATTGCGAAACAACGATGAATTGAGGCTATAGATAACGCGTAAGATTACATGACAATATCATCCACTATTGGCCTCTATTGAGTTATGCCATATTAGATATTCTCTCTAGCCAATAAAAACTGGTACACTATGTATTCAACTTGAATAATGTGTCTAAATAAAGGCAGTGTAACTTTGTAACATATTTTATATGATCTATATGATAATGCGAAATTCAGAAATCAAGATGGCAATGATTCAGCAGCATATTTCACGAATATACACTATGGAACTGAAGTTTTCACTCATAGACCTGCTTCTGGTGGTGCGTCCATCTCAACTTTCAGATCAAGTGAGTGAATGGAATCCCAAGTTATCAATCTTCAACTTTCTATTTATACTCTGCCTACCAAATATGCAAAATGCACTAGAGACAATTGAATTACTGGAGATATGAAGGGCATTACTTATGCGAGAGTGTGTGGATATGGAAGCACAAGCACAGTACCCCACGTCTATGAATATTATAACAGAGGATGGCAATACTGCTACTATTAATATTGAGTATCAGTGTATCCCCCATGTCTGTTCTCATTGCATCTCCTTTGGTCACTCTATCAATAAGTGCACTAAAGTTAAACGCATTTGGAAGGTGAAGACTGACCAATAAGCCAAATTGCAGACCAAATACTTTGCCTCAAAATGATCTAAAAGGTGCACTTGGCATATATTAATACAACTTTATATTTTTATCATTATTAATATTTTATTACCCTACGCATCCGTATCCTATTATTTTGATATTCTTCAATTGGAAAACTTGCACTATAACACACCATCAATCCGCAGACCGCACTTGTGTTTTATAGGATTTATCATTTAAAGAGCCCCACCTTTACTAATTGAACTAAGGCCAATATGTCTCACTTTATAAAGAAAATTACAATGATACCCTTACATTTATAGGAAAAAAATCCACATGAATTGAAGAAATGAACTCCCTGAAGAAACACAGAAAAGTAACATTCCACCAAATATTAACAGTGGAAAATAAGAAACCCCATACAACATTTTGTTATGCTTATACCAGCAGCATGGATGCACAAGTAAACCAATAAACCTAGTGAACCAAACCAACAAGACATGAACGGATTGATTTGGTTCGGTTTCCAACCCTGTCGGATTGGTTCTAGATATCCCCATACTGCCTAAAACTCTAGAAATTTGTGAACTTTGGAAAAATAGTAGATGTACATATTTAGATTCTAGACTACAGCTCGTCGGCTCAACCGAATGAAACACAAACCAAATGTCATACCCAACTCCATCTATAAAGTATGCATCATATAAAGGACAGTTATTTGGGGATTTAGAGTATAGACAACTTTCTGATGTGGGATAACTAGATCAACCTACATTGTTATTTTGCCTCACATCAAGTTAAGAACAAAAGCTTTCTGTGGCGTTCTCTATGCTGATTTTTATTGGGCGCAACACTGGCTCAGCTTCACCGAACTAAGTTTTGACTATAAAAATAATACCCACGTTAAAATTTAAATTTGGATGCTTAATCAGCGAACTAGTTATGCCTAATTTTTAAATATCATTTATAACAGTTAAAAGTTTAATGCTCTATAATTAATTTGGAGAAACTGAGAGTTGATGAGCGATGTTTTGGTTCTGGGCTTGGTTTGAAAAAAACACGAGCCCAAACCATGTGTGCCCATGGTTGGCCATCAAACCCAACCATGTGAGGGTCTCAATCACTTGTTAATATGCTAGTTTGGCACTTAATAATATACAGAATAATCTGCAAAAGATTTTGGAGTGACAAAGTGGTAGCAAGCTGGAAACTCACCCTTGCTCAAATGAGTCTAGATAGCTTTTTACACTAATCTAGGACAAGGTAGCTAGGTAGGGGATGAGCGTAGGTTTTATACCTACAAGAAGCTCAAAGAGCAATGAACTTGTCTTTTTCACATCTTAAAAAGAGGGCAAACCCACTGAATTTCTATCAGAAGAAGGAATAAGGTAGGACAAGGTAGCTAGGGAGGGGATGAGTGTTATTGATAAATCTATTACTAGAGAGATCAATAGAAAACTCACTGAATTTCCATCTAAAGAAGAAATTTTTAATGCTATAAAAAATATGGATCCTATGCTCCTCTCAATAAAATATTGACTTAATCTTTCTCCAAAACCTTTTAAATCCCAAAACATGTGGTGCTCACATAGGGATATTAAAGAAGTTATTTAGAATTCTTAGAATGGAGCAGTGAATGGGAATCCATTCAGAGTTTTCTCTCTTAAATTGCAAAGACTGAAGTATGATCTTATCAATGGAACAAAGAAACTTTAAAGGATATTTTTCAGCAGGTGCAGACTCCAGAAGATGAAGTGGTGGCTAATGAAATTTTTTTTAGACTACCCCTACTGTGGAGGATAGAGAAAAAATTTCTCGAGTCAATCTAAACTACAATGGGCTCGTAAAAGTGAGGAAGCTTATTGGCAAGAAAAGATGAAAGGATAGTGGCTTCAAGAAGGGGATTCCAATACTTCGTTCTTCCATGTTGCAATGAATTCTAGGAGTTTACAACTCCTTATTCATAAAATTAAGAATGAAAAAGGTGAGTGTCTTAAGAATATATAAGAAATTAAGGGAGAATTTATCTATCACTACGAAAATCATTTTAAAGAAGATTTTATTGAGGGGGGAGATGAGATTCTTCAAGTTATTGACAATAATGTTATTGATTCTCATGCAAACTAACTTGATGGTATACCATTGATCAACTGGCCCTAATGGATTTAATGGCTACTTCAACATAAAAAATTAGTCTAATCAAACATATCCGAAACATACCTCATCGATCTGTTAAACTATGCGACAGATCTAACCAAACTCCATCGATCTAAAGCTATGAACAAGATGATTCGGAACAATAAGCTCCATATCAACGAAACGATTAGCAAAGGAGTATTGGTTAATAAATAAGATGAAGCCATGGTCAAATCATAAATCAAAACCAATTGCAAGTGTGAGCAGCATATACTAAAAATAGTGTGTTATTGAATGAACATTTTGGTGTACTGAATGGAAATTCTCATCTACTGTATTGCTTTGCAAAACTTTCCTTGCCTTATGTTATTTAGGCTAAGGTAGCCCCTAGTCAATTGGTTTGCTTATTCAACACTTGCGAAATAGATCTGGGAGATATTCTATCAGTTGACAAATCAGTGGTATTTGAGTTTGTACCACACAGGTACGTACACACAACACAGAAGACAAAGGAAGTTACCTCAGATTAGAGAGAGCCGTAAGTGACTAAAAACTTGAGAGAGATATAGAGTTGAATTCCAAATTCAGTCAAACTGCAGAATCTATTGTTTTCACTGATCCAAATTCCTAAGACAAATACACATGGAGAAAAAGTCTAATAAGAAAGAATAAACAACTTATAGAAATTCAGTTCAAATCATTTTTAATTAAAAATAAGTGGTATGCTTAGACTAGTTGGCATATTTTAATGACCAAATGATAATTAAAATATAACTGTTTGATGAGAGTCTTCGATAAATTAAGATATCGAAGGTGTATTAAATCACCAATTGAATTTAATAGATCATTTTTGCAATAACCACTTAAATGTAACACTCGTAAGCACCATAGCTTCGGTAACAATTCATGGACAACCTTATTGCTCTAGTGGAATTCTTCCCGATATCTCGAATTATAAACTGGTAGCGTAAAAAAAGTTCTCAAACTCCAAGCCTTAGAAAAGGACTTAAATTTATTAAAGGTTCCATTCTTTAGGCAGATGGACGATGAGTGACGAGCCTTTTTAGAAATTATTTATTTCTCATTACTGATCATCTTATCATCCATCCTAAAGAATATTTGACCAGGGACAAATTGAGCTAAGTCATTCATGAGGTTGTGCACGATAAATTGCGATTGATCACCACTTGAATGTTGAAAAAAGGACCTTGATAATAACTCATTGAAATATTGAAAACCTATCTCCTCCATTTTCTCATTTTCCTCTGCTTGTCGCAAAAAGCCTTCTACCATCCATAATAAAACTAGTTCAAACTTGTGAAACTGATAGTCCTTGGGAAATATTAAGTAGTATGTAAACAACCACTTTATATGGGGTGGCAAATGATGATAACTCAATCTTAAAGCGGGAAGAAAATCACTCATCTCTGCAGGTAATTCCCAGAACTTGCTATTGAGTACATTTTCCCACCCCCAAACTAAACAACAACGTAACCCACCCACATCTCCACCGCTCAACCTCAACGCCATCAACACAAAACACCATTTCAAACTCCGCGTAACATAAGAGAAACATAACATATATATTTACATTTTGCCTTAAAAATTAGGATGACTTACTGAAATAATAACATATGAGATAATTTGATAAGAGTTCCCTCGATAATGGTATTCAAAAATACATATCTCAAGTTCATTGAACATAAACACAAAACATAAACAAACATACCAAATATATGTTGAAGCGGGTATCAGTCAACTAAGAAAAAAAATACCTTTATAAATTGATAACCACCAATGCCAAAGCTGTCAAATGCCCTATTGCACCAACAAGCACTAAAATTTTGGGTCTAGAAGGAACTTTCTAACTGCAATTTGAACAACACCCATTGAATATGTGAGTGAAAATCCTATTATATACCATAACATCACACATTGACTAAGGCCTATACAGTAATAGATGTAATCATCAATAAAAGGCAAGAAATATAAAATGCAGTCATTCATTAATCATCAATAAATACATAAATAAAACTAAATACAAAAAGAACTTGACTCTCCATCATTATTTATCCATTCATACATATGACGTGAAACAAATAAAATGCATTCAGTCATTAGCCATTTTTAAAATATTAAACTAAGAAAAGAATGTCAAATTTCGTGAACATCGAAGCATCCTTATAAATAAAACCATTCATAATTGAAAAATTCATGTCAATTGCCATATTCAGCCATGTCAGTATCATAATCATCACTTTCAATATCATAATCATCACTAGTCTCCTCATTTTCATCACTTTCATTTATATCACTCTCATTATCTTTTTCGTCTGCCTCTGAATCATCTTCACAAGTCTCTGTCTCATAAACATCCTCATCACTACAATCCTCATCAATATCAACACGGATATCATCACCGCCATATATATCAACTATATTGTCAATAGTTATTCCCTCCACATCATCCCTAACCCATGTAATATCCCCATCATGGTTGATTAGAGTGTCATCCAGTTGTTGGATGTTGTACGGCTCAAGTTCTGCATCTATTGTGTCACCTCCATAAGTATCTTTACCATACATGTCATACAAATCTCTCGGTGTCATCTTCACGACAACTTGACAATCTTCTTCAATCGGGTCTCGCACATACCAAATTTGTTTGGCCTGAGATGCTAACATAAATGGTTCATTTGACAGTCGATTATACTTGTATAGTGAATGTTTGAAGTTCACTAATGTGAACTCAAAATCATCCTTTGTCATCCCCGAATGAGTATCAACCCAATCACACATGAATAGCACAAACTTGAAATCATTTTAATACCGCAATTTAAATATATCGGTTAATACTCCATAATATGTTACATCCCCCGAAACAGGTTGTTTGTCCTTTGCACTTGCAAAACTTTCGGTGGTGGCATCAAGCATAACTCCACTATTCTGAGTATTCAATCTTCTCTCACGCTGATTTGTACAAAACCTAAACCCATTTACAATATATCCCGTGTATCTCCTAGCTCATTGGGAGGGGCCTAAAGCCAAAATTGTAACTTCCTTTAACACCTCGCCCTCGTTTAGATTTCGTACCTAAATTTTTTCATACGATTGAATAATAAAAATTAGATGTGTAAAAATTTAATGTGTTATTAACATATTAAAATGTGTTTACATATAAATACAAAAGATGACTTACATGATCCCCAAACCATTTGTGAAACGTTTCGTTGTGAATGCGGTTAATTTGGTAGTGTCCCACACAAGGTCTCTCCTGTTTTAGCATTGTTATATGTTTCTTGTAAAACATGTATCTATAAATTGAATAGCGTAAAGTGATATGTAATTACATAAAGTTTAAAATTCATTCAAATGTTATCTTACTCGTGAAAAGGCTGCACCGCGGCGGAGTCAAATAACACGTATCGATGTGCTTGTGAAAATGAAGTGTCATCAAGCATAAATGCTACTCCTTTACCTAATGTACGACCTATTGAACTTGTGTTGTCATCAGCTTCATCATATCGTAAAGGTCGATTTAACTTACTCTTAACATCACCCAGGTACCTCGCACAAAATGTCGTACATTCCTCTGCTTGGTATCCTTCAGCAGTTGAACCTTCTGGACGAATTTGGTTATGAACATATTTTTTTAGTGTGAATAAAAACCTGTTCGTCATTGTAAAAAAATTAAAGTAGCATTAATATGCATTAATTTAGGTGACACAAACATAATGCACGCACGAAACGTACCTCTCGATGGGATACATCCATCGAAACTGTACTGGTCCAGCAATCATTGCTTCCTCGGCTAAATGGATTGTCAAATGCTCCATAACATCGAAAAACATTGGGGGGAAGATTTTCTCAAGATGACAGAGTGTAATAGCAACACGATCTTGCAAATATTCATAGTCTTTGAAGGTCATTGTCTTTGAACAGAGCTGCCGATAGATATTACATAATTCAATCAAAGACCTTGCTACATTCGTAGGCAATGATTTTCGTAGTACTAGCGGGAGTAGTTGTTACATTATAATATGATTATCATGACTCTTAAGTCCAAAAATATTTCGGTCTTTAATGTTTACACGCCGTGAAATATTAGATGCATAACCATCTGGGACTTTGATATTCTTTAAAACCTTACAAAATATGTCTTTATCACTTTTACTCATTGTGAAGCATGCTGGTGGTAAATATACTTTGCTATCTGACAAGATTTTAGGGTGCAATGCTTTTCGAATACCCATGTTCTCAAGGTCTCGACGAGCCTTTATATTATCTTTTGATTTTCCATTAACATTTAACAATGTCCAAATTATGTTATCTCACACATTTTTCTCTACATGCATAACATCAAGATTGTGACGAATCAAGTGATCCTTCCAGTACGGAAACTAAAAGAATATGCTCTCTTTCTTCCAATTTAGAGAACTATCATAATTCCCTTCACCATCGATACTCGTTTTTCTCTTCTTCGTCGCCGATGAGCGACTCTTCTCCTTATTTCTTTCCATTGCCTATAATTGCTCCAAGATATCATCCACGGATATTTGAGTTGGCTTCACTTCTCTTTCAACTTTCGCATTAAAAGCAACGGTATCATTTCTGAATTTATGGTTGTGATCCAACCACTGACGATGGACCATATAGAAAAATTTCTTCCCATTCTTTAACCACTGTGAACGAGTGTTCTTGTTGCAATAAGGACAAGCCAATCTCCCTTTTGTACTCCAACCTGACAAGTTTGCATACGCAGGAAAGTCATTAATTATCCACATTAATGTTGCACGCATACAAAACATTTTTCAGTCGATGCATCGTACGTAAGTATGCCATCATTCCACAATTCCTTCAAGTCGTCGATGAGAGGCTGCAAGTAAACATCAATTTTATTTCCTGGACTGCGTGGACCATCAATAAATGTAGACAGTATAAGATAAGGTTATTTCATACATAGCCATGGAGGCAAGTTGTATATCATAAAAACAACGGGCCACGTGCTATGATAAATGCTCATTGTTTTAAAAGGATTGAAGCCATTGGCTGCTAGTCCGAGCCTAATATTGTGCGAGTCACTGCAAAAATTTGGATTTTATTTATCGAAGGTTTTTCATGCTTTAGAATCAGCGGGGTGCCTTAATATGCCGTCGTCATCACGTTCCTCTGCATTCCATCTCATGAGGGAGGATGTTTTCAATGACAAAAATAATCTTTGAAGCCTTAGTTTCAGTGGAAAGTACCTAACAACCTTTGCTGGAATTTTTTGATCCTTAGCTTCTTCATCATCAGACTCACTCGAAAATTGCTTCCATCTTGATGTATGGCATACTATGCAATCCTTACGATCTTTGTTATCTTTCCAATACAATATACAATCATTCGGACATGCATGAATTTTTTGAGAATCAAACCTCAAATCATTAACTAACTTTCTTACTTGAGAGTATGAACCTGGAAATTTCACACCCTCCAGAAGTGCCTCTTTTAAGAATTGAAGCAATACTGTAAACGACGTGTGGATCCACTTATAAAGTGTTTTCATATGAAAGAGATGAACAATAAATGAAAGTGATGGAAAGATTTGCAACCAGGGTATAACTCACGCTCCCCATCTTTTAACAACTTGAAAAATGTTGATGCATTTCCATCCATCCCATCCTAGTCTTCATACGGGTCGTTACATCACATACCCTCTTCACTTCGATTTTCGAATATATCATGTAGTAGTCCACACATATCATCTCTTGTATTCGAGGCATGCACTTCATTCGCTCCACTAGTTCCCATTGTGTATGGAGCACCTTTTACGTGATAAATCCACCGAGTGTAATTCTTAACAAACCCATGTATGATGAGATGCTCATAAACAACTTCTCTTTTATGGCTAATGGTATTTCGACATTTCTTACACGGGCACTTGATCACTAGCTCGGGGTATTTATTGGCAAATGCAAAATCAAGAAACCCATTAACTCCTTTAATATAAGGCTGAGAAACTCTTGACAATTCCATCCAACTCTTATCGCTATCCATTTGTAAAGATTGTTGATTACCTCACACTATCATAAAATTTTTGTTATATTCATTAGGAAAAATTCATTAAAAAAATACAATAAATAAACAAAATGTTAAACCATAAATTATTAATATACTCCTTCAAAACTATGTAAATTTACAAATAGTAAGACTTTAATTATAACACCATTTGGATATGGCCTAATATGAAAACTACCAATATTTAGTGATATAAAATGAAGAAATTTAGATGTATATAACCCCCTATTGTACAGGACCGCATCGATTTAGATGATTAAAATAATACTAATCAATTAAAACAAGGGTGTAAGAGTTACACAAAGATGATATCATAGGGAGTGATTTAGATTTACGTTTAACTGGACTTTTTTAACCAATTGAAATAAATGAAAGAGTGAAAAAAATTGGTAGTTACCAAAAACAAATGAACAACTAAATATGCTAGGTCGTGGATAAATCATATCTTGTATATAATTCATTTAATTATATAAATAGAAGCAAAAAAATAGTAACGAGTAAGAAACAAGACCACTGTAAACAATAATATTAATATAAAAATGAATTCAATTTTCCTACAAATTTTGTACTTTGACATTCTCAAGATTCAAAGCAACAATTCTAAATATTTGATAAAAAAATATAAAAATTCCATAAAGTCGTCATTAAAAATAAGTACAAATTTCACCAAACTTGAACCAAAACAGTAGTGAATTGTCTAATTTTGATTGATAAGAAAAAAATTAAAAAACGAATTGAATGATATTCAAGCCATTTACCCAAAAACAAATCTAAAATAAGCCACCAAAGGTTCAAACTAGGGGTGTCAATTTTAGAAACGACACGGAATGCCCCAAAATTGACACGATGTTTCGTGTTCGAGTCGTGTTTTTTTGACACGAAGTCATGTCGTGTCGTGTCGTGTTGTGTCTTAATTATGAGTTGTGTCATGTCGTGTTATCGTGTTATATAGGCGTGAAATTTAAGAAATTCTGGTTTTCGTGTCATGTCGTGTCGTGCGGTGTTATTTTTTATTCGGGTCGTGTTAGTGTCAACTAAAAAAACACGAATTCGTGTCGTGTTCGTGTCCGAAAAAACCTTATCGTGTCGGCCCGAAACACGACCCATTTTTGAATTGCCACCCCTAGTTCAAATACAAATACACTCAAACAATAGCAATTATTTATCAGGAGATTATATCTAAGCATATGAGATATATAGATTGATTTGAAACTACCCAAATGCAATTCTTTACAAACTAAACAAAAAATCAATAGAAAACTCACAAAAAAAATCTCTAGCTCACACACATATCAATTAAATAATGGTGTATAAAAAAATCTCAAGCTCACACACATATCAATTAATTTGTGTTTTGGATTCATGGTATATATATCTGGCATCAACACAGTTTAATGTTTAAATAATAAAAAATAACAGTATAATCAAAACCAATTGTAGTGAACAAAATAGATTAAAAAAAAAGAACAACAATGATCCAAGAACAGGTCCGACAGATCCAAGATGGGTTTTGATATATCTATACAAAAAAATTTACCAAAAAAAAACGCAGCTAACCTAACAAGAACAAGTCCGAGTCAGGTCTTTGATATACCGAAACAAAAAAATATACCGAAAAACAAGAAAAACACAACTTACCTACCAGAACAGGTTCGAGTCTTCAAAGAACAAAGAACAATGGTAGAGATTCATAACTTGGAACGTGGGTATTTTTGGGAAGGATTGAGGATTATTAGGTCAAACTAATTGAGGGGAGCGAGTTTTGAGAAGGATTAGAGTTGGTGGAGATTCGTCCGGAGGAAGAGGTGTGATTGGAGAGATTGTTATAGGTTTTAGCTTGGAACGTCGGTGTGTTTTTTTTAACAAAATACAAACACCCGCCAAAAACTAAAAAGTGGCATTTTTTTCCTCTAATTTTAGTGGCATTTATTATGAAATGCCTACAAAATACCACATTTATTCCAACATTAATTAAAAAATGCTCTATTTATGCGGCACATCAATATAAATGCTATGAATTTTCAATATTTAAAAATAAATGCTGGTAAAAAGAAAATTCTCAGCATTTTTAAATAATACCGAGAAAAAAATGGCGGAAAAAAATAATTTTCTTGTAGTGAATATAAATTGCTTGAGGATGGTATGTCCTTAGGAAATTCTCTAAACATAGGCTTTATGGAATTTTGTGGTTGAACCTTATTCCTAGGGAATACAGTTTGAAAGACAGAATCACTCTTCCTAATCGGGGGGCAGACATATTTAGTCTTAGGTGGACTTTCACACTTAGAGAAACTAGACTCTCCAACATCAAACTTGGATTATTTTTCATCAAACTCATTTTTTAGAGAATGAATGTTTGGAAAATTTTCTACATGTCTTTTACCTCCTGACACAAACTTAATTGGTTCAAAGTTTTTAGTTTAAATCTTCAAATTGAGCAAAATCCTATTCCAGTTCGATCATCAGAATTGGTTTTAGAATCAGCAACAAATCCATCAAAACAGTTTGAATTATTTTCAAATTTAGCAAATTTTTTGAAAACTGTTGCTGTCTTTTCTTTAAATTGTTCCAATTCTAATAATGTCCCTTTATATTTTTTCTCCAGAGTTTCATTTTCTTCAATCAAATTCTTCAATTTTTGATCAAATATTTTGACTTAATTTTCATGAGTTAGACATTGGGTAGTATACTCTTCAGCGTTAAGTTTAACCATCACACTTAGATCTTCTAATTTCTTAGTGAGACCTTTCACTATATTATCTAGTTTAGTGCTTTTCTTGAGGGTTTTTGCATAAAGTGTGCGAATGTGAGAGAGATCTTCAGTGTTCGAATCACTAAGTGCAGTGTGTGAAGTGACCCCTAAGGATTCAATTCTTGAACTCACGCACCCATTGACATCGTCATTATCGCATTCCCTTTGACTCACACACCCCGTGGTAGAACTAGCAATATTCTCAGAAATTAAAGCATCTAAACTAGTAGCAGCATGATTCATAACAACAGAAGTAGAGTTACTAGCATTATTCTCACACTCAGGCATAGGCATATCATCATTATATATTATCTTGGCAAAGAAAGACACGCGAGGATCAAAATCATCAGAAGATTCAGGTTCATCATTTTCAGAGTCACTTGAATCATCCCATGTTTTGCAAATATTGGCCCTAGTATGTTTATTAGCAGTGTTCAGTTTCACTCTACAGTATTGTGATATATGTCCTAATTTTCCACATCTAAAGCATTCAACGTTCTTAAAGTCTTTGTTGGGTCTCATGTCCTTGTAATGTTTATCTCGACCTTTCTCATGAGGTTTGTGGTTAGACTGAGTTGGATAATTTGGCTTGCCATGTCTGTTTGCCAATTTATTTCTAAATTTGATAATTTTCATAAATTGTTTTGACATTAAGGCAATTTGATTATCCAAACTATCTATATCACATTCCTCATCAGAATCATCAGTGGGAATAGTAAACGCAGGTTTTATCAACTTTGTGTAAAATCTCAAGTTGGAACTAGTCTGTTTCCTATGGGACTGGGTCATTTGTTTCTTAAATTCTAATTCCATTTCCACAGTTCGTAGTTTACTACTGATTAATTCAGGGGTGATATTTTGATCACACACTTCCTCAATAGCATATCTTTTATTGTCAAATTTCTATGTTAATGATCTGAGAATTTTAGATACAATTTCATGTCTGTCATAAGTTATCCCATTAGCATGCAGTTTGGTCACAATGTCAGTCAATTTCATGTAAAAGTCATCACAGGTTTTAGAATCTAACATAATTAGGGAGTTATACTGCTGAACAAGCATTTGAGTTTTAGCAGCCTTAACTCTAGTGTTACCTTCATGTGCAGTGATCAGTGTATCCCAAGCGTCCTTAGAAGTGGCACAAGATGAGATCCTTTTGAACTCATGTTCATTTATGGACATAAAGATGGCATTCTTGCCTTTGTTATTGTTTCAAGAAGTTTTCTTCTCTTCTTGTGTGAATTCACTTAATGTTTTCTTAATCCTCTCATTACTTCCTTCAGTGGCTGGTTTAGTAGGATAAGTGTATCCATTTTCTATAATATCCCAGACATCATCTCCCAAGGTTCCTTGTATGAAGGCAACAATTCTTACCTTCCAGTAAGAAAAGTTGTTTCCATCAAAGAATGGGGGTCTGGTCAAGTTACCAAATCTTTCATTTTTCTCGTCCATTGTTTTGATTTTAAAAAAACAATTTCAGAAACACAAGATCTTTAAAAAAATTCCAAATCTCTGATACCAATTGAAAAATTGTTACTAAAGCCGTTTAATACAAGATTAAACTATTTAAGTAACTCCGAACTGTTTTTTTGAAGAAAATTTTTTCTTTAAACCAAATCCGTTTTAATCACAAGATGTGTTTAATAAATCATGCACGAGATCAGTTCAATATTTGTAACAAGTTTTGAAAAACAAAACTAAAACAGTTTAAATCAGCACACCACCAAGAATGAGATGAGGAGATGTATAAAGATTATTGACAAGAGATTTTTAACGTGGTAAAACCTCACCCAACTGAGGTAAAAAGAACAATCCACTAAAACAAAATATAACAGTTACAAACTATATAACACACATGCACACAAATCAGTCCTATACAAGTTTAGGAATGTGCCCACTGGTGTCCTTCTAACTTTTCTGCAGTTCTGATTACTAATGTGGTTCTCCCAGTTTTCTAACTTCCACTTTGTTCCAGTCTTTATGTCGACTCTTGTTTCAAGATCTTATTACCAACACTTTCAGTGTTGTAGTGTGTAAGTGTTTGTGATGGTGATCTAACACATGCATGCACACACTCATGCTTATTTTTACAAACAGTCCTAACAAATTACAAATCATATCTATATGCTCTGATTTTCAGTTTCTCTCTTCTTAATAAACTTGAACCTTATTTGACCTTTAAAATAAACCCAGAATCCATGGCTATCTTGCTTAGAAGACGTATCAAGATCTTAATCAATTTCAGAGTTTTGAAAATGCTTTTGAAATTGAAAATCGCCAAGTGTGATTCCAACTAGGTCAAAGGTCTTGTTTCCAAAGAACTAGAAACAGAAAAAGATTTTGTTGATTTTGAAGAAGAAAACATTTACAGAAAATAATCAACAAAGGATTTCTCAAGGAGAGAAACTATAAATGCAGATCTAGGTGTAATATAACCTAAAATGACTAGATCTATGGTTTCTATGAAACAAAAATGCAGATCTAATCCTAATGTTTAAGTTGGACACAAGATCTCAAAACGAAGAGGTTACAACCAGAAACAGCTTTCAAACCAACACTCAAAAACTCTCAAACACTCAAGGTTGTGTTTGGAATGAATTTTTTTTTTATGGAAAGGTTAGGGTTTGATAAAGTGTTTGGACGAATTAGGGTTAAGGTTTCTAACTCTGAAATTTCTCTCTTTCTCTCTTCTCTCTCTAAATGACGAAGTCTCAAAAGCTTCTGAAAGGCTGAGGGTTAGCCTCCTTATATACAGGGCTAAGAAGGATCGAGAAGGGGGTTCGAAATCAAGGGTTAAGATTAAGTCTTGCAACATTGACTTCCATCCAATGGTTAAAGGTAAGCGTTTGGTTAAGAGGCTTCTGATTGGAAGAAAGAGGTTTTACAGGGATTGTAACAAGGACACATGCAGAGCGTTGATAGCTTTAATCCAAGGGCTGATAATAAATGCGGGTTTTCTCTCTTAAAAGAAACACAACTTCAGCTAATAAGAAGGCAACATGTGTAAGGCAAACAACGGCTAACAAACGCGCATCCTAAACTTAATTACACAAGTACCCTGATGTCTCCAGCGCTTTCGGATCCTACCCAAGTGAACATTTTAGGGATAAAACCAATAATCAAAATTTATATAATGACCCCAAAACTTTTTAATTCCAATTTTAATTAAGAAAAAATTGTTTTAAAATGATTAAAAATTAAAAAAAATATTTTTAAAGGAAATTAACACACACAACACACATCCAATCAATATAGCAATATGTGTGAGCAATGTATGCAGTCCTACAGTGTGTGAGTGTTTGTGATTATACATTGATCAATCAAATAAGAGGAATGAAGTGTTTTGAAGTGACTGAGGCTCTTTGGTATCTAGGGTAGGGACTTAATTTTATCTCTATTTCCAAACTAGATGAGCACTTATACAATGTAGTCTCAAATGATTCAAGAGTATAAGGTGCTTCAGAGAAGGCACAGAAGGGGCCCTCAAGGCCTGTGTTTTCTTCCTTTCCTCTTCTCTTCTTCTCTCTTTCTCTTTCTCTCTCTCTCTCTCTCTCTCTCTCTCTCTCTCTCTCTCTCTCTCTATCTATCTATCTATCTCTCTCGTCTCTTTTCCCCTTCCTCCTTTTTTCTCCTCTCCACCTCACTTTCCTTACTTTTAGCTCCCAAATTGGAACTTCCATCGATAGGAGTGCCCCCTCAGTCCTCTTCAAGGACTTCATACAATCCGAAAGCAAGTCCTGATCATCATCTGGTAAAAATAAACAACATCTCTTGGGTTAATCCATACCCTCTTCCTTGTTGTCTTCCTCTTCACGTTCTCCTTCAGACTCCTCTTCTTCGTCTTCGTCTTCTTCTCCTTCCTCTCCCTCCATTTCCTCTCTTTCTCCTCCTCCTTCTTCTTCTTCTTCTTCTTCTTCTTCTTCTTCTTCTTCTTCTTCTTCTTCTTCTTCTTCTTCTTCTTCTTCTTCTTCTAACTCAATGGGCTCAGATGAACCACAAACCTCCTCCTCTGGAGGTTCCGAATTTGGATCCTATCCACCGACTGAGTAATAAAGCTGCTATTGGTGTTCTTGTATTCTAGTAAATAGGCTGCCGAGTGAGGATGCTCACTGTCAGAAAGCCTATCCCTAACCTTCCAAGACTTTAAGATATCCGCAACCTTGAGATCGCTAGGAGTAGGTTCTCGTTTCCTATCACGAGCTATTAAACATACAGAGAAGATGAAATAAATAAAAACAGACAGAGGAACAATAGGTACAGAATGCAGTAAGATAGTGTCAATAACCTATATATTCCTCCCCAAAGGTAGGTATCCAAGGTCCCCTGTACCTTACACCCTCAGGTTAGGGAGGATATTAACAATTCCTAGCAATAAAACCTTGGACCCAGTATTCCTTATGGAAATTGGGTAGGTTCACAACCAAGACCCTATCAGCACTTCTTGTCTTCAAGTATAAGATACCTTCACTGGTACGCGACCAGACATTACAGTAGCTTATTTCAACAAGTCCTAAGTTGGTCCCATACAATACATTTATCCCATGGACCCCATTTATAGTTTTCTAAGCATCTGGGGAACACTGAGCGGGGATAACATTGAAATACTTGAAGAACCTCAGAAAAAGAGGATTGGGGGGGGGGGGGATGTCAAACCCCCTATGTGATCAGGAGAGTATGAATCCAATATCCGTCTTCTATAAAACAAACATCTCTAGGGATGAGAGCATATTCAATATCTGCCCAATCAGGAATACCGTAACATTTCTTAAATTCTTCTATCATTTTACTAGCTAATAGAGCCATGGAAAAAGAAAAAAACTTTGAATAAGAGATAGTCAGAAGAACTTACAAGTAATAATGACTCAAGAAAGCTCTGGATTTGAAGTAAATAAAAAGAAAATAACCATAGAGATGAATTTTGCATGCAAAAATGCCCAGAAATAGTGAACTAACAGTTGATTAGCACACAAACACAGTTTGAAAATTTTCAAATGATGAGTTACATTTTCCTAGGAATATCTCAACGTTTCATTTCCCTCCTCGAGACAAGCATACCCTCAGTGATCCTCTTTAATTATAAACATGCCATGCCAATTTTCATGCTGCTCCAAGCCTTGGGCCTTGGACATATTTAAAATCTATTGGCCCAACTTACCAGTCCAAAGATTTTAGGGGAAATTATGGGGGCATATTAAGAGCCCAATCACTTAGCCGACCAGCCCAACACACAAGACGGGCTTCTCGACCCAACTTAAAGATAATTGTTAGTTTATTATTGCAATTAACATATGCCTAAATGCATGGGATAGGCTCGAATCAGTTACCAATAATCTCGGGGAGATATTCAGGGACACTTACGTGCTATCTATCAAGATGGTTAAGTTACCTATAGAATTCAATGACTTATTTCTCACTTTTATAAATTGTAAACCCTGATCCAAGTAAAAGGGATGTAATGTCAAGCTTTGATAGACACTATAATAAAACAGTAACCTCTCCGTGGATATAGTCAAGTTGCCAAACCACGTATATCATTATTGTGTGTGATTTTACATTCTGTTCTTTGTGATTGTTTTTTGGATCTTTATTGTGATAATAATTGTGCTCACATATACAATAAAGCATTTTCTTATTATTGTCTTACTTCCCAAATGGTTGGGTAATTTGTATTTACAAATCTGGCATTTTTTTTTTCTAATGTGAATGTGACCATTATTATCTCTTAAATGGCATGATCCACTTTTGAATGCCCAATAAATTTGAAATGTCCCTTCCCACTTTTGGGACCACTTTCCATAGGTTGGATCTTTTGATCCTAGAGGTAAAATGGTTTTCCAAACTAAGCCCCCTTTATTAAAAGTCCCCTTCTTCACTTTCTTGTTATAGTTGTCAGTTATTTTCTTCATTTAGACCAATATATTGTTTGAGGATTTGACCCTATCTTCATTAATGTTTTCAATATCTATGAACATATCTTGGTCATAACCTTCCACTATCAATTCTTTTTTCCCACCACTCTTAATGATTTTAAACAGGATCATTCCCATATGTTAAGGCATATGGAGTTACTCATATCTTTTACCTCTTCAGGAACCTATAACCCCATAATACTTTTGGCAGCAAACTATGTAAATCCTTTGGATTTTTCTTAATCACTCTATTACATTTGTTCTTGATTACTTCATTAGTAATCATTGTTTGATCATTTAATTGAACATAATAAGGTGTTTCTTTTGCCAAAGTTATTCATAACCTTGAAGTGAATTCTAACACCATTTCTAACTCAAAGATGCTTGATTTATCTTAGGTCATGGTTTATGGTATCCTGAACCAATATCTTGTAAGAAATCTACCAACATATTTTGGGTAACTAGTTTCAAAGCTATTACCTCTACTCATTTAGTAAAATAATATGTTGTAACTAGTACAAAACTGTGTATCTTGTAACATAAAGGATAGATTTTGCCTCTAACAGTAATGTCCCATCCTCTAAATGGACAAGGCTTCACTACATATTCTAGATCAATAGCAGACACATGTTTTAAAGGACCATGATGTGGAACTTTTGACATATTTTTGCAAAATCAATGCAATTTTTTAAGATGGAAGGCCAATAAAAACCATGTCTCCTTAATAGTTATGTTATCTTTTTTCTAAATTCATGAGCCACACAAATGCCTTCATGGACTTGTGCAATCACTATTAAGCCACCTCTTTGCCTAGTCACTCAAGAATCATTCCATCGGCTCCTCTTTAAAATAATTTCCCAACATACTTAACATAACCGGTTGCTCTTAATCTGACAACCCTATTACTTTTGATATTTGGGCTAGTTAGATATTCAATTATTGGTTTTTTCTAATATTACCAAATATCAATAGTTTCAATCTCAACCTAAGGCCATTTGTTATGTAATAAAGGAAGAAATTCATCAATGGAGTTAAGGTTTAATTTTGCTCCGCAATTATTATCATGCTTAAAACCAGAAGCCTTTTTAGCTAATTAATTGGCCTCTTCATTCAGAAATTTGGGACTATAATTTAATGTAACCTCATCAAATTTGGATAGTAACTTTAATGTTACTTGGTTATACAGATCTAAGACATCATGGACACATTTGTATTCACTAGTTAATTGTCTTATGAACGATTGGAATCTCCATAGATTTCTATTACTAAAGCATTGTAACTTCGAAGGATTTTCAAGCCTATTATAACAACCTCATATTCCAATTGATTGTTCGAACGTGTTTTTTATTTCAATATATCTCCATGTTTCATTTTAATATGTTCATGGGATTTGATAACTACCCCTATTATTAACATAATTTTGGTGAACCATCGAACCATATATTCCATGAGCTTAGAGATATATATCCTATTTTATATTCTCTCGCTCATCATCACATGGATGATCTTCCAGAAAGTAAGTCAAAGATTGGCTTTTTTATTATTTTTTGAGGTACATAATGTAAGCAAAAAATCATATAAACTTAACACCCCGTCAAGTTAATTTTATTGCGAAAAATAGGTTTGGTCAACATGTATTTGATTAAATCAAACTTCGAAATAACATAGACTTTTATAGGAAATAAGTAATATCTTAGCTTCATAATAGCAAAATACCAAGTCAAAAATAGTTTTTCCATCATAGAATATCCACATTCATGATTATTAAGAAATCTGCTAAGACAATATTCATCTTATTCATTGTGGTTCAAACAATCTTAAGCCAATAGAATCCCAATTGATGCATCATAGGTTAAAACATATAACTTTGGTCGATTGTCTATCCTTGGAGGAGCCAAAATAGGTGGCTTGACCAAGTATTTATTGTGTGTCTAGAAATCTAGCTCATGCTCTTCCTTCTAATCCAGCTCATCTTGATTCTTTAACTTCAAAAGAGGAGAAAACACTTTAGTTTTTCCTACAACATTAGTTATAAATCTACGAAGGAAATTAAATTGACCTAAAAAATTTCCAATTCTTTCTTATTTTAGGAGTTGATCTTCCCATTATATCTTTGGATTTTGTGGCCATTCGAGTCGAAGTCCTTTGCTGTGGGCCTGGTCCCGAAGTCGGGACGAGGGGAAAAGGATCCCCATCGCTCTCCCTTCTTGCCATGCGCGTGTGGATGATTCGAGGATATGGAGGTCCTCTTTTTGCCACTCGCGTGACACTCTACCTTAGATATAAAATTAGCCATCATCAAATGGGGATAACACAAAGATATGGAGTTACTAACCTATTTTTCTCAAAATAGGCAAAAGAATGTTCCTACCTCGAAAGAATGGCATCAATGTCATACTTATGCACACGAAACCAAGTGATTTAAAGGTTCCAGGCACTGAGTTACTGAATGAGCAGGTGTTAGGCACCCATCCTGCAGGTTCGATCTCTCATGAGCTATGTTAATATTCTACTTTTTTCTCCGCGATGTGTGTGTACACATGTATAGTATGAATAACGGGAGAATGGAATTATCCAACTATCGTCATGGAATGGACGGAGTGGATGCATCCATAGGAGTGTACTCAAAAATAATAATAAACATATGATATAACTGTTCGCCGAATCAAGAATCTCTATGAAAGAGAGAATGTGCATGTCAGGAGAAGAACAAATATGTAGGAGTCCAAGACTCACAAAATAGATATAATAGAATGTAAAAGACATGAAATGAAAAAGGAGGACTTGAATCTAGGGATTTTCTCAAGACGCCTACGTAGCCCAAGGGGGCATCAAAGTCCACATAGTTTGAAAATAGCATTAGGGTGGGGTTCAGCCCATAAATCCATATGTAGGACTCCTCTTTGAGTGTTTTTGGAGAGAAATGTGTTCAAGTGTGAGAAAATGGAAGCCTTACTATTGGAATTTATGAGTAAAACCCTCTTTTTGTCTTTTTTGGGCTTTTATGAAAATAATTTGTGCGCAATAGTAACAATAAAAATGAAGATTATTTGATGTGAGATAATGAAACAAAACTAGAAGATATCACAAAATGAGAATAAAATGAATAATGACACCTAAATGATTAAACTAGAAAATGGATGAGGAATGGACCTCCTTATAGACCTTTGTTACTGAATTTAGAATGAATGTAGGCTAGTTTTTGTAGTGGTATGAAGGTAATATGATAGGGTGAGGTGGATGACTAAGTGTAGTGGGAAAGTGAGGTGGGGGAATGTTGAAAAATGGACTTTCTTGATAATGAGAAGGCTCTGATTTGGAGAAAATGTTTGCTTACTGCTAAAAGGGACCTCCTACAGAGGTTAGATCATGCGCCCTTTATATAGTTCCATTTAGGGTTAGGGGTTTCGATCGGCATGGCCCCTGTCCTGCTTATCGGGGCAGGGTCTGCCTTACTAGGTAAGAAAAGTACACCCTCTTGATAGGCAGGGGGTCTGGGGTGCCTATTAGCCGTCAGGAATGGAATATTTTGGGAAAATGGGCATGAAATTCAAACCATAAGTCTAAATTGTACATGGGGAAAGGGAAGTAAGAGCCCTTCAAGAATCCATTGAGCCACTACTAGGTCCAGGAGTTGAACAAAGTCAAACGGAGCTTGGAAGAGCCCGATGGTCTCTAGATAGGGGGCTTCAAAGGAAAATACGTCGTTAATGCGAATCGTGTGGCTGATTTGTGCATAACACAAATCATTGGAAATGTAATTCAAAGCCCTTAGAGATTTTATTAAGCTTTGCTCGATTTGAAGAATTGATAGGAGTCAAATAGGGCTCGAAAGCTCCCAGTGAAGTAAAATAGATCGTTCGTGCTAACCATGAGGCCGATTTATGTATGGTACGAACCGTTAGAAAGGTTATTCAGAGACCTTTGAGATTTTATGGAGATTTTCTCAAGTTAGAGAGTTGAACGGATTACATGAGGCTCGGGAGCACCTGAAAACCTTTAAATCAGTACTCATAGTAGAAAGGATTGTTCATACGAATTGTTAGAGCGATTTTTGAATGGGATGGACCTTGGAAAGGGGATTCAGAGACCATAAAGGTTTCATTGAGATTTTATTAGATTATGGATTTTACCAGAGTCAAACATGGCCAGGGAGCATTTGGTGGCATCAAGATCAGCACTAGGAGTAAAACGGATCGTTCCTGCGAATCGTGAGGATGATTCGTTCACGACATGAACCATTGTAAAGGGAATTAAAACACCTTCAAGGTTTCATTGATCTTTTCTCAGGTTAGAGAGTTTACCGAGGTCAAGCGGGGTCTGGGATTGCTCGATGACCTCGAGATAAGTAATTGAGGTATGACTTAGGGTTTATGGTGAGTGAATGAATGTTAGGGGCCTAAGGAGGTGCTTGGGAGTCCTAGGATGGGGTGTTTATAGATCCCCTTGACAAGAGATCTTATAACAAGTGAAGTTTATCTAAAGATAGACACCTCATCAATGTTAGAGAATAGGATTGAAGTCAATTCTGAGGACTTAGGGAAAAGGGGTGACCAATTCAGAGGTCAAGGGAAATTCTATGAACCTAAAGAGTGGGATGACCAATTCAGCAAGTCAAGTTCAATTTTAAGGACCTAAGTGTTGAGATGACCAATTCAGTGAGTCAAAGTCGATTCTATGGACCTAAAGATGTGGTGACCAATTCAGCGAGTCGAAGTCAATTCTATGGACCTAAAGAGTGGGATAACAAATTCTGTGGGTCGAGGTCAATTATGTAGACCTAAAGATGTGATGTGACCAATTCAGTGGGTTGAGGTCAATTATATGAACCTAAAGATGTAGGTACTGATTCAATGAGTTAATGTTAATTCTGTGGACCTAAAGTTGTGGTGTGATTAATTCAGTAGGTCGAGGTCAATTCTGCAGACCTAAATATCTAGCTACTGATTTAGCTGGTCGAGGTCAATTTTGAGGACCTAAAGATGTAACGACTGATTCTATAGGTCGAGGTCAATTCTACGGACCAAAAAATATAGGGATCGATTATGTGGGCTGAGTTCAATTCTGAGGACCTAAAGATGTAGCAGTCGACTCTACGGGTCGAGGTCAAATATGAGGACCTAAAGATATAGTGATCGATTTTGTGGGTTGAGGTCAATTATGTGGACCTAAAGATGTATAGATTATTTCTACGGGTTGAGGTTAATTTTGTAGACCTAAAGATGTAGTTTATGGGGACGGTGTTGATTTGTGATTCCGCTGGGGAGAGCGTAGAGTATTTTGGTACAGGTGCACCTTTTGTTCCGTTGGGAATATCCTAACTATGAAAATGAGTGCCGATGATCCTACTGAGGATTTTGAGATTTTGTAATTGGTTTGGTGCTTTAAAAGGTATTTTTCTCGATAAAATAATGTTCTTTCTTTGAGAGGATTTTTTGGAAATTTTTGTGAATTTTTCGAGCAATTTTTGGAATTTTTTGGCATTTTTATGATAAAATTTTGAGGCGGCTGCCAAAAGGAAGGCATGGGGAGGTCCCTATCGGCATAGGGTACGAAATCCTGGGCCTTTTGGAGAAGTTAAAAAGTCACTTCCGATAGGTAGGACCTAGGGACTATCGATCGGCATATCCCTTAGCCTTCTATAAAAAGGGGGCAAGCCCTCCTTAATTATTTTGCTTTCTATCTCTAAAAGTAATTTTCGAGTCCATTTCTTGTAAGATATCAAATGACGGGTACTTCTAGCAACACTAAAAATGAATGGATGTCCGTTAATGACTGGGAAAATTTGGAGTGGCGGGTTGTTGTGCCGGGTGAATAACCCTAATGGCTATATGAGTATTTGTACTTTAGTTTTCCATATTTTTATTTATTCTTTTTGTTCTTGGGCTAGTGAAGATTTTTCCTTGGTTTCTCGTAGACTGACCCGGTGGACAACTGGGATGAAGGACATTTAGGACCATCTTTCTTTGATGGAACGGTAGATGGTGTCATCCACCGGATTTGGCACGTTGGTAGGTGCACTGGATGGGATGCCGCACTCTATTGGGGTGTTGTGTGCACTTGGAGAGAGTTGGTGGGATAAGACCCACACATTCCATTTGAGGATTGGGGAGATGACTGTTACTCCCTTGGATGTCCAACAGTTGACCGGGCTGGATTATATTGGTCATTAAATCATGGTGGACTGTACTCTATGGGTCACGGAGGGAGTGATGTGGACATCCTTGGGGACATCAAAAGAATTATGTCGGGTATTATATTCGTATATCGATGCTGAGGGATACTCTTCTATCTAAGAAGATTAATAAGGCCAAAGGTGAGATATACAACCCACTTATTCATTTTGTTTCTGTTGGGAGGGTATGTGGTGGCGACGAGCGGAGACGTCGTTCATCCTCTAGTTTTTACCATATTTAAGAATCATCTCGAACATACACCTGTACGACTGGGGAGATTTACTCTGGTGTCCCCATATGCTTCTTTGGATGCCTTATATCGGTGATGCCGACATACATTAACATAACACACGTACCTTTTGTAGGTAATATTTAAGTTTAATTTCTTTTTTATTTCTTGCATTACTTTTTTACTTCCTCTTCTGATTCTTTGGCATTTTCATTTGTAGACGTGGTTCTGGTGTCATGAGTTGGGATAATTATATAGGATGTCTAGGTGGAGGAAGTCAAATAGACATTCGATGCAATCCTTTGCCTTGAAGGATGTGCAGGTAGTTCTAAGCAACTAGGTTAGGTTTTTGACTTTTGTCTCTTTTCGAGTTTTTGGAATATTTTTCTTTGGGGTAGTTACTAACTCTCAACTAGGGATATAAGTGACCTTATACCCTTGGATTCTTCCTTCGAGGGTCGCAGAGGCTATGATCATACATGCACAGATGAGGCAATTATTGACGCACCAGTTTGGATATGTCTGGTACATTGGGGAGAGGGTGATACGTCAGGGAAAGGTGGAGGTGCCACAATTGATACCCACGAGTACATGAGGCGAGGGCTGAATTAATGGAAGGTGAGTCCTATACGCTCTACACCGATATGATAACAGGCTATGACTATTTCGATTTTATAACCAGTTGGTTGATGCCTTCGTGCATATTATACGGGGAGAATATGCTTCCACCTGCTACTACTTCGGGTAGAGGTACCAGTGTATCGACAGTGTAGACCTATAACACTGGAGGAGGCTCAATTGCAGTGACAGAGTAGGCTCCGTTTATTCAGATTTATACTCCTTATCATTTTCGATTGAGTACCAGGGAAGTGTTATTGGTGCCCCACCTCCCCCATGCATCGATGGACGGGTTGGCGGGTCTTTCTGATGATGCCCTCCAAACTGAGGCATATTCCTTTATTTCTCTGTTTATTTCTTATTTTTACTTTATTGTTATCTTTACTGACTTGCTTGATTTTTGTTGACTTTTGTTCCTTTTTCTTGTAGACAGTTCGTGACTGGATGGCGTCGATGTCAGCCTATGTGAGGAAGTCAACCATCTTCTGTATGGTGTCGCTGGCCACTTCTGAGGATATTACTGGCTTTGTGGGTGGAGGGTATACCACTCGTCACATGGGGAAGAGTATACGCTACAAAGGTTGATGGTTAGTTTTTTGAGATTTTTTTTAGGGATTCGGGCGGCATCTCGATGTATCTTTTTTCTTTCTCTCTTTTCTTTCTTTTTATTTTGTACCCGCAAATAAATGTAATGATTCTAGAAAAAGATATATATGAGAAATGCATTTTTTTTTGTGTGTTATCTTGGTTTAATGACATACTCTACATTCATTTTAGTTAAAAACTGAGGTTTCTCATTTTTTGAAAAAATAGAGATAAAAATGAAAAAGCGACCCAAAGTAAAAAGAAAATGTTTATTTTTAAAAATTATGTAGAAAAGGAAAATAATGATTTTCAAAACAGGAACAACCAGGAGATTTAACTTTTTTTCAAAGCAATTTTTTATTTTTGATATTAATACTGTGTTAAATAGGAAATAAGGAACTTTCCTTAAAAGGGTGGGTTTGCCAATCGGCATACCCCTTAGCCTTTTTATCGACATATGGGTCAAGTCTAAATCACTCATTTGACTTTTAATGCAATTTTTTGTATACTTTGTGTACTTTGGAGGCAGACGAATCGGTGGTTCTTTGAATGGCTTGTTTTCTTATGGGAATTTTTAGTATAAGAAGGGGCTTTGGAGATGTTTTCTTCACCATCTTTCATTTTCTTTAATCTGTAGCTTTCTTCTTCTCTAGAGATGGCTCTTTCGGTGTTCGAGGGCTTTTCTTCTTACCTCGAGGGTCTAGAAGCAATGGTCGTCTACAACATATATTACGAATCCTTTAGTTTGCACTAGGTCTCTTTGTGGTGGAACCATGCCATAGGCTGGAACCTTTTAGAAGCATCGGTATAATTCTGGTACCCTGAAGACCATGTTTTTCGGTTCCTTTTAGACAAGGTTTACCCCACCTACGAAGAATTTTCTGCGATGTTGGGGGTCAAACCCATTGTATCGGTAGTTATGCTGGATTTATCCCATTCTTTATGAGTATCTTTGGTGGAGTTATTTCATATCTCTCCCTGAACTGCTCGATCGCAGGTTTATAGAAGAAATATCATCCTCCCGACAGTTATGAACTCGATGTGTCGGAGGGATTTTCTTACATTGGCTTTACTGGAGCAATAGCCTTAGGTCTGAGTGTTAGGCTTTTGTTAGTGACAGGTGACCTGACGGATGATCCTCAGGTAGCCACGACAGCAGTGTGGTTGTCCTACCATTATTGTCCTATGAAGGTAGTGTTAACGAAGACTTTAAATGGCTTAGACTCCTGGAAAGAAGTTTGGTATTTCTTTATGTGGAGGATTCATGTCATGTTATTCATGTGGCTTTATGAGAGACTTCACCTGGCCGCCCATCCTGAGTACCCTCTGTCGAGCGTTCTTAATTTCTTTGCTAGGACCTTATTCACTTTCGACCCTTCGATGGAGAACTGGGTTTACTGGCTTATGGAGCACGCGGCCCAAGGCCTTCACTGGTTTGTGTGATGGTGGGGGGACTTACAACCTATTTTACAATTAGGTGAATATGAGTATATGTGGCTAGTCAATCTTTTCTAAACTTCCTTCTACTTTCGTTGGCGACTTCTGTGCCAAGTAGGATAGGAGCAGATTGTGCCACCCCGTATAACCAATTTTTTCTTCAGTAGAGGACTTGATCGAGTCTTTAAGGATGATGTTGGGGACTCTATGGCAGTGTCTTCGGTTGTCTACCCGTCCTTCATAATCTGTTAGAGGGGCTTGGTTTGTATCTGGGGAATATTTAGAGCGATTATGGAAACGGGTGGTTGGGAAGATTTTTGAGGAGGAGACTGGACAAAGATGGCTTGACACTTTTAATACCATAAAGGAAGGTGGTGTTATTTCGTCCAAGCAATCAAGGCATACCATTGCTTGGAAAACATCCGGAACACTAATCAGGAGTGGAATACTTAGGGGGCCTTCAGGAGCAGGTAATGATGATGAGGCGGGCCTATCTGGTAGCTGAGGACAGGGTCTCATGAAGCTTGTTGTGCTTGTGTTTTCTGGGGAATTTATATTTGGGTAGATGTTTTTGTATATTTTTTAGATTTTTTGTGAAGCAAGATATTGTTAGGGACTGATAAGTTGTAATGACGGTTAGGAATGGGAGTGATTTATTTGACTCTTTCGCTGATATTTCGTGCAATGACCATGTTCCTTGACTGAAATAAAAGATATTTTGACATATTTTATTTATCTTTTGATGAATTTTGTATTTGAAATGTGTATACCAATCACTAAGGTATATATAATCCTTTTGTTCATGTAAATGATGAGATGGTCTGCCATTCTCGAGGAAAGAAAAGAAAAGCATTTTATAAAAGAGAAAGGACTGTGGGCATGTGTGTTGTGTGGGCTGCCTATGTACCTTTGTGGGTTTTGAAAATATGTGAGCTTCATTTTGAAAAGGTTATTTTGAGAGAATCAGGTCCCATATAGTTCTGGGTATAGGAAAATGAAGATATTTTTTTAATAGAAGGGGGATGAGAAGAGTCGTAGCGCATCGAGAATTCGAAATAAGTGTAGGATTTTTTATACGGTTCAGATTGACTAGACGTTCCATTTATTCTCCAACGAGATCTGTGAGCATAAGGGTGCCGCCTTACAATATTTGTTTCATAATGTAGGGGCCACTCTAATTAGGTGTGAACTTCCCTATGGGTTCCCCAATGGGTTATATAATTTTTAAGGTCACAATCTCCTTCTTGGACACCGTAGTCCTTGACTTTCCCGTTGAATGATCGCGCGATCCGGCAATCATACCTTTATTTGTAGTATATAGCTTTGAGTCTATTTTCATCTAAGAGTGGAGTTTGTCATAGTGTCTCTGATGTCAATCTTCCTCATTGACTTTACTTTCAAGCATGACATGCAGAGAAGGCACTTCTAGATCAATGGGGAGAACCGCCTCCATGCCATATACCAGAGAGTAAGGGGTAGCCCCAGTGGGTGTTCTGATAGAGGCGTAGTAACCCCAGAGGGCATATAGGATTCGATCAGCTTAATTTCTACAACTTTCAATCATCTTGATGATGATGTTTTGAGGCTCTTATTGTAAGGCTCAACAACGCATTTGGTTTGGGGCTAGTAGGGAGAAGAGTTGTGTCTTTTGATTCCACACTCGTCGACTAATTCTATGACCGAATCTTTAAAGTGGAGTCCATTGTCTCATACCAACTTATGAGGAACCTCGTAGAGGCATATGATTTTATTTCTGATAAACTTGGTCACTTTCTTCACATTTAGTATTGCGTATGACTTGGCTTCGACCCATTTTGTAAAATAGTTAACGACGAACATGAAGAATTCATTCCCATTCGAAGCTTTGGGGTGACCTTCCCTATGATGTCTATGCCCCAGGCAAAGAAGGGATAAGGAGAGGTTATGTCATACATCTCTCGGGGAGGCAAGTGTTGGAGGTTCACAAATTATTGACATTTGAAGCATCTTCGAACATAGACAGTGCAGTCTTGGATCATGGTGGTCCAATAGTACCCTTGACGGATGATTTTCTTAGCGAGCATGTGACCATTCATATGGGGCTCGCATTCCCCGTTATGGATTTTTTGCATTACTCCTTCAATATGAGCCCCTGTTATGCATGTAAATGGGTTCCATCGAAGTTTCTCTTAAAAAGTTCTTTATCGCCGATGATGTACTGGGTATCTAGTTTGCGAAAGGTTGCACAGTTTTTCTTGTCTGCATCTCAGGGATACTTACCATGCTTGAGAAGGAACCAAATGTCATGGTACCATAATCCTTTCATGTCAGAGTCTTCTTTAGTGATGATCTCAATGTGGTAACAGTGAGTGGGTGCAGCTTGTTTCTGAATCAAGAAAGGGTCCATTATTATTCCCTCGAGCATGTCGAACATGAAGGTAAAGGTTTTTAGTGTGTGAGCTAGCCTATTCTTTGAGCGAGGAAAGTAATGGAAGGTGACATCTTTGAATTTGGAGGAAAGATATTTTAAGTAGGCATGAAAGGGTAGGAGCTTCTTATCTTTGACTTTACATTTTCTGAGGATTTATTCGATAATGAGGTCAGACTCCCCATAGACGTCTATGTGCTTGATTCCTCTCTCAAGGGCAATCTTGAGATCTACGCTGCACGCCTCGTATTCTGTCATATTTTTGGTGCAAGGAAAGTCTAGCTTGATGGCAATGGGGCTGAAAGAGTTAACCAACAGGCCATTTGTCTTGACAGAGCAAGTTTTTTAACCGTTATTTTACTGCATCCATGTGGGATACTAGTTTGATGGGAAATGCAAGAATATAGTGCCATAATTTCTGCGTGACCCAAATCAGGGCAACACACGCTTTCTCCAAGGAAGTGTAGTTTACTTTGTACCCGACTAGATTTTGACTAGCATAGTTGATGGATTTTTCCTTGTGGGATTCTTCAATCTATTGGGCTAGCAAAACCCTATTGCTATCTCAGTTATAGTCAAGTATAGGAGGAGGGAGATTCTTGGGTGCAGAGGCATGAGCACCAGAGGTTGGGTGAGGTATCGCTTGATCTGATTAAAGACTTCTTAGCATGCCTCATTCCAAACTTTGGTCGTGTCCTTCCGTAGAAGTTTGAAAATGGGTTCATAGATAGAGGTCGTTTGGTCAATGAACCGACTGATGTATTGCAGCTTACCCAAGAATCCATGTACTTTTTTCTCTGTTCGGGGTGGTGGCATCTTGAATATCACTTTTAGTTTGGCAGTGTCTATTTTCATTCCTTTATCACTGACCATGAATCCAAGGAGTTTCCCTTTAGTTATGCCGAAGACACTCTTTTTTGGGTTGAGCCACATCTGGTACTATCGCAGTCATTTGAAGAATTTTCTTAGGGTGGGGATATGACCTTCTTGAGTCTTACACTTGATGATCATGTCATCAACATAAACTTCAACTTCTTTATAGATGGGATCATGCAGGATGGTTGTGGTAGCCCCAACATTATTGAGCCTAAATGGCATGATGGTGTAGCAGAAAGATCCCTAGGGGTAATGAAGGAAGTTTTTTTCCTGGTGGTTACGGTGCATCTTAATCTGGTTGTAGCTGACAAACCCATAGACAAAAGAATTAAGGGCGTGGATGGTTGTATTGCCCATGATCATGTCGATATTGGACAAAGGGTAAGCATCCTTTTGGGATGCTTTGTTCAGATCTCGGTAGTCGATGCGCATGCAGAGTTTTTCGTTCGATTTCGACATGAGGAGGATATATTTAGGCCATATAGGGTATTCGACTACACAAATGAAACCCACATTCAGTTGTTTGACTACCTCTTCTTTGACATTGAGGTACCAATATGTTCGGAGGTTCCTCAAGTTCTGATTGATAGGTTTGCTTTGTATGAATGAGGGGATCTTGTGCTGAGTTATCTTTGGATCAATGTTGAGCATGTCATCGTAGGACCATGTGAAGACATCTAAAAACTCTTTCAAAATCTCTTCGAATTACGCTCGCTCATGCTCATTGAGGGTGGAACCTATCCTAATCTTGCACATGTAGCTACTAGAACCGATACTAATAATAACAGTCTCATCATCATTAGTTTTAATGCAGTTTTGTTATTTATTATTTTCCTTATTGAGATCAGTTAAAAATTATTCATTTAAAAAATCGTCATCATCAAAAGTTTGATTAGAATCAATGCAATTAATGTAAGGCACCACAAGATAATCAAAATCATCGTTTATTTCATTCTTAGGGAATACAACATTGAGAACCTCATCAAAAGAGGCCTCCTTTATAATGATATCAGAAATAGGAGAAACAGTGATAAGTTTATGGGTTTCTTGAATGGGGTGAATAATATGGTTTAGCTGGGCTTCAGCAGGCTGGAATGGAATGGCATGCCAGTTAAGGAGAGGTGCTTCATCAATTATAATCTTGGTAGATGGGTATGACAGTGCATCTTCTTGGTGAATCATGCAAAGACTCAGCCCTACTGTCTATAGGTCGAATGACTCCTCGGTGTCTCTACCCTAAGAGTTTTCAGTGATTTCCATGGTCTCATCAATCAGGGATTTTACCTCGTGCTTCTGTTCCTCACCCTAGGTGTTATCGTCTCGAAAGATATCCATTCTTAGCTTCATATTTTTCTCAGTGGGGTCATACCATGGTTTGGATAATTCTTAAAAGGGGAAGTCTTCTCTCTCTTTGATAAGCCTTTCATTCAGAGAGTCTCGTAAAATAGTCTTTTAATCATCCAGGATTCTTTTCTGATATGGTCTATAGAGTGCTTTGAGTTTAACTGGTAAAGGTTGGTAGCCAAGGCCTTATGGGTGAAAGTCTTCCTTTAGGACTATTGTATCAAGGATACCTAGTTGGCATCGTCTTAGCCCCATTCTGAGCATGAAATGATATTCTTGAACATCTGGATTACATTCTCGTATCTATGAGGGTTGTGTTATAAACAAAACCAATCTTTGAAATTATCTCCCGCTCGGATAGGGAGTGGATTTATTTTGAAGCCGAAGGGGAACATGTCATTGGTCCCATATAGAATTTTCAATACCGGGTTGTAGGTGCTAACACTGTGTGAACTGTCATCATCCCCAAGGACGGTGATGGCCTGACCTTTAGCAAAGAACTTCAGTGTTTGATGGAGAGAGGAAGATACTTTCCAAATTCTATAGAGCCATGGGCAAATAAGGAGTAGATTGAAATGAGAAGGTATATCGATGACTTGGAACTCTGTCAAAGGGTTGATAGCGCCAACCCCTAGTGTAAGTTTTATGAACCCATTACTTCCCGACGGGTGTCATAGGCGCTCACGGTGGCAGATATAGGAGTGAGATCGCTGCCTTTTATCCCCATCCAGTTGAAATTTTTGAGTGGGTAGATGTAGAGAGTGGATCCATTATCTACAAGTGATAACATGACGATTTTCCCCAAAACTTAAGTGGAGATGTTGAGAGCATAATTGCGATCAGAGCCAAATTTTGGGATTTCTTCTTCGGATAAAGAGAGCAGTCAGGCAAAGGTTAGGGATCCAACCGTATTTATTTCTTCTTCTAGAGTGGTAGAGGGAGAAACTACGGGTCTTGTTAGGATCTTTATTAGAATATTTCGATGCAACTGAGAGGACATGAAGAGTCCCCGCAAGGTGATGCTGGACTAGGTTTTCTTGAGCTGGTCAAGAACTTTAATTTTTTCAATGATTATCTCTATAGGCAGTGTCAGCCAAAACCTTCTGAGTTGATTTAGTACTGCAGGCAGTTCCATGCCTCCCCCATTTGATCGAGTGCGGACGGTAATATAGGCTCGTATGAGGAGCGATAAAGATTGATTAGACAAACTCTTGGGATTTAGGAGAAACGATGGGGAAACTTTGAGGGGTTTGGGTGAGAGTGTGGATATGCTGGGTATTTTGACAGGCACAATTTGGAAAGAAAGGACAAATTCAGGGTCGTTACTCTTGGTACTACATGGAGTTAGGATGGCTATCAAATTTGGCTGAACATTCGGTTCTTGATCTACGTTCTCCATGAACAACTTGAAAAGGTTGATATTAAATTCGGTCAAAGCAGTAAAGGAAGCGGTGGAGCTTCGAGGTGTTTTGATGGAAGATCAAAGCCAATAAGGAGTCAGGCCAAAATTGGATATACGATCGACCTGAGAGGGGAAAATGTTTTTTGTTTATTTTTTTAAGGAAAGAGAGAGTATTTTTAGTATTTAAAAAAAAGGGAAAATATGTTTTTGATATTTTTGTTTTTGAAAAGAGGGAAAGAAAATGAGAATCCTCAGCATTATTATTATTATTATTATTATTATTATTATTATTATTATTATTATTATTATTATTATTATTATTATTATTATTATTATTATTATTATTATTATTATTATTATTATTAATATTAATATTATTATTATTATTATTATTAGGTTTCACGTGTATTATGTTTGCCTAAATGCAAGGAAAATGTTGGACATGACCCGAGCCTACTGAAAATATAGGGTATAAGATGTAAGACACGATTTGACATGTTTCCGAGCTCAGAGACAAGGTCCTATTTTAAAAATGGGCAAAATAGCGTGAGAATTCTGAAAAGACATATTTCTCATGTCCGTTATCTTACATTTGTATATGTCGTACGCCGTTACATTTGGCACGTCTCTACACGATCTCACACGATGACCTCAATCCGAATTTTGAGAATCAAGCATTCATTATCTTCATCATGTGTGCCTCAACGACTTCACGTTCCATGATTTTAGGCTCATAATGCAAGTGGTACGCAAGAGAAGTCAAAACAGTGGAACAAGGCACGATATGGATGTTCAAGGGCAATTTGGAAATTTTACAGCCACCATTCAGAGGACCAGTCAACTGGAAAGTTAAAGACTTGCCGTAACAAAGATATTGGAAGAAACGGCACCTCAATCCGAGCTATAGTGAAAAAGTTATGGCCTTTTGAAAATGGAGAGATTTCCAAGAAAAAGACTTGGGAAAAATGCTAAGTGTTTAAGTTCCCTTGTCCAGCAATTTTTTTCAAACCGAGGGCCGAACCGATTCGGGGGGAGAACCGGTTCGCAGGAGACCCGAACCGGTTCGGGGTACCTATACGCTGGATAGAATTTCAGAATTTTAAAAACGTGGAACTCTTCATTTGTTTCCCTATAAATACCAACTTCGGGGAAGTTGTTTTTCAAGACTTGCATAGACGAATTTGAGAGTCCTATCACCTCAAGTCTTCATATTTTGAGTTCCCAAACTCATGTTTTGATTCACATATAATTTTCATATCTTTGTGAATCCGTTTGCAACCCAAGAACATAACTTTGGTTTGTTCAACCCTTGTGGAGAAGCCGTCTCTCTTCTTCATTGCTGACCACCTGGAGTTCTCGCGGGAGATTCCAGCCGACACTGTTTCTAGCCGTTGCTTTAAGGTTTGCCTAAGACACCGTGCATTACACTTGTGGGTGACTATCAGGTTGTATGTAAGTCAATGGTCTTGTAAATTATTCAAAGTTCTAGAAATAAAAGGTTTTGCCCTGCGGGGATTTTTCCTTAATTTTGTGTCACATGCTTTATTTGTTTATGGGTTATATCACGCTCTTTAGATGCATGTTTAGGGGTTGAAATTAAATAAGTGTGTCTTATTAGAAATTTGCAAAGTTAATCAATTATCACACTGTCATACGACGTTTTCAAATTGGTATCAGAGCAGGTTATGCCAATTTATCGTGTATTCCTATTTTTCGCAATTTTTTTTGTGATATTGATTTTTTTTAAATCAGTTTTGTGAAAAATCGCAATTTTTCCAATGGAAGGCCCATTTAATGAGGATCCTATTTCTGAAAAAGTTCATGACCAAGCTGAAAATTTAAAAAGTTTGAATTTGAACTTTTGCAAAAGAATTAAAGTTTTGGAAAAAGAAAATTCTCTCTTTAAAAGTATGATTGAATATTTGCAAGAGTTTCAAGCTCAAAGTGATATTTGTCGTGAGCACTTTGGTAATTTGTGTATTGATTTTGATTCTTTGAAAATTGCCAAAAAGGAGAGTGATGATAGGGTCCTATTTTTAGAAAAGGAATTGGAGGACCTTAAAAATTCGATGGGTTATGTTTGTGCCAAAGAGGAGAAAAATATTTTAGTCAATGAGTTTGTGGCACGTGAAAAGACTCTTAGAAAAAAGTTTGCTTTAATTGAGGGAGAGAGAGATACGCTTTTAGGAATTATTGAAAACTTGAAAAAGACGTCCCTTAATTTGGAAGAGTCTAATTCTTTGCTTGAGTCAAAAATTTTGAAATTAAAAAATGATTTGACAGACTCAAGTAGGTTTGATAGTGATGGTAATGGATCATCTTGTTCTCATGCTTGTAAAGCTAACGCCAAAACCATTATTTATTTTAGAGGGTCAACCAATTTTCAGGATGTTAGAAAAGGTCAACCCATAGGTGTCGTTCCACTCGTTTACACATGTTCATATTGTGGTCGGAAAGGTCACCTTAGGCGTTTTTATTTTGATCTTGGAAAATGTCCTAGGAAATTTATGTCTAGTGCTCCCATGGTTCCCAAATCCCCTACACGACGTTTCACGTCTATTTGGGTTAGGAAATCACTTTTGGATACGCTAGATTTTAGACAAGTTGATTCTCATTTTCTTGCACATGATTCTTCTCTTGCCATATCATATAGATGATTGTGTTTGCATGTTTGTCATACACTAGTTGAGGTTTCATAATATATATTTGCTAGTGTGTTAACATGTACTTTTTGTATGTTTTATTTTTTTTGGAAAAATTATGTAAAACACAAAAAGATTTTATTTTTGATAAATTTTTTGAAAAATCCGAAGTTTGCACCGTTTATGGATGAATACTTAGGATGACCAAGTAACAACATCATTCCATTTTACATGTGACTATTTGATAGTATTTTGAGACAATAGGTCAATTCATCCTTGTGCTTTATAATATTTGGAGTCATTAATATGTAATTAAGTGTTACTTCCTACATGTTTGACCCATATTTCCTTTATTGCACATATGCATACATTTGTTTGATTAGTGTTCTTGTCTTATCACATGTTGGTTGGGTGTTTTTACTTCAATCCTGTCCTTAAAACGGACCACGCGTGATAAATTTTGATAAGGAAATTGTGCATATAAGAACCATTCTGTGAGTTTGTGTGCTTTGTTTGAAAATGGGGAAGGGTTGCGAAAGGTTCATTTGGCATTTGCGAATACTAAGCCACCACTAAATTGGACCTAAAAAATGCAGGAATTTTATTATCCGTGGTCAAAAGAGGTTTAAAAGAGCCCGAAAAATGTAAAGGCAATAAAAAGAAATTCATGCCAATTATGGGCCAATTAACTTTTTGCACTTATTATCCAATGTTTGAGAATTTAGATTACCCCTAAAAGAAAATATGTATGAGGGAGTTTGTATGGAGAATTAAAATGGGTTTGCACGTCCTTGAAATTCTTGAAAATGCGCTACATAGTTTTGGACGTTATTGGTGTGGAAATCACTTTGACTTTGATTTGTTGATTTGCATAAGACGATGTCATCTATATTCAATAATTTTTCTACCTAAGGATACTTTTGATGCTCATTCGTTAGGAGTACACATCTGCATCGTGCACATATGATTGATTGAGTTGATTTACCTATCGAATGTGTCCACACCCATACATTCCATTTCCATGACTTGGTTGTTTTTAGTTTAAATCCATGGTGTGATTTTTGTATCATATTTTACAAAGTGTATCTGATTTTTGTGTGAAAATTTTGAAAAATCCAAAAATAGTTTGTGAAGATTTTTTTTAGCATCTCTTTGCAAGAGCACGTTTTCCATTTGATTGATGCTTTGTTTTGAATACCTTGACACCCCGAATTTTCTTGTTTGATTTATTCTTCTCATTTGTCTATTTGGGGACATAATAAAAAGGGGGAGAAATAATTATCATTTCATGGGGGAGTTTGAATTTTGGGGGAGTTTTTGATATTTGACTTATGCTTTCATCATAAATTGGTATCCATGTTTATCTCATTTCAAACTCGATAAGTCACTTGGTATTTTTTCTTTATCTCATGTGTGTAGGTACTACATTGATGATCACTGAATTGCACACCCTGATGAGAAAAGATTTGAGATTTTGAAGATTGAAGATTTGAAGTTTTAAAGATTTGAAAAACAAACGATGAAGACTTATTCATTTGTATCTTTCCAGTTTTGGGTTCATGGGAGGGTATATTTGTATAAGTAATTTGTTATTTGATAATTCGAATTTTTAATGTATGTACCGGCATAGACATAGGGGGTGATTTGTAAGGACATATTTCTCATGTCCGTTATCTTACATTTGTATATGTCGTACACCGTTACAATTGGCACGTCTCTACACGATCTCACACGACGGACTCAGTCCAAATTATGGGAATCAAGCATTCATTATCTTCATCATGTGTCCCACATCTGCCTCAACGACTTCACGTTCCATGATTTTAGGCTCGTAATGCAAGTGTTACGCAAGAGAAGTCAAAACAGTGAAACAAGGCACGGTATGGATGTTCAAGGGTAATTTGGAAATTTCATAGCCATCGTCGGAGGACCGGTCAACTGGATAGTTGAAGATCTTGCCGTAACAAAGATATTGGAGAAACGACACCTCGATCCGAGCTACGGTGAACAATTTATGGCCTTTTGAAAATGGAAAGATTTCCAAGAAAAGACTTGGGAAAAATTCTAAGTGTTTAAGTTCCCTTGTCCAGCGATTTTTTTCGAACTGAGGGCCGAATCGATTCGGGCGACAAACCGTTTCGAAGGAGACCCAAACCGGTTCGGGGTACCTTTACGCTAGATAGAATTTCAGAGTTTTAAAAACATGGAACTCTTCATTTGTTTCCCTATAAATACCAACTTCGGGGAAGTTGTTTTGTAAGACTTGCATAGACCAATTTGAGAGTCCTATCACCTCAAGTCTTCATATTTTTGAGTTCCCAAACTCATGTTTTGATTCACATATCATTGTCATATCTTTGTGAATCCGTTTGCAGCCCAATAACACAACTTTGGTTTGCTCAACCCTTGTGGAGAAGCCGTCTCTCTTCTTCATTGCTGACCACCTGGGGTTCCTACGGGAGATTCTAGCCGACACTGTTTCTAGCCGTTGCTTTAAAGGTTTGACAAAGACACCGTGCATTACAATTGTGGGCGATTATTAGGTTGTATGTAAGTCAATGGTCTTGTAAATTATTCAAAGCTCTAGAAATAAAAGGTTTTTCCCTGCGGGGATTTTTCCTTAATTTTGTGTCACGTGCTTTATTTATTTATGGGTTATATCATGCTCTTTAGATGCATGTTTAGGTATTGAAATTAAATGAGTGTGTCTTATTAGAAATTTGTGAAGTTAATCAATTATCACACTGTCATACGACGTTTTCAAATTCGGATGGTATGGCCACCCGAGATTTTGGCAGAGTTTCTCATAGTAAGCGTAAACTACTTATAATTATCCTAAGGTAGACGTCTATATGAGGTTTATTCATTTGGTGGGTTAATGGAAGGGTTCCCCCATTTGACGTGACTTACACGATACCTCTTGCCTATAAGGGCAATAATTTATCGGTACGTGTGGATAATCCATTTGCTATACCTGAGTGTATGTGAATTACCTCATGATATAACTCATGGGGATGATACGTGTGAGAGATAATTTGATATAGTCGACATACGTGAATGAGTTACCTATTATATACCTCCCATCATGAGTTAAGTCAATCGGTATGATGCGGGGGGAACCGTTCGATATACATCAAAGGTACGAGACCAATGGAAGGTGAGAATCATATTGCTTAGCCCTACATAACCGACACCTATCATGAAGTGACCCTCGAGTACGGGATAAAATTTTGGTCAATATTTCCATGCTCAGGTGATGTAGTGTGCAAAAATGCATGAGTCTTGATCAGTATCTTATGGAGATTTTTTTATGCTAAGTAAAAGGAGTACTACCACTATGAGGGAGAATATACAAATTGCATAAAATAAAAGTAAAGCTACCAAGTATATACATGGGGCATGGGAACTATATCAAGAATGGTGATAGAGTGTGAATCATGTGAATATACAAGTGGGTGAGATATATGTGCAAAGTGAGAGAGTGACATGGGAATAGTGTAAGTGGGCATGTGAATATTTACAAGTGAAAGTGTGTGTTAGTGAGACTAAGCATGGATCAACTTTTAGTGGTGTGTGAGATGTGTAAATGAGTATGGAGATATATACAAGTGGGTGTAAGGTAAATGATGGTGATCATGTACAAGTAAGTGAAAAGTGATATATACATGAGGATATATCATGGGGGAGATAAGCATGAGATAAATATACAAGAATTAAGCATAGGAGTAAGGAGAACATACAAGTGGAGGTATATGTACGCATGTAGAAAATTAGGAGAGTAAATAAGTAACAACCGTGTAGAAAATATAGTCTACTCCTCCAGAAATTCTCAAGTGGAGTAGCCATTGTGACCATTCGGGTCGGATTCCTCCGACGCGGGCCCAGCCCCGAAGTCAGGATGAGGAGAGAAGGCTGGAAAGCATCCCCCCTCTCTCTCCCTTTTTTCCATGTGTGTGTGGGTGATTCTAGTATATAGAGGTTATTTTTCTTCCACTCGTGTCGGTGTCTTCACTATCTGACTCGGATATAAAATTGGCCATCCTCAAATGGGGTTAACACGAAGAGATGGAGTCGCCAACCTATTTTGCTCAAAACAGGCAAAAGAATGTCGCCGCCTAGAGAGAATGGCATCAAGGTCATACTAATGCATATTAAACCAAGTGATGTAAAGGGTTTGAGGACTAAGCTACGAAATGGGAAGGTTTTTGGCACCCATTCCACCTTTTCGGTCTCTCATAGGCTATGTTAATCTTTTCATTTTTTTTCTCTGTGATGTGTGTGCACAGGTTTGTAATATGAATAATGGGATAATGGAATTATCTAATTTGAATCATCGAATGGACGAAGTGGACTCATCCATAGGAGTAAACCCAAAAATAATAATAATAATATGATATAAGGGCTTGCCAAAACACATATCGCTATGAAAGAGCGAATGTGCCTGGCGGGTGAAGCGAAAATATGTAGGAGTACAAGACTCAAAAAATAGATATATAATAGAGTATAAAATACATGAAGTGAAAAGGGAGGACTTGAATCTATGGATTGGACCAAGACGCCTATGTAGTCCAAGGGGGCATCAACGTCCACGTAGTTCGAAATAGCATAGGGGTGGGGTTCAACCCATAAATCCAAATGTAGGACTCCTCTATGAGTTTTTGTTTGGAGAGAAATGTGTTCAAATGTGAAAGTGTGAGAAAATGGAAGTCTTGCTCTTGGAATTTATGAATAAATCCTCTTTTTGTCTTTATAGGGCTTTTATGAACATAATTTGTGTGCAATACTAATAATAAAAATGAAGATTATTTGATGTTAGATAAAAAAAAACTACAAGATATCACAAAATGAGAATAAAGTGAATAATAACATGTAGGACAAATTTCCAAATAGTGTCAATTTGTATGTTTTGGCATTATTCCGGACAAAATCCACTTTGAGTCATAGGATAGTCTTTACGTGCTACAATTCCATTAAAGCCTATGACGTTGTAATGAAGATCTAACGGCCAAGCTTCAAAGATATATCGTGCCACATTTCAGGTGCTCGTTTAAGTCTTCTCATGTTTTCTTGAGATTCTCTCAATTATGAATTCACATTGGTTTATGGTTCTAGAAAGTTATTATAAGGATGTTATTTTATTTAAAACTATTTTTAAAATAATTTTTCTAAAAAATCATATCTGAGTTAATTTTGTATTTAAAATAAAAATAATTTTATGTCGTTCAAACGACATGTGATTTCATTCTAACGAAATATGTTTCTCGTTTGCATGACATTGTCTCTCGTTCGAACGATGCGCCGCCTCGAAAAATGTGTTTTTATTATTTAAGGAGTCTTTTACTTAAAAAAAAAGTGCACAGAAAAAAAAAAGATATATGTTTTCTCCAATTTATTTACAAGTGTTTTTCAAAGCTAAAACATAAACATCTTTCATGTTTCAAGATCAGAACTTTCATAATCCATATGTCATAGAATATTGGTTTGGCACTTGGTTTTTTTCTTCCTTATTGAATAACTGACTCCGTACGTGCTGATTATGAAAAAGAAATGGTGGAATTTGTGTTTCGATTCGTAGACGTTTGTTGGGGTTGCATCGGTGGATAACGACGTACGTGTGAACCTGTGTACTGTGGACCTGACATAGGTGGACTCCTATGTTGCACTGTGGAGGAGAAATATAAGAGAAGAAGAGGCGTCAAGTCTTGTGGAGTCGAGTCATTGTGTAAGACATTATTTCTTTATAATTTTTGTATCATAGCGATTGTTTGTCCTGGGTTGCCCGAGGTTTTTTTTCCTTAGTGGTTTCCTTGTACATCATTGTTGTGAACTTGCTTTACTTTATATGCTTAATCACACTAGATACATCTTTAGGATTAGAAAGATAAAATTGGTTTAATTAAATTGGTTCACATATTTGGTGAATACTAAAATTGAGAAAATTTTAAAAAGATTGTTTTTGCCTAAAGCACATACACATAGGGGCATCCTCAAATTAGTATCAAAGCTAGAACACTATATTATTGTGTCTTTGATCCTATGTCTTTAGGTATGAATTTAGAAGGATTTGATGTTTTTAAAACACCTATGTTTGATGGGTTAAACTATGCTTACTGAAAAATACGTATGAAGTGTGCACTTAAGGCTATAAATGAACGTGTTTGGCTGGATATAGAAAAGGGGTGGACACCACTAGTCACAAGAAAGGAAGAGGTTGTTCACTTAAAACCTGTTGAGTCATGGATTGATGTTGAACATAAATTATCGCCATATAATTCTAAAGGTTTACATGCTCTGTTTTCTTAAGTCACCTCGAATGAATTACACCGTATTACAACATGTGAGACGTCAAAAGAGTAGTAAAATATAATCCAACTCACCCATGAAGGTACGAGTGCTATTAAGGCTTCCAAACTCCAAAACCTCACCACTTAGTTTGAGACGATTAAGTTGTTAGAGAGTGAGACCTTTGATGAGTTCTACGCTAGATTGTTGGATATAGTTAACTCGTAGTATTACTTGGGAGAGAATATACCTGAAGAAAATATTACGGTCGTTGCCTAATAGATTTAATTCAAAGGTGACCATTTTAAAATCTTTGGGTATGCTTAACTCAATGAAACTAGAAGAGCTTATAGGTGACCCACAAACTTATGAACTTGATATGTTTACCTCCAAGAAAGTGCCAAAGAAAGAAAAGTGCATTGCTTAAAATGCTCTAAAGGAGGAAACTAAAGCTTTGCATGATGAGCCCGACACCGAATTCGAAGATGTGGATATATTGACAAAGAAGTTCAAGAAATATCTCAAATTCTAAAATAAATCGAAAGATAAAAAATGGTTTGAGAAAAATAAGAGCAACAAGGTTGATCACTTCCCTAAGAACTGAAGTGAGAATATTAAGATAGATGAGTCGAATAACTGTTATGGTTGTGAGGGTTATGTTCATAAGGTAACAGAGTGCCCCAAAATACTTAAGAAGGAGGGCAATAAACCAACCAACATAATTTAACCCACCCTTAGTGATAGTGATTCAAAATAGGGATATAATTCCCTAATTGAGAGCAACTACACCTCGTTTATGGTTTGTCATGTGAATGATGATAAAAAAATCTTCCCATAAAGATACTCATTTGAATAACACTTCTGAGGCCATAGTCAGTGAACCTCAAGCGAGAGAGGGTCAAGCGAGTGAGGATGAGGAGATAGAGGAGAGTGAGTTGCAAATTGCCTTTCGTGATTTGTATATGAAAGATGTGAAGGTGAAGAAGTCTAACTTTAAGTTGCAAGATAGATTGAAAGAACGTGTTGTAGAAAACAATAATGCGTTGATTGAGGATCTTAGGGCACGTGATAAGACTTTTTGAGAGAAACTAGAATATGTTAAGGGTGAGAGAGATAATATTCGTGGTTTGATGGAGGCTATGAAGAAGGAGATTCTATAGTTTGAGGAGTCTAGGCATTTACTCGAGTCTAGGATAAGATATCTTAAGGAGAGATATATAGATTCAAGTAAGGTTAAGTTTGATTTGGAGTCTAGGTTAGAAAAGTGGATAGGATGTTAGGCCTCATCCAAATCAAAGATGATAGGTGTGGTATTGGCTTTAATGATGATGTTTCTCCCATTACCAAAGCCAAAGCCATGCATATGAGAGAGACTGCTAGGAACATTAGGAGAGGTCCACATTTAGGTAACATTCCCCATCATATCTACACTTGCACCCATTGCGATAGGATGCTTTTGCTACGACCTTAAGAATGCTCCTAAGAAGTCTAAGAATAGAGTCATTTCGCTTCCTAAAACCTCCATCCGTCGTTACACACCTACTTGGGTTAGAAAATTGGACTTAGAGGCTTTAGGAATTAGACTTCATGACTCTCGTTTGCTTGCACATGATTCTCCCCATGCTAGATCGTATGGATGATTGTGTTAGCATTTTTGTCATACGCTAGTTTTGCTTCATGATATATCTTTTCTAGTGTTATGGCATGTGTATCATTTGTATTTTTATCTTTTTCTTTTCTTGAGTCATTTCAAGAAAAATACAAAAATATTTTTGGTTGCGTATGTTTTTCAAAAATACAAAAAGATTTTTCTTTTGAGTCAAAAATATTTTGAAAAACTCAAAAAGATTTTCAATTTTTGTGTTTTGAGTTTACACTTATGGTATGGCATATTGGTTTTCTTGGACCCCCTTCACTTAATTATTTCCATGTGGCTAGTACATTTGGTCATGAATCTAGATGCTTAGATTGATCTTAACCATCTATTTCATGGAGTTGTTTCGAAATTGACTTGCATTTGGATTTGAATATATATATGCCATTGCACACACATGCATGAGATTATTTTAACATTTTAACTTCTCATGTACATTTGAGTTTGGTGAGACGTTCTCCTCTTAATCTTATCATCTAAGTGCATATATGACTTAGGGGGAGTTATGAATGTAAGAACCATTGCCCGTGAGGATATTTATTGTTTATTGAAAAATATGAGTGTGCATGAGAAAGGGCTGCGAGATACAGGTTAACTCTTTGTGAAAGACACCGTTTAACAGAGGCCATGAAAAAATTAAGGCAATAAAAGAGAATATTTTTCTAGAAAGGGACAATATGATATCTCTTAAAAGAGAAGGTAGAACTTCAAAAGAAAATTTCATTAGAAAAATAATAGTTATATATGTTTATCTTTTGAGGGAGTTTAATCTAAGATCAACGTGTTTACACAATGAGTCCTAGGTTGAAAAGTCGTGTCATAATGCTATTGTTTGGTAGAATCATCAAAATTCTAGACTTGTGTTTCAATCTCTGTATTTTTATTTAAGTTCATGTTTTATATTTAAAATATTGATAAACCGTAGTTTAATGATATTTAGCGATTAATTAGAGCTTCTTGACCATATCTATGTGTTTGGGCTATGATTCACTTGTGTTAGTTCACACCCATTCATTACATTCCATGTTTAGGCACATTAATAACATATTAAAGTGTAACTCCTTTTCTTTTAGTTGGTATTTTACCTTTTTTCCGGAGTGTCAGGTGTTTATTTTAGTGTTTCATCTTTTTGGATTGATTCTATATATATATATTTTTAGAAGGATTCAAAGTTTTTCAGGGTCGCTAGAACGAGACGTGAGCCTCGTTGGAACGACTTTGGCCCGTCGTTCGAAGTATGGGTTCCAGCAAACTTCCAGCAAAGTATCTTAGATGTACAGTGTTGGGTCGTTAGAAGGTCATTAGATGGTCTCTTCAAATGAGCTTCAAGCGAGGCTCAACTATTTCACTTCATTAGAAGCGAGATCTTCATTGGTTCAAGAAAGATGCTTATGTCATTAGAGCGACATTCACGATCGTTCGAATGACCTGCAAAATTTTGAAATTATTTCGTTCAGTTTCAGTACCTTTATGCTAGATATTCTTCTGTTATTCTCATATGGTACTTTTGGATTATTTGTGGACAGTTTATATGCAGTTGACTTAGATTATTCATGTTTTATTATGATACTGCATTGTGGATAATATTTTATTTCGTCACATCATTGTTATAGTGATGATTTATTCACATGACTATTTAATAGCTGTACTTTGTCATGTTTTGATCTCTTATTAGCTGGAAACTCATGTTTATCTAGTTATGCTTCACATGTTATACTCTTGCTAGATATGGATTTTATTGTTTATTTGTTGCACTATTTGTCTATTCCTGGCAAAAAGGGGGAGCGAGAGATAGATATTTGATGTAGGGGGAGATTTGAGATATGATCTTATTGCTTATATATTATTTTTATTCCTACGTACTTTACTTAGTATTTGTCAATTTTGTGTGTGTAGTGATTGTTCAGAGATTCAGAATTTTTTAGCTACATCATATTTAGATAGCTCATGCTTGTCGGTCCTACATATTCTAGATTGTGTCCTGTATTTTTATTTTGGGGTTTATGGGATGGAACATAGGTCATTCAAATTAATGGCTCGGCTTAGCATTTCATTATTTTTGGTTTTGTCCCAGAAAATTCAAAGGGGGAGATTTGTAAGGACAAATTTCCAAATTGTGTCAATTTGTATGTTTCGGCATTATTCCATACAAAAACCACTTTGAGGCATAGGATAGTCTGTACGTGTTACAATTCCATTAAAGACTACGACATTATGATGAAGATGTACCAAACTTCAAACACAAATCATGCCTCTTTTTAAGTTCACGTTTAAGTCTTCACATGATTTTCAGATTCTCGTAAGTATGAATGCATAATGGTTTGTGGTTCTCAAAATTTTTTATAAGGATGTTATTTTATTTAAAACTATTTTTAAAATAATTTTTCTAAAAATCATTTCTGAGTTAATTTTTTTTTAAATAAAAATAATTTTTTTATCATTCAAATGACATATGATTTCATTCTAACGAGATCGATTTCTCGTTTAAACGACTTGTCTCTCTCGTTGGAATTATTTGCCGCCTCGAAAAAATGTGTTTTTGTTAATTAAGGCCCATTTAACTTAGAAAAATATGCACAGAACAACAACGAAAGATATACATTTTATGGAATTTGTTTACAAGTGTTTTCCAAAGCTAAAACATAAACATCTTTCGTCTTTCAAAATCAGAGCTTTCATAATTCTTATGTCATAGAGATCTTGGTTTGGCACCTGGTTTTGTTATTCCTTATTAAAAAATTATTTTCATATGGTGAACTCTGTACGTGTTGATTGCAAAGAAGAAACGGTGGAATTCGTGTTCCGATTCGTAGATGGTTGTTAAGGTTGCATTAGTGGATACCGAGGAACGCGTGGACTCATGTGATGTTACTTGACGTAGGTGGACTCCTACATTGCACTGTGGATGAGCGATAGAAGAGAAGAAGAGGCGTCAAGGCTCGTGGAGTCGAGTCGTTATGTAAGACTACATTCTTTCTTTGTAATTTCCGTATCATAGTGATTAACTGTCCGCCATTCGAGGTTTTTTCCTTTAATGGTTTCCTCATACATTAGCATTGTGAACTTGCTTTACTTTATTTGCTTGATATCACTGGATGCATGTTTAGGATTAAAACGATAAAAATTGGGTTGATTAAATAGTTCACATATTTGGTGCATACTAAAATTGGGAAAATTTTAAAAAGATTATTTTTTCCTAAATCACATACACGTAGGGGCATCCTCATAACACTTAAATGATTAAACTAGAAAAGGGATGAGGAATGGACCTCCTTTTAGGTCTTTGTTGCTAAATTTAGAATGTATGTAGGCTGGTTTTTATAGTGGTATGAAGGTAATATGATTGGGTGAGGTGGATGACTAAGTGTAGTAGGAAAGTGAGGTGGGGGAATGTTGGAAAATAGTTTTTTTTTTACTAAATGGGACCTCCTCCAGGGGTGAGGTCAAGAGCCCTTTATATAGTTCCATTTAGGGTTAGAGGTGACGATCGACATGGACCCTGGAATACCTATAGGCATAGTGCCTACCTGGATGTGAAAGAGTTGGCGCTTGCGTTCAATTAAGAAATAATATAATAACTGCCATTTTTAACCCAAATTAACCCTAAGCATGCAACTAGGTGTGATTGAAACAATATGAAATCATGCACAAGATATTCAACACACAAAGTTAAGGAAAAATCCCCCACAGGGGCAAAACCATTTGTATATCACTATAATTTGTAAAAGACGGTTTACAATCGGATTACAATGAAATACAGTTTGGCTAAGAATTACCCTCGGGTATCGGATTCTGTAGTCGCGGCTGGAAGAAACCCTTTCCAGTAGGGCTGGCGGCTGGAACTATCCCTGTCCAGTAGGGCTGCAATGAAGAGGAAGAAGCGGTCCACTTCACAAAGGGTTGAACATCAATGGTGTTCTTGGGTTACCAAAAGTGACTCACAAATGTATGGAATTTGTGTGAATCAAGGGTATGAATCAATGGACTCAAATACCATGAAGACTTATGAGTTATGAAACTCAGAAAATCGTGTGTAAGTCTTAAGAAAACCAACTCCCCGATCGTGGTATAAATAAGAATTCATTTGCCCTAAAAATCTGCACACGATCTGTTCGTGGTTATCCAGGGCGGACCGGTCCGGGCCTTAGGCGGATCAGTCCGATGGCGGACTGGTTCTTTTATTTTGAGGATGATTCGGTTCGCATTCGGTCCGGGGCTCACTGGTCTTAAACAAGCAAGGCGGATCGGTCCGGGTCTCAGCGGATCGGTCCGGCTAGGCGGATCGGTTCATTTTAATATCAGGCGGACCGGTCCGGCTGTCTGAATTTCTGAATTCTTCCTTTCTTTTGATCTTCGGATTTTGTTGATGACGATGTGATCTTTTCAACTATCATTCTTGTAACGGCGTATGACATATCATATACATAATGATGGACAAATTGTCCTTACAAATCTCCCCCTATGTCTATGCCGGAACAAACATAAAAAATCCGAATTATCAAGTATGAAACAATGCCTATACAAATCTACCCTTCCATGAACCCAAAACTGAAAGAGGTACAAATGACTAAGGCTGCATCGTTTGTTCTTCGAATCTTCAGAAATCTCACCGCTTTTCTCATCAGGGTGTGCATCATGGGATTATCAAGGATGTACCTACACACATGAGACAAAGCAAATACCAAGTGACGTATCGAGTTTGAAATGAGATAAACATAAGCATATATATCCATTGAAGATGATATTCTCAGAATTTCAAAACTCCCCCATAATCAGATAATTCATTCTCCCCCTTTTTATGATGTCCCCAAATAGACAAATGAGAGAAATAAATCAAGCAATCAAGTACCGGGGTGACACAAGGCATAAAATCACACCATGAATGAACATAAAACAACCAAGTCGGTGATAGCGTAAAAGAATGGGTGTGATCAAAATTCGATAGGAAAATCAAAGCATACAAACATGACATATGTGCACGATGAATATTGGATATTCCTAACAAATGAACTCAAATGCTTCCTTTGGTGTAAAAGATTGGAAATATACGACATTGACTATATCAAATCTACAAATCAAAGCTCAAAGTGATTTCTACACAAATAACGTCCAAAATGATTTTCATGCTTTTTCAGGACTTTCAAGGAAGTGCAAACCCGTTTTTCAATCTCCAAACAAACTCCCTCAGATTTATATTTTGACTAGAGGTATACTAAATTCTCAAACTTTGGAGAATTGATGGTGAAACTTAAATGGCCCATATATGGCATGTATTGCTTTTTATTGCCTTTTCAATTTTTTCAGGCTCTTTTAACCTCTTAGGACCTCAGATATTACAATTCCTCCATTTTTTAGGTCCTTTTTAACGGTGGCTTTTGCGCAAAGGATAAAAATCAACTTTCGCATCCCCTCCCCATTATGCAAATTATCACACAGTCTCACCAAAATGGTTTTTACATGCAATCCAATCTAGTCAAGTTTTATCGCATATTGTACATTGTATAGACAGAATTGAGATAGAAACACTCAAGCCAATATGTGATAGACAAGTGCAATAATCAAATAAAGCCGTGCATGTGTGCAGTAAAGGATATAGGAGTCAAACATGTAGAAAATATCACTAATTACATCTCAAGGACTCCAATCAATGTAAAGCACATGGATGAAATGATGTAGCCTCTCAAATCTCTATCAAACAGTCACATGGATATATGGAATGAAGTTGTGACTTGGCTATCTTAAATGCTCATCCATAAAAACAAAACTCTTTTTGATTTTTCAAAATTTTTATCAAAATAAAATCTTTTTGTGCTTTTCTAAAAAAATTTCTAAAAAGAAAATCCTTTTTTTTTTGTAATTTTTTTTAAAAAAATGAAAAAACTAACTAATGATACATGCTAGCAATAGGTAAAAAAAAGGCATGATAAACAACCTATGCTAGCAATCAAGACTAGATCTCAACCAGGAGTAACGGTGGAGTTTTCCAAAGATGGTGACATCTTTTGAACCAACTCCACTAGATCATGTGTAGTCTTGATCAAAAACTTCACATGCTCGCGAATATGTGCAAACTCTCTATCAAAATGAGCAGGCAAAGTATCATGAGTGGGTGCATGTGCATGAATGTGTGAAGTGGCATGATATGGCACAAGACCCAACTTAGAACAAAATTCCCTAAGATGTCCTCGCTTCTTGCAGTGGGAGCAAACATAAACCGGTCTAGGAAGTAATTTATCAACAATTTTGGGATGAGCATTCCTAGACGGACACTCATGAGACTCACTCACAATGGTGGATATAGGCTCGGGAGCATTCTCTAATGTGACTTGGACCTCCTGTGCTTGTTTGAGGTCATCCTCGAGATGTGATACACGTGTCGTCAGACTTGACACCGTGTTGGACAAGTCACCTTTTTCCCTTTTTAGCTCATCACTTTCTACCTTTAACTCACAAATTCGAAGACCTAGGATCCTATTTGACCTTTTTTTTTCCATGGTCTTGATAAACAACTTTCTAAAGGCATTTTGGATCAACCTATCATCACCATTCTCATCCTCACTATCGCTTGGAGAGGTGGGCATGGCAACTTTCTTGCGCTCTCTACTAAGATTAGAAGGACACTCAAATTTCTTGTGCCCTATCCCATTGCACTCAAAACATCTTATCTTCTCACGATCTTTCTTTCTCCTTCTCTCTTTTCCATTCTCACACACACTCTCTCTCTCTCCAAACAATCTTAACTCTTTCTCTAGGGCAGTGATCCTAAGGACTAAAGCATTTTTTTGCTTCTTGGTTTCAAAAGACTCGGAATATAGCTGAGCGTAGGAGCGCTGTATATCACTCTCGCTCTCACTTGCCTCATCATCCTCCTCCTCACACTCTTCGCTCTCACTGTCGAGGTGTCCCTGTGAATCAGCACCCTCATCGTCGTGAGGTGCACTAGAAGTACTCACATGACTAGCCATGAATGCGATGAAGTTATGCTCATGCGGTGACTCATCTCCCGAGTCCACCGACTCGACATCACTGTCGTCACTAAGGGTAGCATTCAGGACAGCTTTTCCCTTTTCTCTATTAAGACGAGTGGCACACTCAAAGGCTCTATGACCCATACCTTCGCATTCAAAACATCGCTCACTGTCTTTCTTAGGAGGGTCTTTGAAATCTTTCTCATTTTCCTTTTCAGAAATATTTCTCTCAACATTCCTTTTATCATTGAAATTTCCACTTTTCTTGAATTTGAGAATTCTTTTGAAATTTTTTGCAAATAGGGCCAAGTCATCTAAGTCAAAATCACATTCAGACTTGGATTCAAAAACTTTTTCTTTCTTTTTCTGAAAATGAGTCTTTAAAGCAATCCCATTATCCTTAACTCGACCCGTCAAAAATAGGCATAATTTGACCCGTCAAAAATAGGCATTTTATAATATGACTTCTCCATTTGAACACGCTCTTTTCAAAAATCAATTTATTCAGAAAATTGATATCTTAGAAAAATTTTGGGGAAAAAGGAATACGCGATAAATTAGCGTAACCTGCTCTGATACCAATTTGAAAGAGTTGGTGCTTGCGTTCAATTAAGAAATAATATAATAACTGCCATTTTTAACCCAAATTAACCCTAAGCATGCAACTAGGTATGATTGAAACATTATGAAATCATGCACAAGATATTCAACACACAAAGTTAAGGAAAAATCCCCCACAGGGGCAAAACCATTTGTATATCACTATAATTTGTAAAAGACGGTTTACAATCGGATTACAATGAAATACAGTTTGACTAAGAATTACCCTCGGGTATTGGATTCTGTAGTCGCGGCTGGAAGAAACCCTTTCCAGTAGGGCTGGCGGCTGGAACTATCCCTGTCCAGTAGGGCTGCAATGAAGAGGAAGAAGCGGTCCACTTCACAAAGGGTTGAACATCAATGGTGTTCTTGGGTTACCAAAAGTTACTCACAAATGTATGGAATTTGTGTGAATCAAGGGTATGAATCAATGGACTCAAATACCATGAAGACTTATGAGTTATGGAACTCAGAAAATCGTGTGTAAGTCTTAAGAAAACCAACTCCCCGATCGTGGTATAAATAATAATTCATTTGCCCTAAAAATCTGCACACGATCTGTTCGTGGTTATCCAGGGGGGACCCGTCCGGGCCTTAGGCGGATCGGTCAGATGGCGGACCGGTTCTTTTATTTTGAGGCTGATTCGGTTCGCATTCGGTCCGGGGCTCACTGGTCTTAAACGAGCAAGGCGGATCGGTCCGGGTCTCAGCGGATCGGTCCGGCTAGGTGGATCGGTTCGTTTTAATATCAGGCGGACCGGTCCGGCTGTCTGAATTTCTGAATTCTTCCTTTCTTTTGATCTTCGGATTTTGTTGATGACGATGTGATCTTTTCAACTATCATTCTTGTAACGGCGTATGACATATCATATACATAATGATGGACAAATTGTCCTTATAGGATGGGGGAGGAAACTGCCCCTACCAATAGACAGGGTGTCTGGGGTGACTATAGGTAGTCCGAAACGAACTTTTTCGAAAAAATGGGCATAAAATGTAAATCGTAAATCCAAATTTTGCACGCCTGGGACCGTTGGAAAGGGAATTCATATCCCTTTAAGAATCCATTGATCTAATCTTGGGTACAAGGGTTAACCGAAGTCAAATAGGGCTGGGAAGTGCCTAATGATCTCTAGAAGGTGGTTTCGGAGGAAAACATATCATTCGTACGAACCGTGAGGTTGATTTGCATTTTCATTGTTCTTTTCTCAGGTCGAAGAGTTTATCGGAGTCAAATGGGGTTCAAGACGCCCGATGTACTCCAGATCAGTATAAAGGATTGTGTAAGGACACAAATTTCCAATTGAGTCCATATATAGTTTTGGCTCAATTCCGGACAAAAACATTTATTCATAGGAATGTATTTGATTGTAATATTCTCAAGCCTATGAAGTATGTATTGAAGACGTAGCGACAAAGAATTTAAAGCTTCATCAAAATGCCGGTTTGCGTGCCTCGTTTCTACGTCATCATCTAAGGTTCCATGCTCCCAAGGTATGAATGTAATTATATTTATATAGGAGCTTGGAACAATTTGTATTGGGTGTTAGGTGTAATAAAAACTGCATTTTATTTTCAGAAAGAATCAATTAGAACTTTAAAATAAGTATATAAAAGTTTCTGGGCCAAAATCGAATTTTACAAACTTTCTGGTCGTTCGTTAGAAATGTCGTTCGAACGAGTTTTTTCGTTTGAACCAGATTTCGTTCGAACGAGTTTTGTCGTTTGAACCAGATTTCGTTCGAACGAGTTTTTTCGTTCGAACCAGTTTCGTTCGAACGAGTTTTTTCGTTTGAACCAGTTTCGTTCGAACGAGTTTGCCAACAACCCTAAACTGGTCAGTCGTTCGATATGTCGTTCGAACGAGTTTTTCGTTCTAACGAGGTATCTAACGAGATTCTAACGAGCCCAGGCTGGTCACTCGTTAGAAGTCTCGTTCGAACGAGAGTCAAGTTCATTCGAACGAGACACCAGGCGGGAACGGTTTTGAGCAGTTTTTTGGCAGTTTTCACCCCATTATCCCACTTGTTTCTTAACTGATTTTTTAAGGCTTTATCAAGGACGGGAATCATTTTTCAAGGGGTGTCTTTTTCATACCATACAAACTCCTAGAGAGTATTTTGAGACAAAATTTGTTTAAGGAAAAAGATCATGTTTTGAGTGTTATTCTTTCAAAGAAAAATTCATACACACTCTAGTTTACACCCAATTGTGTTTATCCAAGTTTCTATATTTATATCAATTGCTTGGAGTTTTTGGCACCGGTTTTCTCTACCGAATTCAAGAGATGTTTTGGGTTTGCTTCTACACCCCATCACAAAGAAGACTTTTGTTGAGATTCTACCCACACGGAGAAAGGCTCCATGCTTGGGTGACGGTGACCATATAAAGTCCCATCGGTGGATTCCGAGACCGCGGTGGTGTTCCGAGGTTGTCCGCTAGGAAGAGGTTTTTACGAGAAGGAGCGTCGAGGCTTGAGAGGGATCGAGTCAGTCGTTGTAAGTCTATCTGTCTTGTAATTGTAATTCCATATCTAGTGGACTTGTGGCTAGGGCCGTCCGAGGTTGTTTCCCGTCTTGGGTTTTACCTCGCACATCTCGGCGTAGTGTGACATTGTTTATTTTATCTTTCACAATAATTTAGAATCCATGCTAAGGATAATTTCAAGATAAAATTTGGTTTAATTATCACACTCATTTAATTTGGGACTTAAATTAAATATTGGGTAAAATTGGTTTATTCAAGTCATTTGCTAAAATTGGTTTCGCCTAACTTTGGATAATTGTTAATTATGACTTAGGCAAATTCTAGGACTTGAATTATGTATTAATTTGTTTTGAGAAATTAAAACTTGTTGTTATTTTTGAAAGTTGAACCATCACCTGTTTTACAACGCTTCCGCATCGAGTTACATAAAAGGAAATTAAATAAGTTTTAATCGAGATATAATTATTTAAATCACCGGGGATTCCACTACTTCAGATTGTTCATGCAAACTGTGAGGCTGATTCATGCACGGGATGCACCATTTGAAAGGGTATTTAGATCGCTTAAAGGTTTCATTAAGCTTCGCTCAGGTCAAAGATTTAATGAGAGTCAAAAGAGACTCGGGAGCGCCCGATGGCCTCTAGATCATTACTCAAAGAAAAATGGATTGTTCTTGCGAACCATGAGGCCAATTTATACACGATATGGACTGTTGAAAATGGGATTTATAGGCCTTCGAGGTTTTATTGAGCTTCGATCAGGTTGGAGAGTTAATTGGGATCAAATGGGGCCCAGGAACACCCAGTGGCCTCCATATCAGTACTCGGAGTATGACCAAGGGTCTATCGTGAATGGATGAGTGTTAGGAACCTAAGTAAGTGCTTAGGGGGTTCTAGGATTGGGTGTCTACAACTTTTTTTGGATCAACATGTATTCTCTTTTGGTGTACCAAATATCTTCGGAAATTTCCTGTAGAAAATCCAAAGGAACATTTGTTAAGTCACTAAAGTCTCATTCTTTCATAGGAATTTTTCAAGTGTGTTATATAACTTGTTACTATTTTTTACTTGACAATTATATCATCAGTAAAATAATCTAAAAGGGTGTCAACCATGCTATGGAAAATGGTACTCATTCCCCTTTAGTATATGGCTCCTGCATTTATTAATCCTAATGGCATTTTAATCCATTTACAAGTTTCCAAGGCACCTAAAGGAAGTTTTATGCACATCTTCTTCTATCACGCATATTTGGCCATAACCAAAATAACCATCCATTATTGACATGATAGCATGACTAGCTGATCTGTCAACCAATAAATCCACCACTGGCATTGGATATCCATCCTTTGGAGTGGAAGCATTTAGTCAATGCACACTCTTAGTCTGCTATTTTTCTTAATAATTGGCATTATATTAGAGATGCATTCAACATACCTTATTTTTCTAATGAATTCATCCTTCAACAGACTCTATATTTTTTTTATCTTGGTTGTTGCTTCGGAGTCATTTGTCTTAGCAGTTGTTTGATAAGATTCTATCCTTCTTTGATTGACAGTTTGTGCTCCACTAATTTCTTATCTAAAACATGGAACTCATCATATTCCCAACAAAAGAAGTGATTATACTCATTTAAAATGTTCACAACAAATTTTTGGTTATCCTTGCAATGGTTTGCAGTAATATATCTTACTTTATCATCTTGTTCAGATACCAAGTTGACTATTAACAAAGGATTCGATTGACTTACCATAAGTTCTTCATACTCCACTAGTGAACTTTCTATTCACCACTGTTGTGAGGATACTCATCCTTATTCTCTTCTTTGAACACATAACCATCATAATTAATGGTCCTTTCATCACCGATCCTCATATTCAAATCTAATTCTCTGAATTTATACAACACCATAGCCAATCTTTCATTAGCCTTTTTACCAACAATAGGTGTACTATACATTAAAAAACTCTATTTTATTTTTTAGTTGGTCCCATCAAACCAAAATATTATTCATCCTAAACCTCATCTGAGACCTCTCTTTCTCATGCCTCTGGAACCAAATAATCTACCTTCATAAGTCTCACATTCTCTTGGTAAAGTCCTACCTTTACATAATTGGAGCTAGTGTGAAAAAGGCAATGGATTTGCCTCCACCTCTTCCACATTCCCATCGTATTTCATCAAACGTAATTTTTTATACATGGAAGAAAGAATACATTTGTTACAGTGAATCTAATCTAATGCATTGAAGCTAAGTTTACCTTCAATTATAAAGAAAGCGATTTTGGATTTCCTAGTGCCTACATCAATATCAATCGCTAGTACACCTTTGGTTGATTTTTTATCTCAAGAAAAACTAGAGATTATAATTTGAGTATGAGAAATTTTAGCATTTTATTTATTTATTTTAGCAAACATGGAGCATGGCATTATATTGACAACAACGCCATGATCAACCATTATTTTTTTGATAAAACTCTATTTATCCAAGATTTTATAAACAATGGTTTAATATGATCAGTCATATTCTTAGTAAGATCTTTTAACCAATATATAAAATCTAGAGAAGATATAAACAAGTCAAAGTTATATAGCTCTGATTTTTCATCTTCATCCATTTCGATTTTTGAAACCTCATGTCCCTCTTCTGCCTTGAAGCTCTTTGGGAGGATCATAGTTATGTTAGCTGGGACTTGTTGTGGTAGAGATCGAAACCGAATGAATTATTGTTACACAGTTCCTTGATCAGGTCTTATAACATCAATAACCATTATTTTTTTCTTTTTCTTGCTCATCAGGGGAGGTGTATCTAGAAGATCTATCTCCATCCACACTCATCGCTTTCTCCATATTTTTAAGCCTTTCAGTCATCAGGCCTGAGGAGGACTGTATCCGTTATATATTTCTTTGGAACATTTTGTTTCACTTAGATGATGAAGAACTAATCCCCTCTGATCCACTTGTACAAAGAATCTCTGAGGCCTCGTGTCAAGCCTTATATTATCTTTGGATTATCCTTTATTCAATGCAAGAGATCATAATGTTTGTCTTTCTCTTCCTTGACTTTGGTGGTTGTACCATATGACACATACCAGGGGACACTTGTTAAGGATTCACTATCTTAAGCCCCCTAGCCATCTCATTAAAATATAGATCTACCTTTGGATCATGGGCAACAAACCAATTATGCACTCATTTTACCATTGGAACATATTTTGGTATTTTATAGGCTCTGAAGCTCCCAAATATTGACGAGATTTGGCTTCGTGGAAACCAGGCTTGATGTATTGATTATTTTATGGTGTCTTGGTGTTTCCTTGAGGGTAGTAGGGATCAAAAAATGGTCTCTTGACTTTTTGCTTCTATTTCCCCTCCGAATCCACAAGTCACACATCTCAGCATATTTTTCTCCATACTTGATGTATGGGTGTTTCATAACCTTTTGATATGGACCCTCCGTTATTTTAGAATTCAAAGCCTTGGATTTAGCCATAGTCTTCATTTTTTAATTCAATATGTCTTATGTTCCGAGGCAGTTGAATACTACATGTTTATTCCCATTTCTTTTATGTTGGGAAATAGGTCTTCATCGATCCCGGCCATGTTGTTTTCTTCTTTCCCAAAAAACTTAAGTTTTCATCTTCTGATCAACTCTTGAATCCTACATAGGAGAAAATATTATGCTATATACAATAGTTTTCTTCATTAACTTCATTTGGAAATTTTGCATCATCATGCGATTTTAACATTTTAAATTTTAAGAGATAATCAAAGATTTGTTTTGCCATAGAGATGTCAAATGAATATTTTTTAACCATCCCTTTTGATTTGGGGGCAAAATATTCTGATGTTGTGTTCTTTCGAACCAATGGTTCACAAATTACAATTTCAGTTCCTATAATCTCAGTAGCGTTTATTTTCAAATTTGGATATTTATAATATATTTTGAGAGAATAAGTGTTTATTTCATGATCTTCCTCTAGAAAAGACTCATAGATACTTTGGCAGTTAGTTTTACCAAATCTAAGAACTTAGTAACATCAAACTTCTTTCGAAGCCTAAATTCTAGCCCATTTTGTGGCAAATTGACAATTTCAAACTCATGTAGGGCTGTTTTTTATTTGTTCTAGCCCTTTTAAACCTATTAGTGAAAACACTTACCTTCTCATCAGGTTTTTGACTTAGTATAGCTAAACTACCGATATAGACTTATGGATCAGTTTGGAAGATCTGTGCATGGAACATATTATCCATTTGTTATCGAGTTTGGACAGAGAGGTAGCAGACTTGTACACCAGGAAAAGGCTGCATCCGTGAGTGAATTGTAAAACAAACACAATTTGATATACTCATTTATTCCATGATCATCACATTAACTAGTGAACCTCGCAGCATTCTCCGCATTTGACTTGCTTCCATTTCCTAAAAAGAGAGAGAAGGTTGGGAATTAAAAGCCTTTTGTCAATTATATCATGTTTATCCATTCAGGATTTGGTTTTGTACATTTTGGTGACTACACCTCTCTAGCCATTCGTCCACAAATTTGATGTATGAGATCTATAATCTCATTTCTCTCAACCCCTTTAGGAAAAGATCTATTTTTAGGAGAAATCATCTAATTTATAATGGGAGTTAGTTGCCCCATTGGTAGTGAAATTTATGGCTGCACATTTTGTTGTGTTTGATAAGGCATGGGCTGAGATACTTGAGGAATTTAGTTGGCAAACCTGTTTTTGTTCCCCAACCCCGAGTTCCTATTCGAACACATGTTTTTTAATGATCCCATACTTCAAAGCACCTAGGAAGCCTAAATTTATTTCATTTTGGTATGGCATAATGCAACCCAACTTTGGGATAAGTGTTCTCCCTATTGGGTTATTGTAATCCAACCCTTGGTAAGTGTTAGATGTTTCAAAACCTTCCAATGGCTTTTTCACACCTATACCTGTCTGATTACAAGAACTTTCTACCCTTGTGTTTTCACTTGTGTTGGGCCTGTAATAAACAAGGTGATAAGGATTCAGTTGACTAGTAGTGTTTACACTAATTTATAGTTCATAACCTTAACCATTGTACACTTCAATAATAGGCCTGGAAAACCTACTAGTCATTGTTGTGATTATGGTATTGATGTTTTGCATTATGTTCCCAAGGTGGTCAAGAGTCGGGTTTTGTTGATGATCAATTGATCTTGGGCATTTGTGGATACACCAGTAGTAGGTGTTATATGAATAGTTTAGGCTCTTATATTGTCACATAAAATTCTTGAATATTAGTAATTGGTCCCAAATCATGAGCAGTTACAACCATTATTTGCTCTATGGTAGTGTTATGTTTACTAGTTGAGCCAAATTCGCCAAAGTTTTTGATAACATTATTGCTTCTTCTAGTCCTAGCCATAATAAACAACAATTTAGCACTAATGTCTCACTGGGTAAGCCAAAAATATGTTTGTGGTTTTTCGTTTGTCTTAGTTTATCTATTTTGGTCAATTACGAGCATTTTAGACAAGGTTATGGCCTCATCAACCAAATGATTATCTTAGCCTTCTAATAATTAGGCGAATTTGTACCATTCAATTCTTCAATTAAGAAGATGTATATTTCCCTTAGGCAAGATGTTTATATGAGCGACAAATCATTGCGATTAACTAGAACTAAAGAAAAAAAATTAATTGGCAAGAACTGAAATTAAAGTAAAACTTTGAAAGTAAAGGAAGGTAAATGCAGCAAAGGAAACAATTATGCTATGAAACGTAAAATAAGAAAGTAAAATAAATCAAAAGTAAAGGTAAGGAGAATTTTAACAAACTATAAAAAGAGTTAAAATCTACCTTATAAACTACTTCAAGTGAAAGAAATCTTGTACATAAATGAAAAGGAAAAGGAAATAAAAAGAAAAGAAAGTATAAAATGAGTAAATTTAGTTTTTTTGGTAAGGGAGTCCTTATATCCTTTGTCCTCTACTTGCTTATTTATAGATTTCCTTGCTACGCAACTATCATGTGACTTTTCTCCTAGGTTCTTAAGTGTCCCCATAACCATCACTTACTATTTAATTTCATGTCCAAAACCTTGACAAGTGTCAATCATTTAATTTTTCCTTTAGAATTAAAACCACAAATTTTACTCGGCTATAATATTTTCTTAGTAATCATTCGTGGAAAAAATATCATTGGACGGTAATTATATGGTGTAAATAGAATACATCAATCGACTAAGCATTAATCATTAATAGATTGCCCCCAAAATCATGCAAACTAAATCGATCCCATCTTCGATGGACCTTATCGTCACCAATTTGAAGAATGGAGATTTACCACAGGATAGAAAAGAATCTCACAAGATAAAGATCGAGTCAACAAGGTTTTGATATGGATTGATATCTACATAAAAAGTTTGAAAACTTTGTTGCCCGAAAACTTTGATTGATCATAAAATAGAAAGATAAAACAACAACTAGGTTTAAATCATAAACTTAGGATTTCAAATCACGATACCCTAGCTTATCTTGTAGGTGATCCGAATGAGATAAATGAAATTTGAAGGAGATGAAGGGGTTGCCTTTTCTTGTCCTCCATAACCTTGCTAGAACACATTAAAATCCTCGGATTTTTTAATATATGATTCTCCTACAAAAGATTATGTGTGGAGACAGTCTTGGAGATGAATACTCAGTGTTTTGAATGAGATAAGACCTTCTCGCTTTATACCTCTTCACAAAAATGTGAATAGTGTTTCTTATATCCCTTTCTAAACCTCAATAATGAGTATGCCGCTTAAAACCCTATATTACACCAATACGTATAGGTATAAGTCATGGATTTGGGATAAACTAGGTTTCTAGAGAGTCTGGGCCTACTACTTGGGTAAATGGACTATAAAAAGGACCCAAGGCTAAATAATAAAAGTTTTTTCCAAATAAGTACTCAGAAATCCCAAATGACATCCCCATAATTTATTTTATTTTTCCAATTATTTTCTAATGGTACCACATCTAGTTCCTTGGTCATTCCAAAGTTTTTTGGTCTTTCATTCGTCTATAGGATGAGGTCCCAAGGCCAGCCAAAGACCTCCGCCAGATAATTTCCATCCCTTAATGACCACAGTTGTTCCAACTATAAAGGAGTTAAAGACCATGGACAAAATACGAAGGTTACCAAATGCTCATTCTCACATAAGACTTTGAAGACCAAACTCAGAGACCATGGGAAAATCTACCTTATTCTTTAGATGGCTTCAGTCAACCGTCACCTAACAAGAACTAACCTCCATTTGGGCCCTAACCTCTCTTCCAATGATGAATTCCCATTTTATGTCAAAGGAAGAAGCTTAGAGCATTTATGGTGACCACAAGCACCGTATGACCCTCAAACATCTAGTAAAATTTCTACAGCTTCTCTGGCGGGTAGTAGAAAGTACAAACACTGTTTTACATAGCATTAACTAATCTAATATGCATTTAAGGCTCACATCGACTACCTTACACTACCTACAAGAATTTTATCAACACTCCTCCATGATAATGTCGATGTAAGACTTTTAGGCCGCCTTACCAATGATACTTCAGGCCAATCATTATCTTTCCAAGGTGATGCTTATATAAGGATGGTTTTTGAATTGTTAAAAAGGGAGAACAATCGATAATTCATTGACTAAACGCCAGAGAAACTTGAAATCCATTATCTCTTTAAGTATTTATCATATTAGATTTTACTGATCCACTATTAACTAAAAATAAGATATGGATTGGACCATTTCCAACCTCTCATAAGTTACTCCCAAGAGGTTCTTTTACTAGTGATAAAGCCGAAGAGGTCTTTAGATTTTAATACTCACATTTATAACTTCATATACAAAGTAACACCCTTCAAAGTGGATGAAGGATCCTCAATTGATATTATAATTCAATATATATCATTGTCTCTCATTTTAACACACCGCATCACTAAGTGTTCTAAGGTTTTATGAGGAGCATCTATTGGTGATTAGGCCTCTAACAATTTTACGCACATGTCATCTTAGCGTCATCTATGGGAACGAATGTTTCCTTGAATTAAAAAGACGAATAAAGCTTCATCTCCTTCAAAGATGACTATTAATGGTAAGTTAGATCACTCTATAAAATGTGTGAAGGCTTTCCAAGAGGAGCCTAAATAGATACTGAATGATATTTTCCAGAGGCTTCCCATACCCCTAGTGGTAGAGGAATATATTGAGATAGAACATAATGAGACAAGGGAAGACCATGCCCCTCATTATGAAAGAGAAAGCCATCTTAAAGGTGTGTTCCAAATCCCCTAAAGATTGATGATTCGTATTCCTATAAGAGACCGCTTGTCAATCTAAGATGATCAATCTCATGGAGGTTCCAGGTTGGCAACGCCAATGGATAATGATATAAAAAGACATAAGACAGGTTGAGGAACTTTTTTAATTAATACATGACACAAACTCCCAACATCATAAATTTGTCTCTCCATAAGACTTTGTCTTCTTTATCTAATGAGGTTCAATATTATGTTATTCCCATTAAGTGGAAGATAACTGATATTGATCCCTTTGATGGGTTAAAGGATCCTATGGAACACTTGGAGACCAACTGGTATCTCATGCTCCTCTACGACACCCCAAATGAAGTCTTATGCAGAGCTTTTCCTGCTAATTTGAGGGGGACGACTAGACACTAGTTTTCCAAGCTCAAACAAGTGACCATGAGGAACTTCATAAAGCTATCAAGATCTTTTGTCAGACATTTTATCGGAGCCCGAAAGATGAGGAAACTAGGCAGCTCTTTACTCCATTTCAGACAGAGGTGGGGAGAATTTCCTAAGTAATATGTAAAAAGGTCAACTAATATGCTTGCTTGTTGATCAACTGAATGGAATCATTTGTGTGGACATCTTCATCTTAGGCATAACTTCTGAAGATTTTCTAAGATCTTATAGTAAAAGACCACCTCGGTTAATGACTGGACTGTTGGAGAGGGCTCAGAAATATATGAATATTGATAATGCCGTCAGCGCCAGGCACACCATAGCCTCCCCTCAATAAGGGAAGAGGAAATAAATTTTCTCCCACCTACGATAATCCCCTAAGTCATTTGAGGCTAAGAAGAAGAATAACGGAAGAAAGAAAAATGGATCACAAGAATCTAATCACTTCACCCCTCTCACAACCACTATATAAGAAGTTTTCTCAGCTGTATGATTGAAGCATCTCTTACCTACCCACAAACCCATGAGGGATCTAAAGAAAAGGAGAGATAAGTTTAAGTATTATTGGTTTCATATTGACCATAAGAATAACAATAATGAGTGTTTTATCCTCAAAGAGTCCATCGAAGGGGTGATCAATCAAGGTATCTCAAGGATTTTATAGTCAAAGATGGTGGCAAAGCTCAGTAAAATGATAGAAATAAAGATAACTTACCATTTATTGATGTCAATACTATATCAAGAGGATTCACGAGTGGTGCACCTACTTCCACATCCAAAAAATCTCATCTCTGGAGCATGCATCAAGATGGGGCTCAAATCAATAGTGTCTACTTCCATAACAAGTCACGAAGGGAGGCACTCGTGGTAATCTTCCAAAACACTAACCTCAAAAGTATTCCCCTACCACATGATGAACCATTTATCATCACAGTCATCATTGGAAATGCAAATATGATGAGAGTTATAGTTCACACTATAAGATCAATCGACTTCTTGTTCCTATGTGCTTTCAAGCCATGGGCCTTAGCATGAAACACTAGTTTCTTACTACAACAATATAATTTTCCTTCAATAAAGAGTGAACCTACTTAATAGGTTATATCCCTCTTCCTCTCACAGTTGGCTCCAAAGAGTTTTACTCTACCATTTAGAAAAATTCCTAATGGTAGACCTGCCCTCATCTTATAATGTCATCATGGGAAGAGCATTGCTCAACAAATTGGATGTTATTATGTTTATTCGTAGAATGCTGATTACATTCCCAACTCCCATGGGTGTGAAAGTAATATTATAACACTTATATGAAAGAGAAAGTTATGGAATACTATAAAACTTCTATGAAAGAGAAGAAAATACCACTGAAGATACCTCAAAGATTTCCTTAAGTCCTGGAGAGGTCATATAAAAATATTGAGTCCCTTACAGAAGCCTTGCCTCCCCTACTTGAACTGCTTTAACTCCCATAAGAAAGTTTGTTTATAGAGTTGATGAATATAGACACTATAGATCCATAAGATGAAGAGAAAGTATAGAGTTTAACACTTTTAGGACCTTATCACTATTTGTATTAATGAAGCAGATCAGACCAAGTTCATCCATATTAGGGTTGGTCTCAATTTCTCCCTCAAAGAGGAGTTAACCAAATTATTGAGAGAGAGAATAAAGGTGTATTCACATGGGGACACTCATATATGATTGGGGTAGATCCTAATGTCACGGTAAACCACATCATCATGGATCCATAGCACAGGCTTGTATGACATAAGAAGAGGTTCTTTGGCCTCAAAAGAAATACAACTGAGATTAAAGTGGTCAACGATCTTTTAGAATCCAACTTCGTTCGAGAGTGACAATATCCAGAATGGCTCTCCACTGTGGTGGTGGTACCCAATCCCAATAAGAAATGGAGGATTTATATGGAATTAACTTTTCGCAATAAATCCTATCATAAAGATTTTTACCCATTTCCCATCATTGATACTTTAGTGCATTCTACTGCTGGTCATGAGACCCTCTCCTTTATGGATGACTATTATGGTTACAATTAGATAAGAATGTCCATGTAAATGAGGAAAATACGTCACTCGTTACTCACAAAGATACCTAATATTATAAAAAGTATGCATTTTGGATTGAAAAATGCAAGTGCCACATATCAGATGGTGCTTAATACCATCTTCAAATACTTGATAAGCAAGTTTATAGAGGTCTAAGTTGATGACATGCTATTCAACAACCTAGAGGCTCAAGATCACATTTGGAATCTCAAATAAACCTTTTGTCATCCTCAAAATAAATAAAATAAGCTTAAATCCATCGCCTTTACGATCGCAAGGGGAAAGTTCATGGGCTTCAGGTTCACCAGGCATGGCATAGAGTCCAATATAGAAAATATGCAATCTTTGCTAGATATGAAGTCCCCCAGAACTATCAAAGAAGTTCAAAGCCATACCGAAAGAGTTATTTCCCATAATCTCTTGGTCTCTAAATCGATAAACAAGTGCCTTCCTTTCTTAATTATCTTAAAGAAAGTGTTTCAATAGACTCTAATGGTGGAAGAGGCCTTCTAAAACCTAAAAAAATTATTAGGGATCTCCTACCTTTTTGTTTTGAACCACTATTGGAGAAGACTTGCTTATATATCTTATTTCCTCCTCTACTACAGTCGGTTCTACATTGGTAAGAGAGGGATATGGGTTCCAATACCTCATGTACTGTATGAGCAAAGCTTTGTAAAAGTCTCGAAGTAAGTATCTAAGGATGGAGAAGTTGTCCTTCTATTTGATCAATTCAACGAGATGTCTAAGGCCATATTTCCAGCCTCACACCATAGTGGTCATGACCTATCAAAAACATTACCAAATCCTACACAAGCCTGACACCTCAATAATTCTTATCAAGTGGTCTATTGCGTTGGTGGAGTTCGACCTCAAATAAAAATCAATAAATACCATCAATGGCTAGACTCTGGCTGATTTTATAGTATAATTTATCAACCTATAGGCTGTAGTTTAAGATACCAAGATCTTAGTAAAGGAAGCGAAAGTACCCCAGGCACTAAGCTCCCATTGTTTCAAGGTATAGACTCTATATTCCTAGCATGGGTATTAAACATAGATGTAACCTTCAATAGCTTAGGAAGCGGAGACAAATTTCACATTCTAATTTTAAAAGGAAGTGTTATATCTATTTGTCTCTGCTTTGAATTTAAAGCCTCTAAGAATGAAGCAGAGTATGAAGCTTTGGTAGCTGGTCTAGCTTGGATATCCATTTGAAAGAAGAATAAGTTGAAACCATCAACGATTCCTAACTAATGGTCAATTAGGTCACTAAGGTTTATGAGGCCAAGGGGTATCAAATGGAAGGGTACTTGGAAATTTTTAGGAACCTCATTCACATAATTCAAAAATTCAATATCAGAATGGTTCCCAGAGTAGAGAATTCAGAAGTTTACCATCTTTCCCTAGTTGCCTCTTCAAATGAAGTAGATCCGAATGTTTTAATAGTCACTTTGGATCAATCAAGAATTACCCAATTCCAAATCAACGTGGTAGATAAAGAACATAGCTTAGACTGGACCACTCCTATCAAGAAATACCTTAAAGATGGAAGCCTTACCAAGGATAAGCTTTAGGATAAATAATTGAAGTCTTTTCCATTAAAATACTACACTGATAATTGGGTCCTATTAAACAAATTGGTATTTCTCAACACCATAACAATACCTTAGTACTTAGGAGGCCAATTATGTTCTCATATATCTCCATAAATGTTTTTTTAGTGCCCACGTGGGTCCTTAGACATTAGTCCACAAGGTCTTAAGGCAGGGATACTTCTAAACCACCTTGAGAAAACATGATAAAGATCTATTTTAGCGGTGTGACAAATATCAGAGATTTTCCTTTCTCCTAAATCATCCAATAGAGAAATGGTATAAATGTTGATTTGATGGCCCTTTACTCAATAGGGGGACTTGGTAGGGCCTCTGCCCATCAACAAAGGTTAGAACAAGTTATGTATTATGAAAATTGATTATTTCACAAAAGTGGGTGGAGGTAAAGCCTGTGGCCACCATTACTAAAAGGAACACTACCAACTTCATATAGAAGAACAGTATTTGCATGTTTAGCCTACCGAGAGTTATCATCTCAGACAATGGGAAGTAGTTCGACAGCCCAACCTTCAAAGAGTTATGCTTTGATTATGGGATCAATAACCCTCATCACTAGGAAATCCATAGGCAAACGGGCAAGTAGAGATGAAAGATAGGATCACTTTGCACGACTGGAAAAAAAATCTAGAAAAATCCAAAGGTCTTTGAGTTGTAGATTTTTCAAGCATATTTTGGGTTTCAGGACCATTGTCAGAGGTCCTACAAAAGAAACCCATTTTTCCTTGACTTATGGAAATGAGGTTTTCATCCTAACTAAGATCGAGATCCCAATGCAAAGGGTTCCTCAGTTTGATCAAGGGATCAATGAAGAAAGGCTTAAGAGATCTTTAGATTATCTAAAAGAAAGGTTTGAAGTTGCATTAATTAGAATGGAGGCCCATAAGCAAAGGATGAACTCTTAATTTTACAAAAAAAAGTGTGCCATAGAGAATTGAAAGTGAGTGACCAAGTCCTGAAAATTCACCATCGCCACCAAATATCCAAGCGAATGGAAATTGGGTTCCAGGTGAGAAGGGACTTATGCCATTACCAAAATAGTAAGGGCATGATACTATTACTTAAAAGACATGGAACGATATGATCTCCCTCACCCATAGAACATAGAAGATATCAAGAACTACTTCCAATTATGTACTTTTTTGTTGAAATATAATAAAAGCATCCTTTTTTTATACCTCCATTATCTCTTAATAATGTATAAAGGATTATAGGGCCTCAATCCTTGGCTCTTGACTAAGACTTAGGTCTCAGGACCCAATAAGACTTACAAGGATATCTCTATACAAAATGACTGAGGTCTAGGGACCTCAGACGTATATCTTTAATAATTATAAATCTTTCATCCTTAGTTCCTAAGAGCTCTAAGGTCTTTAATACATAAAAAGACTAGCAAGGCATTCATCCTTGGCTCAAATAAATAGTCTAAGGTCCAATAACCATAAATATACTAAAGGAATTACCAAAGCTTTCATCCTTAATTTTGCCCGAGGTGACTAGGTTTAAGGACCCAAAACAATCACTATAAAGGAATTCTACGATTGGATATTTTCTTTAAAAAAATCAAAATCTATGAGAAACTCTTCAAAAAATTCAAATATTTTAACCCTCACTTTAAAAGATTTTTATGGGATCAAACATTTAAAATATAAAAAAATCTATTAAATCCATGGCTGAAAAGTCCAAGTTTTTCAATCTCCACTCTCAAAAATTTTGGGGGGCTGAGAATTTATACAAAAACTCTTAAATTTATAGTTTTAAAACAAATACACCAGGAATGTCCTAAAATTCTAAGGCTTTCATCATTAGTTCATTTGAGTTCTAAGGTGTTATGACCCTTAGTGGGACTCTATTTTTAACCTCTATAGCATTCATCCTTAGTTGATTACAGTTCTGAGTTCTTATGAACCATGGTATAAATTTAGTTTAAATCTTTAAGGCTTTCATCCTTTGTTGATTATAGTTCACGGATCTTAGGATCCTTAGCAAAACTTCATTTTTTAACTTCTAAATGTTTCATCCTTAGTTGAATATAGTTTTGAGGTCTCAAAACCCTTATAAGAACTTCATTTTTTAAACTTCTAAGGATTTCATCCTTGGTTGAATATAGTTCGAAGGTCTTATGACCCTTGGATGAACCCTTTCATGGTTATTAACCGCCTTAGCCCTTTGCTAACTAAAGATAGAAGGTTTCTAAACCCACAGGAGTTCTTATGGAGTACTTCCAATTGTTTTTTATTGCTTTACCAAGGAATCTTCGGGGGCTAAAGTGATACCTCGTATGCCTTAGACAACTCAAATAGAAATTCCATGGCAAAGAAAATAGAATAAATTGCAAAGAGAAATTTTAAACATGAAAAACACTAGTGTCCAAAAGTTGTATGGAAACACCATTTTTTATATTTTTTATTTAAGTAACATGCACCAAATAAATAAAGTGTTGTGTTAAACAATCTACCAATTTTAGTCTTGACCTAAACATGCAACTAGGTGAGAATAAGAAATAATAAAAATAGCAAATCACAACACAACACAACGATGTACAGGGAAACCCCACAATGAGAAAAATCTCGGATGGCCTAGCCACACAAGTCCACTACGATATAGGTATTTTTACAAGAACGGCTTAGGCTTACACAAAAACTCATTGCCTTCAAGCTTTGATGCATTTCCTCATTCCTTGTAACCTTTTTCGCAATCATCAATGGACGCCTTCCAATGGCCACACAATGCAGGTGCTACCCACGTCCCGGTATACCACCAATCTTACTTGTCACGGGACTGGTCCAACCATATTATAATATGAAATATGATCTCCAGCGCTTGAAATTCTCACAGTACAAAGAGTAAAAAAATATGGTGCAATAAAAAGGAGATCTCAAATATACATATAGATGTAGGATTATTGGATCTTAATTTTGGTGTAAACTACGGTTTTGGAGGCACAAGATAAGACTTAAAAAATTATTTTCGCAAAAACCCTAATGAAAATTTATGCGAGACCGGAGTATTTATAGAAAACACAAATATCGAGGTGGAATGTTTTTTGAAAAATCTCATTCGAATGAAAAAATATGGGTCATTTAAACAAAGTATGTATTCTTGTTCGCACCAAACTGATCTCGTTTGAATGAGTATCGAACGAGCTTCTAACGAACTTTTTTTGTGAAGCTCGTTTGAATTAAACATAAACTCATTTGAACAAACGGTGAAATCTCATTCAAACAACAAAGGAAACTCGTTTGAATGAACAGTGAAATCTCATTTGAACAACACAAGGAAACTTGTTCGAAAGACTTAAACAAAAAATATTTTTTTCTTTTAAGATTTTTTTTACGAAAAATACTCAAAGAACTTTGTAAAACAACACCCAAACTAAATCCAGGGATCAAACATAAATATTTATCCATACCTTCAATGACATCCCTTTGTTTTTGAAGACGAAACTTGGCACAAAACCCAGTATATGCTCAATGTTCCTTTAACTTTTCCACAATGGTCTTCAATACCACATCATACGCCTGAAGGACAAATAACTCAAATCCTAACAACCTATAACTCAAACAAGTTTGTCCAAACATGGAATTAAAAAAATACATCAAAATTTACTTGTTTCAAAAATTTGTCCTTACAAATCTCGCCTTTTGGATATTTCAAAACAAAAATCAAAATCAAAACCTACGTGGTCGTCAAGCTCACTAAGGCTCAATCCTAACCCCAAAAGGAAAAAATTTAGACGTTTGACTGACACAAACATGAGTGTATTTGCTCTTGTGTAATCCTTTGTTACATTATTACAAACCTTAACCCTTAGGCACAGCTTTCAAATGCAAAGAGAATATATAAAAAATACATATTGACATATGAAAAACCCTTCTCCATTATCTAATAATCTCCGCCTAAGATAGGACATCTCCCCCTAAGGTAAAAATCTCCCCTTGAGTTAAAGAATTAGATACCATTTCTCCCCCTTTTTATTCAGGAATATACAAAGAATAAGGTGTATAATATAAACAAACTCCCCTAAATGTAACATTTTTTTTAAAAAAAAAAAGGGAAATTCCCCTAAATTTATTAACAAATGATAAGAGAGCTTACATGAATGTCTGATGACTTTATAAACTAGTCACCTTTACAAACTAAGGGAAATTACTAATCATATCTAAAGTTGGGGAAGACCCAAGCATCCATCTTGAGAACACCTATCAGAGCTTTTGGAAATACATCGAGAGCAACCGATGTTATTTGAGATTGAGAAGAACATCCAAAGGAAGCAGGCATATCCGCACATTTATTTCCCTCTCTAAGAATATGACATAACTTGATATTTAAACCTTGAGATTTGTCTTTGATCTTGGCAGTGGTAGGCATAATACTCCATGGGCATTTTTATTATCATTCAACACTTGAATCAAAGTTAATGAATCTGACTCTACTATAATATCTACTAGCATTCTTGAATCACACATCTCAATACCTCTAAGAATAGCCATCGCTTCTGCCTGAACATTAGAACCATGCACAAAGCTATCAGCATAAGCTTTAAGACATATTCCTTCTCCATTTCTTAAAACCCCTCCTCCTCCCATAGGTCCTGGATTTCATTTTGAGCAACCATCTATGTTGAGCTTTAACTTATAACCTTCAGGAGGTCTCCATTGTACTAGACTGATAGATTTTGACAGAACTTGTTGACTCCTCAATGGATGAACCTTGATCAAGTCTATATCTGTATGCATAGAGATACTCTTGTGAATTTCATTAATAGATCTGGTTGCCTGCATTTTTTTATCTTCATATCTCCATTTGTTCTTGGCCTTCCATATTCCCCAATAGATAAAAGCTGGAATGACTTTAATAATTTTGTCCCATTGCAAATTTGATTATTCTGACCACCAAGCAATCAATCTTCCGCTTATAGAAGGATTTAAACAGTGAATCCCACACAAGTTTTAAAAGTGACTCCAAACAGATATTGCAAACTCACTATTTTTAAATAAATGATCAGCAGATTATATATGATGATATGAATAGCAACCACATTTAGAAGTACATCTCACTCCTATACGCTTTATTCATTCATCAACTGGAATATAATCTTTTAAAAGTCTTAACAGAAAGAAGGAGATTTTGATTGGAACCATCTTATTCCATACAAAACCATTAGTCCAACATGAGCTTTTATGATCTCTCATAATATTCCAAGCTGAGCTGAGAGTAAAGTTACCATCTGAATTTGGCATCCAAATGAGAATGTCATTATTTTTACTTCCTATCAACTCGACTTTAGGCCAAGTGGCCATCGCATTTTGGGTCATAACTTGATTAATCTTGTTGTAATCCCATTCTCCATTACTATTTAGCAGGTATAGTATTGTGAGATTCTTAGAAATCGCATTTGCATCGAAGTTTATATCGCCTGACCAGTTTTCCCATTTTACATTAATCTCTCCTTTACCAATGATCCATTTGTAGTTATTCTCTGCTAAGTCTCTGTTCATGACCATTCTCTTCCAAACATGAGATTCTCTAGAGTCATTAGCAACCCTAGGATGATGAATTCTGCAATATTTCTTCTTCATAAACTGGGCCCAAAGAGACTTTTGATTCTTAAAATTCCACCATAATTTGATACTTAAAGCATTCACCAAATCATTCAAATCTTTGAACCCCAATCCCCCTCTTCTATAGGTTGACTCAATTCTTTCCAAACAATCCACTGGAGTTTTTTTTCTCCTTCAAATGAACCCCATAGAAATTTTGCCATGATTTGCTCAATAACAGCTATAACTTGTTTTGGAGGATTCATAGCAGCTAGAGAGAATATGGGAATTGATTGCAGAACATGCTTAGTTAAAATAATTTTACCACCCATAGATAAGAGATTATATTTCCAAACTTCCCATTTACCCCTAATCTTTCTTATAAGATTCTCAAAAAGAGAGCATTTCAATATGCCATTGTATATGGGAGAACCCAAGTACACAAAAGGAAGCTTCTTAAATGGCATCTATAGAATTTTGGAGATTTTCTTTGTCTTGGAATGATCCATCTTCTTTGAGAAAAATAAAGAGCTTTTGGCTTTATTCACTTCTTGACCATAGACACCTTCATATGTATTGAACACAACCTTGATTTTCTTGATGGCTTTGAGACTCCCAGAGGAAAAATGATCAAATCATCTGTATAAGCAAGGTGAGATACAATACGACAAGTAATAGGGGATTTATATTTGCTGAACTTATAATTTTGAAATATTTTGTCAATATTTCTACTCATCACTTCAGCATATAGTAAGAATAATCCTAGAGATAAAGGATGATAAAGGATGTCCTTGCCTCAAACCTTTACAAGATTTAAAGAAACCACAAGACTCCCCATTTATCATCACTGAGAAGAAGTTATTTGAGATTAGTCTCCAGATTAAGTCTATCCAAGTCTCATTAAAACCAAGTCGTCTCATAACTTTAATAAAAAATATCCAAGATACTTTCTCATAGGCCATGTGCATGTCAATCTTGATTGCAACATTACTACCTTCATTATTGGAGTTTATCACAGATATCATTTCTTGGGTCAGGAGGATATTATCAACAATACATATATCTTTGACAAAACCTCTTTGATTTGGAGAAATTATTTTTGGAAGGATATTATAAAGTCTGTAGGTTAAGATTTTAAAGGGAATTTTATTAAAGAATTTGCATAGGCTTATAGGTCTATAATCTGCGAAAGACTAGGGATTATCTTTTTTGGGGATTAGAATAATAATAGTAGAGGTGAAAATTTTGGGAATCTCTATACCATTAAAATTAGTAACACGTGTATATATAAGGAAAGAAATTAAAATCATCCAATGATGTGAAGTGACACAATCAATGACAAATAAACTCGACAACACAAGCACAAATAATCCAAATAATGACCAAAAGATACCACTACCAATTTTGATGAAAATTTGATATAAACTTGAATACTAAAAGTGAAACATAGGATATTAATGTAAACAATAAATAATAGATATCGATATGATCATATAGCATGCCAATTTAAATCAAAGATAAAGAACATGGCAGCATGGATTAAATGCAAATATAAAGACTCAAAACAAAAAAAAATTATAATGTATATAAATATACAGAAGATATTAATGACACACAAGAACATATATTGGTATAAACACCAAAAATTGACACAAAACACATAAGATTTACACACTCGTATAGTATCAATATGTCTAAATAAGATATGGTTACGGAGTGAAGGGGCGTGAACTAGAAACAAAACAATTAAGTCCCAATCACTCATAATATGTACAAGGAGTTCTATTTTATATAAGTAACTTTATCAAACAAATATTTAGCCTCATAGTGATAAATAAAGTGAACTCATAAGGGACAAATAAGAACAATGCACACTAGCCTAGAAATCTTAATGATTCTCTAAATAATAGCTGTAAACATTTAAGCATAACTAGGTATCATTGTGCAAACCCATTGATCTTCAAATTATAACACCCTCAAAATTTAGATATATCATTTCTACTCTATTTTCTTTTGAAGATATCAATAAAAAACTGGCCTTGGATATTTTTCTTTTTTTTCCTTTCAATTTTTTAGGATCTTGCCAATGGTGGCCTTTCACTCAAAGGTGATTTCTCCTTCTGTAGCCTTTTTCCATTACACACTTATATTTTTATCAAATACGATCAAACTCACGTAATGGTTCTTACATGCACAAATCCCCTATCGTCAAAAAGTATTAAATGACAAGATTGATAGGAGGAAACCCCACATAGCTCATGTAACATATAAAGTTAAAATTCAAAAGAGCTCGTAAAAGTGTACGCTAAAGCATATGCAATGTGAATCCATTAAGCAAATCAAAATCGAACAACTCCATGCTAGCTTGATTAAGAACAATCCTAAGAATTCTAAACCATAATCTAATGTCGTAGTCACATATAAAATGGAACTAAATGGTTTCAAACACACTGATATGCCATACAAAATGCGTAAAATTAAACTACACAAAAAAAATATTTTTGATTTTTTTAAACATTTTAAAAAATGACTCGGAAGACAAACAAAATTATTTTCATATTTTTCTCAATGTGACCTAAGAAATGGAAAATCAAAATACAAAAGCTAAACACTTCATAACACTAGCAATAAGATAAAACTTGAACCACAAAACTAGTGAATGATATAGATGCACCCACAGTCACTCATAAGATATAGCATGGGAAGAATCATGTGATAGCATGCGGGAGTTAAAAAACCTAACATTTAGCTCCTCCAAATCGGATCTCCTAACCCACATAGGTGTAACATGACTATCTTGGGTATTGGTAACCTTGGTGACACTAGAATTATCCTTCCTAGGACCTTTTCTAAGATCATAAGAAATGCCTAAGGTGACCATTCCAACCACAATATGTGTAAGTTTAGGCAGAGGAATGTTACCTTTAGGTTAACCTTTCTAACGTCCCTAGAATTGGTTGGCTCTCTCAAAAGCATGGTCTTGGTTTTAGTAGTAAATGGTGCCTAACATTTTACCCAATGTTTTGGACCTGGACTCCAAATCAAATTTGACATTACTCGAGTCTTTCAATTTCTCTTCTAAATTTTCAATCCTATACTCAAGAAACTGCTTCAACTCTATAAACTAAAGAAGATCCTTCTTTAATAACTCCATCAAACCACGAAGGATATCTATCTCCCTTAACGTACTTGAACTTCTCCCAGAGATTCTTCGCATGTGCCCTAAGATCCTCAATTAATTTATCATTATCATTACCTATAACACGTTCTTTCATCTTATCTTTAAACACAAGTTTTATTTTTTCAACTTTAATGACTCGATGTATGACTTATAGAGGATCACTTGAATCTCACTTTTCTCGTCCTCTTCTTATTCTTCAATATACTCCTCTCTACTAGCCTGGGAATCTAAAGATCGAATCTTGTAGCTGTCATGCTCATGTTTATCTTCATCCGGGGAAGAGTTTTCATCTAAAATATATTGACTAGACATGAATGAGGTGTAGTTACACTCAATGTGGGAATTTGGTTCCTCTTTTGACTCACTGTCACTAAGGGAAGAATTATATACCTTGGTTTCTTTCATTCATTCCTTAGTCTAGTTGGATACTCGCGATAATAATGCCCAAAACCTTAGCATTCAAAGCATTGTCTCGATAATCCACCTTCTTAGTCCCATTATTATTCTTCTTATAATAGTCACTAAAGTTCTTAGGTTTCTTTTCAAAACTCATATCTTCTCTTCTCTAAGCTTAAGAAACTTTTTGAGATTCCTAACAAACCTAGCTATCTCTTTAGCATCAAACTCACCATCAGTATTGAAATCCGACACATCCTCTTCTCGGGATTTCAAAGCAATAACCTTCTCTTTCTTTTCATCCTTTTTCTTTAGAGGACACGTTACATATCATAGGTCTGAATGTCACCTATAAATTCTTCGACTCTCATAGTGTCGACTCTATATAGGACTGTGACTTTGGCATTAAATCTTTCAGGCAATGACCTTTATTTATTTCACACAAATCTAGGATCACGAATAGGCTCACCAAAGTTAAATGAGGAATTGATAATATTCGACAACCTGACATAAAAATCATAAAAAGAGTCATTCTCTAACATTTTATACAACAACCCGCGTAATTTTTGGGGTATTTTCAAAAATAGAGGAAAAATAAAGTTTTTGATAAAATTATTTTTATTGCTCAATTATGTTGAGAATTATTTTTAAAGATGAGAATTTCAAACGATTTCGAAATCGGAGTTAAAACGGATTTTATATGAATTTTTAAATATTTATCCCTTAAAATAATTTTAAGCCGAACTGTCAGCATACCTGGGCGATCGAACGATCGAAGCCAGGGGGTCGATCGATCGATGCCAGAAGGTTTTGTGCGGAACAGGTTTTTGTTAAGTGGTTTGTTTTGTTTCAAACTCTTTTGGTTTTGCCTTATAAAATAAGGTTGTGGGTGACCCTTTGAGGTACAACTTTTGGCACAACTTTTTGGCAGCAAACATATTTTATTTTCTCTCTTTTTATACACAAAGAGTACCATTTATTTTATGAATTCAACCCTAGTTTTAGAGGTGTTCTTGGGGCTGTTTTGGTGTTGATTCTTGGGAGATGATTTGATGATCTTTGTGGACTAATTTTGATGGATTACTCTGACTTTTCTGGGCAGATTGATATTGGTTCTTTTTTGGTGGTTTAAGGTATGGGGTTTTAAACAATATGCTCCTTAATCTCGTGAGTGTTATTCCCTTTGTTCTCTTTTATTATTGGACACATATTTGAATTGCTAAATTCTATTGGAAATCTGGAAATTTTGTTAGAATCTGATTTTGATTCATGTGGTATTCTTATTGTGTTAGGCATGTTGTCATGAGATTTTAATATGGCACTGATGTTGGGCACCCGCCAAGATGTATGTTCCAGCTACTTGATAAAGTATGGCGTGGTATGGTGAGGCCTAGTGACTCTGATTAATGTGTTGTTGGAAAATTATATTGATAAAAATGCTTGAGATTTGCATTTGATTTATATATTCGTACTTGTATTGTTATGCTTTATTCACCGCTAATATCTGTTGAGCATCTTTCATGTCGTATTGTGTACTTCCCTATATTTTCTTTTAGTGGCGGGTTAGCGCGAATTTTTGGGCGCTATGGAGATTGATTTTTAGCTTGGTTATATTGGTAAGATTATTCGAGAATATAAGATGAGAAGATTGTATTTATTTTGATGTATAGAGCATTGGAGATTTGTTTCTTTTTTGAGATAGATAGTTGTATTATTTCGAGAGACTTTTGATTGTATTTTATTTGAAGAATTGAGATTAGTGGATTATCTTTATATATTGTGGATTTGTTTAGAAGCTCTATAAATGGTTATTTGTGGATTTTGTTTAGATGCTCTATACCTGGTTATTTGTGGATTTAGTTAGTTTTATCGTAATAGCACTCCATTCTCTCTCCACGGACGGGCGCGGTGTAAAAGAATTGTATCAGAGCTTAGGTATACGACCACCCTCGGATCTTGGATTTTGGGTCTATTTCATTTTGGTGGCGCGTATTTGGAGATAGAAATTTTAGATGATCGTTTCGTGATAGGTTACGAGATTAGATGTGAGGAATTTATTTTTGGTGATGAAATTATTTTTGGAGATAGTTATGCTTTTGAGAGTTAGGCTTTCGACGAATTTCGAGGGCGAAATTTCATTGTTAGTGGGGAAGTGTAACAACCCGCGTAATTTTAGGAGTATTTTCAAAAATAGAGGAAAAATAAAGTTTTTGATAAAATAAATTTTATTGATCAATTATGTTGAGAATTATTTTTATAGATGAGAATTTCAAATTGTTCCGAAATTGGAGTTAAAACGAATTTTATATGAATTTTTAAATATTTATCCCTTATAATAATTTTAAGCCGAACTGTCAGCATACCTAGGCTATAGATTGATCGACGCCAGGGGTTCGATCGATCGACACCAGGGGTCGATTGGTTGACCCAGAAGGTTTCGTGTGCAGTAGGTTTTTGTTAAGTGGTTTGTTTTGTTTCAAACTCTTTTGGTTTTGCCTTATAAAATAAGGTCGTGGGTGACCTTTTGAGGTATAACTTTTGGCACGACTTTTGGCAACGAACATATTTTATTTCCTCTCTTTTTATACACAAACAGTACCCTTTATTTTATGCATTCAACCCTAGTTTTGGAGGTGTTCTTGGGGCTGTTTTGGTGTTGATTCTTGGGAGATGATTTGATGATCTTTGTGGACTGACTTTGATGGATTGCTCTGACTTTTCTGGGCAGATTGATGTTGGTTCTTTTTTGGTGGTTTAAGGTACACAATATGCTTCTTAATCTCGTGAGTGTTATTCCCTTTGTTCTCTTTGATTATTAGACTCATATTTGAATTGCTAAATTCTATTGGAAATCTGGAAATTTTGTTGGAATCTGATTTTGATTCATGTGGTATTCTTATTGTGTTGGTCATGTTGTCATGAGATTTTAATATGGCACTGATATTGGGCACCCGCCAAGATTTATGTTCCAGCTACTTGATAAAGTATGGCGCGGTATGGTGAAACTTGGTGACTCTGATTAATGTGTTGTTGGGAAATTATATTGATAAAAATGCTTGAGCTTCGCATTTGATTTGAATATTCGTACTCGTATTGTTACGCTTTATTCACCGCTAATATTTGTTGAGCATCTTTCCTGCCGTATTGTGTACTTCCCCATATTTTCTTTTAGTGGTGGGTTAGCGCGGATTTTTGGGCGCTATGGAGATTGATTTTTATCTTGGTTATATTGGTAAGATTATTCGAGAAGACAAGATGAGAAGATTGTATTTATTTTGAAGTATAGAGAATTGGAGATTTGTTTCTTTTTTGAGATAGATAGTTGTATTATTTCGAGAGATTTTTTATTGTATTTTATTTGAAGAATTGAGATTAGTGGATTATATTTATATATTGTGGATTTATTTAGATGATCTATAAATGGTTATTTGTGGATTTTGTTTAGATGCTCTATACCTGGTTATTTGTGGATTTAGTTAGTTTTATCGTAGTAGCACTCCGTTCTCTCTCCACGGGCTGGCGGGGTGTAACATAATTGTATCAGAGCTTAGGTATACGACCACCCTCGGGTCTTGGATTTTGGGTCTGTTGCGTTTTTGTGGCACGTATTTGGAGATAGAAATTTTAGATGATCGTTTAGTGATACGTTACGAGATTATATGTGAGGAATTTATTTTTGGTGATTGAATTATTTTTGGAGATAGTTATGATTTTGAGAGTAAGGCTTTCGGTAAATTTTAAGGGCGAAATTCCATTGTTAGTGGGGAAGTGTAACAACCCCCGTAATTTTAGGGGTATTTTCAAAAATAGAGGATAAATAAAGTTTTTGATAAAATCAATTTTATTGATCAATTATGTTGAGAATTATTTTTATACATGAGAATTTCAAATTGTTTCGAAATCGGAGTTAAAACGGATTTTATATGAATTTTTAAATATTTATCCCTTATAATAATTTTAAGCCGAACTGTCAGCATACCTAGGCGATAGATTGATCGACGCCAGGGGGTCGATCGGTCGACCCAGAAGGTTTCGTGTGCATTAGGTTTTTGTTATGTGGTTTATTTTGTTTCAAACTCTTTTGGTTTTGCCATATAAAATAAGGTCGTGGGTGACCCATTGAGGTACAACTTTTAGCACAACTTTTTGGCAGCAAACATATTTTATATCCTCTCTTTTTATACACAAACAGTACCCTTTATTTTATGCATTCAACCCTAGTTTTGGAGGTGTTCTTGGGGATGTTTTGGTGTTGATTCTTGGGAGATGATTTGATGATATTTGTGGATTGATTTTGATGGATTACTCAGAATTTTCTGGGCAGATTGATGTTGGTTCTTTTTTGGTGGTTTAAGGTATGAGGTTTTACACAATATGCTCCTTAATCTCGCGAGTGTTATTCCCTTTGTTCTCTTTGATTATTGGACTCATATTTGAATGGCTAAATTCTATTGGAAATCTGGAAATTTGTTAGAATCTGATTTTGATTCATGTATTATTGCGTTGGGCATGTTGTCATGAGATTTTAATATGGCGCTGATGTTGGGCACCTGCCAAGATTCCTGTTTCAGCTACTTGATAAAGTATGGCGCGGTATAGTGAGGCCTGGTGACTCTGATTAATGTGTTGTTGAGAATTTATATTGATAAAAATTCTTGAGATTCGCATTTGATTTGAATATCCGTACTCGTATTGTTACGCTTTATTCACCGCTAATATTTGTTGAGCATATTTCCTGTCGTATTGTGTACTTCCCCATATATTCTTTTAGTGGCGGGTTAGCGCGAATTTTTGTGCACTATGGAGATTTATTTTTAGCTTGGTTATATTGGTAAGATTTTCGGAGAATACAAGATGAGAACATTGTATTTATTTTGATGTATAGAGCATTGGAGATTTATTTCTTTTTCAAGATAGATAGTTGTATTATTTCGAGAGACTTTTGGTTGTATTTTATTTGAAGAATTGAGATTAGTGGATTATCTTTGTATATTGTGGATTTGTTTAGATGCTCTATAAATGGTTATTTTTGGATTTTGTTTAGATGGTCTATACCTGGTTATTTATGGATTTAGTTAGTTTTATCGTAGTAGCACTCCGTTCTCTCTCCACGGGCGGACGGGGTGTAGCAAAATTATATCAGAGCTTAGGTATACGACCACCCTCGGGTCTTGGATTTTGGGTCTACTGCGTTTTTGTGGCGCCTATTTGGAGATAGAAATTTTAGATGATCGTTTCGTGATAGGTTACGAGATTAGATGTGACGAATTTATTTTTGGTGATGCAATTATTTTTGGAGATAGATATGATTTTGAGAGTTAGGCTTTCGGCGAATTTCGTGGGTGAAATTCCATTGTTAGTGGGGAAGTGTAACAACCCGCGTAATTTTAGGGGTATTTTCAAAAATAGAGGATAATAAAGTTTTTGATAAAATCAATTTTATTGATTAATTATGTTGAGACTTATTTTTAGAATTGAGAATTTCAAATTGTTTCGAAATCGGAGTTAAAACGGATTTTATATGAATTTATAAATATTTATCCCTTACAATAATTTTAAGCCGAGCGGTCAGCATACCTAGGCGATAGATTGATCGACGCTAGGGCGTCGATCGATCGACGCGAGGGGGTCAATCGGTCGACCCAGAAGGTTTCGTGTGCAGTAGGTTTTTGTTAAGTGGTTTGTTTTGTTTCAAACTCTTTTGGTTTTGCCTTCTAAAATAAGGTCATGGGTGACCCTTTGAGGTACAACTTTTGGCACAACTTTTTGGCAGCAAACATATTTTATTTCCTCTCTTTTTATACACAAACAGTACCCTTTACTTTATGCATTCAACCCTAGTTTTGGAGGTGTTTTTTGGGATATTTTGGTGTTGATTCTTGGGAGATGATTTGATGATATTTGTGGACTGATTTTGATGGATTATTCTGACTTTTCTAGGCAGATTGATGTTGGTTCCTTTTTGGTGGTTTAAGGTATGGGATTTTACACAATATGCTCATTAATCTCGCGAGTGTTATTCCCTTTGTTCTCTTTGACTATTGGACTCATATTTTAATTGCTAAATTCTATTGGGAATCTGGAAATTTTGTTGGAATCTGATTTTGATTCATGTGGTATTCTTATTGTGTTGGGCATGTTGTCATGAGATTTTAATATGGCACTGATATTGGGCACCCGCCAAGATTCATGTTCCAGCTACTTGATAAAGTATGGCGCGGTATGGTGGGACTTGGTGACTCTGACTAATGTGTTGTTGGGAAATTATATTGATAAAAATGCTTGAGCTTCGCATTTGATTTGAATATTCGTACTAGTATTGTTACGCTTTATTCACCGCTAATATTTGTTGAGCATCTTTCCTGTCGTATTGTGTACTTCCCCATATTTTCTTTTAGTGGTGGGTTAGCGCGGATTTTTGATCGCTATGGAGATTGATTTTTAGCTTGGTTATATTGGTAAGATTATTCGAGAATACAAGATGAGAAGATTGTATTTATTTTGATGTATAGAGCATTGGAGATTTGTTTCTTTTTTGAGATAGATGGTTGTATTATTTCGAGAGACTTTTGGTTGTATTTTATTTGAAGAATTGAGATTAGTGGATTATCTTTATATATTGTGGATTTGTTTCAATGCTCTATACCTGGTTATTTGTGGATTTTGTTTAGATGCTCTATACATGGTTATTTGTGGATTTAGTTAGTTTTATCATAGTGGCGCTCCGTTCGCTCTTCCCGGGCGGGCAGGGTGTTACATTTTAATCGTCTCAAACTTTGTCATCAGATTTTGTAACTTGGAAACCATAATAGTATATGTTTCCTCCCATGTGGATCGTAAAATATCCCAAGCATCCTTCACGTTCTCGTAAGGTATAATACATTTAAACTCTTCGGAGGTCACAGTACAAAATATAGCATTTACACCCTTGGAATTAAAAGTGGAAGCATTCTTTTAAGCCTATGTTTAAGAGTTGAATGCTTTTACGGAATCACCTTTGATGGGAGGAGTTCACCCATACTTAATTGAGTTCCAAACATTCTCGTCGATCGATTTTAATAAAAATCATGTATGCTCCTTCCAATAGGGATAGTTTGTCCCATAAAATAATGGAGGTTGGGTAACAGAACTCCCCTCTCGATTAAAATCTATCACAATCCTAAATTTGCAAAAAAATAGGGATTAAACACACCAAACTAGTGTAACCCACTCTAATACAAATTTAAAAAATGCTAGTGCCTAAGGCTGTGTGGAAACACCACCAATTTTTAAATTTACAATTTAATTAACATGCACCAAATAAACCAAGTGTTATGTTAAATAATTTACCAATTTTAGTCTTGACCTAATCATGCATATAGGTGAGAATAAACAAGAATAAAAATAGTAAATCACAACATGGTGATGTACGAGGAAAACCCATAACGGGAAAAAACTCAAACGGCCCAGCCACACAAGTCCACTACGATATAGGTCATTTTACAAGAAAAACATAGACTTACTCACATACTCGATGCCTTCAAGCGTCTATGCTCTTCTTTGTTCCTTGTAAACTTCTTTACAATCATTAAAAGACACCTTTCAGTGTCGACACAACATAGGAACTTATCACATCTCGGTATCCCATCGATCTTACTTGTCACGGGACTGGTCCAGTAGTCGCATAACAGGAAACACTATCTTTACCATTTGAAATTCTCACAGCATGAAGAGCTAACAGGTATGATGCAACACAAAGGGGATATCAAATAGATATATAAATATAGGATTCTTGGGTCTCAAGCTTGGGTGTAAACTACAGTTTTCGAAGGACAAGATAAGACTTGGAACACTATTTTCACAAACACTCCTAATAAAAACTAATGACATGCCTGAGTGTTGATACCAAAAAAATTCCATCTACGTGGACCATTCAGATACTGACACTTGTTGTTCAGAGGAAGATTAATCCTAGTCATTAAGGATAGAATACCGAACAATAACAGGTGTACCGACTAATGCCAGTAATACTGACCAACATCAGGGATGTCAACCAACGATGATAGGAAAACACCAACAGTTGTATACATTAATGATTGTATAAATGTAAATGTCAATGATATAAAGACATTCCATCCTTTAATATTCCAGCTTTTGTACACCCCCTAGGGGCTATAAATACATTATAAACCCTACATCCAGGGAGAGACGAAAAGAGAGGCAATCGAACAATCCCAAGGCAGTATACAAAAGTGAACGTAGGCTCTTCCCTTATGCCTAACCACTTTAAAAATCTCTTGTCTCTTATTTTTATTTATTTGTGATCAATTAATTAGCCTAGTTTAGTTTTTTGCATCAACAGATTGACGCCGCCTATGGGAATGATATTTCTAATCGATCTCACTCAATTAAACATCTAAATGGATGAAATTCCTTAATCAAGTCTCAGGAACGAAGGTATTCTGCTTGCTTCTTCTGCTCCTCCATCTGCAAATGATTTAACCAGGATTCTGGCCAGTCTTATAAGAGGCCATGTAAGAAACTATCAGGCAACTGGCACAAACCCTTCAAGGCGGATCACCTGCTCTATCTTCTCAATGAAATATGCCACCACCCCCACTAAGAGGTGGTTGGCGTAGCCACTCAATATCAACAAGAGATGTCTCCTACCATCCAAGGTCAACTTCATTACTCAGGACATCGGAATCTTTTCATACGCAGTCTTATTATCTAGAAAGGCCAAGCGCCTTAGGAAGATTAAGTCATGCATATCCCTTTGATCGTTTGGGACCCAGGGGGAACAGAAATGTTCCTAGGGCAAGATCTAGTAATACCAAACGGCCATCTGATCAAAGTTAAATCACGACTCAATCTAGATCAAACGCCCGACGAACTGTTACTCGGACCGAGCAACGGCTCTAGGAAGAAAGCTTAGTAACTAATAAAGTTGCAACGCATAAATCGGTGCTACCAATAATGCATGAAAAGGCTCCATATAGAGATTGGAAGACAAATTGGGAGAAATGGAGAATACAAGAAACCCACTACAAAGAAGTTTTGTAAAATGGTCTCCATTTGTACAAGAAATTGGGGATTTCCCTACTCCATTAAAGTTCAAGGCTCCAGTAGTAACACCCAAATATATTGGAAAAATTGATCCAATCCTCCATATAGAACAATATCATGCAGCGGTGAATATTTATGTCATCCCCGACAAAATGAGGTGTAGAGCATTTTTTGGAACCATTACTAGATTTACCCAAATTTAGTACAATGGTCTTCCTCGGGGATAAATTTCTAGCTTCAAACAACTGGACGAGCTATTCATTAACAACTTTTCCTTTAGAGCAAAACCTATGAAAGGGTGGCACACTTACTTAGTGTGAGACAGAAAGAAGGAGAGATCACCAAAGATTACATCACTTATTTTAATAACGAGAAACTAGAAGTAATAGATTATGAGGATAAGACTGCAATAACTTCCCTCATGAGTGTATTTCTCCCCAAAAAACTGTATTACACTCTTGCTAAGGATCCTCCGAAGATAATGGCAGAATTGATGGCTAAAGCAACAAAAATAATGAATGTCGAGGAAGCAATGGTAGCCAAGCATAGCTCGGGAAAAGAGTTAATGGAAAAAATGATAAGAAAGATCATAAAGACCCCAGAGAACATAGGGAATCAAAACATAAAGGAGTTTTGGAGAGACTCAAGAAGTAAAATGACTATACTCCATTAACCATGGGAATTCACCGTGTTTTAGAAGAAATTAAGCATAATAAATATATGCATTGGCCTGATAAGTTGAGAAGTTCCACAACCAAGAGAGACAAAACTAAGTACTGCAAATTTTATAGGGATCACGATCACACGATGGAACGTTGCGTAGCTCTTCAAAATGAGATTAAAACTCTCATCCGAAGAGGAAAGTTGAATCAGTACATTGATCGGCAGAACAACCAAGGAATTTGACATAGAATAAAATGTCTTTGCAAGCCCACAAAGGAGAATAAAATAGCTCATAAAAATGACCAAGATGATGATCCCGATCTCCCCAAAATACCCCGACAACCAGAGCGTGAGGTATTTTGTATCAATTTTGGTTCCTTTGATTGCCAAATGGTTACAGGTGGAGATGCAGGAGGAAGAGATCATATAGTAGAGCGAAAAGCTTAACTCAATGAGGCACAAGCTTGCTCATACATACAGAGGATCAACCTTGTAGAGGAAGATCGACCAAGGAAGGTTACCAAAGACAAACTAGTAATTGGTTTCTCTAAAAATGACCTTTCAGGAGTATTATATCCCCGTGATGACGCATTAGTAATCAAAGTTAGAAAGGAATAATATTTGTCTCTAGAGTATTAGTAGATAATGGTAGCTCGGCAGATATCATGTTTTATCCTTGTTTCAGCAACTTGGATTTTAAACTCAGCCAATTAGAGCCCTATCATCAACCACTAATAGGCTTTGCAGGTGAGAAAGTCTTCCCTTTAGGAACCATTAAAATGGAGGTGAGGATAGGCACTTGGCCAGCTAGCCGAATAGAGAAGATCCATTTCTTTGTTATGGATAAATACATCCATTCAACTTATTATATAAACATGGGAAGAGTAGGGCTAAAGAAGTTCGAAGCAGTACCATCCACTGTTCATCAATGCCTAAAATTACCTACTAATTTTGGGGTGGGAATTGTGAAAGGTGACCAGAAAGTATCTCGGGAGTGTTACTATTCTTCTGCCGAGCAAGAAGACTTGGTAGAAATAAAGAAGAAAACCACTACCTATCAAGTGGAAACTCCTGAGCTTAATGAAGAATCTGAGGTTGAAACCTTAGATCTAAGAGAGGAAATAGAGATGGTAAAGGGACAGATTATCGAAGCAACTGAAAGCATTGTGTTAGATAATGATAAATCGGAGCACATCACTCAAATAGGGACAACATTGGATCATGTTCTTAAACAGGAACTGGTGAGCTTCCCTAAATATAGAAAGCATGCGTTTTCCTGGAGTAATGAAGCTTTTCTTGGGATAGATACAAATTTCTTTTATCATAAGCTCAACGTAAATAAAGAAGTTAAACCAGTCAAATAAAGGTGAAGAGTGATCATCCCCAAGAAGAACCAAGCCATATGGTAAGAAGTCAAAAATCTTCAGAAAGAAGATTTTATTAATGAAGTGAAATACCCAGACTGGTTAGCCAATGTAGTTATGGTAAAAAAGAAAAAAAATAAGTGGAGAATGTGTGTAGACTTTACAGATTTAAATAAAGCATGTCCAAAAGATCATTTGCCTTTGCCCCGAATAGATTAACTTGTGGATGCAACATCAAGACATAAGCTACTCAACTTTATGGATGCTTATTCTTGTTACAACCAGATAAAAATGAAACCTGAGGACAAGGAAAGAACTTCATTCGTCACTCCCCGAGGAACATACTGTTATAGTGTTATGCCTTTTGGTTTGAAAAATGTAGGTGCTACATATCAAAGGCAGGCCAATAAGGTGTTCGAGGAGAAGATAGCTAAGAATATGGAAGTCTACATAGATGATAGGCTTAAAAAGAGCAAAAAGTCATCCGATCACATTACTGATCTCAGCTAAACTTTTGATCAACTTGAGAAGCACTAGATGCTGTTGAATTCGACCAAATGTGTTTTTGAAGTGCAAGAGGAAATCTTCCTCTGGTACATAGTAAACCAAAGGGGAATTGAAGCAAATCCAGACAAGATCAAGGCACTAATTGAAATGCAATATCCAACTTGCAAGAAGGATGGGCAAAGACTAACTGGACGAGTAGCAGCCTTGAACAGATTCGTGTCCCAGGATACAGATAGGTTCCTGCATTCTTCAAGGTGCTCAGAAAAAGGTTTGAATGGAATGAAGAATGTGAAAAAGCTTTTAAGGAGTTGATAAAGTATTTAGGGACCTCCATTGCTCTCTCGACCAATCATAGGTGAAAAATTGTACCTGTATTTAGCTGTTTCTGAGTCATCTCTGAGTTTTGTATTAATTCGAGAAGAGAATGGAGTTTAAAAACTCGTATACTATACTATACCAGTAAGGATTTTTGAGGAGTAGAAATCAAATACCCTCGCTTGGAGAAATTAGCATTGGCATTGATTAAAGCATCTAGACGCATGAAACCCTATTTCCAAGCCTATACAATCATAGTTTACGTTGATATGCCTCTAAGGCAAGCTTTGCATAAATCAGAGAAATCTGGTAGATTAATATATTGGGTTATGAAATTAGGGGAGTATGATATCATATGTGAGCCAAGATCTTCTCTGAAAGGCCAAGAAGTGACATATTTCATAGCAGAATTCACTTACTCTGAGGTCCCCAATAAACAAAGTGAACAGGCAGAACAAAAATCAGGAGAAAGTAATGTTATCAAGAAAACTCCAGAAGAACTTTATTCAGAAGAAGCGAGTGCAGACCTACCACACTCCTCTTCCCGGACACAGGAAATGACTAGGAAGTATGAAAAAGATAAGAGAAAAATATTCCACTACAAGAGTCTGACAGATCAAGCATTCGACAATAACGTCCCCATATGGAACTTATATATTCATGAGTCATCTTGTTCAATCGACATTGGAGCAAGTATAATACTTAACACTCATGATGGTATTGATATTGATTATGCGCTATGTTTTCAATTCTAGGCTTTAAATAATAAAGCAGAGTACGAAGCCCTTATTGTGGGCCTAAGTTTAGCCCATTGATTAAGTGCAGAGAAAGTTGTGGCACACAGTGATTCTCAGCAGGTAGTAAACCAAACACTGGATTTATACGGAGCCAAAGGAGAATTGACAAACAAATATTTATCCAAGGCGGTGGAAGTAACTGTAAAATTTCTAGCTGTTCAGATGAACAGAATCCCAATGCTAAAAAATGCCCGAGCTGATGCCCTTGCTCGGCTAGCTTTTGCTACGACAATTGAACTCGGGCGAACTATCCCTATTGAGATTTTGGCCAATAAGACCATAAATGAAGATTTGATGATCAATTTCATTAACATGGATATGGGTCCATCATGCATAGACCCCATCAGAGCATACATTGAAGAAGGAACTCTACCAATAGATATGGTAGAAGCAAAGAAGTTGAAATACAAATAAGCTCGGTATGTATTAGATAAAGGTGTTTTGTATAGGAGATGAGTAACATTCAATTTGCAGCGCTATGTGCATCCATCAGAGGTCCATGATTTAATTTAGTAAGTGCATGAAGGATCATGTGGAGCTCATATAATAGGGAGAACATTTCTACAAAGAATCAGTTTTAAGGGTATTACTGGCCAATAATGCGAGCAGACTATACAACTTTTGCCAAGAATTGTGATAAATGTCAGAGATTCTCCACAATTCGTAAAACTCCACAGGATGATCTCACTCCAATCACTTCACCATGGCCATTTGCCATATGGGGTATATACTTGGTCGGGCCACTCCCAACCACCCGAGGAAAATTTAAATACTTGGTGGTCACCGTGGATTATTTTACAAAATGGGTTGAGGCAGAGCCTCTGATAGATATGCCTTATGAAAAAGGTTTATCAATTCATATGGGAAAACATCATTTGTTGGTATGGGTTTCCCTATGCTTTCATTACCGATCATGGAACACAGTTTGATAATGATGAATTCACAAATTACTGTGCTCAGTCCAATGTTCAAAAATTGCATTCTTCTCCACACAATCCTCAGAGCAATGGACAAACTAAAATTACAAACAAAACCTTGCTTAATGGGTTAAAAAAAGCCTTGATGATTCTAAGGGAAATTAGATAAACAAGCTACACTCTATCTTGTGGGCATACCGAACAACACTGCGAACATTAACTAGAGAATCCCCATATATGTTAGCATTTGGGACTGAAGTTGTCATTCCTGTCGAGCTAGGCTTATCATCCCATATAGTTTTAAATTTTAACTCTCCTATAAGTGAACTAATGAGAAGACTGGATCTAGATATGATGGAAGAAATGAGAAAAAATGTTGCCCTGCACAATAAGAGACACAAAACATGCAAAATGAGCAATGTTACGATGTTGAGATCTCGTACGAACAAGCTCGATAGGATTACCAATGACATTATCTAAAGCATGATCTTTGGAAACCCAATTAGGAACAATAGGGATTTCAGTTGGTAAAGATTCAATTATTTTTGGACAGTCATGGTTTAAAATGTTTTCACACTCATACACAATAATTGATTCTTTGGTATTACTTTCTACATTAGTCTCACTTACAACCACATGAATGGATTCCATCATGGTTTTGGTATGAAGATTGTAGACAGATGGGCTCTACTGTTTGGACAATATCCTAAAAAGATGGCTTTATCACTTCTAGTTTTGAATTTAGACAGATGTTCTCTATCCTTACAGACGTAACAAGTACTACCAAAGGTTATAAAGTATTTTAGGTTGGGGTTATTTCCATACCAAAGCTCATAGGATATTTATTCGGTATTATTCCTTAAATATACGCGATTAATTATATGACAGGCAGAACAAATGTATTCTACCCAAAAATATTTTGGTAGGTTTTTCACATGAATCATCACACGGGCCATTTCTTGAAGAGTGCGATTTTTACAATCAACAATCCAATTTTTTTGAGGTGTCTTCGGAGCACCAAATTCATGTTTGTAACCATTATAGTCATAATATTCTATGATACCCGAATCTACGAATTCTCCTCCTCTATCATTACGAATTCTATCTACTTGGGTGTCTTTTTCATTTTCTATACGAACTAAGATTTTAAAAAACTTTTGAAAAGTTTCTGATTTATGTTTTAGGATGGCAACCCAGGTTAATCGAGTGAAATCATCAACCATAACAAGGCTATAACTGTTTCCACAAAGACTAACAGTACGAGAAGGAGCCATTAGGTCCATATGGATGATTTCTAGAGGTTTAGTGGATAGAACTTCTTTAACTTTCTTATAGGGAGCCTTGACAATTTTCCCTTATTGACATGGACCACAAATAATGTTTGAAATTGTTTTTTATCTTGGGAAGACCTCTAACTATCTCTTGGGAGCATAATTTTCTAAGATTATCATAGTTAATGTGACCCAGCCTATTATGCCATATCTCATTGTCATCCATTTTGACAATGTTACAGACCTCTATACTTGGATTGACTGTGTAACAGTTATCTGAAGTACGGAGTCCTATAATAATGCAGTCACCTTTTTCATTTAAAATTTTACAATTGTTCTTTGAAAAAGTGATAGTATGGTTGGAGTCAAAAAATTATGATATACATAGTAAATTGGCTTTAAGTCCTTTTACCAAGAGAACATTCTCAAGAATTGGTAATCCTTCTCCATGTAGTGTTCCTTTACCAATGATCTGCTGATACACCATCTCCAAATAAGACTTTTCCTCCTAAGAAGTTAGTTTTATTCTAGAGTTTGGAATCATCCCCGGTCATATGTTTGGAACATCCTGAGTCTAAATACCATCCAATTGTAGTGTGTTCGGCTCTAAAAGCACTGATCACTATGTTTCATTTTAACTGGGGTAATAGATCATCTTTTCTAACCCAAATTGCCCTAGTTTTCAATTTCCCCTTATTAGCTCGTATTTGATAAAACTTGCGAGCTTCTGACTTTTTTATAAAAGATTTTTACGCAATTTTATTATTGTTATAAACAATTGGAGCAATTGGTCTCGAGTAGAATCTAGGATTCCTTCTTGTAGATTGTCTTTTAGTATTAGACATTTTTCTTCTATTACGATAGTTAGTGTTCTTATCAGGTTTTTTAGGAAGGACATAATTGTTTTGGCTACTCCTAAAATAGTTGAAGTTATGGTAAATAGGAGAGTTGTAGACTGGATTACATAGGCGTTTGGCATAGCAACCATCAAGTGAATGTCCACAGACATCAGAATAGGAGCAGTAAAGATGGCACATTGAACTCATAACCTTAGGAAAGGTATTATTCAAGGTTTTGTCTATGTTTTGAGCTCTAGTCCTATTCCTAGGTGGCACAGGATGATACATCGAATCTGTTTGTCTAATGGGGGCAGACATATTTGTTCTTTTGTTCAACATTATGCTTAAAGTTTGTTGATTCACCAATGTCTAACTTCATTTGATTTTTATCAAAGTCATTTTAAACCATGAAAATCTGGACAAGTTTCAATAGGTCTTTTCCCACCAGACGCAAACTTTATGGTTTCAAAGTTTTTGGTTTGTGGCTTAGAGTTGGGATAAAATCCTATTCCAGTTCCGTCATCAGATTTGGTTTTTCTTTCATCTACACAATATTCAAAACACTTAGAATTATTTTCAAATTTATCAAACTTTTTTAAGACTGTGGATGTCTTTTCTTTTGTTTGTTCCAATTATAACAATGTTCCTTTGTATTTCTTTTCCAGAATTTCATTAGAGTTAGACAACTCTTTCAGTTTTTGTTCAAACTTTTAGGTTTCAATCTCATGAGTTAACATTGAGTAGTATACTCTTCAGCATTTTATTTGATCATCAGACTTAAGGTTTATATCTTCTGATTAAGATCCTTGACAATTTTTTCAAGCCTAGTGCTTTTCTTGAGAGTTTTTATGTACAACGTGTGAATCTGAGGAAGGTCATCGTTTTCGGAGTCGCTAAGGGTGCAGTGTCCCCCAACGGTTCATTTTTAGGACTCACAGACCCATTGACATCAACAATAGAGCGTTCCTTTTGACTCACACACACGGCATTTAAAGCATTATCAACATTCTCAAGAAATAAAGCAGATAAACCAGTAGGCATACTATCATTCATGGTATGATCAAATTCCTCATCATCATTGTAGATTATCTTAGCAAAGAATGACATGCAAGGGTCAATAATGTTAGATGACTCAGGTTCATTATTTTTAGAGTCACTTGAGTCATCCAAAGTCTTGCTTAAATGAGCCTTATTATGTTTGTGAATTTTATCTAAGTTAACTCTACTGTCACTAGCCATGTGTCCTAGCTTTCCACATCTATAGCATTCAACATTTTTAAGGTCTTTCTCAGGTCTCTTGTTATTCTCAGACTGGTGTTTGTCGTGTCTTCTCTCATAAGGCATGTTGTTAGATTGATTTGTATAATTAGGTTTGCCTTGTATCTTTGCTATTTTATTTCAAAAGTTCAAAATTTTCTTAAACTATTTAGACATTAAGGCAATTTGATTATCTAAAGTATCTAAATTACGGTCCTTATCAGAGTCTAAGTCAATGTTAGGTATGCTAAATTTAGGTGTAGTCAACTTAGATGAGAACACAAGATTGGAGGTAGACTGTCTCTTTTGGGACTGGGTTAATTGTTTTTTAAATTCTAATTCCATTTGCACAGTTCTCAATTTGCTACTGAGAAATTCAGGCGTAAGATTTTGATCATCCATCTCCTCAATTGCATATCCTTTATTATCAATTTTTTATGGAATTGATCTTAGAATTTTAGAGACAATTTCCTTTCTATCATAAACAATCCCATTAGCATGCAATATCGTCACAATGTCTGTCAGTCTAATGTAAAAGTCATTAAATGACTCAGTCTCAGTCATGATCAGGGAGTTATACTACTTGATAAGCATTTTAGTTTTAGCAACTTTAACTCTTGTATCACCCTCATATGCAGTCACTAGGGTGTCCCATGCTTCTTTAGAGGTAGAACAGAATGATTTCCTCTTAAATTCGTGTTCATTGATGGACATGAATATGGAATTTTTTTCCTTTATTGTTATTAAGTGAAAACTGTTTCTTTTCTTTAGTGAATTCACTTAGAAACTTTCTAATCCTCACACTAGTTCCTTCAGTGGTTGGTTTAGTTGAAAAGGTGTAACCATTTTCAATAACTTCCAAGACGTCATCTCCCAACGTCCCTCGGATGAAATCAACCATCCTTACCTTCCAGTAAGGAAAGTTGGTTCCATCAAAGAGAGGGGGACTGGATAGGTTACCTAATCAAAGTTGGTTCCATCAAATAGAGGGGGACTGGATAGGTTACCTAATCTCTCAAATTTCTCGTCCAAAATTTGTTTTGAGACAAAAATTTCATAAACACGAGATGTAAAGAATTTTTGAAAAACCAATGCTCTGATACCAATTGAAAAAGTACCACTTAAGTTGTTTAATACAAGATTAAACTATCTAAATGGCTTCGAACAGTTTGTTGAAGAAACTCTTTTCTTAAAATAAATTTTAAACACAAGATGTGTAAAACAGTATGGACGAGTAATTTCAATTATAGGTTTACCAATTTTAAAAAACAAAACTTGAAGCAAAATAAACCAACACGGACTTAAGAAAGGGATGAGAAAAAAAGGAAGTGTACACAAGTAATTTTAATGTGGTAAAATCCCAGCCAATTGGGGAAATATCCACAGTGACCTCTACGTCAGAAAAGTAAAAAGTCCACTAAAAACGAGTAACAAATTAGAAGCTATATAACAATCAAGACACACAATCAAACCAAATCTAAGTTCATAAATGTACCAACTCCTCTGGCGTATTATGACTTCTCCTAAAGTTTTGATGTTGCTGATGTTCTCCCAGCTTCTTATCTTTACTCCTTTCAGCTTTACGTCGACTCTAACAGTCCATTATCTCAACACCAACACGTTTCAGTGTAGTAGTGTGAAGGTGTATGTGCTGTAGTGCTCTAAACTCATGCATGAAACCCACACACACTTAATTACAGATAATATGATGTATCAAATTACAAATAGATCTCTCAAGATTCAATGGTTTCTATAATTAGCTTAGTCAAATAAGTCAGACTTTGAATCTTTCAAATAATCCGCAAATCAAGAAGGAATCTTGCTATACAAACTAACCAAGATCCTATCACTTTATTTATTTTGAAAACAGTTAATTGAAAGTGAAAACCCCAATCAAGATCTCAAAAATAGGTCTAAGTTTGACAGTTTAGTTGAAATCAGAAAGGATTTTGTTGGTTTAGGGTTTGAAAACAACATTTATTTTAAAAACAACCAACAAAAAATAGATTTCTTGAAACAAGAAATCAGATCTAGCAATTAACTAAGTGATTTATATCACAGAAATCAAAACTCAAAGTTCTATACAAAGAAATAGAGACTTAATCAACGTGATTAAGTTGGCAAAGTGATATAAGACAATAGAGGAAAAACTTCTCGAATCATGAACTATAATTACTCAGAAAAAGATTTTCTGGTTTGGATTTGGTTTGAAGTTTGAGGTAGGGTTTGTAAAAACTTTTCGAATTCTCTCTCTCTCTCTAACTCTTTCTCTCTCTTCTCTCTTTTCTCTCAGAGGATATAATAACCAAAAGTTACAAAATTGAAGACAAATTTTCCTTTTATACTGAGAGAAGAAGGCTCTGGAAGATCGAAGCGAAATAAATGAAGAGGATTGATTCGAAGTCAATCTAATTGCTGTCAAGACACCTCATTTAAAATAGATATGATTGGATAAAAATAAAACACGGGGATTATAAGAAAACACATGCAGATGATTCATTAAAATGATCCAATGGTGCACAGTGAGTCTTAAGAATTTGAGAGCGAGAAAACACACATCAGGCCGATATAAAAGCAACACGTGTAAGGATGAGATCGAATGAAAAATGCGTGTTTTAGAATTTTAAAAAATACAAATTGCGCCCACAATATTCTCAAGCTCTTTCGGTTTCTACCAAACCAGATTTTATGCCTTAAAAACAAATTACAAATCAGCCCCAAAGGTTTTTAAACCATTATTTTTAATTTTTAAAAATCATTTTTAAATCTTGGAAATTATTTTAAAATTTCCAAAAATAGTAGAAAATTGATTTTAAGGGAATTAACTCACACACAACCAAATATAGCATGATATGATGTATTTATGCAATCCTAGTGTGTGGAGTTGGTGAGCTACCTTTTAAGAACTTATAGATGAATTAAATGAAGAGTCTGAGGTTCTTTGGTAACTAGGGATGGGACTCAAATTTTGTCACAATTTCTAAACTTGATGAGCACCTATATAGTATAGATTTAAATAAGTCAAAGTTATAGGTTACGTCACGTACACCCAACCTAGTCTAAATACGACCCAATTTGATTGACAATCAGTCAACTCAATAACACCCAAGTAATAGCGAAAACTTGGGACGCACACACAACAACACACCCAAGTACACTAATACCAATGTTTAAACAAAGATTTCAGCAACACCAGTGTAAATGAAATAGTTTAGCCAATAAAAAACCAGTACACCAAGGCATAAACTAAACAACCCCACAATATTGAATCTTACCAAACAACCAGGGTAGTGTAAGCTTAAGACACACGCACACTACACACTCAACACCTGAGAACCCGTGGAGATGTACACAAATACACAAGAATTATAATAAGATGATATTGAATTAATCGGTACTAAAATAATGATTAAATTCTAAGTCACAAGATACATGCAAGGTCTTCCTTAATAATTAATATTCAAGTAAATATTAATCCTAAAACAAACTAATTGGCGCAAAGGACCACAAATAAAATAGGAGATAAACTTCCAATAATTGTTTCGGGCAACTAAAATAAAAATTAACTTAACACCAAATAGAATATGAATCAATTTAAAGAGTTGTTATGTTAAATTATCAAGTCCTAGTAAAATGAGCAAAAGATAAAGCGTATAGCACTTAGCTCATATAAATTAGGACTGAATAAAAATTAAATAAATAAAAGATATGACTTAAAGTCCACACACTAAATAAACCCAAATAAATAAAGTGAACACATAAAAGTTCAACTCAGAGGATATAACTAGTTAGAGGCAAAAATCAAATTATCTTTAATCCCAAATAAATTAAATTAATTCATATTTAAAATAAAAGATATTTTAATAAAAAATGTGTGACACAAAAAAAAACTTAATTTTAGTTTTTGAGTTTTAAAATGTTAAGACTAATTTAACAAGTACACACACACGCGCTAAATTGGGTGTAAATAAAATCACAACAACAAATACCTAAATTTAAACTTAGATCTTAAAGGTCCAATTTTTCAATCCAAAGAAACTAAATAAACTTAACAGGTCTAAAAGAACTTGAACAACTTTGTTCAAAGAAATATAACACAGAGATCTAAACAAATACACATGTATATAGCATGTATTATATGTATCTATGTATGTAGAACCGTATGTATATATATAAATATGTAAATATATAAGTATGTATAAGTATCGATATGAATATATAGATATATATAATATCGTATATATTGATGAAAATAATCACAGTGGAGAGCTAAAGAAATATCACCGGAGAAAAGAACCACCACCAAAAAAACGTACCACCGGCAAACCCACCGGACAACTTGTACCACCCAAAAAAATGAACCACCGGAATAGCCACCAGAAAACCAGGGACGCCGAAAATACTCCTCAACACCAAACAATAGCTCAAACTCGAAAACCTCCAACCAAAGTTACAACGAAAACTACGAACCTAAACTACCACTGCTGGAATCAGCCGTCCAAAACTCGAACAAAAACAGAATCCTGACAGTCAAAATTGATAAGCACCCAAAACTGTACATTTTATACCCCGAATAGACGTACTTTTGTTGCTAATTCTCGGTAATTTGGGTCTTATGTGCTTAAATGTTTATCTTGTAGGTCAAATATTCGTTTGCGGTGTCAAAAGCTATATATCGAGGCAAATGCGCGTTGAATGGAGCTAATTCCCTCTCCCGTAACCAAATCCGAGCCTAAACCTAGCCCAAAGCATCACCCTAATCCTCTGTGTGTTTAGTTTGTGTCTTTTTATATTTTTTATATTTTTAGTTTGAGTAATTTTTATTTTTAGGATATTTTTTTGATTTATTTAGAATTTCTAGGTTTATTTTCCATTTTTATTTTATTAGTGTAATTTTATTTTATTTTGATTTTTCTTAGTTTTTAGTTTTAGGAGTTTATTTTTAGTTTATTAGATTATTTTTTAGGCCTTTACTTTTCATTTAGATTTTAAGTTTTTATTTCTTTTATTTTACTTTAGTTTTTATATAGCTTAGGATTTTTTTTTAAGTTTGTTTATTTTTTTTTATTGCTTTTAGTTTGTTTTATTTTTAGTTAGATTTTATTTTGTATTTTTAGTTTTATTAATTTTAGTTGAGTCTTTATTATTTTAGGTGTCCAAATTAAACACACACACACATAACCTACATTCTCATACTCCAAAACAACTCACTCACACCCCAATACCCAATACCCAACACCCTATCTTACACCTAAACATCCCCTCACCCTCATCCTATTTTTCTACACCCTCTCACACAATAAACCCCCTCAACTTCATCTTTCCCAATAACTCACCTTCTCTCCCCTCACTCTCTCTCCTTCCTCCATTAACAACAAACCTAACATTCCTCTCCTCATTCTCTCACCACAAACCCATTTCCCCCACCTCAACCTCCGGCCGACGACCATTAACCCGGCGAAATCCAACCTTAACCTAACCCCAAACCCGTCGGCACCTCCACCTGTGAACCCGTGACCTCCGGAGATGCCCCTACCGCCGGTAACCATCCCGCCGCCAGCCCCTGCTTCTCAAACCCGCGACCCACAACCCCACACCAACCAAACCTGGGGAAGCCCTCAACCAACCGTTGGTCGGCACTCCATACCCGAGACCACCTTACCGTCGGTGCTGGCATGAGACCTATAGCAACCCGGCTGCACACCCTCCAACGCGGCCGACCCTTAACCAGTTGTCCCCAACCCAATGCCATGTCCAACAAAACCCATCTCCCAACCTTGCTTTAACCTATTTGAACCAAAATAGTTTCTATTACCTGCATAAGAAAATGCCAAAATCGTTCACCTGCCAACAACCAAAACACAAACCCAACAAATAAACCAAATAAATTCCCCATGTGCCATATTCCCCATTTAAACCCATTTTACCAAAATACCCCTCAAACCAAATCTGATTATTATCTTCATTACCCCACTTTCCAAATATCCTCATACCTCACACCTCATGCACATGTGCTCAAACCTCTCCCACATGTTCACCCTAACCTATTACCAAAAATACCCCTTTAGATGCATGTTTTCCATGTATAAATAGAAGACTCAAGACCCCATTTAAAAGGACTAGGATATCATCAATTTGTAGAGAATAGAATTCTAGAGAAAAGTAGAGAGTTAGGTTAGAATAAATTAGGTAGAAATATTTGTAAATAGTTTTAGTTTTAGTTTTTTTAGAGATTTGTGAGGAGAAATTTTGTATGAGATTTAATTGAGTGATTATTTAATTTCAAATCACTTGGATGCTCAATTGGAGGGATGTAAATTTCAAATTGGAGGATTGGAGTCAATTAAATTCAAGAGATTGGTTTGACTGTTCTTATCTTTTCTCTTTTATATTAAATGCCTATTGATTATTTGATTATCATGCTTTATATTATGTTAGGCTAAATCCCCTTTCAAGGGGTGGGGTGATGATGCTAAGATTTAGCACCACCGGATAAGTGATAATGAACTCAAACAGTAGTAGCCATGGCAGTCATAGAGATGTAAGTGTATAAGTGTGTAGAAGGAGATGAGTATAAGAAGAATAAGACAATGATGTATATTGGTTCAGCCAATTCGGCCTACATCCACTGTGAGTTTGTGATCCACTAAGTATGGGCACTAATGGCCTTGGATACAATGCACATAAGCTCACTTCCTCTCTCTACTATGTGTACAAGCAGAGCTTTAGCTAGGGTTACCAATTATCGATCTCTTGTAGGGTTGTAGGTGACAAGTATATATAGGTCTTGGGGGGTGTAGTGTACCCCCCAAGTATGCATGGTGTATGTGAATGATGATCTAGACAATCCCCTGTTGACACCTGTAGATGCCAAATGATGACATAATATTCCCTCACGTGAGGGTGTGATTTTGTTATAATGGTCTCCCATGTGGCATGTGAGCCTCACGCGCACTGTTCCACGCGTCTCCCAAACCACGCGCTGCGATGATGTCACCCTCGGCCTATGAGCCCAGGCCGAGGGCAAAGTTCCTTCCGGTAGTGAGTCTGGCCTAATTTAGGTCTCATACTGTCATACCCTCGGAGGGTCGTCCGGAGCCTGATGAAGGGTCGGCCCCTCGGAGGGTCGTCCGGAGCCTGATGAAGGGTCGGCCCTCGGAAGGGTCGTCCAGAGACTAATGAAATGTCGGCCCCCTGAGGGGTCGCCCAGAGCCTGATGAAGGGTCGGCCCTCAGAGGTTCATCCGGAACCTGATGAAGGGTCGGCCCTCTGAAGGGTCGGCCAGAGACTGATGAAGGGTCGTCCCCCTGAGGGGTCGTCCAGAGCCTGATGAAGGGTCGGCCCTCGGAGGGTCGTCCGGAACCTGATGAAGGGTCGGCCCCCTGAGGGGTCGTCTGGAACCTGATGAAGGATCGACCCCCTGAGGGGTCATCCGGTTTGGAGGGTATATATGGGTATATCAATCACCCCCCAGCCCTTAGCCATAGGTGCTGTTGAGATGGCTGAGGGATAGTGTTGTAATTGAGATGTGTGTATGATCAGTTAGGTGAGTGACATCTGGGCAGATACTCATTGTTGTTCCAGTTTCCAAGGTATGGCGGCTCCATACTTTGCCGGGGCTTTGTGCCCTAATAATGCCTTCCTCGTGGGCTGTGCCCTGCCTTGGTTAATGGGCCCACTCATTACTAAGGTATTTAAGAGATTTTTGAACTCTCTCTCTCTTCTTCTTCTTCTTCGCACCCAAGTTCTCTCTCTTTAGCCTTTTACTAGTCTTCATTGCCATTTCTGCAGTCTTCGATCCTTCAAGCTTAGCAACTTTGCCCTTTCTCTTTAGGTAATCCTTCACCCCCAGCGTCCTCTTTACTTTCATTACTCTTTTTGCTTTTTGGTTTTAGGCCTGTAGGGCTTGATTTGGGTCATTTTACAACTTTTTCGGCTACTAGTTGTTGAGTGTTCTTGAGTGTTCTTGAGTGAAAACCATCGATTCCCTTTGTTTTAATTCAAAAGTCTAATTTGGTCAACTGCAAACTTGTTTGTAGTTAAGTTCCCCAAATTCCTTCAAGTGTAGGGTCTTCCCTTTTAATGCTTAGGAGGTTTTATAGTTTAGCATCTGAATTCCCATCCTTGAGAGAAAAGCTCTTTGCAGAGATTAGACGAATAGAGGAAGAGAAGAGACGAGGGGATGACCCTAACTGGGTACGACCCATCTTTCCCATTCCTCTTGCCACAATAAAACCATTTGAACCGTCTGAGTCTTGTGGGTCGTCCCATCGTCCAACCGAGTGTCATTCAAGTGAGATGGATGAGAGAGTATCCTTGCCAACTGGCGCTGGACCTTCTGGTAGAATAGAGACATCTGACCTAAGCCCAGGCCGATAGGCCGATGGTATGGTCCCCTCCGAGGCTGTCCCTGTGACAACCCTATCTTCACATGCCTTCCAGATGGCCTTTTCCCATGGTCCTCTGGCAGATGACGAGGCCGAGGGAGAGGGGACTGAGGACGAGGGCGATGATACAGATGACCAGGTTGATACCTCCCATGCCTTGTCCTATATCTCCTCCGTTAGGGACCGCGACCTCTTGTTGTGGAGACATGCCTATGGAGTGCCCCCAGCATAACTATGAGGGTTCCCTCTAAGTTTGAGAGGGTTTTTGATTGTGAAGGGGGAGAGGTTGCAGTATATGAACAGATGTTCAAGGTTGGTGTCAGATTCCCTCTGCATCATGCTATCGTAGATATCCTGTCAGCCCTTGGTGTTCCCCTTCTCAGCTTCCTCCCAACTCTTGGAGGACGATCCTAGGCTACATCTCCCTGTGGAAGAATTCTTTCACTGATGAGCCCTCAGCTGACGTATTCTTGGCCTGCTACAATATCACCTCCTCGTCCAAACAGCCTGGGTACTATCATCTAGGGGAGAGGAGGCCTGAGAAAAAACTTCTCCACGTGGCACAAACCTCCAACCATGATTGGAATAAGAGATTCTTCTTTATCTCTGGGGAGTGAGAGTTCACCTCCGAGGCTCAACTTGTAGCCGATGGTCCGAGGGTCCCTAGATGATGGTTTAACCCTTCAATGAAGGCCAGGTTAGACCTCGGACTTAGTCTGGAGGAGAAGGACATCATTGAGTATCTGAGAGGACGAGGGAGAGGGAGTGAACTTCCAAAGTTTGAAGATCTGATGACCCCTCGGTTCCTCAAGGAAGCTGGTCTGAAGGTCGTCCCCCTTACAGAACTATGTGAGTTGTACCTTTCTTTACTTTTTTCAAGTGTTTCCTTTTTTTCTCTGCATTTTTCTCATGTGTCGTACCCTTTTCAGGTCGTCCTGTCGATGTATCAGACTCTCTCTGGGAAATGACTGCTCCCAGTTTACTATCAGGCCTGGCAAAGAAGAAGGGTAAGGAGCCTCAGTAGGATCCAAGGAAGACGAAGGTTGTGAGGCTGACGGTTGTTGAGCTGACAACCGATAGACACAAAAGAAAGGAGCCTGAGATTCCTGTTGACCCTCGGCCGAATTCTCGGACGAGGGCCAGGGTCGAAGCATCTGAAGGGGCTGCTTCTTCATCCAGCATGGGGACCTTCTGGTCCAAGAACTTAGCACATCTGAGGGCCGAGCCGTCATCGCTCATTGCAAATTTGAGGGCAGCCAAGGCATCAATGTTTTCTGCTCCCTCGACTGCTGATTACGACTTCTTGTCAAAGATGCCTCCATCCAAAGTGTATGACTATGGTCTGCACGCTCTAGCCCAGGTTTCGATCTTGATTCATTTCTTTTAATTTCATTCTTTCACCAACTGTTTCCTCGGTCTCTTGACATCTGTTTATTTTTTTTGTGCAGTCTGTATGCGCCTTTACTTCAGCAACCAAATGGATGGCTGAGAATCAGGAGAAATTACATGAGGCCGAGAGGGCCATCCAGCATGAGGACGACCTGTAGGCTGACTTAGATACTGCAAAGGTTGAGCTAGAGAGTGCCAGAACCGAACATGCACGAATAACGGACGAGCTGACGAGGCAGCATGATGAGGATATGAAGGCTAGATACTTGCTTCTGAAGAAGAAGGATGAAGCCATGACCCATCGGGAGGCCCAGTTTAAGATTGAGCTGTCTGAGGCTGTGAAGAAAGCCGAGGCTGACGCTGTGAAAGCATATAAACTCTCAAATGAGTTCCAAGGTTTCGGCCTTGAGTACTTGGAGAGATGGATAAGGACGGCTTGTCGGTGGGTCGTCCTCAAGTTTGGCGACGTCGTCTCTTCCGTTCGTCCTTCTCTGGAGGCCGTTCAACTGGACGACCCCTGATTGTTGAGGCTCTAACCCAAGTGGAATCCTAAGTGCAAGTCGAGGGGATCGGCACATCTGAAGATCATCCAGTTGTGGTCATTGAGGAGATCCCTCTTGTAGATGTTTAGGCCCTGCCCTCTGATGCTATTCCATAGGGTGGATGTCTGTAGCCCATACCCTCTTGATGTAATCAATATTTTTGTACTCTAATTGCAGAACACTTGATATTTCATTAATAATATCGTCTCCTTTGCTGTCTTCCATATTTGCTTCTTGTACTATTTGTGTTGTCTTTGTTAATGCCACTAACCTCTCCCTCTTCTTTCTTGAGGGTGAACGAGGGGTCATCCCCTGCGTTGGCCCTCATTATAGCCTAGGATTAACCACCAAATTAACGGTTTTAAACAAAGTATTCCCTCATCTTTCTTGAGGTCAGTGGTGGGGTCGTCCCCCCCACTGACCCTCATCATAGACGAGGGTTAATCACCAAATTAGTATTTCTAAACAAGTATTCCCTCGTCTTTCTTGAGGTCAGTGGTGGGGTCGTCCCCTCCACTGGACCTCATCATAGCCGAGGGTTTAACTTACCAAATTAATGGTTTTTAACAAAGTTTTCCCTCGTCTTTCTTGAGGACAGTGGTGGGGTCGTCCCCTCTACTGACCCTTATTATAGCCGAGGGTTCAACTTACCAATTTAATGGTTTTTAACAAAGTTTTCCCTCGTCTTTCTTGAGGACAGTGGTGGGGTCGTCCCCTCCACTGACCCTCATTATAGCCGAGGGTTCAACTTACCAAATTAATGGTTTTTAACAAAGTTTTCCCTCGTCTTTCTTGAGGACAGTGGTGGGGTCGTCCCCTCCACTGGCCCTCATTATAGCCGAGGGTTCAACTTACCAAATTAATGGTTTTTAACAAAGTTTTCCCTTGTCTTTCTTGAGGAAAGTGGTGGGGTCGTCCCCTCCACTGGCCCTCATTATAGCTGAGAGCTCAACTTACCAAATTAATGGTTTTTAACAAAGTTTTCCCTCGTCTTTCTTGAGGACAGTGGTGAGGTCGTCCCCTCCACTGACCCTCATTATAGACGAGGGTTCAACTTACCAAATTAATGGTTTTTAACAAAGTTTTCCCTCGTCTTTCTTGAGGACAGTGGTGGGGTCGTCCCCTCCACTGGCCCTCATTATAGCCGAGAGCTCAACTTACCAAATTAATGGTTTTTAACAAAGTTTTCCCTCGTCTTTCTTGAGGATAGCGGTGGGGTCGTCCCCTCCACTGACCCTCATTATAGATGAGGGTTCAACTTACCAAATTAATGGTTTTTAACAAAGTTTTCCCTCGTCTTTCTTGAGGACAGTGGTGGGGTCGTCCCCTCCACTGGCCCTCATTATAGCCGAGGGTTCAACTTACCAAATTAATGGTTTTTAACAAAGTTTTCCCTCGTCTTTCTTGAGGACAGTGGTGGGGTCGTCCCCTCCACTGACCCTCAATCTAGCCGAGGGTTCAACTTACCAAATTGATGGTTTTTAACAAAGGTTTCCCTCGTCTTTCTTGAGGACAATGGTGGGGTCGTCCCCTCCACTGTCCCTCATTATAGCCGAGGGTTAAACTTACCAAATTAATGGTTTTTAACAAAGTTTTCCCTCGTCTTTATTGAGGACAGTGGTGGGATCGTCCCCTCCACTGGCCCTCATTATAGCCGAGGGTGGTTCTCTGTAGATGTTTCCATGCGTACTAGAACTGATAACCACAGGATGAGGGAAAGCACTGATATTTCTCATTAATTTTCCAAGTGTTCTGTTGGAGCAACTCTTATTACAATTATGGTCTATCAAGACCTTACAACACTACTGATAGTATTTCTTCAAATGATCTGCATTCCAGGGGTTGGAAAAAGGTTCCCCTTCTAGGTTTTCTAGTCTATAGGTCCCAGGGATGACTTCATCGATGACCCTATATGGGCCATGCCAATTAGGATGGAGCTTGTTGGGCTTTTTCCAAGTCTTCTTAAGGACCAAGTCCCCCACTGCGATAGGCCTCTGTTTCACCCTCTGATTGTAAAACCTTGCGGTCCTCTGCTGGTAGGTTGCCTGCCTTATCTCAGCGTCCTCCCTCCTTTCCTCAATCAGGTCCAAGTTGAGTCTCCTCTCTTCCGTATTTCTCTGGGGGTCATACATTTGGACTCTATGCGTAGGAAACTCAATCTCGGTGGGGATGACGGCTTCTGAGCCATAAGCTAGCATGAATGGGGTCTCTCCGGTAGAGGTCCTCACTGTCGTCCTGTATGCCCACAGCACGGCATATAACTCCTCGACCCATCTTCCTTTTGCCTCCTCAAGCCTCTTCTTGATTCTATCTAGGATTGTCCTGTTTGTAACTTTTGTTTGCCCATTGGCCTGAGGTCGGCCTGGGGTGGAGAAAAATTGTTTCATACTCACCCTTTCACAGTACTTCTGTAGAGAGGTATTCTTGAACTGAGTCCCATTATCCGAGATGACTGTGTTGGGGAGACCATGTCTGCATATAACATTTTTACAAGTGAACTGGAAGGTCTTCTGCTCTGTTATCGTGACCATCGGTTCGGCCTCCACCCATTTTGAGAAATAGTCAATAGCTACGATGAGGAACCGATAGTTATTGACTGCTCTTGGTAAGGGTCCTACGAGGTCGATCCCCCACACTGCAAATGGCCATGGGGATGTGATGGAGGTAAGAGGTTGATGGGGTTGGTGAGGGATGGTGGCAAATCTCTGGCATTTATCGCACTTTTTTACATATGCTGTGGCATCCATCCCCAAGGTCGACCACCATTACCCTTGGGTGATCACCCTCTTCGCTAGGGATCTGCCCCCGATGTGGCTTGAGCACGATCCTTCGTGCACATATTACAAAATGGAAGGGACTTGTGAGGGATGCACACACCTAAGTAAGGGGACCAAAAACCCCTTTTTGTACAAAGTGTCTCCGACGACAGCAAATTTTACAGCCCTGTACCTCAGCTTCTTCCTTTCTTGCCTTGCTTCTGGCATCTCACCCTCTTTAATGTATCTGATCAGAGGGTCCATCCATGAAGCTTCTTAAGAAACATTTTGGCAATTGCTAAGTGTTCCCTCAGCATCTTCAATAGTTGGCCGAAGCAAAATTTCTACTGGGACCTTCCTCCTGATGTCTGTCCTCGTTGCCGAGGCTAACCTAGCAAGGGCATCAGCACGGCCATTGTCAAGCCTAGGTATCCTCTTTAATTTCACTTCTCTGAAGCCCTTTAGTAACGACCTCACCTTCTCAAGGTACCTAGCCATCCTCTCGTCCTTGGCCTCATAGGATCCTAGTATCTGATTCACTACTAGCCTCGAATCACTGTGAACCAAAATCTGGCCGACACTAAGTGATCTGGCCAAGGAGAGGCCTGCTATCAAGGCCTCATACTCAGCCTCGTTGTTGGAGGCCTTAAAATTGAACCTCAGGGCGTACTCAATGTCTGTGTCGTCGGGTGTTGATACTATTAACCCAGCTCCGCTCCCGCTTTCGCAAGAGTACCCGTCGATGAAGAGACTCCACACGGTGCGTTCTTCTGAGAAACTTCCCTCGGTGAGTGACCCCTGTCTAAAGAGATATCTTCCCTCTTCATTTTCAACCACTTTCCTTCTAGCGGTGCTCGTCTCAGCCTTATCTGTAAGCGTGTCGGTGAGCTCACCCTGTTGGGTATCTATCCTCCTGAGGCCCTCATCCTCGGCTTCATCATCTTCCCAAGTAAACTCAGCCACGAAGTCTGCCAATGCTTGCCCCTTAATGGCCGTCCTAGGCTGATACACAATGTCAAACTCCCCCAGCTCTATAGCCCAGGCCATTAACCTACCTAATTTTTTTGGCTTGTGTAGGACCTGCCTAAGAGGAGAGTCGGTAAGGATGACCATTATATGGGATTAGAAGTATGGCTTCATCTTCCTTGAGGCATGGATCAAGGCGTAGGCCAACTTCTCCATCCTTGGATATCTTTGTTCTGCCCCTGGAGTGCCTTGTTGTTAAAATACACAGGCTTCTGTATTCCGTCTTCGTCTCTCACAATGGCTGCACTGATGGCCGACTCTGAGATGACGAGGTACACATAAAGTCGTTCACCTTGCACGGGTCGCGACAGCAGCAAGGGAGACCCTAAGTATGACTTTAGATCCCTGAAAGCCTCATCACACTCTTCACTCCATTAGAATACCTTCCTAAGGATCTTAAAGAATGGCAAACACTTGTCTGTGGCCCTAGACACGAACATGTTCAAGGAAGCAACTCTCCCTGTGAGTCTCTGAACGTATTTAATGGACTTGGGGGTCTTCATCTCAACAAGGGCCTTTATCTTTTCAGGATTGGCCTCGATGCCTCTTTGGTTGACAATGAACCCCAAGAACTTCCCTGCTCCGACCCCGAAGACACACTTGGCCGGGTTGAGCTTCATCTGGTATTTGTCCATCGTATTAAAGGTCCTTTCTAGGTCTACCACATGATCATATGCCTTCAAACTCTTAGTCATCATGTCATCTACATAGACCTTCATAGACTTTCTAATTTGGTCTTCGAACATTTTATTTACCAGGCGTTGGTACGTTGCCCCCGTATTTTTTAGGCCAAAGGGCATGACCCTATAGCAGTATGTCCCCTTGTCAGTGATGAAGGCTGTCTTCTCCGAGTCTTCAGGGTTCATGAAGATCTGGTTATACCCTGAATAGGCATCCATGAAGCTCATGAGCTCATGGCCTGCGGTAGCGTCTACCATCTGGTCAATGCGGGGGAGAGGGAAGTTGTCTTTGGGACAGTGCTTGTTGAGGTCTGTGAAGTCCACACACATTCTCCACTTACCGTTGGCCTTTGGGACAATGACTGCATTTGACAGCCATTCAGGGTAGATGACCTCTCTGATAAATTCAGCGTCTTCTAATTTTTTGACCTCGTCCCTGATGACCTCATACTTTTCTCTAGAGTAAATTCTCCTCTTCTGCTTTACCGGCTTCACTCCCTCTACCACATTGAGCTTGTGGCACATGATTTCAGGGTCAATCCCCGGCATATCTACATGACTCCATGTGAAGACGCTTCGTCTTCTCCTCAACAGTTTAATGAGGTCTTCCTTGATATTGGGCTTCAGAGACTTGGTGACTTGGACGGTTTTTTCTGGGTCATCCTCATCGAGGATGATGGATTCTACCTCTTCCGCGGCCTCTCCTTTCTTGAGCTTCGTCTCGTCCCTGGGGTCTAGGTTATCAATATTATAAGTGGTCATAGCCCTCTTTTGTGCCTCCCTTTCTTCAGCGGAGTTGTAGTAACATTCTCGCGCTGTCGTCTGGTCTCCCTGAACTTCCCCCACCCCGTAAGGGGTAGGAAATTTGATCATCTGATGGACCGTAGATGACACAGCTTCAAACCCCTTGAGGGACACACGCCCCAGTATGATGTTGTAGGCCGAAAACACATGCTCATCCATCACAAAGAAACTGACCTTCTTGGTGAGCCATCTCAGCCATTCGTCCCCCATCCAGACATCAGCCTCATACACTCTAAGGGGATGAACCTTTTCCCCACTGAACCCAATCAATGGATGATGGTACGGAACAAGTCTAGCACGACTGAGACCTAAGGCTTTGAAGCACGTCCAAAACATCACGTCTACAGATGATCCCCCATCTACTAGGATCCTCGGCACCTCGCACCCGTGCACCCTGGTAGTGATGACGAGAGGGTCATCATGTGTGGCTAAGAGGCCTTTGAAGTCCATTCTTAAAAATCCCACTATCAGAGTGTCCATATCAACCTTCTTCCTCTTTTCTGACTTGACCTCCAGAGAGGTCGAGTGTACCGTCTTCGTCACTACCTTGGCCTCAGCCACATGGGCCTTCCTGTCGGCGACCTCAGACCCTCCTCCTGCTAGACCCTCGGAGATCATTCCCACTCCGAGCAAGATCATATTAAGCCTCTTAATAGGGCCATGGTCGTCTCTCGGCGGGAGGTCAGGGTCGTCCTCATCATCAGAAGGGTCGTCCCCTCTTTTTTGAGGACCTTCTCTACATGCATCGCCTCGCTTCTTTCTGGGGTCGTCCCCTCGGCCCCTCTTGAAGGCACCTTTGTCGACGTACTTTCTGAGCTTCCCTTCTTTCAGCATCTTCTCAATCTCATCTTTCAGAGCAAAGCATTTGTCTGTTACGTGGCCGTGGTCTTGGTGAAATTCACACCACAGGTTCTTATTCCTCTTGTAGGGGGATGCCTTCAGCTTCTCAGGACACTTTAGGGACCGGTCATGCTTTATCTCATTGAGAATCTGTTCACAGATGACTGTTAGAGGGGTGTAACCAGCGAACTTTTCATACTTGGACCTCTTCTTCCCCTCTTTGTTCTTCTTAGGGTATTTACCCCCGCTAGCACCTCCTTTTTGTCTTCATATTTTTCGGCCATCGCCTCTTCAGCGTTCATCACCTTTCCTGCTGTCGACAGCATTTCATCCATCGTCTTCAGAGGGTCTTCAGCAAGCTTCCATAACAGCTTCCCCTTTTGGAGTCCTCCAATCAGGGCTGTCATAGCTATGCTCTCCTAATAGTCTTCCACCTCCAGCTTCTCTTTATTGAATCTAGCTATGTAGTCCCTCAGACTCTCATTCTTCCCCTGCTTAACATAGAGCAGGTGGGTGGTCTTCTTCTGTGGCCTCACCCCAAAGCAAAAGTTGTGGATGAACAGGTCTGTCAACTGCTTAAAGTTTTCAATGGAATTTTTTGGAAGAGACGTGTACCAGACATGTGCAGCCCCTGTCAGGGTACCAGAAAAGGCACGACACCTCATCTCATCTGAGATAGAGTATATGTCTGCTTCTGATTGATACATCTCAACATGGTGGACAGGGTTAGTGCTCCCGTCGTATCTTAGGGTGACCACAGGTGGCTTGAACCTTGATGGCGTAGGGAAGTTGACTATCTTCACCACAAAGGGTGAGCCTATGGTGTATCCCTTCTGAAAAGGGTCCCGGCTCTTAAGTATATCACCTATCTTATCCTTTAGTCGCTGGATTGAGTCATTCCAGGGCCTCACAGGGTCAGCGTGACCGATGTTATCCCCTTCCGCCTCTTTAAGGTGGACGGAGGATTCTGCTGCGGCAGGCCTGTGTCGGCTGTTTACTTCCCTTTGGCCGTCATCCCGTCCTTGGGGTCGGCCATCTGCTGCCTCCCTCCTGGACCTCACAGCACTTCTTGACCTGGACAATTTTTCCCGCATGTCATTTACTGGGCCCAGCCTCTCAAAGGCTGACCCCCTGCTCAAGCGATCAAAAGCAGAGCCTCTCGAGCGATCATCAGGATTTGGTCTCCCGCACTTTCCTCTACTATCCTGGAGAGGTCGTACAGTATTGTTGGAGACCTCATACGGTTCCCATCATTCTATAGGGGCCTCCTCTCCCTCCAGATCGTCATACCTGTCCTCAGGGCAAGGGTTTCCTTGCCTCCCCATGCGTAGACGCCGGGGGTCAGCAACATCCCTACGCCGCTGAGGGGGTGGCAGGTCTTTGCGTGGTGCCTGGGGTGGTCCCCTGGCCTCATGCTGTCCTGGAGCTGCTGCCAGAGTAATCATCTCAGGTGAAACCCCTGGTGGTCTTAGTATGTTCTGGCTTAGAGTTGTGAACTGCTCTTGCATCATCCGCTGGCTTGGTGCCAGAGACTTTAAGGCTGCCGCCACATCAGCCATCTAAGACTGAGGCGGCGGCTGACTGGAACTGGGTCTTCCCCCATCATCCGGCGGGGGAAGTGGTGGTGGTGGCATCTCGGGTGCCATGTGTTTGATCTATGAAAAGCTGAACTGAAGAAAATAATGGTGAGCTTGAGAACCTTAGTGGGTCTCTTTCAATGGTGAAACGTCTCCTCTCAGGGGGAGTGCTGGCTCACCACCAGAGTGCCCAGTGAGGTTAAGCTGTACAAAGGAAGATATGTCTTCTCGTTCCCACAGACGGCGCCAAACTGATGATGCTAAGATTTAGCACCACCGGATAAGTGATAATGAGCTCAAACAGTAGTAGCCATGGCAGTCATAGAGATGTAAGTGTATAAGTGTGTAGAAGGAGATGAGTATAAGAAGAATAATACAATGATGTATAGTGGTTCAGCCAATTTGTCCTACATCCACTGTGAGTGTGTGATCCACTAAGTATGGGAACTAATGGCCTTGGATACAATGCACATAAGCTCACTTCCTCTCTCTACTATGTGTACAAGCAGAGCTTTAGCTAGGGTTACCAATTATCGATCTCTTGTAGGGTTGTAGGTGACAAGTATATATAGGTCTTGGGGGGTGTAGTGTACCCCCCAAGTATGCATGGTGAATGTGAATGATGATCTATCCAATCCACTGTTGACACCTGTAGATGCCAAATGATGACATAATATTCTTTCACGTGAGGGTGTGATTTTGTTATAATGGTCTCCCATGTGCCATGTGAGCCTCACGCGCACTGTTGAACGCGTCTCCCAAACCACGCGCTGCGATGATGTCACCCTCGGCCTATGAGCCCAGGCCGAGGGCAAAGTTCCTTCCGGTAGTGAGTCTGGCCTAATTTAGGCCTCGTACTGTCGTACCCTTGGAGGGTCGTCCAGAGCCTAATGAAGGGTCGGCCCCTCAGAGGGTCGTCCGGAGCCTGATGAAGGGTCGGCCCTCTGAAGGGTCGTCCAGAGACTGATGAAGGGTCGGCCCCCTGAGGGGTCGCCCGGAGCCTGATGAAGGGTCGGCCCCCTGAGGGGTCGTCCGGTTTGGAGGGTATATATGGGTATATCATGGGGGGAACCCTTATTTGATGTTATTTTAATTTAATTAGTTTGATTACTTGAAAATTTCCTTTGAATGTTAATTTTGATCCCTCACCCTTAAATTTACGCCTCGAGAGAGGGTAAATGATTTTCGAGAGAAAGTCGAAATTCTAGTTATAATACCCATTTTAGATTCAAACTAGAGAAAGGGGTTTCTTAAGTGGGGTATTATAACTTAAATTTCAACTCTAAATTTATTTTCTAAGATTTACATAAATTTTAATTGATTGATCCTAGCGGGTGATTAATTAAAAGGAGTGTAGATCTATTTTTCGAGAGTTGAGGGGTGTTAAACTTAATTTTCTAAAAGGTTACTATTAAAATTACATTTGCAACAAGAGTTGATTTGTAATTTTGATATTAATTTGGGAGAATTCAATTAATTAATTAGAATAGCTAAATTTGTGGTGTAATCCCACTCCTTGATTGTTCTCACAATTATTTGCCTCACTTTATCTCTTATTTTAGTGTTAGACTTTATTTTTCACTTTTAGTCACTTTCTAGTTAGATGTTTTCATCTCACAATTTAGTTTAGTCTTATTTCACCTCACCTCACCCAATTGTTTTAATATTTGAAAAGGCTAAAAAAAATAGAAAAAGCAAAAACCCAAAAAGAAAATAAAAATTGAATTACAATTGAGTTTGTTTCTAGCTTACCCCCTTGATGTGGGTTGATACCCTTACTTACCTCTACACTTGAGATTGCAATATTTTGTAGGTATTTAATGTTTTGATTAGAAGAGGTTTTCAAGCAACGACGAAACAAAAATACACCGAAAAGTTCTTTCTATCAAAAATCCCAAAGCTCCAAGAAGTAAAAAGAACCAGACCAGCAAAATCAAAGGCCCCCAAATCTCAAATGACTATAAATGATCATTTGTAAAAGAGAAGAAACCGCCCAAAATTCTCTCAACTATTACGAATATTAAAGAGAGAAAAAGAAAGGGAGATGTAGATAGCTTAAAAAACATGATAGTGAGTGAAAAACAAATAAAAAAACCTAAGTTTCAAAAACAACAAACCAAGGAATATAAAGGTCCAAAAAATGTAAAGACCCAAACGGCTACAACTTATAAACCCAAAGCAACACAAAAAATAAAGAGAGAGCTGCCGTTTCAATTTGGGATAAAATGTTTAACAATAAATAATGTTTAATTTAATCTCATTTCATCCGATTTAAAAGACCATAAAAATATATAAAAATAAATTCAAGAAAGATAACAAAAATTCATAACTTATAATATAAAAATAAATTTATTTCAAAAGACACAATAAGAGTATTTTAACAAAAATTATTTTTATATTAAATCAATATAGACAGTATGAATTAAGGTTTATAACAAAAATTTAAATAAAAAATAATGCGAGAGCATATTAAAAATATTTGTCTCAAAATTGAGCCAACATAGAAGAATGAGATTTTCAAAGTCATATGGCTGAAAAAAATACAAAGTTTTAAAAGATTTTTAAGGCTTGGTCTTCTCAGGGTTCTTTATAGTCGATTCTTTGAAAGGGGGCTTGACATAGACTTGGTCTCCACGATTACAAGCCTCAAAGACTGAGGAGTATCTCTTCAAAAGGAACCTCCTATAGGCATCACAAATTATATATGAATCAATTTGGATCCTCACCATAGAGTCTACCTTCCCTAAAAGTGATGAATTTTTTACCTAGATTCTAAACAATCCCCCTGTAACTTTGAACCTTCAGCATGATGCGGTCCCTCGGATCACTGAAGTTAGAGACTTACTTTTTTAGCGAGGTCGTGCCTTTAACCTTATAATGAAGTTTGACATTCTTTTCATGCAGCTTCAGCACTTCATCTTGGAGTTCCTCCACAATATTTATATGACGATCAAGATTTTCAGTATTGAACTTCTTAGCCTCAGAAAATAACTTCTAAGAATCAGATAAGATGAAAAAATTATCACGAATAGCCTTTTCATGTAGAGGACAAGTCTAATCTAGAGAAATTGTTTAATATTTGAAGCTATCTCTTTCATCTTCCATGGCAACCAATTCAATTTGTTGAGCACGGAATAACTTTTGAAGATCCATCTTCGCCATGTCCCATTGATCTACCCTCGTTATTACTTTCCTTCATGCCCTCTAACCCGAATTGACATCATCCATGAGCTCTCGAGTCATATATTGGTCCTAAAACATAAAAGGAGGATGTAGAAGAAAGTAAAATGATCAAAAGGAATAACTTGAAGGAATTCAGAAGTGGAAGGTTTCCTATATGGACTATCTCCTCATAGTTGGTTGCGGTTGCCCTACCCCTCAATGTTGACACCATCTAAAAATAATTTATCTTGATTAATAATATCAAATCCTAAATGGCTGAGGCATATGAGTTCATCTCCTCAGAAGATGGTGTCCTAGAATATTTATCTTCTTTAGAAAATCACAAGTTCGCTCCTTCTTCTCTCTCAGCCTGCACCAACCTAGTCATAAGTCTTAGGTTGGTCAGATGTTTTTTGGGAAACCCTGCTATGCTTAGATGTTTTTGGTGAAACCTCATGTGTTCTTATCTCTTTTAGTGGGGACCCCTCATAAAACATCATAGGAGTCCCGGTAGTTTCCTTTTCCTTTAAGATGGGATCATCACACTTTTCCACATAAGATGATATGACTAGGTCTATAAGTCCCGTGGAATAAAAGGTACATTATAGGTTTCCTCATAGGACCCACCCACCTCTAGTGATTCTTACAGCACTAACATGGATTTAGTGATTGCCTCTACGGTAAGATGTTCCTTCAGTTCAGATGATTACTTAGGCATGGCCACTATCCTTGCAGGTGGCACAAGTATGACCCCAAGAAATTTGAACTTGATACTCTTAGTGGCCTTATCTATTTTCCCTATCACCCAAGATGGAGAGGCATAGGTCTTCTTTTTTAACATCTAGCCACCTTCATTTGTTCACGTTCGTTTATTGATCCCACAACAACCAAGAGTTAGTGAAAGAAATTGAACAATGGAAAAGAAAGAACGAAGAATAATTCAACAAATTTACTTGGTGAACAATCAAAGTCCTTAATGATAAAGCCCTCCACATGGAAAATACCTCATCAATGCTTTAGGGGGAGATCAACGCCTTCTTGGTCGTTTCATCCCCACCTTCATTAGCCTTTGGAACCTCATAGATAATAATTGATCCATCAGAAGCATCAATGACCTTATGCTTCCTCTAGGACAAGGTGAAAACCTGAGCTCCTTCCATCTCATTAACTATAATCTTTTAGCCTCATGGAATCCTTTGGGGATGCCCTAGGCTGAGGTCCGTGACCATTTTTGAATAAACGATTGTTAGTAACTAAGACTTTAATAGGGATGTATGCCAACTTTAAGTCTACCTTCAACCTCTGAACTTCCTCATGCATAAGAACAATGGACTCTACAAGAAAAAATATGTTAATACGGCTTCAGACCAAGGGAATGAGAGATGTAAATTAAAATAAAACTCATCAGGGGGTAGGGGATTACACCACAAAGTAGGGTAGCCAATCTTCTCCACGGGGTTTCAGGTGGCCCAGTCCCCACTAACAAAGAAGAATCTCTCCTTCCATTGTTTGGGAGCATTGTGATTCACCCTTGCAAAGACCATTAGGGGAAAATTTTCTTCAAACCTTTGTCCTTTGACTTTCTCTACTCTTGAATCGTGAACAAAATGAAAAACTCAATCACGGGGATGTCAAACTTGCCTCTGCTAGCCTCCCTTCATGATAAAAGAGTTTTCATAAGAGGCCTGAAGGAATTAGACACAATTTGGCTAAGGGATAACCCAATGAACTTCATAATATCCACCACCAGATGAGTAAGTAGAAACTTTCCCCCATAGACTAATAAGCATTCATTAAAGCAGACGTGTGCTTGGGGAGCATAGAGCGAGCCCTCTCATATGGCTTAGCATCCCATGGAGTCATATTATTCGGTTCGGTATCTAATATTTTAGATGGATATCCTCTCTATCTTTGTTAGTGACCCTTAAATCAATCTAAGCTTAATCTGGGAAGTTGGGGTCATGCGACCCCAAGTATTTAATGACCATGGTGGAAGGCAAATATACATCAGTATCTACTTTCGAAAGGAGATTAGGGTTCAAAACCTTTGAAGGTGAAATGTTATCAAAAGACATGATTTCAAAGGAAAGGAAAGAAAGAGATCAATTGGTTGCATGAGTAAGCTCAAGCAAGGAAAAGGTGATTGGAAAAGTGAATGGTGAGAGTCCAAATTAACCCAAAGATCCATTTATAACCCTCTAATGCATTCTCTCTCACCTAGAGGATGAGGTCCCAAAGCCTGCCAGAGACCTCCATTAGATAGTTTACAACCTTAGCAACCATAGTTGTTCCAACTAAGTTCCCAAAAAGGAGTTAAACACAATGGAGATAATGTTAGGGTTGCCAAATGCTCATTCACACACTCATACTTTGAATACCAAGCTCAGAGACTTTAGGAAAAGTAGCCCCAAGGCTCAGATGGGTTCATCCTATTGTCTCCTAACAAGAACTGACCTCCATTTGTCCTGTAACCTTTCCAACAAGGATGAATTCCCATTTCATGTCAAAAGAATAAGTTCATACCATTTCAACGTGACCATAAGCACCTCAGGACCACTCTGACATTAGACAAAGCTTCTACAACTTCTCTAGAGGGTAGGTAGAAGGTACAAACACTATTCTACACATTGCCACCACTCACACCCATTAGCATTCAATGATTTAGTCCTAATTTAATTACTTCTACTTATTCATTCATTTCTAATAAAGAGTTGTCTTATCGTGCTCCAATGTTTGAGAATCAAAATTCATGAAATATCTCAGACTTAAGATAATGGTCAAACTTTTGCATGTCATGTATCACATACTACTCTCATATAATATATATTTGAATACATCCAAAACTTTTTGTATCAAATTAAACTACTCACAATCTCACTAACCATTTAATTGCTTAGAATGCAAATGCGAGGTTGAACCGGATGGAGCTAACAAAAATATATGCCTTTTTTAGTGAAGAACTCAATTTTATCTTAGGTGAAAAAGGTTGGGGATTTTTATAAATTTAAAACTTGTAATTAAATTAACACGAACTAAAAATAATGCTAAAAATAGCATTGTGCTAATGAACATGCAATAAATTACATCAATAAAATATTAACGTGATTAATTTAATGAGATGGTAATTTAACTGCTTATAATTAATAAGCAAACTAGGGATTCGAAATCCATTACATGTGGTTATATTCATGTTTTTCAATACCCCTAATTTTTCTACACGATAATTTGGTCACTAAGCATTATTACCATGGATGATATGTCATGAAATTTTATCTTTTATCATTAACATCACCAACATAGTACATTTTTTTATCAAACTAAGGTTTAAAAATCAATAATTAATTGAATCCATAAAAATATATATACCCATTTACTTTAAACTAGGAGTACACACGTGCGATCATATCTGGGTAGTCAAGTTAGGCATTAAGAGTGGTGAACAAGGCATTATAAGTAGGCATATCCATTACCACTTTCTAAATCCATATCACATAAAAGGCAATCCAAAATTTTCACACCGGCCTCACTCTTTCAACTGCCCCTCCCCCGCCCACCATCGTCCCTTAACCATTCTCTCTCTCTCTCTCTCTCTCTCTATATATATATATATATATATATATATATATATATATATATATATATATACACACACACACACATTCATACTCGTGTTATATCCTTAAAATGAGGTCTTAGTTTTTAAAATAGTAACAAAATTATTTTTGGTTGATTTTTTTTACAGTGTCTAAACATTCTACGGACACCTTGTAAAGAAAAAAAGACAAAATAACTCTTTTAACAATTTTAAAAAACTCAGTCAATATGTGTTGGTTTTTTAAGCAGCTTAAAAATTCACATATATTGATCATTTTTTAAATAGTAAAAAAAACTCATTTTACACTGTTTTTTACATGGTATTTAGATATTCTATAGATACCCTATTGAAAAATCAACCCAAAATATTTTTTTAAACCATATTGTGAAGCTTATCAAACTCTCATATATACATATATAGATGAACCATGTCACTTAGGGATGATAAAGAAGACCAACTAATATTTGGTTCAATTTTAATTCACCGTAGAATAAACCCAATACAACTCAGATTTGGTCTTCAATTTTAACTCGATATTTAGGTTTTCCAAATAAGTCTACCATTATCACTTTTTAGATGATAAAAAAGTGACACAACAATCCATTGATATAATTATTCTATAAACCTTTATATCTCCCCTTTCATACTTTGAGATTCCAGTAATTTGATTGGGGGAAGATTGAATATGTTGTTATATTGGTTAAATTTAATGAGGATTCAATATAATGCACGGGTTTTGCGGGTTCTGAATCCATTGAGTGGGTTTTTAGGTGATGAGAATCCTTGATGGGTTTAGGGGAGTTGTAAAGTTAATGAGACTGAAAGAGCTCTTTTTAATGAGGGGATAACATTGAAGGATTAATGAGGGACTTTAATTGTGAGTAAAGTAGCACACAACCAAGTGGTACAGATCTACGTTAAATGAAATTAAAAATAGAAAAAATATTAATAATCTAAGATAATATCTATACTACTATAAAATGATTTACAAGCATTTAGTATTCCTAATCAAATAGCCTATCCACGTGAGAAAGATTCTAAAAGCTTAAATCTCTTCCATGTCAGACGCCATTCAGCTAGGAGACCATACATTTTCGTATTCCAAACGTTCTCCTCGATGTTTATTCATCTTCAACAGTATAAGTCGATTGAGTTCCCAAATTAAATCCTTCATTAAAACGACAGCTTGGTGTATCTATTAACAGGTTCCAGCTGCTGATTTCATAATGTCATCTCCAAAGGGAATTGTAAAATCTATTTATGCTGCTGGAAACCAAAGGTATTGTCAAGTGGCTGTGAATCAACGGCTGTTACATTTCATCTCTTTTGTTAAAGAAATATATTTTATTGCATCTGATCAAGTAAGTAAGTATACCAATTTTTAGTCTATTTCTTTCAATGTTTAAATTTTTAATTTATCAAACTTGTTATCTATTTGAGAAGATATAAGATTATGGGCTATATAAATATTTCCCATTAGATGTTCGATGAAATGAGTAAAAGAAAACGTTTGTGATTTTATTTTACTAGGCACACCCACTGTTCATTATTGTCATTTTAAATATGCATTCTAACTTTTAATATTTATGGAGAAAGCCCACTAATGTCTTTAATGTACTAGGATCTAAGACTTTAATGTAATAATTCTCTGAATTGGGTTGGCTTTGTATTATAAACTAAAAGTGATTTAGTTTTTAATGAAACTTCAGAATTTACATTCGTTGGTAATTGTGACAATGGCCCATGTTTAGTCACTATTTGTGTTCATGTATATTTATAATGCTAATTACTTTTCCAGGTTATAATATATGGTAATGAAACTCATACCATTATTTCTGTGTTTTATACTTATGTTTTATGAATACCATTGGGAATTTTAAAATATCTAAATTGTAATATCATGTTTGCAGAACTTGATTATATATACACAAGCAATGTTATGACCTTAATTGACTGAAGGTTACCATGCTTCAAATTCAAAAAGAAATGTGATTTAATGAGGTGAAGTCATCTTATATACACAGTCTTCATCAATAACTTCTATGCACTATTGGCACAATGTTATGCAAATTTATGTTCTTTGACTAAACTATTATTTGGTGTCATACATCAATATAAACAGCTCAAAGTTCGTGTTTAAAATCATTCCAAATATGATTATGAAATTTGTGGTACCAGTTGAGTATGATTGGGAGTATGCATTTTCGTGACTTATTAGTATGTATATTGTATATTTTTATGTGACTTATTATTATGTAAAATCCTTCCAAACATGATTATGAAATTTGTGGTACCAGTTGAGTATGATTGGGAGTACGCATTTTTGTGACTTATTAATATGTATATTGTATATTATTATGTGACTTGTATGTGCTTTTCTCTCGAATTTCTATTCATTTCAATGTGAGGTTTTAGAAAAGTTTTGTAAAATTTTGAAATTTCAAAAACTTCCAAATATTTTATTTTGGCAAGAATTTTGAAAAGAAAATGCAAGTAAAAGGGAAATGTCACGCAAGGTTCTCAATTTTGGAATTTCTTTCAAAATTTCAATTCAGTAAATCGCAAGATTGAAAATCAAGCCTAGACAAAAGTTATAATTCGATAGGAAATAAATCATCTGCTCTATAGGTCACAGAAATTACAACGTGTTATAAAGAATGTCCTGAGTTTGTAATGATGATTCGTTTTAGTTTGTTAGTTGTTGTGTCTTTGTTGTATTGTGGTTTCAACAAAAATATTAGAAATAACATATGTTGTCCTGCTAAATATATCATTCTTAAAATGAAGAAATATGTTATATTGTGTATGTGTATTTGAGAAGATATAATTTTTATCCCTATGAAAATAGTGGGAACTAAGTGTTTGAAGAAATGTGTCAAATGATAGGAAAAATAAATGTATTTCAGAAGGCGTGAGTTTTTTAATTTCTAAATGTTTGACACGGAAAATAATTATTTAATTGTATGAACCTCCCACCATAAACATTTGTAGCTGTTGATAATTATCTCAAGCATATGCGACTAAGTCTCCTGCACCTACCATTCGTATTTATAGATGTTATACATTATCTCCGGCTAACAAACATGAGCAAGTCCTAGGCACTCAGTAAAATTTTAATTCAGCCACTATTTAGAATTAAAAAGATCCTTAATTAAGTTTGATTTGATGGTCTTATGCAACCCTTGTTCGATTACAGATGGCAATGCATATATTATATCAGTGACATACTCTATTAAAAGAGAAATAGTATGCTTTATATAACTGTCATTAATGTGTTCTCATTATTAACGTACTATACTGAGAAATATTATGCTTTCTATAATTGTCATTAATGTGTTCACATTCTTAACTGATTATATTCTTATTACTAGATTAAAACCTGTTAAAGAAAGTGATAACGGTTTTGCAACTGATGAGATTCTTAAGAAATTATACTACCCAATTGTAAGGACATAATTTTATAAATGTCCGAGGTAGATTCTAGGAATTTTCTGTTTTCTCCTATATCACAGTTCATATGTCTGATACCGCTAAATTCGGCACGTCAACATGATCATCCTCGACGGCCTGTATCCGAATTCAATGCATCCACTTTCTTCACATGCATCATGCTATATGCAACGTGCTGCTCAACTCATTCCCCTTACTCCACTACGCTCTTTCAGTAAAATGTTTTATTGGAGTTTTATATATTTGCATAAATATTTGGGAAATGTTTTTGAAAATTATTTTTGAAGTTTGGATTATTTTTTTATCAAAAGAAAAAATTTTCTAAGTGTAGAAGTGAATGGCCTCGATCGACGAGCTCGTTCGAGCGACTTTGAAAGTCGTTCGTGCGAGATAGGCATGTCGCACGATCTCGTTCGAACGACATCTGTCCTTCGTTCGAGCCACATGGCTATCTCGTTTGAACGAGCCACCGCCTCGATTTTTGTATAAATATCTGATCTCCTTCTACATGTTTTTTCAAGTCTTTCTGCAATCTTAAAAATCTACGAAAACTGCCCAGAATAAGACTTCACCTTTTAAGGTTTTCTAAACCTTTTTGATTCACAAAACCATTCCCATATATGTGTGTGAATCTTTAAACCTTCAAGAAGATCATTTACTCATCTGGAGTAATTTGTGAGGAAGCCTCTCTCTTCGTCACTGCTGCCCAACTTGAAAGGAATAGTTCCAGCCGCCGACAACAGAACCGACACCCAAGGGTATTTCTGTGTCACTGTATTTTCATTGTAATCCGTGTAAGCCGTACTCTTACAAAATTATTGTGAAAATAAAAGGTTTTTCCCCGTTGGGGATTTTTCCTCATATTTGTGTTCTTGCATGTTTCATCATCGTAGTTAATCACATATAGATGCATGTTTAGGACTTAAGTGGTAAAACTGTGTTTAATTAAATAACTTCCTTATTTGAACGCAAGCGCACTCTCCTCAAATTGGTATCAGAGCGAGTTACACAAATTTACCGTGTAATTTTTCGCAAAATTTTTCTAAGATATCAATTTTCTGAAAAATTGATCTTTGAAAACAAGTGTGTTCATTATGGAGAAGTTATATAATAAAATGCCAGTTTTTGACGGGACAAACTATGCATATTGGAAAGCCCGTATGAGATCAGCATTAAAAGCCATTGATGAACGTGTCTGGATTTTGGTTGAAAGAGGTTGGACACCTCCCTCCATCACTGTTGATAATGTGATCAATTTAAAACCTGTCACTTCTTGGACTGAAGAAGAATTTAAATGGTCATCATTCAATTATAAGGGTCTAAGTGCTATTTCTGGGTCTGTCACACCTGATGAGTTCAAACGCACAATGATGTGCACCGTGTCAAAAGAGGCATGGGATGTTTCACAACTCACCCATGAAGGAACTAATGCTGTGAAAGAATCTAAATTACAAAATTTGACAACTCAATTTGAAACCATCACCATGCATGAGACTGAATGTTTTGATGATTTTTATGCTAGACTTTCTGACATTGTTAATACTAGCTTTAATCTTGGTGAACATATTCCTAATGCAAGAGTTGTTAAAAAGATTCTTTGTTCTCTGCCTAAGCATTTTATCCCTAAAGTCACTGTGCTAAATTCTATGGGTAATTTAAATACGCTAAAATTGGAAGAACTTGTAGGAGACTTGCAAACATATGAAATTGACATGTTTCCTAAAACTGCTCGGTCTAAAGATAAGGGAATTGTACTTAATGTCCAAGAGAGAAAGAATGAGGGGTCAGCTAGAAAGAGGGTAGAGTCATCTAGAAAGAGAGAGACTGAGACGTCAAATTCTGATCGTGATTTTGACTTAGATGATTTGGCTCATTTTGCAAAAAATTTCAAGAGGATTCTCAAATTTAAGAAAAATGGCAATTTTAAAGATAAAAATAAATTTGAGAAAAATAAGTTTGAAAAGAAAAATGAAAAAGATTTTAAAGATCCTCCTAAGAAAGAAAGTGAGGGGTGCTTTGAGTGAGACGGTAGGGGTCATAGAGCCTTTGAGTGTGCCACACGTCTGAACAGAGAGAAAGGGAAAGTTGTTCTTAACGCTACCCTTAGCGACGACAGTGAGGTCGAGTCGATGTATTCTGGAGTCGAGTCACCACATGAGTGTAACTTCACCACATTCATGGCTAGTCATGTGAGCACTTATAGTTCTCCTCACGACGATGAGGATGATGCTTCATAGGGAAACCTCGACAGTGAGAGCGATGTGAGTGAGGGGGAGGATGGCACAAGTGAGAGCGAGAGTGATATTCAACGCGCCTACGCTGAGTTATATTCTGAGTCATTTAAAACTAAAAAGAGTAACAAAGCGTTAGTCCTTAAGATCACCGGCTTAGAAGAAGAATTAAAAAAACGAGAGAGAGAGAGAGAGTCCTCCACCTGCACCGCCTTGAGAGAGAGAGAGAATTTGCCAGTGTTGAGAAAGAGAGTTTGTTTGGAGAGAGAGAGCATTTTTGAGAAAGAGAGAGGGGACTTAACTAAACAAGTGGCTAGTCTTACGAGTAAGCTCCATTCCTCCGTGGAGACTCGGAAGAAACTTGAAGCCCTTGTTGCCCAGCTGAATCATGATCTTGAGAAAGCACGGGAAGTCAAGGTACAAATCGAGGATAGATCTGGGAAAATGGGAAAGATTCTCCTCGGCCCCGCTTTAAGTTTTGGTGATAGGCAGGGAATTGGTTATGATGGTGCCTCCACATCCCAAATTGCACCTGGACCATTTCCTGAGTGTACTACGACTCCTTATGGCCATCGTCAAAAACCTCGAATGAGAGTTCGACCAAGAAAAGAAAACCAAGGTTCGCCTTTAACTGTGTTCTTTTGTACTTATTGCAAAAGAAAAGGCCACCTCAAGGAGTTTTTCTATAGTATGGGTCGGACACGACGTACTACTGCACCACGTCAGCATACTGATGATTTTACTAGTCTAAGAGAGCGAGTTTAGTTTTTAGCTGCCACGTCTCATAGTTTGATGGAGGAATTCTGACGGATGTCTTTGCCGTCAGGGAATGCTTCTCACATTCCAGCTAAAACCAACAATAATAAGGCAAACAAAAGGTCACCACTTCTTGGGTACCGAAGAAAGATAAAAAGGCATTTGTTGTTTATGTCGCTCTCAAAGCACATAATACCTCATTGTGGTATTTTGACAGTGGGTGCTCCAGACATATGACAGGTGATGCCTCATTTTTTACATCTCTTGAGGATTATCAGGATGGCAGAGTCACCTTTGGAGATCTCTAGCATTATAGGACGTGGTAGAGTCGAGTTACCTAGATTTCCTAAGCTAGAAAATATTTTGTACGTCAAAGGTTTGAAAACAAACCTTCTCAGCATTAGCCAGCAATGCAACGCTGACTTTGCCGTAAAGTTTGACCGGGACGCTTGTAAGGTCTATAATCAAGCCGATAAACTTTTAGTGCAAGGGGTGAGGACAAAGGATAATTGCTATGGGACTGAGCCCACATCCTCACTTGTCTGCAACAGCGCCACGATCACTCCTATGGATCTGTGGCACCAACGTCTAGGTCACGTAAATATTAGAGATCTCACTCACTTAGCTAAAAAGGACCTAGTAAATGGCTTACCATCTCTTGGAAGGCCAACTTAGATGGTTTGTGGACCCTGTCAGTTGGGAAAACAAATTCGTAGTTCCCATAGGAAGTTGCATTCCATTACCACCTCTCGTGTTCTTGAGCTTATACACATGGATCTTATGGGTCCCACTCGTACTGAGAGTCTGGGTGGTAAGAGGTATATCCTCGTGATGGTGGATGATTTCTCTAGATACTCCATTGCAGGTTTTCTGAGAGAGAAATCCGATGTTGTAGAGTTCTTAACGACCAAGTGTCGTATCCTGGAAAATTAACACGGAGTCACTATTAACAGGATACGTCATGACAACGGCACTGAATTTAAGGAAGCAAAGGTAGACTCTTATTTTGATAGCCTTAGGATCAAACATGAGTTTTCTACTGTGAAGACTCCTCAGTAAAATGGGATTGTTGAGAGAAAGAATAGAACGATCCAGGAGATGGCTAGATCTATGCTTCTAGGTCATAAAGTTTCTAGGAGATTTTAGGCAGAGGCAGTGTCTACTGCATGTCACACGGTGAATAGGGTTTACCTGAGTCCACACACACTTAAGACGCCTTATGAATTATGGACTGGCAAGAAACCCAACCTGGCATATTTCCGTGTTTTTGGGAGTAAATGCTACATCCTACGGGAGAGAGAGTAATTAGGAAAGTTTGACTCCCGGAGCGACGAGGTAATATTTCTAGGATATTCATCAAATAGTAGAGCGTACCGGATCTTTAACCTAAAGAACTCTAAGGTTATGGAATTAATAAACATCACCGTGCAAGATGACGAACCTTCGACGGCTATTGATCCTAACCTACAGTGTGAGGATGAGGACTTTTCTGGGAGTGATTTACTTGTCCCTCTCCCACACTCTGTGGACCCTATTCCTGTTCTAAGGGACACACCAGCTTGGGTTCGCAAGAGTCATGACCCGTCTGCCATTGTTGGTGATCCCACTCTAGGGGTCAAGACTCGTGCTCAGCTAGAGAACGTTGTTAGCCATCTTTGCTACACGTCCAAAGTCGAGCCCAAGAATCATAAAGAAGCACTCAAAGATGAACACTGGATATCATCTATGCAGGATGAGTTGCTTCAGTTTAAAAAGAATAATGTCTGGGAACTTGTCCCCCGACCTAGTGATACTAATGTGATAGGTACCCGATGGATTTTCAAGAATAAAATGGATGAAAATGGTACCATAATCATAAACAAAGCTTGGTTGGTTGCTCAAGGCTACACATAGATAGAGGGTGTAGACTTTGGGGAGACATTTGCTCCTGTTGTGAGGCTTGAGTCCGTCCGTCTTCTACTCGCCATCGCATGTCATCTGCGCTTCATGTTATATCATATGGATGTCAAGAGTGAATTTCTGAATGGCATTCTACAGGAAGAGGTTTATGTGGAACAACCAAAAGGGTTTGAAGACCCTCAGCACCCGGAGCACGTCTACTATCTGAGAAAAGCCTTGTATAGTTTGAAGCAAGTACCCCGTGCTTGGTACGAGAGGATTACTTCATATCTCTTAGCTCGTGGCTTCAAGAGAGGGGGATTTGATATGACTTTGTTCGTCAGGAGAGATGACAGTGCAATTTTGGTTGCCCAGGTCTATGTGGACGTCATAGTCTTTGGATCCACGTGCTCTCAACATGCTCATCACTTTGAAGAGGGGATGAAAAGTGAGTTTGAGATGAGCATGTTTAGTGAGCTTACTTTCTTCCTTGGTCTCCAGGTTCGTCAGCTAGAGGATGGGATGTTCATCTCCCAATCCAAGTATGCTAGAGACCTAGTGAAGAAATTTGGTTTAGACTCCGTTAAGCATGCACGTACACCTATGAGTATGACTACCAAGTTTAGTAAGGACACTTCAGGCAAGGACGTAGAGCAAACCTTATATCGGAGTATAATAGGCAGTATTCTCTACCTGACTTCCAGTCGTCCCGACATAGCCTTTAGTGTTAGAGTCTGTGCGCGATATCAGGCATCCCCGAAAGAGTCACATTTACTTTCTCTAAAACGTATTATTAAATACGTAAGTGGGACTCTCTCATACGGTATTTGGTATTCCTTTGATACTGATGACCGTTTGTTCGCCTATTCAAATGCCGATTGGGTCGGGGATGTTGATGGTTGTAGGAGCACTTCTGGTGGGTGCTTCTATTTTGGTTCTGCTCTTGTCTCCTGGCTGAGCAAGAAGCAAAATTCCATCTCTTTGTCCACTGTAAAGGCTGAGTATATAGCCACCGAGAGTTGTTGCACGCAACTCTTATGGATGAAGCAAATGCTGGAGGATTATGGGATTTCACAGGACACCATGACCATTTCGTGTGATAACGCGAGCGCGATACACATATCCCGTAATCCATTCCAGCATTCGCGCTCAAAGCACATCAGGATACGTGAACACTTTATATGATAGTTAGTTGAGGAGAGAGTCGTATCCTTGAGTTTTGTTCCCACCGATCGTCAGTTAGCCGATATTTTTACGAAACCTTTAGATGCCCTTAGATTTGAGAGTCTTAGGAAGTCTTTGGGGATTTTCACAGTTGACTGAGGGTTTGGTCTATGTCTAGAATAGGATGCTTTTTCATGTTCATATCATATGCTTCCTATTGCTAGTTTGTTTTATATGTATTATTACTGTGCTGTACAGCTATTTATTTATTCTTTTGAAAAATCCAAAAAGATTTTTTTTTGATAAAATTTTTGAGAAAAACACAAAAAGATTTTTGTATTTTATTTTGCACCTTTTATGGATGAACATTTAAGATAGCCAAGTCACAATTTCATTCCACTTATCCATGTGACTGTTTGATAGAGATTTGAGATTCTACATCATTTCATACATGTGCTTTACATTGTATGGAGTCTTTGAGATGTAATTAGTGATATTTTCCTACATGTTTGACTCTTATCTCCTTTATTGCACACATGCATGGCTTTATTTGATTATTGTACTTGTCTATCACATGTTGGCTTGAGTGTTTCCATCTCAATTCTTGTAAAAACCATTTTTGTGAGACTGAGTGTTTGTTTAAGAACGGGGAGGGGCTGCGAAAGGTAATTCTCTTCTTTGCGCAAAAGCCACCGTTCAAAAGGACCTAAAAAATGGAGGATTTTATTATCCGGGTTCCAAAGAGGTTAATAGAGCCCGAAAAAAATTAAAGGCAATAAAAAGCAATTCATGCCAAATATGGGCCATTAGGTTTCACCATCAATTCTCCAAAGTTTGAGAACTTAGAATGCCTCTATTCAAAATTAATATCTGAGGGAGTTTGGTTGGAGAATATAAACGGGTTTGCACTTCCTTGAAAGTCCTGAAAAAGCATGAAATAGTTTTGGACGTTTATTGGTGTGGAAATCATTTTGAGCTTTGATTTGTTGATTTGATTGAGTCAATGTCTTATATTTCCACCTTTTTACACCAAAGGAAGACTTTGAGTTCATTCGTTAGGAGTATCCGATATTCATCGTGCACATATGTCATGTTTGTATGCATTGATTTTCCTATCGAATTTGATCACACCCCTTCATTTTCGCTATGATTGACTTGGCTGTTTTTGCGTTCTTTCATGGTGTGATTCTTTATTGTATACTATGTGTGAAAAAAATTGAAAAATGCAAAAATAGCAGTTTATTCCCGTGTGTCATTCTCCATGTGCATTCATTTATACTTCTCATATCTGTCTATTTGGGGACATCATAAAAAGGGGGAGAAGAATTATGGGGGAGAATTATTTTGGTGTTTGGTTGATTTATGAATGATTTGCTAAATCTTAATTGATCATTAATTTTTGCATATCATTATATTTCAAACTGTTGCTTGTCACGGGTATTTTCTTTATCTCATGTGTGTAGGTACAACATTGTTCATTATTGGATTGCACACCCTAATGAGAAAAGCTTTGAAAGTTTCTGAGGAGCTGAAGATTTGAAATACATGTCATTTAGTATTCTCAGTTTGAGGGTTTAATGGGGATATTATCTTGTATGTCATTTGATTGCATAATTTGAATTTTTTATGTATGTACTGGCATAGACATAGGGGGAGATTTGTAAGGACATAATTTTATAAATGTCCGAGGTAGATTCTAGGAATTTTCTATTTTCTCCTAGATCACAGTTCATATGTCTGATACCGCTACATTCGGCACGTCAACACGATCATCCTCGACGGCCTGTATCCGAATTCAATGCATCCACTTTCTTCACATGCATCATGCTATATGCAACGTGCTGCCCAGCTCTTTCCCACTACTCCACTACGCTCTTTCAGTAAAATGTTTTATTGGAGTTTTATATATTTACATAAATATTTGGGAAATGTTTTTAAAAATTATTTTTGAAGTCTGGATTAATTTTTTATCAAAAGAAAAAAATTTCTAAGTGTAGAAGCGAATGGCCTCGATCGACGAGCTCGTTCGAGCGACTTTGAAAGTCATTCGCGCGAGATAGGCATGCCGCACGATCTCGTTCGAACGACATCTATCCTTCGTTCGAACGACATGGCTATCTCGTTCGAACGAGCCACCGCCTCGATTTTTGTATAAATATTTGATCTCCTTCTACACGTTTTTTCAAGTCTTTCTGCAATCTCAAAAATCTGTGAAAACTGCCCAGAATAAGACTTCACCTTTTAAGGTTTTCTAAACCTTTTTGATTCACAAAACCATTCCCATATATGTGTGTGAATCTTTAAACCTTCAAGAAGATCATTTACTCATCTGGAGTAATTTGTGAGGAAGCTGCTCTCTTCGTCACTGATGTCCTACTGGAAAAGGATAGTTTCAGCCGCCGACAACAGAACCGACACCCGAGGGTATTTCTGTGTCACTGTATTTTCATTGTAATCCGTGTAAGCCGTACTCTTACAAAATTATTGTGAAAATAAAAGGTTTTGCCCCGTTGGGGATTTTTCCTCATTTGTGTTCTTGCATGTTTCATCATCGTAGTTAATCACATATAGATGCATGTTTAGGACTTAAGTGGTAAAAACTGTGTTTAATTAAATAACTTCCTTATTTGAACGCAAGCGCACTCTCCTCACCAATTCTTAAATACATGTTTAAAAAACGATGTAATTACGTACGAGTTTGCACTATTACGCATGAATGTACCTATGTAAGAATGTGAAAATGGATGCTTAAGAAATTGTACTTCATTTATGAAATTGATGAGAAGCGTAAGCATATATAGTAATCAATCATATGTTATCACATTATTTAGCTTATGTCTCTGTTTAATAATTTGAAATCATTATAAACTACCTATTTAAGATTCAAATTGTTATAGTATGCTTCATAAAGAGGAAAATTGAAATGGGATAGTTCCTATAACAATAATTAGTGTTATCACAATCTTAAGGAATATGTTCATATCACAAACATTTTTAAATTTGACTATACGACTTGTGATAACTTCTTTTCATCAGGATATAAATATAATTATATTTTGTGTTCCATTGAACTTGACATATGAACTTAATTACTGCTTAGTTTGATTTATGTATTGTTTCTGTTTATTGAAGCAACTGTATCAATTTTCTTATCATTGCATCACTCCAGATCTTCTAACATCCAAGTTTCAGACATTTAATAAGAACTGTCCACTTAGTCAAATTCTCATTTTTAACTGCCCGTTATGATATCCGTATATGCCAATATACAAATATACCTAGCTTCATTGTATTGTTTTTTTATTTGTCGTCGCCCAATTTGTTAAAAGTTCTTATTTCTGTTATTAACTCCAATTCGATGCAAATTTGATTATCATTTATATTAATTATTTATATTTTTTATAACATATATTAGTGGCAAGATATTACTCTAAATATGATTTGTAGTTAGGTATGTTCCATATGTGTTATTATTTACTAACATATTTTTGAAACTTTGATAATAAATAAAAAGTTGAACCTTTGTCATGTTATATATCTTGCATGTTAATATTCACACGATAAACACGAATTGTTATTTTCATTCAACTTATATGGATCAAGCGTCCCAATCTCAGATAGCTAGAATTCGTTGTAGGCTGAATATTTATCATATGCGCTCGAGTATCATACGTCGTACGACATCACCAATTCTTACTTTTAAATAATATGTCATACAACCTACGTCCATCGGTTCAAAACATGCCATCCATTCAGCATCTAAGTTGTAATCCTGAGAATTTAAGTAAGCGAGGGAGGTCTACCACAAAGAAACAAAAGAAAATTACATCTCGAACAAAAGTACTAAAAAATGGAGATGTCATAACAACAACGATTGCTGATGAATCATCAAATGTGATGTAATACCCCGTATTTTTATAACTTTTAATTTGGGGGGATTTATTAAATTTAATTAGAGATTTTAAATTAATATTAATCCGAAAAATCATTTAAATACTTACTAGCATAATGAGAGTTAGTAATTATTTTGTTATAAGTTACTTTATAGGTAAATTAAGTGGTGTAATTATGATTAGTAAAATTATCACGAGAATCTAATTTGATAATTTTGGAAATTTATCGGGACGCGCTTGTGTCGTGTCGGGATTAAATTTGGACTATTAAAAGTAAATAAATTATAAATCACCCGTATGGTCATTTTGAGTGCGTCAATGTGTCCGGAAGGGTCAATATAGTCAAAATAATGTACCCGGGAGTTTAGTTTGGGTCTCGGGGTGTTTTTAGGCCTAATTAACACCCCAGGAGGGTGTTTTGGACATTTTACATTTTTGGGAATGAAAACCCACGAAAATTTAAAGGGTATATCAGATGGAAAGAGTCATGTTCTAGGGTTAGAATCACCATAAACCAAAGACGGCTATAGGAGAGGAAGAGGAGAGGCTTTCCAAGGAGTTCTAGGCCAAGAACTCCACCGTTTGCACCGCCGTCACTGCCAAACGATAGATCGTGCAGCGAGGATCACAACCACACCAATCTCTCCACAAATCTGAACCAAGAATTCTTAGGCAAGTATCTATCTTTATCTATTTCAGTTAATGCTCCAATAATATTAGCCTAGGATTTATTAGGTCTAGTTTTTGTGAAAGAAAAAACTATTTGGAGATTTGAATTCGCATGTTGTATGAGTAATAGTTGTATTCTGGAAACCCAATTCATATGTAGAGATTGAACCACGAAATTACAGTAAATAAAGAGTATGAAATGTGGTAAAATAATGGGAAGAGACTAAACAAAAGAAATATTAGGGTTCTTGATTTTTTTAGGATTATGCCCTTTTAATTCGTTATTCATGATGAAAATCCGCATGCTTGACGTAGGAAATCACTTATTTGAGGTTATAATACTTGTAGTATAAATTATTTGGAGTTTGGTAGTCAAATATATCGTTTTGGATGAATGTGGAAGAGGAAACCCGTAACTGGAAATTCTGCAGATTTGCCATACCTGCTTGATCGATCGATCGACCCCAGAGCATCGATCGATCGATGATTCGATCAATCGAATACCTGCCATCGATCGATCGACCCCTCCTGTATAACTCATATTCCCTTTTTAATAGGTTGTTCTAACTTAAATGATTAGACATTCTTGAATATTTATGTGAGAACATTTTGGGACATAAAGAAGACCAGTAGGACTTTAGGAATATATGAATCCGTTAATATGAGACGAGATTAACATTTCACGGGGGGGTGTTTTACATATAAGGGACAATGGGAATATGTGTTAAAGGGTGAGACTCGTAAAGAAGTTACGTTGTAAAATAAATGAGTACCTACTGAAATTACACTTGGAGAGATAGGAATCCACGAGTGTTACGTAGTAAATTGGAATAATCCCACAAATAAGAATAAGAGACAAACCGTTATACGTGATAATCTAATAATGAGTAATAAGTATAAATATCATAATTATGGGTCGTGAGAGTGTACCTAAATTTGATATGGGAATACTGGTATACATATATGACTGTGTTTATACATATACTATATACGTGTAAAAATCATGCCCGCGCTACTTGCTATCCCGGAGGTTACCGCGCTGGGACAGTCTTATCTCGATGGGACCTTTATGGGGGATATTAACTCGTACCCTAGAACATAGAAACACTTGGTACAGGCTATCGGATCGATAGTCAGACGGTCCTAAGAGACGTGAGGGTATGTGATGACCTCTTAGTGACTTGGAACTATGCTTCGCCTCAATTTGTATGTGTTTTGTGTTGATACTGTTCGAGAGTGATTCCGAACTTGTATTTCCCTTAGTACGAGTGATATGGGCATTGGATAGCAGAGTATGCCCGCACCGTAAATTTTATATGGGTGCCGTTAGAATATATATATTATATGAGCATTTAATATATATATTTAAACCTGGAATTTGGGGAACTACCTACTGTGACTATGGTAAGTAAGAAATGAATAATTATTTCAACTTGGGAACAAGTGTTTGAAAAGTATGATGCGTTAGTGAGAAACTTTATAATTAAATGAGGCTTATGTGAGAACTTTACTGTTTAATAAAACTAACTTTCTTAATAATTGAAATTATCGGCATGAAATCTTATGAGTAACTTAAGATAAGATAAGTTAAACTGTTGGGAGTATTAGGGCGATAGGTGTGCACATTAGAAGAGAGGTGAGAATTTCTCAAGGGAGTGCCGCACTAATATGTTGGTTGCATTAGCCGGTAAGCATTTTAAATACTTGCTAAACTAATTTTAAACTGTTTTACAATCGGGCTCTGACCCGTTTCCTATTTTCTCTTCTCTCTTGTATATATGTATATATTACAGGTGCCCAGCCTCAAGGGCGTCTTGGATAGGATCCTTTGGAAGGAACGCGTTGTAGCTTAGGTAGGAGTTGCAGGCCTCTTGCTTAGACGACCTCATTATTGATTCCACTTCTAGCACTACTTTATCTAGATGGGCTCGTGTCGCCCTTTTTCCATTATTCAGTTGTTTTATCAGAGATTGTGATTCGTTTATTTCCAGTATTTACACTTTGGGAATTATTACTGTCATGATGTTTTCCTTTAAGTTTTAAACTTGGAATTAATTAGTTGGATGTTTAATTAGTTGGATTTTATTTTCCAGTATAATTGTTGGGTGATTTCTAAACTATGAGTTATGTAAAGTTTTAAATGTTGGTTTTTAAATAAAATTTGGAAATTTATGTCTAAAAATGATTTTGACACTTAGCTTAATTATTTAGGGTGTTTAATTGGAAAAGTTGTTTTTGCGACAGTGATGCTAAGAATGAACCAACCGTTCACCTTGATTATAATTTAATAAAGGACTGATCATCCGGTATTTAATTAGGCGGGGTGTCACATGTGATTACTCATCTCGGTAACTATTGTGGATATACTATTACCTTTGTAGACCATGCGTTGGAATTACTCAATTTTGTAACTGGATCAGGTTAGTCATTTATTAACTGTACGAAAGAGTAACACATATTTATATTAAAAATAAATATTTAGTTTTTTGAATATAATTTGAGTATTCTATGTATTTATGAACTTTAGGGTCTAAGTTAACATCAGAACGTACGAATCGAAGTAAAATTCATTTGAATAGGACGCCGAAAAGTAAGTACGATATTAGTAAGCGCTTCATTGAATACACTCACAAAAAATTATGGATTAACTTCAATTATGGTTTAACAAATGCAAAAATTTATCAATTTTATAGGGAAGTTTATTGAAGAATGGAACTTCGGTGGTTTTAGCACAGTTTGTGACAATTGTAGTTCCATTCTATGGTACGAGGAGAGAACTGATAAGCACCGTACTCTTGCATCTCCTAAATTCTCATTGTGTTGCCAAGAAGGAAAGATCATCTTACCCATTATGAATGTTGCACCCCGAATTTTGAATGATCTTCTAGATTCTAAAAATGAATGTGGTTCATCTAAATTCAAGGACAATATTAGAGCATACAATTCAATGTTCGCCTTTACCTCTACTGGCACTGAAGTTGATAATCGAATAAATAATGGATTTCGTTCATATATTTATCGCATTAGTGGACAAAACATCATTTCCTTGGTTCATTGCTTCCAGTTGAAGGTCAAATCCCAATATTTACACAACTATATATTTATGACATGGAGAATGAGTTGAGAAATCAAATGAAATCTTTAGGAGGAGATAGGCTAACATCTAAGTTGGATGCAGAAGTTATTTTAAAATTACTCTCAATGCTTGATGAGCACAATGAGATTGTAAAAGTTTTTCGAATGGAAAATGAGCGTTTTGAGTATTCAAATGTTATGCCTATGAGAATAAGCATGATTAAAAATCGCTCCAAAGCCCTAGAGATTTACAATATGCCTAATGCTACCGAAATTGCCGCACTCATTGTTGGTGACTTTACTGAGGAAAATGTTATGAGAGATATTATTGTTGACCAAAAGTCAAATGGTTTGCAAAGAATTAGTGATCTTCATCCATCCTTTATGGATATGAAATACCCATTGTTATTCCCATATGGGGAAGATGTGTAACACCCCATGATTTTTGGGACTTAGAAATTAAATTTTGGGAAAAATAAAATTTATTTAAATTGGAGAATTTTAAAATTTGAAAATTAAAGTCCAAAAATTGAGGACGTTTTAAAGTATTCCAGATGATGATTCTGAGTGCGCCATCGATTTCGAAAGGGTCGAGATAGTCAAAATGACTGTCATTGGATTTTATTTCGGCTCCGAAATTTTTTTAAGTATGTTTGACTCGAATTGGAGTAAACGAGTCATTTAAAGTGTGTATTAACATCTAAAACTGGGTTTATTGTTTTAAGGGATTTAAGAGGCTTACGGATCGAGCCTTCTCACTTAGAAGAAGAGAGAAAGAAAAGAGAAAGAAAGAAGAAGAAAATAAGAGAGAAAGAAGAAGAATAGAAGAGCGAGAGGAGAAAAAGCTTGGAGATTCCGGCCCAAACGCGATCCTGGGGACAATCCAACCTCTACAAATCTGAGGCAAGGGTTTAATCTTGCTAAATATTTCATTTGTGTATTTCATTTCTTAATTTGTGGATAAAAGAAATGGATTTTTGGGTTATATGTGAAAACCTAGATTTTTGGAGACTAAAACTTGATTTTGATGTGTATATATGGGATTGATGACATTTAAATTGATTAGAAGAGATGTAGGTTGGGTTTTGATGTGAGGAATAGGGTTGAGTAAAAGTTGGGGGTTAGATGATGAGATTTGGGTGTTTGGAGAGTTGGGGTTTTGTTGAAAAATGGAAATCGGTAAAGATATCTGGTATGGCCGGTCGACCGCAGTCCGGGGACCGATCGACCGTGCCTTAAGGAAAAAGCCTACTGCGTTTCTTCGTAGGCAAAATTCGGACCCGCAGTCGATCGGGGGTCTGGTACCGATCGACCGATCGACCGATCCCCTATTTTTAGCCCAAATATTTAGATTTCTTTCTCCCCCTTTTTTTGGGTTTTATCCTTAGGGGCCTTTTTAATGGACTTATTATGGAGGGGTATGATATTAGATTAAGGGAATAGAGCCCTAGGTCGAATAGGGACTTGCGGGCCTATGTTAAATTGACGTAGGAGGACGGGATGTCTCTTTTAGAAATAAAATGAAATTGGAACTGAAGTGATAGGTAGATTGTTTTATTATGATAGAGGTGGGAAATCATGAATTGGTTGTAAATGGTAGAGATAGTCCCTTTTTGCCTAAGTGCGTATTAAAAATGGATATTCCGAGGCATAGTGGGGGATCTCAGTGAGGACGGGAGTTATAGCTTGAACTCATAAGTGAGTTTAGATATAATTTAAGGCTTAGGACTCTTTGGGAGAGTGGTGAAGGCATTGTATGACATTGTAGGTCGATAATGGTGTCGAACCCTTAAAGTGATAGGATTATATTTACGATATGATTGAGGACCGATAAGAGAAAGATGTCTCGTATCCTTGGGAAGGATAGACTTAAGGAATAAATTGTGAATGTAATAAGATTAGGGTTCATTAGAGCGATTGAACCATAGATGGAATTTTGAGAATAATGTGATTAGGCTATCAACTAGGTTAGGGTGTGTTGTAAACCTGGTGAGGATTATGTGTACTTATAGCCGAGTTTATAAATCTTATACATATGAACGATAAATAGTTTGTATATATATACATATATGAATATGTAAATATAAATCTGTAGAGATATCAATAAAAGTGTATACACATGTTATGAATATCTAAACCGTATGTGATGGTTTAATTATATGATGGGATCATATGGATGTATATATATTGTGCATGAGAATGATATATATACTTATGTGGTTAAGCATACCCCGCGCTTGCTATCATTGGGAAGTTTTCGCACTGAGGGCGAGCATCCTGGCTCGAGGAGAAGGGTGTGGATATTCCCCAGGTCATAGTCGTCCAGTGTGTTATTATGTGATTTACATTTCTTTTGGGATGAGACGTGGTGGGTATGTTTCGTCTCATTGTCGGTTAGGAGCTATGACCGCTTCCTGGACGTTGTGTGCGTGAGTTATCACGAGGAAGGGTGTCGTTTAGCTCCGCCAGGTGATCCCCAGTATTGCTACGTGAGATGGGCACTGGGAAGATGATAGAATGGTGCAGATTATCGGGGATATATATAGTCGGGTATATTATTATAGTGCATGGCCATTGTACATTATATGTAGTATGTACACTTGGCTATTGGAATGAATGATTGTATCTTTATATATGTTTAGAGTAAATATATATATTCATATATATCCTATATGTGGATGGATATAAAATTTTTATGGTGTACATATTGGATGATTATGGTGTACTAGATTGTTGGGGGTTGATGTATCGCATTTAAGGAATATTTCGATTAAATAATCCCAAGGATATTATTGGAGATTTTGAGGTTGTTCGTAGATAGTAATCTAAATTGTAGTAGTAGTATTTGTGTGTATGACATAATGGACCTCTACAATCGACATTGTCAAGGATTAATGTATTGGGGGGGTCCTTGTTTGGATTTCGCTTTGCGAGACGCCCCACGCACGAAACGTAGTGCAATGTTGAGAGTGGAGAGAAGCTTTGTCCTTATTAATTTGTAAGCATGTTATTTAGGGATTAAATCATATAATTCAATCCGAATGTAAATGAGTAACGTATTAATATTATAATTAATTACAATATAAATCGGAATCTATTAAGCCTAGTATGGCGTATATGTTTGTAAAAATAATTAAGTGTGATTAGAATGAGTTGGATTCTTGGGTTATGTTAGGAGGGCAGGTCTTGTGGGTATAGGTTCTGCCTATGGTAAGTTAGGTTGTCCTTATGGGTGGGGTAACTTAATTAAGATATCAGGACGCGAATAGGTGCGCGCTGTTAGATGAGAGGTGAGTTTGGGTTCTCACGAGAGTGCGATTCCACTTTAATTATGAAATAAGTGTATTTATATTTATTATGCACGGTTAACACAGTTGCTAAACATTTTCACAACTCGGGCTCTGACAAGTTTATATTTCTCCCCTGCTATATGTATATATTACTACAGGTGTCCTACCGCATGGATGCCGGATGCTTTTCCTATCCAGAGTCTTGGGAGTCGTAACAGGTGCGAACTATTGCGGGATTTAGATTGTATTCGCTTCCTATCACTTTGTACATCTAGATATGATTCATATTGTGTATCGGGTTTATACCCACGAGTCATTTGTAGTTGTTTATACTTGTTATTCTGATTATTGTATTGTTTGTGACCCGACAGCTTATTCGGGTTTACTTATTTACTATGTACTCATTCCATTTTAATTTGGGCATTTTCTTTTATCTTGGTACTTGTGTGTACTTTACTGTTTCTATTCATTCTATATTATTGGTTAGTTGTCTGTTGTATGTTTTATATTTAATTTTTGGCATCTCGCTTATGTGATTTCGGGTAGTTAGCCTTATATGTTATAGTATAGTGGTTGATGCTGAGAATGAGCCATCTGAGATTCCTGATTTATTGTAGTATAGGGCTGGCCACCCGTTATTATTTTAAGCGGGTTGTACCAAGATGGTATCAGAGCATAAGGTTTCTAGAGTCTTTAGGATTTGTGCTGATTTCTGCGTTCTTCCGTTAGCGTTCTTGATATAGAGCCCTACTGTTAGGGTTGTTGTGCTCACTGCGTTAATCTTCTTCTGTGAAGTGTATTCACTTGATCGACGTTCTGATAAAAGTTGCCTCGTTTCAGACGTAGCCTATATTATGTCGTCTAGGAAAGGATAAGATTAGATATGCAATACCAATAACACATTTTGGGTGCACTTTGATTGGAGGTATTTATTTTCCCGATTCGGGCGAAGATAAAGATAAGATTTCTAACGATAATTCAAGGCGATCAATCGGTGGTTGAGTAAGAAAGGGAAAATTTACTCGAATGGAGGATCTTGGACTTAATAAGGTAAGTTATGAGGAGAGGCATGTAGTGAAGTCCTTGGGAGGTTTAGATTAAGAAATTCGTCAACCTTTGTTAGGAAGCTCGGTGATGCTGACTTTTACTGGTGGAAGGTAAGTGGCATTGTCCTATTGTTAGGAGTATCGTCTTTATTTAAGAAGGGAGTAAGAAATTTGGAGACTCTGGTTCATTGAGTAGGACTGAAGGAGTTATTGGGGGTCACAATCGCGTTTTTTCCTTCAAAATGGTTAGTAAGGACTTGCCTTGTGGTAATGCTGTATGTAAAGGAATTGTATAACTGAGAGGTTCAGAGTTTAGGAGATTCATTATTGAGCGAAGAATTTAGCTCATGGTTGTTCTAGCTTGGAGAACTAAGTAGTGATTAGAGTATTGTATTTGTTGAGACCTTGTGTCTTAAACATAAGGTATTTGATTGGCATGTCGAAAGACATGGGATTGTTTTGTAATATGTTGTTATATGGGCCTTCAGGAAATATCCATAATTCAAAAATCTTTTTATAAAACCTTAATCCTGGTTCAACTGATCTCAATCACCGACAGAGCTACACAGTAGTGTATTGGGAGGGTTCCTTGTTTGGATTTTGCTTGCGAGACCTCCCCCGCATGAATGTAGCGAATGTCAGGAATTGAGAGGAGTTCAACCATTGGAAATTTTAAACTTTTATATACTTAGTACGCGATTATAGATTAAGTTGTTGAGAGTTATGTTACGATTTGAGGCTTATAGAGTTGTGTTATGTTGCTACGAGTGGATCTCGGGTACGGGGTGTATGGGCACCCTGGGTAGCTAGTATGACTTTTAAACGTTTGTAAGGTTCGCTATGAGAACTGGAAAGGATCGGTATAGTGATCTTGAGGGTAGATGTAAGGACTAGAGGAGATTCGAAGTCCTAGGCATAACCTAAATTTCGCAGGCGAAATTTTTGTAAGGGGGAAGAATGTAACACCCCATGATTTTTGGGACTGAGAAATTAAATTTTTGGAAAAATAAATTTATTTAAATTGGAGAATTTTAAAATTTGGAAATTGATGTCCAAAAATTGAGGACGTTTTAAAGTATTCCGGATGATGATTCTGAGTGTGCCATCGATTTCGGAAGGGTCGAGATAGTCAAAATGATTGTCATTGGGTTTTATTTCGGCTCCGGAATATTTTTAAGTATGTTTGACTCGAATTGGAGTAAACTAGTCATTTAAAGTGTGTATTAACATCTCAAACTGGTTTTATTGTTTTAAGGGATTTAAAAGGCTTGCGGATCAAGCCTTCTCAGTTAGAAGAAGAGAGAAAGAAACAAGAAGAAAAGAAAAGAGAGAAGAAGAAAAGAAGAGAGAGAGGAGAAAAAGCTTGGAGATTCCGGTCCAAACGCGATCCTGGGGACGATCCAACCTCTACAAATCCGAGGCAAGTGTTTAATCTTGCTAAATATTTCATTTGTGTATTTCATTTCTTAATTTGTGGATAAAAGAAATGGATTTTTGAGTTATATGTGAAAACCGATATTTTTGGGGATAAAAACTTGATTTTGATGTGTATATATGGGATTGAGGACATTTAAATTGATTAGAAGAGATGTGAGGAATTGGATTGACTTAAAAGTTGAGGGTTAGATGATGAGATTTGGGTTTTTGGAGAGTTGGGGTTTTATTGAAAAAAGGAAATCGGCCAGGATATCTGGTATGGCCGGTCGACCATGGTCTGGGGATCGATCGACCGCGCCTTAAGAAAAAACCATACTGCATTTCTTCGTAGGCAAAAATTCGGACCCGCGGTCGATCGGGGGTGTGGGACCGATCGATCGGTCCCCTGTTTTTAGCCCAAATATTTAGATTTCTTTCACCACCTTTTTTGGGGTTTTATCCTTAGGGGATTTCTTAATGGGCTTATTATGGAGGGGTATGATATTAGATTAAGGGAATAGGGCCCTAGGTCGAATAGGGACTTGGGGGCCTATGTTAAATTGACGTAGGAGGACGAGATGTCTCTTTTAGAAATGAAATGAAATGAAATTGGAACTGAAGTGATTGGCATATTGTTTTATTATGATAGAGGTGGGAAATCATGAATTGGTTGTAAATGGTAGAGATAGCCCCTTTTTGCCTAAGTGCGTATTAAAAATGGATATTCCGAGGCATAGTGGGGGATCTCAGTGAGGACGAGAGTTCTAGCTTGAAGTCAAAAGTGAGTTTAGATATAATTTAAGGCTTAGGACTCTTTGGAAGAGTGGTGAAGGCATTGTATGACATTGTAGGTCGATAATGGTGTCGAACCCTTAAAGTGATAGGATTCTATTTACGATATGATTGAGGACCGACAAGAGAAAGATGTCTCGTATCCTTGGGAAGGATAGACTTAAGGAATAAATTGTGAATGTAATAAGATTTAGGTTTCATTAGAGAGATTGAACCATAGATGGAATCTTGAGAATAATGTGATTAGGCTATCAACTAGGTTAGGGCGTGTTGTAAACCTAGTGAGGATTATGTGTACTTATAGCCGAGTTTATAAATCTTATACATATGAACGATAAATAGTTGGATATGTGAATATATATCTGTAGAGATATGAATAAAAGTGTATACACATGTTATGAATATCCAAACCGTATATGATGGTTTAATTATATGATGGGATCATATGGATGTATATATATTGTGCATGAGAATGATATTTATACTTATGTGGTTAAGCATACCCCGCGCTTGCTATCATTGGGCAGTTTCTACGCTGAGGGTGAGCATCCTGTCTCGAGGAGCAGGGTGTGGATATTCCCCAGGTCATAGTCGTCCAGTGTGTTATTATGTGATTTACATTTCTTTTGGGATGAGACGTGGTGGGTATGTTTCGTCTCATTGCCGGTTAGGAGCTATGACCGCTTCCCGGACGTTGTGTGCGTGAGTTATCATGAGGATGGGTGTCGTTTAGCCCCGCCAGGTGATCCCCAGTATTGCTACATGAGATGGGCACTGGGAAGATGATAGCATGGTGCAGATTATCGGCGATATATATAGCCGGGTATATTATTGTGCATGGCCATTGTACATCATATGTAGTATGTACACTTGGCTATTGGAATGAATGATTGTATCTATATATATGTTTAGAGTAAATATATATATTCATATATATCCTATATGTGGATGGATATAAAATTTTTATGGTGTACATCTTGGATGATTATGGTGTACTAGATTGTTGGGGGTTGATGTATCGCATTTAAGGAATATTTCGATTAAATAATCCCAAGGATATTATTGGAGATTTTGAGATTATTCGTAGATAGTAATCTAAATTGCAGTAGTTGTATTTGTGTGTATGACATAATGGACCTCTACAATCGACATTGTCAAGGATTAGTGTATTGGGGGGGTCCTTGTTTGGATTTCGCTTTGCGAGACACCCCACGCACGAAACGTAGTGCAATGTTGAGAGTGGAGAGAAGTTTTGTCTTTATTAATTTGTAAGCATGTTATTTAGGGATTAAATCATATAATTCAATCCGAATGTAAATGAGTAACGTATTAAGAATTATAATTAATTACAATATAAATCGGAATCTATTAAGCCTAGTATGGCGTATATGTTTGTAAAAATAATTAAGTGTGATTAGAATGAGTTGGATTCTTGGGTTATGTTAGGAGGGCAGGTCTTGTGGGTATAGGTTCTGCCTATGGTAAGTTAGGTTGTCCTTATGGGTGGGGTAACTTAATTAAGATATCAGGACGCGAATAGGTGTGCGCTGTTAGATGAGAGGTGAGTTTGGGTTCGCACGAGAGTGCGATTCCACTTTAATTATGAAATAAGTGCATTTATATTTATTATGCACGGTTAACACACTTGCTAAACATTTTCACAACTCGGGCTCTGACAAGTTTATATTTCTCCCCTGCTATATGTATATATTACTACAGGTGTCCTACCGCATGGATGCCGGATGCTTTTCTTATCCAGAGTCTTGGGAGTCGTAACAGGTGCGAACTATTGCAGGATTTAGATTGTATTCGCTTCCTATCTCTTTGTACATCTAGATATGATTCATATTGTGTATCGGGTTTACACCCACGAGTCATTTGTAGTTGTTTATACTTGTTATTCTAATTATTGTATTTTTTGTGACCCAACAGCTTATTCGGGTTTACTTCTTTACTGTGTACTCGTTCCATTTTAATTTGAGCATTTTCTTTTATCTTGGTACTTGTGTGTACTTTACTGTTTCTATTCATTCTATATTGTTGGTTAGTTGTCTGTTGTATGTTTTATATTTATTTTTTGGCATCTCGCTTATATGATTTCAGGTAGTTAGCCTTATATGTTATAGTATAGTGGTTGATGCTGAGAATGAGCCATCTGAGATTCCTGATTTATTGTATTATAGGGCTGGCCACCCGTTATTATTTTAAGCGGGTTGTCCCAAGATGGTTATCAACTGGTATAACTTACAAAAACAACAGTGGGAAATGTTAGACTAAACAAAAATGCGTGACAATAAGAGAATATTATGGATACCATTTGCATCAAAGAACAAATGAAGGTACCACCGTTTTACGCTCAAGAAGACTTTTCCAACAATATATTATTGATGCATATACATGCATAGAACAAGAAAGGTTGAGATGGGTTAGAACAAACCCGCCAAGATTAAGGGTTGAGCTATATAAAGGGTTGAAAGATGTGTACTTGAAGGAGATTCAACGCCACCATCTGTAGGTAAATGTATTGTCCTTCCGTCAAGTTTCATTGGAGGTCCACGCTATATGGCTCAAAATTTCCAAGATGCAATGTCTATTTATAGATTCTTTGGTAATCCAGGTATGTTCATCACTTTCACGACTAATCCTAAACGGCCCAAAATCACAAAGTTTCTCGAACTCATTCCTGGCCAGAAGTTTGAGGATAGGTCAGATATTATCACTCAGGTTTTTAAAATTAAACTTGATGCTCTAATAAAGGATTTAGTACAAGGAAAACACTTGGGGAAAGTAATGGCAGATACGTATTTTATATTTAATAAGTATTAATTCGTAATTAAAAATCATATTATTTGTGTTCTTAACCATCTAGACTATGTCAATGACTATAACAAGATATAATTTTTATGACAGTTATCTACATAATTGAATTCCAAAAAAGAGGATTGCCACACACCCACATACTTTTATTCTCACATGCAGATGCCAAACATGCAACATCAGAGGATATTGATTAGATTATTTATGTTGAGTTACCTGATTGTATTAGCCACACAGTTGGATATGCATATGTTTCACAATTCATGTTGAATGGCCCCTGAGGGCATGCAAATTCCCGTTATCCTTGTATGGCAGACGACTGTTGCTCCAAAAAATTCACAAGCATGACCAAATTTTATGAAAATGGATTCCCAATTTATAAACGTAGAGATGGTGGGAGATTTATTGAGAAGATGGGAATCAAACTTGACAACAGATTTGTAGTTCCCCATAATATTGACTTAGTCATAAAATACCAAGCTCACATAAATGCTGAATGGTGCAATAAATCAAGGGCGATTAAGTACCTTTTCAAGTATATAAATAAAGTCCCAAAAAGAACCACAATGGAGCTGACAGAATCAATTGTCCGAAAATAATGATAATTCTAACGACAAAATCTTAGAGGTTGATGAAATTAAAACATTCCTTGATTATCGTTACGTATCTTCATGTGAAGCTTGCTGGAGAATTAATTAATTTCATATACATTATCAAAGAATCAGCATTGAGAGTTTGACATTCCATCTGCCGGACGAGCAGTTTGTCACTTCTAAAGATTCTGATAACCTGCATACTGTTATTCAAAGGGTAGATATTGAGAATACTACGTTTACACAATGGATGCTGTAAGGACATTTTTCTCAAGTCTGATATGTTGCATTTGTGTATGTCATATGTCGCTACATTTGGCATGTCACTTCACGATATCACATAACGACTTCTATCCGAATTCTAGGAATCAAGAATTCAATATCTCCATTAAGTGTCCCACATATGCCTTAATGACTTCACGTTCCACGATTTTATGAATTTTATGCAAGTGGTACGCTAGAGAAGTCAAAACAATGAAAGAAAGATAAGATAGGAAAGTTCAAGGGCAATTTGGTAATTTTATAGCCATATTCCGAAGGTTTTCTCAACTGGAAATTTGAAGAGCTCGACACCACGAAGATATTGGAAGAAACGTCACCTCAATTCGAGCTACGGTGAAGGAGTTATGGCCTTTTGAAGATGAAGAAAATTCCATAGAAGACTGCTAATTATTTTTAACCCCAAACGAGCGAGGTACCGCAAACCACATAGTGAACCGGTTAGGGGGGAACCGGTTTGGGGTACATGGTGAACCGGTTCGGGGTACACGCACAGCAAAAGTCCCATCGACTCAAAACTCTTTTGGTTTTCCTATAAAAGCCAACTTCGGGAGAGTTATTTTTTAAGACCTGGAGAGACATTTTTTAGAGTTCTATTAGCTCAAGTCTTCACATTTTTTAGGCTCAAAAACTCATGTTTTGATTCACACATCATTCCAACATTTTTGTGAATCCTTTTGGAACCCAAGAACACTACTTTGCTTTTGTTCATCTTTGTGGGGAAATCTCTGCAACTGAGGGTTACATGTTATTGCTGAGGGAGTCTCTACGAAGTTTTATGGTTGCGTGCCATTAAGGAGTGTTGCGGTTCTTTCTTTGTTAATTAGATTGTGGTCCATGTGGGTTCGCTACGTGTGGATTCATTGTTGACAACACCGACCGATGCCTGCGCGTATTTGTATGTCACTGTATTTCATTGTAATCCGAGTAAGTTACGATTTACTTATTATAATGAAATAAAAGATTTTTCCCTTCGGGAATTTTTCCTAAAATTTATGTCGCATGTTTTATTTATGGTTTGACACACGCACACATGTAGTTGCTTGTTTAGGGGCTGTTTCTAAATAGACTCTAATTAGATAAGGTTTACTTGGAAACTTGTGAATTAATTTAAATCGGTATCACACACCGTCGTCATATTTTTCAATTTGTTATCAAAGCCGGTTACGCTAATTTATCGCGTATTCCTATTTTCCACAAAATTTGTGTGATATTGATTTTTTTTTGAAAAAATCAGTTTTGTGAAAATTCGCAATTTTTGCCATGGAACATTCATTTAATATGATGCCTATTTTTTACGGGTCTAATTATGCCTACTGAAAAGCTCGTATGAAATCTTGTTTAAAATCCATTGACGAGCATATTTGGTTTTTTTGTGAAAATGGGTGGACTCCTCCCACGCTCACCGTTGATAATATCACCTCTTTAAAACCCGTGTCAGTCTGGACTGGAGATGATTATAAAATGTATAATTTTAATTTTCGTAGTCTAAGGGCTATTTCTGGAGCTGTCACTCCTGATGAGTTTTGCCGAATTATGACGTGTACCACGTCTAAAGAGGCTTGGGATGTTTTAAAATTGACACATGAGGGTACGAACACGGTTAAAGAATCAAAATTACAAAATCGGGCAACCCAATTTGAGACTATCACCATTCTGAATCTGAATGCTTTGATGATTTTTATGCACGTTTGTCGAACATTGTTAACGCATGTTTTAATTTGGGTGAGGTGATTGATAACACGCATGTCGTTAAAAATATTTTTAGATCACTCCCAAAACGCTTTATTCCTAAAGTCACTGTTTGAACTCTTTAGGGAATTTGAAATATCTCAAGTTGGAAGAAATTGTAGGAGACCTTCAAACCTATGAGATAGACATGTTTCCCCGAACTATTAAGGCTAAGGATAAAAGCGTTGCTTTAAAGACTCGTCTTAAGAAAAAGAAAGAAAAAGTTTGTGAGTCCGATTTTGAGGAAGACTTTGATGATTTGGACTCACTTCCGAAAATTTTCAAAAAGTTTCTCAAAATTTCTAAAGAAAATTCTTCCAATAAAAAGAGATTTTTTGAGAAAAATAAAAAGAAAGGAAAGGCCAAAGAAAGTGGTGAGAGGGAAAAATAGAATGACTCAGATGAGGAGTGTGAGAAGGATTTTGAGAACGTGACTTGTTTTCAATGTGGGGGTAAAGGGAATAAGTCATTTTAGTGTCCTACTTGTCTTAGAACGAAAGGAAAGAATGTAGCCATGCCCGCCACACTTAGTGATAGTAGTGATGGTGAGGGTGATGAGACTAGTGGTGAGAATTTTGTTGCCTTTTTAGCAAGTCGTGTGAGCACACCCACTTTGTCCCACAATAGTGCACACGAATGCGATGGTGATGATTTGAGCTCTTCAAGTGAGGGAGAAAGTGGAGATGAAAGTGATCTCCAAAAATATTTTAGAGATTTGTACACCGAGACCTTAAAAACAAAGAAGTAGAATAGGGATTTAGGTCGTCGAGTGTTAGATTTGGAGAGAGAGAAGGAGGTTTTAGGTAGGTATTAATGTGTGATTTAACCAACACGTTGTCTAGTCTGATGACATGCGTATCCTAACTCGAGAGTGATCTCAAAAATGCCAGGGAGGTCAAAGTCAATTTTGAGAACACACCTAAGAAGGTTGAAAAGGTGGTTCTTAAGGGTAAAGGGGAGAAGTTAGGAATAAGTCATGACGGTGCTTCTACTTCCCAATTAGCACCCGAGATGGTTCCCACTTTATTGTTAGATTCACGTGAGTCTCACCTTAACCCACCTAGGCGTCCCATTTCTATTAGGAGAGCGCGTCCTAAAGTTTTTGAGAAAGGTTTTCCTAGGCCTATATATGTGTGTTCCCATTGCAAAAGGAGAGGACACCTTAGGGAATTTTGTTTTAAGTTGGGTTATGTGTCACGTTTTACTACTACACGTGTTTCTTCTACACATGCACCAAACATGATTCGTTACATGCTCCTGGAGACTACATGAGAGAGTTTGCACATCTAGGTGAGCAAGTTAAGTTTTTAGTCAAAACTTCACAAAATTTGATGGAGGTTTTTCATAAGTTGGCACCACCTTTGGAAAACCTCTCTGCACCTAACGATTGAGGTTTGACTTGCTTACAAGCATAGGATGTTTTTCATGATGACATTATTTGCCTATTGCTAGTATGTATCATTTTTGTACGTTTTATTTTTTTTGGAAAATTTTTTAAAAATACAAAAAGATTTTATTTTTGATAAAATTTGTGAGGAAATCCAAAAAGATTTTTGTATTTTGTTTGCACCATTTATGGATTGACACTTAGGATGATCGAGTCACAACGTCATTCCATTTTTCATGTGACTATTTGATAGTATTTTGAAACAATAGGTCAATTCATCCATGTGCTTTATAATGTTGGAGTCATTAAGATGTAATTGAGTGTTACTTCCTACATGTTTGACTCATGATATCCTTTATTGCACACGTGCACGTATTTTTTTTATTATTGTGCTTGTCTTATCACATGTTGGTTGGGTGTTTTCACATCAATCATGTCCTTAGAACGAACCAAGCGCGATAAAACTTGATAGAAAGTTGTGCATATAAGAGTCGTTTGTGAGTTTGTGTGCTTTGTTTGAAAATGGTGAAGGGCTACGAAAGATTTTCATTTATCCTTTGCGATTAAGACGTCGTTTAAATTGGACCTAAGAAATTAATAAAGTTTATTATCTGGGGTCCAAAGAGGTTTAAAAGAGTCTGAAACAATTTAAAGACGATAAAAAGAAATTCATGCCAATTATGGGACATTTAGGTTATTGCACCAATTCTCCAAAGTTTGAGAATTTAGTTTAACACCTCTAAAAGAAAATATATATGAGGGAGTTTGGTTGGATATTTTATAACGGATTTGCACGTCCTTGAAAGTCTTGAACAAGCGATAAATAGTTTTGGACGTTATTAGTGTGGAAATCACTTTGACTTTGATTTGTTGATTTGCATAAGACGATGTCATCTAAATTCAACAATTCTTACACCTAAGGATACTTTTGTTGTTCATTCATTAGGAGCACACGTATGCATCGTGCACATTGTAACACCCCGCCCGCCCTGGGAGAGCGAACGGCGTGCTACTGTCCATCAAAAGTAAACTAATCCGTAGTATAACAAGGTATAGAGCATCTAAATTCCACAACAAAAGAGAACTTAAAAATCTCAATATCTTCAAATACAAATACAACCAAGTCTCTCTAATTACATACAACAGCTAACTCGAAAATAAAATAAATCTCTAATGCTCTATACATAAAAAATAATTACAATCTTCTCAACTTGTGTTAAAAATCTTCCTAAATTAATCCTAGCTAAAATCAATCTCCATAGCGCCCCAAAATCCGCGCTAACCTGCCACTAAAAGAAAATATGGGGAAGTACACAATACGACGGAAAAGATGCTCAACAAATCTTAGCGATGAATAAAACATCACAATACGAATACGAATATTCAAATCAAAAGCGAATCTCATAAGCAATTATATAAATATAATTTCTCAACAACACATTAATCGGGTCACCAGGCCTCACCACCATACCGTGCCTATGTATTTTTAAGTATATCCAGAAAAAGGAATATTGGCGGGTGCCCAACCTCAGTCCCATATTAAAATCTCATGACAACATGCTCAACACCATATATAATACCACATGATTCGAAATTAGATTCCAACAAATATTTTCAGATTTCCAAATGAATTTATCAATTCAAATATGAGTCAATAATCACAATAAAACAAAGAGAATAATACTCGCGAGATTAAGGAGCATATTGTGCAAAACCCTCTACCTTAAACCACCAACAAGAACCAACAACAATCTACCCAGACCTCACAGAATAAGCCATCAAAAATTTTCTCCAAGAGTCATCAAAAACTCCTCCAAGAATAACCTCAAAATAGCCCCAACAACACCTCCAAAAACCTAAGGTTGAATGCATAAATTAAATGGGAAAAGTGTGTATAAAAGAGAGGAATTAAAAACATGTTTGCTGCCAAAAAGTTGCACCAAAAAGGGTCACCCACGACCTTATTTTATAAGGCAAAACCAAAAGAGTTGGAAACAAAACAAACTCTAAAAATTGCTTGCAATGCACGTTTTCTGAACTCATCGATCGATCGATGCCCAGGCGTCGATCGATCGATCACCCCGGAAAACTGACAGTTCCCCTTAAAAATGCCTATAAGGAAAAATATTAAAAATTCCACTAAAAATCCAATTTAAATCTGATTTCAATTCTGCTTGAAGTTCTAATCTTGTAAAATCATAACCAATATATTTAACTAATAAAAAATTCAAAATTTAAAATTTATTTTTTCTCTATACTTTGAAAATACCCAAAAAATTACACGGGTTGTTACACACATATGATTGATTGAGTTGATTTACCTATCGAATGTTTTCACACCCATACATTCCATTTCCATGACTTGGTTGTTTTAGTTTAAATCCATGGTGTGATTTTTAGTATCTTATTTTTGTATGAAATATTTGAAAAATTCAAAAATAGTTTGTGAAGATTTTTTTAGCATCTCTTTACAAGAGCATGTTTGCCATTGGATTGATGCCTTGTTTTGAATACCGTGACACCCCGATTTTGCTTGTTTGATTTTACTCTTCTCTTTTGTCTATTTGGGGACATATTAAAAAGGGGGAGAACGAATTATCCTATTATGGGGGAGTTTGAATTATCTATGTTTATCTCATTTCAAACTCGATACGTCACGTCGTATTTGCTTTATCTCATGTGTGCAAGTACTACATTGATGATCATATGTTGCACACCCTGATGAGAAAAGATTTGAGATTTTGAAGATTTGAAGAACAAATGATGAAGACTTACTCATTTGTATCTTTTCAGTTTTGGGTTCATGGAAGGGTAGATTTGTATAGGTCAATTGAATGATAATAATAATTCGGATTTTTTATTTTGTACCGGCATAGACATGGGGAGAGATTTGTAAGCACATTTTTCTCAAGTCCGATATGTTACATTTGTGTATGTTGTATGCCGCTACATTTGGCACGTCACTTCACGATATCACATAACGGCTTCTATCCGAATTATAGGAATTCAAAATTCAACATCTCCATCAAGTGTCCCACATCTGCCTCACCGACTTCATGTTCCATGATTTTTTGGTTTTTATGCAAGTGGTACGCTAGAGAAGTCAAAACAATGAAAGAAAGATACGATAGGAAAGTTTAAGGGCATTTTGGTAATTTTACAGCCATAGTTCGGAGGTCTGGTCAACTGGAAATTTGACAGGCATTTTGGTATTGCATTGTAATCCGTGTAAATTGTGATTTACTTATTATAATTAAATAAAAGATTTTGCCCTTCGGGGATTTTTCCTGAAATTTGTGTCGCATGTTTTATTTATGGTTTGACACACGCACATACGTAGTTGCTTGTTTAGGGGTTGTTTCTAAATATACTCTAATTAAATAAGGTTTACTTGGAAACTTGTAAATTAATTTAAATCGATATCACACACCGTCGTCATATTTTTCAGAAGCAAATAAATTGTGTCCATGAGGATGTTAGGGAGTTAACTTACACTAAATTTCCATCAAAATGGGTTTGGGACTCACGGGCAAAGCAATGGTTTCGAAGGAAAAATTTAGGCACCTTCTTAATTCGTATAGTTTATGCTCATCCAGCCTCTGGTGAAAGATTTTACCTTTGTATACTCCTCAACGTTGTTCGCAGAGCAAGAAACTACGGTGAATGGAATTGTGTATCCAACATGCAAAGGCGCATGTTACGCTCTTGGGCTATTAGAAGATGACAAAGAATGGCATGGCTTTAGACCAAGCTTCACAATGGGCCACGGGTAATTAGTTGCGTGACCTATTTGCTGTAATGATTCTATTCTGCGTGGTTTCTAATCCAAAAGCGATTTGGGACGTCAATTGGGAGGTTCTATTAGAAGATTTTCTTCATTGTCAAGGAAAAATCTTAGGCCTCCCTGATCTTATTCTGAGTCAAAATCAATTGAAGAATTATGCTCTTAAAGAAATTGAACATATTTTGAACAGAAATGGGAAATGCCTAAAAGATTTCTCACTAATGCCATTACCGGATGCTACACTAATTCGAGAAAAGGATAATAAACTTTTAAGAGAGGAACTTGCGTACAATGCAGATTCTTTAGCATGCGACCATAATAACATGTTCAACTAATTGAATGATGCACAATTAGATGTCAATAATCATGTTAGACGATATGTCTTCGAAAATAAAGGACGATTTTACTTTGTAAATGGGGCAGGTGGCACAAGGAAAACTTTTTTGTACAAAACAATTCGTGCACGCCTGCGTTTAGAGGGAAAAATGGTTTTCGCAGTTACATATTCAGGAATTTCATCGTTATTGCTACCCGATTGATGAACCGCTCATTCATGATTTAAGATTCTTATTGATATTCATGCATATTCAACATGCGATATTCATCAATGGACTCATCTTGCAGAGCTCGTTGAGAAAATAAACCTAATTATTTGGGATGAGGCTCCTATGAACGATCGTCATTGTTTTGAAGTGGTTGACAGAACATTAAGAGACATAATGAGATTCGATGATACAAATTCTTCTGAAAAGCCTTTTGGAGTAATTACAGTTCTTCTTGGTGGAGATTTTCGGCAAACACTACCTATTATTCATAAGGGGAGCAAAGAAGGAATTATAAATGCATCAATTAACAAATTAAATCTGTGGAGTTTGTACCATGTATTCAACCGATCAAAAAACATGCAGATATAAGATTTGACTTCATTCAGAGATTGGGTTCTAACACTAGGTTATGTGAAATTACAAATAGCATCATTCGGAGATGAAGACTATCCATCGTGGGTAAAAATACCAAATGCCAGCCTCATACACCATTCGAATAACCAAATTGTCGATATTGTTTCAAGTGCTTACCCCGATTTAGTCAACAGATACAGTGATCCAGATTCCATTAAGGGTCGAGCTATTCTTACTCCAATAAACCATATGGTTGAAAACATCAATGATTACGTACTAAATGTAATTCTCGGAGATGCGATAATATATTTCATCTCAAACTCAATATCTAAGGCTGTTGGGGACATTCATGACCAAGATGTGCTTTTTCCTGTTGAATTTTTAAATAGCTTGAACTTTGCTGGACTCCCAGGTCATTTCTTGGATCTAAAGATAGGTTCACTGATTATGCTAATGAGAAACATAAACTAAAGTGTTGGCCTTTGCAATGGGATAAGAATGATCATTACACAATTATTTCCATTGTTCATTACGGCTATAATTATCACAAGATCTAATATAGGCACAAAAGTATTCGTTCCACGAATAATCATGTCTGCAACATACTCCAATTGGCATTTTATTCTGAGAAGATGACAATTTACAGTTCGGCTTGCTTTCTCTATGACAATCAACAAAAGCCAAGGATAAACTCTCGATCAACTTTCAATATACTTACCAAAGCATGTTTTCAGTCACGGTCAACTGTATGTCGTTATATCTAGAGTAACTTCAAGCAACGATCTCAATTATTCGTAAATAATGAAGGCCAAATTGATAGACATTTCACAAAAAATATTGTCTACGATGAGGTTCTTTCATCTATATCTATAGGTATATTTACGTAATTCACTAAATTATTAATGTTGTTATTCCTTTTACTTCTAATTCTATTGCCTTAATTCATTTCACCAATAATTTTTCTCTCATAAAACCATTCAGAAACATGAAACATGTTACAAGACTTGAAGATCTTTCACTAGGCAGGGATGATTGGACCATATTTTTATGTGTCGTTCGAAAATGGGAATCCAAGACTCGACACGGCGATAACCCAAAAAGATCTAATGACTTTGTCTTAGTTAATGATCGGGTAAATTATTTATACATTATCATTTTCATTACTATTTTGTAACAAGAAATCACATATTCTTCATTAACATTTTTCCTTTAATCATATATTTTTTTAAATTCACCTGGTGATTCGATACATGCAGTAATGCGCATATACTTACTTAGTAAATTCAGCACTTCACTGAAGGATGGAAATGTCTACACAATAACTAATTTCAGAGTTATGGATACCAAGCATAGATACAGGGTCTAATCCCACAATCTAATGATTGAATTCACTCCATCTTCAAGGTTTATATTTTGTGGAGATGACAATTTTCTGATTCCAAAATATCACTTCCAATTTCTGGAATTTGGTGAATTGACATCTAAATTGGGCAATGACACATAACTCATAGGTAAATTATATTCATTACTCATTATACAATTAACATTATACGTTAAATTAATTTCATATTATCTAATCACTAATTATATAAGCAAATGTCTTGGGACTTTTGACATCAACATCACCTGTTGAGGATCAACCTGCAAGGGGATCTATAGTAAAAAAAAAAGGGTTTTAAAGCTTGAAAATCAAAGGTACTACTTTCTTATTTTCAGAACATTCATTGCATTCAATGTGCGGATATAATAGGCATACTTCCTTAACCACATACCCTATTATACAGTGGGGAAAGGATTTCCATCACTCTGTGGGCTGATGAAACGACACTAATAACTGAAGATATCTGCAATAATGTCAAAGATCATTTGATTGTATCCGATACCTCCACTACAGTCAATTTAGTGGTAATTCTACTATAATTCTTATCTTTTCCTATTCATGTCTATTAACTATTTTAAATCAAACAATTTAACATTCATATCACGTTTATTTCGTAGGCGATTTTTTACTATTAGTAACAAACGCATCCAAAGTTTATATAAATCTGGATGTTAAGGCCACAAAAGAATTTATGGACAAATAAGATATACTATTATGCAATTTCATTATAACACCAATATATATGATTTATATTTTCTCATCTTATTTATCAAATCGAAATTTTTATTATGCACTATAAGTCTCTCAATTAAAGATTTTTTATACATGAACATTTAATCTGATTATGTTACTTCCCACTCATTTGGATTACTGTAAAGGACTGCGAATCAATGATTTTCTTATTCGTACTCCCAATTTGATAGGATGATTTCTAGGGATTAGGGGTAGGAGAATATATGATATTAGGATTTCCATTGAATTATCGATGATTAAATTTGGCAGCTGGTAATTCAGCAGGCAAACCCCACCATTCAATTATGTAGAACTACTGTTAAATCTAACTTTATTAAAGCTCACATACACTAAATTAGATTGAATAATGCCACAAGTTTTTCATCAAATCTATTTGATTATAAGTCTTCATATTAACCATCCTAATACCACCTTAATTAGGTGGACCATGTATTTGCCCTATAAATTATTACAACTGCGCTATCAAGAGTATTAACATACCATATTTGGCCTCGGTTTGGGGATAAAGGTTGGAGTTGGCCAGCCATTTTTTTCTCCAAGTATCTACTGGAGTAGAGTTTGTAGATGGATAATCTTTATGTGTTCTTTTTTATTCTAATACTTCAAAGATCTGTTTAATGTTATAGCGAAACATGAATTAAGAAAATGCCTTTTTTTAAAATTCCAGAACATTAACATACTATGTCTTTGTTCATACATTCTTTCCTTTTAACCTTTAACATATTGCTGCTGAATTAACTAAAATTAACAGTGGTCAGAAGGTGGTAAAAAGTTAGAAACCTTTTACGTGCACTATTTATATTCAAGAGTTCTCTTCTGGTAAAAACAATTATCCGAACCAAAAGATTTATGTTTAATAGAGGAAATGGTGTCGTAATTCGGCTTGTTTTACTGTATTTTCTTTGCCTGAGTTAGATCCTATTTATTTTAAAACACGCCTACGATTAATGGATAAAATGAGATATTAATGACACTATATTATAGTGGAAGAAAGCATGGTCTATGATGAAATCACTGAACTATCATTTCATATACTTTATCCTTCAATGCCAAACTTTTGTCTCAGTTTTAAGTTATTTATTTCATTATCTTTTACATGAAATGAAGTAATTGCTTCTGCTTCCACTTACATTACTGAACATGTGTTTACTATTGATGGAGGAGTAGTGATGTAAGAAGCTTTATTACTGTCAAACTAAACCTCTTTTATTTTTTATTTATAGGTATGAAATAAAACGAATATTCTTGAAAGTTTTGTTAGAATTTTTTGTCATAGTTTTTCCCATATAACTGTCATATGCGATGTTCACATCTGTCATATTTGTGTAGTGTCACAACTCTATACTGTGCTTCATTTTGTATAACCCTTTCTCATTTTTTAAATCTAAAATTTTAATTTCATTACGATAAAATTCTACACCGTGTCCTTTTAAGTGGTTTCCATTTCTACTGCTGCAAATTTATATATATGGATTGAATTACGATAGTATTGATGGAATGTAATTTTCCATTAGTCAAATGGTTCCCAATCGTTAGTGATCTTTGTAGAATATTTTAATATATTTGGGGCACTTAGGCTTCCAACTCCTGAGTAAAAGGTCTCCCATTTGGTAGTTATTGAAATCCAATTAGTATTTCCATTGGTCAAATAGTTATAATATTTGCCCTTCAGATTGTCAATTGCATCCACAAAGCCATGGACACGACGGACCTATCAAGAGAATCAATAAATACATCATCACCGTCAATTTATTTCTTCTATGACATTATTTTTTGCCCCTGATGTGGAATATATAGCGAAAAACCCCAAGAAAAATTAAATTGTAGAATATATTTTCATTTCTTTTGTGTTTTACTTAATACTTACTGAGCTCTAAACATAGCACAAGTGACTTGTAGAGGTTTCTCAAGTTGCACACCAGTAAGGCCAATAAAATTTTGTAATCCATTTATATGAATGTTTTTTATAACTAATAGTTGTATGACTTTTCTTTACTATAATTTACAAACACCGCATTTTGCAAGTACATATAAACAATGCCCATCATAAGCACATAAATTAGCATATTTCATGCCTCTGTTTCTACATTACATCAGATGGAGTGTCATCTTATATGGCAGCATATTAAAATACACGTGTTACGTTGAACAAATTGTCACAGTAACTCACATCTAACTGACAGCTTATCTTTAATATCTGACCCGTGAATAATTATTCTTCCAATTCTGCTACTGCGAATGTATATCTATGGATTCTTTTACGATATTATTGATATCATGATGTTTATTTACTATATTTAAACATATAATATATGGCTTTGTTTCCGCATTATTAATCAATTTATTCGTCTCTTACAATTATTGTTGTGAATATCCACGTGTCTTCTATTTTATTCACATCTAAATATATGATTCAATATCATATAAGGTTTCCACAATCTCTCCCTCTAGTTGTTCAGTTTTGGGGGATTTAGTTATTTGAAATATAATTACATTAATACAGTGCAATTTCTTAACATGTTTATTTGGGTGAAATCAGGAGTTTATCGTTATCTCTAAACTGTTTTTAGTCACATCGTTTTGTATTGCTATATCATAACTTAACTTTATTCACACAGACTTCATTATGAGAGAGCACTGCTCATTCTTCATCTCAACGAATCCGACAAGGTTCGACATTTCAACTGTTCATACTGAAGCAGATTTTAGATTAATTGAAGATATATTGGCTCTTCGTTCCGACTCTCCAAATGAGGCACCTCATTTTAAATACATATTTCCAGTCTCTCCTTCATTATCTCATAATAATATAAATGTCGTAGGTTCTATACGTCATTTTCCAAGCAAGAGTCGCAGGTGTAGAAGACGTTGTTGGCTGGTATTATGTAACATGCAACCTCTACAACAAGAAACTAAAAGATAACATCAATTCCTTCTTCTGTGAATCATGTAACACCAAAAATATCATTCCTTCTCCTGGGTAATGTTTTCTTACAATTTCTTTATTTCTCCTATTCAATCTACCGTTTCATAACAAATTAAAGTGCAAATCAGCGTCAAGGACGAAACTACTGGCACAACATTTATCCTTTTCAATAAAAAAAGTTGAATCTTTGATCTAAGTACAATGTTCTGAGATCGCACATATCAACCATGAAATTAGCATATGTTTTTCACAATAATTTATAATATTCACTCTCAACATTCATTTTACAAATTTTAATTTACCCATAATATGTTTACTATTTTATACAGTTATCCAAAGATCCACTGCCACTTGCAATCACAAGGATCGTCGGTACCACCCATTGATTTTGCATCAAGCTAAATAACTACAACTTAATCCGTGGTTATGAAAACTACACCATGACAAGCATTTTATAAGATTCCTTAACCGACAATAATTCAAAGACTACCAACTCCATTCATAAGGTATTGTACACATACTAATTAATATTTATCTACTACATTTATTTGCATAACTCTAATCCAATATAATTTATATTATAGGAAACATTTCCAGTCCATCCCAATCAAGTACGAATCATTATCATAGACAATGAAATCATCAATGATGTAATTCATCATTCTTCTCCAATATCTACTACAACACAGAAAACACATCCTTCCGCTGACGTCAAAAGCAAGGATTTCTCTCAAAGGAAGTGTCGTAGAAGGTATTTTCAATTACTTATCTATTCAAATTCTATTCAACTTCTACCTTTACTATTATCATATTCTTCTAATATATATTCCCCCGTCATTGTAGGAAAATTGATAAGAGGAAAAAGAGGATGCTATAGATTCAATTTCAAGAATTCAATCTTCATCAGCATTTTATATCTTCTACTACTTTCAATATCAAGTTTATTTCCTATCTATGTCAAACAATAACAATGTTTGTTAATATTTCTACATTGGTTTCAACTATGACTACTAATATACACTATTACCCTATTTCACTTTTTTTATCTACTATCAATTTTTTGTTTTACTTCTTTTATTATGCATTCAATACCTCATGCACCACGCATCACGCGGGTTTCCACCTAGTATTGAGAAATATACAAACAACATATCTTAAACATCGAAAATTACTGTTACAACCTAGGTGTAATATAAACTTACACAAACCTATGAAATTTAGTGTGTATAATATCCAACTTGATATTTCATACCTACAAAAATAAAATGGACGGACCCAAATCAGGATGTTAGTGTTAGTAAAAATAACACTCATCTAATTTATGAGAGTCAATAGATAAAATATCAAATATGTGTTAATTCATTAGGCATATATTAAACAACTAATAGCATTCAACTAAATGTTCTACGAAGTGAATTTGTTTAGGTTGTGTCCTATTGTAACAGAAAAGTATAGAATGATACAAATGAAAATTTATCCAATATTTGGAAAGAAAAAAAAAAGAACACAAACCCCAACATCTACCCCGTAAGTGGAAAATTAAAGCCATTAGTTCAAATCCTTACCATAAACAAAACATAATAACAAATTTGTACACAAAGATCCTAATTAGTTCAACAGTAATTTAAAATTTGTAAAACCTAAATAAGTTTTCAAAACCATGTAACCCATGGAAACCCCTAAAATTATGAAAAATCCATATGAAAATATTCAAAAAGTGAACTGTTAGAAAATGGGGATACAAAGTTTGGGATAGGGGTAAAAAAGTTTTGTTCTAATTTTTGCAAAACATATATTCTTAGTTTTGCAAAAATAAAACATTTCGGCCATCCCAAATCATAGCACTAATAGAAGATATGAGAAAAATAAGAAACTTTCATCATATTATAAGCCATTGTGATCATAATAAGATATTAAAGGTACAAATATCACGAGGTATTAGATAAAGTTCCAACAAAATGTTGTCTGAATACTTATTGCTAGACAATTTAGTTCCATGGGGTTGTAAACTTACAAAGATGTTGAATGATCATTTGGTTGATATAGAATAAGTAGATAAGGTTTTGGGAGAGGGGAGATAGAATGAGAGAAAATGAAGAGGAATGAAATTTATAATGGAGCAATAGGTTAAATGAGTGTTCATGATGGGGAGAGAGTAAGAGGGTATGTGAGAAAATAAGGGTGAATGTAATTGAGTTGGTGGTTATATCCGGAATATTATATTATAGGACGTTAATCCAATGAAATACAAATAATATCTTGCTTTAATTTTTAATAATAAATATAAACGAGTGACCAAGAAATAACATTAAATATTAAATAATGTAATCTTTAGAGTGTATTGAGTCACATAAATATTAATACATGTAATTTCATCCTAACCCTAGCGATAAATATAGCCTATCATGATATTGATAATAATATAAATAAATAAATTAGATCACTTACATGGAATCATGACAAAAATAAATAAGTTCCAATAAAAAAATTAACCTTTAGAGTCTCCTCCCAAACATTGAATTATAGCAGAGAAAGGTTAGAAAATAAGAGGGCAAAAAGAGGAGAAGGATTTTTGGGGTGGGTGCCTGGAGCTCTTCCTAAACTCTCATGGAGGATGCCTTTTATATCTCCTTTCCTTATTTTTCTAGGTTTTTTTAAAAGACCAAACTGACATACAATTCTTCTTTTCTTTTTTTCCTTTTTTTCTTTACTTGATCAACCGTCCAAAAGAGCTGTAAGTTGATCCTTTCGACTCAAGACCTCATGGTCAATACTTATCTCCTTTCAAAACAACATTTTTTTTATTTCTTTGTATTTTTTTCATTTTCAACACGGGCTTTGATCGCTTTTTTTACCCTCAAAACTTCAAAATCTCATTTTTACCCAAACTAGAAAGTTGTAGTGCATTAAAATACATTTTCAAACAGGTATTCCATGTCACAAACGGACACTTTGGGTCTAAGTTATTATTTTTATTTGTTGTAGTGTCGACTATGTCATGTATCGATATATTCATTACCTTTATCGTTTCAACTCGTTTGTTGTCCAAACTCGCGGGCCACCTACAAAATATATAAATGTATAATATAAGCATATTTTATCACAGAAAAAATTTTAATTTTATCAAATTATAATTTTGCTATTTTTATTACCCACTTTACCATTTTTAGGCCCTATAAGTTAAACTTTGTCATTTTAGTGCCAATTTCAATTCTGATTTCAACAAAACTTTAAGGGAACCTATAAAATGATATAATAAACATATTTCTCATAAATTTGAGGGAAAATCAACCTAATAATGAGTGGTATGACTTAGAACAAGTCAGTTGCCTAAGATTTGGCATCAAAGTCACAAGAAAAAAGTGGTACAACCTACCATTTAGGTGAAATGGGAATGTTAACTTAAAAGTTTTAATCAATTTGTTAGTTAGAATATAGCTTAATTTTACAAGTTAGTGAAGTCGGTCAAAAATCCTAACTTCACTGACTACCATTTAAGTTAAATACGAATGTTAACTTAGAAATTCTAATTAAATCATTAGTTATTTAGCCTAATGATTAATTTTACAAGTCAGAGAAGTCGAACATAGATCCGAGCTTCATCGACTACCATTTAAGTAATTTAAAATGTAAACCTGCAAGTTTAAATTGATTAGTTAAATAGTTGGCCTATTTATTATTTTTCAAGTTATTGAAGTCTGCTATAGATCCTAACTCCATCGACTAACCAGCTAAGTTAAATAAGAATATGAACTTATAAGTTTTAGTCAACAAGTAGGAACATTAATTATAAAATTTAGCTACTAAAATAACTATAAAAAATAAGAATAGTGAAAGGCAGAAAACAAATTTTCATTAAAGTTAAAAAGAAATGGCACAAGCCTTAAAAGAGATAGCCAACCAGTTTACAATCAAATAAAAAAGGAACAAGAAATATAAGGTAGCTAAGGGTGGCCTCCCCTGGCTGGAAACAACATCATTGCCTTGCTCGGTTGACTCGGTAGGAGCAAAAAGTGCAATAACTGACTACTAAACATTTTGATTAAATGCCAAGGTTGCTTCCCCTTTTCCCATGACACGCTTCTCCAAGCGAAGGTGTTTGGTGTATGTTGGGTCATTCTCGGGGAAATTTATCCTTTGAAGACTATCTATCCAAGGCAACTGACTATGGCAGTCTAATTGTGTAGCAACCTCTTGTATCTGAACTTTGAATCCTTCGTGTAAAGACTTTTCAAGTTCTAACTCCCAACAATCCTTAAGGGACCTTTTTCCTATGAACAATTAACTTCTCTAAAGTCTTTTAGTAAAAGGTTTTTCCTTACCTTAGATACCTTGGTGTCAACCTTTTTGAACTCCAGCTGAAGAAAGTCGACCTCCTCCACCACATTCACCTTGCAAGAAATTTCCTCCTTCATCTTTCTCTCAATGTCAGTGATTTGATTACTCTTATTGATAAGAGTGTTTTTAATGATGTTGTATTGGTCATGAATAATATCATTTCTCCTCATTGATTGCTTTGCCCTGATGGTTGCCTCATACATCACCTGAAAAGAAAGGGAAATAAGAAAATTTATAAGTAAAACAAAAATGAAGGCCTTATAAAAACAAAATTAAAATTTAACTTACAAAAACAAAATGACGGTGCCCCTCCTTGTGAAGGAACTGTAAAGAAAATTTCCTTAAATCCTTTATGTCTTTAAGTAACATGGCGGATTAATACATTGAATCGTCAATGGTAACGATCTCCTATCCCTTTATGAAACTGATCGCTCGGGTTTTCACCCTAGATGTTGAAGGTTATAATGGAGTGTTTCATCGTAGAACACTAACAAGTGGAAGGTTATTACCCCAGAAGGAGTGGAATGAAGATATTTTTTTATATTCCTCTTTTTTGCATTTTCGGTTTGCCTCTCTCTCCTTCTCTTTCTCCTTCTATTGGTTATCTTTATCTAGAACGGACATTATTCTCTTCTTAGTGCCAGCTGCACTTGGGGGATTGTAGTTGGCCTAAACACCCTATATCTTCAGATTTTCATGGGTAGCAGTAAGATCAATGGTTTATCTTGGTCGACCATTAAAATCTTTAAGATCTTTAAGAATAGGTGGAAAGAAAATATCCCATTCCTCTCCTTCTTCTTCCTCTTTTATTTTTTCCAAAATTCATCATAATGTTTCGACCTCTTCATATAAAAATGGTGGGTTAAAGCCATAAAAGAGAAGATCTTCCTCTTTTTGAGAAAAAATTTCCTCCTCTGAGTTGGTGAAAATCACGTAGGTGGGTGAAGATACTTTATGAAAGTATAACCCTCTCTTTGTTGTGCTAAGAATATGTGTAGATATTGAGATAGAAGAGTCACTGAACACCGTGTAATTATTAATGATAGACAAATGTAACAATAATTTTGTATCCAAAAAGTTTATGAGTTTCTTGCCAATAAATTTTGGCGCTGATCAAAATTTGTCTCACCTAAATTGTTTTGAGATATGATAAATTAATGACTCGGTCTCTGGGTTTTCTCTTGTAGTAAGATATAAATTCAATGAACAAGTCTAATTAGTAATAGATATAATCAAATTCACAAGATGAGATTAATAAAGAGCAAAGGACCTACCATGAGATTCGAATTGAAAAGGCACAGGAAGACATGTGTAGTCTTCACCATATAACAACCCCCAAAAATTAAGACATTGCGATTGGTGTCATTTTCTAATCTAGGCAGCCAAGGCACCAAATTACAGGAATTGTCCCTGGTTTGAAAGTGATATGTGCTGGACCTAAGAGAAGTCCTCATATCGTAGAAATATCTAATCTGATCCAAGCCAAAATTAGTGCCATAAATCTAGTTTAAGACGATTATTCCCATTACAGTATTGAAAAAGCTTCAGTTTGCTTAGATTGGAAGTATTCTATTAAAAAAGTACTTCCACCAGTATTGGGTGGAAGGGGAAATTGACCCCTCTATATTATGCAAACTATTATGAAAGCGACCCTGCCATCAATGTCATATACATCTTTATCTGGCGAGGCCTATATCTTGACATTTCAAGGAATATGGAATGTTATATGAAAGGTCTCAAAATCAATTTATGAGGTCACTTCGTACTTCCTTAGACGTCTAAATATAGCTGAGAGGAATAAGAAATCAGATAATAAATATGAAGAAGAAGATGAACTATATGAAAATTATAGAAAGAAAATGTAAATGGAAGGGTCGTACCTTTAGAATTAAATTAAAGAAGTATAAGGGGCATTTGACCCGTATACACTTTACTACCAAAGATTAGTTGAATTGACGGCTTTCTTGGAAAGAGAGTCTCACCCTCACTTCCCCAGGGTCACACACTTCATGTGGTATGATTACCCAGGGAATTAAATCTATTACAAACAATCCTAAATATAGGGATTATGTGTGTTATTACAATAACTAGGTGTAAACCCGTGTGATGCACAGGTTAGGCTATTGTGATTGTCATTTCATAAAAATCACTATAATACCTTAGCAGTTGGTACTACTTGTATACACCCCATTCTATTACCCCCTAAACTCTCCTTAGGTCCCTAGCACCTCCCTTCATCACTGCAAGCCCAGGTCATACCCCGAGTACCGACCTAGAGGTCATCGAACGCTCCCAAGCTCCGTTTGATGAAAAGTCAAACTCTTCAGCTCGACTGAGACTGAATGAATCTTCAAAGGGCACCAAAACCCCTTTCCAACGGTCCATCCCGTTCTCAATTCTAACTTACCATGTGGACGAACGACCCATTTTCCCTCGAAACTCGATTAGGAGGCCACCAGGCGCTCCCGAGCTCCGTTTGATCTAAGTCAACTCTTCAGCTCGACCTAGACTAAATTAATCTTCAAAGGGAACTGAAACCCATTTCCAATGGTCCACTCCATGCGCTATTTCGACTTACGGTACGGACGAACGATTCATTTTACTCCGAGAGGTCACCAAATGCTTCCAGGGCCCGATTGACCAAAGTCAACTCCCCAAACTGGATCAAACTCTTTGTAATTTCGAAGTAAATCTCATAACCTTTCCAATGGTCTTCCCCATGCATGATTCGGACTTACCATGCAAACGAACGATCCGTTTGCGTCCGAAGTTTTCTCGTCCAAAGGACCGACTAGCGCTTATGAGCCACATTTGACCCAAATTCAACTCCTGAACTTAAGAGAAGTCCAAAGTACTTTCAAATTTTTCTGAATTAAATTTCCAATGGTCCTCCCCGTGCGTGAATCGGATCAACGATTTGCATTCAGCGACCGCTTTTCCAAAAAGACCTGAAAGACACTGCCAAACTACAGGTACTAGACCCTGCCTACCGGCAGTGTGCCTAAATGCACCTATCGATTGGCAGGACTAGGGCTATACCGATCGTCAATTCCCTGGGACTATAAAAATGGGGCCTTGACCTCATTGCAAAAGGGAGCCCAGGTCAGATAGACATCACTCCTAATAAATCTAGAAAACCTCTCTCGAAGTCAGCGTGATTTCCACATCCAAATCCCTTTCCAACCTTCACTTTTCATCATCCTTTTCATCAAACTTAGTGAATTCATTACCCTACATCATCATCCAAGTGCAAGGCCTGCTCTCCAACACTCAAGATCTTCAAGAAGGTTCGATTTTCTCAATTCTCTCCTTAAATTCGCATTAATTTGTTTTATTATTTAGAGCTTTTATTCTCTCATCTCACATATCCTAATATACTTTTTACTTAGTATTATTGCACATCTCTTATTTTCATACAAATAAAAACCCAAAAAATAAGAAAAAGAGGGTTTGCTCATAAATTCCAAACGGGAATTCTCACACTTTTCTTACATTTTTCTCACAACTAAAACACTTTTTTACACACACAGCACACAAATAAGTGAAGTCCCCGGTTGGATTTATGGGATAAACCCTTGCATGCGAACTACGTGGACTTTGATGCCTCTATAGGCTATGTAGGCATCTCGGGGTAAAACCCGAGACTCGAGTCCTATTCTCACTTTTTCTCTCATCTTCTATTTTCACAAAGTTCAATTCTCTTAGATTCTATACATTTGCATATATATATTTGATCTTAGTGGCGTATTATTCCACATACGTTATCGTTCCATTATAACAATCAACGCAAGGATAATCGCGTAAATCCTATTTTCTAATATTATTTCTATGAACCTTCCTACGAATGACTCGCTTTATCTCTCCCATGATACAAGCCGAGGATTCCTATCTCCACTATATATACACATGCACACATATCACGGGGAAAATAAAGAAAAATAGCAAAAACCCATGAGAGACCGTAAGGGCGGAATGGGTGCCTAACACCTTCCCATTTCGTAACTTAGCCTCCGGACCCTTCTCGAATCATTTTGGTTTCGTATGTATTAGTATGTCCTTCGATGCTGTCCTTCGAGATGGCTCCCTTTCTTTTGTCTGTTTTGAGTGATATAGACTGGAGACTCCATCTCTCTACATTTTTCACCTTATCAACGACGTCGGTCGAAGCGCTCCCAAGAGGAACGCGCGGGACCTAGGATCCCCATTCTCCCACCCTCCACGAGGATCGGGGATGGCCACACAACTGATTGTGTTCTTTTGCATAAAAAAATTAGAAAATCCATGAATTTTAATACTCAAAGTAAATGAATATTTCCATTATAATTATACATCAAAAATAATAGCTAAAGTACCAAGTTTATTCTCCATTTGAAATCTTAGATGTGGAAATTATATAATTTTAACTTGTTATTGGTTACAATATTATAATTCCTAGGTTGACATCGATGGTAATAATTAATCGTTTAATAAAAATTAGGTGAAGAATTTGTGCAAGAATTGTTTTAAAACAAATAATAGTCTAGGAGTATGGGTCTATGTTTCTTTATTAACTATCCAGTAACAGTTATACCAGTATTATTAGTGTTGTTATAAAGAACAATGCACTCTGTATGGTTCAATCATCAAACATTTTTAGTGGGATGTGTTTGATTGGTTATAAATTAATTACATAAAAAATTTAATGATGAAGAGGGGTGAATGAATTATTATCCACAAATGCTAAAGTAAACATATTAACCCAAAAAACTACATGATAATCCTTTATGAGATAAAATTTTAAGGTCTTTTATAAGCCTATTTCATTCTTCATGTTTGAAGTCAAGTCATCACCTATATAAATAAAAAGTTTCAGGTATCAATGTGTATACAAAATGATCCATAGATCATTAGGAAAAAACATACTTATTTTCTTTCTAGAAATCTTTAACGAAAAAATCAAATTTAAATGCTCGTAAGAGTCATTTCATTTTTACTGTTGAACCAAATGAACATAGTTTAAAAAAATAAAGCATTACAATAATTTCACCTTGTTTGAGGATTATTTTTCGATCCAAATTAAACTTGAAACACATCTAAAGGATATTAAAAAAAATATTGATCAAATATTAGTCATTGATAAATGATTCAAATAAATTAATAAAGATAAATCTAGGAAAAAGATCTACCAAAATCAAGGTATTGAATTAAAAAAATAAAATTCAAAAATTGTAGTCGTGAAACACAATAGAATGGATTAAATACTACAATTTATGAATACATGGGCTAGACTCCCCTTGTCTTCTGGTCCCAATTAGACCCCGCCCCTAGCGGCTACAAACAACTGCCTCCAACGCAGTCGCCTCCTTTCTCCGACTTCGTGGTCCGCTCCGATCTGGTCTTGAGGTATTTTTATGACCAGATCGCAATAATCGATCCTAAAAAAATGAACCGACATCGAACTGAAACAATCGGTCTCGGCCCTATTTGATTTTCAAGCAGTCCATATTCGATCAAGGTCCTGTTCGGTCCATAAACAATTAATTTAAAAATAGCTAATATAAAAAAAATAGCACTTTTTTCATTAAAACATCATGTTTTATATAATAAAAAAACACGTTTTATATAAATAAATAAAAAGGAGTTAAAAACAACGCATATTATAAAAACAACACATTTTTTAAGTAAAATAACACTTTTAAAAAAAACACATTTTTATTGCTGGAAATCAGAAGCAAATATTTTAATTACAGCAAATAATTTTAAAAAACACTTTTTTTAAATTATTTTTACTAACTAAAGGTTGGGGAGGGATCAATGTTGAACTTAGCTGGCTAAACTGATATTTTATCTTAATAAAGACAAAGAGCCATTGAGCTCGCACAAAATTAATTTAATGTCAATCAGCATCTTCATACCTTTGCAGCAAAATTAATTTAGGAGGATTTTCCGCATTAGTATTATACATTACACAAACCAAATAAATATAAATATATAAAAACATCATACTGCATTATATTTTATTACACTACACCCTTTTCTCTTCTCGTTTTTAAAGCTTACGAAAACTTTGGCTTGAATGGACTCTGATTATCAACAAGACCTTAGGAGTCAATGTAATTGGCCATATGATTCACTTATAACTTTGTGTGTGTGCGTGTGTGTGTGTAAATATATAAGAACTCTAATTAAAGGGAACAGGGAGGCATAAAAATTGATTTCATTTTCCAGCAAAAAGTAGATCAGAAGGGCAATTCCCAAATAAAGAGTTAGGGTATGCACATATCCTTGAAGAAAGTACTAATTTTCAACAACTCAATACATAAATTCTTCATATCTAATATCCAAATCGTGATTTATACAATACAAAGAGATAAATTTCAGTATCTTCGATGAAAACCTACAGATTAAATCCACTCTCCACAGCTCAAACAAAAGTCATTCGGTATAACATCAACAGCCTCTAAAACTAGACTGTATATGAATTGTTTGAGTGGAAGAGAAACCAAACCTCGTAGTGGTAACTCTGTAGCTCCGGCGTGTCTGTGTTAGTTGTTGAGAAGCCAAAAAAAACTTTTCTAATTGTTGTTTGCTGTTGAGTATCGGCAAAAAAGGGATCATAACTTAGATTATTATTGTTAATTATGTTGTGGGTTCTTGTTGGTTTCCAAATAGTGTGCCCCCAATTTTTTTTCCAATCTTCAAGCTCTCACATCGCCAACTTTGATTATTAGTGACAAGATATGTATTAAAGGGAAAGGGAGAAGTAATATATATGGATGTAGGTATGATAAGAGAGGAAATGAAAAATATGTATATGTACTGAAATTGGGAGAGGTGAGACCTCTAATGGGGGATATAGAGAGACTAAAAAAATTAAGAAGAGAGAAAGACAATAGTGGCTTGACAAATTCCATCTGCAATTATGGATTTGGATAGGCTATGTTAAGAGATAGTAGCTTGAGAGGGATATGTAAGGAATGCGAAATGAAGGGATGACGTGAGATCGTTTGATTAAAAAAAGGCTTAGAAAATGGGTTATAATTATCTCGTCCAATATAGTTGTACACATGGATACCCTTAGAATATTGGAGATTTAAATGCTTATAGAGCATTTTAGAATATTATATAGATTACACTCCCACTAATCACACGTGGGACCCGTGTTATTTAATAGACAAATGTTGAGAAAAACCATGTCAATAGATAAATAATATAACAAGGTAGAATTAGGTCGACCAAGCCTAAACACCGACCACCCCAACTTTGGGGGAAATTGAATAGATTATGAGTCGTACATGCCACTTTGCATGACATGTGGCACTAAGATACTGTTGTCGTCAAGTCATCTGGATATCGCGGAAACACTAAGGAAAAATCAAGGGAGATGATGATTGGATATGGTCGGATACATATTTACTAATATTATACCACTTCAAAGATTGGATCAAGGGTGACAACCAATAACCATGAAAAAGACCTAGTACCATAGGACACTTGTATCTATAGATAGAAATGACCCTAATGACTTAGGGAATCTATTAGCACACTCTTGTATCCACGACATGGACTCTAAACTGGAAACCCTAGCACTTGAATTCATATTTTCCTTATCTTCCGTTAATAAATTTTTTCACTCACTTTCATGTGGACGTAGATAGGCCAACCTATCAAACCACTTGAATATGTGTGTTCTATTTCACATTGTACTTATATTTTTGGGAAGAATTGGTACTTAGCATTATTATACGATTAATATCCCCTAAAATACATAATTTCATGTGTTAGTGATTAATTATGTATTTATTATCTCATATTAATATGTCGATAATTTTGTTTTCCACTTATAAAATTTAGTAGGAACCCATACTATTACGCTAAAATGGATTAATTATTCGACCGACCTAGATCATGATTTTTCTGAGAAATCAAAAGTTTATTCTAATTTAAAACAGAATGGAATCATGGGATTTAATTATCAGAAAAAATTAAATTTGATATTCGGTAATTATTTTAATAAAAATAATTTCTTTATTTTGGCAAATTAAAATATGGACATCAAGATAATTTAATTAACGCAACAAATTGGGTTTTTCACACTTATTTGATTCAATAATTTAAAATTGGATTTTTTTTAATAAAAAACCTCAAGTTTTAAATAATAGGGGGGATAAGGGTTTACATACAAACCAATAGGTATCAATTGGTATTTTAGTTGGTAATGTAATTAATTCCTTGCATTAACTTTACTTTCCTCCCCAATGGAGGAAATTAATCATGATATTAAGGGATTTTAAAATTCTTAAGTGATAATTTTTTTAAAATTAAATGTGAGTGAGTTCGATCCCCCCAGCAGGGAAGTCCAACACAAGAGGATCTAATTTTAAATAATATACTGATGGTATACACTTAAACACATGTAATGATATCCTCCCCGATGGAGTCACTACAATTCATTGGGTACCAAAAATGTTGGCTATTTAATTATATTGGAGAGAGGTTTTCTTCATTGTACAAAAAACATAATTAAAAGATTCAATGTCTGCCTAATTTAGAATTAGATAATTTTGTAATACCCCATGCTTTTATGGATATTTAAATTACATAAGTGAGTGTAATTTGGAAATTAGAGTAATTACTGTGAATAGTAATTTTGGAGTTTATGAGTGTTAGATGATTACCGATGTGTGTTACATTTACTTTTGGGACTAAGTAAATGAGTCGGAATATTTTTATGTCATGTCGCAGTTAGGTAAAGCGACGGAAATTATTTCACGTTGGAGAAAATGCTTGTTGAGAAGTATTAGGTCCTATTAGAGAATTTTAGTTAGGTGACTCGAATGGAAATTTCGAGTGCACAATTGGTTTCGAAATGGCCGAGATAGTCAGAATAGAGTACCCAGGGGTAGTGTTTAGGTTCCGAGAATTTTTGGACTAGTAGGGATTGGCAATTGAGTAAACGAGTCATTTTTGGGTTTATAAGGAACAAGCCCCTATTTATCTCTTATAAGTCACGAGAGAGAGGAAGAGAATGGAAGAAGGAAAAGAGGAGAGACAAGGGAATTTTCGGCCAAACTCCACGGGATTCGACTTGAGGTCATCGAATTTTATCCACGAGGCAAGTGTTTACTTGCTTTATTCAATTGATTTTGTGTATCTCATATTATAGTTGGTAAACTAGATAATTTTGGGTTGAAACAATTAAAATAAATTTGGGGAAATTTGAGTTTGAGTTTACAAATTGATGTATTGTAAACTCTTAATGATTTCTGGTGTTAAATCCATGTTAATGGTGTATAAAAATGAGTAGAAATAGGATGAAATTAGAAATTAGAGTTTAAAAGGGTTTAGGGTTTAAATCCAAGAAAAATTGTTCTATCCGATAAATTAATTGATGTGTTAGTTATAAATTAGTGCTAGGATGACTATAGTGTTGTTTTTTGGGATTAGAAACCACGAAATGGAGGTTGAGATGATTTTTGGGTTTTGGAGAAGATGATAACCCGTAGCAGATTACATATTTTTGCAAGGCAAATTGATTCGGACAAGCCGAATCGATTCGGTTTTACACAGTAAGAAAGTAGGACATTTTCGAATCGATTCGTCCCTGGAAGATTTTGAAATTTTCTTCCTTAAGTTTAGGGGGAAATTAAATTAGAAATTGGAGATTATCGTAGGGGATTCTAGACGCGATATTAGGACTCCTATATAATGGAATTTAGGGTGAGTAAACCTTGGGATGAAAGAGATAACCTTGGATTAGTTAAGTGTACAATCCGGGTGTGAACCTAATGAATGGTTAAGAGGCATAACAGTCGAGAGAGGTCTTCGGCAAGCGTGTATAGATATATTTTTGCAGTTAGAAAAAATATGGGCCGATTTCATATGAGTAAATCCTAGGATGCGAGTAGGATGGAATTTTGAATATGGGCTAAAGAGGATTGATCGGTTATCCGACAAGTCTATTGATGACTGTTATTACTGGTGATGCGATACCTATGGAGTTAAGATAAGTTGCACGTATACTTATTTAATTATTATGAATTGGAATAATCAGGATTACATATATATATCCCTAAAGGTGATAAAGGTAAGTGAATCATAAGTGATAGAATACTTATAGGTTTAGTACTCTAAGTGTCTGAATACTTATATACTATTACGAATGGGTAAATTCGGGATTTTTTCTATCACTATGAGAGTTTGGCAATTATAGACAGGATATATTTGGGAATGATATGTATTATATATACGAATTTGTTACGATATAGATATTATTTGGTTATAAATATATAGTTATGTGAATGATATATTTGTGTGCTACATACCCCTCTAGTGCTATCATGGGAAGTTGCACGATGTGGGTGATCCTTCTGGATTAAGGAGCAGGAGAGTATAGTCCCCAAGACATAGCATCCATTTATTTATATTGCGTGATTCTTATTAGGGTTAAGCCGTATTGGGTATGATTCGTCTCACTTTCGGGGTTTGGAACTATGGTCTCTTCCCATACGTTGTGATTTGTTTTTACCAAGTCGGTGTGAGAGTCCGACCGCTGGTAACTCAAGATGATATGTGAGTAATTCCCTGGAAGATGATAGCATTGCAGAGACTACATCCTTGAGTTATATTTCGGTGGGATGGTTATTATACTTATGATTGTGATATAGGTATAAATATACTTGATGTGTATAGTATATTGCTTGTGTATGAAGATGAGATATCATATAACTTAGACTTGTCTAAAGTGTGAAATGAACACGGGTTTATTCTTCTTTCGGGAGACTTATAACAGGATTTATACAAATGTGAATCATATATTAAAATGAGAATTAAATATATGGGATTTTAATAAGCTCAAGGGAAATTGGTATTTTAAACTAGTGAAAGTTTTGGAAAAATGAACGGTATATATATATGTGTGTGAGAAATATACATATATCAAATCGATGAATATGGTAACTAAAGCTTAGGTGATAGCTTACGGTATAACGTATATTATATCACACGGGGTAGGTGATAGTTATAAGGACTTAGAGGATGGGAGAAAGAGATTAGTTAGGCAGGGTAGCTTAATTGGGTTGTCTAAAATGTATGCGATAGGTGTGCACTATTGGAGGAGGGGTAAGGTGTGTCTCATGAGAGTGCGATACCAGTTTAAATATGAGAGATTTCATATTTTAATAATATAGCATTTGAAACACTTGCTAAATGTTTTCAAAACTCGGGCTCTGACCCGTCTCTCTATTTTCCCTCTCTTTCTATATGTATATATATATATAAGGTATTCCGACACAGGGATGCCTGGATGATAATTCTTTCGAGTCAGACGTTTGCTACAGGAACTGTGGATGCAAGAAGATTTATTTTAGACGCTTATATCCTTATAATCTAGATTGAAAGCTATGTAGTAATATTCAGGATGATAGCCCAGTTGTATTCATTTATTCTTTTACCGCCTTTTCAGTGCGGCATTCGATTTGGTTGTATTATGTGATACCGAGTGTTCAGTTATTTTATTTCATTTCAGTTTCATGTATTTAAACTGTGTGAATGTTTTACTTGGTTGGTTTGGTTAAAAATATTAGTTAAATAAAATTTTGACTCCAGCCTAATAAGTTATTAGTAATTAAATTAGTTTTCGAAAGTGATGCTAAGAATAAACCATATGTGATTCTTGTTTTAATCTGGTATAGGATTGATCACCCGGTATTTTATTCGGTGGGGTGTCACAGATGGTATCAAAGTATCAGGTTCTAGTGTCCATAGGAATCTGTGCGGATGTACTACGCTTTCAGCGTTACTTTCTATTTGAGATAGAGCCTGAAAGGAGAGTTGCGCTTGCGTTCAAATAATGAAGTTATTTAATTAAACACAGTTTTTACCACTCAAGTCCTAAACATGCATTTATATGTGATTAAATACGATGATGAAGCATGCAAGAACACATATATGAGGAAAAATCCCCGAAGGGCAAAACCTTCAATTTTCACAATGATTTTTGTAAGAGAACGGCTTACAACGGATTACAATGAAAATACAGTGACACAGAAATACCCTCGGGTGTCGGTTCTGCTATCGGCGGTTGGAACAATCCCTTTCCAGTAGGGCAGCAGTGATGAAGAGAGCGGCTTCCTCACAAAGTACTCCAGATGAGTAAACGATCTTCTTGAAGGTTTAAAGATTCACACACATATATGGGAATGGTTTTGTGAATCAAAAAGGTTTAGAAAACCTTAAAAAGTGAAGTCTTGTTCAGGGCAGTTTTTGCAGATTTCGAGATTGCAAAAAAACTTGAAAAAACGTATAGAAGGAGATCAGATATTTATACAAAAATCGAGGCGGTGGCTCGTTCGAACGAGATGACATGTCGTTCGAACGAGATAGCATGTCGCTCGAACGAAGGACAGAAGTCGTTCGAACGATATCGCGCGACATGTCTATCTCGCGCGAACGACTTGTAAAGTCGCTCGAACGATCTCGTCGATCGAGGTCATTTGCTTCTACACTTAGAAAAATTTTGTTTTTGATAAAAAAATTAACCCAGACTTCAAAAATAATTTCCAAGAATATTTATGCAAATATTTAAAGCTCCATAAAAACATATTACTGATAAAGCGTAGTGGAGTAGTGGGAACGAGATGAGCAGCACGTTGCATGTAGCATGATGCACGTGAAGAAAGTGGATGCAATTAATTCGGATGCAGGCCGTCGAGGATGATCGTGTTGACGTGCCTAATGTAGCGGTATCAGACATATGAACTGTAATCTAGGAGAAAACAAAAAATTCCTAGATTCTACCCCAGACATTTATAGAATTATGTCCTTACAGAGCCATATGATTAGGATTGTTAATTCCTATTGTGAGAATTCGTTCTCCTGCTATTATGTAAGATTATAATAAATATTTTGCGTGCTCGTGTGATGTTCGTGTGTTGATCGATGAAGGGCGACCAGGGAAGGCCATTATGAGGGCAGCAGGAGTCGAGATTATTTGGAGTTGTTAGTTAAAATTGGGGACGAGGATTTCCATTGAGGTGACTACCTTTGTGGCATTGGCATGTGTTGCTACAGCGACAACAGGAGTGCATTAGTTATAGTTATCCATCTACCGCTATAGTAGAGAGTGGTGCTAAATTTAACTTACGTAGTGAAGATAATTGGGAATAAGTTTGAAGGGTCTTGGATAAGGACCATACGCTGAAGCTTAAGTTATGCGAAGGAAGTGCAGCATTATCCAACGAAAGTATAAGGCTCAAAAGCTCTGGCTTAGAGCAGGGTATAGAAATGTCCAGATGTGAAAATTTGAGTAAAAAAAATTTCACTCGTTGGAGCAAAGTTGAAATGGTGGGAACGGTGGTCACCATGTTTGGGGGAGAAGAATGTTTTGCCTATGGAGGAATCTTATGGATGGTTTTAACTGTGAGTTCCTTTAATTTCCAAAAATAAAGAATAATATGAATAAGTGAATTTGGTACCTGAAGAGGTAGGTACAATGAAGAGAGAGAGGAGCTAGATGAATTAAAGAATTAAGTCCAAGGGTAATGACTGGAATTATTTGTGTTCATGAGACCCCTCAGGTGGAAATTCGCCCAGGGATTCATTGAAGAAGGGTTGTTGAGGCCGGTAGTGTATTTACTTTTAGTCAGAGGAGCTAAGGAAACTATGAGGGTGATTGTCAGGATCGAGACTATAGAGTCCAAGATACTGATAACCTTAACGTGGTCAAGGAGGCCAGAGATGGGGAATATGAGGATGTGGGACATAAAACCACACACTTTGATCTTACCCAATATGAGTTAAAGGACAAGAGTAGGATGCCTGGATGGGGCATTGATTAAAGTGGTTTTTGTCCAATTAAGACAAGTGTACTATGTCTGGGAACCGTTTGGAGCAGCCAGGGTGATTAGCGAAGTTGTTATTATGAATTTCACCTCGGGCGAAGGAGGTGTATTTTGTGTGGCAAGATTAAGTCACAATATATTATTATTATTAAGCTCTCGATTCGCATGTGATTTGAGTTTAGTGATAGTATCAATAATATTATTAAGTGTATATATATGTGTTTTTCACAGTAGGAGGGCTCTGTTGTTCTCTTCATTCGCTGGGGGTGTTGGTACTTTGAGCTTATATTTGATTTGCATTACTCGTCTTATGTGTATTATATGGGTATAGTACTATCCTGAGTATATTATGTTCTTGTATTATCGATGCGATAGTAGGTTAGTGATTGTAAGGCTAACGTATATGTGGTTCCAGTGTGGAACTGGTTGTTTTGCGATGTCTCACCTGGATACGGATTGAGCTCGCCTTTATTATATGTTTAGATGGAACTTAGATGAGTAGATGTTTCATTACCATGATTTAGTGCCTAGGAACCTTATAGATATGATTTAAACTATGCAAGGTTTATAGCTAAGCTCGGAGTTTAAGCTCAGTGTTGTTCACACGGAGGACTTAGTGATAGTGCAAGCGCTTGTGGTATGGCTCCTTGACAGAATTAGGAGTTCTGATCATATTTTGTTGGTAGACGGGATGGTAACATCCTGGTTGCATGTTTTAAGTTAACAGACATCCACGACCAACAAAATTAAGTAGTAGTGTATCGGAGGGGGTCCTTGTTTGGATTTCGCTTACGAGACACTCCACGCACGAACCTTAATGACATTGGGAGTGGAGAGATGTTACTGGTAGTAAGGATATCGATTTTGATTATGGATTCTCTAGAGTGGAGAAATCACTATAAAATAATAGTCGTGTGATGATTAAGGGCTTATGGAGACCGAAGTGTTGTGGAAAATCACTGAAGTGTTTCACTCACCGTGAGTATATGGGTGAGGTAAGGTTAAGGAATTTTATTTGAGGCTTATAGCCATGCCGCGAGTTGCAGGCAAGTAATGAGGAAAGATGTTTTGTGTAGGAGGTTTGTAACCTTTGTGCAGAATATAGGTGCCCTGATTAGTTAGACTTTCTATTTCGCCGAGATGGAAAGACATAGCGGTAGATGCGCATTAGTTTGGTTATAAGATAGGATTATGAACGTCCCGGTTGTGTGCCTTAGGCCATTATATCTTAATGACTAACGATGCGAGGTAGTAGTGTAAAGGGTGGGTTTCTTGTTTAGATTTCTCTTTGCGAGACGTCCCACGCATGAAACTGGGCGAATGTTAGAAGTTGAGGAAAGTCTTGGGTGCTAGGGATATAGTTAGTATAGTTCTCGATTTACATGTGTAGGAAACAAATAGATCCTAGAGTGTCGTGATGAAACGCTAGTGAGGCAGGTAGCGCTAAAATAGGGTGATTGTAGTAGATTAACCTAGAGAAGGTTGGTGGGTTGACCTTGAGAAGGATTGAGTTCCCAAATATAAGGAGAATCGAACTTCGAGTCATTCGGGTTAAGGAAACCCAGGTGTTAGCATGAGGCCGAGTAAGTGAGGGCCATTTTTGGAGAATGTGTTATGTGTGTGATGTTGAAATGGTCATGCAGTTATGCATGGGCTACAGGGTATGTGGGAACCTTGGTAAGTTAGTTTTATGTACCGTCCGAGATAGAAGGGGGCGTAGTATATACAGTGGAAGATTTTGCTTTGGAAGTGTTGGATGGAATGATGTATGAGGTACACGATAATCCAATGTTATAGGTGTAATAAGAGTTAGAACCTCGGAGATGAGATGAAAGACTGACGGGAGTAGTCAAACGCTAGTGTAGTTTCCTTTTGGGGAAATTCTAGGCCATGATGTAGACGAACGGACACCCAGAGTAGCAATTTTTTTATCGGATCGATATGTTAGAATAATGATTGCAGGCTCGTTTTCTTTTAAGGCGGATATAGAAGCACTAGGTGCGTCGTGTCGTTGTTAGAGTTAACCTTACGTCGGAGGTAGTGTTTTAGCATGTAGAGGTGTAGTTAAGCTTGTGGTTAAGCTACTACATTAGAGTATAAGCCTTGAGATAGGTGAGTACCGTGAATGAGTATATGGTAGAATGCCATTGGGTTAGTACCTTTCAACTCTTGTGTACTAGGACTTAGTGTGATTAGCGATCCTAGGTTCATACTACCGGTCGTATCTGAATTTCGAGGTCGAAATTCCGTTGTAAGGGGGGGAGAATGTAATACCCCGTGCTTTTATGGATATTTAAATTACATAAGTGGGTGTAATTTGGAAATTAGAGGAATTACTGTAAATAGTAATTTTGGTGTTTATGAGTGTTAGATGATTATCGATGTGTGTTACATTGACTTTTGGGACTAAGTAAATGAGTCGAAATATTTTTATGTCATGTCGGAGTTGGGTAAAGTGACGGCAATTATTTCACGTTGGAGAAAACGCGTGTTGAGAAGTGTTAAGTCCAATTAGCGAATTTTATTTAGGTGAGTCGAATGGAGATTTCGAGTGCATGGTTGGTTTCGGAATGGCCGAGATAGTTATAATTGAGTACCCGGGGGGTAGTGTGTAGGTTCCGGGGATTTTTGGACTAGTAGGGACTCGCAATTGAGTAAACGAGTCATTTTTTGGTCTATAAGGGACAAGCCCTTATTTATCTCTTATAAGTCACGAGAGAGAGTAAGATAAAGAAAGAAAAGAAAGAAAGGAAGAAGGAAAAGAGAAGAGAAAAGGGGATTTCTGGCCAAACTCCGTGGGATTCGACTCGAGGTCGTCGAATTTTATCCCCGAGGGAAGTGTTTACTTGCTTTATTCAATTGAGTGTGTTTATCTCATATTAAAGTTGGTAAACTAGATAATTTTGGGTTGAAACCCTTAAAATAAATTTAGGCACATTTGAGTTTGAGTTTACAAATTGATGTATTGTAAACTCTTAATGATTTCCATGTTAATGGTGTATAAAAATGGGTTAAAATGGGCTGAAATGAGAGTTTAAATGGGTTTAGCATTTAAATCCAAGAGAAATAGTTCAATCCCATAAATTAATTGATATGTCAGTTATAAATCAGTGCTAGGATGATTAACGTGTTGTTGGTTGGGATTAGAGACCACGAAAATGGAGGTTGGGATGATTTTTGGGTTTTCGAGAAGATGATAACCCGTAGCATATTTTGGATTTTCGAAAGGAGAATCAATTCGGACAAGACGAATCGATTAGGTTTTATATAGTAAGAAAGGACATTTTTGAATCGATTCAGTCCAGGCGAATCGATTCGGCCCTGGCAGATTTTGAAATTTTCTTCTTTAAGTTTAGGGGGAAATTAAATTAGAAATTGGAGATTATCATAGGGGATTATAGACGCGATATTAGGACTCCTAGATAATGGAATTTAGGGTGAGTAAACCTTGGGATGAAAGAGAGAACCTTGTATTAGTTAAGTGTACAATTCGAGGGTGGACCTAATGAATGGTTAAGAGACATAACATTCGAGAGAGGTCTTCGGCAAGCGTGTATAGATATATTTATTCGGTTAGAATAAATATGGTCCGATTTCATTTGAGTAAATCCTAGGATGCGAGTAGGTGGAATTTGGAATATGGGCTAAAGATGATTGAGCGTCTATCCGACACTTCTATTGATGACTGTTATTACTGGTGATGCGATACCTATGGAATTAAGATAAGTTGCTCGTATACTTATTTAATTATTACGAATTAGGATATTCAGGATTACATATATATATCCCTAAAGGTGATTAAGTTAAGTGAATCATAAGTGATAGAATACTTATAGGTTTAGTACTTTAAGTGTATGAATACTTATATACTATTACGAATGGGAACATTCGGGATTTTTTCTATCGCTATGAGAGTTTAGCAATTATAGCCAGGATATATTGGGGAATGATATGTATTATTAGACGAATGTGTTACGGTATATATATTATTTGGTTATAAATATATAGTTATGTGAATTATATATTTATGTGCTACATACCCCTATAGTGCTATCATGAGAAGTTGCGCGATGTGGGTGATCCTTCTAGCTTGAGGAGTAGGAGAGTATAGTCCCCAGACCATAGAGTCCGTTTATTTATATTGCGTGATTCTTATTAGGGTTGATCCGTATTGGGTATGATTCGTCTCACTTTCGGGGTTTGGAACTATGGTCACTTCCCATACGTTGTGATTTGTTTTTACCAAGTTGGTGTGAGAGTCCGACCGCTGGTAACTCAGGATGATATGTGAGTAATTCCCTAGAAGATGATAGCATTGTAGAGACTGCATCCTAGAGTTATATCTCGGTGGGATGGTTATTATACTTATGATTGTGATATAGGTATAAATATACTTGTTGTGTATAGTATATTGCTTGTGTATGAAGATGAGATATCATATAACTTAGACTTGTCTAAAGTGTGAAATGAACAAGGGTTTATTCTTCTTCCGGGAGACTTATAACCGGATTTATACAAATGTGAATCGTATATTAAAAAGAGAATTAAATGTACGGGATTTTTATAAGCTCAAGGGAAATTGGTATTTTAAGCTAGTGAAAGTTTCGAAAAAATGAACGGTATATATATATATATATGTGTGAGAAATATACATATATCAAATCAATGAATATGGTAACTAATGCTTAGGTGATAGCTTACGGTATAACGTATATTATATCACGCAGGGTAGGTGCTAGTTATGAGGACTTAGAGGATGGACGAAAGAGATTAGTTAGGAAGGGTAGCTTAATTGGGTTGTCTAAAATGTATGTGATAGGTGTGCACTATTGGAGGAGGGGTGAGGTGTATCTCATGAGAGTGCAATACCAGTTTAAATATAAGAGATTTCATATTTAAATAATATAGCATATGAAGCACTTGCTAAATATTTTCAAAACTCGGGCTCTGACTCGTCTCTCTTTTTCCCCTCTATTGCTATATATTAGGTGTCCAGACACAGGGACGCCTAGATGATGATTCTTTCGAGTCAGACGTTTACTGCAGCAGTTGTGGATGCAAGCAGGTTTATTTTAGACGTTTCTATCCATGTGATCTAGATAGTAAGCGTTGTAGTAATATTCGTGCCGTTAGCCCAGTTGTATTCATTTGTTCTTTTACCGCCTTTTTAGTGCGGCATTCGATTTGGTTGTATTATGTGATACCGAGTGTTCGGTTATTTTATTCCATTTCAGTTTCGTATATATAAATTGTGTGAATGTTTTACTTGGTTTGTTTGGTTAAAAATATTAGTTAAATAAAATTTTGACGCCAGCCTAATAAGTTATTCGTAATTAAATTGGTTTTCGATAGTGATGCTAAGAATGAACCCTATGAGATTCTTGTTTTAGTCTGGTATAGGATTGATCACCCGGTATTTTATTAGGCGGGGTGTCATAAATTTATGCTCCCAATGAGAAATTTCATTTCATAAGGGAACTAGGGTGCTCGACGAGATTAATTATGATAAGGGGTACAGGGAAGCTAAATTAAAATTTAATTCCCACGGATTTAAATGAAAATCATTCAATGATGATTCTAAGATTTTAAAATGATCTCAAATTTTCATCCACTTGTTCTAGTATTAAAAGTAAAAGGTTTTAAATGGAATATATTTCAAGGACTAAAATTGATTTTGGACATTATTCTAATTAGGGAGGACAATGAAATTATTTAATCGGCGATTCCCATCAGTATTTTAAAAAGTGTTATGGTTGATTCCTCATATTAGCATGAATTTCCTCCCCAACCAAGTGAAATAACCATAGTATCATAATATTTTAAAATTCCTAAATGGTTATTCATTGAAACTAAGTGTAATTATGTTCAATCCCGATGATGGGTAACTTCTATGTGAACATATTTAGTTCTAAGGAATAGACCAATAGGAGTTAGTAAACATCGATATTGGTTGATGATGCTCTGTTAGGATCATGTTCTTAAGATGTTTTTCAGATTGGGTGAACTAGGTATCCCTTAGATTAGAAATTGATGGAGAAAGCTAGATCAATTTCATAATCCAGTAGCTACATGAATCCTTTAAGCAAGTCCACCTAAATTATAATATTGCACAATTGGACTAATTAGGTGGTGGACTTAATTAAGGAACTTTTGTTGAAAGGGAGCATCATCAAACGTCAATGCATGTTGTTAGTTATTGATAAGAACTTGGAGGAAAAAGGATAAATCTAACTCTCAAGTGCAATGGTATGTGGTTAAAAAAATTCATTATCCTTGGGGAGCAATGCAAGGTTGAAAGGCAAGTTTTTTCATTACGAGTAGATAGAATATGGGTAGCAACGATATCCGATTTTCTTAGAACTATAAGGAAACGGTTAAGGTAGTGGTATTCTCTCCAAAAAAAATAGAAGAATGATTTTTTTAGAACTATAAGGAAAAGGTTAAGGTAGTGGTATTCCACCAATAAAAAAAGTTAATAAAATAAAAATTCTTTTTTTATTTATGACATCCGAGAGGTGCCCGCGAGGGTCACCGCAGAAGTCCAAGATTGAGAAGTGCCACTGCAAGGGTCAGCGCCACTGCAAGGGTCACTGCAGCAATGACATTCGAGAGGTGCCTCGCAAGGGTCACCGCCGAAGTCCAAGATTGAGAAGTGCCACTGCAAGGGTCAGCGCCACTGTAAGGGTCACTGCAGCAATGACATTCGAGAGGTGCCTCGCAAGGGTCATCGCCGAAGTCCAAGATTGAGAAGTGCCACTGCAAGGGTCAGCGCCACTGCAAGGGTCACTGCAGCAATGACATTCGAGAGGTGCCTCGTAAGGGTTACCGCAGAAGTCCAAAGATTGAGAAGTGCCACTGCAAGGGTCAGCGCCACTGCAAGGGTCACTACAGCAATGATATTCGAGAGGTGCCTCGCAAATGTCACCGCAGAAATCCAAGATTGAGAAGTGCCACTGCAAGGGTCACTGTAGCAATGACATTCGAGAGGTGCCTCGCAAGGGTCACCGCAGAAATCCAAGATTGAGAAGTGCCACTGAAAGGGTCACCGCCACTGCAAGGGTCACTGCAGAAATGTTATCTGAGAAGTGCCACTACAAGGGTTCTGGCAGAAGCTCATATCGAGAAGGAACCCACCCAGGGCGGCCAGGATGAGGGAATATCTACCACGAGCAATTCCTCATCATGAAACGTCATTCGTCAAAAGAATAACAGTACTAACACTTAGACTTCTTGTACAGGTTTCCTAGTTGAGCAAGCAGGGATCAAGCAGGCTAGTTGGGACCTCCTGGGAGTTTTGGCTTGGCGGCTGAGGGACAAGGTATGTTGAGCAAGCTCAACCACTTAGCACTATAGGATTGAGAGAATACTAGTGGGAAGACCCAGAAGTCACTCAAGACTACACACACTTCACACCTGGTCACAAGTGAAGTGAGCAGCCAAAGAGCTGGCTACTCACAAGAAATAAAATCTTTATAAAAAATGACTTTTCCAGAAGAGGGGGTTCTCGAGGTCCCTCTCAAGAAAAATAATAATTTTAAGCTCAAGATTTGCAAAATTTCACTACAAGTTACCGTTTCAAAAGATAACTACTAAATCTGATATTTTGTCCTCATTTGGGGACATATGTGCTTTTTGACTTTGGTCGGCGCCAGGTGGCGCCTGTAGAGGGGACAGGCAGGGCTGCCTGCAGGTGGGGACAAATGGTACACTTCAAACATTGTTCCCCACCAACCCTCTCAGTTTTGGCGCCCAAAAATGCCAGCTCATCCCTAATGCCCTAGTATAAATAGACCTCTGGGCAAGGTCAATAGAGGGACATATAGAAATTGCACTGTTACTCTTCTAAAATATCGCCAAACCTACCTAGTATTCTATCCCTGCTCATTCTCTTAGTGCTGAGTGTCTTGTTCCTTCACTCCCCACTGACAGCCATCACTCTCAGGTGTTTCCCTTGAGAAAATTACTATATTTGCTGTGAAGGTTCATCTTCTTAAAGGGAGTGAGTTGAAGCTTGAGTTCCATTGTTACCAGAAGAAGAAAGTTTCTTGAGAAGCTTCACCAGGAGACCTTGAAGACCTTGCAGGCAGCGTCCATTGGAGTGGGTCACGTCTTACCCTTTCCAATTATTCATAGACCCCAGTCTCACTACCCTCCTACATTTGGCGACTCTGCTGGGGAGGTATCCTCACTTCCATGGACAAATAAGGTTTAATGTTTCTAAGCATCTAGTGTTTGAAGACATTCCATCTGGGAATGGAGCTCAAAGAGACCAGACCACTTAGGGGGATATGGTGGTGACCAGAGCTAAAGTAGCTGCTCCTCAGGGTGGGCAGACCAGTTCAACGGCAGTGGCTCCAGCGACAGGTATCAACTTTATGAGCATGTTTTTAAGTTTTTGAAACAAAACAATGTAGACATGGAAAGTTTAGGTCAAGGCTGTGTAATACCAGCAGCTACCTCCTCTGGTGGGGCAGCCACTTCTATAATGATTCCGGTAGAAGTAGCTCCGTCAAGGAAAGTGGTGCCGGAGCAAGTAGTGGTGCTGTCAAGTTCACCAGCAGCCAAGGGTATAGGTTTGGAGGAATCACCCTACAAAATTGTTACTATAGAGGAGGCTAGGAAGTTTCTCTCCTCTTCTCAGAGGGAGGGTCCTCATTTCCCAGCTAATGATAGTGGCGAGGAACTCATGCTAAATTTTTTTGTGTCGCAAGGAACCCATAGCTGCGGCGCACGAGAAAGGAACCCATAGGCTGTAAGCTCTTGACATAAAAAAAATGGGTAAGGAATTTATAGTTGGCGAGGAACCCGCCAATAGGGTGGGTCGCGAGGGACCCTCGGTCGTCAACACACTCCTCATGGTACCCACGGTCAATGAGAAATGCCTGGCAGTAATAGCCATCGACGAGGAACCCTTGGAATTTTCACTCCTCATAGTACCGCTTCGTAAAGCACGAGGAACCCATGGAAGTAGCATCTATCGGTGAGGGACCCTTGGTAATAGGCCCCATAGTTGAAATTCCATAGGGTGAGAAACCTCTAAGTCCCAAACCATCTACGTACGAAGAAACCTCGCGGACAGCGAGGAACCCATCTAGCGAGGAACCCTCGGGAACGAAATCAACGTGTGAGGAACCCTTGGCAGTGGCGACCTAAAATGAAGAACCCAAAGTCATGAAGAACCAATCTTGATTAAAGGTGATGATGAAGAACTCGTGGCACATGAGGAACCCATAGATAGGACAGCAGCATGCGAGAAACCCTTGGGTGCAAGATCAACCCGCAAGGAACCCCTTTTAATTGGAGCACTGGATAAGAAACCGCCAACACAAAAAAAAAATCATGCGAGGTACTTGCCATGCCCAGCAGCGTGGGAGAGTAACTTTCTTAGCTCGTCATCAACGCGGACCCCTCATATTTGAAAATATGTTGGGTGAGGAACCCATCACGAAAAATGGCTTTGGCGAAGAACCCGCCGCCATATTGGTCCCAGATAGCAAACCAAATCGCGAGGAACCCTTGAAATTACAGCCTATAGGCGAGGAACCCTCACTAGAGGTAAAACCCATGACAACAAGCCACGATACCGCTGACGAGGAACCCTCTATGTTCGAGGAATCCCTCCAACCCGCAACATGCGAGGAACCCTTGATAATAGAATTACCCAAAGTTGGTAGTGGAGAGGAACCCTTGGGTACTGGGTTAACCCGTGAGGAACCCCTGGAAGAATTAATCATCAGCGAGGAACCCTCCCTACCACAGATGGAAGCCAACACCTCACATAACGGCTCCATAGTCATAAAGCAAAATGGCGAGGAACCCTCGCTAGTAGAAAAAACAGATCAATAAATTGAGACATGGTGGAACTCACTGCCGCAAATTGCGAGTAACCCACCACAAGAAATTATGAGTAACCTTCTCTAGCAGTAACAACAGTTGGCAAGGAGCCGTGGGCCAAACTCATCATCAACCGCAAACTCGTATCTATTAAAGGGGCAGGTAAGGCACCCTCGTTTAAAAAAAAAAACTCGCTCAAAAATCCAACAAGCGAGGAACCTTTAGAATGAGATCCAATCAGCGAGGAACTCTCGCTCAAAAATCCAACGTGTGAGGAACCCCTAACAGTGGTGATCTCAAACACAGAACCCGAAGTCATGAGAAAAATCTCAAATGTTGTCGATGAAGAAATCATTGGAAAATAAGGGTGCGACCCAATTTCTGGTGAGGAAGTCCCGATAAGAAGAAAGTAAGCGAGGATCCTTCATTCTAAAGGTTTGTCAACAATGAACCCCAAACATTTGGGAGAAAAATACGTTCCTCTAGAAGAGGTACCCCGATCGAGGAACTCGTAAATAACAAAGCCCAAAATTTTGGCGAAATCAGAACGGCGAAGAGGGACCCTCGCCCGTCATGATCCTCAATGAGGAACCCACTACGCGTGGAACAAAAAATGAGGATCAAAAGCGAGGAACCCTCATATGAGAAACCAACGTGTGAGGGACTCTCAGATATGAAATAAGTTTACGAGGAGCTCACCAACAAGGGGGTCGTGAGGAACCCTCGGCTGGCAGCGCGCCCCCATAGTAACAACAGTTGGCGAGGCGAGGAACCCCCAAAAAAATAAATATATTTTTCATCGGTGAAGAACCCACGGTTTGTCGAGCAAACCCCTGTTTGCAATGGAAGTCACGAGGAACGAACCTCAATTAAGGGTGATGTCGAGGAACCCTTCTTGGGTAGGCAGGAGTAACCCTTGTCCTTATTGCGCGGTGGCGAGGAACCCTTATTGGGTAGGCGTTCTCGCCTAGAGCCCTCAGTGGTAAGGGCCCCTGGTAAGGAATCCCTCATGGTTGAAAAAGTTATTGATGAACCAAAAGTGGTCGAGACACCCAACAAGGAACCCCCTCATTCACAGTGATAAGTGAGGAACCCAGAAGAGAGGAGTCCAGAAGCGAGGAGCAACCTGTGGGTGCGAGGAACCCACAATAAATTCAGTTCCAAGAAGGGGACTTTCAAGCAAGGGACCCCCAGCCATTACAGGCAGTGGCGAGGTACCCGTACAAGTCCTCGCCCCAAACCTCAATCTGTCGTCAACAAACATCCTCACCACTACGATTGAGAAGGTACTATGCTTACTCCTCCAAGTTTCATTTTCTTAAAAAGTTTGAATACCCTGCTCTTGTGCAAAAAAAAAAGTTTTTTTTTTTTGCGTAAAGCAATTTTATGGGTACACTTCTTGTAAGAAATATAAACTCTGACTGCAATGAAGAAAAGGAACACTACCTATTTTTTTATGGCACTTCAAATTTGTGCATGACTCATTTACCTACATTGAGCTATGAGTACCAGTTTTTTATGTGTTCTTTTCTCATAAGAAGGGTAGAACCTCTACTAGATTAGAAGAGGGCCCATGATATAAGGAACTTTCCTCATTATACTTGGAGGCATATACAACCCAAAAGTAAAAGTATAGTGAGTAAAGTCCCTACAGACCCGACAAGACCAGCAGGAGTTTATCCTCCTAGTAATAATAAAAAAAATTCACTACATTTTTTTATTATTCCATACAGATTTATAGCCTAGAGAACAAGTCTTAACATCTGTTCTCAAGAACAATTTACTTGACCAGTTTTCATAAAATAGGGAGAAGCGGGTCTACCCCCCTCTCTAAACTTGTTATTTTTATAAGACAAAAAGGTTCCTAAGAAAAGTTTGGAACAAGCACCCTTGCAGACGAAAGGAAATTTCCAGTATAAAGAAATAATTATTTCTTTACTTAGGATATATGCGAAATTTTATTCAAAGTTTGTGGGAAGGAGAAGGACTAACCCCATCTCCTAGCTACTCCCTAAGAAATGAATGTGCATAACAAAATACCCCATAATCACACAGGGGTGCGCTAAAAAGTACCCCACAGGCACATGGGGTTGCGCTAAAAATTTTAACTACCTCAGCTCATATGCAAGTACCCCGCAGTTAGAGGGGTAGCTTGAAATTTTTTAACTTCCTCAATTATATGCAAGTACCCCGCAGCTAGAGGGGCCACTCCCAAATTTCAACTTGCTCAGTTATATGTAAGTACCCCGCAGTTAAAGGGGCAGCTTCAAAATTTTAAACTTGCTCAGTTATATGCAAGTACCCCGCAGTTAGAGGGGCAGCGTCCAAAGTTTAACTTGCTCAGTTATATGCAAGTACCCCGCAGTTAGAGGGGAAGCTTCAAAATTCTAACTTGCTCATCTCATATGCAAATACCCCACAGTTAGAAGCAGGAAGTTCAATCTTGAGGTTCTCGCATAAAAAAGAGCAACTCAAAGTATTGAGGAAGTGCAATTATACATATAAGGTACAATAGTTTAGTACCTAAGGCTCTAAGGGCATAGGAGCGCTCACAGTCTTGAGCAACTACCAAGTATAAATATAAGGTGCAACAGTTTAGCACCTAAGGCTCCAAGGGCGCCGAAGCACTCACAGTCTTGAGAAACTGCCAAGTATAAATATAAGGTACGGAAGTTTAGTACCTAAGGCTCCAAGGGCACTGGAGCGCTCACAGTCTTGAGCAAGGGCCAAATATAAACATAAGGTGCTCCAGATAAGCACCTTAGGCTCTAAGGGCACCGGAGCGCTCACAATCTTGAGCAAGTGCCAAATATAAGTATAAACGTAAGGTGCTCCAGATGAGAACCTAAGGCTCTTAGGGCACCAGAGCGCTCACAGTCTTGAGCAAGTGCCAAGTATGAATATAAGGTGCGCCAGTTGAGCACCTAAGGCTCCAAGGGCACCGGAGCGCTCGCAGTCTTGAGCAAGTGTCAAGTATAAATATAAGGTGCGACAGTTTAGCACCTAAGGCTCTAAGGGCATCGGAGCCCTCACAGTCTTGAGCAAGTGCTAAGTATAAACATAAGGTCCTCCAGATGAGCACCTAAGGATCCAAGGGCACCGTAGCGCTCACAGTTTTGAGCAACTGCCAAGTATAAATATAAGGTGCGACAGTTTAGCACCTAAGGCTCCAAGGGCACCGGAGCGCTCACAGTTTTGAGTAACTGCCAAGTATAAATATAAGGTACAACTATTTAGTACCTAAGGCTCCAAGGACACCGGAGCGCTCACAGTCTTCAGCAAGTGCTAAATATAAACGTAAGGTGCTCCAGATGAGCACGTAAGGCTCCTAGTGCACCGGAGCGCTCACAGTCTTGAGAAGTTGCCAAGTATAAATATAAGGTGCGCCAGTTGAGAACTTAAGGCTCCAAAGGTACTAGAGCGCTCACAGTCCTGAGCAAGTGCCAAGTATAAATGTAAGGTTCTCCAAATGAGCACCTAAGGCTCCTAGGGCACCGGAGCGCTCACAGTCTTGATCAAGTGCCAAGTATAAATATAATGTGCGCCAGTTGAGCACCTAAGGCTCCAAGGGCACCGTAGCGCTTGCAGTCTTGAGCAAGTGTCAAGTACAAATATAAGTGCGAAAGTTTAGCACCTAAGGCTCCAAGGGCATCGGAGCGCTCACAGTCTTGAGCAAGTGCTAAGTATAAACATAAGGTGCTCCAGATGAGCACCTAAGGCTCCAAGGGCACCGGAGCGCTCACAGTTTTGAGAAAATGCCAAGTATAAATATAAGGTGCGACAATTTCGTGCACAAGTCTCTCGACATTGCAAGACACTTCTGCACGAGGGGGCTAATATCGAAAAGTCCTCAAGCAAGTGAACAAATAATAAAATAGCTTGGAGTGTGGGGATCCACTTAGAGTGGCTCCACTTTCCAAGATTGCAAGTTTGACAGAAAATAGCCTAGGGCGAGGGAATCCACCTTGAGTGACCCCTCTTCCCAAACTTGATGCTAATAAAAAGAACTCAGGGAGAGGGGCTCACCGCGAGCAACCCCTTCGCCCAAGATAGAAGGCCACAGAAGAAGGCCAAGGGCGAGGGGCTCACCGCGAGTAACCCCTTCGCCCAAGATAGAAGGCCATAGAAGAAGGCCAAGGGCGAGGGGCCCATCGCTAGTAACCCCTCCGCCCAAGATAGAAGGCCACAGAAGAAGTCTAAGGGCGAGGGTCTCACCGCGAGTAACCCCTCCTCCTAAGATGAAAAGGCCACAGAAGAAGGCTAAGGGCGAGGGGCCCACCGCGAGTAACCTCTCCGCCCAAGATAGAAGGCAAAAGAAGAAGGCTAAGGGAGAGGGGCTCACCGCGAGTAACCCCTCCGCCTAAGATGAAAATTCCACAGAAAAAGGCCAAGGGCGAGGGACCCACCGTGAGTAACCCCTCCGCCCAAGATAGAAGGCCACAGAAGAAGGCTAAGGGCGAGGGGCTCACCGCGAATAACCCCTCCGCCCAAGATGAAAGGCCACAGAAGAAGGCCAAGGGCGAGGGGCTCATCGCGAGTAACCCCTCCACCCAAGATGAAAGGCCACAGAAGGAGGCCAAGGGTGAAGGGCTCACCGCGAGTAACCCCTCCGTCCAAGATAAAAGGCCACAGAAAAAGGCCAAGGGCGAGGGGTTCATCGCGAGTAACCCCTCCGCCCAAGATGAAGGGCCACAGAAGAAGGTCGAGGACGAGGGAGTCACAGCGAGTAACCCCTCCACCCAAGACAGAAGGCCACAGAGGAAGACCAAGGGTGAGGGGTCCATCGGGGACATGGATCCATAGTTCATGGGAGCTTTGGGGATATTCACATTGGAAGAGGTATTAGATGGGTTAGAATCCATTAATGGGATGTTTGAAAAAAAGCTAAAGCAAAAAGAGGGGAGGTTAGGGTGTTTTAAACTCCCTTTCTCTCACTTCCTCTCACTACAAATCCAGAGGGTCTTATGTTTTTTGAAGAAGATGAAAGAGCCAAGCTTATGTTTTTTTACATCAAAATGCGAAAACGTACAGGAAGGCAAAAAAAAAGGTGATGACCTTTTTTTCCCAAATGATGAGATGACGGTTCCCACACTGACGCGTGGGTTCTCAAAAAATTAAAAACCTCGGATAAAGGGACACCGCACTTAATGATCCTAGGGTCCCTCAAAAAAAAATATATACACACACACACACACATATATATATATATACATACATAATTATTGAAATCAAATTTATGGCATATAAAGTTTTTTTAGTCTACCCAACAAAAAATCTTTGCACGAGGGGATAATGTAGAAGGGTGTCCGCCAATAAAAAAAGTAAATAAAATAAAAATGCTTCTTTTATTAATAACATCCGAGAGGTGCCCGCAAGGGTCATCGCAGAAGTCCAAGATTGAGAAGTGCCACTGCAAGGGTCAGCGCCACTGCAAGGGTCACTGCAGCAATGACATTCGAGAGGTGCCTCGCAAGGATCACCGCCGAAGTCTAAGATTGAGAAGTGCTACTGCAAGGATCAGCGCCACTATAAGGGTCACTGCAGCAATAACATTCGAGGGGTGCCTCGCAAGGGTCACCGTCGAAGTTCACTATTGAGAAGTGCCACTGCAAGGGTCAGCGCCACTACAAGGGTCACTGCAGCAATGACATTCGAGAGGTGCCTCGCAAGGGTCACCGCCGAAGTTCAAGATTGAGAAGTGCCACAGCAAGGTCCAGCGCCACTGCAAGGGTCACTGCAGCAATGACATTCGAGAGGTGCCTCGCAAGGGTCACCGCCGAAGTCCAAGATTAAGAAGTGCCATTGCAAGGGTCAGCGCCACTGCAAGGGTCACTGCAGCAATGATATTCGAGAGGTGCCTCGCAAGGGTTATGGCAGAAGTCTAAAGATTGAGAAGTGCCACTGCAAGGGTCAGCACCACTGCAAGTGTCACTGCAGCAATGATATTCGAGAGGTGCCTCGCAAGTGTCACCGCAGAAATCCAAGATTGAGAAGTGCCACTGCAAGGGTCACTACAGCAATGACATTCTAGAGGTGCCTCGCAAGGGTCACCGCAGAAATCTAAGATTGAGAAGTGCCACTGCAAGGGTCACCGCCACTGCAAGGGTCACTGCAGAAATGTTATCTGAGAAGTGCCACTGCAAGGGTTCCAGTAGAAACTCGTATCGAGAAGGAACCCACCCAAGGCCGCCAGGATGAAGGAGTAGCTACCACGAGCAACTCCTCATCATGAAACGTCATTCTTTAAAAGAACAACAGTACTAACACTTAGACTTCTTGTACAGGTTGCCTAGTTGAGCAAGCAAGGCTCAAGCAGGCTAGTTGGGACATCCTGGGAGTTTTGGCTTAGCGGCTGAGGGACAAGGTATGTTAAGCAAGCTCAACCACTTAGCACTATAGGATTAAAAGAATACTAGTGGGAAGACCCAGAAGTCACTCAAGACTACACACACTTCACACTTGGTCACAAGTGAAGTGAGCAGCCAAAGCGCTGGCTACTCACAAGAAATAAACTCTTTATAAAAAATGACTTTTCCTAGAAAAGGGGGTCCTCGAGGTCCCTCTCAAGAAAAATAATAATTTTAAGCTCAAGATTTGCAAAATTGTGCCACAAGTTACCATTTCAAAAGATAACTACCAAATCTTATATTTTGTCCTCATTAGGGGACATATGTGCTTTTTGACTTTGGTCGGCGCCAGGTGGCACCTGCAGAAGGGACAGGTAGGGCTGCCTGCAGGTGGGGACAAATGGTACACTTCAGACATTGTTCCCCACCAACCCTCTCAGTTTTGGCGCCCAAAAATGCCAGCTCAGCCCTAATGCCCTAGTATAAATAGACCTATGGGCAAGGTCAATAGAGGGATATATAGAAATTGCACTGTTACTTTGCTAAAATATCACCAGACCTACCTAGTATTCTATCCCTGCTCATTCTCTTAGTGTTGAGTGCCTTGTTCCTTCACTCCCTACTGACAGCCATCACTCTCAGGTGTTTTCCTTGAGAAAATTACTATATTTGCTGTGAAGGTTCAACTTCTTGCAGGGAGTGAGTTGAAGCTTGAGTTCCATTGTTACCAGAAGAAGAAGTTTTTTTGAGAAGCTGCACCAGGAGACCTTGAAGACCTTGCAGGTAGCGTCCATTGGAGTGGGTCACGCCTAACCCTTTCTAGTTATTCATAGACCCTAGTCTCACTACCCTCCTACAATTTTAAAATTCCTAAATGGTTATTCATTGAAACTAAGTGTAATTATGTTCAATCCCCATGATGGGTAACTTCTATGTGAACATATTTAGTTCTAAGGAATAGACCAATAGGAGTTAGTAAACATCGATATTGGTTGATGATGCTCTGTTAGGATCATGTTCTTAAGATGTTTTTCAGATTGGGTGAACTAGGTATCCCTTAGATTAGAAATTGATGGAGAAAGCTAGATCAATTTCATAATCCAGTAGCTACATGAATCCTTTAAGCAAGTCCACCTAAATTATAATATTGCACAGTTGGACTAATTAGGTGGTGGACTTAATTAAGGAACTTTTGTTGAAAGGGAGCATCATCAAAAGTCAATGCATGTTGTTAGTTATTGATAAGAACTTGGAGTAAAAAGGATAAATCTAACTCTCAAGTGCAATGGTATGTGGTTAAAAAAATTCATTATCCTTGGGGAGCAATGCAAAGCTGAAAGGCAATTATTTTCATTACGAGTAGATAGAATATTGGTAGCAACGATATCCGATTTTCTTAGAACTATAAGAAAAAGGTTAAGGTAGTGGTATTCTCTCCAAAAAAACAGAAGAATGATTTGTGGCCGCTCTGCACGAGCCTGGTATGTAGATTCAGGAGCAACGGATAAGGTTTTCAACTCGCAGAGGTTCCAAGTAACCGAACAACTGATTAAAAGAGATATTCCTAATAATGGGCAATAAGAATAAATAAGAAATATAAGCGGTAGCCCATCTATTTTTATATTTTTTAGGGAAAAAAAGATAATATTGGAAAATTAATTTATCTACCTAGTTTTAAAAAAATGTTATTTTCAGTTTCTAAGTGGGTTTTGAATAAATACTCGATTATTTTAATAAAAATGATTTTATCAAATTTGACAAATATTTTATCTGTTCTAGTACATTGGAAAATAATTTCTACATTATAATAACTTTCTCACCAATACAACTAAGCACTTAAATGAATAATTCTAATAGACAATCATCAAAGACAAAGGTTTCCTTCTCAATTGAACAAAACAAAATTTTTACACTTAAGCTCAATTCATTTTAATCTAAATGGAATTCAAAGACTAGTGTAAAAATGTACAATTAAGTTCATTAAAAGTAGAGCCACTTCTAATCTATTAATCATATTTATAAGGTAAAATGACCAAAGTGACATTCACGGTCAAAAACAATAGAACCAAATATGTATGAAATTGTTTCATTTTGATTTATGTAGTCCTATGACTATACAGGTAATAGGTGGTTTTCAGTACTTCATCAATTTCATCGATGATTATTCAAGGAATGGATGTGTTTATCTTATACTCTGTACAAGCAATATATGGTTTTTAGTACTTCATCAATTTCATTGATGATTACTCAAGGAATGGATGTGTTTATCATATGCACGACAAGTCATAAGCCTTTGATTAGTTCAAAGTGTAAAAGACTAAGGTGGAGCATAATTTTGTTAAACTATTCTAAACCCTAAGAAATTATCGTCGGAGTGTATACCTCTTGGGAGAGTCTAGGAATCATATATTGGAGGTGGGTATTATATCCCAATTGTTTTCACTAGGTAGTCCACTATAGAATGATGTGGCAGAGAGGGGGAATAAGACTTTAGATATCGTAAGGGACATTAGTTATTCAGGACTGCAATATTTTGTTGGGATTTTTCACTAAGATTCGGATATATATGTTTCAAATTTAGTTCCATTTAAATTGGTATATATAACTCCTATGGAACTGTGGAATTGGCACAATCCCATTCTAGTACTTGTTTGGATTTGGGGGTTACCTGACACTTGTGTTGCACAAAGATCCAAGGAAGTTGGAATTAAGGATAAGTGTGTGTCTCTTTGTTTGTTTTAACAAAAGGTTCTAAATTTGCTATATTTTATATTCATAAAAAAAGAAGGTCATTGGTGGTATGAATGTTTGGTTCTTTCAAAACGATTATACGATGACCCACATGCCTAGGATTAATCTATACTTATAATAGATTATAAGGGAACATCATATTACCGGTGCTATTAGACCACACGTATAGGAATAAATACAAATTGATATTGATAATACATTACCTATTGGCAATGGGAGTATTAACATGTGTCACTTATACTATATCAAACTATATCCACGTTGTAATGGTATAAATATGAGACATCTTGATAGGTTAGTGTATTTTGGTGGTGACATCCCAAGGGAACATGGACTGCGTCCCAGGAACTACAACGTGGAATTATAATACAATTACTTTTAGCTTTGTCTTAAGACTATGGATACCATGATGGATTCGATGAATTCAAATCAATTTTGGGAGCTTGTAGACTTGATGATGAGATAAAACCCACTGGGTGCAATGCAACAACCCGAACCTTTTAAAAGGGTATTTTTAAATTAATTTTGGAAAATTCGAGGAAAATAAATTTTGAGATTTAATTATTTAAATAATTAAATATGTTGAGTTTTATTTTTGAAAAGTGGAATTTCAATTAGAAATTAATTTGTTTTTAAAATTCATTTTTTGAAGAGTTTTAAAGTGTTAACCTTTCTTTCCTCTCTCGCTAGCAGAATCCTTTTTCCTGTTCGATCGATCGGTCGACCCAGGGAGTCGATCGATCGACTATCTTAGATTTCGGCAATCGGCAGGCGGATGGGTTTTTGAAGAGTTTTAGTAAAAACAAATTCTTATCTTTTTGCCTTATAAATAGAGGTCGTGGGGGAGATTTTTGAACTAACATTTTATCAAACAAAAATGCAGTAGCCCTTTTATACTTCCTCTCCCTCTTTATACAAACCCTAGTCCCTATTTTATTTAATGTTCAATCTTAGATTTGGAGGCCTATTTGGGGTTATCTCGTGTTGGGGCTAGAACGTGATTTGATCATATTTAGAGGCTAAATTTATGTGATGATTCATGAGATGATTTTGAGGTACAGGACTTACACAATATGCTCCTAAATTCTCTCGAGAGTATTCCGTTTGTTTTCTATGTCAATTGCACTCATGTTGAATTGTGATATTCATTGGAATCCTAAAAATTATTGGAATCTATTATTTGATTCATTAAGATATATTATATTATTGATTTGAGCATAGTGTCATGAGATTTTAATATGGCACGGAGAATGGGCACCCGCCATTAGTCCAAAAACCGTTATGAAAAACTGTAATAAACGTGATGTGTGATACCGATTTGAATTAATTCGCAATTTTCCAAGTAAACCTTATCTAATTGGAGTCTATTTCTAAACCAAATTAAATCAGCCCCTAACCATGCATTTAAATGTGTTCGAGTGTCAAACCATAAATAAATAAAGCATGTGACACAAAATTAAGGAAAATCCCCGAAGGACAAAACCTTTTATTTCTAGAACTTTGAATAATTCACAAGACCATTGAATTATATACAACTTGATAATTTCCCATAATTGTAACGCACGGTGTCTTCATCAAACCTTCAAAGCAACGGCTATAAATATCGTCGGCTGGAATCTCCCGCAAAAACTCCAGATGGTCAGCAATGAAGAAGAAAACAGCTTCTCTACAAGTGTGAACTCTATAAGTACTCCCTCCACAATAGCATGCAGCTCTTCGGTTGTAGATTTATCCCCACAAAGATTAAACCACAGCAAATTGTGTTCTTCAATAACAAAAACAATTCAATAAAGCATATTGGGATTTTTGTGAATTGTAAAAAAAAGGGATTAAACCCTAAAAGGAAGAAGCCAAAAGAATTATGCTTTCGCAGTTTTTCTGTTCTGTAAACACTGAGACTTCTTAAAGAAAATGATACCATTTAATGAGTATTTATAATAAAAATTAGCCGCCTCGAAATACGAGCTCGTTCAAACGAGATAAGGGTCTCGCGCGAACGAGGATAGAAGTCGTTTGAATGACATCGCGCGACACTGCCATGTCGTTCGAATGACGTACAAATGTCGTTTGAACGACTGTTGCATCAAAAAATTAATATTTTAATGTTCGCTCCAATACTTAGAAAAAATACTCATTCTAAAATTTTGACGAAAAAGTTCGCTCCAACACTTAGAAAATATTTTGTAAAAATATCCCAAAAGCTCTAAGTGGAAAGTTAAGGTATTAAAAACAAAACCTTACCAAAGTAAACTTTGCGGAGTCTTGAATTATTAAGAACTTAATTAATTCGGATCCGTCTTTGATGTAGATTTCTCTTGAATGCTCTTCGACGATGTAGCGGTATATGACCTAATAAATTGATAACGGACCTATAAAAATATGTCCTTACACGTTATATGGCTTTGAGATGCCTAGGGGAGGTGAAGTGAGGTCTGGTGACCCTTTGATGTGTTGTCGAGAAATTAATATTGATATAATGCTCGAGTATTGCATTTGATTCGTATATGTACATTCGTATTGTTGCGATTTATTCATCGTGCTTTTTATTTTTGAGCACCTATTCCTGTCATATTTTGTACTTCCCCGTATTTTCTTATAGCGGTAGTCTAGCATGGATTGGTACTCTATGGACTATTTTGGAGAGTTATTTTAGATCTTGGATTGGAAGATTTATTTTTGATGTATAAATTAGTGGTGTAATTTTATTTTTGGAGAATTTTATATTTGAGAGAAACTTTATTGTAATCATTATTGTGGAAATAGAAGGATTATGGACTTTTTGTATTTTAATTATGGGAATTTAGATGCTCTATACTCATTCTTGATGGCTTTAGTTTAGTTTTATCGTAGTAGCACGGCGCGTGTCTCTTTTCGGGGGGTGGGGTGTTACAGATGGTACTAGAGATTATGTATACGACAACCCTCAAGTCTTGGGTTTTGCTTCTAGCATATGGATTAGATATGTTTTCTTTGGAGATTGAGAATTTTGAGGACGTGTTAGGCATCGTGGTGAGGATGTTTAGAATGGATCGAGGACTTTAGAGTTGTTATTTTTTAGAGACAAAATCAAGTAGCATTTTATTTTCGAATGTTAGGCTACGTCGAATTTCGAGGGCGAAATTTCTTTATTAGTGGGGAAGTATGTACAACTCGGATTTTTTAAAAGGGTATTTTTAAATTAATTTTGGAAAATTCGAGGATAAAAAATTTTGAGATTTAATTATTTTTAATAATTAAATATGTTGAGTTTTATTTTTGAAAAGTGAGATTTCAATCAGAAATTAATTTGGTTTTAAAATGAATTTTTACAAGAGTTTTAAAGTATTAACCTTTCTTTCCTCTCTCGCGGGCAGAATCCTTTTTCCTGTTCTATCGATCGTTCGACCAAGGATTCGATCGGTCGACTATCTCAGATTTTTGGCAAGCGGCAGGTGTATGGATTTTTGAAGAGCTTTAGTTCTAACAAATTCTTATCTTTTCCCCTTATAAATAGAGGTCAAGGGTGAGATTTTTTAACCAACGTTTTATCAAACAAAAATGTAGTAGCCCTTTTATACTTCCTCTCCCTCTTTATACAAACCCTAGTCCCTATTTTATTCAATGTTCAACCTTAGATTTGGAAGCCTATTTGGGGTTATCTCGTGTTGGGGCTAAAACGTGATTAGATTATTTTCGCGAGAGGAACGTGATGGTGCAATCAGATTTAGAGGCTGAATTTATGTGATGATTCATGTGATGATTTTGAGGTAAGGAACTTTCACAATATGCTCCTAAATTCTCTTTTGTTTTCTGCGTCAATTGCACTAATGTTGAATTGTGATATTCATTGGAATTCTAAAAATTGTTGGAATCTATTATTTTATTCATTGAGATATATTATATTATTGATTTGAGCATAGTGTCATGAGATTTCAATATGGCACGGAGAATAGGCACCCGCCAATAGTCCAAAAATCGTTGTATGGCTTTGAGATGCCTAGGGGAGGTGAAGTGAGGCTTGGTGACCCATTGATGTGTTGTTGAGAAATTAATATTGATATAATGCTTGAGTATTGCATTTGATTCGTTTATGTGAATTCGTATTGTTGCGACTTACTCATTGTGCTAATTATTTTTTAGCATCTATTCCTATCAGATTGTGTACTTTCCCGTATTTTCTTTTAGTGGCAGACTAGCATGGATTGGGACGATATAGACTATTTTGGAGAATTATTTTAGAGCTTGGATTGGAAGATTTATTTTTTATGTGTAATTTAGTGGTGTAATTTTATTTTTGGAGAATTTTGTAGTTGAGAGAAACATTATTGTAATCATTATTGTGGAAATATAAGGTATATGGACTTGTTGTATTTTAATTGTGGGAATTTAGATGTTATATACTCATTCTTGATGGTTTTAGTTTAGTATTATCGCAGTGGCACGCCACGTGTCTCTTTTCGGGTGAGCGGGGTGTTATATACAAGTGGATCTACAAGAGTTAAATATGGATAAATGGGCAGGTGAAAACCTTCAAGGAAAGGCTTATTGTAAAAAGTTTTACTAAAAAGGAAAGGAATTGAATACAAAAAAACTTCTTGCCAGTTGTTATAATAAAGTTTATCGAGATATATTTATTGTCGAGACTGTGTTCTTGAATGGTGGTCTTGACAAGTGAATCTATATAGTGAACCCCAAGTGATTCATACTAAGAAGTTAGGAAAGTAAAACATATCAGCTTAAGCGCTCCATTAATAGACTTAAGTTAACATCAAGGTATTGTAACATTCGGTATAATCAAGAATTCAACTTTTAATTTTCATTAAAGATTGAATAATACTTCTTTGTACAAGAAGCATGGTGGAAACATTTTGGTATTTTTGGTACAACTTCTGGATGATGTTATCCTAATTGAGAATGAGGGGGTTATATTATAGAACATAAGAGTGTGGATGTTTAGGTAGCTCGATATAAAACACTTTGGATAAGCAAGTCAAATCCTAAGGATCAAGCTTATGCTTGATCAGAAAAATAGGATGTTGGTCATATCCCAAGCCACTTAATATCGGTGATTTTCCCACAAAGTTTAGCTTGCGGGATTCTAAGAAAGGATGTATTGATTTTAGTCATTCAATCAATATATCTAAGGATCAATGTCCTAAGAAATGTAATTAAATAGAGGGTATGAAGAATATACCCTATGCTTTTATAGCGCACAACCTCGTGTATATGATGTTGTGTATTAGAAAGATTATATGCTTTGTCGTTGTCATTTTTAGTAAATTTGAGTCTAATATAGGTAACGAGCACTGCACTTCATGTAAAAAATCCTATTTTCCACGTATCAGGTGGCCAAGCCTCAACTCAGAAGATAGAGCGCATTAAAACAATTTATATCATTCTTATCATCATGAGAATAATATAAAAAAAATACTTAAGTTTAAACCATCCACAACATATGATGAGATAAAAGAGTATATAATGAAAATAAATAAATAAATAAATAAATGTCTCCACATCCATAATAAATAAATAATATCATCTTAATCCCATAAATAATTTCAAATGAATAAAAATAAATTGGGACCAGTGAGATCCATAAAATCTCTTAATCCAAACTCTGAAAATGAAATGATTTAATGAATTAACAATCAAATCTAGGAATAGAAAAGTGACTGGAAATATGAAATAGGCAAGTCTGAACCGCTCAGCCCTCTTCCTATCTAAGAACACCTGAAACACATTTCATAATATCTTGGGTCAGTATGATGTAGCAATAATCGTGCAACCAATTTACACGATCAATCGAACTCGCCGACACTCACATGAGAAATATACCTCACCCTCATTATAAGTGAAATACTAAATTAGTATCCCACTGAAAGGCATATTTAACTACTAAACTCACAAATTAAATCGTCTCACACACTTACAACTACAACAGTATACAACTAACTACATATGTAAAGAATATATCCAATCCCAATCCCCACTCATGTCACCCAAATAGAAAGATACACACAATCTCATAAAAGAACACAATAATGTGACATAGTGTATTTTAATTAAAATTTTCGTCACGGGACTGTATCATAAATTATTATAAGTCTTATACAATCATATGATGACATCAACCTTCGAGAACCTTTTCGTGCCTCTAGCGGCAAACATGTAGGAGTCCCTAACCTAACGGATTTAAAACAAGCACATACTAAAGAATGGGGGATCACCACATAGTCACACCACCGACTATTTACATACCAAACTGTTTGATGGATCAATTCATCCACGCCTCCAAGTTATAAGAGGGTGACCAACCCAATGCATGATCAATAATATTGACCTCCACACAATTTATTACATTATCGTGGAGTGTAGTACCGATGGTAAATTCATTTAAAACCATCCCCAACCAATAAATTACCCACGAGAAACATACGGTATGTTCATATCCAAACACAATACACGCACACACAAATATATATATAGGGGTGGGCGTGTGTAGCACAATATATACACACATAGGATAGCGTGTCACACTCGCGTGCCCAATCCCCACCCAAATCCCCAAAATCGGATTTTCTAATTAATTAAAGGTTTGTTATTCCCCTAACCCTAATTAAATCCCATATATGGATTCCCCTAATTTCCCAACAGTATAAAAGTATACATGTGTGTATCCTTAATACTATAAAAATACACACACACACACACACACACACACACACACACACACACACACACACACACACACACATATATATATATATATATATATATAACCCATTGTGGTCCAAGGAAAACTAGGGGATCAAACAAAAAAGGAAATATAAATAAATAAATAAAAATTGTGCCTTCCCTAAGCGTACCCCTCTTCTATAGCGGTTTGGTGAAGCCTCTATGACAGGCCTAGAAGGGAGCTATAGCTGGCACAACCCCGATATGGTGGGGATCCCCTTATACGTTCAAATACTTCTAAAATTATATCATTTCAGTACCAAATTCAAAATCTACAATTAACATTTATAAAACCTTCATTATGAGTCCAAAGCAAGCTTCAATCACCCCTACCGAATCCTAATTAAAATGCTCACATCACAGTGTTCAAACCCAACAAGATAATTATACCCCAAAATTCCAACTTTTAATACACATCATTACGATTATTATCAGATTTGACTTTCATCTTTAATTAAGTATCTTTCATACAAAACATATCGACAGCATATGAAAATTGTTCCTGTACATGAGTTATAATCATGAGAATAATATATATAAACACAGATCAAAAAGGTTTTTCAACATAAACTATAAAAAATCATATTTTGATTAATTTATAAATTTAATCCGTTTTAACCCAATATGCAACACGATTAAATCAACAAACTGATTCATAAACATAATTCAATTCCCAAATAGATTTAAACAACAATCAAGATATAAACCAGTTACGAATTACATGATGATAGTTTTTTGCCTTACAATAAAGGTGAGCGATTCATCCTCTTGTGATCTTTTAGTTCCTCTCTAAAGATCTATTTAGGCTATTCCAAAACTCTTAGGCTGCTAGGGTTTTTGTATTATTTGTAAAGTAATTAATTAATGAGGATTAATATCATTTAAATACCCTTAATCCCATAGGTCCTTAAAATGACTAATTTTGGGCCTCCAATTGGACCTAAAACACTACCAATATTGACACTAAACTTAGACCAAAGGTATATATACCCCCTGGGCCCAATCCAAAGCACTAAAAATACATCTTTGGGCCTCCGTATCACTCTAAAGTCCGATCAAAATAGTAATACCTCACAACTTAATGTAAAATACACAACTTAATTATTTTACGAGTAACCACACGTAGTTAATTCTCATATAATTAGTTCCATTTATTAAATAATTTATAACATGTGGTACAAAATCACATAACATGCACAAATATCTATCACGTAAATTATGCATTTATTGTTACCATTTCACACAAGTAATGATTATTCGCAATTATTAATTTATTACACAATTTATAATAAATAAATATCATAAAAATATGGGGTATTACAGTTTCCCCCTAATATAGAATCCCATCCTCAAAATTCGATATGCACCCAACTAAAAGAGTTTAAAATATTTTTCTCCCTCTCCCATATAAACTTTACCTCGTTGTGGTTACCCCACTCTACAGGCACCAACAGAATAACCTTGGAGGAAAGAATCTTATCCCTACGATACAAGATAGATACAGGATTCTCCTTGTAACTCACATCCTTCTAAATCTCTATCTCACCGTGATTAATGTGTTGGTATGCCAAGTCATTCCTAGAGCATAGAGACATGGAATACATCGTGCAACTGTAGGAAGACGATCTGACATGGATATATGATACATGATTGGTCAAATGCGATAAATGATGGTGAATGGCCCCACATATCAAGGAGACAAATTACCTTTGTTCCCGAACATCACCACTCCCTTTTAGGGAGACACTTTTAATTAAGACCTAATTCCCAATAGCAAACTCTAAGTGCCTCATCCACAAAAGTGTATGCAATCCTCATCCTATCATTGAAAATTTCCACCTTATCAATGGTGCCCTAAATGAACTAGGGTCCAAAAAAATTGTTATCCCCCAGCTCCATATAATAAATGGGAGAACGGAAAGGCATCCCATACAATGCCTCAAATGGTTCCATGTAAATCGTCTATTGATGGATGTTTTTGTAAGAAAATCTCCACCAATGGTGAGTACTACTCCCAACTAAAGTAGAGAGTGTAAGCCCTTAGCATATTCACCAACACTTAGTTTACCCGATCGGTGTATTCATCAATCTATGGGTGGTACAAGGTACTCAATAATAAATTAATCCTCATCACTTGTTGAAAACCCCACCAAAAGTGGGACACAAAATTCCTATCCCTATCGAACACAATTTTGAGTGACACTCCATGTAATCTTATAATCATCAATATGAAAAGCATGGTGCACTGATATGAAGTGAAGTCAGTTTAAACTGGAAGAAAGTGAGATACCTTAGTCATGAAATCCATGATCACCAGATGGAATCATGTCCCCATTGTGACGTATACAACAAAATTATGAAATCCATGTAAATTATCTCCCTTTTCCATATCGGAATCTCAAGAGGTTGTAGCACACTCGTTGGTGTCTAGTGATACACCTTCACCATCAAGCAAGGAGTAAACTTGGACACAAATAATGCGATGTCCTTCTTCATGACTTACCATCAATATTGGAGCCTCACGTTGGAATACCCCTTGTAATTTAACATTTAGGTTGATCAAGTATAAATACAAAATTTTACATAATATTTCAAATAAATCAAATACCATTCTCAGCATTAAAAGATCAAATGAAACAATAGCACAAGTAATATGGAAACGATATGAAGATCCACAATGTAAACCCGTAATAAAATACCCAAAGTCATTATAGAGATACAATAATATCTCAATAAAATCCCAAAGAACTCTAAATAATACAAACCAATTAATTCTCAACATATAAACTAGAGTATCTCTAGAATTATCTAAGACTGAAAAGTAAAACAATTAAGACCCACAATGTCTCTAAAACTGATATCCTGGATGAGAGAGATGAATAACAATGCCCTCTAGAACAAGGAAGATATATGAAAGGTCCAGCCCTAGCAGTTGGGTTCCATGTAAAGAGATGGGTCAAAATCCTATCAAGTAACTTAGCTACGCAACTCAAAGAAGTTATATGCATAAATGAAAAAGTCACATTTTAATAATTTAATAAGCTACCCAACCTATAAACGTAGTCTCACAATGTATTAGAATTATCCAATTCATTTAGTCAATTACTTATTCTAAACATCTAAGAAAACATAATCGACATGCACCCCTTACTCTTGGACATCTCATAAACATGTGGTACGCCAAATTTAATTTGTCAATGCATTAGAATTATCTCAATACATTGCGGTATGCCAAATTTAAACAATCATGAGTCGTAAAAACTATCCTTCTCTAAAATCTCACCGTAGTGAAATCCAAATAAAGAACCCCCGTAATACACTACCATTTAGATAGGCTAGTTGTTAAGACAATTTAATTCAGTTTTATTATGAGAGTGTAAGACAAGGATTTAAATATCTATGTGTGAAATCTTCCATTAATCAAACACTATTATTCAATAACCAAACCAACCTCCAATAAATTTCATATACTCCTTATATCGTCTACATAACAAAAGAAATATCAACAATAACATGATCTCAAGAATGGGCTCATATTGTGTTCTTGCACAAAAGGAAACAAGTATTTATTTTACAAGTGTGTGTTACATTATAAGGGGTCAATTAATGTATATAAAGTGTCCCAAGTCATTTACAATATATTTACATTAGTTACTATAACATGAATAAGGTCCTCATAACAAATCTCATCAATTTGGAACATATGTATCAAAAGTGATACTCTACTAAGCAAATGAAATTTTAGAATATATTTATTCTAAATTAAGTATGTAATGTCTATTCTTGTATCTCAAATTGTCAATTTCTACAAATGGGGTGCAAACCCACAAATTTCATTTTCATGCGTTGGGGACAATAATTGATTTCCACAAGCAAATAGGCTCAACATGTATTTTGATGTATATGAAACTATTTAAGTCCACCTAATACAACATGATTTATGATTACGAAATTTTCTAATAGTTACTAATAAATTTTAACACTAAAATTTATTTTGGGTGAATTTAACAAATACGCATATAAAAGGAGCAGAGTAGAAAGTTACTTGCCTCGTAAGCGCATCCCAAAAATAACTTGCCTTCCTCATTGGTGAAGAATGCCCAAAAACCAATCCTTTAAATAGTCTCGAAATCATCTTTTATGTAAAATAAAGGTTGGGTTTTGATTTGTAAATTGGGTAAACTTTGGGTAAATGTTGGTTAAATAAAGAAAAAATGGATTTTCAAATATATGGGGAGAAGTTTTCCAAAAATGGAAGGAGTGAAAAAAAATTCCAAACAATTTAATTAAGGGAATGTGCTCCTTAGTTTCCTCAAAGAGTAATTATTGCACAACGATTTGGGAAAATTGATGACACACATAAAACGCAACACTCAGTCGACAACTTCTCAAATTTTGTCCTTGATTATACCATCCGAACTCTCAAAAATGGATACCGCAACTGCCTACCTCTTATTTAATGGTGTCGTCTGCCTACCTATTATATATTGGTACCGTGCTATTTTCACTACCAGATACAATAAACCCAAGTCGCCATATCCCTTTTAATTCCCCCTTACCGCTACTATAAAAAGGGGACTGCTCTCTTTTCTTTTGTTCCTTAAATTTTTGTGCTTCAGCATACTTAATATGTTAGTTGTTGGCCCCATGTGCGGCTTTCCAGCATGCACCTTCTTACTGTCACCTTATCTAAATTTAGGAGACCTATTGCCAAGATTTTTCGCCCTTTTTTCCCTTACATACCTAAATCTCTAATGTACCCACACTAATAAAGACAACCCCTTTTTTTTGCTTTTATAACACAGTTGCCCCAGTTAATCATTTCCTTTATGCACACAAATTTTTGTAATAAATCCTACAATATATATATTTATATATATATATGTGTGTGTGTGTGTGTGTGTAGGGGTGTTCGCAGTCCGATCCAGTTTTAGGGTGTTTTGGGGACCAGACTGCATTAATCAGTCCTAGAAAATTATGGATCGAGACCAGATTGGTCAGAATAATCGGTTTCGGTCCTATTCGGTTTTCAACCAGTCCGTATTCAATCTCGGTCCTATTCAATCCATTCCCGTACAAAGCAATAATATAATTAAAAAAAATATACCTGTGATTTTGAGTGTGGTTCCTCATCAAACCCACTAGGCGCCTTCGTAAAAAAAAAGATACCTGTGAGATCAAGATTCAATTAGTAATTTAAAGTGCTTAAAAAATATACTACAATGCCAAAACATAATCCCAAAATCCCCAATTTACAGTCAATGTTAAACATAAACACAACTTCCTCTTTCTTGGCACTATAAACATAAACACAAACCACCCTCAAATCCAAAACATCACGTGCATACAAGGTTTTACAGTTAACAAATCTTACAGTCTTACAATTAAGATATCCAACAAAAAAATTACAAAGCAATTGAAACAAATATGGACTTACAAACAAGGGTCTTACAGACTTAAAAATGGAAACAAAATCTTACAAAAAAAATCTTACAGTTAACATATCCAACAATAAAATCTTACAAAAAAAATTGAAACAAAAATGGTCTTACAGAATAACGCTCTAATAGACTTAAAAAATTGAAACAAAAATATACAAACAAAATCTTACAGTTAACATATCCAACAAAAAAATCTTATAAAAAAATTGAAACAAAAATGGACTTACAAACAAGGGTCTTACAGGCCTAAAAAAATTAAAACAAAAAGGGACAAACCAAATCTTATTGTTAACATATCCAACAAATAAATCTTACAAAAAAATTGAAACAAAAATGGACTTACAAATAAGGGTATGCGCCTACGTGCCTACCGGACTTACAAACATCCGAACGAGATGAGGGAGATACGCCGGACGAGATGAGGGAGATGAGGGAGAGACAGTCGAACGATATGAGGGACTTACAAACAGCCGAAGGAGGAGATGAGAGAGAGTCATGCGCCTGCGTGCCCTGCGTCGTTGCTTAGAGAGAGAGAGAGGAGAAATAAGAATTAAGGGGTTAGGGTTATGTTGTGGTTGGGTGAATTTTGTTATGTCTTATGACTTTGGGTGTGTAATTTTAATTTGTAGCATGCATTTAATTTGCAGCGTGGCTTGTGGCTGAGTTATTAATAAGGTTAAAAAACTATATACATACATACATACATACATATATATATATATATTGAAACAACCCTCGATTTTGGAGACTGAGAAATTAAATTTTTGGGAAAATAAAATTTAATTAAATTGGAGAATTTCAAAATTTGGGAATTGAGGTCCAAAAATAGAGAACATTTCCAAGTATTCCGGATGATGATTGCGAGGGTACCATCGATCCCGGAAGGGTCGAGATAGTCAAAATAACTGTCATTGGGTTTTATTTCGGCTCCGAAATATTTTTAAGTCAGTTTAACTCGAATTGGAGTAAACGAGTCATTTAAAGTGTGTATTAACATTTAACACTGGGTTTATTGTTTTAGGGACTTAAGAGGCTTACGGGACAAGACTTTTCATTTAGAGAAAGAGAGATATAGAAATAAAAGAGAAAGGAAGAAGGAAAGAAGAAGAAAGAAGAGAGAGAGGAAGAAAAGCTTGCAGATTCCGGTCCAAATGCGACAACGAGGACGATCCAGCCTCTAAAAATCTGAGGCAAGTGTTTAATTTTGCTAAATAAGTCATTTGTGTATTTGATTTCATAATTTGTGGGTTAAACAAATGGATTTTGGGTATAAATATCAAAAACCTAGATTTTTGGGTTTAAATCTTGAAATCAATGTGTATACATGGGTTTAATGGCACATAAATTGTTGGGATGAGATGTAGGATGAGTTTACATGTTAAGAATATTAATGGGTTAAAGATTTGGGAGTTTGGTGATGATATTTGGGTGTCTGAGGATTTAGGGTTTGCTGAAAATGGGAAAATCGGCCAAGATAACTCGTATGGCCGATCGACCGCGCCCAGGGGACCGGTCGACCGCGCCTTAAGGGAAAAGCCTACTGCATTTCTTCGTAGGCAAAATTTTGCACCCGCGGTCGATCGGTCCCCTGTTTTTAGCCCAAATTTGGATTTCTTTCTCCCCCTTTTCTTTTGGAGTTTTATTCTTAGGGGCTTTCTTATTGGGCTTATTTAGGAGGGTTATGATATTAGATTAAAGGAATAGGGCCCTAGGTCGAATAGGGGGCTTGCGGGACTATGTTAGAATTGATTAGGAGGATGGGATGCCTCTTTTAATAATGAAAGAAATATGGGACTGAATTGATTGGCAGATTATCCCATTATGATGGAGGTGGGAAATCATGGTTTGGTTGTAAATGGTAAAGATAGTCCCTTCTTGCTTAAATAGGTATGAAAAATGGATATTTCGAGGCATAGTGAGGGATCTCAGTGAGGACGGGAGTTCTAGCTTGAGATCATAAGTAATCATAGATATGTTGGGAGGTTAAGGACTCTTAGAGAGAGTGGCGAGAGTACGATATGAAATTTTAAGCCGAAAGTAGTGCCAAATCCTTATATTGAATAGGATTCTATTGAGATTAAGGTTTGGGGACCAAAGAGAGAGAGGGGTCACGTAGCCTTAGAAATGTTTAAATTGAGGAATAATTGGTAACCCAATAGGAGTAAGGGTTCATAAGATCAATCAAACCATAGGTGAAATGGGGAACGATTTGGATCGTACTATCGACTAGAATAAGCGTTAGCACAAATTCTAGTTAGGATAGTTATAGATAATTATGTATTTTTAAATTTAGAGATTAAATGTGTAGTGATGATTTCCTACACTAAACTTAGGGTGATAACCCTAATGGTTGATATAGATACATGTAATTCTTGGGAGACTATTCATCATAAGAAAAATGGTTGAATATGCTTCAAGTGAGGGATTGTATTCAATATCGAGGTAATTAAATGAGTTTGTGGTGACGGATTGTATATTGAGGATCATGTATACCTATAGCCGAGGTTACATCTGTACTATACATATGAACGAGATATAGTTGTATATATAGATATATGGATATGTGTATATTTATATCTATATAGTTATGACTGTATGGATATATTTATGTTGTGGATATACATGGTATGAATATTTAAACCTTATGTGATGGTTTAATATTGGATCATATGTTGGGATCATATGGATGTGTATATATTGTGCATGTGAACGATATATATACGTATGTGGTTAAGCATACCCCGCTCATGCTATCATTGGGAAGTTTTCGCGCAGAGGGTGAGCATCCTGGCTTATGGAGCAGGGTGTGGATATTCCCCAGGTCATAGTCGTCCCGTGTGTTATTATGTGATTTATATTTTTGGGATGAGACGTGGTGGGTATGTTTCGTCTCATTGCCGGTTTGGAGCTATGACCGCTTCCCGGGACGTCGTGTGTGTGAGTTTATCATGAGGTGGGTGTCGTTGATCCCCACCAGGTGGTCCCCAGTATTGATACGTGAGCCGAGCACCGGGAAGATGATAGCATGGTGCAGTTTTATCGGCGCTATATATAGCCGGGTATTGTATATGCATGGCCATTGTACATCAGATATGATATGTACACGTGATCATGGTTATGGATGATGGCATATATATCTGGTTAGAATGAATGCCTATATATATATTTATATATCCTATAAATGAAAGGATATAGAATCTTTGGGGAGTACATCTTAGATGATTATGATGTACTAGATTGATGGGGGTTGATGTATCGCATTTAAGGAATATTTCGGTTACATCATCCCGAGGTATTATTGGAGATTTTAAGTTGTTTTCATTGTAGTTTAAAATTTAGTAGTAGTAGTAGTAATATAATATGGAATGTATGGCATTATGGATCTCTAGGATAGACATTGTCAAGGAGTAGTGTAACGGGGTGGTTCCTTGTTTGGATTTCGCTTTGCGAGACACCCCACGCACGAAACGTAGTGCAGTGTTGAGATTGGAGAGAAGTTTTGTCAATAATAAATTGGTATGCATGATATATATTAAATATATATCCTATGTTTTAACCCAATTATATACGGGTAACGTATTAAGAATTATAATTAATTAAATTATAAACCGGAATCCATAAAGCCTATTATGGCATATAGGTGGTAAAAATAATTAAGTGTGTTTAAGAAGAGTGGGTTCTGGGGTTAAGATAGGAAGGCAATTCTCGTGGGTATAGGTTGAGCCAATGTTAAGTTAGGTTGTCCTTATTAACGGGGGTAATTTATCTAAAATCTCAGGACGCGAATGGGTGCGCGCCGTTAGATGAGAGGTGAGTTGGGGTTTCACGAGAGTGAGATTCCACTTTAATTATGAAATAAGTGCACCGATATTTATTATGCACGGTTAACACACTTGCTAAATATTTTTCACACTCGGGCTCTGACCCATTTACTTTTCTCTCCTGCCTGTATATATATATTACTACAGGTGTCCTACCGCATGGATGCCGGATTGACCTTCTATCCAGATCTGGGGAGCCGGGACAGGTGCGGACTGTTGTGGGACGTAGGATGTAGACGCTTCCTGCTTCTTTGAAAATCTAGGTAGGATTCATGCTGTGTATCGGGTTTATACCCAGGGGATATTTATATACATGTTTTTACTTATTCCATTTCAGTTATTGTATTGGCTGTGACCCGACAGCTTATTCGGGTTTACTTCCTTGTGGTGTATTCAGTTATAGTTATTTGTTTCATTTTTTTTTCTTTTGCATTTCATTTCTCATAGTTCTTTCATGCACCTTTCTTTCCTTATTAGTAGTGTTAGTTTGTTTTCTGTTGCATATTTTATTTAATTTTAGCATCTCGCTTATATGATATTGGGTAGTTAGTCCTATATTATAGTACCGACAGTTGATATTGAGACTGGACCATCTGAAACTCTTGATTTAATGTAGTATAGGGTTGGCCACCCGTTATTATTTTAAGCGGATTGTTACATATATATATATATATATATATATATATATATATATATATTTAATAAAAGAGGTTCGGTCCGGGACAAACACGATTTTTACGATCCCAGACCAAAACCAAATCGAATTATGCGGTCCTATATATTTTTAGACCGAATTAAAATCGAATTAAAAAAATTGTAAAAGTACTTTCGGTCAGATTCGGGTTTTTCGGTCCACTCGGTCTATTCGAGTTCGTGCATGTAACACCTCGTAATTTCTGGGTTATTATTTTAATTAATTAATTCTGTAATTTTGATTCATAGATTAATGAGAATTAATTAATGGGAATATTAAAGTGAATATATTTAAATAAGTTAACGAATAAGAGTTAATTTTAGAAATTTATTCTGGATGGCGATTTTAAGTGCACGGTTGACTCCGGTAGGGTTTAAATAGTCTGAACGGAGTGGTTATGTGCATATATTGGGTATTGGGGCCTAATTAAACATGTGTGAGCTCCATATAGAGAGTATGGACCCATTTATTAAGGTCCATTGGCCCAAAAACGTGAATAGGATTTTTAATCCATATGTGTAAGGGTTAGGCATCATTAAATCACATTAGAAGACTAAAGAGAAAAAAGAAAAAGGGAGAGCCAAAGAGAAAAGGAATTTGGGGATCTTGCAGAGTCAATTGCAACTCAACATCTCCATTCAAAGCCCTAGATCTTCATTGTTGAGGCAAGTGGTTTAAATTTTGAGTATTAAATTGCATCTATCTTTTCATATTAAAAGAGGTGGAATCCAATTGAATTCTAGGGTTTGTTCTTGAATAAATTGGGATTTTCTGTTAATGAGGGTTATAAATCTGTAGAGGATTTGATAATTTATGCAATTGATGATTAAATTGGTGAGATTGTTAGGGCTAGAATTGTTATTATGAAAGAAGGAACTTAGGTTGAATTTGGGGACGTGTTACTGCAGAAACGTGTTCAGAACAGAGGTTTAAAATTCTTTAATGGCGGACGGAATTTTAGTAGAAGAAAGAGAGAGAGGAAATACCAGTGTCTTTCGAACGACATGGTATTTCGTTTGAACCAGATCCACTGTCGTTCGAACGACAGGGCTCTTCGTTCGAACCATCTCTGATGTTTGCCAGGTTTCTGTAATTCCCCTGAATCAGACCTACTGTGTTAGAAATTTGCAGTTCCTGCCCTAACTGAATTGTGAAATTGAGTATTAAGTTAGGGTTAATTTGGGAATACTTAACCTTGAAATGTATTTGACTAAATTTTATGGAATTGGAGATGTAAATTCATGATTCAACATATGATAATATCGTTGTTTAAGTGATTAAACTTGATTGTATGAAATTCAAGGGTGGATTAGAACAATTGAATTTTCGACCGAGAGATAGAAAGTCCGGGTATACTTGAAAGGGGTTACACCAAGATAATGGGAATTAATTAATGTGTAATTAATTAAATTGAAGTCGGACTGTAGACTTAAATGTTTTAGTCTTGGGTATAGGCATAAAACTCCAATAACCTGGATTTCTATATATATGTCGTTGTGTAGTATGTATGTATATATATATATATATATATATAAGTGTGTGTGTGTGTGTGTGTGTGTGTGTGTGTGTGTGTGAATAATATATATATAGTAAAGCCATACCAATATTAATGTTATCATAGGAGGTTGCGCGATGTAGGTGAGTCCCTTGGCTAGCGAATGCAGGGTGAGTATAGTTCCAATGCCATAGCGTCCATATTAGAGGTGGGACTGTTACGGTATGGAGCGGACACTTCGTAGGGAACTATGGTCGCCTCCTGGGCGTCGGTGATAGCATTTATATTCGACGTGTGTGTGAATGTTGAGATATGATACGTATATATAGTGCAAAATTATATACGGGGATTTATATATATATATATATATATATATATATATATATATATATATATATATATATACATGGTGTGAAATGTATAGATAATATAACTTGTGGGAATATTATATGAATTAAAGTGAAAATTGATGCTCCATGAAAGTTAATGTGAATAATAACTCATCAAGAAATGTGCAATACTCACTTGGGGGTAATAGTGGGGTAATTAGTGTAGTATTTGGGAAAAGGCTAGTTACGAGGGAAGCGTCTAGCTGTATTAGGTATAATTCGTTAAGTGTGCACATTAGTTGAGGAATGAGGTAAACTCAAGGGAGTGAGAGACAATAATTTAAATATGGAGAGCATTTGCATATTTTAATTCTTGCATTTAAATTCACTTGCTAAATATTTTTAAATATTTTGGGTTCTAACCCTTGCTATAAAATATTTTCAAAAACCTTTTCGGTGTCCTCCCACAAGGGCGTCAGGCCTGATTCCTTCCTACAAGGTACGTGGTTGCAGCTAGATGAATTGCTGCGAGTTCTTGATGTAGATGCTTATATCATTCTATCTTTAGATAGGAATCTTTTCAGCTGTACTTTTGGGCTTGTACCTCTATATTCAGACTTGTCATGTATCGATATACTTTTATATTCGCACTTTGTGGATGGCTTGTTGTCGACGTTGTTCGACAGACTCTTATACTTACTTTGTGGCATGTTTTAGTTTCGTTCTTATATTGGATTGTTTGTTGTTCTAGTATATTGTTGGGTTGGATTAATAAAGATAAAATTTGACATCAGCTTAATGAAAGACTAGGTGGTTAGTAATTAATGAATTAACGACAGTGATGCTAAGAATGAACCAAATGGGATTCCTGTTTAATTTGATATAGGACTGATCACACGGTATTTTGTTAGGCGGGTTGTCACAGTGCACACCCATATATATACGCATAAACTCCTTGTAACCCTACCCATTTTGAGCTCCTAAGCCCACTTATAATTAACTGCTTCTTCATTTAATAAATAACCCTTCAAATGAACAATCCCATTAATTAAATAAACAAGACGAAAAACCAACTAAACTAAATAAACCCATTAAACTAATTAACAACAAAAATAATCTTACGATTTCTATCTTATTTCTATTAACTTAGTTAAACCATATATCATTAAAAATTATATTTTGAATTCTATTAATTTTTATAAACTCATCGCAAGAGTTTAATTTAACATAGAGATATGTAAATAAATTTAATTTCTCCAAATTAATTTATTTGTGCCCTTTTTATTAATTAATTAATTAAATTCTCCAAAAATAAGGGGGTATTACATTCCTCCCCTCTAACAAAAAGAAATACGTCCTACGAATTCAAAGAAAATAACACATACCAATCTGAAAATAAGCGAAGATACTCTTGTCACATCATATCCTCTTGTTTCCAAGTACACTCATACTTACTATGGTGACTCCACTAAACACGGACTAACAAAAACTCCTCAATACTAAAAGTTTAGACTCTACTTTTAAGAAACAGGTTGGTTCCTCAATGTATGAGACATTGACATCTAACGAGCTATCATCTAAGTCTTTATGTTGATATGAAGTATCAGTACATGGAACACATTGTATACCATAGCTAGATGGTCTGGAACTGTTAAATGATAAGCGAGAGTCCCTAGACGGCCCAACGTACCTTGGGGCTACCTTGCCTTTCTTCCTGAAAATGCATCACCCACTTCAAAGTACTTTATCACCCACTTGAAACTCTACGTCCTACTTATCCGAATCCACATAAGTCTTTTGCCTACTTTGAGTTGTCATAATTCTCTCGTGAATCATCTTAATCTTTTTCGAAGCCTCCCGAATGAACTTGGGCCCCAACAATCTACTTTCTTAGGGATCCAACCAACATACCGATCTACATGGCCACCAATAATATTCCTCATATGGTGTCATACTAATCAATTTCTAATAACTGTTATTATAGATTAAATCAACCAAAGATAAGTGCATCTCTCGACCACCCTTCAAAATAAATATGAATGCCCAAAGCATATTGTCATAAATCTGGTTCACCCATTATAATTGTCCATCTGTCTGAGGATGGTACGATGTACCCAATTGTATCTTCATCCCCCTATGCTCCTGTAAACTCCCCCAAAAGTGAGATACTAAAGTTGGGTATCCATCTCAAACGATCAATAATGGTATCATGTGCAGTCGATAATTCCCCGCCACATACAAATGTGTATATTGCTCTGCTATAAATCCATACGAATGGGAAAAGGATGTGAAAATTTCCATAAAAGGTCCACTATAACCTAAATAAAAATCATGTTATCTTGGGGTCAAAGGAAACCTGACGATGAAGTCCATTGAATGTTATCCCACTTCCACTAGGGAATGCGTAAGGGTAAAATCTTCCCTGATGATCACTGATGATAAGTGCTACATTGGGACATAAATGTAGCAATGTCCCATTTCATCCCAAACCACCAATGTTGTCTCCTCATATCCTTGTACATCTTACCTCCACCAGGATGCACCAAAAATGGCGATCCATGCACCTCACACATAATGACCCAACGCACTCTTCTCCTGGTGCCACAACCAACCTCCCCTTGTACCACAATCCACCATATGAGCCAACGGTGTAAAGAGTATAATGATGGCCAAAATCCCATCCACTCTCAACTTTCAAAACACATCATTTGTTTGTGCTCTGACCGCCCATACAATAATGTCGGGAGTTACAGTGAGCATCCTCATAACTACATCCTCTAACTCACTAATCACCTTAACAAAACCCACATCTAACAACTAAAGAGAAAATAGACGGCCACTAGGTCATTGACTCCAAGCCTCTGCCACCACATTGTGTAACACCCCGTGTTTTTATTAATTAATTATTTAATTAATTCAAAAATTAAAGAAAAATAAAATTTTGAATTCAATTATTTTTAATAATTCATTATGTTAGTTTTTATATTCGAAATTCGGAAAGATAGATTACAAGACTCCTAATATGAGTATATATAAGTCTTAGGCCTTTTAGAAGAGTCCTCAAAACATAAAACTCTCTAGGAGTCCTCAAATCATTAAACTTTCTAGAAAAAAATATATAAAAATTTCGACCGTCCGATCGAGCTGAAATTTTTTGTGCAGCTTCCTCTCATCTTCAGGTACTAAACCCCTAAATTTCAGCCAATTCCAAGATCCGATCGTCCGGAATGTTTTTTTAGTGTATGTATATGATTAGAACTCTTTTCTTAATCAAACTCTTAATCTTTATATATATTAACAAATTCGTGGCTTGGCTTTTCAAATCACTTTTTCATCAACTTTTCAACCAGAAGACCTCTCCAAAATGAATCCCTTTCATTTAAAAACTTTATCCCCAAACTTAACTAAGTGTTTGACTAAATATTTGAAGGCTTAATTGGTGTTTTCTCAAGATTGTTCAAGAACGACTCTTTGCTAATTTTTCGAGAGGAATCTAATTGTCAACTCAGATCTTCTTCATTTAAATCACAGGCATGAATTATCTATTCCTTTCCTTTATTATTATGCATTTTAAGTGTTTGCATGAACCCTTAATCATGTTTTTTTTATTAAAATCAGTTAGTAACTTAATTAGAGAAAGTGAACACAAAATTTTGGGACTGTTTTTGTGGGAAAATTTTAATATGATTTAATCTTTGAAACCCTTGGGTGGGTAGGATAGATTTTTGGGTTTTTATCGTTTTGGGTGTAGGTTCTCATGTAGAATTTTTATGGTATTATTTATATAGTTATTGGGACGTGCTCACACTTGTAAAAATTAGATGACTTATAAAAGAGAACGATTATGACGTATTGAATATTGTCGCATGTTAAATAAGTTAACATTATTGAACGTAAATATTTATGTTGAAAACGACGACGGTGTCATTCATTGAATTAGACTAACTTGTCACCCTTATGCTTAAATTATTATGTTATGCATATTGAATTGTGTTGTGTGTGATTTATTTTATTCACGTTTGCCATCACGGGGAAGAGGGGCTTTTGGGATAGAATATTGCTCAACTCTCTTTTAGGATTACATTATATCGACATTTCGCTAGCCTAGGCATGAGACTAGGATGGGTTTTCTCTTGGTTATTCATCCTATATGTAGGATAGGACATATGTATACTTGAGGACCCTTAGGTATGGGAATAAGGGGTATTTTGAGGATCTCACACCAATTAAAAGGGTGGGGTGATCTGATGATTATGAAATTGAGAATTGAGAATTAATACCTAAGATAATAAGACGGGTATTAAAATACAGGCGACATAAATAGCGAGGCCAACAGTTTAAACGGGTCAGTCAGCATTTTAAGTCGTGTCATGTATGGAACCTTGTCAAATTAAAGGATCAGCGGTTGTTTTGACAAGGGGAAGTGTTAAACTTTGGTGGAAATTACCACCTGGGGCAGGAGGACCTCCATAATAAAAAAGTGAAAAGAATGATAATTTGGGTTAATTTAATCAAATTAACAATTTGGGGACTGTGGTATATTTAAAATGATATTGGTGTGATCTTCATAAAGAATCTTTGGGAGTGGTTAGTAATTTATCTCTTTATTGCGTTTAATTATCTCGTATTAATTAAAATACTCTATTGTGATATTTATTGCTTATAATGACACTGTCTGGGTTCAGGGACCCTATTTGATAGGATTAGTGTGTATTCATACTCGGGGGACTCTGACCTCGTGCGTTGACTAAATTTTTTAGGATAAGTCTCGAGAGGCTGCATAGGATTATTTAGAGATTATCATTTGGAGGTGCAGCTGGAATTTATTTTATATTACTGCTTAGTAGTTTAGTTTAGCTTCGTCTTTGTCATATTTATATTGAGACACAGTTTATGATTTTGATTGGGCCATTCAGTTCCAAAGTTGTTATGGGTTTTATTAAGATCTCTTTATGGATTTAATTGGAGTTTATTCAGTTTTATATTATTGGAGATTGGATTAATATTTGGACTTTTGGCATGTGATGGATATTTTATCGCACAGTTGGTTATTATCATTTGGGATTGATTCAATTATTTATCATGTGAATTGATTTATTTATGTCTCATATCTGTCTCATGCCGAGAATGATATTTTATTTACTCGCGTCCGACTTAGTGCCGACGCCAGAATTTAGCGGGGTGTGACACATTGTCCTTCCTAGGTCATGTTGACTCATAAATTGGTAATGTTTAATAAACTCAAACCACCATCGTTGTCACTTATTTAAATCCTTCTGCATGAAAAAATACTAAAGACTCTTCTGATCGCTAAAGAGTTTAAAAATTTTCGCCCCACAAATAATGCCTTCAAATGTGTAGTGCGAACACTATAGCCGTTAGCTCTAAATCATGAGTTGGATAGCTACCCTCGTGGGGTTTCAACTTTTGAGATGCATAAGAAATAGGATGATCCTCATGCATCAAAACTCCCTTTATCCTTGTAAGTAAGCATCGGTGTATACCAAATACTCAATCCTACTCCTAGGTAGGGCCAAAAATGGAGTCGAAGTCAACTTCTTTGTGAGAGTGTCAAAGGCATGTTGTCACCTTTAAGTCCCAAGAAACTGTATTCCCTTAAAAGTCAACTCGGTCAATGTTCCCACTATATTAAAAAATCCTCGAATAAATCTCTGATAATACTTGACAAATTTTAAAAATCTATGAACCTCCGTAGGTGTCATGGGATGTCCCCAATCCAACACATCGAAACTTCCTTCAGATCCATCAATAATCCTGACACTGAAGCTACATAGCCCAAAAGTTGTACCTCTTACTTCCTAAACTCACACTTTTGGAACTTCACATACAACTTGTGCTCACACAACAAGTGGAAGTGCAACCCTCAAATGCTCAACACCTCCTCGGTCCGTGAATAAATCAAAATGTCATCAATTAAGATGATAATAAACTGATCCAAATACATTTGGAACACTCGATTCATCAAATCCATGAATACGATGGGGGAGTTGGTCAACCCAAATGGCATGACTTTGAACTCGTATGAACCATAACGATTTAAAAAGGCAGTTTTTGGCATGTCCTCCTCATGTACCCTTAACTGCTGGTATTTCGAGCACAACCTCCGATAAGAATGAAGCACCCTGCAGTTGATCAAATAAATCATCAATCCTCGATAAGGATACGTGTTCCTCACTATCACCTTATTCAACATATGGTAGTCGACACACAACCGTAGTGAACCACCCTGCATTTTCATAAAAAGGATCGAGGCTCCCCAAGGCAACGTACTATACGGAACGAACCCTTGTTATAACATCTCCTTGATTTTTTTTCCTCTTAACTCCCTAATTTCCATAGGATCCATTTAATACGGTGCCTTAACAATTTGCATCATGCCAATATCCAAATCAATCACAAAGTCAATCTCTTGAGCTAGAGGCAACCCTGACACTTCTTCAAATAAGTAAACCAAATCTCTGACAATTAGAATTGAATCTAGTGAAATGGAAATCCCCTCTTATGTCTACTCATCGACAAAATGTAAGTGTGTCATAGTACCACTCTTTTGTCCTAGGCATAGCTAGAATATACATCTTCTAACCCATAATAGTAAAAACGGTTATCTGACCCTTACGACCTATATGAGCCCTATACCTACCCAACCAGTCCATACCCAAGATCACATAATAAGAGTGAGTATCTAAAACTAATAATAGAACCTCAAAACACAATCTACCAATATAAACCTCCACATATTCACAAATCTCCAAAACACGAGTAGATACATCTAAGGGAGTAGTTATTGGTAAAGACCTATGACAATGTCTATAACGCAAACTAATAATCCCAATAAAACTACGGGATACAAATGAGTGTGTGGAATCGATATTTAAAAATTTCTATTCAAAGTGCTAAAAAAATAAAAGGTACCATACACCGCATGGAGCTGCCCCCAACCCTCTAGCTAGGACTGTCTAATTTAATAAATTCTTCTGTACTGAAGATGGGGTTGCTATTATGCTACTGGTGACGCGGGTAGTGCTCCTATCGAATGTGGCTTCGATGCCGAATACTGCGATTATTGGGGCCTAATGACATGTTAAAACGGACCCTTAAGCTTACCATAATCGAAATGCTCCTGGCCTGGATGGCCCTAAGATTATTTCCCCTGAATTTCAACACTGGGCAAACCCAAAATTTGTTTGCTCTTCTTCCACATATAAAACATACTGAGAACACCCCTACGAAGTGCTTAGGTAGGGATGACCTGAACAAAAAATTTTATTTTTGTGATTTTTTAATTTTAAAGATCAAACCTTTAAACATATTAAACCCAATAAAAATTATTCACCAAAATAAATCATTTTTTGTGATAAACCAATTTATCCAATTTTATCTTTTTAACCTAAAACATGCATTTAGGTGATAAGCAGATAAAATAAATAAACCATCCACAACACGCCGATGTACGAGGAAAACCACAATAAGAAAAACCTCGAATGGCCTAGCCAAACAGATCTCCATGATAAGGTTTACAAAGATTAGACAATAAACTTATGTCTCGATCGCAAGCGTTGACGCTTTTATATCTTCAACCTCTCATTCATAGTGCAACGCAGGAGTCCACCCACGCAAGCTACCACAGTACGTGAATCCACATGCACCTTGGTACCTACCGATAAGACTCAACAACCGTCTATGAAATCGAAACACGAAACACCGTTTATTCACTACAACATAGCAAACTAGTACGGAGTCCACTGCACGAAACAAGTTCTTTCAAGATGTATAAAAATAAACTTTGTTGCCCAAATAAAAGATCTCAAATCATATGAATGTGTAAACTTGAATCTTTAAACGCAAAGGGTGAAACTAGGGTTTTGGAACTTTGGTAAATAGGTAGGGAATTGATTTTCACCAAAATCTCATCAAAAAAACTGAGTCTAATATGCCTTAAATAAAGAAATCATAATTCTCGAGGTGGAAACTCGTTCGAACAAAATTCCAGGGTTCGTTCGAATGAAATGCTTATTTCGTTATAACGACACCAAGGTTCGTTTGAATGAACTAGAAAATTTGTTCCAACAAGATTCTAACAGGTCCTTCACTGTTTGACAGAACGTACCCATTTGAACTTCATTAGATGTTTGTTCTAACAAAGTTCCCAATTCATTCCAACGAAGTCTCGGAATCATTCGAACGAAATGATTTTTCATTCTAACAAGGTCTAAAACTTGTTATAACGGACTAAATAAAAATTATTTTTCTTTAAAAAATAATTTAAAAATAGTTCTAAATAATTTTTTTCAAAAACAAACACCCATAAAAATTTCCAAGGACATAATCAAAATGCTTTTATACCTTACGAGATCCTCTATAAGTGTGAAGACAAACTTGGCACTAAAAACACGGCACGGTGTATATCCAACTTTGAAGGTTGACCGCTACCTCTTTATTAAAGATGTCATAGGCTTACGAGTTCGACAATACAAAGCCTAACTTATAACTTAAATGTTTTAGAAACAAATTGACTCGATTGGAAATTTTTCCTTACACATACTACCTCAAATGGGGCTATATGCATCCCCTATTATCTCTTTTATTGGCATATCTCTTGCCCAGGTTCGAAACTCATTCTCTTAAGCTTTATCCATCCCATTATGATCAGGATTGTGGGTAGAGGTACATCGGGTGGTTTCTTATGCATGTGTGCCACCAAATGTGCTTGGACTGCCTAGATGATCAGCTCTGATAAACTTTTATGCCCCAATGTAATACTGCACCTGGGCATTAGGGTTGGAATACCCGGTATAACGGGTTCCAATGATGGGGGGCGCTATGAAATCGACCTATCCCACTGCCTTTGGCTAAATGAAAATTTCTTCCTAAGCAGTGTTAAAAATTTAATATGAACACCCTATCCGTAATGAAACACAAATGAGAGTACAAGGAAAAGTACATATCAAAGAACTCTACGTAAAAATCTAAGAGAACTTATAATCCTCGAGGCCTAAGACCATGATCTCATACCAACTGTAATACCCCGTGAAATTTAACATTTAGATTGATCAAGTCTAACTATAATCATATAAAATATTTAAAACAAATCAAATATCATTATCAACGTGGAGATATTAAACGAAAAGATAACACAAGTTATGTGGAAACGATATGAAGATCCTCAATGTAAACCCATAATAGAATACCCATAGTCATTAAAGATATAATATCATGCCTCAACAATAATATCTCAAAGTAATACCAAATAATCTCTAAATAATACAAATCAATTAAGTCTTAATATACAAACTAGAGTATCTCTAGAATCATCTAAGATGGAAAATTTAAAAAATAGCTAAATAAAATAGAGATCTACAATGTCTCTAAAACTGATATCATGGGTGAGAGAGATGAATAACAATGCTCGTTGGAACAAGGAAGCTATACGGAAGGTCTATCCCTAGAACCTGAGTTCTACATAAAGAGATGGATCAAAATCCTAGCAAGTAACTTAGCTACACAACTCAAAGAATTTATATCCATAGATGATAAAGTCACGGTTTAATAATTTAATGAGCTTACTAACCCATAAACATAGTCTCACAATGTGTAACACCGCGTCCGCGCCCAGGGAGAGCGGATCGGAGCGCTACTGCGATAAAACTAACCAATTCCACAAAATAACAAGGTATAGAGCATCTAATTCCCATAAAAAAAGAGAAACCACTAATCTCAAATCTCTTCAAATAAATACAACAAGTCTTTCGAATTAAAATGCTCTATACAGCAAAAATAAATACAATTCTCCTCATTTGTATACTCGAATATTTCTTCCCAATAATAATCCACGCTAAAAATCAATCTCCATAGCGCCCCAAAAATCCGCGTTAACCTTCCACTAAAAGAAATATGGGGAAGTACACAATACGACAGGAAAGATGCTCAATAAATATTAGGGGTGAAGAAAGCGTAAAAATACGAGTACGAATATTCAAATCAAAAGTTAATCTCATAAGCATTTTATCAATAAAATTTCTCAACAACACATTAACCGGGTCACCAGGCCTCACCACTGTACCACGCCTATGCATTTTTTTAGCATATCCGAAAAAATGAATATTGGCGGGTGACCAACCTCAGTAACATATTAAAATCTCATGAAAACATACTCAACACCAAATATAATACCACATGAATCGAAATCAGATTCCAATAAATATTTTCAGATTTCCAAAAGAATTTAACAATTCAAATATGAGTCAATACTCACATGAAACCAGAGGGAGAAACACTCGCGATATTAAGGAGCATATTGTGTAAAACCCCATACCTTAAACCACCAAAAAGAACCAACATGAATCATCACATAATTTTAGCCTCAAAATCTATTCACACCATTACGTTCTTCTCGCGAAAATAATCAAATCTTGTTCTTGCCCAAACTCGAGAAAGCACCAAATAAGCCTTCTAATCTAAGGTTGAAATCTTGAATAAGTTTGGGGCTATGGTTTGTATATGAAATAGAGTAATTTTAAAGAGCTCTTCTGGTTAAAAAGTTTGAGAAAAAGTGAATTGAAAAGCCAAGCCACGAATTTGTTGATATATAAAGGATTAAAAGTTTGATTAAGATAAGAGTATAATAAGATACAAACACTAAAAATTTTATTTTGGACGATCGGACCGTTGGAAATGGATGAAATTTTATAGGGAATTAGCTGAAGATGAGAGGAAGCTACAAAAAAAAATCAACTCGATCGGACCGTTCAAAATTTTTAAATATTTTTTTTTTGCTAGAGAGTTTTATGTTTTGAGGAATCTTAGAGAGTTTTATGTTTTGAGGACTCTTCTATATAATAAAAATACAATTAAAACTGCATTTTAATTCCAATTCCGAAACCGTTTGAAATTGTCATCTTTAAAAATAAAATCCAACATATTTGAGCAATAAAAATAATTTTACCAAAAACTTTATTTTCCTCTATATTTTGAAAATACCCCAAAATTACGCGGGTTGTTACACTTCCCGACTAACAATTGAATTTCGCCCTCGAAATTCGCCGAATACCTAACTCTAAAAAATCAGGCCAAAAATCTCCAAAAATAATCTCGTCACAAAAAAAATAGTTTCCTCACATCTAATTTAGATGCCTAACGCAAAACGATTCTCTAAAAATTTCTATCTCCAAATTCACGCAACAAAAACGCAACAGATCCAAAGCCCAAGACCCGAGGGTTGTCGTATACCTAAGCTTTGATACCATTTTGTAACACCCCTTCTACTCGGGGAGAGCGAACGGAGCGCTACAATCGATAAAACTAAACTAATACACAATATAACAAGGTGTAGAGCATCTAAAACCCACAATAAAAATAAGAGAATCTACTAATCTGAAATATCTTCAAATTACATAAAACCAAAAATCTATCGATATAATTTTTTGATTAAGTAAATGGAATTTTCGAGAAAAATAAATTTTTGAATTTAATAATTTTTAGGGTCTAAATATGTTGGTTATGGTTTTAGAAGAATAAAATTTCAAGCGGAATTAAAATCGGAGTTAAAACGGATTTTATATTGATTTTATAATATTTTGCCTTATAGGCATTTTTTAGGTAAACTGTCAGTTTTTCGGGGTGATCGATCAATCGACCCCTGGGGGTATATCGATCGACCCTAGAATTAGGACTCCTAATCACTATATAACCTTGTTAATCCATAGGGGGCCTCTCATAATCACTTTTTCTTCAGTTTTTCACCAGAGAACACTTCCAAATATTTTTCCTCTCACTCATAATCATCAACCTTCAACAAAATCAAGTTTTTGTCACAAGTTTTGGCACAAGTTTTTTAAGGCTTAATTCGGGTTTAATCAAGTTCGTTCAAGAACATACTTTTGCTAATATTTCAAGAGGAATCCAGATTTCTAATCAGATTTTCAATACGATCTTTACAGGCATGAATACACTATTCTTTTCCTTTAGTATTATGCGTTTTAAGTGTCGCCTAAACACTTAATTACATGTTTTCTTAAAAATAATTAGTAACTTAATTAGAAAATGTGGATATTAATTATGGGGTTGTTTTTATAAAATCTTCTAATCTGAATAATATTCATAACCCTTTGGGTACGTAGGATTTATGAGTGATTTGGGGTTTTATTGGTGTAGGTTGCATGTAGAAAAACCCTAGTTTTAAATTAAATAACTTTTGGGCGCGTATAACTTATGTAATACATGTAGAGATAATGAAATTTGGTTTTTGATGTATATATGATGAAAACTTGGTATATTTAATTTGAAATAATTAAATAAGATTATTTGGGTATTGTTGACGTTGTTATAATCAAATTAAAGATTTAATTGAATTGGACTACCATGCGCAGTTTTATACGTTGACTAATTATTATTGTTGGCATGACTTGTTGGTATTATTAAATATCATTGTGACGACGGGTTGTTGGGTATTATTGCTTTCCCTATATTTTAGAATGCCTTCTAGGAATGGGACTACTGAGGGAAAATTATCACGGTTTTATTGTGTTGGGGGTGGGTTGATTTTTATTACTTTATCGTCATTACGGTAGTCTAAGTACGAGATTAAGTTAAAATTTATGTTTGAAAATCCTCCTATACATAGGATAGGACGTATTGATAACTTGGGGACCCTTAGGTATGGGACTAAGGGGTATTTTGAGGATCTCACGTCGATTAAAAGGGTGGGGTGATTATAAATTGAGAATTAATGCCTAAGATAAAAACGGGTATTAAAATTTGTGGCGACATAATGTGTCGGGGCCGACAGTTTAAACGGGCCAGAGGGTGATTTATGTCGTGTCGTGTGTGGAACCTTGTCATGTGTTGGGGCCGACAGTTAAACGGGTCAGAGGGCGATTGAGAAGGAGAACCTTGTCATGTGTCAGGGCCGACAGTTTAAACGGGTCAGAGGGCGATTGACAAGGGGAAGTGTGACACTTAAATAAAAAGTGAGAACTATAATAAAAGTTGGTTAATTTAATTAAATTAACATCGTGGGACTTGGGAATTTAAAATTATATTGGTGTGCCTTTATAAATGGGATTTCTGTGGGTAGTTAGTGATTTATAATTATCGCGTTTAATTACCCCGTTTAATTTAAAATATTCTATTGTGATATTTATTGCGTATAATGCTACTGTCTATATTCAAGGATCCTATTTTAGGGGAGTAGTGTGTATTCTTGCTCGGGGCTTTGGCTCTGACCCATGCGTTGACTAATCTTTTTCAGGATTATAATTGGAGAAGGTGCATAAGTTTATCGGAGTTATCATTTGGAGGTGCAGCTGGAGTTATTCATTTCATGGCATAGTTTAGTTAGACTTTCTTCCCCAGTCGTATTTAATTATTAGACTTCATTTGAGTTTTATTGGGTCATTCAGTTCCAAAGTTGTTTAGAGGATTTATTTTGGGATTATTTTAGATTTTATTAAATCATTATTGGAGATTGGATTTTCGAAGTTTGCATGTGATGGATCTTTTAGCGCTTAGTTGTTCATGATCATTTGAGATTGATTCAATTGTTTATCTTATGGACTGATTTATTTATGTCTCATATTTGTCTCATGCTAAGAATGATATTTTATTTACTCACGCCCGGCTTAGTTTTGGGGGCGGCCGACGCCAAAATTAGGCGGGGTGTGACAGATGGTATCAGAGTATGGTCTTAGGTCTTGTAGGTTATGAGTCCGTTTAGCTTCAGCGTTGCCAATCTTTGATTCCATTTGATGATTCGTACTTCTTAAGGTAGAGAGTCTAGCATACATGTTGGATGTGCTTCTTGGAGATGTGAAGTTTTGAGTTAAGGACGTTGTAGACATTGAGTTTAGAATTAGTAAGCTTGATGTGGGGATCCTTATAATGGATTTTGGAGACGATAATTATTTTGGAGATTTTAGTACAGATGTTAGGTACCGTGTGTATCGATTTTTGATGTTGAGATTTAATTTGAGAAAGTTAAAATTTTGATGACTTTCGGATATAGGATCGAGTGAGGGATTTAGGTGAGCGTGTGGTACGCCGTTATTTTCATAGTTATTCATATGCATATAGGAAATATATATATTATTTTGTTGTTCGTGGGGTAGGTGCGCGTAGGATTGGGTGTATGGGTGCCCAATTATGGCATTCTACGGGTAGACATATATGAGCCATATTCTTTTTGCGATATTTAAGTGTTAATGTTTATGCTTCGTCTAATTTCGAGGACGAAATTCTTTGCTAGTGGGGAAGTATGTAACACCCTGTGTTTTTATTAACTAATTTTTTTTATTAATCAATAGGAATTTTTGAGAAAAATAAATTTTTGAATTTAATATTTTTATTGGATAAATATGTTGGTTATGATTTTATAAGAATAAAACTTCAAGCGGAATTAAAATCGAAGTTAAAACGGATTTTATATTGATTTTATAATATTTTGCCTTATAGACATTTTTTAGGTAAACTCTGAGTTTTTCGGGGTGATCGATCGATCGACCCTGGGGGTAGATCGATCGACCCACCCAGAAAACGTGCGCTCTAAGCTATTTTTAGAGTTTGTATAGGATTAGGACTCCTAATAACTATATAACCTTGTTAATCCGTAGGGGGACCTCTCATAATCACTTTTTCTTCAGTTTTTCACCAGAGAACACTTCCAAATATTTTTCCTCTCACTCATAATCACCAACCTTCAACAAAATCAAGTTTTTGTCACAAGTTTTAGCACAAGTTTTTTAAGGCTTAATTAGGGTTTAATCAAGTTCGTTCAAGAACACTCTTTTGCTAATTTGTCGAGAGGAATCCAGATTTCTAATCAGATTTTCAATACGATATTTACAGGCATGAATACTCTATTCTTTTCCTTTAGTATTATGCATTTTAAGTGTCGCCTAAACACTTAATTACATGTTATCTTAACAATAATTAGTAACTTAATTAGAAAAAGTGGATATTAATTATGGGGTTGTTTTTATAAAAAAATTTAATCTGAATAATATTCATAACCCTTTGGGTACGTAGGATTTATGAGTGATTTGGGGTTTTATTGGTGTAGGTTGCATGTAGAAAAACCCTAGTTTTAAATTAAATAACTTTTGGGCGCGTATAACTTATGTAATACATGTAGAGATAATGAAATTTGGTTTTTGATGTATATATGATGAAAACTTGGTATAATTAATTTGAAATAATTAAATAAGATTATTTGGGTATTGTTGACGTTGTGATAATCAAATTAAAGATTTAATTGAATTGGACTACCATGCGCAGTTTTATACGTTGACTAATTATTATTGTTGGCATGACTTGTTGGTATTATTAAATATCATTGTGACGACGGGTTGTTGGGTATTATTGATTTCCCTATATTTTAGAATGCCTTCTAGGAATGGGACTAGTGAGGAAAAATTATCACGATTTTATTGTGTTGGGGGTGTTCTGATTTTTATTACTTTATCGTCATTACGGTAGTCTAAGTACGAGATTAAGTTAACATTTATTTTGAAAATCCTCCTATACATAGGATAGGACGTATTGATAACTTGGGGACCCTTAGATATGGGACTAAGGGGTATTTTGAGGATCTCACATCGATTAAAAGGGTGGGGTGATTATAAATTGAGAATTAATGCCTAAGATAAAAACGGGTATTAAAATTTGTGGCGACATAATGTGTCGGGGCCGACAGTTTAAACGGGCCAGAGGGCGATTTATGTCGTGTCGTGTGTGGAACCTTGTCATGTGTCGGAGCCGACAGTTAAACGGGTCAGAGAGCGATTGACAAGGGGAACCTTGTCATGTGTCGGGGCCGACAGTTTAAACGGGTCAGAGGGCGATTGACAAGGGGAAGTGTGACACTTAAATAAAAAGTGAGAACTATAATAAAAGTTGGTTAATTTAATTAAATTAACATCGTGGGACTTGGGAATTTAAAATTATATTGTTGTGCCTTTATAAATGGGATTTCTGTGGGCAGTTAGTGATTTATAATTATCGCGTTTAATTACCCTGTTAATTTAAAATATTCTATTGTGATATTTATTGTGTATAATGCTACTGTGTGGATTCAAGGATCCTATTTGAGGGGAGTAGTGTGTATTCTTGCTCGGGGCTTTGGCTCTGACCCATGGGTTGACTAATCTTTTTCAGGATTATAATTGGAGAAGCTGCATAAGTTTATCGAAGTTATCATTTGGAGGTGCAGCTGGAGTTATTCATTTCATGGCATAGTTTAGTTAGACTTTCTTCTCCAGTCGTATTTAATTATGAGACTTCATTTGAATTTTATTGGGCCATTCGGTTCCAAAGTTGTTTAGAGGATTTATTTTGGGATTATTTTAGACTTTATTTAATCATTATTGGAGATTTGATTTTCGAAGTTAGCATGTGATGGATCTTTTATCGCTTAGTTGTTCATGATCATTTGAGATTGATTCAATTGTTTATCTTATGGACTGATTTATTTATGTCTCATATCTGTCTCATGCTAAGAATGATATTTTATTTACTCACGCCCAGCTTAGTTTTGGGGGTGGCCGACGCCAAAATTAGGCGGGGTGTGACAGATGGTATTAGAGCATGGTCTTAGGTCTTGTAGGTTATGAGTCCGTTTAGCTTCTGCGTTACCAATCTTTGATTCCCTTTGTTGATTCGTACTTCTTAAGGTAGAGAGTCTAGCATACATGTTAGATGTGTTTCTTGGAGATGTGAAGTTTTGAGTTAAGGACGTTGTAGACATTGAGTTTAGAATTAGTAAGCTTGATGTGGGGATCCTTAGAATGGATTTTGGAGACGATAATTATTTTGGAGATTTTAGTACAGATGTTAGGTACCGTATGTATCGATTTTTGATGTTGTGATTTATTTGAGAAAGTTAGAATTTTGATGACTTTCGGATATAGGATCGAGTGGGGGATTTGTGAGAGCGTGTGGTACGCCGTTGTTTTCATAGTTATGCATATGCATATAGGAAATATATATATTATTTTGTTGTTCGTGAGGTAGGTGCGCGTAGGATTGAGTGTATGGGTGCCCAATTATGGCATATATGAGCCATATTCTTTTTGCGAGATTTAAGTGTTAATGTGTATGCTTCGTCTAATTTCGAGGACGAAATTCTTTACTAGTGGGGAAGTATGTAACACCCCGTGTTTTTATTAACTAATTTTTTTTATTAATTAATTGGAATTTTCGGGAAAATTAAATTTTTTAATTTAATAATTTTTATTGGCTAAATATGTTGGTTATAATTTTATAAGAATAAAACTTCAAGCGGAATTAAAATCGGAGTTAAAACGGATTTTATATTGATTTTATAATATTTTGCCTTATAGGCATTTTTTAGGTAAACTGTCAGTTTTTCGGGGTGATCGATCGATCGACCCCTGGGGGTAGATCGATCGACCCTCCCAGAAAACGTGCGCTGTAAGTTGTTTTTAGAGTTTGTGTAGTATTAGGATTCCTAATCACTATATAACCTTGTTAATCCGAGGGGGGCCTCTCATAATCACTTTTTCTTCACTTTTTCACCAGAGAACACTTCCAAATATTTTTCCTCTCACTCATAATCATCAACCTTCAACAAAATCAAGTTTTTGTCACAAGTTTTTTAAGGCTTAATTGGGGTTTAATCAAGTTCGTTCAAGAACACTCTTTTGCTAATTTGTCGAGAGGAATCCAGATTTCTAATCAGATTTTCAATACGATCTTTACAGGCATGAATGCTCTATTCTTTTCCTTTTGTATTATGCGTTTTAAGTGTCGCCTAAACACTTAATTACATGTTATCTTAAAAATAATTAGTAACTTAATTAGAAAAAGTGGATATTAATTATGGGGTTGTTTTTATAAAAAAATTTAATCTGAATAATATTCATAACCCTTTGGGTACGTAGGATTTATGAGTGATTTGGGGTTTTATTGGTGTAGGTTGCATGTAGAAAAATCCTAGTTTTAAATTAAATAACTTTTGGGCGCGTATAACTTATGTAATACATGTAGAGATAATAAAATTTGGTTTTTGATGTATATATGATGAAAACTTGGTATATTTAATTTAAAATAATTAAATAAGATTATTTGGGTATTGTTGATGTTGTGATAATTAAATTAAAGATTTAATTGAATTGGACTACCATGCGCAGTTTTATACGTTGACTAATTATTATTGTTGGCATGACTTGTTGGTATTATTAAATATCATTGTGACGACGGGTTGTTGGGTTTTATTGCTTTCCCTATATTTTAGAATGCCTTTTAGGAATGGGACTAGTGAGGGAAAATTATCACGGTTTTATTGTGTTGGGGGTGGGTTGATTTTTATTACTTTATCGTCATTACGGTAGTCTAAGTACGAGATTAAGTTAAGATTTATGTTTGAAAATCCTCCTATACATAGGATAGAACGTATTGATAACTTGGGAACCCTTAGGTATGGGACTAAGGGGTATTTTGAGGATCTCACATCGATTAAAAGGGTGGGGTGATTATAAATTGAGAATTAATGCCTAAGATAAAAACGGGTATTAAAATTTGTGGCGACATAATGTGTCGGGGCCGACAGTTTAAACGGGCCAGAGGACGATTTATGTCGTGTCGTGTGTGGAACCTTATCATGTGTCGGAGCCGACAGTTAAACGGGTCAGAGAGCGATTGACAAGGGGAACCTTGTCATGTGTCGGGGCCGACAGTTTAAACGGGTCAGAGGGCGATTGACAAGGGGAAGTGTGACACTTAAATAAAAAGTGAGAACTATAATAAAAGTTGGTTAATTTAATTAAATTAAAATCGTGGGACTTGGAAATTTAAAATTATATTGGTGTGCCTTTATAAATGGGATTTCTGTGGGTAGTTAGTGATTTATAATTATCGCGTTTAATTACCCCGTTTAATTTAAAATATTCTATTGTGATATTTATTGCGTATAATGTTGTTGTCTGGATTCAAGGATCCTATTTGAGGGGAGTAGTGTGTATTCTTGCTCGGGGCTTTGGCTCTAACCCATGCGTTGACTAATCTTTTTCAGGATTATAATTGGAGAAGCTGCATAATTTTATCGGAGTTATCATTTTGAGGTGCAGCTGGAGTTATTCATTTCATGGCGTAGTTTAGTTAGACTTTCTTTTCCAGTCTTATTTAATTATGAGACTCCATTTGAGTTTTATTGGGCCATTCGGTTCCAAAGTTGTTTAGAGGATTTATTTTGGGATTATTTTAGATTTTATTTAATCATTATTGGAGATTGGATTTTCGAAGTTAGCATGTGATGGATCTTTTATCGCTTAGTTGTTCATGATCATTTGAGATTTATTCAATTGTTTATCTTATGGACTGATTTATTTATGTCTCATATCTGTCTCATGCTAAGAATGATATTTTATTTACTCACGCCCGGCTTAGTTTTGGGGGCCGCCGACGCCAAAATTAGTCAGGGTGTGACAGATGGTATCAAAGCATGGTCTTAGGTCTTGTAGGTTATGTGTCCGTTTAGCTTCTGCGTTGTCGGTCTTTGATTCCCTTTGTTGATTCGTACTTCTTAAGGTAGAGAGTCTAGCATACATGTTAGATGTGTTTCTTGGAGATGTGAAGTTTTGAGTTAAGGACATTGTAGACATTGAGTTTAGAATTAGTAAGCTTGATGTGGGGATCCTTAGAATGGATTTTGGAGACGATAATTATTTTGGAGATTTTAGTACAGATGTTAGGTACCGTATGTATCGATTTTTGATGTTGAGATTTAATTTGAGAAAGTTAGAATTTTGATGACTTTCGAATATAGGATCGAGTGGGGGCTTTGTGAGAGCGTGTGGTACGCCGTTGTTTTCATAGTTATGCATATGCATGTAGGAAATATATATATTATTTTGTTGTTCGTGGGGTAGGTGCGCGTAGGATTGGGTGTATGAGCGCCCAATTATGGAATTCTACGGGTAGGCATATATGAGCCATATTCTTTTTGCGAGATTTAAGTGTTAATGTGTATGCTTCGTCTAATTTCGAGGACGAAATTCTTTGCTAATGGGGAAGTATGTAACACCCCGTGTTTTTATTAACTAATTTTTTTTATTCATTAATTGGAATTTTCGAGAAAAATAAATTTTTGAATTTAATAATTTTTATTGGCTAAATATGTTGGTTATGATTTTATAAGAATAAAACTTCAAGCGGAATTAAAATCGGAGTTAAAACGGATTTTATATTGATTTTATAAATTAATTTTGTAAATGAAATTTCAGAATATTTTAATTCTAAATTAATTTTTTAATGTCTATTCTCGTATCTTAAACTGTCAATTTCTACGATCGGGGTCCAAACCCAAAAATGTCATTTTTATATGTTGGGGTCAATAACTGATTTTCACGAGATATTAGGATCTCTCGATTTTCAAGTGTATAAAACAATTTATGTCCACCTAATACCACATGGTTTATTATTATGTAATTTCCTAAGGGTTACTAATAAATTTTAACATTAAAATTTAGTTTAAGTGAATTTGACAAATATGCATATAATAGGAGGAGAGTAGAAAGTTACTTGCCTAGTAAGTGCGTCCCAAAAATAAATTGCCTTCCTCGTTGTTGAAGAAAGCCCTAAAAAATAATCCTTGATAATAGTCTTGAAATCCTCTTTTAAAATATAAAAATAAAGGTTGGGTTTTGATTTGTAAATTGGGTAAACTTTGGGTAGATGGTTGTTAAGTAAGGAAGAGGGGATGTTGAAATCTATGGGGAGAAGTTTTTCAAAAATGGAAGGAGTGAAAAATACTTCCAAATAATTTAATTAAAAGTTTTTCAAAAATGGAAGGAGTGAAAAATACTTCCAAATAATTTAATTAAGGGAGTGTGATCCTTAGCTTCCTCAAAGAGTAATTATTGCACAATTATTTGGGAAAATAGATGGCACCCATAAAACCCAACACTCAGTCAACAACTCCTTATATTTTCTCCTTAATTTTATTATCCCAACTCTCACAAATGGAGACCCACAACTTCCTACCTCTTATTTAATAGTGTCAGTTTCCTACCTCGTATTTAATGGTACCATACTCTTTTGACTACTAGCTAGAATAAACCCAAGTCGCCATAGCCCTTTTAATCCCCCCTTACCACTGCTATAAAATTGGGATTGCTCCCTTTTTTTCTATTCCTTAAATTTTCATGCCTGAATAGCCTTAATATGTTAGTTATTGGGCCCATGCGTTGCTTTCCACCATGCACCTTCTGAGCTCCAACTTTTATAAATTTGGGACACCTACTGGAAATATTTTCCGCCCCCTTTTTCCCTTACATACCTAAACCTCTAATGTCCCCACCCTAATAAAGACATCCCCCCTTTTTTTTGCTTTTATAATTCAGTTGCCCAAGTCAATCATTTCCTTTGTGCAAGCAAATTTATTTACTAAAGCCAACAATATATATATATATATATATATATAATAAAGGAGCATGGTTTTTGAAAATTTTGTCAAAATATCTTCACTTTTTTTATGCATGACATTTTTCTCTTTCATGCCCATACATGAAATGTCATGCTAAAAGTTATTTTTTTTTCTTTTTTTTTGTGTTATATATATACATTATAAATACTATTATACTATTATAAATACATGTATTTTTTTAAATACATGTAAATTTATATTTTTTTATTAAATATTTTTCCCATTTTTTTAAACTATTTTTAATTAATTTTTTAAATATTTTTTTCTTTTTTTAATTTATATTTTTTATTTCTTTTTTCTTTTTTCTCAAATTTTTTTTATTTTATATGCGTACACCCCTTATAACCCTACCCATTTTACGAACCTAAGCCCACTTATAATTAAACACTTGTTCTGTTAATAAATAACCCTTTGAATGAGCAAGCCTATTAATTAAATTAGTAAGCCCAAAACCAACTAAACCAAATAATCCAATTAAACTAGTTAACAACTAAAATTAGACTTACGATTTCTATCTTATTTCTATTAAATTAGTTAAACATATATAATTAAAAAAAATAATTTCACTTCAATTAATTTTATAAACTCTTAACAATAGCTTAATTTAACATAGTGACATGTAAATAAATTTAATTTCTCCAAATTAATTTATTTGTGCCCTTGTAATTAGTTAATTAAATTCTTCAAAAATAATGGGAAACATGTCATTACACATCTTAACCTCTCTTGGGTGCCCCGCAAAACGTGACTCATGTGCCTTAGTCGACACCGTTTGGCATAAATCCTCATCCTCTGGTACAATTAATATGTCGTGGGATCGTAATATCCCATTTGATATAATCAAATGAGATAGTGCCCCTCGATCAATAACTCCCTGACCTTTTATTAACAAGTATGGTGTCCTACCTATCCTTCTTGACCCAAATAATTATCTTAGGTGTGATGTAATAACTTCCACAAAGTCATGGACCAAAGCATCTGTTGTGGGAATAAAACCCCACGTTGACTTTTAAGTGGGTGATAACATAATTGTTGGTATGTGGCTGAAGTCATCTATCACTATGTCTGCCTTGCTCGGGTGATACCGAATATCAAAATGATAATCCGTCACAAACTCTAGTCATCGTCATTTTCTCATGTTTAACTCCTTTTATGTGAACATATACTGGAAGCCCTTATATACCTTGAAAAGAATGGAACCTCTCCCCCAATAAGTAGTACCTCTATACTCGAAAGAAAAAAAATAGTTGTTGCTAACTCCAAATCATGGGTAGGATAATTATATTCATTAGTCTTAAGCTTTCGAGAAGCATAAGCTATAGGCCTCTCCTTCTCTATCCTTGTAGTGATGCATTAGTATAAACCATGTAATCCACCGCACTACAAGGTAAGGAAATCCTCGAAGATAAATTCGAATTAGTATTAAACTCATCAAAAGCCTACTTTAAAAACTCATCCTATATAAATGGTACCCCCTTATTTGTTAGGTTAATCAAAGGCATGACTATCTTCAAGAAGCCCTATAGATTAATCAACGCTAATACCCCATTTGTTCAAGGACTTAAATTATCGGATCATTTGATTTATATGATAATTGGGTTTCAATAAAAATATATATTTATGGTGTATTTATACAGGATATTTAAAACTCATACCTTTGAGATTTTTTTTGGCTTGAACCGTAGAGATTTGATCACTTTCGAGTTACACAGTTTCATGTTGTATATCCGACGGTGTGGTTACCAAAAAGTTAAAATTATTATTTTTAAATCTTAATATAATCAAAATGATATCTTTCATAATAGTTTATAGAATTCTACCTCTAGAACCTCCAGAAAAAATCATCCATGTCCGATAAACAGTTCTCAAGTTATACCTCAAACAAGGTTGACACCGTGTCATGTTGCGAATTTGTTTTGGCAAAACAAATTGTATGTTATTCAATTGATATATCCATGAAATCCAAAGTATTATACTAAGTTTTATGTGTATTAGGAAACATTTTTTAATATTGAATAAACCTTATTAATTTGTTCTTGATTTGATTCCCGATTTACTTAATGCTTTGAAATTTATTTCACGGATCACTGTTTTTTAAAGATAAATGAAGTAGGTGGATCAAATGATCTTTTAATGATGTGAAATTTGGTGTGCATACTCCTCTATAATTCAAGAAACTATGGTTCAAATTTTAGATTGTTTGGATGCTCTAGTTGTCCAAAATCAACTTTACAAGATGAGAGTTGTGAAAGAGACATTGAGATCTTTCATGTTATACCTTTAAGAGAATACACGATATTGATGTGTGGGCACCAAGGATCATGACCCTGCCACTTCTCTTTGTATTTTTCTGATCTATAATGATCGCACACTTATCAGGAGGTAATGGATTGCTTATATAGGCTAGCACAGGGACCCCCAAGAGAACTAGGAGACTAGTTTTCTATAGAATTAGGAATCCTAATTAAACTCTACAATTAATTGCATAATTCAATAAATTTTCATTTATTTCACTAAAAATAATAATTTCACTATAGTCTACCATCTCAAAATTATAATTTTGAGCTCCTCATTATTAAAGGATTAATAATACCCCCATATTAAGATTACAAATACTCGTCGATTAAATTAAATTACTCACAATTATACTTATCGACCTCTTAAGAATTCCTAGAGACCATTCGCTTAACTTATTTGATATTTTGGATAATTAAATTCCCCCGTTGGATTTGACATAATCAAAACTTATAAGATACATTAATAGGGTATCATCAATCTCTATACAGAGATTTGAATACCATTCATAATTAACTTTCACCACACATTAATTACCATTACCCAATATACCAAGATTATTGATTCATAAATCAATCTCACCCAATAGGTCAAAGTAATGAACAACCAATGCACCTATCCATAAAATATGTACGGATTAAGATCTTAAGCACTCATAATAACCATGAGATGTGTATTATCTTATATAGATAGTATAAAGACAATTATCTCAAAATGGTCATTTAATACAAACAAAGTGTACTTGCACAATAAGTTGAAAATATGTTGTTTACCTGTAATCAAGATATACCTATTAAAATATTTTGCTATAATCCTACTGATGTTGTGTCCATCTCCATCTAAGATTGTGAACCACATTTTTATTGTATAAGAATCGATGATATAATCTTTCTTGTGTAAGCCAAACTCTACACACCAAATCATGTACTATGTAGAAACAAAAGAAACCTATGCATCAATATGTAAATAATATAATGAAAACATATCCTATGAATATTATCGTTAAATGGACATACTAAAATTCAGTAATAAACCATAATGTTGATGTCTAGATTTGGGTTACTTATTTTAGGATCGGTCTTAGCTTTAGTTACCAAATTTATAATCACGGATGCAAGAAGTAAAGAAAATAGAAGAGGGCACGAGAGATTTTACGTGGTTCATCTCAAGAAGGGAGCCTACATCCATGGGGTAGTGCCACTAATGATTAAAGGTTTTGCTTTCGTTTCTTTGTTACAAAATTTAGGGTTTAACACAAAGCGTTTGTGTTTTCTTGAATCTCCTCCCTTTTGCTTTGGGTAATAGCATATTTATAGTACGTAAAAGTTCAAGAGATGGAATGCCTTTATAACTTAAGGCATTTAAACCTTTACACAATAATATGTAGCTAGACATCATTTACGTGCATGGTGACTGTTGAGTACCCCACGTGTGTCTTTTCATCTAACAGATAGTTCACCTTCCTAGTTGTGGTTGGCTGGGTGGCTGACCAGAGGCTACTGGGGACGATCGGGTGTAATCATAGTAGAAATTCAAATAGTTATATGGAAAAGTGTCACTGTCTCATTGGTCCACATTAGGCTACAAAAAAAATCACCTGATACTACATACTTGAAGGATTAACGAAAGAATGGAGTAGTCGTCAAAACACGGCTCGGCACCCTGGAAAGGTGTTGGTCAACGGTCGACCTCAAATACTTGTAATTTTTCACCAATTCATACTAAGGTAGTGGAAATTTTGTAAATAACTTGAAAATAACAAACCGCTTGAGGTTACGATAGTCTTTTGGCATTTAGGGATATAGGACTTCGTCTATATCCTAAATATTGGTACGTTTAATCATTTCAAATCCCGAATTTTAAGAGTCATCACTGTACCTATAAAATAACTGCTTCTATTTCTACTCATCAAACTTTGCATTTCAAAATTTTCTTTCCTTTGTAGTGTTTTCACTTTGATGCTTAAGGATTTCAACCCAGCGCTTCTACTGTAAGAACCTCTTTCTTCTAGTCTTCTTTCTTTCTAAGCTATTAGGATGGTTTATATCGTAGATGAGGGTTCATTAGAAGAGTTTAGGGAAAAATAGAAAATCCCATCTTGGGTAACTACGGACTAGTTTCTGGTCCCTATGATTTATGTGCTTTAAGTGAAGGCCACTGGTTTCCAATAATTTTTATAGTTGAATGTGGCATTACTTTCCCGCCGAATAATTTATTTTTCAAATTTTGTCAATACTTCTATGTCGTCCCTACTCAGGTTGTTCTAAATACAGGGAGGGTAACTAATGGATTCAACCGCCTTAATAAAATACATGGGATCCATATAGGATAATTGAAGTCATGTATTGTTATAGCTGGGAGACTACTGGTGACAACATTTATTACTTGAAGACATGATATTCCAAAAGAGCTTGGTGGTGAATTTACCCGACTCCAATAAAGATTATTAGGAGTATGTAATTGTAGTTAAAAACTAGCAGTATTCTCCTCTTCCTGAGGGTGTACGATACACTAGTCCAATGTGCCCTCTGGAAAGGCGAGGCATAGGTTAGCACCTCAATTATTTCATATAGTTTCTGAAGTTAATTTCACTATCTGAAGTACATTTGGTTTATTCAAAAAAGGATGGGAGAAGCCCATCCCCGTTTGACTTATGTTTTGCTCGAATACCAGAGTCCCATCACCTCTTTTATAGCTCGGACTATAATAGCCCCCATAGATTTGAACGAGCTGGCCTTATCTTCATCTGTTTCTTCATGTAAATCAACCTTTTAAGAAGAGGAAAACACTACTTGTGGAGGAACCTCCTCCACTTTTAAATCCCTAGACTAATCCACTGTTTCAGCTACCATTTCCTCTCCTGAAAAAATGGTTCAGATAAAGATCCCAAACCTTCTTACTAGAGCCATGTCTCCCCCTCCTATCGAGAATAACAAAGATGTTGCTGAAGGTGGTTCAAAGAACCTAGTTGTGGTGGTGATTGAGGAGGTAAAGAACATGGAGCCTCAGTACAAGAGATTGAGAAAAGGTCCTACTAACCAGCAAGAATTAGTGAAGAAGACCCAGGCCGACCAAGCCTCTATTGATGTTCCTTCTATCATTACTCTAGTTTAGCCAGCAGTTTGATTGGTTCTCGAGTTTCACCTGCTAATCGGTCGACAGCAGCCCCTTTATCTAGTGCAAGATTACTATAGAGGGGAAATCATAATTTTACTTTGGTAAATTTTCTAAGCTATGATTTCGTATAGCTATTCGACACGTTTACCATAATACTTGGCTGGTTAATCTTGTTCATCTAAAATTTGCAGTTCTTGGTAGATTATGACCAGATTTTGATAAAGGACAAACATTTTAGAGAGTTGTCAGTCGACGTTGAAGCTGCTTTCAAAAGCCTGAGGGAATTCTTCAATGCTAATTAAAAGCCCCGTGTGAAATATCAAGATAAGTGGTAGGGCTTATTGGATATTAGAAAGAAGGCAAAGAAGGATGTCAAGAAGGTTGTTGCACATGTCGCTAAGGCCACAACCGAGGTGGAAAGTAGGTACCAGGATTCGAAGGCCACTATAAAGAAGGAAAAGGAGGACACTTATACTCATTGCTAGGACAAGTCCTTTGCTACTGCAGCTTTACAGATTGACTACCTGAAGAATACCTCCTTCAAAGAAGGCTAGGATGCTTCCCTTAAGCAGGTCGACACTCATGTTAATTTAGAACTTTTACAGGATTATAATCCTAGCACTCCTGCCATTATTGATGAGTAAATGGAGGATGAGGAGGGTACTGGAAAATCTTCTATGGTACTTGATATTTCAGTGATGGATGCTCGACTGGTAGATGCGGCTACCTAAGAGAAGGAGAAGGTGTAAACACCTTGGGATCATTTTGCATTTTTAATTTCTTGTAACCCAGAACAATTATCCTTCTGATTTACCATTCCACAGATTTAATAAGGTTGTTCTTCATTTCACTTACATAATCTTGATGTTTGATGGACTTTCTTCTTGATTTTTCTACTTATATTCTATTTTCCAGTTCAAATCCAGGAGGACTGTCATAGCAGTAGTTGAAAGTAATCTCTTCAGAAGAACTGTCCAACTTTTTGAGGCAGTTCGTGAAGATTTAGAGGAAGATAAACTGGAGGAACTTCTTAATTTAGATGCCTCTAACCAGGTCATGGAAGCTTATGTTCATCTGCATAGGTTATTTACTCAAGTTGTGGCGACCAATGCCTCTTTTTATGAGATGATTCTCAAGATGTGGGAGGATCACAAAGCATCCCTTGCAAATCTGCATCATAATTATAAAGCAAAGTATGCTCGGTTGAGTAGCGAAAAGGGTTTTGATAAAAAAAACTACAAGATATTTCATCATCAAGCAGGACGAAGGAGTTTATGTGAAATGTGAATTGACAAGCGCTCGATAAGTAGAAAATTTGTTGGAGCATGAGAATAACTTATTGAGGAACGAGCTTGAAAGTTTAAAGAAGCCATCAGTTACCGATCAAAATGAAGGTGCCTCATTCTTGGAGCAGGAGAATGCCAGACTAATAGAGGAAATAGAAAATCCGAAGAACACTAAAGGTGGCCATATATCCAAGAAAGTAGTGGAAGTTAGGCATACAGTTGAGGAGTAAAGAACGAAGAAAAATCTTTCCGATCAGGCCATTCTAATTAAGAACCAGGCCTCTAATATCAAGAAGTTAAATGAGATAGTCGACCTTCTGACCATTCACTTTCACAAGCAATCACGCACTATTTGGATGAATGGATACTATGAGGCATTGGCGCACATGAGCGAGAATTTAGAACAAGACAAGATATAAGTCTATAAATGGGGTTGACTGAATGCTTTGGCAGTTTTACAGGTACCCAAGGAAGATTCCCTATGGCATTGGAATAATCCAGGTTGCTTGGAGCCCCCTAATCCTCCTTTCAGTCTAGATGTCAATTGGATTCCAGCTGATGCCATACTAATAAGACTTGTTGGAAAATACTTGGATGACTACGGCCTTCATGGGGAAGATACCTTTTTTTAACCTCTTAATCTAGTAGATAAACCTAGTTCTAGTCGACAAGGAAGACATAGGGACCTGAGATCCACCATTATGCCTTATGCTCTAGATATTCCCCCTTATGGGTTGGACAAAGCTCTGGGAAAATGTCCAATCCAGGGAAAAGTCTTGACATTTTTCTGCCTTGACATTTGTAATAAATAAACAGTAACTTGTAATAGTGATGCATTTGAATTCTTATTTTTCTAATAATATATACATGAGTTGTTTGTCTATACTTTTTACGCATTGTTACAGCCTACCAGTGTTTTAGGATAATGATTATGTCGTTGGCCCTTAGCTGACTAATATGATTAACTGGTTACCAATTTAGACAAACTTGAGTTGTCCTACTGTGGGTTCTACTAACACACTTATAATTATTCAAATTGGACTTTGTCATTTTAGGCTAAGTGCTTGAATTAGTTACCATTGGTGACCAAATTTTATAGGAGATTTGTTCCTTGACTTGGTCTGGTAAAACTTCTTGCTCTTGACTTTAAGTCATACAGGAAGTTTTTAAAGTTAGGAACTTCTTATTTGTGACACATCAAAGACAAAGTCATACACGAAGTTTTGATAAAAACTTTATTATTTTTGCTGAAAGCTTGATTGTTTGGCTCTTTTTTACAGTAGTATTATTTGCCTTTTACTTTCGAGATTGTTACATCTCCCACTCCCTAACAAAAAACATAAAAAAGAAATTCGATTTATGATAAACCAATAAGTTCTCATTAAAACTGAAAAGAGTTGCTACATATGTGTTGAAAACTTTAATTCAGAATCACTGATAATATTTCCTAAAATGCTCGGTGTTCCAGGGGTCTTGAATTGATATCCTTCAAGTGTATCCAAGCGATAGGTACCTAGTCGGATAATTGCATAGATGTGATATGGACCGTGCCAATTGGCCTCCAACTTCTTCTCCTTCTGGAGTACCTTCTTTAGAATATAGTCTCCATCCTTTAAGTTTCTCGGCTTCACTCTTCTGTTATAAAATCTAGCAGTACGTTGTTGATAGGCAGCTACTTAAAGTGTAACATTCTCCCTTACTTCCTCTACGAAGTTTAAATCTAGCCATCTCATGAGATCACTTTTAGGAGAGTTAAAGTTGAGCACGTTGTGACTAAGCATATTGATCCCTATAAGTAACACGACTTCGTTTCCAAATACAAGCATGTATAGAGTTTCACCAGTAGTTGTCCTCGACATGATTCTATAGGCCCATAAGATATTGTGAAATTTATTGATCCCATTTCCTTTGGCATCATCAAGTCTCTTATTCAAACCATTGAGCAATGTTGGTCACCACTATTTGGCCATTGTACTACGGATCTCAAGGTGTAAAGTGTAACTCTTGGATCCTGGATTAAATGCAATAATAATCAAACTCCTGGTTATCAAACTGAGTTCCATGGTCTGTGATGAAGTCATATGGTATGCCATATCGACATATGATATTTTTCTGTATAAACTGTAAAACTCTTTCAAAAGGCATCTCAACTAGCGGTCAGTTCCAACCCACTCTGTGAAGTAATCTATAGCAATAACCATATATTTAAATTGACCATTTGTCTTCGATAATGGATAGACCAAATCAATCCCCCATATGACAAAAGGCCAAGGTGAAGTGATTAGTGTTAGAGTAACCCCCGGTCTTCTATGTATGATGGCGAACTTTTGGAATTTATCACACCTTCTAGCATATAAAGCACAGTCTGCCTTCATGGTTGGCCAGTAATATCCTTGTATGGCTACTTGTTGGACTAACGATCGTCCTACCAAGTGACCTCTGAACAATCCCTCATGCACTTCCTTTATCAAGTCCAATATTTCAACTGGGTGGACACATCAAAGTAAGGAAACAGTGAATCCTCTCATGTATAAAACTCCCTATTCCAATACATAGTTGACTGCTTTGTACCTAAACTTCCTTGCCTTCTTTGGATCTTCGGGCAGAGATCCTTTTTCAATATACCCCTTGATTGGATTCATCTAGTTTAATACCTCGTATTTTTGCGTATTTGAATTCAATTAATTCTGTAATTAATTAATTTTATTTTAAATTACGCGAGAGTAGTAATTTAATTGAATTGAGTAATAATGTGATTATTAAATATTAATAAAGAGTGGGATACTAATTAATATTATGAATTTAATTTACTAAGTGAATAGTAAATAACGTATGGAAATTATTATGCATAATAGTGGGCGAAATTGCGTAATTGGATATTATCTCAATCGGGAGTCACGCATAGACTAATTTGGGCTAGAGATGGAATAAGTGGGTAGAGTGAATTGCATGATGATTTCAACATCACGGATGACTCCGAATGGGTCGAAATAGTCAAAATAATATACCCGGGGGTGTCGATTGGGTCCCGGGGAATTTTTAGAATAAACTGGCACCGTATAGGGGCGTTTTAGTTATTTGGGAAATGGGGGTTAGGAGACCTACGAATTTTTAACTCCTTTATTAGATTTTAGATAAGAGGGTCTAGGGTTAGAAGCTCAAAATACAACGGGAGACCATTGGATATTAAAAGGAGAGAATTCTTGGAGGTTTAAAAGAGTTCTTGAGAGGTTGAAGTGTGTTCTTACACCACAATAAGGCTTGCAATGAGGATTGGAAGAGAATATCATCAATACATCATCAAAAACCATGAAATCAGACCCTACTGATCACAGTTAAGTGTTTATATACAAGTTATTTGAAGTTATAATACCCGTGTGACTAGAGTTTCTTCATATTTTGATTAAAGTGATAATCCTTGGAAGAAAAGAATAATTTAACACGTGTTTGGGTAGGAATCACAATGATTTGATATCACTGTAGGATAATAAATTAGATATTTTATGTTATTATCCACGAATTTAAATCTAGGTTTTTGATGTATAATGGTGGAAGAACATAAAACCTAGGGTTTTGAGGATTAGATGTTTAAATCCCTGCTTGGATGAAAATTGTAAGGTTTTGATGTTATATTCACGTTAGAAATCATTCTAATGCATGTAAAAATGGTTAGGGACAATTGGTTTCAAATTTGGTGAATAAATATGTAAGTTATGTGAGTGTTAATGGTGAAAAACGCATATGCGAAACGAGGAAGACGAAGTGGAGAGGGGCGAATCGGTCCGGGTCAGAGGCGGACCGGTTCGGTTCCCAAAAAAATGTAAAATTTCCCTTTTTAGCCTAGAACTCCTAAATTTTTGTCGAGAAAACTTTTGGGGTATTGTTAGAATATAATGAGGAATCAATTATGTTGTAGTAGACCATGATAGGTTATGGTAAATTTAGTCTTATCGAGATAATTAAGACGATGATTAAATGGGATTAAAAGATAATGTAATTAATTCGCGAGAATGAGAATGGAATTACGAGAAACCGTGAGTGATCTCATGGCATGAACCAGTAGGGTAAGGAAGACTTGGCTACTGAAAAAGAATAAGGGGTAACTAGGGCCTTTAATAATACAAAATCATACTCCATTAAATGCGATAGTGAGAATAATCGTAAATTGAATGTACGGCGTGTATTCGAGTGATATATACTACGTAGATAACTAGGTTATGTGAATACCTACTGAATATATATAGGTTGTGTTTGTACCTATTGTATGATTGATGATATATGTTAACATACCTAAGTTGCCTGCTATCACGGAGGTTCCCGCGCAATGGGCAATCCCACCTTGTCGATTCCAGGGAGGTCTGGATTTGTGCCCCCGAACATAGAACTTAGGGCGGCTCACTATGTGTCGTGTATTAGTGTATTCAGCATGTCGTTTCGGTACGTTAGGTATGTGCGTAGCCTAAAGGCTTAGAATAATGTTCGCCATATATATATATATATATATATAGAGAGAGAGAGAGAGAGAGAGAGAGAGAGAGAGAGAAAGGGACATGAATATTCTACTTATGTGTGAGAGTAGATAGTTAAATAGTGGATATCTAAAGATTGAATTAAGTAGTGAAACTTAATTAACTGAATAGTGAGAATATAAGTAAAATGATAATTTCAACTATTACAACGTATGAGAAATGTTAACTAACTGGTAAATTACTGTATGGGGGTACGGGAATAGAGACATGTTTATATTCAGAAATACTTAAGTCTAGTTATCTTGAGTAGAATAGCTAGGGGGGCTAAGTAGAAACGTTATGCGTGCACAATAGTTGAGAGGTGAGAAAACTTAAGTGAGTATACGTGAACCTAACATGTGTAATCAGTAACTGATTTTAAATTGTGATAAATACTTACTAAATATTTTCAAAATATTTTGGGTTCTAACCCTTGCTATAAAATCTTTTTAAAACCCTTTTAGGTGTCCAGCCACTGGGATGCCCGACTAGATGATTCTTACAGGGACGCATAGCTGCAACGCTATGGAGGCTTGCAGAGTTTTGAGTAGACGCATATATCATTTCATTCCTAGTGTAAGAGTTTCTTCCAGGATTTCAGTTTGGGCATGTTGTCCCCATTTGAGACTTTATTCATTTAGTATTGCAGTTTCATACTTTTATTCAGATATTCTTATTAGTTTCATTCATTATTGTGGTTTGGGACTTTAGTCGATGGTTTATTCAGCAAGACTTTATCTATTTACTTACTTGATATGGTTTGGACTCTAGTATTATGAGAATGTTGTAATTTAGTTTTCGCAGGTTATTAATTATCTGTTTAATAAAAGATAAAATTTGGCACCTGCTTAATTTGCTAATAGGTGATTAGTAATTAGTTTGGTTTCGACAGTGATGCTAAGAATGAACCATTTTGTAAATCTTGTTTTAATTTAATAAAGGCTTGATCACACGGTATTTAATTAGGTGGGGTGTCCCAGATTGTATCAGAGCATCAGGTTCTATTGTCCATATGATCTGTATGGCTTATTACGATTTCAGCGTATCGTTCTTTTGTTATAGAGCCCTATTATTAGGACTATTGCTTTTATCTTCACGTGTTTGAGATATCGTGCTTCTGCTACTTAAATCTTGTATAGATTGTGTACTTATACAATTCGATATGTTTTCAGATGCCACCGAAAAGACATCGAGCTAAAAGGGCAGTGGCCAGGGATGAGGTGAAGGAGGATCACCTGGAGCCACAAGAGGTGCCTCAACCACATCCATAGCCATTACCAGGGATCATTTCAGCAACCCAGGTGGCACAGGTTGTGGTCCAGGTGGTTAATACAGATATGTATGGCCTTGCATTTCCCACAGCCCCAACTGCAACCACCAGTGGCACCGGTCGTTCAGGCCCAGACAGGGCCATCTACTTGGCAGAGAGTTAGAGAGAAGTTCTAAAAGGGACATCTGCCCTAGTTTCAGGGGAATTTTGATGTGGTGGAAGTATATCAGTTAAAGAAAAATATTCATCACCATCTGTGCATGGTGGTGTGTACTAAGATGCAAAAGCATATGTTAGCGACGCTCAAACTGTCTGGAGATGCTTTTTAGTGGTGGGAGTCGGTTACCACCACCGAGGAGAGAGACATGATGAGTATTACCAAATTTTGGGTGCGGTTCGATCTCAATTACTTTCTGCATGCAGTCGAGTCAGAGATACGAAAGAAGTTTGGGGAGGTGACACAGGGTGACCGCTCGGTAGCTGATTATGAGGAGGAGTTCACCCGTCTGTCTAATTTTTGTGCCAAATAACGTGAGCAATGAGGAGAGAAAGAAGATAAAGTTTATGGATGGGTTGACCTGAAATATCAGGCAGCATTTGATCGGTAACCCCGCATTGGTCACCTACACGGATATCGTCAATGCCGATCTTGTACACTATCGGGATCATTGCTTCCATGTGAAGGGATAAAGAGAGTTAAAGAGTCTATGCGGTAGGACAAGGCAAATGGGAGTGGTACTAGCTTGACATCGCAGCAGCGAACAGTCAGTCATTAAGGACAGGATTCCCGACAGGGGAATAATGCCAAGAGCTCCGATTAGAGGGGCAGGGTTATAGGCAGGGTCAGCAGGGCCCAAATCAGTAGCAGTTTCCTCAGCGCCAAGGGAACTAGGGGAGTCCATCAGGGCCAGCAGCGTCAGGGCCAGAGATAGAGGGAGTTCCTAGGGCAGTGCTTTATCTGTGGCCAGAAGGGTCACAAGAGGAGAGATTGCCCACAACAGGATATGGCACAACAGCAGGGTGCCCAGCAGGGACAGCAGGCTCCTTTACCCCCTACAGCACCCGCTTCACCAGCCCCTCAACAGCAACAAGGACAAATGCACTACGGGCATGTGTATAACATCCGAGACATATCGATGCCACCAGTACCTCAGGTGCTGCCAGAAGTAGAGGGTTCATGGGCTTAAGGGTAGGATTCTTTTTTATACTGGGGTATCGCATTCGTTTATTAAGACTGGATTTACTAGAGCTATCGTTTATTAGAGAACACCGATATTCTCCTTATGTGTGTAGATTCACCGATGGGTAGTGGTTCACTGATACACTCGATTTGTAGAAGAGTCGATATCGTAATAGGGAGACTGAGCTTAGGGGTAGGCCTTCTAGTGTTAAACATGGAAGGGTACGATGTGATTCTAAGTATGGATTAGTTGGCAGGATATAAGGTGATGGTAGATTGCTATGAGAGGACCATTGTGTTTTCCATTCCGGGGTAGGATATGTTCTTGGTGGCGATGCCTATTCCTGAGGGAGGGTCGCGCACCCACTTATACTACATTGAGGAGGAGACCTCAAAGGAGATAGTGATTCCGTTATACTCAATTCCAATCGTAGGGGACTTTGAGGACATATTTTAGGAGATACTCGGGTTACCACCCGGTCAATAGATCAAGTCTGTGATTGACCTAGCACCGGGTACGAGACCGATTGCCCGAGCACCATATCGCATGGCCTCTGCAGATATGCGAGAGTTGAGAAAGTAGATCTAGCCGCTATTGGTTCAGGGTTTCATTCGGCGGATTACATCACCTTGGGGTGCGCCTGTGTCATTTGTGAATAATAGGGATGGTTCACTCCGCTTGTGTGTGTATTACAGGGAGGCGAATAAGGTTACGATACGGAATAAGTATCCATTATTGAGGATCAATGACCTATTTGATCAGTTGAGAGGGGCTGCCTACTTCTCAAAGATTGATTTGAGATCAAGTTATCACCAGCTACGTATTCGGGAGGAGGATTTTTCTAAGACCGCCTTCCTGTCACAGTATGGGTCTTACAAGTTCAGGCAGATGCCGTTTGGGCTCACCAATGCACCAGCAGTGTTCATAGACCTCATGAACAGAGTATTCAGGGAGTTCTTGGACCAGTTTATGATCGTGTTTATTGAAGACATTCTGATCTACTCTCGTACTGAGGAGGATCATGCGAAGCATCTACGTAGGGTCTTGCGAACACTTCGGGACCATCAGTGATATGCTAAATTTGGGAAGTGTGGATTTTATCTATGGGAGGTACAATTTCTCGAACACATTGTATCTGACAGGGGTATTGCAGTGGATTTGAGTAAGGTATCGGCAGTGAGGCAGTGGGGACATCCCACTACACCGATGGAGATTCATAGCTTCTTAGGTTTGGGCGGGTATTATCGCCACTTCATTAAGGGATTTTTGAAAATTTTGGGTCCACTAACGAACCTGACTCACAAGGGGGTACCGTTTGTATGGAGTGACCACTATCAGCTAGCCTTTGATGAGCTTAAGGACAAGTTGACATCAGCACCAGTAAGAGTGGGGTGGAGTGTTAGGTCTACACGGATGCATCTCTACAGGGACTTGGGGGTGTATTGCAGCAGGAGAAGAAGGCCAGAGCTTATGAATCTCGAAATCTTAAGCCCGGCAAGAAGAATTACACCACCCACGACCTTAAGTTAGCAGCAGTGGTATTTAATCTGAGGATTTGGAGGCATTGTCTATTGGGAGAGCAGTTTACATTATTCGCGGATCATAATTCACTTTAGTAAATCTTCACAAATAAATATATGAATATGAGGCAAAGGCGGTGGCTAAAATTCGTGATGGATTACCAGTTTAATATACAGTATTATCCTAGTAAGGCTAATGTGGTAGCAAACGTGTTGAGCTGGAAACCCACTGGGGAGATAGCGAAGGTCTGAAAGGTGAAGTGGAGTGAGCTTCGACACGAGGATGAGGTTGCCAAAACGTGTATGGCAGTGTTAGCTATCACACCTGAGATTGTGATGAGGGTAGTGAAAGCACAGGCTGAAGAACATTTTTGTCAGGACAGGGTGCGATAATTATTAGGTGAGGGTGCGGAGTCATACTCGATCAACTCAAAGGGAGGTTTATGTTTTATTGGGAGATTAGCTGTGCCTGAGGATGAGGATTTAAGGTATGCTGTGATGATTGAGCCCCATGGTTCAAGGTTTAAGGTACATCCTGGAGGGGATAAGATGTACCAGGATATGAGGAGACAGTACTAGTGGGAAGGAATAAAGATAGACATGGTAGACTTTATCTCGAAATGTGCTACTTGTCAACTTGTGAAAGTTAACCATCAGAGACCTTCAGGGATGCTACATCCATTGGAGATTCCCGTGTAACAGTGGGAGAGTTTCTTGATGGATTTTATTACAAGGCTGTCGATATCGCAGAAGGGTCACGATTCCATTTGGGTGATAGTGGATCGGTTGACCAAGGCGGATCACTTCTTACCGGTCTACACCGACTATGAGATGAGTCAGTAAGCATAGTTGTTCATTGCCGAGATAGTTAAGCTACACGGGGTGACAATTAACATTGTGCCTGATAGAGACAAGATCTTCATGTCTCACTTCTGGTAGAGCTTTCAAGAGTCCATGGGTACAGACTTGCGGTTGAGTACCGCTTATCATCCACGGAGTGACGGGAAAACTGAGCGGGTTAATCATATGCTAGAGGACATGTTGAGGATATGCATTCTAGATTTTGGAGGAGGATGGGAGCGATATCTTCCATTGGTAGAGTTTTCTTATAATAACTCTTACCAATTCAGTAACGGCATGGCACCGTTTGAGGCATTGTATGGAAGACCTTATCGCTCGCCCGCTTGCTGGTTAGAGGTGGGGGAAAATAATTTATTGGGTCCAAAGATACTACAGGAGAAGACTACCAAGATTGAGTTAATTCGGGGACATATTCGGATAGCTCAGTATAGGTAGAAGAGTTATGCTGATGTCGACCCAAGGCACGTGGAGTTAGAGGTTGGGGACCATGTGTTGGTTCACGTATCTCCCATGAAGGGGATCATGATATTCGAAAAGAAAGGGAAGCTAACGTCGAGATATATGGCGCCTTTTTCGATTATTGAGAGAGTGGATTCAGTGGCATATCGATTGGGATTACCAGAGCATCTTCAGTGGATACAAAATGTGTTCCAAGTAGTGCCGCTGAAGAAGTACAAGAAGCGCGAGAGAGCTTTCTGGCACGTTCCACTTGAGGAGAATTATTTGCAGCCAGACGTCTCATATGAGGAGAGACACGTGGCTATTATGGATCGTAGTGAGCGTAAACTGTGTTCTAAGGTGGTGCCACTAGTCAGAGTTTAGTGGGGACACCACATTATTGATGAGTCTACTTGGGAGTGGGAGGATGAAATGAGAGAGCAGTATTTAGAGTTGTTTACCGCATGTATGACCTAATTTCGGGGACGAAATTCCCTGTAAGGGGGGAAGTATGTAATACCTCGTATTTCTGCGTATTTGAATTTAATTAATTCAATAATTAATTAGTTTTATTTTAAATTACACTAGAGTTGTAATTTAATTGAATTGAGTAATAATGTGCTTATTAAATATTAATCGAGAGTGAGATAATGATTAATATTATGAATTATATTTACTAAGTGAATAGTAAATAACGTATGGAAATTATTACGCATAATAGCGAGTGATATTGGCGTAATTAGATTTATCTCAATCGGAAGTCGCGCATAGACTAATTTGAGGTAGAGATGGAATGATTACATAGAGTGACTCGGATGACGATTTTGAGGTCATAGATGACTCCGTAAGGCTCGAAATAGTCAAAAATAGTATACAGGGGGTGTCGATTGGGTCCCGGGGTATTTTTAGGCTAATTCGACACCGTTTAGGGGCATTTTAGTCATTTGGGAAATGAGAGTTAGGAGACCTACGAATTTCTAACTCCTTTATCAGTTGTTATATAAGAGGGGCTAGTTTTAGAAGCTCAAAATACAACCGGAGCCCATTAGAGAGCAAAAGGAGAGAATTCTTGGATGTTTTGAAGAGTTCTTGAGAGGTTGAAGTGTGTTCTTGCACCGCAATCAAGCCTGGAGTGAGGATTGGAAAAGAATATCATCAATCCATCATCCCAACCATGAAATCATACCCTAACGATGAAAGTCAAGTGTTTAGATACAAGTTATTTGAAGTTATAATACCCATGTGACTAGGGGTTCTTCATATTTTGATTAAAGTAATAATCCTTGGAAGAAAAGAATGATTTAACACATGTTTGGGTAGGAATTACATGTAGAATGATTTGATATCAGTACAGGATAATAAATTAGAGATTTTGTGTTATTATCCATGAATTTAAATCTGGGTTTTGATGTACAATGGTGGAATAACATAAAACCTGGGGTTTTGATGATTAGATGTTTAAATCCCTTTCTGAATGCAAATTGTAAGGTTTTGATGTTATATTCACATTAGAAATTATTCTAATGCGTGTAGAAATATTTAGGGGCAATTGGTTTCAAATTTGGTGAATAAATATGTAAGTTATGTGGGTGTTAATGGTGAAAAACGCATCTACAAAAAGAGTTAGACGAAGTGAGAGGGGCGAACCGATTAAGGTTAGAGGCGGACTGGTTCGGTTCCCAAAAAACGTAAAATTTCCCTTTTTAGCCTAAAACTCCTAAATTGTTGTCGGGAAAACTTTTAGGATATTGTTAGAATATAATGAGGAATATATTATGTTACAGTAAAATATGATAGGGTTATGGGAAATTTAGTCTTATCGAGAGAATTAAGACGATGATTAAACGGGATTAAAAGATAATGTAATTAATTCTTGAGAATGAGAATGGAATTACGAGAAAGCGTGAGTGATATGATATCATGAACTAGTAGGGTAAGGAAAACCTGGCTACTGAAATAGAATAAGGATTATGATCATCGAAGTTAATTCCACACTTGTAACCTTTAATTTGGACGGTGCTTAACATTTCATCAAACTTTTTCGACCTAGATGTAACACCCCGCCCGCCCGGGGAGAGGGAACGGAGCGCTACTGTCGATAAAACTAAACTAATCCACAATATAACAAGGTATAGAGCATCTAAAACCCGTAGCAACAAAAGAGAACTACAATCTCAATTTCTTCAAATAAATACCACAAGTCTCTCGAATTACATACAACAGCAAACTCGAAAATAAAATAAATCTCCAATGCTCTATACACAAAAAATAAATACAAAACTTCTCTCTTGTATTAAAAATCTTCCCAAAATAATCCTCGCTAAAATCAATCTCCATAGTGCCCCAAAATCCACGCTAACCTGCCACTAAAAGAAAATATGGGGAAGTACACAATATGACAGGAAAGATGCTCAACAATAATGTTAGCGCTGAATAAAACGTCACAATACGAATACAAATATTCAATTCAAATGTGTATCACATAAGCAATTATATCAATATAATTTCCCAACAACACATTAACCGGGTCACCAGGCCTCACCACCATACCGCGCCTATGCATTTTTTTAGCATATCCGAAAAAAGGAATATTAGAGGGTGCCCAACCTCAGTGCCATATTAAAATCTCATGACAACATGTTCAACACCAAATATAATACCACATGAATCAAAATTACATTCCAACAAATATTTTCAGATTTCCAAGTGAATTTATCAATTCAAATATGAGTCAATAATCACAAGAAAACAACGAGAATAATACTCGCGAGATTAAGGAGCATATTGTATAAAACCCCATACCTTAAAATCATCGCATGAATCATCACATAATTTCAACCTCAAAATCTAATCACACCATCACGTTCCTCTCGCGAAAATAATCCAATCAAGTTCTAGCCCAAACTCGAGAAAACGCCAAATAAGCCTTCTAATCTAAGGTTAAAATCTTGAATAAGTTTGGGGCTATGGTTTGTATATGAAAGGGAGTAATTTTGGAGAGGTCTTCTGATTGAAAAGCTTGAGAAAAAGTGAATTGAAAAGCCAAGCAACGAATTTGTTGATATATAAAGGATTAAGTGTTTGATTAAGAAAAGAGTTCTAATCAGATACAAACACTGAAAAATTTATTCCGGACGATCGGACTGTTGGAATTGGATGAAATTTTACATAGAATTAGCTGAAGGCGAGAGGAACCTGCCGAAAAAATTTCAGCTCGATCGGACTGTTCAATATTTTTAAATATTTTTTTTTTGCTAGAGAGTTTTATGTTTTGAGAACTCTAAGAGAGTTTCATGTTTCGAGGACTTTTCTATATAATAAAAATTCAATTAAAACTCCATGTTAATTCCGATTCCAATTCCGTTTGAAATTTTATTTTTCAAATATAATAACCAACATTTTAAATTATAAATTTTATAAAATCCGAAATTTCATTTTTCTACAATTTCTAAAATTAATTTTTAAAAAATCCAATTTAAAAAATTTGGGTTGTTACACTAGAATCCAAATAAATTTTGACATGACTCGAATATTTTCATCTCTCCTCTAGCTCAACTATCCTCTAACCGAGTAAACACCTTGACTCGTAAAACTCAAGAAGCTATTTATTCATGCCCTCCATCAAACCACGAAGACTCTCTCTCTCACCCTCAACGTACTCTAGCTTCTCTAGAACAGTCCTCTCACGTTCCCTTCGATACTCAATAAAAACACTATGATTATTCACGACGGTATGTTGCTTCAACCTAACTTCCAACTTCAAGTTAGCCTTCTTCTCCTTCAAAGTTTTTGTATCCAATTCATGGAATGCAACTTGGAGTTCACTATCCTCCTCCTCTTATTCATCCTCACTTTTGTCTCCACTCACACGACCATCACTCACTTGGGCTCCATAAACTATGGTCACGAAAATGTCATGCAAAGAATTATATTCATGGGAAAATTTCTCATCAAAACTCACATGACTAGCAGCCATGAACGCAATAAAGTTGGGCTCAATGGGAGAATCATTTCCTTCTTCTGGATCACTATCACTAAGGGTGGCATTGAATGAAATCGGTTTCTTATCATCCTTCCTTAGTTTAGTGGGGCACTCAGCTACCCTATGGCCATAACCCTCATAACCATAACATATTTCTGACTGATCCTTCTTAAAGTTCTCATTCCGGTTCCTAGGGAAAAGATCGGCCTTGTTGTGCATATTTTTCTCAAACTTTTTATCATCTTTTGATTCCTTTTGAAACTTGAGAAATTTATTTGCCAACATGGTCAAATCCCCGGGATCGATGTTAGACTCATAATCCGAAATAGTTGTTTCCTCCTTTCAGGCTTTTATAGCAATGCCTTTTTCTTTTTTTGTCACATTCTTGGAGGTAAACATGTCAAGGTCAAAAGTTTATAAGTCACCTACAAGTTCTTCAAGTTTTTTAGAGTCTATGGTACCTAAAGAATTCAAAACGGTCACTTTTGTGTTAAATCTTCCAGGGAATGACCTTAAGATATTCTTGATAACACGATTGTCGGTTATCTTCTCTCACAAGTTAAAAGACGAGTTAACTATGTTGTACAGTCTAACGTAAAATTCATCAAAGGTCTCACTCTCCAACATCTTAGTCGTTTCAAATTGAGTGGTGAGGTTTGGGAGATTGAAAGCCTTAACAGCACTAGTTCCTTCATGGGTGATTTGGAGTATGTCCAAAGTATCTTTTGATTTCTCACAAGTCATAATACGAGGAACTCCTCCGGGGTGATAGAACAAAACAGATCATTTAAACGTTGAAATTAAAAAATTGCCAACCTATGCTCAGCCTCACTCCATGATTCTATGGGTTTTAAATGAATTGCTTCACCTTCTCTAGCGATAGGGGGAGAACAACTTTTAACAACAGCTAACCAAACCTGCTCATATATAGCCTTAAGTGTCTATTCATACGCATTTTTTAGTATGCTTAGATCGATGTGACACCTCGTTTATTCTAACATCGGGTGCTCAATCCTTTATCAAAATAAAACATGAATCCAGTATGATTTCATTCTCAAAATCACTATTGCAACAAGTAATAAAATATAAAATAGAATAAAACCATACATGCAATTGAATGGATAGACTAACTAAATGCGTAAATAAATAATCGTGAATCAAATAAATCATTGACCAGTACAAATAACCATCCAACGTAACTGAATAATGATAAATAAATAATATCACTGATATGAAATAAAATCCTATCCAACCATGGGAAATACACCCAAAAGAAGAATACGAAAGGAAACTACATACTATCTAGATATAAATGACAAAAGCGACTATAATCGAATCCAATAGGATCCACGGCTACTGCTTATAACGGCATAAAAGATCTACTTATGTTGTCCCCACTGTTACTGCACACCTCGGGTTTTAAGGAAAAATAATAAAACAGATTTTCCAGTGGGTCAAAGCCCGAAAACGTTTGAAAATAATTTGCAAGTAATTAAATTATTTAAATCAATAAAACACATAGTGTGTTACTTTCACAATTAATTTATCGGTCGCACTCACATGAGATAAACACCTTACCCCTCATCTATAATGCGCACCTAACGCATTTGTTTTATTATCCTAATTATGCTACCCTATCTAACTAGGACAGCAACCGCTATCTATGCCCATCCCGCTAATAGTCACCATTAGCTAACAAAATGCTACCTCCATTAGGTAAACTTTTATAAACAATAACATAGTTGCACACTTGTAATAACTAGAGGTACACATGAATACAATAGCATAGCTACACCCACACTATAGAAAGATATACTCACAAATATAACAACATAGCTACACCCACATTATAAACAGATATTGCAATATAATAACATAGCTACGCCTTTGCTATATATATCACATCTCGTACACAAACATATATATCACTCGCTATATATGTCTAAACGCATCCCCGGAGTTATGACCTCGCATATGCATCCCTCGTGTGCTATCAGGCTCCAGGAATATCACGCATCACACTGAGCCACCGGGTCGAAATCTCACCACTAAATCCAAACGTAAATACAAACAACGGAAGCGGTCATACACATACGTCCGAGGGATCGTAACCATACCACATCGCACCCCACCAGTCTCTAAACCAAATCCCATCCTCACACGCGGATAGTGGCCATGCAACAGTGCTATGACCCAGGGAATCAATCCAACACTTGTTGGTCAATGCTAGGGTTGACAACCCACTACACGCAACCTCCTAACGATAACACTACCGAGTAGGTACATTCAATACAAACAAGCAACAATAATGCATATGTGTGTGTGTGTGTATATATATATATATATATACATGTCACCCCAATCCGTATATATATAAAAAGTACGGATCTCGTATGCAAATCCCACAGCGTACTAGTCTACTAATCCCGAAGTTCGAACTGACTTCCCTATTATACATATACGTGTTCGCTCACTTGAATTTGGGGTTCGTTTTACCCGAACCCATCTATCCGTTGGCCTAACACACATACAAACCCTGAAAAATATTCCTCTGTAGTCCCACTTTACCTCGAGAGCCGCTACGGTCATTCCCCAAGCTTTAATAGGTCAAAATAACCCGCAAACAAAATTTGGGCCGACAAACAAATAGAACCGATTCGCTGGCAGATCGAACCAGTTCGGTTGAGCGAACCAGTTCAGTTTGCGGGGTTGCCTATCATCTTCTTCCTCGGGTTTTTCTCCTCCAACCCCTCCAATGGAGGTCACAAACATACCATTAATACCCCACATCAATATAATATCATCCCAAAAGTATTTTAACATTAAATTAAACCCGAATCCATCATCTCAACACAAGGATTCCTAATCATTAAACAATATTACCAACCCCATAATTAATTACACTTGAATTTCCATTGATTCAATACCCTATCAATGTTCTACATGTTCATACTTATAAACCTATAATTAAATCACGAAATTCTTACATATTCTTCTCCAATTAATCTCAGTTAAAATCATAGGTTCAATCATCCTTTACATATTCTTCAATTAAATATCAAAGTTCACATCTTTAATCACATATTTAGTCTTAATTAACTATGAATGTAATTAACTAAAAAATTGCTTCTAAAGCAAGTAAATACTTGCCTTTTGGATATGAATCTGAAGTCTCTACTCATTGATTGAATCCAGAGATGTTCTTCCTCTCTTCTCCAAGGTCTTCTCTCCCTTTTCTTCTTCTTTCTCTTCTCTTAAACTCTTCTAACTCATAATTATGCAGGGATTGAAAAGTGGGACTACCATCCACCCGTCTAAACCTTAAATAGCTACTAATTACACCCTAATCTCGTTTTCCCATTAAACCCTTGGTGTAAAAAGATCATTATACCCTTATACGGGTCCTGCTATGTCTAAAAAGCCCTTGAAACCCAGTCATAACACCCGAGTACTTATTATGGACTATTTCGACCCATTTCTCATCACCGGTGCACTCAAAAAGGCCATCCGAGTCACCCAACTACATATATGCCATTTCTCATTGACTGGGGCCAACACGTGCATACAGTATGCGTCGCCCATAAATATACAAATTCGTCGATGTAACTTTTATCGACATAATATAATAAACTGTCGCTTTTCACTCATAAACGACATATAATAAATAACATCTCTATTTACTTATCACAAGCAAGTAAATAATAATAATAAAATAAATATTAATTATTATCTCGCGGATTAATATTTACTGAAATCAATTTATTTTTCCCAATTAAATTAATAAATCCATGCACACATCGAAATTAAATACTCATAAAAGTAAGGGTATTACATCCTCCCCCTAATAATGGAAATTCGTCCTCGAAGTTCAAAATACTTTCCATGAAGAGCTCTGGATACTTTTTTGCATGTCTTCCTTGCGCTCCCATGACGACTCGGCAACATTGTGGTTTCCCCCACTATACACGCACTAATGGTGCCACATTTGACCAAAGCTTTCGCATGCTACCGTCCAAAATGGCAACAGGTCTCTCCTCATAAGAAATGCCTAGATGTAAGTCTATCTCCTCTAGCGTTATATGCTGGTAAGCCACGTTATCCTTGAGATAACTCCTCAACGACGACACATGAAACGCATCATGAATCCACTGCAAATACTCCACTAAGGCGAACCTATTCTCAATAGGCCCTATCCTCTAAACACTGTTCTAAAAATCCGCCTAGGCTTAAGGCTTGGGAGAAACGCCTCGCCTTACGCTTTTCACGCCTTATTCTTGGTAAAACCCTTAAGGCGTACTTTTTTCTAAAAGCAACAATGATTTAGTGAAACGATGTCGCCTTTTAAAGAATTTGTTTACAAACTAGACCATTATCTCATCCAAAATAATCAAATAGTATTTTAATTTGCATATATTCAAACATATGTTTATGATCTGTGCAATTTTTGTATTTTAATAGCCATGTTATGGTTAAAAAATATTAAAATATATTAAGAAGGCCTAAACGCCTTTTCACGCCTTTTTACGCCTAGGCCCGCCTAGGCTTCTAAGACTTAAGGCTTGGCCTCCACGCCTCAATCACGCCCCGCTTTTTTTAGAACCTTGCCTCTAAATAATGGAAAAAGTCCCAACTAACCTAGGCGCGAACTTCCCCTTCTTCCCAAATCGTATCACTCCCTTTTTGGGAAATACCAGTTTCAATAACTAATCACCCATGTCAAACTCCAAAAATCTCCGATTCGCATCGACGTAACTCTTCTGACGGTCCTGAGCTACCAGTATACGACCCCTTATCAACTCAATCTTTATCGATGTTTCCTGAATTGCGTCCGACCCGAGAAGCCTGTTGCCCCCCAACTCTATCCAATCAGAGGGAGAATGATAGGATCACCCACACAAAGCCTCAAATTGCACCAAGCCAATAGTAAACTGGTATGAGTTATTATATGCAAAGTTAATCGAAGGTAATTACTACTGCCAGTTAGTCCAAAATACATATCCTCAGCATATCGTCCAACATATAATTCACCTACGCTGTGTGCCCGTCGATTCACGGGTGATATATTGTGCCCAAACGTAACTTCGTGTCCATCGCCTCCTGAAAACTCTGCCAAAAGTGGGATGTAAAGACCTTATCCTGATCCAAAATAATATTGAACGGCACCCCTTGCAATCTCACTATCTCTACTATGAAAATATGGGAATGTTGCTTGATCGTGTACTCCCCCCGATCCACAATAACCCAGATGGAGTCGTGATCCCTCTGTGATGTTGGTAACTTTGTGATGAAATCATAGCTACAAAACCCCTGTTGGTCTCTGTTGATCAACATTGATCATCTAACAAGTGGTGCACCTAAAGACAACCTCTGTTATGTCCTACTGCACATAGACCCACTAATATTGCCTTCTCATAACCCGATATATCTTATCTACTTCGGGATGCACCAAGAATCGTGACCCCTGTGCCTCCTCCATAACTGTGCATCGCATTTCCTCATCGTCTGGGACAATCAACCTCTCCTTAATGTGTAAGTCTCCCTCAGAACTGACTGAGTATGACTCTATTTTGCCTGCCAATAACTGTTGTGTCCTCTCTTGACAAGAAGGATTCCCAACTTGTATCGTTATAACTATCAAATGGTCCTGGATGTGTTTGTCATCACCGCTATGTAGACTCAGACTACCTCCTCCTCCTGACGAATCTCAACCCACTTCGCTTTTTACACCGTTGCCAACTGCCATATAGGTATACGGCTCAACGCCTCTGTCACTACGTTAGCCTTTCTTGGATGATACTAACCATCGAACTGACTAAGGTGCCCATACACCTTATACCATGTACACACAGTCACAATCACCATATATGCAACTCAAATTCACCCCAAAAATCCACCACACATACCATGCATGAGCATACAGTAGAGGTATACTCTATTACCCCACTAATCACGACTCAACTCTTCTTGAGATTGCCCCATTTATCCAACTAGTGTTGCAAACATTACTAAGTTCTCTCGACATTGAACTCCATGGATCCACCGACCTTAAATCATAAAATCGCTCACTGCTCGATGTGATACATTTTCACGCATATAATGCCCAATGTAACAACCCAATATCCTAGAGAACAAATGTCTCTCAACTCCCGACACTTACTAATCCTCATGCATGGGATGTCTCGCAAGAAAAATCCATACAAGGAACCCTCCCGATACACTATCGCTTAGCTCAATCGTTTATCGAGATTCGTTGGCCTAAGACATAGTACTGGGACACCCCAGGATAATGTACCCCTAGGAATAAAACCATGTCCCAAAAGTTGCTAAATCTATCTCTCAACTCCTGTATCTCTAAAGGAGTTGTACAATACGGTGCTCTCACTATCGCCTAGTCCCCAGCGCTAAGTCGATCACAAACTCACTCTCTAAACTCGATGGTAAACTCAGTATCTTCTGAATCACATTAGTAAAGTCCTTAAATACAGGGATCGAATATAATGAGACAAATACTCTCTCGAGTCTCCTCCTCGATATAACATAAATGCGTGCTCGACCCTCCCTCCGGACGAGGCATCGCCACAAGAAACATATCCTACCCTGGAATAGCGAGCACGATATCCTTACTATAACAGTCCACCATCAGTCTACACATCGCTAACCAATCCATACCTGGGATAACATCATACTCGTGCATCTCTAAAAAGAGTACATCTGCTACTAAGCATAACCTCCCAATGTTCACACGTACTCCTCAGTATATGGAACGAATGAGAGCCCTACTACCTAACGGTGAATCTACAATCAAAATAATATCTGACACTATATCCACTAAACCCATCACACATGTGAATCTAGTGCTAATAAAAGAATGTGATGCACCAATGTCACATAATACCAGCACCAAGTGCCTATGGATAGAAAATGTACCCTCAATCGCTATCGGCGTTGGCGATAAAACTAGTTCACAGACATTATACACACCCACAAACTGCAACTTCCCCTGTAGAAGGGGCAATTCTAAAACTACTGGTGGTACTGAAGCTACGATAATTGTTGCCCCGACTGGGCATCCTGCTGTTGACCCATAGCTCTATCCGAGAATGCACACCGCATGTGGCCCTGCTCCCCACAAATAAAACATCTCCCTGTGAAATCTTCCTGCCTCTTGTCTTACTGACCCTAATAAGGTTGCCCCTGTCCCTACTAGCCTCCAGTCTGGTTCACCTAGCCCTGTTAGACTTGAGGAGCATGTTGCTGGTTCTAACGTCTCTACACGTAACTACCATTACTCGGCCTAAATCTCCTAGCCAAGTCCCCCTATTGGGAACCACGCTCCTGCTGCCAACTCTGTTATTGCGGTGCCCCACTGACACCGTTTCCCCCAGCCTTACCCTGCTAGATATATTCTCCTATGGAAGCGATGGTCCTGGAAGTGGAGCAACACGGTGTTAACGACATCAATGTAAGTCCCCAATGCCGAGTTCCCCAATAAATGCATATGGATCCTCTAAGTAAGCCTGTCCATAAACTTGAGAATCCTCTTTTCATCAGTGTTCACCTCATATGGCACAAAGTTTGCCATATGAGTTAACTCTTCCTCATACTCTACCACTGTCTAGCCCTCTTACGGGAAATCCAGAAATCTCCTCCTTATCTTTGCTTGCACGGCTAACGAAAAACACTTGCGGACAAATCGGACCCAGAACTTCTAAATCGTCATCGCATCTCTCTCATCTGGCATGGTATTGACTCCCAGCACAAAAAAACTGCCCCGACTACCTTGAACATAGCTAGTACCTACTTTTGAGTGTCGTTGCACTCAACCATAGTTAGTAACTCTTCTATTAGCATGATGTTATTACATCTGCACTATCATGAAATTTGAGCGGATGACCCTTCTGATGCGCTATGGCGGTCATAGTGGCATTAACTTCATGTACTACTATAGTTGTGACCGCTATTGCGGTCACATTCCCCTGAGCGGCAAGCGGCTCTAGCTGAGCCTCTCCTTTTGCAAACCTCCTCGCTTCACGTGCTGGTCAACCTCTTCTAACATTTGACATCTTAAACAAAACCAAAATTATATGAGATTTAATTCAACCGTGTACAGTAGCAGAAGTGCGTAAATTCACAATATGAAACAAAAGTCCTAAACATAGGGCTCTATATCAAAGAAACACAATGCTGAAAACGTAGCAAGTTCGCACAGGTCCAAAGGACACTAGAACTTGATGCTCTGATACCAACTGTGACCCCGCCTATTCTAACATCGGGTGATCAATCCTTTATCAAAATAAAATAGGAATCCAGTATGATTTCATTCTCAACATCAATGTCACAATAAGTAATAAGATATATAACAGAATAAAACCATATATACAATAAAATGAATAAACTAACTGAATGCAGAAATAAATAATCGTGAAACGAATAACCCATCGACTACTATAAATAACCATCCAACGTAGCTGAATACTGATAAATAAACAACACCTCCCATATGAAATAAAATCCTATCAACCTACGAGAAACACTCCCAAAAGAAGAATACTTAAAGGAAACTGCATCCTATCTAGATAGAAACGACTGAAGCGGCTATAATCAAATCCAACAGCATCCACAGCAACTGCTTGGAATGTAATTAAAGATCTACCTCTATTGTCCCTGCTCCTGCTGCATACCTGGGGTTTTAAAAGGAAACAATAAAGCTGTTGGAACACGAGGCCCCCGATTTTAAAAATTTTATCTACCAAAAAGATAATTTCCTTTTAAATATATGCGAAAGCGTTGATGGTTAAATTAAACAAATTAACACATTTTAATTTCTTTTTCAAATTAAAATTAAACAAAGTGAAATAAGATTAAAACACACACACAATTTAATTTCACTTAAACCAACTTAATTCAACCCAAGTCCTAGAAATTTGCCTAAGTCATATTTTCAATATTTCCAAATTAGGCCAAACCAAATTTTATAAAATTAAATAAAATGACTTGAATTAAATTAACATAAACATTACCCCAATTAATTTAGCACCAAATTAAACAAGTAGTGATTAAACCCAATTTTATCTTTTTACCTAATCATGCGTTCTAGGTGAGTTTTGCGAAAGATAAAATAAACAATAAATCACTACGCCGCGATGTATGAGGAAAAACCCACAACGGGAAAAAACCTCAGGCGGCCCTATCCTCAAATCCACTAAGTACGGTTTTATAAATACAAGACTGTAAGACTTACAAAACTCGACTTGACTCCGTACAAGCCCCGATGCTTCTTCTTGTATACACCTCTTCCTAGAGAATAACCACAGAGCTCCACCGCGGTCTCAGAATCCACCGATCGGACTTTTTCTGGTCACCGCCACCCAAACAAGGAGCCTTTCTCCAAGTGGGTAAGTCAACGCAAACTTCTTCTTCTTCTTTATGGGATTTAGAAGCAAACCCAAACTTCTCTTCAAACAGTAGAGATAAAAATCGGTGCCAAAACTCCAAGCAATGTATATATATAAAGGAACATGGATAAACAAACTATGGGTGAAAACAAAAGTATTTTATGAATTTTTCTTGGAAAAATATACACTTAAACAATGAACTTTTCTTTTGAAAGATGAGCACTCAAAAACTCTTTCTAGGAGTTGGAATAACATGAAAAGTTAAGTTAGAAAACTTGGTTCCCACACTTAGTTATTCAGGTAAAAAGTTAGTGGGAAAAGAAGTGGGAAAGTGGGAAAAAAACTGCTCAAAACTGTCAATTAACTGTTCCCGCCAAAACTCGTTCGAACGAGATTTTCGTTCGAACGAGCCTTCTAACGAAGTTCCAGTGTGAACTCGTTAGAAATCTCGTTGGAAATCTCGTTCGAACATCATTCTCATTCGAACGACACATCGAACGACATTCCAGTGGCCAATGTGGGAACTCGTTGGCAAACTCGTTCGAAGGACAATATCGAACGAAATGCCAGAAAGCTGAAAATTCTATTTTTAGCCCAGAAACTGTATTTTAAAGTTTTAAAGAAACTTTATGAAAATAAAAAATAATTTAAAAACAAAGTACACCCATATAATAATTGTTCCAATCTACTATATATATATATTAAAATGTATTCATACCTTAGGAGCAATGGAATCATGTTGATGACGTAGAAACGAGGCACTATAAACACGGCATTTGATGAAGCTTTATGAACTTGGCCGCTACGTCTTCAACTTTAGCATGTCATAGGCTTGAAGGATGTCAATAACTCTATCCTATAACTCAAACGTTTTTATCCGAAATTGAGCCAAAACTACAAAGGACTCAATTGGAAATTTGTATCCTTACAAATCTCCCCCTTTGGCTATTCCGGGACAAAAACCAACAAAAAAAATCCTAAAGGGCCGTCAAGCTCTACTAGACTGACAAAAATATTTCACCCAAAATAAAAATACATAGCTTGACTCAAACAACCCAAGGATCAATATCTTTGCCCGATGATGAAAGTTGCCACTTAGAAGAATTTATGCACACTTAAGCAAACTATCAAACGCATAGGGAATATCAAAATATGAAATGCAATTAAAATAAGTACTCCCCCTAAATTAATTATCCCCTTTATCAACTATGATCACCCTAAGAAGATATCGCTCCCCCCTAAGTAAAATCTCCCAAACTAAGATACGATGACAATAGGATTAGATACCATTTCTCCCCCTATCATTCTCCCCCTTTTTGTTCAGGAATAGACAAAGGCTAAAGAATCAAAAATTAACTTATCTCCCCCAATTAAAGAATATACACCCTCTAAACTAAACAAGGGATATATAGAATGGGATAACAAGCTAAACATGCAATAGTGCATAAAGTGATGAGAACATTAAAGCACATAGGCAACAAAATCATAACTAATTCATACAAATGGATACCAACTGTGATGCAAAAACAAAGGATACCAAATTGACAAATAAGATTTTAAGCATGTGATATCAAATATACTACGCAAAAAACAAGGTACCAATTATGAATTGAAGCATAAATGGACTAGCTAAACATGACAAAGACTTATACAAAATATCACTTATATGTATACACAATAGATTTAAACTAAGCATAAGGACACACATATAGATATAAACACCAAAATGACACAAAACTCAATAACATAAGTTTTCCACACTCTTATAGCATAAATGTGTCATATGGAAACGGAAGTGTTGGGGTGTGAACAAGATACCAATGAATTAAAACGAAATCACTTAAACGTGTTCACGTAGTTCGCATATTATTGCAAAACTTTATCAACTAGAATTTAGCCTTTATGTGAAAGGATAAAGTGAACTAATGAACAAACAAACACAATGCATACAAGCCTAGCATGTTGATGATTCTACAAACCAATAGAGTCATGATAATGAAAGGACAACTAGGATAAACGGACATTGTGCAAACCGTTGATATACCATCCAAACTCCCTCAATAAGCATATATATTATTCTTTTGAATGAATATATCAATTATACATAGGCCTTGGCAATTACTTTTCTTTTTAATGCCATATTTTCTTTTAGGCCTTCGGACCACGTATTTCTTTTAGGTCCAAACAAACGGTGGCTTACTATTCGCAAAGGATAATAAATTCTTTCGGAGCCCTTCCCCGTGCACATTTATATATATCATTTTTATATCACACAAATCTCACGTGCAACGGATTTTGATATGCACTAGTCCTCCTAGGTCACAAATATGTAGATGACAAGATTGGTAGGAGAACACCTCACAAAGCTCAAATATAACATGTGACGTTAAGGTTCTAAAAGCTCGTGCATGTGTGTAAAGGCATATAAAAGTGAATCCATTAAGCAAGTCAAACTTAAGCTACTCCATGTAAGCATGATAAAGAACATTTTAAGGATTAAAATTCTAACCAAAAGTTCTAGTCACATGGAAGGGAAAAGAGAATTCAAACACAATCATATGCCAAAAAATGTGTGTAAAACTAAAATACACACAAAATAAAATATTTTTGAGTTATTTGAAATTTTTTAACCAAAAATAAAAATATATACTCAAAAGACAAACAAAAATCATTTGAATTTTTCATTACGCGTAAATTACCAAGAGATAAAAACCCAAATGATAAACAAAAATCTTTTTGTATTTTTCATTTAATGCAAACTAAAATGAAAGAAGTATAATATAAAAGATAAACAAAAATCATAATTCTAGCATGGGATTAAGCATGAAGCATAGACTAGAAAATGATTAAACATGCATACACCTGGCAATGATATATAATATGAAGCACAAAAAGCTAGAGTATGCAAAGAAAACTAACACATTCAACCTTTAGATTTAGCAATTGAGGAAGCATATGATAGTAAATGAGAATCAAAAACCCTATCTTGTAAATCTACCAAGTCGGACCTCCTAACCCAAACTAACGATGAATGACGATCTAGGGGTGTAGGAATCTTGGCTACCTCGATTGCCTTACATTTGGATTTTCTAGGAACTCGTTTAAGATCAAAACAAAATTTCCTAAGATGACCTTTTCGACCACAATGTGAGCACTTAAAGACTCGGCGAAAAGACTTACCAAAGGAATGATCTCTAAAAGCTTTCCTAAGTGATTCTCCTAAAGCATTGGATTCGGCTTTATGAGTAGATTCATTACAAGTATCGAAGCCTAAACCACAAGTGACATTTTTTATTTGGACCGTGCCTAAGATTTTATCTAGTTTTTCGGACCTACACTCCAAATCAAATTTGACTTTTCTAGAGTCTTTTAATTTATTTTTTAATTCTAAAATATTAGACTCTAATAAAACATTTCTCTCTTCAAACTCAAGAAGCTCCTTTTTCAAGGATTCCATTAAACCTCTAAGGCTATATCTCTCGCCTTCTACATATTCAATCTTCTCTCGAAGAGTTCTCTCTCGTGTCCTAAGGTCTTCCACTAACGCATTATCATCAACGACCTTGACACGCTCTCTTAAACAAAATTCTAACTTCAAATTAGCTCTTTTAATTTAATAGATTCTTCATAAAGTTCTTAAAAAGAATTTTGAAGTTCACTCACATCAACCTCTTCTTCATTTTCACTCTCTCTTTCTTCTTCACTCTCACTACCATAGAAATAATGGAATCATAAACTTTGACCACGGAAGTGTCATGTGTTAAAATTTCATCAATAGAAGAATGCTCACTATCACTCACATGACTACCCATAAAAGCCACAAAGTCAGGCTTAGTGGGGGAATCGGGTCCCTCTTCATAATCACTATCATTAAAGGTTGCATTAAAAGAAATTGGTTGCTTACCCTCTCTCCTTAGTTTAGTGGGACACTCTTTTGCCATATGGCCATACCCTTCACAACCAAAACACCTATTTGACTCGTCCCTATTTAAGATTTCATTAATAGTTTTAGGGATCTTCTCGGCTTTGTCATGCGTAAATTTTTTTAATTTCTTAAAATCATTTTTAAATTTATATTTATTAAATTTAAGAAATTTTTGAAACTTTCTAGCAAACATAGCCATATATTCCGAGTCACTATCACTTTCACTCTCTACTACTTGTTTTTTCTCTTTTCGGGCTTTTAAAGCAACGCCCTTTTTCTATTTTCTTTTCAGTTTTAGAGGGAAGCATGTCCAGTTCATAGGTTTGTAAATCACCTACGAGCTCTTCTAATTTCTTAGTGGCTAAAGTTGGTAAAGAATTTAAAACGATCACTTTTGGAATAAATCTATCGGGTAGGGACCTTAAAATTTTCTTTACTACACGGTTGTCGGGTATTTTCTCTCCCAAGTTAAAAGATGAATTAAAAATTTCGGAAAGTCTAGCATAAAATTCATCAAAAGTTTCTTTTTCGTTCATTTTGATGGTTTCAAATTGAGTGGTGAGGTTTTGGAGTTTCGAACCTTTTACGACACTTGTACCTTCATGAGTGAGTTGTAAAATATCTCAAGCTTCTTTAGCGGTTTCACACGTCATAATGCGACAGAATTAATCCGGTGTGACAGCGCTAAACAAGGCATTTAAACCACGGGAATTAAAATTCAAAAGTTTAAATTCATTCTCACTCCACCTATCGGCCGGTTTGGGAACACATTCATTATCTACTAAATGTGTTGGTGGGGACCAGCCATTAACTACAGACAACCAAACCCTATCGTCGATAGATTTAAGTGCCAATTTCATTCGCGCTTTCCAGTACGCGTAATTGGAACAATCGAAAATAGGAAATTTTGAAAATGGGGAAAATTCCATTTTATCCAAAAATATTTAAAGGATCTTTAACGAAGTAATTTATCATTTTGGCTCTGATACCAATTGTTGGAACACGAGGCCCCTGATTTTGGAAATCTTCTCTACCAAAAAGATAATTTCCTTTTAAATATATGCGGAAGGGTTGATGGTTCAATTAAACAAATTCACACATTTTAATTTCTTTTTCAAATTAAAATTAAACAAAGTGAAATAAGATTAAAACACACACACAATTTAATTTCACTTAAACCAACTTAATTCAACCCAAGTCGTAGAAATTTTCCTAAATCATATTTTCAATATTTCAAAATTAGGCCAAACCAAATTTTATCAAATTAAATAAAATGACTTGAATTAAATTAACATAAACATTACCCATATTAATTTAGCACCAAATTAAACAAGTAGTGATTAAACTCAATTTTATCTTTTTACATAAGCATGTGTTCTAGGTGAGTTTTATGAAAGATAAAATAAACAATAAATCACTACACCGCGACGTACGAGGAAAAAGCCACAACGGGAAAAAATCTTGGACGGTCCTAGCCTCAAATCCACTAAGTACGGTTTTACAAATACAAGACAGTAAGACTTACAACACTCGACTTGACTCCATCCAATCCCCGACGCTTCTTCTTGTATACACCTCTTCCTAGCGAATAATCACGGAGCTCCACCGCGGTCTCGAAATCCACCGATCGAACTTTTTCTGGTCACCGTCACCCAAACAAGGAGCCTTTCTCCAAGTGGGTAAGTCAACTCAAACTTCTTCTTCTCTGTGGGATTTAGAAGCAAGCCCAAACTTCTCTTCAAACGGTAGAGATAAAAATCGCTGCCAAAACTCCGAGAAATGTATATATATAAAGGAACTTGGATAAACAAACTATGGATGAAAACAAAAGTGTTTTATGATTTTTTCTTGGAAAAATATACGCTTAAACAATGAACTTTTCTTTTGAAAGATGAGCACTCAAAAACCCTCTCTAAGAGTTGGAATAGTATGAAAAGTTAAGTTAGAAAACTTGGTTCCCGCACTTAGTTATTCAGGTAAAAAGTTAGTGGGAAAAGAAGTGGGAAAGTTGGAAAAAACTGCTCAAAAATTGTCAATTAACTGTTCCCGCCAAAACTCGTTCGAACGAGATTTTCGTTCGAACAAAGTCTCGTTCGAACGAGCCTTCTAACGAAGTTCCAGTGTGAACTCGTTAGAAATCTCGTTCGAACATCATTCTCATTCGAACGACACATCGAACAACATTCAAGTGGCCAATGTGGGAACTCGTTGGAAAACTCGTTCGAATGACAAACTCGTTCGAACGACAATATCGAATGAAATGCCAGAAAGCTAAAAATTCTAATTTTAGCCTAGAAACTATATTTTAAAGTTTTAAAGAAACTTTCTGAAAATAAACAACAGTTTAAAAACAAAGTACACCCATATAACAATTGTTCCAAGCTCCTATACATATATATTAAAATGCATTCATACCTTAGGAGAAACGAAATCATGCTGATGACGTAGAAACGAGGCACTATAAACACGGCATTTGATGAAGATTTATGAACTTGGACGCTACGTGTTCAACTTTAGCATGTCATAGGCTTGAAGGATGGTCAATAACTCTATCCTATGACTCAAGCGTTTTGGTCCGAAATTGAGCCAAAACTACAAAGGACTCAATTGGAAATTTGTGTCCTTACAAAAGCAGATTTGCCCGCGGATCAAGGCCAAAGAACATTTGAATATATTTTGCAAGTAATTAAATGTCGTAAATCAATAAAACACGTAGTGTATTACTTTCACAATTAATTAATCGGTCGCACTCACATGAGATAAACACCTAACCCCTCATCTACAGTGCACACCTAACGAGTTCATTTTATTATCCTAATTATTCTACCAAGTCTAACTAGGACAACAACCACTATCTAATCCTATCCCAATAATAGTCACCATTAGATAACCAAATGCTACCCTCACTAGGTACACTTTTATAAACGATAACATAGTCGCACACTTGCTATAACTAGAGGTATACACGAATACAACTACACAAATATACCCGCACTATAGACAGATATACTCACAATATAACATCATAGTGTAATACCCCGTATTTTTGGCGATATTTATTTTGGGATTAATTAATTAAATGAGAATTAATTGGGAATTAATCCGGATAAAATACTAGGGAGATGTGAGTTGGTATTTGACTCTATTGAGTATATATGATGATATATGAATATTGAATTATGAAATTTGGATATACGGCAATTTGGACATTTTATTGGGACGCGTGAGACAGTCGCGTCAGGAGATAATTATTTTAATTGTAATAGTGAAGTTAAATTCTATCAACCGTATGGTCGTTTTGAGTGTGCCAACGCGTCCGGAAGGGTCGAGATAATCAGAAAACACTAGCCGGGGGTTTAGTTTGGGTCCCGGGGTATTTTTAGGCCATACCGGCATCTTATAAGGGTAGTTTGGTAATATTGTATTTTTGGGATTTAATAATGACGAAAATTAGGATTTATAATCTGATTGGGTAACTAACCACTAAACCCACTACAAACCATATTGACCCATAAGACTACGGGGAGTTTTAAAATTGGTTTTCTAAGTCTCCTAAAGAAACCCTAGCCACTCTAGCCACCTTTGGAGAAGAAGGCTTGTAGAGAGAGAGAGAGAAGGAATTCTGCAGAAAAGCTTCATCAAACCAACACCAAATTCAGAGACACTAGAGGCAAGTGATTTAATTCTATTTAATTCAGAGAATATTTCTTCCATGTTAGATAAATTGAAAGATTTGCATTTGTTCTTGGAAGTTAAATAGAAACCCATTTGAATTGGACTTAGGACTTAAATTTTGAGGACAAATTGCATGTAGAATAGTATGGATATGATTATTCTGATGTTAATATATGTTGGATGTAACAAAAATGAATCTATAATGGACTTATTGAGGATTTAAAATTCTAGGGTTTATGTTCTTGAAAATTTGGGGAAAAGGGTAGAGATTTGATGAATTAATGATGTTTAAGATGTGTTAATTCCTTGAAAGATGTTAGTATATGACCTTAGTATGTTTTAGGATGATTGGAGACCTTAAAACATTGATTGGACGAATTTTGGTTAAGATTTGAGGTGTAGAAACTGGTGAAAAACGAGATAGAATTTCTGGGCTTGAATCTGGTCACTCGTTAAAAGACCTACCCAGGTCGTTCAAACGAACTCGTTCGAACGAGCTTCTAACGAGTTGACAATTTGGGGTTCTAACGAGAAGGATGTTCGTTCGATGATCTCGTTCGAATGAGATCTCGTTCGAACGAGATCTCGTTAGATAGCCCAGTTCGTTCGAACGAAATCTCGTTCGAACGAGACTTCTAACGAGCTGGCAGTTTAGGCCTTTTTGGCCTGTTTTGATTTTGGGAGTCCCGTAAACTTGTTCGAGGATAGAGATAACATTCCTTTGATGGTGAATTAGTATACTTGGGACATTTGGGATATAATGAGGAGTAAATTATATAAGTGTGGATCAAATTAAATAGACATTTGAGTCGAGACGTGAGTGCCTACTACGACGTGAGAATAAATTATGGCGCGTATAAATATGGACCGGGATTATATAAGTTGTATATATATTAAGTTGGTACGAGAATGCGATAAGTACTACAATTAAACTACGGTGATTACTAAGATGTGTGTTTACTTAGTATTGGTATATGATTTGTGTGTATGACATACCTACCATACTTGCTATCACGGGAGGTTTGCGTTTGCTTAGGGCCCTCTAATCCTTGTGTTGCCCGGATTTAGACTGGTTACCTCGATGAACATAGGTCAGAGAAGGACTTATTGGGATGTTAATAAGTCTGCTAATCGTGGGAGCGCAGGTATGTGCGTGACCCATGTGATGTGACTGTGTTCGCCTCCATTATTTGTGATGTTGTTATCTGTGAACTATTCCTGAGAGATTCGGAATAAGTGATCCTTATGTACGTGATGTACAGGGATGGATAGCAGAGTATGTGTGCACCGCAGCTTAGTCTCGGGGTGCTTATATTGTATATTTATGTTGTGGAAAATATACGCTTAATAACTGGGAACTTTCATATGGTATTGTGTGTATAACTATGGAATAACAAAAGGAATGATCTATAATGAGTGGTATTACTTTTACATGAGAACCTGAATTTACGTTAAGCCCCTATTTAATTGCGAGCGTTATAATGTTAATGGGAATCGAGTAATAAGGGTAGAACCTATGACAGTCTAGCTAGGTATGATGTCACTTAGCTAGTAGTTTGTGTCATTTTAGATGGATACTTACGTTAGGAGTGCACAGTTAGACGAGAGGTGAGGATCTCATGTGAGTGTACGTCCTAACATGTACTTTGCATTTAATGTTTTAAATGTTTTTAAAGCACTTGCAGTTTTTTAAAATATCTCCACATTCGGGCTCTGACCCGTTTGCTTTCAAATCTATTTTTTGTAAAACCATTTTAGGTGCCCATCCGCAAGGACACCATGCATAGGATACTCATTCAGATGACGAGCTGTAGCTGTTTGTGGAAGTTACAGGGATCTGCTTTTAGACGCTTCTATCATTTGGATTCCATGTTCAGTACTCCTCAGTTTTAGGGCATGTTGCCCAGTTCCATTAGAGTTACTTTTTCCATGTCAGTTTTTCAGACTTTGGCATGTATTGATTCAGTATTCAGTTTTTAGTTATTCTTTTCAGTTGTGGAGTTTGTTGTGAGGAGTTTTCCTCCGGATTTATTTATATCATGTGATGGTTATTCTACTATTTCGTTATGGTGAATGGTGATATTATTCTAGTTTTATATCTTTCACTGCATGATAATCAGACTTTAATTAAAATTTGGCAACTTACTTTTTAAATACTAGGTGGTTAGTAATAATAAAAAATGTTTTCGTCAGTGATGCTATTAACTGAGCCAACTTGGCATTTTGAATTAATTTCATAAAGGAGTAGCTACCCGGTATTAAATTAGTCGGGGTGTCACACATAGCTACACCCGCGTTATAAACAAATATTACACAATATAAATACATATCTACGCCCGTGCTATAAATAGATATATCATATACATATCACATCTCGTGTATATATATATATATATATCATTCGCTATATACGTATAACCGTATCCCCAGAGCTGAAACCTCGTGGAAGCATTCCTCATGTGCTATCAGTCTTTAGGAATATCGTGCATCACACTGAGCTACTGGGTCGAAAGCTCACCACCGAACCGAAATGTAAATACAAACAATGGAGGCGATTATAAGCATACGTTCGGGGGATCGTAACCATACCACATAGCACCCCACCTATCTCCAAATGAACACCTATCCTTACACATGAATAGTGGCCATGAAACAGTTTTATGACCCGGGGAATAAATCCAACACCTGCTGGTCCACGCCAAGGTAGACTACCCACTACACACAACCTCCAAACGATAGCACTACCGAGTAGGTATGTTCAATACAAACAAGCAACAATGACGCATATATATATATACACATACACACACACACATACATATAAGTCACACGAGTACGTATATATATAAAGTACTGATCTCATACGTAAATCCCACAATGTACTAGTCTACCAATTTCGAAGTCCTAATCAACTTCTCGATTATAAAAACAAGTTTTCACTCACTTGAATTCATGGTTCGTCTCACCCCAACCCATATATTAGTTGGCCTCACACACATACCAACCCTGTAAAATATTCCCCAATAGTCCCCTTCTACCTCGAAAGCCCCTACGATCATTTCTCAAGCTCTAACAGGTCAAAAAAATGCACAAATAAAACATGGTTCGACTAACAAACCAAATTGGTTCGTTGGAAGGACGAACTGGTTCGGTTGAGAGAACTGGTTTGTTCCCCCAACGAAATGATTCGGTCTGCTGGGTTGCCTATTACCTTCTTCCTCGAGTTTTTCTCCTCTGATCCCTCCAATGGAGGCCCCAAACATACAATTAATACCCCACATCAATATAATATCATCCCAAAAATATTTTAACATTAAATTAAACCTGAATCCATCATCTAAGCACAAGGATTCTTAATCATTAATCAATTTAACCAACCCCGTAATTAATTAAACTTGAATTTCCATTGATTCAACACCCTCTCAATGTTCTACATTTTCATACTTATAAATCGAGAATTAAATCATGAAATTCTTATATATTCATCACTAATTAATCTCAATTAAAATTATAGGTTCAATAATCCTTTACATCTTCTCTAATTAAATACCAAAGTTCACATCTTTAATCTCAGATTTAGTCTTAATTAACTATGAGTGTAATTAACTAAAAAAATTCTTCTAAAGCAAGTAAATACTTTCCTTTTGGATATGAATCTGAAGTCTCTACTCGTTGATTGAATCCGGAGATGTTCTTCCTCTCTTGTCCAAGGTCTTCTCTCCATTCTCTTATTCTTTCTCTTCTCTTAAACTCTTTGTAACTCATAATTATGCAGAGATCGAAATGTGGGACTACCATCCATCACTTCAAACCTTTAATACCTCCTAATTACACCATAATCCCATTTTTTCATTAAGCCCTATGTGTAAAAAGACCACTATACCGTTATACGGGTCCTGCTATGTCTAAAAAGACCTCAGAACCCAATCATAACACCCGGGTACTAATTATGGACTATTTCGACCCATCCCGAACCACCGGTCCACTCAAAAAGGCCATTCGAGTCACCCAACTACAAATATACAATCATCTTATCGATTGGGCCCGGAACGTGCGTATAGTACGCATCGACCATCAATATACAAATTCATCGATGTAACTCTCTATTGACATAATATAATAAGCCGTCGCTTTTCACTCATAAAAGACATATAATAAATTACATATCTATTTACTTAGCACGCGTAAATAAATGATAACAATAATAATAATAAAATAAATATTAATCCTTATGTCATTGATTAATATTTATGGAAACCAATTTAATTTCCCCAATTAAATTAATAAATCCATGCACACGTGGAAATTAAATACTCATAAAAGTATGGAGTATTACATTCGACCCATCAAACATCAGGGATCTAATATCATCAAATCTACAATAATTCATCCCTAGAAGAACGAGATCAAAACAAAATAATTTAGTGTTCTTGTCCTGATTACAATTTGAGAATGCCCCTAAAGTGTGTGCTTAGGCAAGGATGGTATGAATAAGCGAAAATTCAAATTTTTATGTTTTTAAATTTTTTAATATTGAAACTTTAAACAAATTAACCTAATCAAACTTTGCACCAAATTAAAACCGATTTGGGGTAAAATTCTGATTTATCCAACTTTATCTTTTTACCCAAAAGCATGCATCTTGGTGATAGGAAAATATAATAAATAAACCATACACAACACGTCGATGTACAAGGAATTTCACAAAGGGAAATACCTTGGACGACCCAGCCAACAGATCACTATGATACGGTTTTACAAAGCACAGATAGTAGATTTAGTCAATGACTCGGTCCCCACAAGCCTTGACTCTCTTCTATCTTCCACTGCTCCTCCACAATGGAACACTGGAGTCCACCCACGCAAGCTGCCATAGAGCACGACTCTACACACGCCTTAACATCCACCGATGAGGCTCAACAACCATCTATGGATAGAAACACATAATCCATTGCTTCCTCATCGTCATACCATAAACATGGAGTCCTCTCATGTAAACAGCAAGTACGGAGTCCACCGCACGAAACACGTTCTCTTCAGATGTAAAGAATCAAACCTTGGTGCCCAAACAAAAGATCTCAAAACATATGAAGGAGAAATTGGATCTTTAAACTTAAACGGTGAAACTAGGGTTTTGACACTTTGGTAAACAGGTAAGGAATTAAATTTTGCCAAAAGTTCTTGAAAAAACTTAGTCCAACATGGTTATAAATAGTAAAATATGAATTTTAAGGCAGTGATCTTGTTTGAATGAAAATACAAGGTCGTTCAAACCAGATTAACTTTTCGTTATAATGAAACTGCTTTCTCGTTTGATCGTCCTTCTAACGAGCTTCTAAGGAGATATGCAATCCTTGGAAGAGGATTCTCGTTCGATGGTTATTAGATGGTGTTCCAATGAGATCTTAATTTCGTTCTAACAAGATCAGAAGTCATTCGATGAAAACTTAATTTCATTCTAACGAGTTCAATTCTCATTCTAACAAGATTAAAACTAAAAAATATTTTTTTTTTAAAAACGGTTCCAAACGATTTTGAGTTAAAAAAATAAACACCCTAAAAAAATCCAAAGACTAATATTCAATATGCATTCATACCTGCGAGATCCTCGATAAATGTGAAGATAAATATGCCACAATAAATACAACACAATGTATCCAATCTTTGAAGCTTGGCCGCTATGTCTTCATCAAACACGTCATAGGCTCATCGGATCAATAACACAAAGCCTAAACTATGACTCAAATTTTTTGTCCGGAATTACGCCAATTACATACAAATTGACTGGACTGGAAATTTGTCCTTACATCTCGCGTGCCCTTAAATCATTAATCAATTTATCATTATCCTCATTAGCACCTTCATTAACCCTATAAATTTTAGAGTCCTCTAATTCTTTCTCTAAAAATCAGACTTTATTATCAATCTCTTTCTTGGACACTTATAAAGTTTCAAAATCATGATTCATGTCCATAAGCTTCTCACGAAGGATGTCTCTTTGAGTTTGAATATTTTGCAAAAAAATCAATTTCAGCTTCAAAACAAAAAAATTCTTTTTCGAGAAATTTAATTCTTTTGAAAAATTCAAATCCACAAGATCTAATGTTTTAGCACGATTATACTCATCTCGAATATCAAAGTCATAGTCATCACTAACGCATCAGACAACTTATCGACGATCCATCGAGGAAAAAATAATTAAACAAACACGAGAGAGAGAGAGAGAGAGAGAGAGAGAAAAATAAATGGACCACACTAAACAACATGAAACAAGGATCTACACGATAACTTAATGTTCTTTCTCTGATACCAATTTATAAATACGAGTTATATGGATAGTCCATATAGTAGGTCACACACATTAAATTTCTTTTAGACAAATTTTATCTTGATTAAAATTACGTGAACATGCAAGATAATTTGAAGCCCAAACAAAAACTAAATATCCAAACCGAAAGAGAATGGGAAGAATATAGAGCAAAAATCCCTTTCGAGCAAAACCTATACTTTAGCACTGTTTTAGATACGACAAACCAATACAGACTTGCAGACAATTTAGAGCTCCATTAAGTTTAATGCATTAGTGTCTTTGAGTCTTTCAAAGCAAATGGTATAGTCCAGCATCATCCCACAGCAATCAGCTCTTGCCTCGGTATCCACTGATCAACCTCGGGAATTGTTATTCCTTTCTTCTTCAGTTGTAGAGCCTCAATTCCACAAATCAGCAGTGGATAAATAATCATCATAAGTTTTAGAACTAAGAATATGTTCTTCTTGGTTTGGTAAAGTGACCTCAAATGATCCAAGGGATTTAAATGAAAATTTTGGAGGGTTTGATCACAAAAGAACCATTTAAAGGCTTAAAAACAAATGCATTCCTGCATCTCGAATTATAGGGAAAGATATCTCCCAAGGATAGATATGAAATATTACATTTGAAATTGGTTAAAAAATAAAATATCGCGTACTCGTTCGAACGAAAACACATCTCCTTCGAACGAAGTACCCAATCTCGTTCGAACCCACTTCTAACGAATTCTCGAACAACATTCTAGTGCCTACCAAAAGACGCAACTTGAGAACTCGTTCAAATGGAACTATGAATTGTTTTAACGAGCATTGGAAACTCGTTTGAAAGACATCTAAGGTCGTTCCAACGAAATAACCAAATTTTCAAAAAACTTTAAAAAATATTTTGAAATATTTTGAAAAAATATTTTGAAATATTTTGAAAAAATATTTATAAATTCAAACTCTTTGAAAAGACCCCTAAATACACTAATATTGCTAAAATCACCTCATAAACCTTCTCAGGTAAAGTAGTTATGCTCGATCTTCGATTCTTGCATATGGTCACTAGTTCTTCTTCATTTGAAGACTTGAGAATGTTCGTGAAGGTGCAGTGGGTTATAACTTGATAAACCAAACTAAAAATTAAATAATGAGCAATTATAAACTTTTCTTTTACATATGCGTGGGACCTAAGCACGTATCTACGTTGTGATGGACTCTAAAACTAAGGCCGCTAAATAATTTTAAAATTGACATAAAGTAGTCATTTGGGAGATAAATATTGAGCATAGTAGAAAATAAGCATATAAATAGTTCGGTTTTATGGATTTATTTTCGACAAAGTTAATACTATGATGTAGATGGAGAGATCCAGCTATAACACAAAATATTGTATTTCTATAGAAGAAAAATTATCCCCAATGGATCCTCCATTATGGCATTATGGGCCCCGATCGAGCGGCAGTGCACTCGAGGGGGAAGGGAACTTTATGTTATGGCGGATGCGAGGAGTGCTTGTCTACCGTTCCTTCTCTCCCCCCAAGGTTGGGTTATCGGTTCAACGTTATGTATCAATGATCTTGCCCCTAAATGTATTTTGACGTTGCGTTCAAGTTTAATGCACGCTCCTTTGGTAAGTGTGGCTTTCGTGCGGGGAGTAAGGGGTTTTGTAGAGTATTCAGAGTCACCAGTTTGTTTTATACACAAACAGACAAAAGGTTAGAGCTATCCCTTTAGAGCTAATCCTAAAGTGGGTTTTAAAGTCTGCGGTTTGTCCAAAGATTCTTCTTGTGCAAGTTTGAGAATCGGGTTAAGAGTGGGGAAGGCGTTAAGCACCCCACTAATTTTGTATGCTTCCTTAATTATATGTTTAATATTGCTCTTTGCGCTAATTGATTACTTTTAGTTATTTTTAGAATTTTTTCAGAAACCTTAAGGACGGGTCCCTCTAAAAATGTAGATAGGTGCTTAGGTTGGAAAATGGTAATAGTAAGAGGTATAGAAATGTCACTTCAACCAGTGAAGGTACATAAGATTTCTTATGTATGACTATGTGCTTCATGTTTGTATAACGGATGGCCATTTTTATGCGCGTTAGTGTGCGCGAAAGCTCGCCTTTGAGATAGTTTGATATCTCGTTCGAGGATTAAGGATAGATAGAATGGTGAGAGATGGGTGCATATTTGTTGTGATTAGTGTGTACGTGTTTGCTCGTATGTATGTAGGAATATAATTGGGAGGTCCCGTCTTGACATAATTTAATATCTCATTTTATATATATAAGACTATTTGTCAAAAAGGGAGAGATGGGTGCATTTCGGTGGAGATAACATATTATGAGATATATTGTCAAAGCTCGAGCTCCCAAGAAGGACTTGGTATTGTGTCTATATAACCAAGACTAATTGAGATCAAATCCTATAAAGTTCATTTGTATACATGTTCGAACGTGATATGTGTTCAAGTGTAGGGATGCACGAGAGATTGGATAATGTTTAAGGGTGCAGAACTGGAGATAGAGACATCCCTCAGAAATAATACATCGAAAGATGTATTAGGAGGCTTGGGCTTCATGAGCTTGACTTTGTGTAGCACCTACATACCCAAGGAGACTTGGGATCAAATCCAATGTATTTATAACTAACGGGGCTTTGGGTAATGGGATACCGAGTATACAAGGTATAGTTGTGCGGTATTTATGTAGCCAAGTCCTTAATATAGCATTTTTGTCGTGTCAGCTTGATATATTTATACGCTAATTTAGTACTTTGATCAAATGCATATGTTTAAAAAATATGAAATGAAAACAAATGTGTAGGGTGCTGTGCAAAGACGGACTTTGTTCACTCGTAGAAGTGGTGAGTGTAGCCGAATTTAGAGTTTAGGTTACAAGGTTCTACGTTGAACGCAGCTCAACGACGCTCTCCTTAGAATGTATTTTAAAAGGTATGTTTTCATATTTGTATTTTGGAATTAGGTCATTTGATTTGTATCAATTTAGCATATGAGTATGTCAATTCGTGAAACAAATGGAGGTATGGGATTAGAAATCAGGCTTAAACAAATATAAGCGTTGTAAATTGCATACCCTCTCCCCAAAACGGGGACCAGGTTAGAGAGTACACAAGCATGCGCAGTTTATAATACACACACACACACACACACACACACACACACACATATATATATAGGGAGATGTTCACAAGTGAACCTAAAAGATGAACTTTTTAATGAACCTTAACAAAAAAATACTTAACAATTAATTGATTTTAATTCCTACGTTTTAATTGGTCCGCGCCAGCGGTAACGGACACGTGTGTTGATCAATCCCCAACCCCCCACCCCTACCACCATGGCAGCCCTGCTACCATAAGGGCTGCTATATGAGCCGCCATGGTGATGGTGTTGGGGGGTGAGGGGGGGATCGATTGACATGCATGTTCATTGCCACTGGCGCGGACCAATTACAACATAGAAATTAAAATTAATGAGTTGTTAGGTGTTATTTCATTAAGGTTCATTAAAAAATTCATCTTTTAGGTTCACTTATGAACCTCTCCCTATATATATATATATATATATATATATATATATATATAGGGGGGGTTTCTGCAAAATTTGGGTAGAGTTTATTGACCCTCGCGGCGAAAGATGACTTTTTGATTTGGGGGGGAAGCCTTGCTTTTTGGTGCTTTTCAGTTGGGCAGAGCTTCGCCTAGAAGTGTTGACTTTTGCAAAATTTCTGCAGGGGTTTGACTTTATTTTTTTGTAAGAGGCAACTTTTTAGAAGTCTGAACCTCTTTTTAGGGCGACTCCATGGAGTTACAAGTTGAACCTCTCAGAAAATGAGCTCGAGTATCTTTGGTGCTCGGGATTAAAAAAGTTATAAAATTGAATCAACATCGAGTATCACTGGTGCTCGAGTATCTATGGTTTAGGGGATTCTGCAGGAGAATTTAGGGTATATGGGAGGTGTTAAAACCTTAAAATAGATGGTTAATGATGGTTCTAAACACGGGGGTCCTGATAGGGGCTAAAGGTTGAAGACAAATGTAATTCTGGAAGGTTTCGTGGTTTATCCATGCGAATGGCCACAATTATGGTCTGTCCGCATGGATCTCTCAGACAACTAGGTTTTAGGAGCACGACCAAGACAGGAATTGGGCTTTGATTATTAATTGGTAAATGGGGAATTTGGATTTGAATTGGGAGACTTTGACATTTTAAGATGCTAATCTAAGACCTTTAATGTTATATGTGAAATTACTTGGAAATATAATAAGACTCGTATCCTTCTTGAAATGTAAGTAGTTATCCTTTACATTATATGTGATATATTGATTATGTGAACATATGGAATACATCCTAGAGGGGACATTCTTATGAACCGTGCAACAGCGCTACTTCGGTACCCCAGTAGATAGATACGGGTTATACCCTGGGTCATACGACAGTGATCACTACAGTATTATAGTACCCTCATCCGGGCGACGAAGCCATTTCGGTATCTCGAGAGAGGGAGGTGAGAACACACTATATGGTTAACTTACTTGAGTTTGTGCGATATAGGAGTTCCAACTAGTTTGGATATCGAGACAAAATAAGATTAGATTTTTTGGAGTTACTCTATCTCAAAAAGGCATCAAGCTCCAAGGAATCCCAGTCCAAGGACTCCAATGCGACACAAAAAGGGAAGTTTTGAACCACATTTAGGACACACACTGCATTCACTGCATGTATGTTTTTATGTGTGTATATATTTTATTTGGTGGTTAGGCCTTTTAAAACATTTTTTAATCATTTTAAATATTTTTTTGATTAATTAAAATTTGTTTTTAAAATATTTGAGGTTTTAATCCAAATTATTTTTTTGTGGTTAAAAAGTTGGTTGGGAGAATAGAGAGATTAGGTCAGCGGTGCATCATAGAGAGAGAGAGAGAGAGGTGGCGACGATATATAGAAAATAAGAGAGAGTCAACTCGTCTTCTCTTTTGTGAGAAAGCACCGAGAGATAACCGGCAAGAGACATCAGCATCTTTTCCATTGAGAACGTCTGAGAGGACCGAGTGAAATCCGAGTGAAGAGAGAGATAGAGAGTTGTCGGTGTCAGGGCAAAAGAAATCGAGACCAAACTAAGGTCATCGGCGCTGCTTCAGAGTTCAGATCGACAACAAAGAAAAAAAAAGAAACCAACAGTGGATTCTTATCCGTGCGGGTTAAAAACAAGAGAGAGAGAGAGAGAGAGAGTAGAGATAAGAGAGAAATAAAAAACCGAAATCAATCTTACCATACTGTCATACACGTTTTTCTTTCTCCAAACCAAACACAACAAATCGAGATTTAGAAGAAAATATGTTTAGGGTTTATTTGAGTTGGGATATTGGTGGTTTGACTCTAGATTGAAGACCTTCTTCAATGTTATATCTCTCTAAGAACCATATAGTTCACATAGAAAATATTTTTAGGTTCTTTACTTTTGTTTATTGAATCTTGGTGTTGTTATTATTCTGATTCAATAATTTTTGTGATCTCAAATATTTTTTTAAGAAATAAGACTTCATTGTTGTGTATAGATTAAGATCTGAAAAAATATTTTTTTTGGTTTCAAAATATAATTTCACAAATTGGTGAAATAAGTTTGAACATAAATAAATTTTGAAACAAATTTTGAGATACAAGATTTTAGGTCAGATCTGAAATTTGTTGAAGTCTTATTATTCAAAGCATATTTGAAATTACTTGCATTGCATATAGAAATGACTTGTAATTCATAGGAATTTATTTATATTTTTTATTGAGAGGGTGATAAGCATTTATGCATTTAGTTAAATTCACAAACACTTAGAGATTGTGGTTCTTGGTGAGATATATCGTTTATTGGAGCTGCTATAATCAAGTGGACAAGGAAAAAGCAAGGAAGCTGGTGGAGGAATATCATATCAAGTCAGAAGCTGAAGAGTGCGCTTTTGTTCAAATAAAGGAATTATTTAACTGAACACAGCTTTTCAATTAAATCCTAAAAACATGCATCTAGATGATTTATAAAATAAAATAAATATAGCATGTGACACAACATATCAGGAAAAATCCCCGCAGGGAAAAATCATATTATTTTCACTATAATTTGTAAAGAATGGTTACACGGATTATAATGAAAATAAGTGTGACATATGAAAATACCCATAGGTGTTGGTTCCGATGTCGTCGGCTGGAATCTCCCGCAAGAATTCTAGATGGGCGGCAATGAAGAAGATACCGGCTTCTCCACAAAATACTCAAAAAATGAGTAAGAATAATATGTTAAAGGTTTATGATGTGCACTTGATAAATGGAAATTAAGTGTGCATTTAAAGAGGCATAAAGCGTTAAAATGATGAAGTCTAAACCCTTAAAATGATGAAGACTAAAAAAATGATGAAGTCTAAAAAGACTTAGAATGATGAAGTCTAAAAAGACTTAAAATGATGAAGTCTAAAAAATAATGAAGACTAAAAAGAGATTTGCGTCACTCCATTATTATTTTTCTTCTCCATTTTCAAAGGGCCGTAACTTCTTCACCGTAGCTCGGATTGAGGTGTCGTTTCTTCCAGTATCTTCGTGGCGTCGAGCTCTTCAACTTTCCTGTTGACCAGTCCTCCGAATGATGGCTGTAAAAATTACCAAAATGCCCTTGAACTTTCATATCGTGCCTTCTTTCACTGTTTTGACTTCTCTTGCGTACCACTTGCATGAAGTGCCTAAAATCGTGGAACGTGAAGTCATTGATGCAGAATTGGGACACACGATGGAGACGTAGAATGCTTGATTCCCGGAATTTGGTTAGATGCCGTCATATGAGATCGTGTAGAGACGTGCCGAATGTAGAGGTATCAGACATACAAACTGTGATCTAGAAAACAAAAAATTCCTAGATTCTACCTGAACATTTATAAAATTATGTCCTTATAAATCTCCCCCTATGTCTATGCCGGTACATACATAAAAATTCGAATTATGCAATCTCCCAAAAACAAATGACGTATAAGATAATATCCCCATTAAACCCTCAAATTGAGAATACTAATTCAATCAAACTTCAACATCTTCAAATCTTCAACATTTTAGAAACTCCCAAAGCTTTTCTCATCAGGGAGTGCAATCCAATAAATATCAACTTTGTACCTACACACATGAGACAAAACATATACCCGTGACACGTAACAGTTTGATTTATAATGATATACAAAAATCAAAGATCAATTAAGCTTAAGCAAATCATAGATAAATCAACAAGAATTTCTCCCCCATAATTCATTCTCCCCCTTTTTATAATGTTCCCAAATAGACAGATATGAGAAGCATAAACATGAAAAATGTCACAAAAAATTTATCTATTTTTTGAATTTTTTCAAATTTTTACTTAAAATATACAACAAAGAATCAAAGAATCTTCTATATTTTTTTTGAATTTTTCAAAATATTTACACAAAATATACAATAAAGAGTCACACCATGAAAGAACACAAAAACAACCAAGTCGATGATTGCGTAAATGTAGGGGCGTGAACACATTCGATAAGTAAATAAACTCAATCAATCATATGTGCACGATGCATACGTGTACTCCTAACGAATGAACATCAAAAGTATCCTTAGGTGTAAAAAATGTTGAATTTAGATGACATAGTCTTAATCAAATCAACAAATCAAAGTTAAAGTGATTTCCACACCAATAACGTCCAAAACTATTTAGCGCTTTTTAAAGATTTTCAAGGACGTGCAAACCCGTTGAAATTTTCCAACCAAACTCCCTCAGATGTATATTTTGAATAGAGATGATCTAAATTCTCAAACTTTGGAGAATTGATGGTGAAACCTAATGGCCCATTTTTAGCATGTATTGCTTTTTATTGCCTTTAAATTTTTCGGGCTCTTTTAACCTCTTTGGACCCCGGATAATAAAATTCCTCAATTTTTTAGGTCTGTTTTAACGGTGGCTTTAACACAAAGGATCAATAATTACCTTTCGTAGCCCCTCCCCGTTTTTAAAATACCACACAATCTCACCAAATGGTTTTTTCAAGCACACCATTCTTATCAAATTTTATCACGCTTGGTTCGTTTTAAGGACGGGATTGAAGTGAAAACACCCAACCAACATGTGATAAGACAAGTACAATAATCAATCAAATCTGTGCATGTGTGCAATAAAGGAAATCATGAGTCAAACATGTAGGAAGTAACACTTAATTACATCTTAATGACTTCAAACATTATAAAGCACAAAGATGACAAGATATATTGTCTCAAAACACTATCAAATAGTCACATGAATAAATGAAATGAAATTGTGACTTCGCTATCTTAAATGCTCATAAAAGGTGCAAATAAAATACAAAAATCTTTTTGATTTTCTAAAATTTTATAAAAAAAAAATCTTTTTGTTCTTTTCTAAAAATTTTATAAAAAGAAAATCTTTTTTTTCTTAACTAAAAATTTTATAAAAGCAAAATCTTTTTGTTTTCCATTTTTTTAAGAAAATAAAAGTAATAATAATACACATGATATACTCTAGAAATAGGAATCATATGATATAAACATGACAAAGCATCCTATCCTAGACACGGACCAACCCCTCAGTCAACTGTGCAAATCCCTAAAGACTTCCTAAGACTTTTGAATCTAAGGGAATCTAAAGGTTTCGTGAAAATATCGGCTAACTGATGGTCAGTAGGTACGTAACTCAGGGATACGACTTTTTCCTCAACAAGCTATCGTATAAAGTGCTCACGTATCCTGATGTGCTTTGTGCGCGAATGCTGTACTGAATTGTGGGATATGTGTATTGCGCTCATGTTGTCACAGAAAATGGTCATGGTCTCCTGTGAAATCCCATAATCCTCCAGCATCTGTTTCATCCACAAGAGTTGTGTGTAATAACTCCCGACGGCAATGTACTCAGCCTCCGCAGTGGACAAAGAGATGGAGTTTTGCTTCTTTCTCAACCAGGAGACAAGAGCAGAACCAAAATAAAAACACCCACCAAAAGTGCTCTTACATCCATATACATCCCCGGTCCAATCGGCATCTGAATAGGCGGACAAACGGTCATCGGTATCAAAGGAATACCAAATACCGTATGAGAGAGTCCCACTCACATATTTGATAATACATTTTAGAGTGAGTAAGTGTGACTCTTTCGGGGATGCCTGATATCGCGCACAGACTCCAACACTAAAGGATATATCGGGACGACTGGCAGTCAAGTAGAGAAGACTATTTATCATACTCCGATAGAAGGGTTGCTCTATATCCTTGCCTGAAGTGTCCTTACTAAGCTTGATAAAAGTACTCATAGGTGTATGAGCATGCTTAGCGGAGTCTAAACCAAATTTCTTCACTAGGTCTCTAGCATACTTGGATTTGGAGATGAACATTCCATCCTCTAGCTGACGAACCTGGAGACCAAGGAAGAATGTAATCTAACCTACCATTCTCATCTCAAACTCACTTTTCATCTCCTCCTCAAAGTGGTGAGCATGCTGGGAGCATGTGGATCCAAAGACTATGTCGTCCACATAGACCTGGGCAACCAAAATAGCACCGTCATCTCTCCTGATGAACAACGTCATATCAACTCATCCTCTCTTAAAGCCACGGGCTAAGAGATAGGAAGTAAGCCTCTTGTACCAAGCACGGGGTGCTTAATTCAAACCATACAAGGCTTTTCTCAGATAGTAGACGTGCTACGGGTGCTGAGGGTCTTCAAACCATTTTGGTTGAACAACATAAACCTCTTCCTATAGAATGCCATTTAGAAAGGCACTCTTGACATCCGTCTGATATAACTTGAAGCGTAGATGACATACGATGGCGAGTAGTAAGAGGACGGACTCAAGCCTCGCAATAAGAGCAAATGTCTCCCCAAAGTCTACACCCTCAATCTGTGTGTAGCCTTGAGCGACCAACCTAGATCTATTTCTGATTATGGTACCATTTTCATCCATTTTATTCTTAAAAATCCACCTGGTACCTATCACATTAGTCTCACTAAGTCGGGGGACAAGTTCCCAGACATTATTCTTTTTAAACTGAAGTGACTCATCCAGCATGGCAGATGTCCAGTGTTCATCCTTGAGTTCTTCTTTGTGATTCTTGGGCTCGACTGTGGACGTGTAGCAAAAATGACTAACAACGTTCTCTAGTTGAGCACGAGTCTTGACCCCTAAAGTGGGATCGCCAATAATGGCAGAAGGATCATGACTCTTGCGAACCCAAGCAGGTGTGTCCCCTAACAAAAGAGTAGGGTCCACAGAGTGTGGGTGAGGGACAAGTAAATCGCTGTCAGAAAAGTCTTCATCCTCACATTGAAGGCTAGGATCAATAAACTCCGAAGGTTCGTCATCTTGCACGGTGACGTTTATTGACTCCATAACCTTGGATCTTTTCAGGTTAAAAACCCGGTATGATCTACTATGTTATGAATATCCTAATAATATTCCCTCATTGCTCCGGGAGTCAAACATTCCTAATTGCTCTCTATCCCGTAGGATGTAGCATTTATTCCCAAAGACACGAAAATATGCAAGGTTGGGTCTCTTACCAGTTCACAATTCATAAGGCATCTTAAGTGTGTGTGGACGTAGGTAGACCCTATTCATCGTATGGCATGGAGTAGACACTGTCTCTACCCAAAATCTCCTAGCAACCTTACAACCTAGAAGCATAGATCTAGCCATTTCTTGAATCGTTCTATTCTTTCTCTCAATAATCCCATTTTGCTGAGGAGTCTTCACAGCAGAAAACTCATATTTGATTCCTAGAGTGTCATAGTAAAGATCAAACTTTGCTTCTTTAAATTCCTTGCCATTATCACTACGTATCCTGTTAATAGTGACTCTGTGTTGATTTTGCAAGACATGACACTTATTAATAAGGTTTTTGCCACAATGGAAAATAAAAAAGGCCTTCTCACCAAGTTTATTTTTAAAGTGACTAAATGATCACACAAAAATTATTTTTAAAAACCAATGGAAAGTATTTTTTTTATTTCAATGGAATCGTAAATAATAAGGATCTCATTCGAATGATATTCCCTCGATCGAAAGAAGTTGTAGGGTTCCTTTTTCTATGCGTGCTTTAGGTGAGACCAATTTTTCCAAAACCTTTTTCAATTTTAATTAGCACCAATTATGTGAGCCAATTTCTAGTTAGCCAAATTTTATCTTGTTGATCATAAACATGCATCTAGGTGAGATCAACCAAGATAAAGTAAATCAAGTCCACACAACGCCGATGTATGAAAAAACCACTAAGACGACCCAAGCCAGATCATCACTATGATACGGTTTTACAAAGTATAGACAGTAGACTTAGGTGACATTTGTTTTTTACCTCTTAAGTATGAATCTGAACCATTAAGACTTAAGAGGCACCCAAAAGTGTTTGTTTTTTTAAATGATTAAGAGGGTAACAACTATATTTGACTCTTAATGCTTAAGAGGTAGAATTACATGTGAAGTTTGAATCTGCTGAATGAGTCTAAATACATTCATTCAGATCTACATTCAGATATAAAAACAAACATACTTTTCAGATTCAGATTTTAGACTTCAGATTCAGTCTTCAGATTTCAGATTCAGTCTTCAGATTTCAGATTCAAACTTCAGATTCAGAGTAAGAAACAAATGCAACCTTACTCAACGGCTCGTTACCCACAAGACTTGATGCACTTTTATGCTTCAACCGCTCCTCCATAGTGTAAAACAAGAGTCCACCAATGCCAGGTCCGTAACACATAAGTCCACACATGCCTCGATATCCATCGATACAGCTTTGGCAATCGTCTAAGATTAAAAAACCAGAGTCCACCGCTTCTTAATCATAAAACTCGACGAAACAATTTTATTCAACAGAGATGAGCAAACTCCAATGGTGCAAACACAAGATCTCTAAACACAATGGTTATGAAAGCTCGGATCTTGTAAACACAAAGGATGTTTTTATTGTTGAAAACCTTTGTAAAGAAGTGCCGAAAAATGAAAGTGTTTTATTCTGTATTTTAGGTTCTGCACTCTCGAAATTTTGAGTCAAACACGCCTTCGATAAAAACATAAAGTCGGTGCGTCATTAGAACAAAATAGGCATGTCGTTCAAACAATACAGCCATGGCGCTTGAACGACTTGACCATGTCGTTTGAACGACCTCCAAATGTCATTTGAACGACTGTGAATGTCGTTTGTTCTTCCAAAACATAAGGGAAAAATCCATAGGACTCTAAACGTCGGATAAACTCGGAATAAAGATTTAAAATATTTTAAAATGATTTTTAACAAAAGAAACATTCTTAAAAAAGTATTTTCAAATTCTATAAACATTATGCATTCATACCTGAGAGATCGAAACATAATATGATGTGAAGATGTGAAATGTTAAACAATAAACACGGCATGATCTATCTTTGAAGCTTGGCTGCTACGTCTTTGACACAATGTTATAGGCTTAATAGGGATCATGACACGAAATACAATCCGATGACATAAACTTTGTTTTGTCCGAAATTAAGCCAATTACATACAAATTGACACGCTTGGAATTTATCCTTACAAATATCCCCCTTTGACTATTCTGGGACAAAACCAAACCAGTGAATGCTAACTCGGGTCGTCAAGCCGCATGACACTTAAATCCCATCCCATAAACCCAAAATAAAAAATACATGACAAGTACTAGTATATATAGTATTGATAAGCATGAGTTGTCTGAACGTGATGTACTAGAAAAATCTCAAATCTCTAAAAATACCTACGTACATTAAACAGACAAATACCCAGTGAAGTATGGAGCAACAAATGATATAAAACCTTATGATACCAATTGGTAAAACAAACCATTGATTAAACATGTGAGCAAAACACATGATACCAATTTGTATACACATTTTTCAAAATAACTTAAATCAGTGACACTAATATGTAAAAAACATGACCAAAACATGAGATCAACATATATGCACATAATCAAAACTCCCCCCACATCACATACTATCTCTCCCCCTTTTTATCTCAAATAGGCAATCAGAGAAAAAGATTAAAAAAAAAACATTGTATCTCTAATACCCCTTTTTTATGAGTAATTATTTTTATATTAATTTACCTTGTGGTTTAATTATTTATGATAATGGAAGTTGAAGTAAATATTATTGTAAGTGATTAAAGAGATGATATTTACTGAGTTTTGCATATTTACTGTTAAGTGAATGTAAATAGCATCATATTCTGTTTTGTTGCGTCGTTGTGATTTAAGCGACTGTCATGACCTATATTCCAATCGGTTAATTATTGATGAGTTATCATGTCTTTGGAACATGAAGTAAGGAACTAAATTCCGGATGCCAATTTAAAGGGCGCGGTTAGTCCGGAAATGGTTGAAATAGTCAAAATAAGTGCCAATTGTGTTTTTGGGTTCCGGCACATTTTTGACTAGTTATAACATAATTGTGATGTTACGAGTCATTTTAATTGTGTAGTAGCATTTAAATGATTACACTTAATGTATTTGGGTATTTATTCTTGAAAGACCCTTTTTATTTCTCATTTAGGTTTCTAAACCTAGAAAGAGTTAGAGAGAAGAGAGAGCTTGGGGAAAAAGGAGAGAAAGAGGAGATTTGATTTTGTTGGCTTGAAATCATTTCAACAAGCAAGAATACGAGGCTACAATCTTGAGGCAAGTTTCTAACTTGAAATTATGTATGATTGAGTGTGAATAATTTGTATATATAGTTGTGTTTTTTTTAGATTTAAAGCATTTGTGGTTTTTGATGAGTTTGGTGTTTAAACCCTTAGATTTTGATTTTGATATGATTTGAGTTGGTTATATTAGTTTGTTGTTGTGTAGGAATGATTGGGTTAAGTTATTAGATAATGAGGTTGAGGGAATTGGAAGAAAATAGGTTTAGAGATTTAGGTTTTGTAAGAGAAAATGGGGGTTGGCCGTGGGATCTGGTGCTATCGGTCGACCGCGGTCCTGCGACCGATCGACCGGGCCTAAAGAGAAAAGCCTACTACTTCTCTCACAAGGAAAATTTCTAGAATGCGATCGACCACGGTCCATTGACCGGTCGATCGGGCCTTAAGGGAAGAGCTTATTGCTTTTCTTATAAGGCAAATTTTTAAGAGCGCAGTCGACCGGGGGTCAGGGGCCGGTCGACCGGTACCCTATTTTTTACCTTGAAATTTAGATTTCCTTCTATTCCTTTCTTGTAAGTTTTAAGGCTTTGGGACCTTCTTGTATGAAGTAAAATATAGTATTAGGGTCTTGTAGTAGGGGAATCAATAACCTAGGTTAGAAAAGGAGGGTTCAGGTTTATGTCGGGGATTAATTAATTAATTAATAGATGGGAGTAAGTGTCATTTTCATTTAGTAAGCTAGTCTAGGACTATGGGAAGGCAGGGTTATATTATTCTGGACTTTTAGAGAATTGTATGAGGTAAATTACACTTGGTAGGTTATGGTGTTGTCGTGAACTCTTGGAAGTTAGTATGGGGAAAATTAGACTTTGTAGTTTATGTCGTTAAACACATATGGTTCCGGATATAATAAAATGCACATTTTAAATTGGCATGTCTTGTGATTTATATCCTGCATATACATACCTCTATAAATGCTATCATAAGGGAAGTTACACCAAAGAGGTAAATCCCCTGGCTTGTGATGCAGGGAGAATACAGTCCTCGGCCACAGGACCGGTGATTTCATTGTGTGATTATTTTATTCGAAGTGAGGTAATTCCGAGTATGGTTATGACTAACTGTCGAAGGTATATGGCCGCTTCCCTCGCGACGCGACTTAGGGTGCCCGGTGGTCTTGGTTATGGGCCCTAGAAGTTGATAGCATTTAGGGGCGCATCCAGTGGGGTGACTCCCGAAAGGATGGTCTCAGAATTGTTATGTTTTTACTATAACTATTCTTACGGATGTGGCATTTCATAAATAAGTAATGAATCTATTAATCCACTAGATGGCTTATGATCCTCGATGATAGATAGACTTGTGAAATTATGTTTTATGAACTGGCAAAATCTATGCATGCTTTGTGGAATTTAACTTCTTCTCTTAATTAGATAAGTAGTTTAGTTTGAAATGTTCTAGTATGACGCTATGATGTGCATTTAGATGAGAGGTGAGAGTGATTCTTGCATCAAAGAGTGAACTTAACCAGTTTAAGATATTGGCATCCATAACAGTTTTGCATCTTATTCACACGCATATTATATCAAACCGGGCCCTGACCCATTTATATTTGTCTTTCTCGTGTGGTTCTTGTATATATGCTCAGGTGCTCCGCCGTAAGGACGCCCGTGTTGACCTTTCCTTTCCAGTGTCAGGGAGCTACAACATTATTGCGAATGTTGTAGGACTTTTGTTGTAGACGCATCTTTATTTTGGATACTCTAGTTATCATCTGTCCGTATATTCGGGCGTGTTGCCCCAGTTATTGTTATGAATTATTATTGAAATACTTTATGTAAATATTATGTATTAGTCTGTTGACTGACAGCTCATTCGGTTATGTTTGTTGAATGTCTATATAGCTGTTACGTGTCCTTACTTATGTATCCACCTTCTTTTATAAATTGGATTGTCGAGATCGTTTTTATTAAACTTGTAAAATTTTGACATCCGATTTCTAAAATATTTCGTGGTTATCTCGTATTGTTATTTATACGACAGTGGTGCTAAGAATGGACCATCTATGATTCCTGTATTTATTGGAGTATTGGGTTGGCCACCTCTTATTTTAATAAGCGGGGTGTCACAGTATCTAGGAGGAAATAATCATATGAAGCATATTTAGATAAACAAAGGTAGACAACTAAAAATAATCAGAACATATGAAATCGTAGCTAGCAAACAGTCACATGGATGAATCATCAATATCACGACAGATGTGACTAAAAAAATCAGTGCAATATATGAATTACACATGAAAAAGCAATATCGATTGCATATAAACTGTCCAAAATAACGCGCAAGTACCATAACAGTATGATATCATCACATATACGAAGCACGTACAAAATCAAAAAGAAAAGCAAAAATCCTCTCTGGGTCATTCGAACGACAATGCCAGGTCGTTTGAATGACATACGCATCTCGTTTGAACTAGGTATGAAACAACCCAAAACATAATGGCATCTCGTGAAGCAACCTAAAAACGACCTATATCGCGACCATATCTGACACTTTTAATACCTTGTTTCTTATGTCGCGAGATACATACTTCAAACGACGTGGATATGTCATTTCAGCGACATCCAAAAGTCGTTTGAACAACTTAAAAGATTTTGTATTCCAGTTCCAAAAATGTTTATCTTTTGCCCAGTGAAAAAATTTCCTCAAAACAGCAACTGGAAATACGAAACAATAGCCAAAACAGACACAAAATAGAAAATAAAAAATATGAAACAAACAAACACAATATGAGTTACATGCTAACATAGTATCAATGTGCCTAAGCATGGATATGAAATGAATGGCGTGAACTATAACAAATGAATCACAACTTCAACATATCGAAATGATCAAGACGCTCTAATTGGTAGCAAAATGTCATCAAACTTAGTTTTAGCCATACGTGATAATTAATATATTTAGCTAAATGAACTAAACAAACATCATGCACACAAATCTAGAATTTTGATGATTCAACAAACAAGAGCGTCATGACATGACATTTCAACATTAGGATTCGTGGTGTCAACCCGTTGATATTTTCATCCAAACTCCCTCATTATAAAATCACATTTCTTTTTGAATGAACATATCAAACTGAACTAATTGGTCCCTTTTTGGCATATTATTATTTTTATTGTCTTGAATTTGTTTGGATATCTTTTCAAACGGTGGCTTTCACGACGAGATTATTATTCTCTCACAACCCTTTCTTGTGCACACTCGTCATTTTTTTCAATTAAGCAATTTCTATCCTCACAGGCAATGGTTCTTACATGCACACCTCCTCCTAAATCTAATTACGCAAAAATGACAAAATTAAGAGGCGAACGTCTAACCAAACTCAAATATGCATGAGAAGTCAAACATTTATATAAGCTCGTGCATGTGTGTGCGATGGCATATATACAAAGTCGAATCCAAATGCAAATCAACTTCGAAACAACCCCATTAATCAATGATTAAGATCATTCAAAGCATCTACAATTATGACTAAATGTCCTACCCTCATGGATAATGAAATGATGGGGGTCTAATCACACCAATACGCCACATCAAACATGTAAGCTCATGACACAAATATAAACCGAAAATCTTTTGTGCTTTTCCAAAAATAATTTTGACCCAAAAATAAAATCTTTTTGTACTTTCAAAAATATGTCAAAAATAAAATCTTTTTATATTTTTTTCAAAAGACTAAATAAAAGTAAAATTATAATACAAAGAGATACACATGTCATAACATTATCAAGATGTATATTATGAAGCAAAGACTAGCGTATAACAAACATGGAAACGTAATCATCCTTTAGATTTAGCATGGAAAGAATCAAGTGCAGCCAAACGAGAGTCATAAACTTTAATTCCTCAAGACTTTTATGATTTCCTAACCCAAGTAGGTGTGTAAAGACGCATGGGGGTTTTGGTAACCGAAATAACTTTATTCCTAAACTTCTTATGAGCATTTTTAAGGTCATAACAATAACGTCTAAGGTGACTCTTACTGATGCAATGAGTGCAAGTGTAAACACGATGAGGAATGTGACCTAAATGCGGACCTCTCCTAACATTCCTAGTTGACTCTCTCACAGGATTGGTATTGGCTTTGGGAATGGGAGCAATACGATCATCGAAGCCTATACCACACCTATCATCCTTGATTTGGACGGTGCCTAAAATCCTATCTAACTTTTTTGACCTAGCCTCCAAATCCAACTTCACCTTACTCGAGTCTCTCAATATTTTCTCAAGATCACTAATCCTAAACTCAAGAAAATGCCTAGACTCCTCAAAGTCTAAAATCTCTTTCTTCATAGCCTCCATTAAATTATGAAGACTATCTCTTTCACCTTTAACATATTCTAGTTTCTCCCAAATAGTCTTCTCCCGTGCCCTAAGATCCTCAATCAATGCATCGTTAATTTTTATGGCACGATCTTTCAACTTAGCTCGCAACTTCAAGTTTGCCCTTTTCACCTTTATCGCTTCCTCGTGTAAATAATTAAAGGCAACTTGCAACTCTCTCACATCTATCTCATCCCCCTCACTAACTTCACCCTCACTCACTTGGGATTCATACTCAACGACCTCGAAAATGTCATTTACATGAGTATCTTCATGAGAAGATGTATCACCGTCGCTCACATGATAAGCCATGAAGGCTACAAAGTTACGCTCAATGGGGGAACTATCTCCCTCTTCCGTTTCACTGTCACTTAAGGTGGCATTATATGCTATCAATTTCTTGTTCTACTTCTTAAGTATAGAGGGGAAATCTACCTTATGGCTATAACCCTTACAATAAAAACACCTATCCGACTAATCCCTCTTATCATTCTCACTTATATTCTTAGGGACATGATCGGCCTTGTTGTTCTTGAATTTCTCAAGTCTTTTGGCATATTCCGATTGCTTATGGAACTTAAGAAACTTTTTGAACTACTTTGTTAATAAGGTTACATCCTCAAAATCGGTGTCGGAATCATCATCTGAAACTTTAGTCTCCTCCTTCCGAGCTTTCAAAGCAATGCCCTTTTCTTTCTGTGGCACTTTCTTGGAGGTAAACATGTCAATCTCATAAGTTTGTAATCTACCTACAATCTCTTCTAGTTTCATTGATTCAAGCATACGCAAGGAGTTTAAAACTATCACTTTGGGATCAAATCTACTAGGCAACGACCTTAAGATTTTCTTTATAAATTAGTTATCGGGTATTTTCTCTCCCAAGTTAAACGATGAGTTGACAATGTTGGATAACCTAGTTTAAATCTCATCAAATGACTCACTTTCTAACATCTTAATCGTCTCAAATTGGGTAGTGAGTATTTGAAGTTTAGACACCCTAATTGTGCTAGTTCCCTCATGAGTAAGTGAAAGAACATGCCAAGCCTCTTTTAAGGTTTCACACGTCATGATACGATTATACTCTTCCGGTGTGACAGATGAGGAAATAACATGTAAACCATTAGAACTATAAAGTGCAAGTATATGTTCGGCTTAGGTCCATGACTCAACATGTTTTAAATTTGTGGCCTCTCCATCTCTCATGACCGATGGTGACCGCCTTTTTTCAAACGCTAACCACACACGTTCATCAATTGATTTTAATGCACTTTTCATTCGCATTTTATAATAAGAATAATTTGTATCATAAAAAACATGAGTTATAAAATCATCAAAATTTCTGAAATTTATCCTTAAAGCACATGGTTTCATTCACACAATGAAACAATGTTTCTAGCGCTGATACCAATATGTAGGGGTCCCTTTTCTATGTGTGATTTAGGTGAAAATAATTTTTCCAAAAACTCTTTCCAATTTTAATTAACACCAATTATGTGAACCAATTTGTATTTAGCCCAATTTTATCTTGTTAATCCTAAACATGCATCTAAGTGATATCAAGCAAGATAAAGTAAATCACGTCCACATAACGCCAATGTACTAGGAAACCACTAAGGAAAAAAACCTCGGACAGTGCAAGCCAGATAATCGCAATGATACGGTTTTACAAGGTAAAGATAGAAGACTTACTCAATGACTCGCTCCCCACAAGCCTTGACACTCTTCTATGATTCAACCGCTCTTCTAAAGTGCAAAGCAGGAGTCCACCTATGCTAGGTCCACCACACATGAGTTCACGCGTGCATCGATATCCATCGATATAGCTTTGGCAACCGTCTACGATTCAGAAATCGGAGTCTATAACTTTTTCATCGCTAAACTAGACGAAACAATTTGGTTCAACAGAGATTAACAAGCTCCAATGGTGCACAAATAAGATCTCTAAACAAAATGGTTATGAAAGCTCGGATATTGTAAACACAAAGGATGTTTTTATCGTTGAAAACCTTTGTAAACAAGTGCAGAAAAATGAAAGTTTTATGTTCTGTATTTTAGGTTCTGCACCCCCGAAATTTTGAGTCAAACACGCTTTAAATAAAAACTTTAAGTCGGCTTGTCGTTAGAATGAAATGGGCATGTCATTCGAATGATACAGCCATATCGTTTGAACGAGTTGACCATGTCATTTGAACGGCCTCCACCTATTGTCTGAACGACCGTGAATATCGTTTGGTCTTCCAAAACATAAAAGAAAGATCCATACAACTCTAAACATCAAATAAACTTAAAATAAACGATTTAAAACATTTTAAACTTATTTAAAAAAAAGTAACATCCTTAAAAAAGTATTTTTGAATTCGATAAACATTATGCATTCATACCTGAGAGATCGAAACATGATATGGAATGAAGACGTGAAACGTGCACCAATAAACACAACATAATTTATATTTGAAGCTTGGCCGCTACATCTTTAGCACAACATCATAGTCATAATATGACTTAAGCTTTGTTTTGTCCAGAATTAGGTCACTTACATACAAATTGGCACCCTTGGAAATTTTTCCTTATAGAAGTTTTGATCGAGGTCAATATCTTTTGAACAGCATACCTCATAAGATACATTGTTTCAAATAAGGACACCTTGAAAGAAGCAAGTTTTAAATGAGGACCGGGATTTTTATTCAGGGTGAAAGTGCAAAAATAATTGCAAAGGCCCTTTTTGTGTTCTTTAGGTAAAACCAATATTCTCTAGTATTTCCAATTTTATCTTCGTAAACCCTAAGCATGCATCTAAATGATTTAATCCATCAAACAATTAAAGCACGCCGTAAAAGAAACAATTTCAGGAAAAAATCCCCGAAGGGCAAAAACCTTTTTATTTCCACTATAATTTGTAAAGGAACGGTTTACAATCGGATTACAACAAAAATAAGGTGACATACGAATACCCGCAAGTGTCGGTCGATGTCGTCAGTAATGGAACAACCGCAGAAGCTCCACAAGAACCGCAATCCTATCTTCAACCCAGGAATACCGCAGCACTCCCTAATTTAACCTCAGTCTGGTGTAGGTTTATCCTCTTTACAAAGAGTTGAACAAATTCTTCTTCGGAATGTGTTCAAGATCACAAACCTTTAGAATTATGAGAATAGGATCTTGAATAAACTTTTGGATGAAAACTAAACAGAATGGGAATTTTTAGAACTATTCATCTCTGTTGAAAGCGTTTATGCATAGTATATCTATATATGAGAAAACCGGAGTTCAAGATAAACAAAACACACAAATCAAGGCAATCTCGTTTGAACGACAAACGATGTCGTTTGATCGACTAGCGCTGTCGTTCGAATGAGTTTAGATGTCGTTTGAACGACAGTAAACCCTTTTCTTGTATTTCATGATTATCCTCGAATTAAAACCAATTTAGCTCAGATATAATTAAATGCGTTTCGAAACTTTAATTTTACATTCCCAAACATTGAAAACATTTAATTCATACAATATTTAAACAACTTTCTAAATCACATATTCCTTTGATTATTCATACATGTGTGATCTTAGAACAAACAAGATGTGAAATTGAAACTTGACTTGATTGGTTCTTCACGGATTTGAATTGTAACTTCTTCAATCTTGAATCTTTGTAGACTTTGAATAATCTTGAATTAATTAATATTACAGACTCAATTTATTTCGTCCCGAATTAAGCCAAATATAAACAAATTTAATATATAAGAAATTTGTGCTTACAAATCTCCCCCTTTGGCTATTCCGAGACAAAACAAAAATAAAAAATGATAGCTATACTCAAATGTCCTTTCACAGAAACCCAAATATGAAAAAAAATAAGGACATTAATCAACTATGAAGCAGCAGCATTGAGTCTAGAATTTTCTATGAATGTGATGTAGCAATGAATCTTTGAATCTCAAATTAGATACCTATACACATGAGACACAAACAAATATCCCCAAGTGAAGTTTGGAGAAACATAAAATATATCATTAAATTTTATACACGATTTTTAATTAAACTCTCCCTACATTACTTATCTCTCCCCCTTTTTGCCTGGAATAGACAAAACACGGAACAGATAAAAACTAGCATATAAAAATGGGCATAAATGATAAATTGTGACAGTGGATATGAGAAGGATGGCAGAAAATAAATATAAAAAATAGTAATATCAGAACTGCATAATGAAATATATACATTCAGTCACAAAAGTGCAGCATCAGAAGTCCATGAGTACATCAGATCAGGAAAAATATCAAAATACATCAAGTGACTCAAATACAATGTCTCAAAGCATAAATATTAACATGTATCCTAGTCCTCATCATCATTATCATCATCATCATCAGAAACAATATATGTGGAAGCTATGTTGCCCAATCCTGATGAACCTGCTCCTCGGCCTATCTCCTGCCGTCTCATCTCATCAAAAAAATGCAGTCATCTGTGAGTTACTTCGAGCCCTAGCCTCAGACTTGACATCAAAACGAGCTATTATAGAATCATGCATCTGAGACTGCGAAGTCACCTGTGCTTGTAATGAATCAAACTACTCCATAGTAGGTCGTCTAGATCTAAAAGGATGCGATCGAGAGGGTATGGACCTAGGCTCCGTGGGAGTAGATGGCTCTCCAAAAAACAATGTGTTAGTAGGAGGGGGCTCTCTCTCACCTCAGAAGGTAAATGACTCTCAGATCGAGTCAAAGTATTTTGGTCAATGAAGGATGGAGTAGAAAGGTAGACATCATCCTCTAAAATAGGAACTCCAGCCAAGGTGAAAATGCGGGATACAAGGAGTCCATAGGGAAGAGCGGGGCGTACGAGAGTGCTACCTATAATGGTAACCGAGGACATAACCCGAAACAAAAGAGATGGTAGATCAATGTCCCACCCCTGACATATGGCATAAATGAAATATACTATATTGAAGCCAATCTGAGTATGATTGACTCAAGGATAGATAAAGGAGGATACAAACCGATTAAAGATGCGAAAAGACGTGTGTAATCATCGATGAAACAGAGTAGTCCCAGTAGGTGGAACCTCCCAACAACAAAAACTAATAATCTCATCTCCATTAGGACAATCCTCAGAACTCCTAGGAAAAATAGCATCCGGGACACGGGGTAACTGTAGACTCTCGGCTATAAGATCGGAAGTGACAAGTATCTTGACACCCCTAACAGATGTCTGAAAACCACCAAGAGTGAGTAGAGCCCTATAATAAAACTCCCTAACTATGTCAGGGTAAACCATGCTATGGGCATAAAGAATAATCTATTCCATCCCCTGCCAGACATCCACATAGGGATAGATAGCTCAGACAACTGATCAACACAAAACACTTTCTCCCAAACTACAATGCAAATATGTAAGCCCAAATGGCAGTAATGATCATAGTTCAAATTGGTGTACCAACGTACATGAGATTATGGTGGTATATAACTCCTAGACCTATGAGCCCACGATGTGGGGGAAGTCTCATCGTGGCTACAAGAAAAAGTACCCCCGCATCTAGGAGGCATGACTAGAAACTAAATAGCACAAGTGTAAAAGGATAGGGTAGACAGACACAACTGAACCCTATAACCTATCTCCGTAATAATCCATCCGAACCACCGGGGTAAACTAATAAACAACAGCCCAACACACATCAATAATCCAATCAAAGTAAGACAATGTCGCCAAAAGGACCAACATTTGGTATAAAAAAAATATTATTTTTTCTTAAATAAACTATGAACACCCCATTTTTCAAAACAAAAAATTAACTCACAAAAAGAAATGGGTGTCAAAGAAATTTAATCAGAAAAAAATATTTTTTTCATATCAACTGTTTATGTTGATTTCAAACTCAAAAATGAACAAGAACCCATGCATCAAGTGGAGAAATCATAAAAAAAGAAACTTGGAACAAACAGCAAAATTTTAGAATTCGGACATTTTTGCTTTTGAAACCACCACTAAAAACCAAACAACAAACAACCAATTTTTTAAACCGAAAGCAAACCATGAAATAGAGAAAGCTAAAAAAAACATTCTTCAATCAGTGAGCTCAAGCCATAAAATAGCAAAAGATTGGATTTTGAGGAGAAAACCGGTGCAGAGCGAGTGGCGTGGGTCGAAAAATGAGTTCAAATGGTGGTAGATGAAGTGCAGCGATAAGGGTTTCAATCTTTGGTAACAAACGAATAGAACTGACAACACGACTTTTTAAATCTTTAGTAGTGTCGTTCGAACAAAACACGTGTCGTTCGAACGAAACACGTGTCGTTCGAACGAGAGGTTGTGTTGTTTGAACGACGCTTCTCGCAACATGCCATATGGTTCGAACGAGATGTCATATGGTTCGAATGAGTTATAAAAAACAAACCCATATTTTACCAAAAAGAGTTGTACCGAAAACACTTATGAAACCGATAGAATTAAAATTTTGTGAAATTCATGCCAACATGTAATTAATGTGCTCAAACATGGACATGGAGTGAATGGTCGTGTACTACGACAAATGAATCACAATTTGAATACATCAAAACGTTCAAGATGTTCTAGATGATAGCAATATTCAACAAACAATGATATAGCCATGTGTCATGATTAAAAAATGAGCTTCATGAACAAAACAATCATCATACACATAAATCTAGAATTTTGATGATTCTCCAAATAATATCATCATGATGCAATGTTTCATCCCTAGGATTTGAGGTGCAAACCCGTTTTTATTCTCCATTCGAACACCCTCATAAATAATGCACACTAATTTTTCCTTTAAGGTGATCTAAACTAAATGGCACAATTTTTTGCATAATTATCTTTTTATTTTCGTTTTAATTTTTTGGGCTTTTTTTATACGGTGGCTATCACGGCGAGTTAATTTTACACTCTTGCAGCCCTTTCCCGTAAGCACTCAATATATTTTGCAATTTAGTTCCTTACGGTAAACGCTTCTTACACGCACACATCCTCCTAAGACTACTTACGCATTTATGACAAAATTGAGATAAGAATGTCTCACCAAAATCAAATATGCATGTGATGTCAAACATTCATAAACGCTCGTGCATGTGTGCAAGAATGGCATATATACAAAGATGAATCCAAATGCATATCAATTTCGAGACAACTCCATTATGACAATGGTTAAGATCATTCAACGCATCAATAAATATGACAAAATGCCCTAGCAACATGGATAATGAAGTGATGGGAATCCAGCACACCAACAAGACATATTAAACATGAAGATTCACAACTCAAAAAACAAAAATATTTTTGTGTTTTTCAAAAATTTGACTCAAAAATAAAATCTTTTTGTATTTTTTCAAAATAATCAAAAACCAAAAATCTTTTTGTATTTTTTCAAAATAATCAAAAACCAAAAATCTTTTTGTATTTTTAAATAGACTGAAAATAGCAGCAGGACAAAACGCCATAACTCTAGAAAGAGAATACATCGAGAAACACATTAGAGTATGACAAACTGTCGAACAAGCTCAACCGAAGGAAGTGACATGTGGAGATCTACATGAAATGACATGCGTATCACCAAGTCTAATCCCAAACGCCTATAAATCTGATTTTCTAACCCAAGTGGGTGTGAAATGACGAGTGGGGAAATTCGATACAGGAACGGCTGGATTCTTTGACTTTCTAGGAACACGCTTAAGATCGTAGCAAAAACGTTTAAGATGACCTCTCCTACCGCAATGAGTGCAAGTGTAGATACGGCGGGGAGTGTTTGCTACGTGACGATTAAATCTAACGTTCCTCGGTGGCTCTTTCCTAATAACCCTAGGTGGCTCTCTAGCTAGCTTGGCATTAGCTTTGGAAACGTGTGAAATATGTTTATCGAAGCCAATACCACACTTATTATCCTTGATTTGTACGGTTACTAAAATTTTATCTAACTTCTCGGACCTAGATTCCAAATCAAATTTAACCTTACTTGAGTCTTTCCATTTTTCCTCAAGCTCTCATATCCTTGACTCAAGCAAACGTCTAGAATCCTCAAACTCTAACAGTTCCTTTTTCATAGTCTCCATCAGTCCGCGAAGACTATCTCTCTCACCCTCAAAGTATTCTAACTTCTCTCGAATTTTATTCTCTCGTGCCCTAAGTTCCTCGATCAAAGTATTGGAATTTTTATTTTCTATAGCACTTTGTTTCAGCTTAGCTTTTAATTTCAGATTTTCCCTTTTCACTTTCAAAGTTTCTTCGTACAACTCATTAAAGGCAGTTTGCAAGTCTCTCGAATCCTCACTTTCATTCTCACCCTCACTTTTTGGTGCGTCGCTATCAGAGGAAGAATCATGCAAAGGAATGTCGTTATCGCTCACATCATTAGCAACCAGAGAGGTAAGCTCTCTCTTACTTGCATATAAATTTTCTTCTTCGGGGTCACTATTACTAAGGGTACAAACTTTTGTTGGTTTATTCAAATTCTCCCTAAGTCTAGTGGGGCACACATCTATCTTATGGCCAAACCCCTCGCAACAAATACACTTCTCACAATCATATTTTTTAACCAAACTTTTAAGAGTAGATTTCATTCGAGATTTACAATTAGAAGTTTCAAGCAAGTGAGTTATAAAATCATCAATACTAGTGAAAGGCATATATAAAGTCACGGGATCACAAACACAATAAAATAGCGTAACTTGCTCTGATACTAATTTGAAAGTAAAAAAATAATTGCAAAGGCCCTTTTTGTGTTCTTTAGGTAAAACCAATATTCTCAAGTATTTCCAATTTTATCTTCTTAAACCCTAAACATGCATCTAAATGATTTAATCCATCAAACAATTAAGCATGCGGTAAAGTAAACAATTTCAGGAAAAAAATCCCCGAAGGGCAAAAACCTTTTATTTCCACTATAATTTGTAAAGGAACGATTTATAATCGGATTACAGCGAAAATAAGGTGACAAATGAATACCCGCAGGTGTCGGTCAATGTCAACAGCAATGGAACAACCGCAGAAGCTCCACAAGAACTGCAGTCCTATCTTCAGCCCAGGAATACCACAACACTCCCTAATTTGACCTCAGTCCGGTGTAGGTTTATCCTCTCTACAAAGAGTTGAACAAAGTCCTCTTCTGAATGTGTTCAAGATCACAAACGTTTGGAATTATGAGAATAGGATCTTAAATAAACCTTTGGATGAAAACTAAACAGAATGGGAATTTTTAGAATTGTTCGTCTCTGCTGAAAACGTCTACGCAAAGTATGTTTATATATGAGCAAACCACAGTCTAAGATAAATAAAACACACAAATTGAGGCAATCTCATTCGAGCGATAATTGTTGTCATTTGAACGACTAGCATTGTCGTTCGAACGATTTTAAATGTCGTTTGAACGATAGTAAACCATTTTCTTTTATTTCATGATTATCTTTGGATTAAAAACAATTTAGCTTAAATATAATTAAATGTGTTTCCAAAACATTAATTTTTAATTCCCAAACATTAAAAACATTTAAGTCGTCCAATATTTAAACAACGTTCTAAATAACATATTCCTTTGATTATTCATACATGTGTGATCTTAGAACAAACAAAATGTGAAATTGCAACTTGACTTGATTTGCTCTTCACGACTTTGAATTGTAACTTCTTCAATCTTGAATCTTTGTAGATTTTAAATAATCTTGGATTAATTACTATTATAGACTCAATTTATTTTGCCCGGAAATAAGCCAAATATAAACAAATTAAATCAATAAAAATTTGTGCTTAGATAGGGTTCTTCGTAAGATGAGAACTTTATTTTAGAGGACCTCGATCAAAGGTGTCCTCATTATAACAAGTGCACCGGGTTCGTATAAGGGCCGTATTTTTGGAAAACATAATTTAGTTTAATTTTTGCTACTAATAAAGTATAAGTAACATCGTAAATGTGTCTTTCAAACTACACAACCCAATACCCATTTCTTGTTTTTGAGAGAGTCCTTTGAGAATGTGGGAGTTTGTCAACTTCCATGCTTTTGAGGTAAACTTAAGGTTTACAATCCCCTTTTAAATCATCTACGTCAGTATGGATGACTTGTACGAGAGATCATGTGGGTAATTATCACGTTGGACTACATGTGGACATAGAGTCATCAATTGAAAATTGATGGAAACTGAGGTATTGGAGGTTATACACCTGATTCTATGACTTATACACTATCGATAGTAAGGCGGATACACATGATCAGAATGTTAGGGAAAGACTTTGTGGCGATTATCATTGTCGTATACGTAAGCTGTGTCTGAGTCCCTTTAAGCCCTCTAAACATTATTCAATCTTAGTGGACTTGTGTAAGTTTGGGCAATATTGATTTTTTTCCACGAGGGTTTCCACTATAAATCTGTGTGTGTTGCTTATGATTTATTTATTTGTCTGTTTTCGTTGATAATCACTTTCACGTGAATTTCGACTAATTAATTTTATTAGGGAAAAAACTAGTTCAAATTAAAAAGGATTCAATTTTATTTGACGCATTAATTAATTGATTGAACGAAGACCATTAGGCAAAAAAATTTCATGCGTCCATCTCTAAAAGCCGTGAAATTATGCTCCCCATTAAGAGAAACATTTGTTCATCTCAATTGCATCACTCGATGACTCACTAAGAAAGTTTTCAAGGGAATTGCCCCATGAAGAAGACATTATCACAAAAGCAAGTAAATGAAATTTCACAATTTAGAATGCAAGATATATATGTGTGTGCATGTGTTGTCCTCTTGTTTTCGGGTCAGTTTATATCTTTTATCATGTTTTGACCTCACACGACACTCGTCGTTTAGACACGAAAGCAATATGACAACATAAAATTGTGTTTTCTACGTTTCACGAACACAATCCATTTAAAACACAGCATGACACGATAAACACAATTAATAATTTTTACACCCAATTAACTACAATAATGGATGAAAATATGAGTAAAAACACCATAACACGAGTCATAATTTTTATACATACAGGACAAGACCGTGTCATAAAATAATCACAAGACAAACACGACATATCATATATTCTGGTCGAATCTAAAATTCGCATTCCTACCAAACCCTCACATTGGTTGCACGTTTTGCCCCCACTCACACCTGGATCCGTCATTGATGAAACCTAATCAATATTTCCTTCAACATGTTAAATAATTATGCAACAATGGGTGTGATTAAACAAATTTCAAAATATTAAGGGGTCATTTATTTTTTAGCCTCTGAATGTTGAATGCTTAATGCTGAACTTTGAATGTTGAATGCTGAAATTTGAATGTTGAAAAATATATATATTTTTTATATCAACAAACCTATGAATGTATATTATTTTCTTGGAGTTATTTGACTCTCAATGATGAATACAATTAATTCGACCCATTTGCCATTATTAAAAATTTACTAATTTGATTTATCTTAGTGTCACTTAGCAAATAAAATAAGGGTAAAACTGGAAGAGAATTTCATTAAAAAATTAATCATTAAGGTATTCAGAGGGATATTTACCTATTAATGTTTAGTGCTGAATTTTAATTATTTTTAAACATTAAGAACTAAAAACAAACATCAAAGTCGTATTTGTTTTTTCATTTGAACTCTGAATCTAAAGCCTGTTAATCATTTGAAAAAACAAATATTATTTAGTACCTCTTAATTATGAATGGTTCACATTGAGACTTCAACTCAACTCAACAAAGCCCTTTCCTAATTATTTGGAATCAACTATATGAATCCTATTTTTCCATTCCATTATGTTAAGTGTAATATCTCTGGTTAAATCACATGATATCATTTCGTTTTTTACAACATCCCTCCAAGTCAATTTAGGCCTAACCCTACTCCTTAAATTACCATTACTGGTAAAAAACAAATACTATTTGGGCTTTTCTACACGGACACACAATTGTAAACACACATGGTATACACACTCAGCCAATTTACAAAAGTAACCTTAATATCCCCAACTAAAAATGACACAACTACTTCTAAAAAATTGAAAATCAAAATCTTCCCAACCAAAAATAATTTAATAATTTACAGCTGTGGGGATCCATTTAGCATAGCCCAAGAAAGTAGAAGACTAGGCCAAATTAATCAAAGCACTGCCCGACCCAAATCATGATTTAATTCACACACGAGTATTTCAAACACACTAGAACACTTACAGATATAGTCAAACCAGTTACCAATAATCTCGGAAGAGATATTCTGGTGCCCCTTGATATATTCAACGTTAAAATTGAGCTCCTTGTACAACTCAATCTCTACTTTAATGTATCTATAAATTGTACACCCTGACCCGGGGTAAAGGGATGTAACCTGAGATCCTAAGAGACACTATAATATAAATAGTAACCTCTTCGTGGACACAGGCAAGTTGCCAAACCACGTATATCATCGTTGTGTGTGATCTTTACTTTTAGTTTTTTGCAATTGTTTTCGTGGATTTCTTTATTGTGATATTTCTTGTACTCGCAATTGTCGTTGTCTCTGGAAAGAGATTTATATTCCTGAGAAAATCTTCACAAACAGAAAGCCCGTGATATCTCACCATAGCAACAACATTCCTCAAGTTGACGATGTGTAGAAAGACCCAGTTTCTCATAGGGTCAGATCTGAGATTCTCCAACTTACAAACCCCAAGTTTCACCAGGAAAGGCAACCTTTCGAAAAAATCCAGGGACCACCCAGATCTACTTATATCTCCAGGTTGGTCGACACTTACGAATCCAGGCTTTGCGAACAAGACGAGGCTATATGCCTCCAGAAAGAAGAGAATGCTTGCCTCCAAAGGTGACTTGAGAGAATAGAGAGACATCTCCAAAGAAGCACCAGAAAGCGCCGAGATAGGAATCCTAGTCCTCAGGCGAGTAACACTCGCAGCCGGGGGAGGAACTCCAGGCGTGACCATGAAGGAATTGAGCGTGGAAGATCAGAGCATGGTCGATTAGAGCGTGGCCAGCCAGAGAGATACCATAGGGGCAACGATCAACAAAACATAGACAATAGGGTTCTAGTCCGTAGAGAGATGAACCAATATCCAGCCCATCATGGAGCCAGATCCACTAGAGAGCTAACGAAGAGGGTTATCAATACTCAGATGAAATCCCTTTTTTCAAGGACAATCGAAGACGATGAGCATCCAATGAAGTTTGTTATTCCCCAATTCAAGATCTACGATAGGAAAACCCCATAGATTACGTTTGGAAATACAGATAAGCAATGACCTTATGGAGCCACAATAATTTACTAATGTGCTGAATTTTCCCTTCTAACCTACATGATGTATCACAAAAATGGTTTGAGAGGTTGCCTTATAGGTAGATTATAAACTTTACAGTTTTAGCAGAAGCTTTCACGAATCGCTTCATAAATAGCAGATCCCACCCCAAGCGAATGGATGCACGGCTTATGACGAAGAAGAAGATACATAAGAGCCTTTAGGATTATGCCAAAAGGTGGGAAGTTTTTAATGAAGTTGAGGATTGTTCGGAGCAAATTGTCATAACATCCTTCAAAATTGGTCCGCCGCCCACCTCACTAGTCCCTAACTAAGAAAGAAGCTAGCACCATTAACGACCTCATGGCTCGCATTGACAAATACACTAAGGTGGAAGATGTGGTTCATTTGATTATAGGGGGACCATTAGTCGAGCAAAGGAAAATAAGGGAACAGAGAAGAATGGTACTCCAAAGAAGGGAAATAATAACATGGGCAAGAACGGCTCCAAAAAAAGGAATAAGGTTGATCCCTTCAAGGCATTCCAAACTATAAGATCAAAGGCGAACTATTCATCAAGTGGCCCAAAAAGATGGGTGGAGACCTAGAAAAAAGAAACAATGCATTGAAGTGCGCATTCCACAAGGAGGGTGGCCACAGGAGTGAAAATTGTAAGGCTTTAAAGTCACACTTGGAAGAACTGGCCCAAGCTTGGCACCTAGGGGTGCACATGGTTCGGTTTGGTTCCGCTACGGAACCAGAACTAAAACCAAAATTGGTCGGTTCAATTCGGAACCGAACCATCGATTCTCAGTTTGGTTTGGGTCGGTTAATGGTTCTAGTTCTTGGTTTAGGTTTACAGTTTTGGTTCGCGATTTGGGTCATGGTTCTGGTTTGCAGTTCTGGTTCGTGGTTCTGGTTCGCGGTTTTCGTTAATGGTTCTGGTTCGCAGGTTAGTTAATGGTTCTGGTTAATGGTTCAGGTTCATGGGTCGGTTCTTTAGTTTGGTTCTTCAGTTCGGTTTTTCGGTTCGGTTCTATGGGTTTCGATTCTCGATTCGGTTCAGTTTGGTTCAGGTATAAAATTGAGAACCGAATCGAACACTTCGGTTCTTAATTTTTGGAACTAGAACCAACTCGTGGAGAAAAAAATCCGAACCAACCCAACCCACGAAGGTCAGTTTGGTTCGGTTCTTCAGGTTGTCGATTTTTTTACACACACCTATTAGCACTTCAATGAGTACATCAAGAAGAAGACAAAGTTGGTCGCAGTCAAAAGTAATCAGAAGTCGGACAATGTCCTTGACGATAATACAGGGCATAAGTTTGCAGTAATCCACAGGGAATTAGACCTTAAGCAAATCCATGGAAATATTGTTCGGATGGAGCTGAAGAATGTTATTGTCGTTATAGAGGCATTCCAGATTGACCATGCTGAAGCCCAGGCTGGTAAGCGTCGGTGACCAGCGGACATCAATTACACTAAGCATATTATTTTCACCGAGGAAGATTTGGTTGGGGTAAAAAAATCACATCATGATGTATTGGTGATCATGATCAGGATAGCCAATTGGGACATTGATAAGTTGCTCGTGGACCAGGGGAGTTCATCATAAGTGATGTACCTGGAATTGTTCCACAAGCTAAAGCTGAACATCGCCGATTTAAAGAAGCCACAGTTCCGTTGGTCGGCTTTGTAGGAAGGATCACGATGCCACTGGGAAAGATAGTCCTGCCCATGAGGGCAGGAAACATCTAAAAGTTAATCAAGTTCTTAGTAGTGGACATTGAGTCCCCATATCATTCCATCTTAGGCAGAGGATGGTTGTATTCCATGAGGGGCGTACCATCCACCTACCACCCAAAGCTGAAGTGCGTTACTGACCCGAGAATGGTCAAAATTTGTGGTGACTAAGCCGCGACCAGGAAGTGCCTTATCGTGGCCATTCGCCCCAAGAAAAGAAGGAGGTAAATGATGCTTATGAGGTAGCCCAGGAGGGGGGTGTACCCTCCAAATAGTAACTACGATAAGGCCGACCAGGGGTAGAGGAGACTAAGGTCCACCCCGCCAATAAGGTCATTAAAAACCTGGAAGAAGTTTAGGCCGATGACAGCTTGCCAAAGATGGAATTTTTGATTGGAGCCACCATTGCCAATAAAGAGAATAAATAATCGGTTGCCTTCCTCATAAATAACATAAATGTTTTTGCTTAGGAACCATATGAGCCAGGGATTGATCCCAGTGTAGTTTGCCATCGCCTGCACATTGATCTAACCTTCAAGCTGATCACTCAGAAGGCTCGTTGAATAGCCCATGAGAAGGCCAGAGTGGTGGAGAGTGAAGTAAGGAAGCTACTGGATGCAGGATCCATAATGGAGGTTTCTTTTCCCGAATGGTTGTCCAACCCAGTAGTGGTACATAAAAGTAATGGTGATTAGAGAGTCTATATCTACTTCACAAACCTCAACAGAGCATACCCCAAAGATAACTTCCCACTTCCTAAAATAGATCAACCGATTGATGCCACGGCGATGCACGATATGATGAGTTTCCTAGATGCCTACTCTGACTACCATTAGATTCCTTTATTTGGACCCGATCAGGATAAAAAGTCTTTAGTAACCCCCATTGGATTGTAATGCTACAAGGTTATGCCATTCGGTCTAAAGAATGCATGGGAGACATATCAGAGATTGGCCACCAAGATGTTCAAAAGACAGATGGGATACACGATGGAGGTTTACATCGATAATATGCTAGTCAAGATCAAGAACAAGGGAGACCACTTCACAGACTTGGATAAAACTTTTAAGATCCTCAGGAAGTACTGAATGAATCTTAATGCGATTAAGTGTTCATTCAGTGTCCAGTCAGGACAGCTATTGGGCTACCTAGTTAATAAAAGAGGTATTTATGCCAACCCAAACTAGATTGACGCTATCACTAGAGTCCATCCCCCTTAGACATTGTAAGATGTTCAGAAGCTCATTAGTAAGCTCGCGGAACTCTATCGTTTCATTTATAAGTCTTCAGAATGCTGTCGACCATTCTTTTAGCTCCTAAAGAAAGAAAAAGGCCCTAAAGGCCTCACATGGAATGATGATTGTTCACGAGCTTTTGAAGAGATTAAATCTTACCTTAGCAAGACACCCTTACTAGTGATCCCAAGTGATGAAGACCTGTTATACCTTTACCTTGTAGTATCAGACCATGTTGTAAGCTCCGCCCTAGTATGTGAAAGGGAAGGAGGTCAACACCCAATTTATTACGCTAGCAAGACGCTTCTGGACGCAGAACATCGGTACCTGCCTCTGAAAAAACTTGCTTATGCACTGGTACTCGCCTACAGGAAGTTGAAGCATTACTTTGAAGCCCATTCAGTAACTATAATCACTTCCTATCCCCTCAAAGTCGTTATGCAGAAAGACGACCTCTCCGACTGACTTTCAAAGTGGTCGGTCAAGCTTGGGAGATTCGATACCCACTTTCAACCAAGAACGATAATTAAGGGACAAGTCTTAGCAAATTTCATTGTTAAACTTATAGGAGCCCCGCCAATCGACCAACTGAAAGTAAAGCAGTCAATAAATGAGGAAGACAGTATAATAACTGGACCCTATAAGTTGATGGAGCCTCTAATTCTAAGGGGAGGGCGTAAGGACGTTCTCATCACCCTAAAAAATACTGTGATTGATCAGGGAATCAGATTGGGATTTAAGGCCTCCAACAATGAAGCTGAGTGCGAAACACTGATCGCTGGCTTGCGCAGGGCCCAACTATTGGGGGTAAAGCGCCTTCACGTATTTGGCGATTCCAAACCTCAAGAAGTTATACTTTTAGCTTCCTTTATCTATTGTTGGCTCATTTAGTTTAAAAAAAAATTCATTTTCAAACTTATGTTACTCGACAGATAATATTCAATAAATAAAGGCCAATTGGAGGCCCATGTACTTTTATATTATCCATTGACTGCTTAATTTTTCTTGACTGCATCTCATCAATACGCACCTTTTCCAAATGATAACTCATTTGTGCATGGATGAACTCTTGGGTTACAGGAAGTGGATTAACTTGTTTTCAATCAGGGAACCTCACTTGTCGAGCATGGCTTGCAGTAGTTATAACAAGTCAATATAAGCGTTTCAACCATTACAACCCTTAGGTCCTTGATACAAACATTAGAGACCTCATTAGTTGCTCTAACAACAATAAAAGCCCTACAGGGATCCTTAAGGAATAAAGCCAACTTAGGTTGGTCGTAAAAAGCCTAATCGAGCGGATGACCCATTTACCAGGTACATTCTCTCCATCATCTTACTTAGGCCTAAAGGAGTGTGATGACACAACCTAAAAGGTAAAGAAGATGGAATGATACTACTAAGGCATATTGGATTGGGAGAATGATCTAACACATAACAATGAATTGCTAACGTTAACTTTTAAAACCATTTAGTCAACTAAGAAACTCAAAATGATAAAACCTAAGTACCATTCCACTTGGACTATAAAGGACCCAGAGTGCTCAATTAATATCGTTTGGTCAACAAATATGTTGATTAGTAAATCAATAAAGAGTGTTTAGTCAGCACAGGCTCAAAACATCAAAAATTGATAAATAACACTTTTTCATTCATTATAATGAGAAGTTACATTTGCAATAAAGATCAAAATATATAAGGGCTTACGATGCTCCAGGATGTTGAGCAAGGTATTTAACAATAATCATCATTTGCCCATCATTTAGTTTGGGAGCAAGCTCTCCAGGAAGCACATTTGGCTTAGCAAAAAGGATCTCAGCATGACCAGCACGTTGATCATCGCCCTTTTCATCCTCCTCAAAAGGATCGAAACCAAGAGAGTGGAGGTTGAAAAGCTTGGATTCAACAGGAGTCCCAGTAGCCTTCAAGGCCTGATCCCAACCCTTCTTGAAAACCACCTTGCATCTGTAGGCTACCTGTTGCTCAGTATCGTCATAAGCCTTTGTGATAACTAACATCTTTTTCCTGGGCAAGATCCTCCTCTAGCTTCACAACCTCGCCAGAAAGAGCTTCATTTGCCTCAACCAGAAGGTCCTTCTCAGTGACCACCACTTTTTGGGTTGCACCAAGTTCATCATAAGCCTTAGTCAACTTGTCTCTCTTTCTCCCACGCCAGGCGAGCTTCGACAAAGGCTCTCTTCTCGAATTCAAGAGCGTCTTTTAGCTCTTATTGAATTATGGACTTGTTGGCGTAGTCGTCCAAAAGGGTTATAAAGTCAAATAAAAACTGTGCAAAAAGTGAAAGAGCAACAAGTCAGTACACAGGTAGGGAAGGTGTGAAGAAACAAACAGTGGAGAAGGCTTATTAGGGCCATCCCCTGAGCATTTTTTAGGTCGATCTGGGATGATCCCAATCTCAAATAGCGCTTGTGATCAGCAGCGAGCACCACCCTCTTAAGTAGGTTAGGGGCAAGAGAAGGGGCATCACCCACACTATCCCCCTCAACATCTACAGCAAGAGAAGGAAATCAGAAGACTTCATGATCAACTTTATTTTGGCCTCCCTCCTATTCACCTCTTTTATCCTTTCCTCTTATTTCTCCTCCTTTCTCTCCATCTTCCTCTCTTCTGCCTCTCTTCTTCTTCTCTTTCTTTTTCTCTTTCCCTTTGTTCGATGGGCTGGAACCACTAGCCCTAGGGGATCTAGTTTCAAATGTCTTCGAAGACTTAAGCCGATCAGACAATATGGTTGATCATCATCATCATCAGGGAGCCTCAACTTTCTTCTCTTTATTAGAGGGGCCATTTCTTCCTCCTCTGCCTCCTCCTCATCACCTTTATCCTATTTTTCTTCTTTTTTTTTTCTTCTTCTTCTTATTCTTCTTCTTCTTCTTCTACCTTCTCTTTTAATTCCACTTTAGATCCCTTTCCCTCCTCTTTGGATTCCTCTTTCTCCTATTATATCACGATGGGGTCAGAAGGACCAGCCTCGGGAGCTTTTAAGGTCGGAACCTTATCGATCGGATGAGCAATCAAACTAGTAGTTGAATTATTGTATTCCAACAAGTAGGTCGCCGACCTCGGGTGTTAACCATTTGGTAGCCTTTCTTAGATGTTCCAGGTTTTCAGTAGCTCATCGACATCAAGCTCACTTATATCAGGCTCCTGATTTTTTATGCGAACTGTAAGAACAAAAGGAGAAGAACATTAGCTTTGAGGATAAATGTCAGAAAGCATAATTGCATAGTAAAAAAAAGCAACCTATTTGGGCCTCTCCATAGTCTAAAATTACAGGGCCACAGTGCCATTCATCCACACCAGCAGGAGGATGTTGTCAGTTTTTAGCAATAAAACCATATTCCTAGTAATATTTATGGGAGTCTAGAAGACTTACCACCAAAAACCTCTCAGCCTTCCTGATTTTTAAATACATAAGGCCATTACCGGTTCGCGACCACATGTAGCAGTATAAGATATTGGCAAGGCCTATTTTTATCCCATAAAGGGTGTTTATCCTATGAACCCCAATGACTATCTTCCAAACATTGGGGGCACATTTGCAGGCACAATTTCAAAATATTTGAAGAACCTAAGAAATAAAAGAAATATTAAACCCCCCTGGGTTATCAAGATGGTGTGAATCTAGTGCCCCCTTGAACGTCACGAACATTCTGAGGAAGAGGGGAACGTTCAATGATCACCTGGTCAGGAATATTATATTAACACCGAAACTCAGCTACCGTTTTGTTATCTAGCATTTCCATAATTGTACAAACAAGGAAGAAAACCCTAGCTACAGTTACATAATAAGTTCCAAGAAAAACATAAGAGAGATAAGAGCTAAACTTACAAAAAATAATGGAGCCCTAGAGGAAAATAAGACACTGAAGAAGGTGAACTTTGCAAAGCTTAGCAAGCAGGTAAGAAACTGAACTGAACTGACGAAAAAGACCGTATCTCCGGTTTGAAACCCGATGTCAATGAAGAACACAATCTCCTAAATGATTTTTGGTGGTTCATATGCCTGGTCAGACAACAACACCCTCACCCATTCAAATGAATTACAAGTATTCCATGAAGATTTGTTCAGGACGAGCGTACCCCTGTAATTCTTTTATATACACACGAATGACATCAGAACATGAAGGTTTTCAAGTTACGGGACTTTTACAAATTTTGGGCCCAACTATTGGCCCATGGTTTACGAGGCCCAAAATTTTTAGGGGTAATCGTGGGGATCCATTTAATATAGCCCCTGAAACTAACCAACCAACCCGAATTAATCAAAGCGCTGCCCGACCCAAATCATGATTTAATTCACACTCGAGTATTTTAAATACGCTAGAACACTTACGGATATAGTCAAATCAGTTACCAATAATATCGAAAGAGATATTCAGGTGCTCTATAATATATTCAATGTGTTAATTGAGTTCCTTGTACAACACAATCTCTACTTTAATGCACCTATAAATTGTACACCCTGACTCAGGGCAAAGGGATGTAATCTGAGATCTTGAGAGACACTATAATATAAAAAGTAACCTCTCCGTGGACGTAGGCAAGTTGCTGAACCGCATATATCGTTTTTATATGTGATATTTCCTTGTAGTTTTTTGTGATTATTTTCATGGATTTCCTTATTGGCAGTGGAAGTATAAATTATTTTGAGTCATAAGTAAATTGGCTCTATTGACTAACATCTATTAGTTATGCATATATATTGTTGTACGGGATATGAAATGTGAGGATCTTATAGGAAAGGAAATAAGATGTTAAGGTTTATTCAAGGATGGCAGCGAATACAAGTATTTTAATATGAAGCATTGCATTATTCTATATGTTGCAAACGTGTGATGGAAGGAAAATGTTTAAAGACAAAAAGTGGTATACAAAATTGTGAAGAATTTCTATTACCTGATTATGATGAGACTTAAATTGTTAGATAAAATGAAGATTCACATAGTAACAAAGAAATGAGAAGATTAGCAGTTGTATATGTTTAAAATTAATATGTGAAATGGTCTGAAATATAATATATCATGATTGATCCGAACATGGATTCATAGCAAATTGTGATAAGCAGAAGAAAAGAGTAATGGGAGTTGAGATGTACTTCTTTAATAGTATGAGTATATGCAGTTGATATTACGCTTATGATGTTTTAGGATGCTTATAAGAATAGTAAAGTTGAGATGAGGTGTTAAAGAGTTGGAATTTTAAAATATTAAGGAATCATTTTAGGAGCATGTGTTGCGTATTAGGGAAATGAATTTCTTATCCGATGAAAGGTAAGAATTATTTATGAGAATTAAAGATGTATTTGGGAATGAAGGGTGGAAAATTATTGATTTATAGTGTATATGATAACTGAGTAGGAGTTATTAAATAAGAAAATAGGGGGTGAGTGTATGGTTATACTCAATATCAACAAAACCTAATGGGATGTGGCCATGGTGAAATATAAATGAAGTATGATGAAGTGTAATGACTTTGTGATAAAATATAATCTGGGCTAAATGAGATTTTCACAGTAAATAAATAAATGAGATCTAAACTTTAACGAATAACGAATAAGGAATAATGTATGATTATGAGAAAGATGCTAGTTAGATTTGAATATCATCAACTAGTTTGGGAGGATATTGAGTTGTATTTTTCATTGTACGTACGTCTTATCACTAAGAGTATGACATATAATGAATATGATTGACATTATAAGGAATCACCGAGAAGTATGCGTAAGGATAATGTGCTATGCGAGATGCCATAATGTGATCACTAAGGTATCTGTACAAGTTATTTAAAAGAAATACGACATATAATAGTTAGAGAAGTATTATGGGGTTGGTCAGTATGGTTAAAGTATTAAGTGGTGGTGTTACGTTTAACATCCACATTACTAAACGGGTAAGATGAGTGTATTAATGATATTGCATAAGAATATCATGTTAAATAAGATTGGGATAAGATTATGATTGTAAAGTTATTATGTTATATAAATGACTTGTCAAGGTCATTGTATGTTTAGTTAAAGAACAATCAAACGATACTGAAAAAGGGAATATAGTGAGAAGTTATATTGAGTTCATAGTTCATGACTGCACAATGTACACGAATGTGAATATGAAATCTTAGTTAAGAATAAACATTTGGTGAATGATTGTTCAGTTTTGATATATGAAAAGTAGTGAGGCTATATTTAAATTAATAAATTGTAAGGATGATATTTAACGTACTCTTAAACTTCAGAAATGATACGGAAAGTGGTTAAAGTCAAATACATGTATTTGGCGTTGGATGGAAGATAGAAATATGTCGTGTAATAAGCTAGTCTGGTAGTATGATATTTATGATTTGAAATATTACACGATGATAAGGATACACTATAGGAATGACGGGAGAAATGTAAAGAATGATACTAGGATTGTTAATAATGTTCACTCATTGTGAATATATGATGATACAACTGATAATATATTATATGCGAATATTCGACATACATATATAAATATATGAAGTGATATATGTGTTGAGAATTGATTTTCATTGATTAAAAATCATTAGATGATTATCCTTACGTGTAAATGATAAAGAATCTGAAGATATTATGAAAGAAGATTTGTCGTACAACCAGGAACCGGTGAAAATTATTGATCAAAAGGAGCAAGTATTAAGGAATAAAGTTAGTCCCGTAGTTAAAATGTTGTGGAGGATCCTTGAAATTAAAGAAGCAACCTGGAAATTAAATATAACATGAGGAAATAGTATCCTCAATTGTTTGGTAAGTGAAATTCATACTAAATTTCAGGGACGAAATTTTCAAAGGAGGGGAAGTTTTGACAACCTGAATATAATTATGATAAATTATGTTTAAATCATGCTTACCTTATGGTATGGGGATAATGTGTTATTAGGGTATATAATGTTAAGTTATTATGTTTAGTCTAATCCTACCTTCATAACTCATGAAATATCAAATTAGTTACAAACACAAAATTTTGAAGTTTTCAGTAGGAATGCTAATGTTGGATACTAGTTTTCACCCTTACAATATAACAATTGAATTGGGGTGAAAACTAAATAGTTGTAGATATATGAATTATGTGCGTAAAACAACAAACAGTGCATTAAACGGATATTCGAATGAGAAGAAATCGTCTTTTTACGAACATGGGGTAAAGTAGTAATTTATCTTTAAATGATATTTTGTCTTATATGGCACCACATGTTATAATTTGATTAGACCATGGGGAGGTGCCCTTGTGCTGACCTAAAGACTTTAAAATCTCCCTTATTCTTCATATAAATCAGAATTTAAAGTGGGTTGAGGTTTCCATGAAAGAAAGAGAGGTTAGGGTGAATTAGCAAAAGATTAAGGAAGATAATTGAGAGATAAACAAGCTTGTGTATCCAATGGTGCTTAGGTAATATTTGATTTATAAATTTCATTCTTTATGTGACATGTGTTATTTTATATGATATTAAATATCACATTTAGGGACAAGGGGATACGTTTTTTTGTATGTATATGGGTATGTGTAGGTTGTATGTATGAAGCATGTTGAATTCATACAACCAAGGGTGTAGTCATTATGTTAATCAAATTGGTGTATCTTTTGTGAATACTCAATGGAATCGATTCATTCCAGTTGGATATGAAACAAAACTTATATATACCTGTTATGTCTAAAAATTATATAAAAATACCAAGAAATTAATCTTGGGTGATAATTTGAAGTTCGGGTATAGAATCTGCCCCAAAAGTGTAAGTATGCATACCAGGTGTTTGAGGTTTTTCTTGACATAGAAAACGAACTCTAAAAATTATGAAACTTTAATTTTGTATTATTAAATATGTTTATTGAAATTGGGTACAATATCATAGAAAGTTATGTTGTAAAAAAATTATGAAAATTCCTGGAAATTGACTGAATGATAGAGGAGCTTATAGGGCAGATTTGCTATGTAGTAAAGAAATGGGCATATTTTGCTATAAGGAGCTTGAAATGATGAGCCGTCTTTTGTATTGGAAACCCAATATGATAAAGATTTGATTTTAATGGTTGATTATGATTTATGATATGACTTGGATATGTTAAATATCTTGACATGAATGTGGATGGGACTTCATTTATGCTAAATGATTAGAATGGGATCATATGATGCTTATGAATTGAGTTACATTTAAGTTATTATTTATATTGTTAATATTCTTATGATGATACTAATATTGTAAGAACTATAGGAAGGGAAGGAGAACCAGTTGAACAAATGCCACATAAAGACAGAGGAAAAACGCCTTAAATGGCTAAGGTGAGTGTACTCACCGGTAAGATGCATTTATACATGGCTATGGATAAGATCAGAATATTACTCACTAGGAAGATGTATTTATGCATGGTTATGGATATGATCATAACGTTATGAATATGAAACTATTCATTTCGGTTTATCGAAGTGGTAGGTTACTCCCCGACCCGAAAAGGGAGAGAATTGTCTATTGCAAACAGGATATGTGAATCATGATTCGAAAAGTTGGTCATTCTTTATGAGTGAGCCAAATATGTATATAATTGGTTATTCTTTATGAATAAGCCGGATAAGTATATAATTGGTCATTCCTTATGAATGATCCGGATAAGTACATAATTGGCATAACCTTATGAATGAGCCATGTAAGTATATAATTGCTCATTCTTTATGAATGAGCCAGATAAATATATATATATATATATATACATTGATGTGATTTATTGCATTTAATTTTATGCAATAGTGTAGTAGTGATGCATTCGTTGAGCTATTTTTCTCACGGTCCCTATATCTATATTTTTCAGGTATTGTGATATCACTGCCAAATCTAGGAGGTCGATTGGGTTAGCCAGGGATGCATAAAACCATGATTTTGGTTAAACGTAAATGGGGTAATTTAATCGTACTCACCATTTCAGTAAGTTTGAATAAGCATAAATACTTTAAAATTATATGTGACAAGTTTTATTTTTATGGATTCATGTTAATAACTGAAAAAGGATACTCGTGTTTATGGTCTGGTTAAGGTAATTATGATTTGACTCGTTTTGACTTTCAAACTTAATTATAAGTAACTGGGTTGGGGTGCGTCAACCTTGGTATCAGATCTTAGGTTTCAGAGGTTCTGGGGTTAGGAGCGCCTGGATTTGGAAGTGAAAAAATAAATTATTTTGAGTCATAAGTAAATTGGCTTTATTGACTAACATCTGTTAGTTGTACATATATATTGTTGTACGGGATACCAATTCTGTCACGATTCCGACCCAAAAATAGTCTTAACATGTCACCAAGGCATTCAATATTCTGGCCTTAAAATTTCTCTTAAAACATAGGTAGTGGAAATACAATCACATGGTTATGAATTGTAAAATACTGAAAGTGAAGGAATTACATCATCAGAGCTTTCTAAAGGAAACTTTATTATATTAAAATATCAACGAGTTATAATTTAGTGTGACACCCCGCCTAATTAAACATCGGGTGATCAGGCCTTTATTAAATTGAAACAGGTTTCTCAAATGGTTAATTCTTAGCATCACTGTCGAAAACTTTTTAATTACTAACCCCCTAAGTAAACATTAGACCTGTGCCAAATTTTATCTTTCTTAAAACAGATAAATCAACCATACGGAACAAAGAAAAAAAAATACCATGTACTATAACTCAATCAACAAAGTATAAATACAACAGAACTAAAGTATTGCCGAATAAACCATCGGCTAAAAGATCCCAAACAACAATAGAACAACTACTAGTCTGAAACTGACATCTCAAATTGATACCGGACTACAAGTCCATACATAGAATAGTGTGAGATCCTGTATTAGATCTGAATGAGAGATATCGTCTAGTCAAAATCCTGTAAGCATCCACTGTGCTACAGCTTCGAGTTCCTGGAATATAATCATCATCCATGGCGTCCCTGTGGCTGGACACCTAAAAGGTTTTGAAAATATTTTATAGCAAGAGTTAGTACTCAAAACATTTTGAAAATATTTAGCAAGCGTTTATCACAATATAAAATGCGGTTATTGATTACACATGTTAGGTTCTCGTACACTCTCTCGAGTTTACTCACTCCTCATTTATTGTGCACACCTAACGTACTACACTTAGCCTACCTAGCCATATCTCACAAGCTAACTAGTACTAAGTAATCATCTGTACTTATCTCTATCTAAGTTCTCGTGCCGCCCGTATAATACAAATCCATTTCACTAACATCTCGCGTATGTTAATTAACTATCAAGTAACATTCCACCTATGTTATGCTTCAAGACTCCTCATTTAGTTTCACTACTAAAATTGTTACAATTGTTACAATTGTTATCTTTCCACTTATGTAATTAAGTTTCACTACTTAAGTTACTAATTAGATATTCTCTATCTAAAGGTACATTTCGTAATTTAGTTTCACTACTTAACTTACCAATTTGATATGTATCATTAAACACATCATATATCTATCTACTTATTCACAACAGTAGAATATCATTAAGTATATATATTTCACACACAATATATACTAACTATCAGTCATTACTATTTTGTCCTTTTTACACACGTAAAGGACTCTTGGTTCGGAATGATTCATCGACCCCAAGTAAGAATTGGTTCGGAATGATGCATCGACCCCAATTATTTATATACACATATTCTGGCTCGGACTCTTTCATCACGCCACCAGTTCAAAGGTTTGGTTCGGCATTTTACATCGACCCCAACACATATAATAACCCTATGTTAGTTCGGAATATCTCATCGACCCTAACATAGTTAATTTAGGTATATAACAATCTACTGATACACAGAAGTAGAATATCATTAAGTATATACCTCACACACAATATATACTAAATATTAGTCATTACTATTTTGTCCTTTTCACACACATAAAGGATTCTTGGTTCGGAATGATTCATCGACCCCAAGTAAGGATTGGTTCGGAATGATACATCGACCCCAATTATATAATAACCCTATGTTAGTTCGGAATATCTAATAGGCCCTAACATAGTTAATTTAGGCATACTTATCTCGACCTAAAAGATCATGTAATTCAGTAGGTACACGCCCGACCTATTTATTATGTTCGTACGTAATATTTTAATCTCTTATATATACCGTACAATATTCGCCTTACGATTTATCTCATTAATCGCATTCATTTGAATATTCACATAACTCTAAGGGTCCTAGTTACCCCTCACATAAAATTTCAGTAGTTATTACTCACCCTACTGGTTTATTACTTGAATTGACTTTACCTCACCTTGTAACTCAATTCCAAATTCCCCGATACTCTACTAAATCGGATTATTCCCGTCGGTCCATAACCCAATGGCCTTATCGGACCTCAACAATATACCTACTGGTCTTATTCTCACTCCCATATAAGTATAATATAAAGCCTAGGATACCCATTCATTCCCGGAAATCAATGAAACCTTAAACACGAAAAATTCGGGAAAAACAGCTTACGTCGATCGATCGACATTCAAGATCGATCGATCGATTGAACAGAGACAGACGCATGTCATCTTCTTCGTTAACCTCTTCCTCCATTAACAAATCTCCAAACTTCATTATAGTCCACCAAACTTCGACCCAATGATCCTAACATATTTCCACATATACTAGGACAATTTCTAACGTTTCAAATACATCAAAACCTCAATTCCTTTAAAGAAATAGTGAATTAAACCCAGAATTTCTTAAAACCCTAGTTATGGTGTTCTTCCCATATTTTCATTCAAAACCCAGATTTTATTCCGAATTAATCATCAAGTATACTCTGAATATTAATCCTCTACATATGTTAAATCATTCTACATGCGATTCCTATCCCAACATGTATAATTATCATTATTCTCATACCAAGATATTGATTTAACAAAAACTATTCAAATAACCCTATACATGGGTATTATAACTTTATAATTTTTGTAATAAACAACTTGCCTTGATAGAGGGAATCTGATTTCGCGGAGTTGATGATGGATTGATGATTTTCTTCTTCAATCCTCCCTCCTTTGGCTCCTAGGGTGCAAGATCCAACCCAAACTCCTCAAAAGCATCTTCTAAGTCTTGAGAATGGTTCTCTCCTTCTCTCTAATGGTATTGGTGTTGACATGGGTTTTCTAACCCTAACTCCTCTTTCATACGGCTGATAAAAAGCTCTCAAATTCGTAGGTTTCCATACCCTCTCATGTTAAAAGACCAAAACGCCCCCGAACGGTCTCGGTTTAGTCCAAAATTATCCCGGGACTCAACTAGTACCATCGGGTATACTATTTTGACTAATTCGACCCTTCTGGACTCATCTGTGCCCTCTAAATTATCATTTGAGCCACTTAAAAATATATTACTCGTTCTCACCCCAAAACGGGCTACACGCGTTAAGTAACTATTTACTACTCGTACTAAGTAAATAGAATGAGGCAATATAAATCGGTATCTATCTCTCGAGTAATACTCCATAATCACAATTTTTAATAAATCTCATTAAATTAATTCTCTCACGTAATTTAAATTAAACCGTCCTTTCTCATTTAATTCTCCAGTTTAATGAAATTGAAATATTCGAAAATACGGGGTGTTACATTTAGTACAAAATTTAAAACCTTTTAATTAAAGAGTCAAACGTGCTTTATATAATAAAACAAACTTCTACTTAATGTGACAAAAAGAGCTCTAATATAATCCTTTTACGTTCCATCCATGAGCTTAATTATTTCCTGAAAAATGGTTATTTATACAGCATCAGCTAAAAGTTGGATGAGATTCAATCTCCAAACATTCTAAGTTTTTTTAGAAAATTGGTACCTATTCAAATCAAAAGAGAAGGCATATAAATATTTGGATAGGAACTTGCATTGATATATATATAAGGTAACTGACAATATATATTTTTAGAATAATCAGTTCAGAACATAACAGATAAAGCAATTGAGCAATATGTCAATTCTTCAGTTATACCGGCCATGTATGCTCTAATACCCAAACATATAGCGTTACCAATTGTTTTCACCCTGCAACATCACATACAGAGAATCATGATTTATGGAACAACACCTTGATTAGGGCACACCAGCGATAAATCAACTGGGAAGGTGCCACCCAAATATTTTCACCCGGTAATCAAGGCCAACATAGTAAGAGAGTCTCCATAGGCGAATCAAAAATTTCAGAATTCAAATCAGATATTTATATCAAGAGATATACACATATAACAAACGATGGAATCATCGATATCAGATGAATTTAAGAGTAAAAGCATTTAACAAAAAATATATAGTTTGCATAATATCATATAATCAAAATACATAAGAAATGGTATTGAGTACTCACCTAAAATAGAGGCTTGAAAATACAGATATTGAGTCTTGGATCACCCGTTAATCTAATAAATACAATAAATGTTTAATTATGTATTATAAATAAAGCCCAATTCTAAATATTGTGTTTTAATCCTAAAATAACTTGATGTAAAAAGGTTACTAAAATCGTTTTCTCTATTTTTGTATATTCATTAATCGTAATTGAAGAATTCAATTCATAGTTCTTCCTAATCAGTCGGTTCCCAGTAGAGATGGATGGTCATAGGGGTACCGGTTAAATACCATCTCATATAGACAGAACATTTCCGGATTTATTCCTAGTAAAGATGGAGGGTCGCAGGGGCATCACTTAAATACCATCTCAACTAGACAGAATTTTATCGGGACTGACTTTGAAATTACTTAAATGAGATTCCATAATAATGAGCAATTACTTACAAAAACGTATATATATTTTCAAATAAGTTTACATATTTTGAAAATAAAATCAATTTAGATTGTTTCCAATTTTTAAGTTTTCATTAGTGGAGCCTTTAGTGTATATTACAAGCATAACTACTAAGTAAAACTATAAAACACGAAATTAAAACTATAAAAATGCATTACGACATTTAAATAAAATCATACCTATGAAATGAACTCTTTCTTAAAAATTATAAAACTCCTTCTTAAGATATTTCCCAAACTTTCTATCATTATTTCTTACTATAATTCTCAAGGAATTGGTGTAAGTTATAAATGATCCCAAATGCCTTATTTATAGGTTTCCAAGGATATTACGGTGTTGACACGTGTCTAATGACTAGTCTTTTTGGAGTGGTGATTCAACGTCTAGGTGTCGCGTTCCATAATGGTCTTGTAGTATTAATATCACCAAATGATGACAAGTGTTTTAGCTTTCTCTCTGAAGACGACATGTGTAAGGTGGAGGTGACCAGCATGTGGTTTTACACATGAAGTGTATTTTGGTAATTTCACACTATATATTTTTTAATATTTATTAGAGGTTCTTGAAAATATTTTATTTACAAAATGGCCCTTTTTATATTTTCATTTTAGTCCCTAAAGTTTCATAAAATTATATTTTTTACCCCAAAACTTATTATTTACCTTAAGATATATCATAAGACTTCGATTTGATATAATTTACGGTTGATTCTTCATATTCAAAAATGAAGTTTGTTATATTGATAGCCAATAATACCACATATCTAATAATACAACATATTTATAAGATATTAAGTAATACATGAGTGTAAAAACAAACTATATATATGAGGATATAATAGTGGGATCATTATATTAACACTCATCAAAATATGAGTTACAAAGTATAACATTAACAAAGCAAACAAGTAACAAACAAAAAATCACAAACAAGCGGGTAATGAATTTGGTAAGAGCCTTAATATCTTTGTCCTTTAAACGTGTCTACCATGCGTGTTTAGTTTCATGTGTCCGCATAAATTTTTTCATACTATTTAATACCTATTAATGCAGAATGGTTCAGATTAAGAGGGACTCGTCTCAACAAAACCTTTTCCTAATCATTCGAGACATATTAATGGTAAAACCAAATAACCCTAATTAAACAAATGTAACTACTAGTTCTCCCATATACATTTCTCCTCAAACATTCACTTAAAAACATATATTTGGCGCGCTTTCTCTCCTCGTGAGCAAATTATCAAATACTCCACCACCAACAAAACCCTCACAATCAGACAACATTTTCAACCATGGTTTTTCTCCATAACCAAATCCCTTCCCGTAAACGACCATCAAACACCTTCATTCCCCCCATTTCTCAACCTCCCAAACTCCCCAAACCCACCACTGACCCAAAAAACAACTCACATCCAAAAGCCCTAACCCCAATTGAAAAAATGGTTTCGGTATTAGCTGAAGCTGGATGTACTTTAATTAATCTCTATGGTCCACCTTGCTTGCCACCGGATCACCACAAGTTGAGGCATCACCTTCAGTGTTTGTTTTCGGCTAAATCTGATGTGAGAGATGAGTTTGTGTCCGGTTTTTCGGCTTATGTTGATTCGACCGAGAATTTGAGGCGGTTAGTATTTGAATTTAATGCCCACCCTATTTATGTTAGCTAGAAATTGAAAGTGTTTTCTTAATCTGAATTTGCTGTATTTGTAAAGATGTTTGTACTGTGTCTTGTATTTAATTAGATTCAGATTAATGTTCACTGTGTATTGGGACATGGGTGCGCGTGAATGTATATGTATACATGTGCGCGCGCACGCGCGTGTAGAGAGAGAGAGAGAGAGAGAGGCGGATCTCATGAGGTCTCCCCCAGTTTGAGGTCCGGAATGAGGTCCATTTTTTTAAAATAGTAAAAAACTATTTTTGGGTTGATTTTTTTTATAATTTTTAAACATTTCAGTAGGGTCATATAAAAAAAATCAGCTCAAAATGATTTTTTTTACTATTTTAAAAAAATCGGTCAAGCTTTGTCTAACAGCTTAAAAATAACTTAAAAACTGACACAGACACAGTTTGATCGATTTTTTTAAAATAGCAAAAAAAATTCATTTTGAGTTCATTATTTTTTTATGGTCCTACTGAAATGTTTAAAAACCATAAAAAAAAATCAGCGCAAAAATATTTTTTTTACTATTTTAAAAAAACGGACCTCATTCGGAGACCTCAAACTGGGACCACACTTGATCCTTTCCCTATATATATATATTCACATATTGGCATAATCACCAAATTTACACACACACATGCATACACTTATATTTGTATGTATATATGTATATAAGTGTATGCGTGTGTGTGTGTAAATTTGGTGTTTATGCCTGTATGTGAATTTATATATACACGCACACGTGTTTGTATGAATATATATATATGTGTGTGTTCGTGAGTGTATTTTTTTGTGTGAATATATACATATGTAAGAAGATTATTAGATCGAATAATTGGGTCTCAATCAATCATTTCTCTCTCTCCACGAATTCCAGTATAATTTTTTTCCATAACCAAATCCCTTGCTGTAAACGACCATCAAACACCTTCATTCCCCCCATTTCTCAACCTCCCAAACTCCCTGAACCCACCACTAACCCAAACAACAGCTCACAACCAAAAGCCCCAACCCTAATTGACAAAATGGTTTTGGTCTTAGCTGAAGCTGGATGTACTTTAATTTAATTCCTATGGTCCGCCTTGTTTGCCACCAGATCACCACAAGTTGAGACATCATCTTCAGTGTTTGTTTTTGGCTAAATCTGATGTGAGAGATGAATTTGTGTCCTTTTTTTTGGCTTATGTTGATTCAATTGAGAACCCACTGGCCAACCTCCCCCGTGCAACCCATCCTCAAAACCCGATTCAATCCAACCATACAACAACTCCGTCCATACACCCGATTCCTTCAATCTGTTACCCAACCCACAAGACCAATACCCTTTTCGCCCATTTCAACACCAAGACGAATAACCTGTTACTGATTTGTGGAGTATTTCAATGGTTGGGTTAATGGTTGGGGGTGTTGTGATACCCCGTACCTTGAGGATATGGGTATTTAATTATTTTAGTATTTTTGAGAGAAATAGAATTATTTAATTGATATAAATTATATTTTTATTTTTGGAGTCTCAAATGGTGAATTAGAGTGTACGGTTGATCCGGGATAGGTCGAGATAGTCAAAATGACTGTAAGGGGTTTTTAATTGGGTTCCGGGATCTTTTTGGTTAGTTTGACTCGAATTGAGGTAACGAGTCATTTTAAGTGTGTATTATCAATTAAAGTTGGGTATTTTTGAGTTAAGAGCTTATTAGGCCACGAGAGTGGCCAATCTCATTTTTATGAAGAAACCCTAGAGAGAAAGAGAGAAAGAAGAGAAAGAAGAAGAAGAGACGAGGAAAGCTTGGGAGCTTTGGATTTTCGGCTCAAATTCGTGATTTCAAAGAAGATTCAACCTCTACAACTTTGAGGCAAGTGATTAAACTTGCTAAATGATTGTGTGTGTGAGTAGTTTCATAATTTATTGAAGATTTAGTTGATTTTGAGCTTTAATGGTTAAACCCTAGAATTTTTGGAGAAAATCTTGCATTTGATGATATATATATGGTTTTGTGGGTGAGAAATTGTTGGGATCACATGTAGGATGGTTGTTGTTGTTAGAGATATCGTTGATTGGGTGTATATTGGTTTAGAAATAAGGGTTGTGGGTACAAAATATCGTAGGATCGAAATCTGGTGTAGCCGGACCGGTTCGTTTTTGGAGGTAACCGGATCGGTCCGGTCATGTTGAGTTTTTTGCTGTTTTTAAGGAACCGGATCGGTTCGTTTTTGGGGACCTTCCGTCCGGTCCGGTCACTGCATTTTTCCAGTTCTTGTTTTAACCCTTTTCAATTAGCATTATTACTTAGGGACCCTATAATATAGTGTAGTAAACATGTTTATAAGATAGGATGAGGGCTCATACTAGGATTTAATAAAGGGGCCACTTTGGGGGCTATAATAGAGGCGTATATAAGAGTAAATTATGTTGTTTTCTTTTAGTAAACCCTCCAAGAAATGAGGATTCTTTTAAGGATGGTTACAGACTATTGTGGAGGTATATCTGGGAGTTTAAAATACTGAATCCTTTCGTAAATTCACTGGGTCGTAGGAATTAACTTAATGACGGATATGGACTAGATGAGAGAGATTGTGTGTCCTTAGTGTTGTTAAATTGTGTGACTATTCATATCTTAGGTGTGATGATTTATTAAGTTTCAAGTGAGGGATTGAATAACAAAATGTATTGGTAAGGTATGCGAGAGTATATCGGTTAGTGTAATGAGAGTTACATACTTATAACCGAAATTATTACTTTATACATGCGGACATGAGATAGTGTATATACATGGTGTGAACGTATATACCTTGTGTGATGACTTATATATATGATGTGAATGTGTATATATATCTGGTGTGTACGATATATATATTAGGTGCTTCATACCCTCTAGTGCTATCATGGGAAGTTGTGCGATGTGGGTGAATACCCCTGGCTTGAGGAGCAGGGAGAGTATAATTCCCTGGTCATAGCGTCCATTATTCATTATATGTGATTTTTGGTCAGGGGTGAGACGTAGTGGGTATGCTTCGTTCTCATTTCCGGTGAGGAACTATGGCTGCTTCCCATACGTTGCGACTTAAGTTTTACTAAGTTCGGTGTGAGCTATTCCGACTGTTGTGGTGTTGTCGAGAGTGGTGGGTCAGGGCAGCAGAGTGATGGGATGGGGTTTTTTGTGAGGCTGTTGAGGTCGGAGTTTGATACTTGGGTTGATCATTGGAGGAGTCTCAGTGTGTCAAGTCTTTGCGGTTGTGGATTGTCGGTGAGTTTTTATTTCTAAGACATTGTTTTCATCGGTAGTTTTAACGCTTATGTTAGACTAATATTTGATGTTTGTAATTCACATGACCTCGTTATAAACACTTGTCAGCGTGTGTGAAAAGGGTATACCTATTATTACTCCTTTTGTTATTCATGAAACTAGGTGTATTCACGGTTCCATCATTTAAACTACAATATGATAAGATTTGAAATTACAACAAGCTTAGTGTTGGATTAAAACATTTAAACTAATCAAATGTTGAAATATATATTCTCTCCGTCCCAATTTAAGAGTCTATTATTTCATATTTGGTCGTCCAAAATTAACACTTTACTTTCCTTTTTTGGACAAAATCAATGACCTAGATTTCTTAATAGTGAACATGTGTTGATCTTGATCATTGATTGAAGGTATCCTTAGATGAAGAGAGTATCAGTTTACCATTTATTTATCTTATCGAATCCTTCTATGAGTCCCAAATAAGTCCACCAAAACCTTCCCTAAAAGCAATAATTTTTTGTGCCCTGGTGGGACCCATGCCACAAGACAAAATTTAATAGGTAAGTGAGGGAATAAGTGGAATTTACATCACTTTTGGGGAAGGTTTTGGGGGAGATTTTGGTACCCATATCATTATTCTACCCATGCCACAAGACAAAATTTAATAAGTGAGGGAATAAGTGGAATCCACGTCATTTTTGGGGAAGGTTTTGGGGGAGATTTTGGTACCCATATCATTATTCTTATCTTATACATATACATAAATATGTAAAACATATTATTTTATCGAGAGTGGGTTCGGGTCGGTCTTAAAAAGGTTTTTAAACCTCAAAACTTTGAACCAGACCAACTCTGCCAAAAGAAAAAAAATGGATTGGTAAAGAAAAAACCCAGAAAAAATGATTCGGATGGGTCCGTCAGTCTAGTCGGTTTTTTAAAGACTTTTAAACGAAGCTGAGTTTGCAAGGAAGAAAAGGGTTTTCAATTTAGGGACAATTAATGTTTAGTTCCTAGAATCTAAGTACATATTTTGCGCTACGGCAATGACAAATTGATAGTCATCTTTGCGATTGTGGCTTGTCAGTGAGAATTTCACTTGTTACAGTACCTTCTGATAAAAAATTAGTAGTTCTAATTTTCTTTTTAGTATGTCCCAAAAAAGTAGTATATTAAGAATAATTCTAGGAGACACCTGCTGAATTGTCAAACACACATCAGTGATATTTTAAATGAACACATGGTGGAGTCCACACAATAACCAATATGTGTTGACAACTCATCCGAGTTTGATTTTTGGGTACAATTTAAGGGTCTCCCTAGAATTACTCGTAGGCTAAACTAGGTGATCCACGTGTGTCTGGTATTCATAGGTATTCATCATTTTTAGGAGGATAAATTTAATAAAATAAAAACTTTTTTCATAAAATGTTTGATTCAAATGGTGAGTAATTAATTTGGAACGGAGGGAGTATGTCTTTACCTGTTTGGTTATGTAAAATAGAGTTTAGGATATATTTGATAGAAAAGATGGAAAATGAGTTCATTGGAAAATTTCAAATTTTGCCATGACAAATAATATTTGGAGTTGATTGATAGCATTTACTTGTTAGGTGGAAAATGATATATTTTCCATTTATTTTCTGTTCAATTACATTATTTGCTATGACAAATGTGATTTATAGTTTACCTCGATTGAAGATAAAGTAAATAGTAAAGTTGTCATGGCAAATTTGATTTTCTTTGGGGCAGAGCAAAGATAATTTTGCCTAAAAAATATGGAAAATGATGGTTAGCATGGAAATTCTTACCATGCTTTGCCATATTTGACATATCAAACACACTAAAAAAATGGAAAATATGGAATATTCCTCAAGATCCTATATTTTTCATGGCAAATATGCCCTATCAAATTGATATATAGTTACAATATCAGATAAAGATTTAAAAAACACTTAATGGTTTGTTTGGATACTGGTATATAGTTTTTTTTTTGCTTGCTCCTTGAGACAATGCCACGTTTGGACATACCCTTAGAGGTTCAAAATTAGATATATAGATTTACTCTCTGCGGACACAAATATGGGTTATGATTATTCTATGATTGTTCAAAATTAGATATAGAGATTTTTTTATGTTTTCATTTGATATTTTTACCTGTTTGGTTACTAAGAAAACAGAGTTTGCTAGGGAAAAAAGAAGCTTTTGATTTAGGGGGTGTTTGTTTTGTTTTTCAATGGTTTAAATGCTACATCTGCTTACCAGGATATCAAATATGTCAGTCTTGGCTAGGCTGAGACCTCTCAGGACGACATATATCTCATGTGTGACACATGGGTCCAGCATGACTATTCCATGTGGGCAGGTAGTTATAACAAGATCTCCATGAGCACGTGAGGGAATATTACATCATCATGACATATTTGTGTCAGGGACAGGTGATTAGACTTGATTGGAAGCTTCATCCTGGACATACCTCTTATATGCTTGGGGGTATAATGTGCACCCCAAGGACTATTATATATACTTGTCATCTCCTCCCTTGAAGGGGCTCAAAAAATCGAAACCCTAGCCAAACTCTGTAAAATCTTCTGTAGGGAGAGAAAGTGCTAGAATTATAACTAGAGCCCACTATTTTTAAAATTCAATTTTCTGTGTTTATAAATATTGGTGTGCGTTTGGTAAATTTATTTTTAAATATAGTTTTCTGAAAATTCGACAAAATTGATAAACATATATATATACACACACACACACACACACACACACACACACACACACACACATATGTTTGTATTATAATATTGCATTGGTAACCCAGGAACATGTGAGCGATTCTTGGAAGATGATAGCATTATAGAGATTATTAGTATATATATACATTCTGTGTGATATGTATGTGTGCTGGATATAGTATGGATTTTCTGGTTTAATAGGAGTGTAATATTATACTAATGGTAAAGATAATGTGTGATATTTTATAATTTATAACTTAAGAAAGTCTAAAAAGTTATATATTATGCTTTGTCTTTCATAGCATGAGTGTGGATGAGTATACTCTTATGCCAATAGACGGGATCTTAGGAGTATGAACTATGGATTGAGAGCCAAACGGATTCCCACGATCGACAATGTTAGGTGGTAGTGTATCGGGGGGGTTCCTTGTTTGGATTTCGCTTTGCGAGACGTCCCACGCACGAAATCTAGCGCAACGTTGGAAGTGAGGAAATGTTTGGTTATTAGTCCATGGGTTTAGGCTCAATTAGGAGGAAATATTGTTACTAGTAGTCAAGATGATGTGTGTTATATCTATTAATATCTAGAAAGATATTACAAATGACATTTAACGACGGTATTAAAATAGATTAGTAAATAGGAGTTATGCTTGAGCATGGGGAGAAGTTTGGTCCTTAGTACTTGGGTTATATGAATAGTGAGAGAATATACGACAAGCATTAAAATCGATGTATGACATTCAATGCCGATAACTTGTGAGAACAAATAGTTGGACATCGATGATATAAAAATGAGATATATTAATGTATAAGTTTGGGCGTAAGCTTAGGATGCGATAGAAGAGAAGATATATGGTAATGTTTTAGTTATGGGTTAATTTAAGATGAATTATCCCTAGAATGTATCGGGTAGTTTAATTGAGGTGCATACGTTTAGGTGCGCGCTATAATTGAGGGGTGAGATTGAGTCCCAAGAGAGTGTGACACCACTTTAATTATGGAAATTGTGTATTCATAATTATTATGCATTTTAATTCACTTGCTAAAATTATTTTCAAATCTCGGGCTCTGACCCTTTTATATCTTCTCTCCTGCTATACGTATATTATATTACAGGTTTCCCATCGCAAGGGCGCCATTGATGCCTATCCGATTCAGGGTTTTTGGAGCTGTAACATGTGCGTGATGTTGCAGGAATGTTGTATTAAACGCATCCTTCTTTTGTATATTTAGTTAAGGATTCATTTTGTATATTCAGGTGTGTATACCCAAGGTTTATATAGATGCATCTCTCATGCTTTAGATATTTGTTATTGTATGGTCTGTTGCCCGACAACTTATTCGGGTATATTCTTTTGTTGTTCAGATGTTGTATGTATATCATTATCTTGCTTTGTAGTAGTGATTGTTGTTGGATCCGAATGTATATTATATTCGCATGTTTGGCAGTTGATGTCGTTGTTGTATTCGTATTCATAATATGTTTAAAAAAAATTGGCATGCGTTTATTATTATATTGGGTGGTTAGTTATATTATTTTAGTTGCGACAGTGGACGCTGAGAATGTGCCATCTGAGATTTATTTTAATAGAGGGCTGGCCACCCGTTATTTTAATAAGCGGAGTGTCACAGGTGGGGTGGGGGGTAAGATGTGTGTATATTAAAAAACACGCGTGTTTGTTGCCACTGGCGCGGACCAATTACAACATAAGAATTAAAATTAATGGGTTGATAGGTGTTTTTTGTTAATGTTCATTTTTCAAGTTCACTTTTGAACCTCTCTCTCTCTCTCTCTCTATACATATATATATGCACACCCCGCGAGCGTGCGTGTTTGAATATTGTTGGAATGTGTTACGTGTTATTTATGTAATTGACCATAAGGGTAATTTGGTCCCCCAATGTATTTCCTCCTTGGTATAAATACAAGCCTTTTAACTTGTAGGGACCATGATAGAATTCTCTAATTCTAGTTGGTATCAGAGCTGAAAAAACAAAAAAAAGGGAGAGAGGCCCGTAACCCTTTCTGCCTCGAACCGTAACCAACTTCCTCCTCACCCCAGCCACCGGACATCACCAGTAGTGCAAACCCTAGGTGACCAACCCTAGTGTTGCGTAGCCCCCTTGTCGCCTCCGGTAAGGGTGCGCCCCCCTCCCCTTAGGGTTTGGGTTCAAAGTTTAAGCTGCCTAGGGTTTATTTTTTGAGCGGGTTTTTGCATTTTTGGGGGCTTATATCTCTTGACTAAAGAGACTTTTATTATCTACTTATGATATGGTAGATTATTGGTACTATTTATCATATGGAGCAACAACCTTTTCTGGATATTTGAAATTCTTTCTTTATTGATTTTATGCAATTTAAAGTATACTTAACTCATTTTTTTTTATCTCTTTGTGATTTAGAAATTTATTTGTTGCTGCTCCGTTAATTTTGGTGGCCACTTGAGAGTTTTTTGTGAGTTGTTTTTTGGGGTTTCCTATTTATTTGAGTAATTTTTTTTACTTGTGAGTTCATAATTGTAGGTGTTATTATTGATTTGGTGCACAACGCCTGATGGAGGAATTGTCGAAGTAAAGAACCCATCATCTGATTTGATGACCACTCACCATTCACCCTCACAGAAAGTCACGACTCGGTTACTTAAAGGCCGAAATTTTTCGTCCTGGGCTAGATCATTTCGTTCATTCTGTAGTGCAAAAGAAAAAGTTGATGGGATTCTTGGGAAGATCCCAACAGTGAAGGAATCTGATTCAACCTTCAGTAAGTGGTTTGTTATCAATTGTACTATTTTGGAATGGATGTTCAACTCTATGTAGCCGAGTGTTTATGAGATTTTTCAGTTTTATGAGTCTGTTCCACTCCTATGGAAGGGTATGACTGCTATGTACTCTCATTCACACAATGAGGTTTGGGTATTTGAACATTCTAAAGAGATATCGCATACCTGTCAAGGCAATAATTCGGTTTTGACGTTTATAGCTTTCAAACTCAGAGATGGGAGGAGTATGCTTCGTATCGTCCTTTAGCTGACATAATGGGTCTTACCGTGCAGGATGTAGAAACTCTTATAGCTCGAGAAGAAAAACAAATGGTTTATAGTTCTTGATGGGTCTAGGGGCTACTTTTAAGCTTCCTCGGACACATATTTTAAACACTTCACCCCTTCCTCCACCAAGTGAAGTGTATGCAGTGTGTGAGAAGCATGAGCGGCGCCTCAACTTACATCCTCATTTGCAGTGGTTCTCGATTCTCCTTCTGTAAGTGATCAGATGGCTTTTATAGCCAATACAGGGAATTGATTTTTGGGTTCTTTTTTTGCTCTGTCTTGGGGTACACGTCAAGAAGAAGATGGCCTGTGAGCATTGTGGTAGAGAGGGAATGTAAAGCTCACCTACTTCAAATTGTATTCTGAGTTGAGAAATAAAAAGGATAGACCTCGTATAACTGTCGTTGCTGAAGGCCCCACTGATCCTCATTTCTCAAGATAATCTGAATGCCAGGATTGAGCAATCCGTTAGTTCAAAGATGGATCGGATTCTTTACTTGTTGAGTACTTGCCAAGCTCTTGCTAGTAGGCCTACTACTATGACTGCATCCTCCTCCGGTACTCCTCGAGCATACCATGCTCACGCAGTTGACACTCCTTCTACTTGCGTGTGTTGATGATATTATTATAACTTGAGATGATTTCGTGGGAATTACACAAGTTAAGGCTGATTTGGGAAATACGTTCGATGTGAAAGACCTCGGTTAACTTAGGTATTTCCTGGGCATGGAAGTAGCCAACTCTCGTCATGGGATTTCTCTCAGAGAGAAAGTATGTTTTAGATCTTCTCAAGGATGCAAAGATGATTGTGTGCAAACTGACTTCATCTCCTTTGGATTTTCTTGAGGATACAGGGATGATTGGGTGCAAACTAACTTCATCTCCTATGATTCTTATTTTAAAGCTTGCGGCTGACAGTGGTGAACACTTGAAAGATCCGTCTATGTATCAGCCTTTGGTGGGTCATCTAATTTATTTAGCTGATAGCGGACTGGATATATCATTTGCTGTTGGCAGAGTTAGTCAGTTTATGCACAAACCCTGTCAGACTCATTTGGATGCAGTATATTACCTTTTGCAGTATCTTAAGTTTTCTCCAGAATTTGGGTTATTTTGTATAGCAGGTCCCCAACCTGAAGGATTGCAGAACTACACTGATTCAGATTATGGAGAACCTTGTGATAACCGCTCTACTATTGGTTTTTGTAACTTTCGTGGTCGTCATCTTATCTCCTGGAAAAGTAAAAGCAAGCAGTCGTTTCACGTTTCTCTGCAGAAGCGGAATATAGGGCCATCACATTGGGCACGTGGGAGATTATATGGCTTCGTTCTATTCTTAGGGAATTGGGATTTCCTGATAAGACTTCTTTTGTTCTGCACTTAGCACTTTAAACGAACCGAGCTATTCATGAACAACTCTAGCTCGACTCGATTAAAGCTCGAGTTCGGCTCGTTTGTTAAGCAAACGAATCGACCTTGAATACGATTTTGAGCTCGTTTAAAAAAATGGGATCGTTAGGCTAGGCTCGTGTTCGGATTTTAAGGCATAAACGAGCTCGATTAGGCCTCTTAAAAAAGAGTTGCTTGAGCTCGGCTTGTGCTCGTGCTTGGCTCGTTTAAAGTTCGTGTTTGACTCATTTGTTCAGTAAATGAACCGAGCTCGAACACAATTTCAAGCTCGTTTAATAAACAAGCTTAGCTAAGCTCGGCTTGAACTCGGATCGGCTCGGTTCGTTTGCAGCCACTGTGACAATAAGTCGGCTATTCAACTTGCTTCTGATTCAGTTCTTCATGAGAGGATAAAGCACAATAAGATAGGCGTTCACCTTCTTAGAGAGGTTTGTCATGAGATCATCATTCCATCATTTGTTTTTTCAGGTTGCAAATGTTCTTACCAACCTGTTAGTCCTTCTCTTCTTTGCACTTATATTGGCAAGCTTGGCTTGGTCGATATTTACTTGCTAGTTTGAGGGGGAGTATTGGAATGTGTTATGTTATTTGTGTGTTATTTATGTAATTGATCATAAGGGTAATTTGATCCCCCAATGTATTTTCTCCTTGGTATAAATATAAGCCTCTAAACTTGTAGGGGTCATAATAGAATTCTCAAATTGTAGTAATATATATATATATATATATATATATATATATGTATATGTGTGTGTGTGTGTGTGTATTCTTGCGTGTGTGGGAGAGAGCATTAGTGTGTGTGTGTGCGAACAAATATGTATATACGCGTCTGTGTGTGAACAGATATGTATATGTGTGAACATATATGTATATGTTTGTGTGTATATTTATATGTATATATGTGTGTACACGTGTTTGTATGTGTGTATATATTAGCAAACAGGCTCATATATGTATGCGTTTGTTTATGCATGTGAATACATAGATGTATATGTGCGTGATTGTGCATGTGTGAATGTGTTTGTCTGTGTGTGAATATATATATATATGTGTGTGTGTGTGTGTGCCTTTTTTTGTGCGAATATATATCAATATATGTAAAAAGATAATCCGATTGAACAATTGGGGTCCGAATCAATCATTTCTCTCTCTCCACGAATTCCAGTATAGTTTTTTTTCCATAACCAAATCCCTTCCTGTAAACGACCATCAAACACCTTCATTCCCCCTATTTCTCAACCTCCCAAACTCCCCAAAGCCACTACTAACCCAAACAACAACTCACAACCAAAAGCCCTAACCCTAATTGACAAAATGGTTTTGGTATTAGCTGAAGCTGGATGTACTTTAATTAATCCCTATGGTGCGCCTTGTTTGCCACCGGACCACCACAAGTTGAGGCATCATCTTCAGTGTTTGTTGTCGGCTAAAGCTGATGTGAGAGAGGAGTTTGTGTTTGGTTTCTCGGCTTATGTTGATTCGACGGAGAATTTGAGTCGGTTAGTATTTGAATTTAATGCCTATTTTATCTGTATTTTGCAGAGATTGAAATTGAATGAGAATTGCGTTTGTTTTTGGTATGAATATGCTGTATTTGTTTTTATGTTTGTATTTTGTGCCTGAATAGACGTATTTAGTTGTATTCACATCATTGTTCATTGTGTATATGTGCTCATATGTGCGTGCGTGTTTATGTGCCTGCGTCTATGTGTTTTATTTTGTGTTTTATGTGATATATGTGTGTGTGTGTGTGTGTGTGTGTGTGTGTGTGTGTGCTTGTGAATAATGAATGTATATTTATACTTTTCCATTAGGAATATTGAAATTAGGATTAAGAGTTGTTGAATTTGGGGAAGAAGATGAAGTGGGGAAGAAGGGTATTTTTGTACATAAAGTATAGGGAGTTAATCAAAATATGAATTGGAACAATTTTTAATGGAAAAAGTAACTGTGTTGGAATCTAGGGTTTATGTGTAATTTTTTAATATTGAGGGGGTTATGTCAAAATATGACAATATTACAGGGGGTTAAGTAAAAAAAACTCAAAAAATATATTAGTTGACTAGAGCCAAAAAAGTTATTAGCCAGGGACTAAAATGGAAAGCTCCAATTTTGTAATTGGCGATGAGTGATTAAATTCTACACATTGAAAATTCAGTTTCTTCTCTCTTTTCTTTCCAGGATTTCATTAGCAACCGACTGGCTTGTTACTTATATAATCTGTTCCAGTATCTCCACCTTTTTTTTTGGTTGTTTTGCCTTGGAAGTAGATTGGATAAGAATACCAGATTGACAAGAAAACAATTAAACCAACCTGCCCACTTTGATATTTTGGTTTCCCTAAATTGCAAACTGTACTCTTCTTCTAACAGTTACTATTGGTATATACATGTACCAAGCTCAGTCTAGTTGAAATTCTTGTCATTGTGCTCTTTTCCCGCTTCATAAACAAGGGTCATTGTTTTTTGCCCAGTTGTCTTGTGTTCTCCACAATTGCAAACCCCTCTCAACCTGTTAGCTACTAAGCTAGATATATATGTTACTGAGTTTATGACATGAAATAATAGACACTGAATTTTTATATCCCTTCTCTTTGTTAACATTTTCCAGACAACCAAACAGCTCATTAATTTATTAATATATTGAAGCACTTGATATCACAGGGTTTTACTTGCTACACCCAGCGATGGTTCTGGTTCTGCAAGAAGTGATAGTTTGATTCGGGTACTTCTACTAGTGCCCTCAATCCAGTTAGACCTTCAAAATCTTTTACTTGAAAAGCTTCCAGAGTATTTTGACACGGACCCTGGTGGTGGGACATTGTCGTCTTTGCGACTTGATGATGATGTATCAAGGCTGATACTAAACCAATTCCGTTGGCTTGACTTCTTAGTGGATTCTGAGGCATTTACCGAGAAATTGTTGCAAGTCCTTTCGATTTGCCCCATTCATTTGAAGAAAGAGATCATTGGGTCCTTGCCCGAGATAATCGGTGATCAGAATAATCTGGCTGTAGTTGATTCACTTGAAAAATTGCTGCAAGAAGATCATGCTATCATTGTACCAATTCTAGAAACTTTCGGTAACCTCAACTTGGATGATCAGTTGCAAGAGAAGGTAGTATCTTTTTTTCATCTCAAAATTAAAGTAGAGAAAAACATAAATCCATTTCTTGGGGATAAATGCGTGATTTCTTAGATGAAATCTGGTGGATATGCTTTCCTCGCTATGGATATTATCTCCACCAAGTTTCATAAAAAATTTGACCATTCAATGCTTGAGATGATGATCACAAGTCGCAATGGCCGAAAATATGCACACACATATATGTGCATTTCACCCACTAAATAGTTCATTTATTATTATTTTTTACTTTAATATGTTCATAATTATACTTTTTGAGTTTGCTACCTTTTTTTAATCGACTTTGTGTTTGGTACTTTTTCCGTTAGTAGACTGTTAAAGATAACGGACACATGGCCTGCTAATTAAAAATGATTTAAAAAATTAGGAAAAAACCCAAAAAATCAGAAATATAAAAAAATAAAGGAAAAAACTGAAGAAAAGGAATAATCTTTAAATCAAAAACACTATCACACCTCACCTCCTCCACTGCACTTTCCACTGCTCTTTCCACTAACCATAACCATGACCATATACAACACCTACAACCAAGTCCCCACACACATTCACACCTCCTCCACTGCCATTTCCATCCCATTACACATCCAACAACAAAACCATATAACCTACACCAGCATACACATCCATCACCCTACCAACAATCACCACAAATCTATTGAAAATGAGATTCAATCTTTCAAACAAAATCAATAGATCCATAATCTATTCAGCAAATCCATATATATATATATATATATATATTTGTGTATATATATATATATACTAGGGTGTACCCGTGCCGATGGCACGATGACAAATTTGCTCCCAATTATTTGTGGTTATATCACACTCATATTCATGTCGATAGCATGGCTATAAATTTGCTCCCGAGTATTTGTGGTTATAGAAAACTCACTCCTATGTATGGTATTTTACACTTTAACAAAGACTACTGTTTAGATTTCATCTTATTAAATAACGATGGTACGCGCCCCTTTTGTGACATTACATTTTATAGCTACATGCTTTCCTATGCCGATAGCATGCTGAAAATAATGTTATCTTTAAAATTCATTCAAACAAATGTGAATTGAAATGTATAAATGTAACATAAGTCAATTTTTTAATGAATATGTGGTAATCTTCGAATTTTTATTCATCATTTCGTCATCAAATAAGGATACCATAACAAAACAAAGTTGTAAAAGGAAAACAAAAACAATCATAATAATGTAGATTAATAGAACCATATATAAAATCCCAAAATCTATAATTTGATAATACACTTTATTTAATTAAAAATTTATGTACTTTGACCCTTGAATTTATTTCTTAATGCAAATAGTAATGAATATGATAATTCCTAATGCTAGATCATAGCACAACAATATGCTAGCTCACAATGTAGATATGCCAAAAATAATAATACATTAATATCATCGAAATAAGGAAAAACAAAATGGCAATATCTGTTTTACCCATAAAAGAGAACAAATGTATTTAGTCATGGACACGCTCATTGAAATATAAAACAAACTCAAATATTGTAAATATAACAAAGCATTATAATAGTACCAACTCCGCAAAGGAAAAGAAAAAAAACTCTCAAACAATCATTCTTTAATTGCATCTCCAATGAATATAAGGCCATCTCCAATGGGATGGTGTAAAAATATGTAAATCTACATTTCTGAACTACATTTTCTGTTTGTTTTTGTAGTGGGATGGTGTAGATTTGAGGTGGAAATTGTAGGGGCACACCTTGGACGGGAAATTCTTAGCCAGCTCCCACCCTACCGTTACATTATTATTTTTTTTTAACTTGGAGCTTTGACGACCAACTCTTATCTGTCCCAGATGTGGGACCCCCCACTACACATTGTGTAACGACAATGCAAGTTTACATCTCCGTTATCTTTTCTCTCACCTAAATGTACATTTTCTTCAACCCACTCCATAGTAAAATGCAAATTTAACTATTTACATCTCCCATTAAATATGGCCCAAGTGAAAACTTTTGAAATGGAGGTACAACAAATGCTAACAAACAAACAAAAGAAAGGTACAACTAAATGCCACTTTCTTTGCCTTTTGGCAGGAAAAGGACACTCTCATCAATCATTTTAACTTTTTTTATGGACTTTAGGGTACACACATTTATTCACTCAATGAAAATAGAAAATACAAATGCAATCCTATCACTGTTAATGTAATCCTTTTGTCAAGGCTAAAAGTTATTTGAATTGTGAGACTTACACACCATTAGAATACAAAGTAGAAATAAAATAAATAAATAATATATAAGCGAAAAAATCCCCCAAAACTCACCATTAGTAATGGAAAATTATATTCACACTTAACATCTCATAAATTCTATATCAAAATTACAAATGTGTCCAAATACTCCATACAAAATATGCTAACAGCTCATATTGTCAATACCTCACCTTGTAAATCATTAAACTCGTTTTGCTAACTGCTCATACCTCCGCTCCCTTGGCTCAATTCCGCGGCCTGCCCATTTAACAAAAAAAAAACTTTACTTAATTAAAAATACTTTACTGAACAAATCATTCCACAGCCAAAATAAAGACTTTGCTTGATAAAAATATTTTACTGAATCACAGTGCCACTTGGGAGGTCTTCTGGTTGCATCCTCAAGGCCTCTATAAACATTTATATGTTAAATTCATAATCCCCCATTTTATCATCCATGTTGAATGTGTCGTGGTCGTACACAGTCTGAAAATCACAGTTCATATTAGATTTCAACCAAATAAAGATTCGATAGAGAGAAAGACATAGGTCCTTGTTGACAAACGAATAAATTATCCCCAAACTAAGATCTGTAAAAGGAACAAAAATCGAACCAAGAATTAAACCCGATTTGAAAATAACTGTAGTTCAATGATGTTTGTACCCCCATTCTGAACAATGAACCAATTTGTGATCACGATGCGGAGTTTTCAACGGGTAATAAAGAGTGATCACGATGCAGTGTTTTTTCCCCAAGTTATTGTAAGACATAAGCTATTACGCGAAGTCAAAAGTGCAATTTTAAGGTAAACATGAATACCACCCAAACAATTTGAAAAAATAAAGTTTCTAAAGGTAGGTAAAAATAGACTTGGTCTTCAAGCATTTGGGTTTGCCATTGATTGGAATGAAATATACCCCTCTGCCGATCATTTTTTGAAATCCATAGAGTGGGATTCTCCAAATCCATTGAATGGGTAATGATCTCTGTAGCAGTTCAACAGTTATGTACACGAAAAAGAAAAGCAAATGGAAAGAGTAATACATAAAAAGCTCAAAATGCAAAGAAACTAAACCAAATATGAAATCAGTAAAAGAAAACATCAAAGCATTGTTAATAGGATCAAATACCTGTAAGAGGGTGGTGGTGCTTCGTCACTTTTGAGAGGAATCCAAACCTACCTGCATATCATGTTAATAGGATCAAATAAATTAGTATGTTAGCAGATCTGAACAAAAAAAATCATGAGCAATACATGGAAAAAGAATAATACACGGTGCTGGTTTTTGGCACGGGTCCGTGTTGACAAATGAAACTATGATTTGTAAAAGGAAAAAAAATTCAAACCAAGAGCAAAACGAAAAACTGCACAAAAATCGAACCAAAAATTAAACCTGATTTGAAAAGAACCGTAGTTCAATGATGTTTGTAACAAATGAACAAACCCGAAATCATTTTTGAACAAAGAAATCATTTTTGAACCAAGATCGTTTTTAACCAACATCACAGGTTGAGATACACAAATCAATTGGGTTTGTGAATACATGCAGAACCCATACATCTTGGATTCCGTTTTTACCCAAATTGATACCCAAAAAAATTCAACATAGCAGAGGTAAAATCGTAAAGAGAGAGAGAGAGAGAGAGAATACCTTACGGCGAGAAGCAGATGCTCCATAGCGTGTAGAGAAGAGAGTAAAATGAGAGTTAGAAGTGTAGAGAGTTGGGTGACAGATAGGGGATGCCTTGAGCCATGTGCTCTCGAGCCTTGTGCTCTGATAAGGTGTACCTCTTTCACCAAATAATCTTCTCAAGTTGAATGCATTCACGTTTTTAAAGTCCCATATCCAAAGGTCCAAAGAATTTAAAGGGTCCAAAAATTATGTAAAACACTCTCATCATTTTAAGGTGTTTGGAGGAATCTAAGCCATTGGATACAAATCCTTAAGATTTCATTCCTAGGATTTCATCTTAACCGTCAGTTGATAAAGACCAAACTTATCAACTTTCGATCTCAACCATCAGTTGGCTTGGACAAAAAATCCCTCCTCCTTTATTTTTTTATATATATATATATATATATATATATATATATATATATATATATATATATATATATATATATATATATATATATTTGTATGGATTCAATCGATACAAAATCTATCAATTGCTACAAAATCTATCCAATAGATGTATATATTTGTATTAATAAAATCAATTCAAATACCTCAACAAATAAAACCCCAAAATCTCTTCAACAAATCAGATCCAAAACCCCAAAATTAACTCTCCGTATCAGACAAAAAATTCGATGTATACCCCAACCATCTTGATTCTTTATCTCTCTCTTCATTTGCAGAGAAGGTGCGTCGACAGTTGAGAGGGTGGGTTGAAGTTTGGGTTTGATTATGTAATGGGGCTTGTTGGGTGGGTCGGGGGGTGAGTGGGTTGGGTTTTACTTTTTTTTTTCCTTCTTATTTCTGTTTCTTCTTTTTTTTTTTTTAAATTCAGATTTTTCCTGTATTTCTTTTTTATATTTCTGATTTTATAAGTTTTTAAATCCTTTTTAATTAATTGGTCACGTGCTATGCACATGACCGTTATCTCTAACGGTTTACTTATTGAAAAGGTTCTAAACTTAAAATTGATTTAAAAAGGGTACCAAACTAAAAATGGACGTATTAAAGTAAAAAAAACCTTTTATTTATTTATTTATGAAACTTGGTGGAGATGATCTCCAAAATTCATAATAACAAATCATTCATTTTCCCCTCCAAAGTTGAGATATGTTACTTTACATAATCTCCAAATACATTTTGTCGTTTTGTTCAACCATATATCTTGCTAACATCAAGTGACTAGTCAATTAGTAGTGTTTAGTTTCTTTATTTCCCAATTGATTTATATATTTTTTTTTCTTTCAGGTGATTACAGTTACATTGCCTCACATTCGAACAGTTGACGCAGAACACATGCCGGCCCTACTCAAATTTCTATTGCTTTCTCTTACGTCTACAAATGCTCATAGAATAATCTCACATATCCGCGAACAGTTAAAGTTTGTTCGAGTATCCACTATGCGTGCTACGCAACATAGTAAACTTAAGGGAAAATCAGTTGTGGATAATGTGGATTCTTCAATTCTTGATGCTTTAAGAATAAGTCTTCGATTAAATAATGTATTATTTCTATATTTATAGATTGGTTGTTTGCTTGTCTTAGAATTAGTAGTGTCTACACTTAATATGCTTTTATGATATGACTTTATACAGATACTTTGTCAGGAGATACTGAAAGAGCTGAAATGCCTTGAGAAAGCTCAGGATCACAAGGTGATTGACATATGGTTTCTTGTCACCATATACATGATGGGTGAGAGTTGTGAGCCCATGAAAAAGAGTGTTGAAAAGATATTCAAGAAGAAAATCATTGAAAGTTGTATTCACGAAGCTTTATTTGATCAATGCATTTGTGGGAGTAAGGTTTTGGGGCAGGTATGGTGCCTATTACAATATCTATGATAAAAGAATGGTTTTACATTCGTGAAGAATAAAATGCATAGATTCTTCGATGTGATTAATTTTAACTCATTTTGAGTGTTTTATTGCTCTCAATTAGGAACATTTCCGCTCATTTATATCATTGTCAGAAAACTTATTGGCATCCAAAGAACGAAAGGCAAGGGAATTTGGAATTCACATGTATATTTGTTTATTTGAGGAGTTTGTTGATACTTGTTCAAGACTGGATGTAAGATCCCTTTCTGATATTTTGACTTGATTAACATCTTATTTTAATAAAAAAGAAAAGAAAATAGCATATCAAGAAAAGGAAAAAAAAAAAAGAAGAGAATAACCTGCATATGCTGAGAATTCTAAATCTTTAGTGATCAACGCAGGTTCTTAGTGCATTAGTTACTCACGTGGGTTCTGGCCTTAGTTTTGAAGTGAGTTCTGGTTTGGAGGCCATGGTTCTCCTGGCTTCCAACTATTCACAACAATTGATTCCGCTTTCTCCTCATATAAATGGTATGCTTATACTTTCTTCATTGATACGCGATGTGCATTAACATATAATATCTTGATATGTTCCCTCTTTATTATTTAGGTATCCTGGATTACTTGGAGGGATTTAGTGTCGAAAATCTGCACAAGGTTACATTTTGCCCGTTATAGTATTGTTGACAGTATAACTTAAGCAGTCCTATCTTCTCTTTTATTGCCACTTTTCATACTGCAGGTGTATGAAGTATTCTGCCTTCTCGCCCTACCAGCTAGATCTAGTGCAGAGACCTTTGAATCATCTACTGCAAATGAGCTTTTGATGATTGTTCGAAAGCTGGTAAGGCTGGAAGATTCACTGTGCTCTCTCTTTCTTATATTGCTTCAGATAAGGATTTTTCGGAATAGGCTTCTTTATTCTGGTGTTTTGCTAAATGCAGCATCCCATCGATAATGAAGTCTCTGTTTTGAAATAACTTTTCGAATTGGGCAGGTCAGTAATCCAGATTTGAAGTACAAGCAAATGGGCATAATTGGGACTCTGAAGATAGTTTCATATCTTGGGGATGTGAATAACACATCTAGACCACCGTCATCTCAGGTGGGACCCATCGTCATTTCAATTCAAATTCTATGGATAAGAAGTAATGCCTTTAATACCCCAATTCACACAGCATATGTAGTAGTACCACACGCTCCCAATCCTCCCCAGTTGTTGAAGTGGTGAATTAAGGGTGCGGTCGCCATTCATTCTCAAACTCAGATTATTATGTATATTTTTGGCCCTCTTTAGGAGGCAAATCAATCCCATTAAAAAGTCCATAAAAAGATATATATTATCAAAACATAAAACTGAAGCCATACTCTAGGTTGCTATACTTTATATGCGATAGGTTATGATATGATGATACGGCAATTTTAAAAGAACTACATATGATGCGAGAGTACACAATATGCTGCAAGAAAATAAAATATTACAATGCTAGCTTACAAAACGAAAATGAAAGATAGGTCTGTAATAAATGGTGTTTATACGCGCTTCAGTCGCCACCATTTATTAGCATGTACTTTATAGCGTTACTTTCGTCACATCTTGCTTGATATATTATAAAATTTATCTCCTGTCAGGTCCAAATCTGAAGCGTATGTCTAGCAAGGCTTTGTGAGTATAATGAAGCAACTTATTTATAGTAAAATGTCATGGCAAGTTTTTTTTTTCTATCTATACTGGACTAAGTTATTTTTAGTTTTACACTTGTTCAGTTTCTTTCTTTCTTTCTTTCTTTTCCCGGTTAAGTAAACTTTCATTAGAAACAGTCAAAATTAGGGGGCTTAACGCTGTATGACAGTTATTTACAGATAGGCCTACACTGTAAGCCTAGAAAAAAACACCTGGTCGAGGCGAATCTACAATGTTAGATAAAAATCATCAAATTAATCCATAAGTAAGGATGTCGTACACAGAGAGGCTTCACAAAACCAAAAAAGGGAAGCCATAACGTGTCAAAAGATCGCTTTGGTAAAGACATTTCTTATCCCTCAAAACGTCTTTTATGTTTTTTCCAAACAAAGCAAAAATTGCATAATGCTATTATGGTAACACATCCTACAACTTGCAAACTCTCCGTCACTTGGCATCCTTTCCACAAAAGAAGTAATTCCACCGTTCTCGCCAGAACACAATGTAAACTTAAAATAGCAAAAAAGACATCCCAAATTTACTCAACAACTCGCAATGAAGAAGATGATTCATCAACTTCTCTGCTTTTGCCAAGTCACACCCATTTGCCATAAATCTCTCTCCTTCGAAGATTCTTCCATGTCAGAATAGCCCCCCTGCCCATTGTCCACGCAAAGAAGGCCGCCTTCAAAGATTTAGTCTTTCAAATCCATATTCAAGGAATCATTGAGGGGTGCTTCCTTGAAGAAGTGTGTGGAGGTGACACTATGATGTGGATGGGTGTGGGTCCCCATGGGATTTATGAAATTACGGGGGTATTGTGGAATTAGTATTTAATACTAGTTTAGGAATTATTGGAGACATCTTGTGTGGTGAAATTTGAGTAAATATCTTTTATTCTGTCCAACTTTATACAGGTGGTACCTAGTGCACAAAACTCCCACTTTAGCAGGGTCTTGGGAGAGGTAACGTAGGCCTATATATTTAATCTCACTGAAACTTGTAGGCCTATATATAAAGACCCTTCCCAGCCCTTGGTAATAAATTTTATCAATGCTACTACATTTATTAATGCGAACGAGAGAGACAACACTAATGATCACTGTTGTTAAAGGCGCCCCACAACATTGGCATCTCGCTTCACCTCAGGCAAGGTCCCTTTAGTAAGGCGTGTGCCTAGGCTTCAGGATCAAAGGTGCAACTTAGGCCCACGTGGTTCGTTTTTTGTGGAAAATGCCCAAAATATTATGATGGACTAGTTGATATGTTGATTTTACGTGTTTTATATAGAAACATGGAACATTAGACTATTCCCCACCCAAAACTAACCAAAGTCGAGGATAAAAAGTCCATAAGTCCTGGTGACACTATTCTTACTCACTAGTCATTACTTAGGCAAAAGAAATGAAAAAACTCCAACAATCTTGCACCTTGAAACATATGTAGATTTTTCTTTTTCTTTTTACTCATTGGAGTAAATTTATTTTAATTGTGTGAATATCTTTGCTTTTATTGATTATTTGATGATTAAAATGTTAAATATATTATGAGATCTGAATATATATATTTTTTTGTGTATTGTATAGATCTTATGTGTTTCTTTATAATCATGTATAAATGATGTGTTTGGTGATATGTAGCAACACGTAGGGGTGTTCAAAAAACCGACTGGACTGATGGACCGAACCGAATCGACACTTTTTTTCCGATCTTTTTTCTTAATCGGTTCGGTCTCGGTTCCTAGTCGGTCCGGTCCACGGTTTACAGTTTCAAAAACCCTGATGGGACCGACCCAGACCGACTCTATAAAATAATATATTTATACATATATATGTATATATATAAGATAAATAAACAGTAGAAGTATATATTTTAATATTTGATTAGTTTAAATTATAGTTTAATCTAATAGTGGGTTTGTTTTAATTGCAAATTTTGATATTTTTTTAGTTTTTAATGTTTGGAAAAAATAGACTCGCGTATATTATTATTATTATAAATGATGTAATTCATTAATGTGAGGATCGACGGATTAGAACGGACCGATCCTATAAAAATCCGAACCGACTAGGGTCGGTTAACCGACATTATCGGTCCGGTTTCGTTCCATTTTTTTAGAGGACCGACCAAGTCGGTCCGGTCCAACTCAAAACCGAACAGGACCGGATCGCGTACACCCCTAGCAACATGTAATGCGTGGTTGTCTCCTGGGAGAAGACTCTTTTATTTTGTATTTTAATTTAGAGTAATATTGTCATTTCCTTTTATATTTAGTCTTTAATTGGCCTCCAAGTATGTTTGGGACTAATTAGTCATTTTTAGTTATTAGTTGTTCTTTTTAATTTTTTGGGTCTTTACTTGGCTACCAAGTAATTTTTCTCTTATAAATAGGTCCTTGACCCTCATATGTAAACACACTTGAATACTGAGAAAGAGAATAGAGAGAGAAAGAAGCCCATTTCATTAGTTTGGTTTTATTTGTTGTTGTTGTGTAGTTAGTAGTTGTTGTGTAGTTGTAATAATAACGCTTCCGCATTCATAGATTCACATTAAATTGGTATCAGAGCTGCGTTTGTTCTTGGTGTTCTTTGTGGTGCGTGAAGTGGGTATCGAGTTGTGGTTCCAACTTGGGCAACCCTTCAATCGTTAGATTGATAAATGTCCAAATAAGAATCGGGTGGATGGAAACCCTAGATTCCATCACCACTAATTAGGGGGATACCAACCCTTTTAGCCTCCACCACCTCCTTCCTTCACCTCCATCTCCTACCGCCACTTCTCCAAAATGCAACACCATCTTCTATCTCACTCCCAAATGAAACCCTAGCCCTAACCACAAATCCACCCCCTCTATCGACCTTCCTGCCCTAATCACCTTTTCTAGACCCCATGACCCTCGCCCAAAAAACCCCTTCGCCACCACCGGAAAATTTCAACCTCCTTCGATCAACCTCAAAATTTACCAGTAGAATCGCCTTGGGCCGATCTATCAATGTTTTCAAAGGAGCGACAAAAAAAAATACCGAAAAAGGGTAAAAAATGCCAATGACGACCCGCCTCTGGCGAAGTTGACGCCCAATTTTTGTCACCTTTCTGCTATTTTTTTTGGCATTTCTCCCCCAAATCCATCATCCCCACACCTGGGCTAGTATACATCCCCCACCCCATATGCCACCTCTGGCGGTCGGTCCGGCGACCCTCCGGCCGGTTGAAAACTGCCCCAGACCCTTTTCACCCTCTTTTTCCAACCCTTTTACCCTTGAAATACTCCCCCATCACCCCTCTCCCTTCCTCCTTTCACCCCACCTCAAACCCTCGTTCCCCTTCCCCCTTTTCTTAGCCCTAATCTGCTCCCACCCCCTTTTTGCCCTATTTTCATTTTTTTCCCGCTCATCTATGCCCAACCACAATCAAATCCGATAAAAAATAGGCTTCCCTACTTTGACCCGACCCCCTACCCCGACTCCCTATTTGATCTCAAATCCGGTCAAAATTGGTCTATTCGCCTATTTTTGATACAAGTTAAGACTTCCATGAAAAACGCATCCCACTTGGGATCCATTTCCGACTATTTGCCATTTTTGGGTCCGACTTTTCGGAATGTCGCCGCCTTCAGTCCGCTTGCTTCGCCATTGTACTCGCAAAGGTGCGATCGTCGGAGTTTTCGTCCGGTCAGATTCAAGGGTCCACCAAGCCAAGTTGCAACCATGTGCTCGTGATGTAGAGAAATCGGATATGGTCGTCAGTTTTTGGTTGCTCGGATTTCGTAAGGGGACATTGTCGGGATTTGGGTATATTAGACCCATTATTGATTAGGTTCATACGTATGGGACTAATTAAAGTTTGGGCAGTCCACTTTTTGTTGATTTTGATTAGGGTTCGAATTTTTTCCGAGGATTATATCATGTGGCATTAATGAGTCACCCTACACGCTCGAGGACGAGCTTTTCGAAGACGGGGATAATGATGTGTTTAGTGATACGTAACGCATGGTTATGCTCCCGGGAGAAGACTCTTTTATTTTGTATTTTAGTTTAGGGTAATATTGTCATTTCTTTTTTATTTTTAGTCTTTAATTGGTCTCCAAGTATGTTTGGTACTAATTAGTCATTTTTAGTTATTAGTTGTCCTTTTTAGTCTTTTGTGTCTTTACTTGGCTACCAAGTAATTTTTCTCTTATAAATTGGCCCTCGGCCCTCATATGCAAGCACACTTGGATATTGAGAAAGGAATAGAGAGAGAAAGAAACCCATTTCATTAGTTTGATTTTATTTGTTGTTGTTGTTGTTGTCTAGTTGTGATAATAACGCTTCCGCATTCATAGATTCACATCATAGCTATTTATGGTATATTAGTGAGGTCTTAAAGACTTCATACAGTGAATGACCGACCATTCCATCCGTGCTTTTAGCAAGTAGGCGATGTGAATTTATGCTTTCTATGTTTCAATCGGATACCATAGGGTTCAAGAGTTTGCAACCCTTAAAAATGTTAAGTCCAATCTTGACATTAAAATTTTTCTGTTTATGGGCACCATAGTTCAACATCACCTACAAGATAGATGGAAGTAATGCTCACTTTATCCGCTTCTGGTATATGAGCCAGTCTGAAATACAAATACTGTTAGACATCTAACGCGAAGTTCTTTACTTCCTTGGCACTCCGAGCAACATTGATGGCCTTAGGCTCAAGGTTCCAAACAAATAAGGCATATATTCGGGGCCCCAAATCACTTCTTCTAAAAGGGTTTATGATTAATTGATGCGAATGGGTCTATATCATATCGATCCAAAGGGAAGAATCTTGGTCCAAAACCCAAGCAAGGGAGAAAAGTAACACGCTCCCGACAGGCAGTCTATAATGTCATCCATTGTTGGCATTATTGGAAATAGTTCACCCAACTCTTATTCAAAGCTCATCTACATACTCAAGTTGCCTCCTTTTGAGCTAGTCCAACAGGTGTTGAGCTCTACACTTTCCCTATCATACGATTTTGCCAGTCAATTCTATTTCATTCATTCATCATCCAAAACCGTCTACCCCGGGAACCCATAATCTGACGATTCTTTCATATGATTTTTTTCGTGAATTCGAACTGGCGAGGAGCACCTCAGTATACGATTGCACTCATTAACTAGGAGTCCTATTACACCTAAGGCCAACTTCAATTCACCAAACCAAGGTTCATCTCGTGTAATGATTTTGGACTCGTACAAGGATATTGAGTAGATGGTTGTTGTATCAGACTCGACCCTATCTTTCGTAGACGGCTAACGGAGGCGTAGGTGCCAATGCCCACTTGACAGAAGCCTTTTTATTCGAGTATCGCTTGGAGTAGTTCACCCTGTCCGCGCCTCCACATCCTGTTTTCTAACAAGTTCTCATCAAGTCTACGTGGACTTCCTCATTAAGTTTGAGGGGTCGAGTGAATTTATGAACGAGCTATAGATAGAACTTGGTGGAGCCTTTGGAACTCTATGCTATATTTTATAGTCATTTATTGGTGCATTTGCTTTGTAGGACTGCTCCCTAGGTATCAACTGTTCTTTTTCTACGACCTCTATTTTTGGGAGAGCAGTCAAAGAATGAACCAAATCAAATGATTGCTCTAGAATGGCTATTCCTCACAATTTCTCCTTGTGATGCAGCGGAACCATGGCTATTAGGATCTCAAGACGCAACAACAACTATGATGCAAGGAATAATAGACTTGCATCACGTTATCTTTTTCTTCCTCATTCTTATTTTGGTTTTCGTATCATGGATCTTGGTTTGCGTTTTACTATAAATTTTAATTCATAAAACAATTTTATTACTACAAATATACAATTTTTATATATTCTGTAAAATGTGTGTTCGATTTGTCGCGTGCCTCGCTTTGCGCCTTTGTTCTGGGCAGACGTAGGTGCCTTGGTGCGCGTTGCCCTTTTAATAACTGGACTACTAATTCTTTGTTAGTTAAATCATCGAAACCATTATTTCCTTGAGATACCATGATTGTTTCTAGCATTTATATAATTTGTACTAGGGTTATATGTGTTAATCACCAAAACCATTATTTCCTCCTGAAACTGTGATTGTTTCTAGCGTTTTATGTGTTAATCATCAAAACCAATAGTTCCTCCCAGTGCAATGGATGATGGATCCAAACCAGACCGACCATGGACACTTATAGTCGGTACCATTCTTCCTGAAACATTCTCTCTAAAGAGGACTGTTCTTTTCTTTCTTATTAATACCACATTTGTGTCTCGTGTATTAAGAGATACTGACTTTATAAAAGATACCACTCTTTGTTGATGAAGCCTCAACAGTACAATTCTTTAACAAAAAGTCTATTCTGTACCAGGGTTTTTTTGTACTGGGAACTGTTCTTTCCTCTTGATATCTTGTTTGTGTCTTGCGTGTCTAGAGGTACCGAATAGAAAAGATACCACTTTGATTGTAGGGAACTGTTTTTGTTCTGGGTTTTTCTAGGAAACCATTCTATATATAGTTATTCAGCTTTTTTCTAAGAAAGCAGTTTTTTATCAGAGTCCAGTTATTTCCTATTCACAGAACATTATGTCACGCTTTTTAAGAGTTACTTAATATTATAAAAGGTACCACTGAATCTTTTTGTTCAGTGACTACCTCTATTATTGTTTTTTTAATCATGATACCACATTTGTTTCTTGAGTGTTAGATGGATACCTCTCTATGCGCCTGCTGCCATTATTTTTTCCTGATATCATGGTTTTGTCTTGCGTGTTGAAAGGTATTTTCTAATATATATGACTTCTTGCTTGGGAAACATTTTTGTTCAACTTTCCTCTAATAAACCATTTTATGCGCTGAGGTACCATTCCTCTGGATACCTTGTTTGTGTCTTTCTTTTAAGTGATACCATCTTATATAAATGATACCACTTGTTGGCTGAGTAGCGAGTACCATCTGTTTCTCATGGACCACATTTGTGTTTTGTATGTTAAGAGGTACCACCTTATATACAAGATATCACTGTTTGTTTTGGAAATCTTTTCCTTAATGAGAACCCTTTCTTAATTATGATACCATCTTTGATTCTTGCATGTTAGATATCACTTTTCCTCCGGCAAATCATTCTATGTATCACGTCCCATTCATTCCTCCTGATACCATGTTTGTCTCGTGCAGTTTAAGAGGTGCAATCTTTCATAAAGGATTACCACTTTGTGGTAAGGAAACCGTTTTGTGTGCAGAGCACCATTTGGTACTCACGCTACAACACTTGTGTCTTCCCAGTTAGTACATCAGTTTTTCTGAAGGAAGCCATTTTAAGTACCCAGTATCCTTGTTTTCATTTTCTTCTTGTCACTGAGTTTGTGTCTTGCATTTTAAAAGATGCCATCTTTTGTAAACGAAACCGCTTTATGTTTAGGAAACCAGTGTATACTGAATACCGTTATTTTCTGTAGATATCTCTTTGATGGAAATGAGTCATATTAGGGTTTAATTATCATTTTTTAATATTTTGTATTAGCCTTTCTTTTATTTTAGTTCTTTTATTTTCTTTTTAGCCTTTTAATTAGTCTCTAAACATTTTTGGGACTAATTAGACATTCTTTTATTTTTAGTTGGTCCTTTTAGTCATTTTAGTTAATTACTTGATTAACAAGTAATCCATCCCATATAAATACCCCACGTAATCTCATTTGTATTTACCTTTCCCATTCTTGAAATATAAGATAACTTTTCATTCTCTCTCTAAAATTAGGGTTTGGTATTTCTTTTAGCCATTGATGTGTAGTTTACGTCAAATTGGTATCAGAGCGTGTGTCGCTCCAAACATTGGTGTTAGTGTGTATCTGTGTGTGTAGAATATCCAAATCATACGCTACGGACTCGATGGCTTCGAAGAAATCCAAACAACACAATGAAGAGATTCAAGAGCTGAGGCACATGATCAATCAACAAACCCTAGAATTCAACAAAAAGTTTGATCTCCTCACACGACATATTTCCTCCCAATTTCAAAACCCTAACCTTAACCCCACTCTTTCTATCCATTCCACATCCCAACCCCCCCCAAAAGGATAAACCAGCAAACCCTAGCCCACCAACCACCAGCCCAGAGGTGGCCGGTGGTGGCAGTAGGGTCAAACGACCACTAGACCGCCTCCAGGCTTCAAACCGGCGCCGACTAGCACCCCTGTCCACCCCGGTGGTGGGGTTGGAATTCTCACCGAAGCCAGGGAACACCCCGGAGGACAGTCACACCTCCATACCTGGGTCGGAATCCACCCCAGGTAGTCGCCTCCCCCCCCGAGCCCCAAAACAGTGTCGGAAAACTAGGGTTTTGCCCTAGTGGTGTTCGAACTCAGCCTGGGGTGACCAACCAAAGCCCTAAACCATTAAGATCCACTGGAAAGCTGGTTTTTGACCCGGGTGGAAGTTATTTTTGTTGGTTGACATGAGAGGCAAGTGGAAGATGACGAATCTTGAAGTAAGACTTGAAGGACGATCTCTTTCTCAAATTTTCAGAAAATATTTTGGCCTCCCAAGTCTTTGAGTCTCCTTTCAAGCACATTTTTGAAACTTCTCACGCGATTCTCTCCAATTTTGCAAGTTCGAAGACGAACTTTTTTGAAGACGGGGAGAGTGATGGAAATGGGTCATATTAGGGTTTAATTGTTATTTTTTAATATTTTGTATTAGTCTTTCTTTTATTTTAGTTCTTTTATTTTCTTTTTTGCCTTTTAATTAGTCTCCAAGCATGTTTGGGACTAATTAGGCATTCTTTTATTTTTAGTTGGTCCTTTTAGTCCTTTTAGTTAATTACTTGATTAGCAAGTAATCCATCCCATATAAATAGCCCATGTAATCTCATTTGTACTTACTTTTCCAATTCTTGAAATATAAGAGATTTTTTGATTCTCTCTCTAAAATTAGGGTTTGGTATTTCTTTTAGCCATTGACGTGTAGTTTACGTTACTTTTTTTAGTAAACCTTCTGATACCATGTTTACATTAAGAGTTTTAAGAGGTACGCAAGGGGCACCATATTTGATAAAATATACCGCTTTCTGTTGTATACTGATCACCATCATTTTCTGTGGGTATCCTTTTCATCCGGTAAACAATTTTATGCACTCAATTTCTTGTATTTTGTATAAGATATCAGGTTTTCTCTATGGCTCATTTTCTGTACTGGGGACCATTCTTTAATCATGATATAGCTTTTGATTCTTGCATGTTAAGTGGTCCAATCCTGTATAAAAGATTTCATTTTTTGTTCACGAAATCTCGTCTTTGTTGTGTACTGTTTGTTAAGTATGATATCACAATTTATTCTTGCACGTTGATATCAGATTTTCTCTAGGAAATCATTGCTTGTACTGACTATGATTCTAGCCTCCTGATATCATTCTTTCCTACAGATATTACGTTTGTCTTGTGTTTTAAGAAGGGCTATTTTTATATAAGCTATCACGTTTTCCTTACAGAATCGTTTATGATAGTTTGATGTTAAGGTGCATTTTTATTATCAGGCGATGTAATTGACACTCCCCAATTACTTCAGCCACCCCCAAAATATAAACTTATATATACTTTAAAGAATGGACCGTCCTGTTATTTTTGGAGTGTCAAAAGCATCAAGCTTTACAGGGTCAATTTTTTCACATCTTTCTTCATAAATTGTTGTCATTTAGTTCCTTTGTAATAGAGTATTTTTTTTGCTATGCTTTAAGAATCGTTCATTGTTCTAGATTCCAGAATTTAGTATCCCTCACTCAAGGAAATCTCTCTGCAGAAGTCGAACTATGAGGAGGCTATGGAACTTTTGAAGACATCTCTTGATTCTTGCAAACAATTGCCCTTACCGTTGATCCTGTTTTACGATGAACTTGTAGCTATGCTGGATTACAAAACTCTTCACCCAGCGATTATGGAATGGTTAGTCATCTGATTAAAGCTAAACAACTGTCACTTTGTAAGATTAACTGTCCTTAACTTTTGTAGGATTGGCAAGCATGTATCAGAGTTTGAATCAATGTTTTTGTCTGATCTAGAAGGTGGGATATTGCCTGTTAAGGATTCATATTGTGGTTTAGAAGGTGGGTTTCTGTGACGCGATCTGTAATTTTACTATGTCATGACTGCAGCTTTAAAGTAGTAAGAAAATCCGGTTGGGAAAAACTTACAAGTTCCTGCCCCTTTTCTCATGCAGGGGAACTATGGATGAACCTGGATGGAGATATATCTCCAATATGTCTGAATATTTTGCCACTGGTTTCATTGTCGCTGCGGTAAGGTTATGGATCTCTCTTGATTACGATGTTTTTGGTTTAAAAACTGTAATTGGTTCTTGGGATTTTAGTAAAATATATGAAAGTTTACGTTTTCAGAGTTGAATAAGAATAGGAGAATATTTTGAGAAGAAAAAAAGAGGGAGACATGGTCTTTTTCGTCTGTTTATTAATAAAGACTCAGAGCTAATGGAGATTAAGAAAGGGAAAGAAAATGATGGTCCTCACGTAAAATTTTGTTTTGATGTACATGTATCTTATGCTCAGATGTTTCAGTTCCGTGATCATAATTCCAATCAAACTCATATTAGATGATAGGGTGGTACCTTGCGTGAGCCATTTGATTTTTTGTGGTGGTTAGTAATCTCCAAGAGCTTGGTGGTTTAGAGTATCCAACCAAACAGTCTAATCATCTTCTCCATCCTCTTTCCATCTATTTTTCAGCCGTCTTTAACTCCATTTTCAAGTGTTTACCTATAATTATCATCACAAAACACCAATTCGAATCCGCCATGAGTCAACCCGTCACTGTCTACAACCTAACATAAGTTGTATATCTATACATATATTGATGTGAAACACAACGGAATTAATTAAACTCTCGCACAAATATTGAACTCAATATTGTTAAAATTAAACACAATCTCAATATTGCAATAAACAAAAAGCAACCTTTGATTCAGCTAGTACTTGAATGAAAAACTATAGGCTCAAACAAGAGACCCAAAAGAATTAATTAAAAGAAATAAATAAAAATACATAAGATAACTCTAAACAACTTACAGATGATTCTAAGAATTTAAAATAAAACAAACTCATCCTCTATTAATTATCCACTTATGTCACTCACCACCCCTATGAAAAGCTTGTCCCCGAGCGTTAAAAGGGTGTTCCATTTGTTTCTAGCGGGATGATAACATGAAATGCTTTTTCTTAGGTGGCAGCAACTTCTTCCTACCCATCGGATATGAGCATCTCTGTACTCTACTTTTTCAAGCAATCGAACAATTTGTGGCCAAAACCCACACTTGTAGCACTTCAAAATGGTGTCATTTTTTCCAGTGGTATGTGGATCCCCGTTTGTGGTGTTGTTGCCTTGGTTGCTTGTGGTGATCCAGAGTTATCCCTCCACTTTACGTGCATACTCAACTGCCTTCTCAAGGGTTCCGATCTCTCGCAAGGTCAATTCCGACTTAATTCGCAATTGTAACCATTAATGTACCAACTTTTCTGACTCATTCAAGTTAACTCGAGTGTAAATAAGATGAAACTCCTCTTTGTAGTTTTTTGTTACAAGGATTGTACTCCTGCAAACAAATCCCTTTCATGAGTCTTCGGTACAAATGCAGCTAAAAGGTGCTTTTTCATTTTTGCCAATGCCGCATTAGGTTTCTCCTTGTCTTCCGCATAAGGTTTCTTCTTGTTTTCCGCTCGGCATTAGTATAAACGATTCAATCAAACTTATGCATGCCTCGTAAGCTTGGTGGCCACAAGTTGAATGCATTTAATTCTCGTTACACCCCTATATTCGAAGATTTTTTCTATAGAGCCTAGCCAATTTACAAAAGTATCTGGGTTCATCTTTCCTTGAAAAATTGGTACGCCCAACTCGAAGCATCTTGCTCTTTAAAATCTTCAAAAGTCCTGAGACATTGTTGTGATCTTGTGCCATGATGGCAAAAGGATCATCCTCGTCCCCTGATGAATCATTCACCTTATAGCCAAGCCCCACTACCTCGGGAAGTCACGGACAACCATGTGGGATGAGAGCAACTACTCGAGGAGGCTGTTGCGGAGGTATCGTCTCTTCCCTTTGTTCCCGGTATCGGCAATCTCACGCAATGTACCCCTTGATGCCCATAGGTAAGACACTCACCTATGGTGGCATGGGGTTGTGTTTGGTTTTGAAAATCTTCGGGGTTTAGGATATATTCGTAATGCATGTCCCTTCTTCTCCCCCATTCAAAACAATTTTGTCGGGATGTTGAAACTTGTAGAAGGGTGTCTACCTACAAAAAAAAATATAAAAATAAAAACATTTTTTTTGGAAATATGGAGAAGGAACCCACCAAGGGTCCCGACAGATCATATTGAGAAGGAACCCACCCAGGGTCTCGGCATAAACTTATATTGGGCAGGAACCCACCCAGGGTCCCGACAGAAACTCATATTGAGCAGGAACCACCCCAGGGTCCCGATAGAAACTCATATTCAGCAGGAACCCCCGGCGCCACTCCAAGTGTCAGCGCCGCAGCAAGTGTCAGCGCGCCGCTGCAAGTGTCAGTGCCGCTGCAAAGGTCAGCGCCGCTGCAAGTGTCCGCGCCGGTGCAAGTGTCCGCGCCGCTGCAAGTGTCAGCGCCGCTGCAAGTGTTAGCGCCACTGCAAAGGACAACGCCGCTGTAAATGTCAGCGCCACTGTAAATGTCAGCGCCGCTTCAAGTGTCAGCGCCGCTGCAAGCGTTCGCGCCGCTGCAAGCGTTCGCGCCGCTGCAAGGGTCGGCGCCGCTGCAAGGGTCGGCGCCGCTGCAAGTGTCCGCGCCGCTGCAAGTGTCAGAGCCGCTGCAAGTGTCAGCGTCGCTGCAAAGGTCAGCGCCGTTGCAAGTGTCGGCGCCGCTGCAAGTGTCCGTGCCGCTGCGCCGCTGCAAGGGTCAGTGCCGCTGCAAGGGTTAGCGCCGCTGCAAGTATCGGCGAGTGTCAGCGCCGCTGCAAGTGTCACCGCCGCTGCAAGTGTCGGTGCCGATGCAAGTGTCCGCGCCGCTGCAAGTGTTCGCGCCGCTGCAAGTGTCCGCGCCGCTGCAACGGTCAGCGCCGCTGCAAGTGTTAGCGCCGCTGCAAGTGTCAACGCGCCGCTGCAAGTGTCAGCGCCGCTGCAAGTGTCAGCACCACTGCAAGTGTCAGCGCCGCTGCAAAGGTCAGCGCCGATGCAAGGGTCGGCGCCGCTGCAAGTGTTCGCGCCGCTGCGCTGCTGCAAGTGTCAGCGCCGCTGCAAGGGTCAGCGCCGCTGCAAGTATCGGCGAGTGTCAGCGCCGTTACAAGTGTCAGCGCCGTTGCGCCGCTGCAAGTGTCGGTGCCGCTGCAAGGGTCGGCGCCGATGCAAGTGTCCGCGCCGCTGCAAGTGTTCGCGCCGCTGCGCCGCTGCAAGTGTCCGCGCCCAAGGGTCGGCGCCACTGCAAGTGTCGGCACCGCTGCAAGTGTCGGCGCCCTGCAAGTGTCGGCGCGCTGCAAGGGTCAGCGCCACTGCAAGGATCACTACAGAAATGTTATCTGAGAAGTGCCACTGCAAGGGTTCCGGCAGAAACTCATATTGAGAAGGAACCCACCCAGGGTGGCCAGGATGAGGGAGTGGCTACCATGAGCAACTCCTCATCATGAAACATCATTATTTAAAAGAACAACAGTATTAACACTTTGCTTTCTTGTACAGGTTGCCTAGTTGAGCAAGCAGGGCTCAAGCAGGCTAGTTGGGACCTCCCGGGAGTTTTGGCTTGGCGGCTGAGGGACAAGGTATGTTGAGCAAGCTCAACCACTTAGCACTATAGGATTGAGAGAATACTAGTAGGAGACTCTAGGGTTACCCAGTCCTCACACACCTCACACTTAGTCACAAGTGAAGTGAGCAGCCAAAGGGCTGGCTGCTCACAAGAAAAGAACTATTTATAAAATGATTTTAAAGGAGAGGGTCCTCTAAACCCCTCTCAAGAAAAATGATTTTAGAAAGGGGTCCTCAAGACCCCCCTCAAGCTTGCAAATATTTTAGAGGAGGTGGTCCTCGAGACCCCCCCCTCAAGTTTACAAAGTTTGTATCAAAGTTACCGTTTCAAAAGATATTTAGCAAATCAGATATTTTGTCTCCATTAGAAGACATATTTGCTTTTGAACTTTGGTCGGCGCCAGGGGGCATCTGCCAGAGGGGACAGGCAGACCTGCCTGCAGGTAGGGACAAATAGTACACTGCAGACTTTGTCCCTCACCAACCCTCTAAGTTTTGGCACCAAAAGTGCCAACCCAGCCTTAGTGCCCAAGTATAAATAGGACCCCTGGGCAAGGTCATAGAAGAGACAATATAGAAAATTGCACTCTGCTAAAATATCACCAGACCTACCTAGTATTCTCTCCCTGCTCATTCTCTTAGTGTTGAGTGCCTTGTTCCTTCACTCCCCACTGACAGCCATCACTCTCAGGTGTTTCCCTTGAGAAAATTGCTATTTTTGCTGTGAAAGTTCATCTTCTTGCAGGGAGTGAGTTGAAGCTTGAGTTCCATTGTTACCAGAAGGAGAAGTTTTCTTCAGAAGTTGCACCAGGAGACCTTGAAGACTTGCAGACAACGTCCATTGGAGTGGGTCACGCCTCACCCTTTCCAGTTATTCATAAACCCCGATCTCACTACCCTCCTACAAAACTCTATAGGGCATGGTTTGATTTCCTTATCATATTTAGAACTTACAAAATCATCAAATATCAAATAATCGTGGGCGTAGTTCAAAAGCTCCTCGCGGTTACATTGTGTGCCATCATCTCCTGCGAGTTTAGGGTCGTCTGGAATTTCTATGGTAGAACGTTGATAGAAAAGGTCGCGAATTTATCCCTCAGATATAGACGACGATATTAACTTTTGCTTGGAGACGGGGGAGTGTGGCCGATTTACATGTGTATAAGCTGCCCATTCCTTTCATAGGTCACGGTAGTGGCTTAATGGCAAAGTTGGGATGGTTGTCTGTGGCACGTAGTACGAAAAAGGTCTTTGTTGATAGCCCCTTGGGTATGGGTTGTGGGTAACGGGTGTGAGGGTAGGATTGAGTTGAGTGGGTTGGGTAGGGATTGTTTTGTTGCTTTTTGGCTGAAAAGTGGGTGCAAAGTATGAGGTTTGGAATAAGAAACTAGAATGTTTGAATTCTATTATGACCCCTACAAGTCTAGGGGATTATATTTATACTAAGGAGGAGATACATTGGGGAACCAAATTACTCTTATGGTCAATTACATAAATAATATACACATTCCAACACTTCTCCTCAAGCTAGCGAGTATATATCGACCAAGCCAAGCTTGCCAATAGAATTGTGAAGAATAGAAGGACTAATAGGTTTGGTAAGAACATCTGCAACCTGTTCTCCAGAAGAAACAAAAGAAACAAAAGATGGATTGACGATCTTATGACGAACCTTCTCTGAGAAGATGAATGTCTATCTCATTGTGCTTTGTCCTGTTATGAAGAGCTGAATCAAAAGTTAGATAGCCGACTTATTGTCACAATGCTTAACATAAGAAGTTTTCTTAGGAAATCCCAACTCCCTAAGTATAGAACGAAGCTATATAATCTCACACATGCCCAAAGTCATGGCCCCATATTCTGCAGAGGAACGTGAAATAACGACTTACTTTTTACTTTTCCAGGAGGTGAGATGACTATCACGAAAATTACAAAAGCCAGTAGTAGAGCGGCCATCACAAGCTCCTCCATAATCTGAATCAGTGTAGCTCTGTAATCCTCCAAGCTGAGGGCCTACTGTATAAAATAATCCAAGTCTAGGAGAAGACTTGAGATACCTCAAAAGGTGATATACTACATCCAAGTGAGTCTGACAGAGTTTGTGCATAAACTGACTAACTTTCTCAGCAATAAATAATATATCCGGTGTGGTATGAGTTAAATAAATTAAACGACCCACTAAATGCTGATCCATAAACGGATTTTTCAAAAGTTCACTATTGTTGGCCACAAGCTTTAAATTAGGAATCATAGGAGATGAACCCGGTTTGCCCCCAATCATCACTGTATCCTCCAAAAGATCCAAAACATACTTTCGTTGTGAGAGAGAAATCCCATGACGAGACCTGACTACTTCAATGCCCAAAAAATATGAAAGTTGGCCAATGCCTTTCACATCTAATGCCTTTCCTAAAATCAACCTTAACTTGTGTAATTCCAACAGAGTGATCTCTAATAATAATAATAATAATAATGTCATCAACATACACAAGTAAGATTACACTCTTCTCATATGTATCTCGTTTGATGAAATAAGTATGATCAGAATGGCAACGAGTAAATCCGAATCCAATCTAGAGAACTAGGCTCGTGGTGACTGTATCAACCCATAGAGATTTCCGGAGACGACACACTTTTCCAGCATACTCCCCCTCACCACGAAAGCCAGGTTGAGGATCCATGTGGATGACCTCGTCAAGGTTGTCATGAAGAAAAGCATTTGTGACATTAAGCTGGTGGTGAGGCCAAGAGGACGAAGCAACCAAGGAGATAAAAAAGCTAACAGTGTTGAGTTTTGCAACTGGAGCAAAGGTAGCAATAAAATCTTTTCCCGAAATCTGAGTAACCTTCGCAACAAGGGGGGCCTTATACCTATCCACTGTTCTATCGGCTAACAACTTGAGGGTATAAACCCACTTACAGCTAACTGTCTTAGCCCTTTTTGGTAAAGGAACCATACCCCAAGTATGATTACGTTATAAAGCATCCATCGCACACTACATAACTTCATGCACAAAAGAAGAGGCACCAAATAATGACGTATTTTCATGAAATGTGACATCTAAAGTATGATGCATACGACATATGACAGGATCATAACAACGATACCCTTTGGACATATAAGAATATCCTACAAAATGCATCGAATGGCCTAATCACCAGGCTTAGTTAGAAGAGATTTATTATGAACAAAGCAAGTGCAGTCAAACACGCGCGGAATTACAAAAAAAAGAATCTTATCAGGATAAATAAGCTGTAATGGGATTTTATTCTGAATGACCCGATATGGAGTACGATTCAAAAGATAAGTGCTCGTTAAGACAGTTAAGTACCAATAAGATTGAGGAACTTGCATCCCTCGTAATAGACAACGGACCACCCCCCATGAGGCTTCTATTTTTTCTTTTAGCATGGGCAAGTGAGTTGCTGAAGAGTACCTAGTTTGTTAAGACGAGAGACAAACTCATTAGAGATGTACTCTTTAGTATTATCCAACCGAATTCCTTTACAACATTAAATTGAGTTTTGAGAAGTTGTAAGAATCGTGTAAAAAGGGGTAACGCATCAAATTTTTTACAAAGTAAATAAATCCAGGTACACTTCGAGTAATCATCAATAAAAGTGACATAATATCGGTGCCTAGAAAAAGCTGTAACAGTTGAGGGCCCCAGACATCGGAATGTATTAGATAAAAAACACAAGGGGTCCGATGCATGCGAGGGATGCAATTATTTCTAGTATACTTAGATAAAAAGCAGACAACACATTGAAATTTTGAAGAACTGCAAGCTTTAATTAAGTCGAGAAATAACACACTGAGATATTGAAAATTGACATGTCCCAAACGATCATGCCACAATTGTAATGTTTGAAAAGAAAAAACATAACGACATGAATCCGACAATACACTAGCATGAAGAACGGCAGCGAAAGGTGGAACTAGTGGAATTGGTGGAGGATCCCCAAAGTAGTAGAGCCCGTTGCGCTCGTATCCTCTGCCAAAAATCCTCCTCGTACTCAGGTCCTGAAGATAACACCAATTAGATAAGAAAACAACAACACCGTTAAAACTTCTTGCTAAACGATTAATAGATAACGATTTCATAACAAGATTAGGTACAAGTAATACTGAGGGCAAACTAATGTCCGTAGAAAGACTTATATCGCCTTTGTTGAGAATGGGAGTAGAAGCCTCATCAGCAAGGTGAACCTGTTTATGGAAATGTTGGGTAGATGAAGTAAAAAGATCCTTCTCACCCATCGTATGATCACTAGCAATAGAATCCATAACCCAGGTAGAAGGAGAGTTAGCTGTGTGAGCACGGTATGCATGAGGAGTACCTGGAAGAATTCGATTCATCTTGGAACTAACGGATTACTCAATCCTGGCATTTAGATCATCAGGAGTACAGAAATGAGAATCAGTATGACCTTCAACAACGGTAGCTACACGAATTCTACCCTTCTTATTTCTCAACTAAGGATACAGTTTGAAGCAGGTGAGCTTTGCATGCCCCTCTCTACCACAATGCTCACAAACCTTTTTTTTATTTTTAGGACGTGTACCCCAAGACGGAGCAGAAGAAGAACCCAAATACCGACTCCCTATATTGGCTACAAAAGCCATTTGATCAGCTCCAGAAGGAGACTCAGATATCCAGTTCACATAGTGGAGGAAGGGGTGAAGTGTTCAAAATCTGGGTCCGAGGAAGCTCAAAAGCAACCCTAAGATCCATAAAAAATCGGTAAACCTTTTGCTTCTCTTCTTGAGCTATGAGTGATTCCGCAGCCTGTGCGATAAGCCCCATTATATCAACTAAAGGACGATACGAAGCATACTCCTCCCATCCTTGAGTGAGATATCTATAAAAAAGTCAAAATCAAATCATTGTCTTGACAGACATGCGATGTCTCCTTACAAAGTTGAATGAGAGTACATCGAAGTCATACCCTTTTATAGGAGCGGAACATACTCATAAAATTGAAAAATCTTATAAACACTCGGCTCTATAGAGTTGAACATCCATCTCAGAATAGTGCAATTAGTAATAAATCACTGACTGAAGGTTGGATCAGGTTCCTTTGGTGTTGGAATCATCCCAAGAAGCCAATCAATTTTGCCTTTTGTATCACAGAATAAACGAAACGATCGAGCCCACGACGAAATTTTTTGACCATGAAGTAACTGAGTCGTTACTTTCTGTGAGGGTCCATGGTGAGTGGTCATCAAATCAAATGATGGGTTCTACCAACAATTATGAGTGCACAAGTAATGACAATTACTCAAAGCAATCCACAAAAAAACCCCCACAAAACAGCCACATGGCCACCAAAAAGATAACGAAGCACCAACAAAGAAATCTCTAGATCACAAGAGATTAAAAATGAGTGAAGCATACCTTCAATTGCATACAATCAATGAAGAAAGCACTTCAAATACACATAAAAGTGTGTTGCTCCAAATGATGAAAAATTGTACCAATAATTTACCACATCGTAGGTAGATAATAAGAGTATCTTAAGACAAGAGAAATCAACCCCCAAAATGCAAAAATCTGCTCCAAAAATGTAGACCTTAGGTAGCTTGAAGTTCTAACCCAAAATTAGGGTTTGGCGACCAAAAGGGAGGGCACCCTAGGGTTTGGTCGCCTATGGTTACACTGCTGGTGGGGGTGGCCGGAGGTGGATGGGTTAGGGTTTAGGGTTTTGTGGAAGAAGAAGGAATGAGAGAGCAACTGATTTCTCTCTCTTCTTTTTGTGTTTTTGGCTCAGATACCAACTAGAATGTTGGAATTCAATTATGGCCCCTCCAAGTCTAGGGGCTTTGTATTTATATTAAGGAGGGAAATACATTAGGGGACCAAATTACCTTTATGGTCAATTACATAAATAACATACACATTCCAACAAAGAACAAGGTGTTGTCGACTCACTGGAGCTCCGTCGAGGTTCTTTCGGCATCGTCGGGGGTTGCCAGAGGGTGGGGGGCCTTTATTTGGTCAGAGTAGAGTAAATCTAGGGGTTTTGGTGATGTTACAGTAGACCTGGGACTGGACATGTGTTCTGGCTTTGTTTTTGATATGACAGAGCTTCGGCAGGTGCTCCGGTTGACGAAGAGGTGAGGGGAGTTGGGTCGGGAAACTGGGTGGCTGTAGTTAGGGTTTGGAGCAATGAAATAGGTGTGCCATGGTTGTTTGTGCTCCTGGGATAGAAAAGGATTTGCTGGCAAGAATGAGGCTTCGGTGAAGGTTGCCGGTGGGTGGTCGCCGGAAGGGATTGAGCCCTTTCGGGCTAATGATAGCTAGGGTTAGGGACGATTTAAGGTTTGTCGCGAGGTCGACGTGTTGGTATCACTGGTAGCCATGGCTGGTGCAGATACGGCGAGAAGGGCCTGAAGCATCCCCTTAATCTCTCGTAGTCCTTCTTTCAAGCGTTTAACATGCTTGTTCATGTTGTGTCGTATGTCTACCATTCTCATTAATTGTATCTTCCAAAAGAAAAATGTGATTTGAATACCACTTTGATGTGAAACGCAACGGATTTAATAGTACTCTTGCACAAATATTGATCTCAATATTGATAAATTAAATGCAATCTTAACATTGCAATAAACAAAGAACAATCTTTGATTCAACTAATACTTGAATGAATAATCACAACGGGAGAGGCTTTTATATATAGGCTCATAAACTAGAGTCCTAAAAGAATTAAAACACTAATAGATAATTAAAAGAAATAAATAAAAATACCTAAGATAATCCTAAAAAAGCTTAAAGATAGTTATAAGAATGTCTCCAATAATTCTTAAAGATGGGTTGACTTGTGGCAGATTCGAGTTGGTGTCTCTAATAAACTTTGTTTTTTGAGATTGAATTTACGTCCTCAATTGAACTCATAGTTCCATCCAAAGAAGTTTCCTCCTTTCAACATTCAAAGCAGTTATTGCTCCTTTGACCCTGCAAAATTTCTGTTACCTTTAACATGCATTTTTTTACCTTTAATCTGGAATTTTTATGCTCTACCCTTACCAACAAACAATCTGGAAAAATTTATATTTATATATAAAAAAGGAAGGAAGGAGGGATTTTTTTTTGGGTGGTGGGGGTGGGGGGCGGGGTAAGTATTCTATCTGGACTGTGGAATCCGAGAGGAAGTTCAATTCAGATATCATGCTCGATTCCAATTTCCACTACCTTAGCTAAACAAATCGGTTGACCTTTTTTACTTCACTACCTTTAGCTAAACAAATCGGTTGACCTTTTTTTTACCCCATATATGCCAATACTGTTGTCGTTAATGACTGCTAAAGTTTGCTAGTTTTGTTTCATGCAGGTCTGCTTCTTCATTACAAACTCTTCCTGCTAATTTTCTTTTACTCGCCGTGGTAGGTGCATGATTCTATTGAAATAAAAATGTTTTTGATGTGATACATCTCTATGTTAATATCTGTTCTTTGTTAGATTGAGAGGTTGGTGAATCAAGGATCCCTAGGAGGAATTGATGCACTGCTTGGTTGTCCTTTACACCTTCCTTCCTCTAAGGTGAAACTATGACACTTGCTCTCAAACTTTATCAACGTGTGTAGTTTCTTATACCATAGCCCTATGGCGCTCTAAGATTCAAATGATATTTGTCAACCTGTCTGACTTTTCTCATCTAAATTTTAATCATTGGACATTTTTATATGGGGGCAAGGCCGGCTGACATCCGCCTCTCTCAGACCCTACCTGCAGTTAAGTGGGAGCCTTGTGCACTGGGTACAACCTTTTTACATTTTTATTTAAGGTACTACTATTAGCTTTTTACTTTAGTAATCTAGCATTCCACAAGTGTCATCAAAAGTACTACATGTGTCCAAAATAGTGTCCATTAAGTGCCACAAAAAGTGTTTTTGGAGTGCTGGAGTACCAAAGTGGAGTGCTGATTGTTTTATCCTTTATTTATCTGACATACTTCTAATGGTCATTAAAGTTCTAATAAAAGAAAAATCAAGAATCACTATAAAACGTGTTGTAGAACAGTTCAGCATTATTTACTTTTTAACATATCTATGAAATATGCATATCTTACATGTTTCGAAAGTGGTAATGATGTTAGCTCAGCGGGCAATTGCATCAAGACAAACCAAGAACACTAGGAGAAGAAAATAAATTCTTTATTAAGACTGATCACTTTCTCTTGGGTACTGTCTCACGTCTATTAAATATAATAGGGAATGCTTATCCTATTAACAATTTATAAAAGAATACAAGTAAATCAGGGGCTCTAGTATTTATTATCCAAATAAACTACATCCTCTTATATTTAGCTCCTATTTCATTCCCAGCAAGACTTACCTTTAGGGCTGGACGAAATCCTAGGAGAGAGCAAAATACTAACTAAATAAGTAAATAAAAAAGATCATGATATATAAATAAAAATCAGCCCTAATATTTTGATTTCCATCACTCCCCCCTCACTTAGAAAAGGGATTTCCTCAAGCTTAGAGTGAAATTCCTTCAATTTCCTGTGGACACAAGAATGCGGGTTGACGATTATATTTGTAGATTTCTCCACTGGGACTTCCCCTTCTCATTTGGTGCCTAATGGTACGTCAGGATCCGATTGGTCATGAACATCGTAAGGTGTTGCTCTTCACGCCCATGGTTGGGATGGGTAGGCCCACCACTTCACTTTCACTTAGGTCCGGACCAAGTCAGTGTGGGGACCCTGCCGGGCTCCTTCCCCCTCGTGGGACAGACGTGAGGGGGCAGGGATAGCTATATTACATTTCTCAGTAGGGTGGCCATGGCGCTTTATTATCGGCTTTTCCATTTTCACTTCCATTAAGTACCTCTCCTTTTTCTTTTGTCGAGTGATTTCTTCCTTCTCTTCCTGGATGTATGCAGTGAGTCAAATTTGTTGTACCCTTGTCGCTAAATATGACACCACATAACAATTGAAAGAAAAGAAGAAAATCCCCCATGATTCACAAGTTCCATCATTCCCATCGCTTTTTACTTGATCGTTATGTCTAAATTCTACAATGGAGCTCATAATTTAATTTGTTCTTGAGTCAGTTTTCTAAGTCTATATTGGCTTGGAGCTTTTTCTTTTTGTGTTCAAAGGGAAGATTCATTTCATTATGGATGAATCAATATTGATTCTTTATTACATTGCCATTTATTTTGTGAGATGACTCATAGACCTAGGACAATAACTTTGGGCTATTCGGAAGCTATCTCTTTGGGAATCTTCCCCGTGTTACGTATGATCTAGTCTGTTTCCCTCTCGACTTTGGATCTTAACACCCAAAACGTCTGTTTATACAAACGATCTAGGCATGAGTTCAGAGTTTCCTTGGGGTTGGTAAGGTAAAATTGGGGCCACCCTACCCCATTGAGTGCTTTACGTCGGGTCGTTGAGTTAACTCGGTGGGTTCGCTAGACGCCTAGATAAGGAATGGCCTCCTCTCTTTCATTTAAAATCTGGTTGTTGCCTTTTCATATTTAAAAAAGGAAGGCGTCGCGACCAAGCATTCTTAATATAAAAGGATAAGTACCATAGTGAAAGGCAATGTACTAAGCAATGTTTTATATTGCCTTTGAGGCTATAGCCTTGAGCCTCATAGCAAGGCTATGCACCACTGGCCCAAGACTCTGTGGGAAGCCCTGCTTCAAGTCTTGGTGCCCCCCCTGTTGCTACTGGGAGGGCCTGCCGACCTCTGTTGTGCACAGCAGACCCCTGCGAAGGATGCCCTTGGGCATGGGTGCTGCTGGGCTCACCATGGCTTTCTGGATCTTGTTGTGGCTGCCCTTAATTTTTGGATTTGATCTTTTAAATCAACAAATATAGCCGCCATTGATGTACATAATTTCTGCTTATGTTCAAGAATCATTGGGGATTCATCCACTTGTTTTCTTGGACCCATTCTACCAAAGAAAAAACACGTACCAAACTGCATGAACACGTACCAAGAGCAAAGATGGCTATGATACCACCTGATGTAAGTGCATCGGAAAATTGCACCAAGAAACATCGATACCACCAAAAGAACACTAGAGGATAAGAAATTCTTTATTAAAACTGATCACTTCTGCGTACTGTTTGTTAACTAGAATAGGGAATACTTTTCCTATTAACCAATAATAAAAGGAGACAATTAAAACGGGGACTCCAGTACTCCTTGTCGTAATAAACTAACCCCACCTTATATTTAGCTACTTATTTAGGCCCCTGCAGGACTTACCTTTAGGGCTGGGCGAAATCCCAGGAGAGAGAATAAAATACCAAACTAAATAGTGAATTAATTAAATATATAAATAAAAGAGATCAAGATAAATAAATGAAAAATCAGCCCTAATAATTCTATTTCCATCAGGTAACCTTCGTTGTCTATGGAATTTTACTTCCCAAGGTTTGTATTTAATTCTCAAATATGTTCGGATGAATGTTGGTGGAGAAGGGGATGGAAGATGAGGTCAAATTGTGAATAGTTGCTTCTTAGACTTGTCAGGTTTTCGCTCATCCTCAGTCGGTTATTGTTCTTGGTTTCGTGGAACTAATTTTTTATTATTCTTGGAATATAATAACATTTGGAAGGAATCTTAACGCAAGATAATCCCATGATTTCGTGTCTCTCATTAGCCTTGTTGATAGGTTCCCTTTCTTTCATGGTTCTTTGGTGAAAAGTTATGGTTTGCAAAATCATCTGTTTCCTTTTCTTGCGTGCGGACTTTGATTTCTTGGTGGATTCCTTTGTTTCTCTTTTTCTTTGATATCTGTAAAACGATTTATAAGGCATTTTTTCCTTTGTTTCTCTTTTTCTTTGATATCTGTAAAACGATTTATAAGGCATTTTTTTTTTGGGCAAAAGTTGAAGTCATGCTTGATTAAAATTGAATACCGGTGCTTTAATTTAATATAAGAGCCCAAAGAGTTTATTTTTGGTGTATTTGTGTTACGGGGAGGAGGGAAATATTGATTATATTTTATTTTATTTCAAATTCACTAGGTTCTTTGGGAACAAAATTTTAATGATTAATTTTTTTGGTGAAACTAGAGGCAAGAATACCGCTGCTTTAGAATGTTATTTTATTCATAAATTAAAAATAGGTTTAATATCAGATATGTGTGCCATTGTCCCACACGATATTAAATTTGTTTTTCGAGGGGGAAAGACCACTACATTAGCTTATGAAATAATATTTATCAAAAAAAAAAAAAATGTTTGGTCTCATTGGCCTTATAAGTTATAACATGGCATTTCCAGCTCAAATAAATGTGAGAAAAGAGCAAAATAAAAAATGCTCCTCACTGGATAAGAAAGAAAAGGGAACGAGAGATTGAGAATAGTGGCATTTTGGGGATAAACTAACACACCCAACAATTGTATATGACATACAAGAGAGACACTTATAAAAATACCCTTTAGAATGAAAAATATAGAAATGATAAAATTACACAATACAAGCACAAGTTAAAAGCATTGAAATACTCGTGTAACTAACTCTACACACCTGGATATCCGTGTTGTGCGGATACTCACTTGATGGAGTGATTCATGTACGCCCAAGATCCAAGATAAAGAGCAACCCAAGAGATAACAAGAGATATAAGCTCTAAATGCAAAGTAATGAGAAATCACACACAACAACAAATCACAAGACAAGATGTACACAGTTCACCAATTTGGCTACGTCCACAAATGATGGATTCCTTTCTTTGATATAAACAACAAGAGTTACAACTCTCTCAAGCCTCACAATCCTCTCAAATTGTATACAAGAGCACTAAGTGATGAACAATAGAAGCTCTCTTCTATTTCTGTTTTGAACCATGGCTGAAACCTTCCTTAAATAAGGAGTAAAAATGAACAGTACCTCGCGTATGAACAATACCCCACACATGAACAGTATCATGCGGATTAACAGTGCCCATGCGTGAACAGTAAATTTCAAGACAATTTTCCTAATCCATACATCTAGTTAGCCTAACCACCAATGAATTGATAACTCATTATATTCACAAGCTTCCTATGATGTATAACATTATTATGTTATTTCCTCTTTCATTTCTTTATTCATGTCATTACTGCTACACACTACTAATGTGTCGTGTTTTGCATGTGCTTGCCAGTTCTTTTGTGAACCTACGTGGCAGTCTTTGACTGAAAATCAGAAACAAATTCTGTCCCTCTCTCTGTATTATGCTGCCAACTGGATGAGGGAGCTGGTCAGTGTTGAAGTTTAATATGTCACCCATATAATGGTGGTGGGCTGATTTACAATAATTCAATCGATTCATTGTGTCTAATTTTATTTATTTTTCTGATTCCACATAGCTTAATGCCTTTTGTACACAAGTTGCTGGAAGATTTGAATGCATTAGTCAAGCAACAAAGGAGGAAATAATTCTGAAGCTATGGAAGCGCTTGAGGAACCTTGTGTATGTTTTAATGAACCCTTGTTTTTCTAGATAGTTCGTGTGTTCCACTTCAAATTTCTGACTTTATATATAGAGAGAGATACTGCTATGAGTCCCAAATAAGTCCCTTATAGCAATAAATTTTTGTGCCCTGGCGGGACCCATACCACAAGGCAGTACTTAATAGGTAAGTGGGAGAATAAGTGGAATCCACGTCACTTTTGGGGGAGGTTTTGGCACCCATATATATACTTTCGGAATAGTTCTTCAAACTGGATGGTAACAAAACAAGGGAGAGATAAGTTACATGTTGCTTGTCTATTTTGGGATGAGCTTTCATTTCTTAGTCAGAAAATATATTTTTCTCCACTTATAATGGCTATTATCCTGTTTCTTCAGGAACATTTTTAATTAATGAACTTTTACTGTGTGAACATTTAAAAAAATGCAACCTCTTATTAAAGAAAGACTACTCTACTGTATGCAATTTAATTTTTACCTTGAAATTCACTGCCTGAATCTGGATGCAACAGAAGAAACATTGATTGGTGTAATGAATTTGCAGATGGGAATTATTTGGAACACTTTCAGAACATGTAAGATTTTCTCAAAATACCTTGTTAACAACTAAAAGTTGTAACTGCCTTTGAGAATGAACCAAGGGTCTCAACTACTACATTTGATGTCATGCATCAGTGAGAAAATAATATTGTTTCATTTGTAAAGGGGTTATCAAAAGGGTGCTTTCCAGCCAGGATTTTTGGTACGAAAGTGTAGTTCTAATTGGTGTGCAACATTTGAAATCTTTTTCTGATATGTTGTAATGGGAGTTTTTAGCTTTGTATTATCAACATATTTGCTCTATTTATTGCTTCCATCTACATGAGAGTAAGTTTTCCTCATATATATTTTGTTACCACAGCAATGCTGTTTTAACTTTTATGATGACAAAATAGATAATTCTTAAATATTATTCATAATATAAATACAATCTTTAGCAAAATTATTACAGTAGATTACTCCTCTAATGTACTTCCAAATTTATTAGAATACCTATCACTCATGGGAGCAGCCTCTCCATATATGGGGGTAAGGCCATCCGACATCCGCCTCTCCCAGACCTTGCAGTTAAGCGGGAGCTTTGTGCATTGGGTACGACTTATCAGTTATGGATCTCGTTTGGTAAATCTAGTCAAGAGATTTCCAAATATATAAATTTCATGTAAGACAGTTATATTCTAAGATATATTTATATTTTAGAGGCTCTAAAAAAACGATGAACGTCCGAGACTTTAGAATTACCCATCATGTGTCTCTTTTGATATATCTTGTTTGTCCAAAGCTTTTCGAATATGCATATTTCATCTTAAACGGATTTATCTTTGAGACAATATTAATTTAAAGTTTATACTGGAAAAAGACAATAAGGGAGTTGTTTCATGCGTTGGGTTGTGATGTAAATAACGTCAAATGGGAGCAAGAAAAGATATTCTATCTAAACTCTCTCAAATCTCAATATTTCATAATGGAAGAATGACTCAAATGAGTCTACAAAAGAGGTATTTAAAGGGAGGAGGTTGCTTGGTCATTAAGCTAAGTATCCAATTACAATTATACCCTTAATGCCAAAGAACCTTCCTCTAAATACAAAATAAAAGGAAAAATACAATGGATACTAAAAATGACTAAAAATGACAAAAAGACCCTTATTCACATCACTCCCCCCCCCCCCCCCCCCTTGAAAGGAGTTTTTCCTTGAACTCAGAGGGGAAGGCCTTCCGTGTCACCATCAAGGATCGTAATGAGAGTTGGCTGAGGTGGGATCTCCGGTGCCTCCTCAAGGTACTCGGGGTCGGGTCCCTGGACGCTAAGAGAGCGCGACGGCGAGGGAGGGAACAATCTGAGGCTCGATGACCCATCACCCCACAATTGTAGCATTTGAAGGTGACCGGAGGAGGAACCGTTAAGAGTAGTTACAGTGGAGGGAGTCACAGTAGGTGTGGAAGTCACTTGTGCTAGAGGAACTTTCATGGAGTGGCTACGCTGTGGGGGGAAGTCTGATGGAAGGACTCGACCTTAGTGGCGTACTCCACCGCCTTGGCAAAGGAGGTGACATCACGTAAAGCGAGAACCCGCTGAATATAACTCTGCTGCTCATGAATATAACGGCTAATCCACTGATCCTCACTCTTGCCAAGGCAGGCACGAGTACATAGAAGCCGGAAGCGCTCAGTGTAGTCCAAAACTGTGGTGTCTTGGCGAAGAGATTGAACTCGTAAGCATAAGTGATGCTCATAAGTGGCGGGGACAAGTTGACATCAACTGTGCGCGGAGTTCGGTCCAACACTGGATAGGAGGGAGACCCTCAAGGACACGTCGCTGTTTAAGTCATTCCACCAAACACTAGCATAGCCCTGAAACTTGGTCGTTGCTAGAAGAACACATCTACGACCCTTCATCCGTTTATACTCAAAAATCCGCTACATGGCGGCAAGCCAATCAACGACGGCATCGGGTTGTAGGTGACCGTCAAACATCGGGACATCCGCTCTAATGTCACCCTGCATTCTCCGTGGTAATAACTGAAGGGCCAACTGTGTGATGGCATCACCACCCTGAAGAGACAGGGCATCCTTATCTAGATCATCATTGCCTGGCGGAGGCTCGAGAAGTAAGGCTCGCTGTGGACGCCTCCGAGGCGGTGGATGAGGAGGGTCAGGAGCTGATGGGGGAACTGGGACTGCAGGAGGAGCGGTATGAGGTGGACGAGTCTCTCGTGGTGGAGAAGGAGGTGGTGCTGGGACCAATGGTTGGCGCTAGGACCATTGATTCATCTGATGCCCCTTCTGATAGCATACAAAGCAATGGCGCTCGGAGAGGAGAACATAGGGAGTAACGTTGGGCCAGGGAATCAAAGGCAGAAACATCAGTGCGCCATTCTGTAGGAGGGTGTGGCTCGAACTCGGGAGCGGAGTGGGGGCGGGGTGAAGAAGGATCAACATGGGGAGGTAGGGTCATCCACTTCCGTACCCGCTCATGGGAATCAACGGGTGCGGAATGAAAGGAATGGGTATCCCATGGGGGTTGTTGATGAGATGGGGCATGGAGAGGGTGTCCGGGGGGTGAGGAGGTGTAAATAGGTGGGGGCGGAAGTGTGAGAAAAGTGGACTGGGGTGGGTAAGGGTGTGTGGTCATGGATGGAACAGGTGGTATGGGGGGTATTTGAGGGTTTTCGAGGTGTTTTTGTGGGTGGTGGTGAGGGTAAATGGAGATAGGGGGTAAGGGGTAGTCATGTGGGGGTTGAGTGGTGTAATGGGGTGGATGTGGTGGTGGGGAGTGGGAGGGAACAATAATTCAGGGTGGGGGGAAGTGTGGAGAGGGCAAATGGTGGTGTGTGGATATGTTTGGTGGTGGTGGGGGAGGTATAGGGGGTAGTGGCGAATTGTGGTGGGTGAAAGTAGCATGAATGTGAGAGGATGAAATTTCTTGGGGTTCAAGATGTGGGGGACAAGGCATGTTGTTTATTTTTTTGTGTGCCGATTGTCACGAATCATCTCGGCGATTGTGGGAGAGTAGGTTCCGATCATGGGTGGTACCGTTTGAATGCAGAAAGGGGTAAGGTTTACCGGGAAGGCATCGACATGACTCGGAGATGTCTGACAACCCTCGGTAGGGATGGTGGAGTGTCGAAACCCTTGACCCGAGCTGTCGGGGGGTCCCAGCGCTGCCGAGGGTGGAAACTGGTCCTTCTGGACTTGATTCAGGGCAGTGTGACTTCGTAGTAAGTACCCAGTGACATGGGTCTGGGGTCCGGTGGTCGGCGGTTGAGTTTGGTCCGGATTGTGTAGATTTTGGTGGTGGATCTTGGTGTTAGGTTGTTGGTTACGTTGTGGCGGGTCTGGATCAGGTTGTGCTGGCCCGACATGTAGAACTGGGGTTGGGGTGGACTTTTCGACGGGCTGTGTCCACTCTAAGGCAGCGGTGGGCAGGTTCGGAAGGCCGGAGGCTTCGGCAGGGATAGTCGGAGGCAGGAGAGACTGTTTCGGGTCTGCCCCGAGTGTTTTTTGATTTTTTTTTTTTGTATTCGGACCGGTGGGGGGTGGTGATGCGGCGGCCCCTTCGGTGGTGGTGTTTGTTAGATGAACATGGGGTTAGTGTTTGATGAACTAAGTTTTTTTTGGGGTAGAGGTGTAGAATGGGTTGATTTTGGAGAACTAGGGCTAGGGTTTTGAGATGTTACCGGGGCGGTGTGAGGGAGTTCCATGGTGGTTGCCGGCAAAGAACTTCATGCGTCCATTGCATCTACTCGGTCCGTCAATCGGTTTATGGTCTCCAAGATATGATTGGAAGGGTTTTCGTCGGAGGTGTTCATCCTTTCTTGAACCCACCGTGACGTTTACGAGTTTTTGTTTTACAACAACAACGATAACAACAACAGCAACAACAACCGGGTGGAGCAATTAGGGTCTGATATCAATTGATGTAAATGAAGTCAAATGGGAGCAAGAAAAAATAATCTCTCTAAACTCTCTCAAATCTCAATATCTCATAATGGAAGAATGAATCAAATGAGTCTACAAAAGAGGTATTTAAAGGGAGGAGGTTGCTTAGTCACTAAGCTGAGTATCTAATTACAATTATGCCCTTAGTGCCAAAGAACCTTCCTTCCTTTAAATACAAAATAAAAAAAATACAATGAATACTTAAAATAAATGATATACTAAAAATGACGAAAAGACCCTTATTCACATCAGGTTGATTGCCCCAAAGGTTTCATGGGGTTTGTTTTCTGACCAAATAGCTCTTATAATTACGACGCCCAATGCACTTAATATCGAGTTTCAATTTGCCAAATTTTCTACTTGGATCCCTCATCATAAAATTTAAGAACTGACCTTTCCTTTTCACTGTACCACTACTTAATGTGAAGCCTTTGGCCCAGTTTTTGCATTAAGCTACATTGTTCCTTGATTTTCATTGTACTCTTCTTCAGGCACCTTCAAATCAAGCAGATTACTCCTTATTGGTTCAATTGTTATCGTAGGTGGCAAGAAAAATCAATATGAGAATCTTTCTCATTTTGTCGGTGGTTGCTGCAACCCTAAGTTCCTTTGAAAATGCATTTTGAGTTCTCTTCGTTGTCTATTGTAACTCATATCTCAGCATCCTAGTTCCAACTGTACCAATTTTACTTATTTTCCGAAACTATATACCTAGCTGAGCCTAATGCTCACTCATGCAGTTATATACCCTTTTTATACTGTAGCATCGAATTATAGGAAATAGAATGAATGAAAATCCACAGGTGCTACCTTGGTCAAATGTGGAGAGGGGAGGGGATACCTCACAAAAAGAGAGAGAAAAAGGGGAAAACAGAGCATTGCTTGGCACATAACAAAGTTTGATACCACTTTTTGAAATATGCAGGCATCTCTAATGCCTCCATGGATGAACATATATTTATAGTATTTTGTGCCGACAAAACAAAACAGCGTTAGCTTCTGAGAGACCAAATGCTTCATTATGACTGGGCTTTTCTCAAGGATAAATTTTACACGAGGAATAATTAGGAAGAACTGGATGTTTGGAGTTTTAAAGCCGGACATATTTCTTTGCGCCATTCCAAATCCACTTTTCATATGCCTTTATTTGTTTTTTCAACTTAGAGCCCGTTTGGTTCGCTATTCAGAAAATTAGATTTAAACCATGTTTTTAAATACAGTTTTAAAATTCAGTTTTTTGTGTTTATAATTATGGGTGCGCGTTTGGTAAACTTGTTTTTAAATACAGTTTTTTGAAAATTTGATAAAATTGACAATCATGTATATATATATATATATATATATATATATATATATATATATATATATATATATATATAAACATACATAAAACTTTGATACATACATAATACATGAATGTATACATACATATATACATACATACATATATCATAAATTATATACATATACATTTAATATCATGTATTTTTAGGTATAGTTAATGAAGTATGTTGTGGAGTTTAACTATATATATGTATATAATGATATTGCAGGTATAATTCACTATAAAATTATATACATACATGAATTGATAATATTTTTTAATACATATGTACTATATGTATATTTTATATTATTCCATACATTAATAATACATGTATAAAACTATATATTAGTATCATGTATCTATTGATAATATTATTTAACTTTATATTATTTCATACATTATTTTGTGTACATGTACATGTATATTTTTTATTTATAAGAATTACACACATATTAATGTATTATGTATGTATATTATATATTAAGCTATAACTGCATTAAAATATTAAGAATGAATAATTTTGAGTTGAAAAATAAAAAACAGAAGTTATAAAACACCCTAAACCTGTTTTCTGAAAAACTTGATTATAACACTGAAATATTATAATTCTGTGTTTAAAAACAGGTTGCCAAATATAGATTCTTATCAGAATTGTATTTAAACACAAAAAATAGAATTATAGTTGCAAACCAAACAGGCCCTTAATTTCTCGTCATTTTATGCTTTAATCTAGCTTGATTCACACTTGACACGTGTTATAATTTGTAAAGCATCATTACTCTCATGATTTTTCCCCATATGGGCTTACAGGCAAATTTGAAATGCAGATTTCTAGAGTGCTTGTTAAACAAATTTCTCAAACTCTACCCTCTGTCTTTACCTGAGCTCTACCCTCATGTGGAGCCATCTTCATCTTCTATTCTAAGCCAGCCTAGCAATACGGTTCATGGTGGGACAAAAAGTGAACATACGAAAGGAAATGAGGATTCCTCCCAAAAGAGCAAGACAAAAAATAAGAACTCAAAGGCGTCAACAGATTCAGATATAAATGGAAAATATAGGCAGCCCACAATTGTGGATGTCTTGAGGAAAGCTGGTGCTATACCAAGCCAAGAAGGGACGAACGATGATTCATCTGCCATGCCCTCCAAGGGCAGCACATCTGACTCGGCAGGTCATCCTGTCAGCAAGTCTAATGAGCCAGAAGATATTGAAATTTCTGCAGCTGCTAAGGTTTTAGAAGCTCAACGATACAAATTCAGGCCTCTTTTGCTTGATTGTTTTTCCATTTTGGCATCTTCAAAGGTACATACGTTTAATGTACTTGGCAAACCCTAATCTACGTTCTGGATGTTATGTCAGAGTGCGTGCCGACATTAGTGTTAGTATGCACCAGAAAGATATATGTATAGCATGTAGCACCATATTGTAATTGTATCGTCCGGTTTGCATCTTATTTTTTTTTAAATACAAAAATGCGAATAAATATTTATTTTTATTTATTGCATTATTACTTGCTTTATCTTTTATTGTAATATTTTTTAAATAACAGGATTACAGTGGGATTCAAACACACATTGGTTTTTCACAATGTCATAAGGTTATTGTTATACAATGTCATCATGTCCTAAGAATGGTTTTAAACTTTATTATGTTTTATTATATTTAATGATGCGTTCTCTACACATTTATTCATTTTTACTGTATTTTTATGTTTTGCACTGTATCGTAGAATGTGTATGCAATACGGTACATGATTTGACAACTCTGCATGCAGAAATCCCATAGATACTGTAGCACTATGTTTTGAATCAATTTTGAGTTCTGACGATCCCAGACCTTCACATGAAGGACTTAAGTGAAGTTGCAAAGTCTTATCAAGAATTTAACACAAGTGGGACCATAATCTGTCAATGCACACCACATATTTAAAGTCAAACAATCCCCATAAAGGTTTGTTACTTGCACATCCAAAAATATTGATCCATGGATTGTCAAAAGCTAGTTCATGAATTAAACACACATTCACTCAGTAAGCCTAGGATTGGGAGCGCGAGCGGAGACCTGTACAGTCGAATTAGGGCGCTAATAGAAAGAGGACTACTTTCTTTTCATATATTAGAGCATAAAATTATTTCCAATCTTGTTTAGATAGTATTAGTGGAAAGGAAAGCATATTTTAGATTAGTTCATGTATTAAGTTGCTGGGATACGTATGAATGTATATTTATGGTACTTTTGATTTCTCAAATCGGGGAGTTTTTTTCATTCAAAATCCTGAACCTGAAGGAAATTGCAAGTTCTCCATTTGGTTGCTAAGAACATGCATGAAAACGGCTAAAAGTGAAACTTCAAATCTTGGGGTGTCTAGAATTTGTGAAATCTAAAATCTTCATTAAGTTGGCCTATACAGGTATCTGTTCCACATAAATCTGTAAGAATATCAAACACACCCTTCAAAATTTTATCTTTTTATTTATCTTTCCCATTATTCTTGGCAACAAAATAGGCACAAACACACATTAAGGAAATAGTTTTTTTTTTTTTTTTTACTTGTATCAAATTGTTGGTTTACCTCAAAATAATATTTGTTTGCAAGTCTGAAGAATGTACAATATATTGGTTTCAGGGAAAACTCAAACTCTTTCTCTGTTTACAGTTTTGATGTTTCCCTGTAATAGGCGTATAAGTTGAAGAGACCCTGGGGTCAAGGGTTCATAGATGAATAAACCACGAAAGAACAAAATACTGTTGCATGGGATATTCTAGTGTCTAATGTGTTTGTTTCTCAACTGCAGAATGTGGATTCTTGTTGCGCAGATCCTGCTGCTGAGGTATCGTACTTTTCCCTCTGCTTGTTGCATCCTTTTAGGCTCCGTTTGGCTCGGGGTGAAATTTTTTTACCTAGGTGAAAAGTAAAATGTCTAATTTTGTTCACATCGTTTTTTTTTTAAAATTTAAAATCAAATGATTAGTGTGTACTCATTTACTGTTTTATACGAATAAAAAGTTAAACTTCGGATAATATACAGTACTTTTCACCATTTCACTCTTTGCCTAGTCTAAAATTATATCACCTCGAACCAAATGCAGCCTTAAGTTATACTTACTGGATATAGCTATTTCTATTGCCATATGGTAGTTGGATAATCAAACTTTGAAATAACACAGCTTAATTTGTGTGATTGATGAGTTTTTCCTGTTCCAGTTACCTCTACATCTTTACCTCCTACGCGATCTTCATAACAAACTGGATCACTTTAGTCCTCCAAGTAAACAAATTCCAGCCAAACGTTTGAGCACTCCACCTTGTTTCAGCAGGATGACTGTGAATGAATTGTTAAGCAAAATTCAACCACTGTTTCCTACACTTAAGAAACTTCTTGATTGTTCAATCTGCATTCTTAAAGAAGGTAAATACTGCCATATACTCCCTCCGTATCAAATTATGAGTCGCTATCTGAAATTTAAGCTTTAAGAAAATGCCAAAGGGTCCGTCTGATTGGCGTTGATATGTTTTCCATGGAAAAAACTTATTTTAGTTTGTTTTTTACTTGTGTGGTTCGTGATTTCAAATATTCTATGAAAACAATAGTTATAAATATTAAAATTCCTTCATAGTTTTATCATTTTCCATGAAAATCATTTATTACTCGGCCCCCCAAAGAATTGATTTCCATTGAAAACTCCCAAATTAAGACCAAATCACTCCTATATTTTTCCACTCATTTTCCAAACTTTGTAATCAAACACACCGTAAATTTAATGTAGTTTATGAAAGGGAATGAGTAGAAATTGGATGATGATGTACTTGAGCTTGTATCATTTAGAAATCTAGATATCATTTTAGATTTCATGTATAATATTCCGGGATTAAGCGGAATTATGAGTTTTAGCTATTAGATTTCGTTTTCTATATATATATCCTCCCTTGTTATTGTGTCCGACTTAACTGAAATTCTGGTTGAGATTCTGAATTGTAGGGAAAATCTTTTAATTGTTGTCCTGCATCAATCAATTGCCAAGACCAAATTTACTCAAATGTGGTGTAATTTGGTACATTGATTATAGAAACATGAGAAGCACTTAATCAGTTATGGTCCAGAACAGGTGCTACCATATTCTGGATAGCTTACAAGTTACAAAAATATTTACAGATGCTGAAACTTGTGAAGAACACTGGAAGGTTCAGTCTGCTTTGGCTGGGAACCCAGATACAATTAAGATGGTCGTTTCTAAATCATCAGTTTCCAGTTTAGTTTTCAAAGAGACCCTTTATTGCTTCAACAAGGTTAGCCAATCCCTTTCCCTATTTGAGAAAAAAAAAAAAACCGAAAATTTTCTCCTAGAAGCTATATCCTTCAACTTGTGTGACTATATTTTTAAATTTGTCTTCTGAGTGCAGATGTTAAACCTTCCAGATATTCAGACAGAAAAACCGATCCTCTCGAGTTTGCTTGAGGCCTTTCAGCCTATAAAAATACCTGATTGTATATTTTCAACCATTCAACTGATTCCTTCAGCAGGAAGTATAGATTATTTATATTGTGGTGCTTATGTTTTCTTGGAAGGGGTGTTGGATGAAGGTATTCTTTTCCTTAGTTTTGCCGTCATTTCTTATCATTAGATTTGCAGGTTTTTTTGAGGGGCATTTATCAAAAAAGCAGAAATCCCATTTTCTAAAAGAATGTTCAGCCCATTGTATTTTTAAATATAATTTGTAGTCCCTCTATAGTCACATTAACTGTGCAATAGTGCCACTGAATGCCATGTCCCTACTGTCTGCTACGTTAGCTTTTCCTGACTACCTCGTTGGAAGACATGTCAAAGCACACAATCACTGACCTGGCGTGGCATCCAGTGCTGATGTGACACTGCCACGTCAGCTGACTAAGTTTGCACCAGTAATGTCACTATTGGGCTTTTTGTTAGGTTTGAAAATAAAGTGGATTAAACATTAAATGCAATAAATTTTTATGGTTAAAAACTTTAATTATCCTATTTTATACTGCATGACAATCGGTTATTTGCAGCACGGACCTTCTCATTTGCGCTGGCTGCAGAAGTACTACTTACTTTAGAATCAGTAGTTACTTCTGTTGAAAGCTTTCTCAACAAGTCGCTTGAGGGAAATGGTAGCGCTAAAGTCACCCAGGGAATCCTTCCTGCCTTGCGCAACAGACTAGGAACTTCTGCTCAGAAACTCTTGAAGCATGACTGGCATAATGACAATCCTGAAAATGGTTGGAAGAGCAAAGTTGGTTCATCCTCCTTTTTCTTCAATGTTGTAGTGATAGTTTTCAATTTGAACGTGAATTTTAATATTTGTTATTGAATTGTAGTGTTTGCATTTTGGGGTCCAGTAGTTATGGGTAATTTTACTTTTGGCCTAAAGTTTTGCATATATACACTTGGAGGTCCATTTTCACTTTTTATTAAAGTGTCACAAAAAATAGCAAAGGCGTTGCAAAAGGTGAAAATGGACCCCAATGTTGCTATATGGAAAACTTTGCCAACCAAAAATTAACCATAGCTACTGGACATGAAAATGAAAATAACCCTAAATTGTATGCTTAATGGTAGTATTTGTCCTGATGATTTCAGGGGGAGATAATACAGAAGACAGTGCACATTTACCTGGAAAATTGCGATTCCACTTCTGATTTGCTAGATGAGTTTGCTTGCTCTATTTTGCCCAAGGTGAATTAATTTTTCGCTGCAGGTTTTTGTAAAGGGTTGAGAATCAGGAATTATAATCAAATTTTGGACTTTCTTTTATCTTATGCTTGCATCTCAATCCCAGATGTTATTTGGAATATCACAAGACACCTGTTACTGAGATTTTTTGGAGCTAATATGGAGTTGAGACTGCAAATTTAAATAACTTCCTGAAGTTTCTAGTGTTTTGCATCATGAGAATGACAGTGTCAATGAGATAAAAGCAACTCTCACAACGCTCATAAAAATATAATAATCTCTTTCGTTCTCCATTCTCATTCATAAATGTATACTATTCGATATTTGGTTACAAAAGAGAAGGCCAAATGCCTCTTTATAGGCTAAGCTAGACCTGATCCTTGGTTGGCAAGGATTTTACTAATGGAGATAGAGATAATCTTGGAAACTAATTGACTAATCCTAGCTTAATAATACTCCAAATAATTATCCTAAATTATAGTTAGTTCCTAAAATATCTCCTAAAAATAGGGAATAGAATACAATAAAGACTCCTAATTCAACTCCCAATCCACATCAGTTTAGGTATTCGCTTCCATGCAAGCTTGGATGGATGTTCATATATTATAGCACAGTTAGCATTGTATGATACATGAAATCATATCTTACGATATGACACATCAACGAAATACGTATCACATGATTTAACAGCACATAGCTCTATGTTTTTTCGTACTGGTTTATATTGTAGGCGTATAGGTCCGTGTCATGATACAATATCGTCCTGTATCAACACAAAAGTTGATTATTTATCTAATGCAAATAAATATCATTGCTTTTAATGTATTGTTACTTTCTTAATCTCTTTTATTCTAATATTCTAAGATTGGACACACTTTCGTTTTTTACCACAAAGGTAAACCACTTACGTTAGAGACGTAATCATGTTTAAAGATTGGTATTAGATTATAATATATTTAATTGTTTATTATAACATGTTCTCTATTCATTTTTGTAATAGTTACTCTGTTGTTTATATTTTTTACTGTATACTCTATTCATAGAGTTTTAGTACGTGATACAATATATGATTTGGCAAGCTTGTACTGTGCACCTGTAAAACCCCCTATTTTCCACGCCCAGTTGACAAGGTCAGACACAAAATACTGGGAGCGCTAAAATAGTTTATATAATTCTTAGCATCAACGTAAACATAAAAATATCAATAAATGAAATCTATTCACGATAAAAATCTCACTAAAGGATGACAATAAAAATAACTGAATTGAGGACAATAAACTGAAAATTCCTATAAAACTGAATCTACTATAATACAAATCTCTTATTACAAATGTTCCAACTGAAATAAAAGAAATACAAGAGTAACCATCTCTGAATCATACTCCTGAATATAATAAATACTGAAATGGAACAGTACTCCTACTGTAAGGATGATAATTGAATCTTTAAATGTTGCAAGTCTGATCGCTCAGTTCTGCTAATCATGTATATAATAGTAATAATCCTGTGGGTGGAAGAGATTTATAGATTTGGGTAAGAGCCTGAAAGTTACGAGAAATAACTTACAGTATCAAAACAATAATAATCGTGCAACTGATTTACGATAAACATGCCATCCCGTCGGTACTCAAATACAATGAATACCTCACCTCTCATCTAGTGCAATACTACGTGCATGTCCCTCCCAACCCATGGCATAAACTATACTAAAAGTTTCTTTCTCTAGACTAATAAATACCATCACATATCGAACTACAAACACAGAGTGCAACTAACTACTCATGTACTTAATACAACCCAAAATTTAATCTTTTACTTATTAGATTCTTACGATCTTATAACGTAATATTTTTCTGTCTTAACATCTTTAATTAAACGTGTTTGTCACTGACTAAAACATATGTACCAATACTATCCCATACTACCCCACTCATGTCACCCGAAAGATAAGATATACACAATCTCATAAAGTACGTAGGAATGTGACATAGGGTCTAAGTCAAAGTGTCCATCACGTGGACTAATATAATATACACGTATATAAGTCTCATAACAACCACATGAAGGCATCTACCTTCGGGGGACTTCTCGTGCTCCTATTGGCAAGTTCGTAGGAGTCCTTCACCTAATGAACTTAAACTGAATCAATACACACACATGAGAATGGGGAATCAATATGCAGTCACACTCTCGAGTAGCCCCATACCAAGACTCCACCGAGGACCACATTAATGACCTCTCTCCTTATGAAGTCTAGATCGACAAAACGTATGATCAAAACATAAGACCTCCCGACGTCCTGCATCAACAATCACGTGTACGGGACGCGGTCACAACATCCAATGCATACCCCGACATATAGATTCACCACGAGTAACTGGTATGTTCACATAATCAAGCAACTTATATATATATACACTCAATATATATAAATACGGGATACTACTCTCGAGCTACCCAAATCATCCCAATCCCAGTTGCCGGATTGTCCGATCAATTCTTAGGTTTATTGTCTCTAAAGCCTTAATTACATTCAACTGCACAACATATCACACAAACCACCAAAACAGGATACCGCGTACTCTCGACGTACCCACATTGTCCCAATCGTATTAAGTATCGTAAGGTTTAATCTACTCGGAACCCATACCAACGTCTCATCCTTTTGTTCTCTAGTTTAACTCTCATATTAAGGTACTCACAAAAATTTATTATGCAACTAAAAATCCGAAACCATCAAATTTCTTTAACTGGAGTGTTCATTAATGGAGAAAAATTGTGTTTGGGTGTTTTGGGGACAAAGGAGTTGTATCTCGTCAATCTCGTTCGAATGACCCCAAAACCCCGTTCGAATGAAAATACACATCTCGTTCGAACGAGACAACAATCATCACTATATACTAAACCAATACCGGGTTTATGATTCTAAACGATTTCTACAATGTTTTAAGGTCGAAATACATTAATTAAAGGCTCAATTCTACAAATCCCCAAGTTTAAACCCTAGTTCATCCTCTACACAATATGAGTTGAATTACACATACAATTTCAAGCCCAATCACCAAATTAACATATGGATTTAACTTATCAACGAAATTAAGTCCTAAACATGATTTCTAAATACAGAATCATATACGAAAACTAATTAATTCACGAGTCTCGACAAAACCCCAATTTCAAATCAAATTTTACTTCCAATAATGGTTTAATTCTACAATCCAATTAAAACCCAAATATAAACTTGATTAAGATAGCAGATTAAATCTCTAAACATGCTTCTAAATTCCAAATCAAATATATGACGAGGAAAGCAAAAACAAGTTACAGATTACACAATCTCCTACCTGAAACGAGAAACGGGTGATTCCTCCTCTTGATCTCTTGTTCTTCCTGTCCAAAGTTCTTCCCAAGTTCTCCCATCTCTCCAGGGTTATTAGGTTTGTGTTCAGTATGTAATGTGTCCAACTAATGAGGGTTAACACCCTTAAAATAAGTCTAATATCCTAAGTCACCAAAAGGCCTAATTTTGGGCCTCTAAATGAGCCCAAAATACTATCCAAAGCACTCTAAAACTTAGCCCCAAAGTACACTTACCCCATAAGCCTAATCCAAACTACTAAAAACATATATCCGGGCATTCGTGACTCTAGAATCCAATTCAAATGGTAGTTCCTCACACACACATGGTAATACCTCACGGCGTAAATAAAATACACTTAAATATTTTATGCGTACACATAGTCCAATATCATATAATTAATATCACCAATTAATTATTCTAAACACATGTTACAAAAATCACACCGCATGCAAAATTTAATTATCATCTAAATTAGGTATTTGTATTATTACCAATCACATAACTAATAATTTTTCCCACTTATTAATTTATTTCTCACTTGATAAACAATAAATAATTCCACGAAAATACGGGGTATTACACCCCCCTCCTGAAACTATGGAGTTCTTGCAGGAAATCCTTCAACTAATTTAATGCGGAAGCCTCCCTAGAACTACACATTTTTCTACAAATTCCCTTGATGTGTTTTGCTAATAACACTAGAAAGTCCCAGAAGTGGGTTTTACAAATTAAGAGGCAAAGTATATATATATTTTTAGCTTTTTTCATTTGCCTTCTGAGTATGCAGTTTTTGCAAGAAATTCACTGAATTATTTTTAACGCCGAACCCCCCTAGAACTATGCATTATGCTACAAAGACCCCTTATGTATTTGCAACAAAATGCATAGTTCAGCTTTTCTTGTTGCACTTTCCCGCTTACTTTTGTTGTTATTGCAAGAAATCTCTTCATTTTAGCTCTGAAACCCCCCTAGAACTATCCTTTTCTTTTTTGCAAAGAACCCCCCCCTCCTCTCGCTTATGTAGAGGTCGTACCTTGGTGCGATAGCAAGTGCTCTCGCCCAAGTTACGGTTGGTCTCGAGTTCGAGACATGGGAGCAGCCTCTCCATATATATATATATATATATATATATATATATATATATATATATATATATATAGGGAGAGGTTCAAAAGTGAACCAAAAGAATGAACTTTTTAATGAACCTACTAAGACATTAAAAAATTGATCCGTAATTTCTTATTATAATTGGTCCGCGCCAGCGGCAATGGATAATTTTTCAATCCCCCCGCTGGCGCGGACCAATTACAACAAGAAATTCAGGATCAATTTTTTATATCTTAGTAGGTTCATTCTTTTGGTTCACTTTTGAACCTCTCCCTATATATATATATATATATATATATATATATATATATATATATATATATATATATACACATCCGCCTCTCCCAGACCTTGTACTTAAGCGGTAGTCTTGTGCATTGGGTATGACCCCCCCATATGCGTTTCTAAAAATATTGCTAAAAGTCCCAGAAGGGAGTCTCTGCAACAAAGTGCATGCTTTTTTTTTGCACTTAGCAGGCCTTGAAAGTGATGTTTATGTTTTTGTATTAGGTGTCTTCATGTGGAACAACTCAGGAAGACGATTCTCATAATTTCCCGACTCTGTGTTCTTCAACCTTTATTGTATGGTACAAGGAGCTGGTAAGGCATATCCTATTGTCCCATTCGGTTATTATGTTACTGTTTCTGAGTGGAGTCTTTGACATAAGGTAATTCTATGGTGCAGCATGAAGAGAACCTTTCTGTTCTTAACAAGTTGGTGAGCTATTAATTCTGTTGGTTTGTCCATTATAAACTAGTGGATCAATTGACAATTGGTCTACAATTGTTATCTCGTATATGTCTTTGGGGTGATAAAGTTCAATATATTATCACTTTGGGTACCATTTTCATTTTTTGCAGCACATTTGTGGAAAAAGTGAAAATGGTACTTAAAAGTAATAATACGTTAAACTTTGCTGCTAAAGTGATGTTCGGGATAACAAACGCGGACCAAAGGCCAAATGATCTTAGATTAAACATGAGCTAGAGACTATCTACTGGCCAAATTTTGACTTTGTATTCTCTTATCTGATTAGGTTAAGGAAGTTGTTCTTTTTAAGAGACCTAGAGCTGGTTTTCAAGTAGAAACTGTAGAGAGACTTCTGAAGAAACTAATGCAGTCTGTGAGGGTGCTTGTATCTTTGATTAACATGTGCAGGACTAATGACAAGGCAAGTAACCAATGGATATATGAAATTTTGTCTGTTTTGTGTTTATTTATTTTTATGTCTGATATGAATGGAAATCTTGACAAATAAAAAATTATGATACAGGTTAGCGTGCGTGCCATGGCTGTCAAGTATGGTGGGAAGTTCGTTGATTCCTTTCTCAAAGGTAGTTTGTTGACATTTTTTGTTTTCATTATAAGATATGATTGCTCAGGTAACTGAAGGTGAAAAGTTTATCCAGTTTTTGATTTCTTAGAGGCCCAATTTCAGACGTACAATGAGCTTATACGTCAATTGGTAAGTTTATTTATTTATTTTTTCCCCTTTTTGGTAGTATGTTATATCCTATAAAACACAGATACTTCGTTAGGGATCCCTGTACTTGATATGTATCAGATTTGCGGATACACGGATGCCTACCTTATATGTATACAAGGCATATCCGAAAAAAAAACTCAGGATGGACACGTATGTATTTTGTTTTCTGGATACGCCTCGAATGTGTGAGGGGGTATGACGAGATGCATGGGAGATACGAAAGGGCACTTTTGCAATTTTTGAATGCTGCAATTTTGTAAATTCAAAATACTTATCTGATTTTTTATAAACTAAACCCAAATTAATCTTTTGTTTAGTTATGGAATCATATAGAAAGTCAAAAACTAAACGAGTCTCTCACCCTTGACAACATTGTCACTCTACATGCAAGAAGACAGCGTTTGAACATTTATAATGAATCTTGAATTATCATGTTGTAGTGCATCAGAATAAACAATTTATCACATGCACATAGAATAATAGTGGCAAATAGCTAAGCTTAACTCTCCAAATATTGTATCGAATCAAATTAAGTGTTGAGAAGTCTGAAAATAACCCAAGGGGCTCCCTTCTATAAGCCAAGGACTGCTCAGAAGACATTATTCAGGCTGCTCTAAGACTAAGATACCACTAACACTAGAATAAAAGATAAAAAACCTATAATATTATAAAAATATAAATATACAGATGGAAATAAGACAACTACATTAGTGTCCTGCCTCTTGGAATTCCGGCACACATAACATCGCTCAACTGAAATTTACGTCTCTTGCTGCATAGTCGTCTAGAAAAATCCCTCCCTAAGTGATGGAAATGGATCCCTTTTAGGGATTATTTGTCATTTTTATTTTCTTTTGTATTTTCTTTTCTTTTGTTATTGTTTCTTTCTTTCTTTTGCTTTATTATTTAGAGGTAAGGAGCAGTAATGACATTTTTGTAATTACAACATTAGCTTAGAGCCTAAGCTACTCCTTCCCTTTAAATACCTCCATGTAAGCCTCATTTGAGGGAGACTTGAATTTTGAAATAGAAAAGAGTTTCTCTCTCTAAAAGTGTGTTAAGACATTTGTAGGAGCCTTTTGACGTGTAATTTACGTCAAATTGGTATCAGAGCAGGTGTCGCTCCACATTGATGTTGGTGTATCGGTGTATTTTTATCAAATAATCGTACACTACAATCAATGGCTCCCAAGAAATCAAAACAACCTTTGGAAGGGATTCAAGAGTTAAAACAACAAATGGGAGAGATAGCACTTCAACAAAAACAAACCCTAGTTCTAACCCAAGAACTCAACCAAAAATTTGAAACCCTTCTTCAACTCTTCTCCACAAAACCACCTTCCACCACCACCCTTCCCCAAACCCTAGCCTCTACCACCAACTCATATCACTCCCACTCACCACCCGGTCTTACTAACCCAACCCCTATTGCTGCCCCACCCAGAATCTACACCCCATTGCTGCCGACAATACCCCTCACAGTCCTGGGACTGAACACCCTACTTTGGCTGCAACCCTCCATCCCGGCGCACCAAAAAAAATCTTCCCCGCCCCCGAAAACCTAACCTCCAACCTGGGTCGGCCAATAGGAGGTGCGCCAGGCCCTGTCGACCCAGCCGCGAGCCCCCTTCCCCCCTTTACCCTGCTTCCGTCACTAATCTCCACCCCCTAGCCGCTGAAAAACTCTTAAACACCCACCCGCCCCTCCCTGATTTCAAGAAATCCCACTCCGACCCTTATCCGAACCCTGAATGCCCTATCTCTCACCCGACATTTAACCCACCCGCTGACCACTATTCTTTTTCCACACACATGATTTTTGATCCGGGAGGAGAAATCTAGGGCTTGTTTGGGAGAAGAAGTGGAGAAGAGAGAAGAAAAGAACAAGAAAATTTGTGGGTTGGACACTCTTCAACTTTCAGAAATTATTTTTGAGCCCCCACAAGTTTCTTGGCACAATTTTTGGAATTTCCTCACGAGTACTAATTTTTTTGAACGCTCGATGATGAGCTTGGTCCTAAGAGGGGGAGGGTGACGGAAATGAGTCCCTTTTTAGGGATTATTTGTCATTTTTATTTTCTTTTATTTTGTTATTGTAATTTTCTTTCTCTTGCTTTATTATTTAGAGGTAAGGAGTAGTAATGGTATTTTTGTAATTTAAACATTAGCTTAGATCCTAAGCTAATCTTCCCCTTTAAATACCCCCATGTAAGCCTCATTTGAGGGAGTCTTGAATTTTGAAATAGAAAAGAGTGTTTCTCTCTCAACAGTGTGTGTTTAGATATTTGTAGGAGCCTTTTGACGTATAGTTTATGTCACTAAGTAAAGCCAATGTGCGTGCTACTGCAGAATGAACCACTAGCCCCTTGAATGCAACTATGAGATAATGTTCTTTCGGAGGGAGGGAGAAGGTATAAACAATGCCATCCCTTGGGGGAAAAAAACATCTTGAAGCAAGTGCAGTCTAGAAACCCCATGGTGCTACTGAAACTAACAATCGGTCCAAACACAGGGGGCGTATAACTCACTCACGTAATCGAACCCCAAATGGTGATTTGACACATGACCCTCCTACACAAAGCATTTGCAATGTGAACCTTCAAGTGAAATGATAACCTGGTTTAGACAGCAAGTCAAATGTGATCTGTTGTAAGAAAGAAGGTGGACCACCAAGAATGTCTAACACTAATCTTTTTGTAACTACTCATCAAACCGCAGCGTCTCATGGTCTGATCGGATCACAAACTTTCGGTGTGCCAAATAGGATCAACAATGCTAGACGTTCTGCACCAATGTGTAAAACTCCAGGTCATAAGTAGAATGATTAAGGGTATGGTTGGAAAACTTTTGGCTAAAGAATGCCACTAGGCGATTCTTTTGTGAAGGAGTTGCTTAACATCATTGAGAACAGGATATCAAAAGATTTGGTGGTCAGAGAGGGATCGAATTCACTTCGACCGGCTTGTCAGGAAATTGGTCCCTGAATTTGAAGGTTCCCTAATGATCGATGAAGGGCCTAAAGATTCTACCCGTACTCCTCACTGGGCCGGTTCAACGGAAGCGGAAGGAGTAGATTCAATGCAGTTCGTGCCACTCATTTTTTATGCATATATAATGACTCATCTTGGTAACAACATAAACGTGCTCAACTCGTTAAATTTATTTAAGGTCATGTTAAGAATTACCAACTCTATGATCTTGCACATAAAACGACCACCAAGGCAATCGTCCATGACACCAAATTTGAAAATCCCCATCCATATCTAAAAACAAAATTATAAACTCTCAAATTTTCCATTAATGTATCAAGTATTTGATTAAAAAAATAAACCTACAAAGCTTAAATTGAAGAAAATTTGAAGCAAAATCTATAAAAAAACAAAAGTTCCTGAAGGTATCAAATACAATGGCTCAAAACAAGTACACCACTGCACTATACTTGGTGTCAGTCGAGGTAGAATACAACAAGGGCAGCTTCATTTCCACGCCTTAGCAAAAATCTTTAACTTGGACTGTGAGAACCACTTTTAAAACAAATGATAAAAATAATGAGTAGAACCACCTATTAAACTAATCTTCAAAACTGTAGACATGCGGACACCATTCAGACTTGCAAAAGGTTGAGGGGTGAAGCAGAGCGCCCCTAGTCCAATCACTCCATGTTTCGTTGTCTCTTTGTACATGCACAAAGAGCGCACTCGGACTCTAATACCAAATTAATTTAGCACAATGGAGTAATCGAATCATCATACACACTCAAAAAATAATAATGTCAAAAAGCTAAGCTCTGATTTCATATCAAATCAAAGTGTAAGATTTTTGGAAATAACACCAGGGGCGCCCTTTTATAGTCCATGTTTTGCCCAAAGACTAAAATAATCCTAACAGTAGAATAAATAATAAAACAAGTGACGTTAACACAAATAAAAATAAAAATATGGAATTAACTTGAATACCGATGCTCTTGCATCATGTTATTTTATCTTTTATATTGTTGTTATCGACTTGAAACATTTTTCAAGTAATATTGTATGCAAAGATGTTGAATTAGTACATTTATATACATACAAGAGTATATTATATAATTATCACATCCCAGCCGTTTGGTGTCCTAATAAGGTTTTGTCATATCCCCGATACGATTTATGTAGCCGTATCCGTGCTTCTTTAGGTTATCCTTGAAGCTTGAGTTCAATTTTAAGTTTTGCTTGCCTATAAATCGAATCAGATTCAAGAGCTTCAAAAGGCAACAAGAACTATACAGACCTTATGCTCTGAAGCAAAGGTTTGTTTTGCAACTCTAGATTAAAATTTTAAGCAACATTTGCTTCTTTATATTGGATAAACTGGTAAAAAATCACTCTTTTGTTTCTGTTTTATGAAAGGGCTTCAAACAAACTGTTATCACTAGCAAAATTCCTGCTACGAAGAGATCTATGGAGCGATTCATATATCGTGTCAAGGCTCTCCTCCACACGTCTGGTGGATTCACTTTTTGGATGGGTATGTGAACTCCTCATTGTAAATTAATAAATTCTGAAAATATATTTGTTGAGGCTCTGGATGATCCAAAAGTTTCTCATTGTATGAAAATTTATTCTAGGGTCATTTTGACTTTTCACCCATTTATTCCAGCTTTTAGGAATATTGAGATAAACCCATTAAAATTTTGGCTGAAGCTCACAAAGTTCTAAATGCTTGTGATGATGTTTTCTGGGTCTTAAAAAAAGATATCACACGAAAGTTTGAACAAAAATGGGTGGTGAAAGTCAAAATTACCCTTTATTTGATATTTTGGATTCACTTCTGGCACCTTGGACGATGCTTATAGTTCTTTTCTGGTTTTCATTTCAGTGTTTGTGCTATTCCGTGTAATGCATGTACCTAACTTGCGTTTTTTTTTACACCATTTAAGTCTTTTTCATGATTTATTTTCACATATATTGGATTTTTGTAATATTGTAGTTGATAGTTGGATCAATTATCAAAAAGTCACTCAAACATTTCTTAATATACATTTAGTCTAAGCCTTTTATTTTGTTCCAAAAAGCCCCTCAAACACCCATTTAACTTCTCTTATTTTTAAAGGTCCGTGCTAGCAGCACCGCCCCACCCTCCCATTGCTGGAGCTCTGGTGACCCTCACCGGAGCTTCTTTTTTAGAGTGTTTTTATGTGGTGAGGGACTTTTTGGAACAAAATAAAAAAGGTATAGACTAAACGTGTATTAAAAAATGTTCGAGGGATTTTTTGGTATATGCCCTGTAACTAGTAGTGGCAAAATGTGGCCCAAATAATAAAACAGTCCATATTAGCCCAAGCATCTAAATATGAGGCCCATATTTAAAAGTTGTGAGTTAAATATGGGGCTCATATTTTAAAGCTATGAGTTAAATATGGGGCCCATATTTCAAAGCAAGAAATCAAATATGGAGCCCAATTTTAAAAGATACAAATCAAATATAATACTCATTTTAAAAAGTTATGAGTAAAATATGAGTTTTTTTTATATATACCTCGAATTGTAATACTTAATTTAGTAGAAAAATAATGGGTTGGCCCAACCCATATTTGGTCCGCCCATATTTGGCCCCGCTCACATTTAACCCAATCCATATTTGGCCCAACCCACATTTAACCCAACCCATATTTGACCCGTCCAAATTAGACCCAACCCATAATTTTGCCAGTGCTACCTGTAATAATACAACTTAAATGGAGTACAGTCTTCAGTTGATTCCTCGTACTTAAGCGTCAATTGGTTTATGAAACCTGTTGGAATGAGAGTTTAACAAATGCCTTGCCCCAAGACAATGAAGTTGAGTGAACTCGTAAAAGATTAAAAGTTTACTGTCCTTAACACCAATTGATTTTATGCGAGAAGGTGGTTTGAGATCTGACTAGTGGTATCAGAGTCAAGGGTCACGCGTTCGACTCTTTTCGGTGTCATTTGTTGGAGGGATTATGTTGGAATGAGAGTACAATAAATGCTTTGCTCGAGGACAACGAATTTCAGTGAACCCGTAGAAGATTAAAAGTTTACCTTCCTTAACACCAATTGGTTAAAGTAAGGTTTGTGAGGTGGGTGTGTATTAAAAAACACGTGTGTCTGTTGTCGCTGATCCGACCAGTTACAACAAGGAATTAAGGGCTAGTTTTTTAATATTTTATTAGGTTCATTAAAAAGTTCATTATTTTGGTTCACTTAAGAACTCCTATATATATATATATATATATATATATATATATATATATATATATATATATATATATAGCGAGACTCTAATGCGGATGCAACTTGCAGATAAATTTTTGTGTGATTTTTTAAAAATAGCAAAAATCAAAATTCGACTGATTTTTTTGTGGCATTAAAACATTTCAGGGAACTCATGTAAAAAAAAATCAGTTCAAAATGAATTATTTTACTATTTTCAAAAAATCGGTCAAACATGTGTCAGTTTTTAAGAGCTTTCAAAACTGACATATGTTTACTAATTTTTTAAAAATAGCAAAACAATTCATTTTGAGCTGATTTTTTTTAAAGGGGTCCCTGGAATGTTTAATACCACTGAAAAAAATCAAGTCAATTTTTATTTTTTGCTATTTTTTAAAAATACGGAAAAATCTGTTCGCAAGTTGCGTTCGCATTAGAGCCGGCTTATGTGTGTGTGCGTATATATATATATTTCAATTTTAGCACCTGATGTTTACCTTCTGTCCTCCCACTAAAATTTGAAGGAAAACATGGCCCTTAATTTGGGATACATTTGTCCATCATGCTCGTCTCTTTCTTCACTTTTGCGCAAGCTCTCAATATTACTATGATCAATGATATGCATGCCAAGTATTTGTACCAAGTGCATTGACATGTACCTACACTATTGTTTTTTTATCCCAAGTGCATTGAACTGTTGTACTTACAGTGTAAGTACAACACTTCAAGGCACTTGGGACACAAACTTGTCGCAAAGACTAAGGTGTTGTTTGTTTTTACCCCTTAAGTCTGAATTTGAATCTGAATCTGAATCTGAATCATTCAAACTTAAGAGGTACCAAATAGTGTTTGTTTTTTTAAATGATTAAGAGGCTAACGGCTATTTTTGTCTTCGAATGATTAAGAGGCAAATGACCCTCCGAATCGGAAGTCTGAATCAGTCTAAATACATTCATTCAGACATAAAAACAAACATATTTTTCGGATTCAGATGAAAAAACAAACGCAAATTAAGTGTGCATAAGCTCTGAATTATAGTATTTGTCATATTTAGAAGGGCTTTTTTTGGAGTTGTTATATTTTTACATTTCAAATTATATTAATTTGATGCACATATTTTAATTTTGCAGGAAATTTAAAGCATAAAGACTTGATGGGTCAGGTGGTAAGCTCCCAAGCATATGCAGATGAAAGTGTAACCGAAAATGAAAATATTGATGAAGATCCTTCTGAAACTGTTGTTGAGGATCAACCCACAAGTGTTGCTAGTGATGAAGATAGAGAAAATTAGTGAAATGATTTGGTCACATCAATTAGCTCATGTAAATATTTATAGTACAGTAAAATGTCATGTATTTTGAGTTGAGACTTCGGCCAAGTATAACAATCACTGTAGTTGAAATGAAATTTTGATCTGAGTCAGAAAAATACTTAGGCTTCGATTGATTGTCTCAAAAAGTTAAGGGGGAAATTAATTCCTTGAAAAAGTGAAGTGAAATAAAGCGAAGGAAAAACTGCCCTAAAATTATAATATAAATAAATAAAAAATTATATACACACATATAGTTATAATTTACAATAAACAAAAGTATAATATATTTTTTTATTTCAATTACCAAAAACTGTGATTTATATAATAAACATTTATTTAACTCGAGTATGACTAAATATGAAATAAAAATAGTAAACATTTAATTTGTAAAAATATTAGTATTGTATTATTATGAATAGGTATGGGTGAATGTATTAGCAGCAACAACAAAAACAACAACAATAGTAATAATAATAATAATAAAAATAAAAATAGCAACAATAATAATAAGTTTTTTTTTACTTGAATGCATTACTAATTTTTTATTTTAGACTTTAATATAACTTTATCAGTTTATTAAACTTTAATACATTTTTTGTCGCTAAATGTGAAAATTTCTTCACTAAAAGTGATTTTTGGTGATCCTTAGTGATGAAAAATGTATTGAAATCTAATAAACTGATAAAATTGTATTAAAGTTTAAAATAAAAAATTAGTAATGTATTAAAGTAAAAAAAAAACTAATAATAATTTACATGGTAATCTACCAAGTTTCATGCAAATTCCTGGTTCTTTGGTTGGATGTGTTTTGTGGAAAAGTTTTTCTTGGAAAATTTGAGGATGAGTTTTTCACAATTTTTTCGTTAAACAAACGCAAAAAAAAGTGCAAAAAAGTATTTTCCTAGACTTTTCCTTTCTTGATAAACAAAGGAAGCCTAGTGGATGTATATAGTTTAATATAGATTTCGAGTAAAATGTTAGAAAAAAACAAAAGTATTTGGTAGCTCTTGGAAGAGTAATTTGATTATTTCTTGTTTAAGGTATAGAATTTTCTAGTTTTGGAAAATTTTAAAAAATAGAAAGGTTTGGAAACCGATTTAAGAATACTGAAATTGTTATTTTCCAGGCAAAATGGGGACTCCATCTTACACTGAAAAATGTTTTTGTAGCAAACTGTTAATGAAAGATTATTCAATAAACTCAAAATTCTATTTTCGAGGCAAAATGTTTTTCCATGAACAATCAATGAAAATGTTTCATTCTCAACCTATTTTTCACTTTGACTATCAAAATGGTTGGGGAGTCAATTTGGACTAACGGGTCGTGTTTGGCCCTGTCTCGACATGGCACGATGTCATTTTACTTGACACGAACACACACGACACAATGTCTTGTTTTTTTCCCTAACTTTAACACGATCCATTAAAAACTCGACACGACATGAATAACACGATAATTCAATTTCTTACCAATTGATCAGGATTGAACACGATCCAACATGATAACCTACTTATTTTCATGTATAAATATAATTCTGTTTATTTTATATTGCATGAAATATATTGATTATAAAGTGGTGGTAATTGGGTCAAATCGAGTTGCAATTGGGTCAAAACGACCCAATTTTGAGCCAATTTCGTATCAAAATTGTGGCACAAACACGAGTGGCTATGGGGCCAAAATATTCTGGCCCGAACACGACATACCGTGTTAATTTCGTGTTGGATTGTGTCATGTTTTTATGTTATGTCGGTAATTACCCCCCTACAAAACCGGCCTTAATATGGGGGGGTCCATCTTCCATCGGGCTTCTTCATGTTCAATATCAGAATAAGTATCATAGTGATTAATATTTAGAAATTTGTGGTTAATATTGTGGAGTAAATCCATCTTCCCTTTATAGTTTTCCCGTTTAAAAAATGATTTAGTGAGTATTAGATAGGAAAAGTAACTGGAAAAAACCATTTTTCTTATAAAATCTAATGTCATGTGATTGTGCTTAGTTCAAATTTCACAACTAAGAGGACCTCTAATATGTGTTTTAAGTGCATATCGAACTAGATGAAATTAAAATGATTGAAGAAATTAAGAGCCACAACTTAAACTACATTATGAAACTGTGAAGGAATAACATAATTTACAGAAACCTAAAGTAAGCAAGAATTGCATTAAAAATTACTTTTATAAAATACGGGAAATGAGAGTGCAACTAAAATAACACCTTATGTTTAAAGCTTTGAAGATTGCTTAAGGTGATAATCTAACAAAAGACACTTTTAGATAGGCCTGTCAACAAATCGGATTCGAATCAAATCAAGGTCAATCCATATACGTTATTAAGAAAATTATCGGATCGGAACGGATTCAAATCATGTATCGAATCTTGAAAACTCTGATCAATATTGAATCGGAAACATTAATTACATTATATTTTTATAAATATAATAATTACTTGGATAATAAATAAAATAAAATTATGCTTATAAAAGTATGTAATATGTAATATCTATTTTTAAGTGTAATGATAATAATGAAATAATACAAAATATGGTTATTGATTAAAATTATTAACTAAATAATATTCAAAATTTTATTTTTTAATATACCAAATATGATAGGATTCTTAGCGGATCAGATATGTATCAATCCAAATCCAATCCATTTATTAATTGAATTATCGGTCTGACCATTTTCGACAAACCATACCGGATTCAGATTAAATGCAATCCATTGCCAAGCTTACTCGTAAGCTAAGAAGTACAGAGAAAATAAGGATTTTAAATATGGCAAGTTGATTATATGGTCTTGAACATAATGTCTAATTGGCAACCTCTATTCATAATTGTCGGAGAACCATGTGTCTACAAATATAAACTCGGGGCGGGTTCAGATTGACAAATATAAACTCGGGGTGGGTTCAGGGTTTAGGTGTTAAAAAATCCCCAACTCACCTTTATTATACACATCTTAGCAATATATATATATATAATTTACAAGAAATAACTTTAGATAAATATATTTAAGTTCTTTTTGTCCAATAATAATCATATAAGTTTGAAATTTTGGTGGTGCACTGTAATACCCCGTATTTTTTTAAAGAATTTAAAATGACTTAATAATCAATAAAGGGAATTTGGCATTTTAATGAATTTAAAATAGATTTGGGAATAATGATAATGAAATGATAAATTTTGAATTTATAACTAATTATATTAAAGCTATGTATTTTAAATCGGTAACTTATTAAGTTAGTTTGGGCCTTGTATGAATATTGGGCTTTTGGGGCTTGGGCATTTCACTTCTTGGGCTAGAATATTTTAGAATAGTTATATGAGGGAATAGGGTTACACCCCAAGGTTAGATTGAGTTTTAGTGAATTAGGTCTAAAATCAACTAGAGATAACTAGGTTTTCACCCTAAATCTTGTTAGATCTATTATAGGTTAGAGTTAGCCTATGACTTACATGGTTAATATAAAATAGCTCATTGATTAATCAAATTAATAATTAAACTAGTTTTAATTAGTAATAATCTCATTTTAGTGTTACATAATTAGGGGATTTAGATGGTAATTGATCAGATTTGTAGAAATTGATATTAATTCTCATATTAAACTTGTGTAATTTTTAATTTGATATGATAACCATGATAGACTTGTGAGGTTTCATTGGATGATTTAAATATAGTTAAGATATTAATTCTTGGAACTTAATGGATAATTAAAATGGATTGTGAGCTTTCGTTGCATATTGCGTACATACTATTACTGATTAGACAATTGTGAAGATATAATTTATATATATAGATAATTAAGGTAAAAGTCATGTTCCTTTCTATATTTAGATTTTTAGGACAATGCTTTTCAAGTTTATAAATCTAATCCGTGTGGTATAATAGCATTTATTTTTTTGGTCCGCGCCAGCGGCACTATTTTTCACCATTTTTCATGGAATTTTTTGTATAGGGACTAAATTTATAAAACTATATGGAGTGTCCTATTTTTATACACTTTGAGCATTATAAGGACCTAACCCAGTTATTACGTGGAACAATACAGGTGCTAGGGCTGGGCCGAGAGAGTAATTCCCACTCCAGCTAACATATATTAATTCTCCTTTTTAACCTCCGAGTTTTCATCACAGGGTTCTTTAGATGTAGGAGCTATCAATATTTTTTTTTTTAGTTGTGTGAGTCGGGCAATACTCTTATTTAGTTGGCACGTATTAGTTGATAAACTTTAAAAATGTACCATTTTACTCTAGTTATGTTGGTGGAGTTGATGTTCTGAATTTATTATTGAGACTATCATGGCTTATTAGTATTGTGGATGTTGATACACTTTTCTTTAGTAGATGGTGATGCATATTTATCAGATTGAGGTGTTTATACAGTCACACTCTTTATATTGGTATATCTTCATTCTATTGATTCGTTGCATGTCGAGATTGATATTTAATTTGTATTATACTTTGTATATTCTTATATTTGGACTTGATGAACTCTAATATCAGAATATAATGGTTGATTATTTATCTAAACGAGTCGAGTCCCAAATAATGGTTGAGTATTTATCTAAACGAGTCGAGTCCTGCCCCAAATAATGTAAATAACCGAGGTCGGAAGTGGAATTGGCATTTGAAAAGAATAAACTTCCAATTACATAAAACCAAGATGCTCGAGCAATGACTGGCATCAAGTAATCGTGTAGGTCCGGTTGATTAACAGAATTGACAATGTATTTCTTGAGGTCGAAAATCGGAATTCCCGCACCTGAAAATCGTTCTATATGAATTTGGGAGAAAAATTCGTCAACAATATTTTGAAAATTTGCGTATTTTTTAATCGACAAATTTTGAATGGGTAACCCTTGCCCAATCGGGATGCCTGTACAAAAATTACAAACAAATTTCATATATATAAATAATATGATAATTATTTTTACACCTACAAATTATTTAAATTTAATAGAAATAATATTAAATAAGGGATTTAATACGAAATAAAATTTACCGGAAAGCATCGTGAAGTCCAGAGACGTGAACGCAATTTCAACAAACGGCAGTTGGAAGGTATGCGTCGTGTCCCACCAATGTTCGATCATCGCCGTCACAATGCACTGATCAGAATTCGTCATCACCCTCGAAAATAAATTGGACATTACACTGGCACCGTTGATAAATTATTTTATCGACGGTTTATTCTCTCTGATCAATTTATATAATAACACTAGGCTCGCCCAATTACCACTAAATTCAAATTTATTGCCGTTTATAATCGGCGTCTGCCTGTCGAGCTCGTGTGTATCCCGATTGAAAATACAGACGTAATACTTGTACACGGGATCAACATGTTCACTTGGCGGAGGTTGAGTCAGATTTGCCATTGATGTGGATTCGTGTTTCTTGCTTTTCCTGATATTTATGTATTTTTTCCACCTTTTACCGTCCATAATGTATAAATAAAAAATTACGTAATTGAAATATGTTGATAAGGAAATGAAGTACTGAAATTTGGGGTTAAAGGAATAAATTTTGGGATTATTACACTTGCAATGTTGGATTGAGGAAGAAGAAGTATTTATGCATTAGGTGGAGAGGTGGAAAGGAGTTCTGCGTGGGTGATAGAGAGAAAGAGGAATTTATGTATTTAACAGAGTTAGTCATTTTAGTAGCCGTTTATAACCGTTACAGTGCCGTTGGGACTTCCTACGAACTTCTGAAGTTCGTAGGAATTGCCACGAACAACAAAAGTTTGTACCAATTCCTACGAACTTCAGAAGTTCGTAGGAAGCTCCACCACTGCATGCAAGCCAACCTGACGAAAGGTAAATGTGCATCTGGTTTTGTATTGTAGCTTTCGTGAGAAGATCATCACTGTGAATGCTCTAAGAAAAGAAGATTAAACAGAGAAACTAGAAAGCTCTAATTATCATAAATCATATTTAAGGTGAAGTTTTGGAATGTTTTAACATTATTTAACCAATTCATTAAGAATAGCAAATAAATGACAGCATCTTATAGGTGAGGAAAGTAAGGCACTTCAGAGTACATAAAAACTAAGAATTTAGAAAAAATCTATTTGCACAGAGACAATTGTACAGAGGATTGTACCGAGTGATTAAAGGGTAATTTTGTGGATTCATTTGATATTAACACACTAATATTCTATATGTTAAAAAAACTGAATATTATTTTTTAATTTAAAAAGGTCATGATCCACAACATAAAAACGGTTATTTTTTTTAAAAACTATTTTTTAAAAAAACTGGATTAGTCCAGCTGGATTTTTTTTAATAGAAATTAAAATTTTGTATTTTAAATAAAAACTATTTTTATTTTAAAAAAAACTGTTTTTTTTAAATGTTTAAAAAACTAAAATTTTGTATATTTAATAAAAGCCTATTTAAAAAAAAAAACTCATTAAATGACGTGGGTTCGCATCAACAACACTTACCAATCGCGAGTATAATGTGGATCCACGCCAGCGGTACTAACCAAACGTGATGGTGATGTGGCTCCGTGCCAGCGACACTAACTAATCGCGATGATGATGTGGGTCCGCGCCAACGGCACTAACTCATCGCGATTATGATGGGTCCGCGCCAGCGGCATTAACCAAACGCGATGATGTTGTGGGTCCGCGCCAACGGTAGTAACCAATCGCAATGATGACGTGAGTCCGCGCCAGCGAAACTAACCAATCGCGATGATGATGTGGGTTCACGCCGGCGGCACTAACCAAACACAATGATGTTGTGGGTCCGCGCCAGCGGTACTAATCAATCGCAATGATGATGTGGGTGTGCGCCACCGACACTAACCGCTAACGCACTAACTAATTGCGATGATAGTGTGAGTCCACGTCACCGGTACTAACCAATCGCGATGGTGATGTGGGTATGCACCAGCTACACTAATCAAACGCGATGATTATGTGGGCCCGCGCCAGAGGCACTAACCAATCACGATGATGGTGTGGGTTCGCGCCAGTTTTAAAAAATAGTTTTCATATTTTTAATAAGAAAATGCAATTTTTTTTAATAAAGTCATTGAAAATTTGTATTTTCAATAAAGTCATTTAAAAAAAATAGTTTAAATGACGTGGATCCGTGCCAGTGTTAAAAAATAATTTTTTATAGCTTCATTAAAAACATTTTTTCTTAAAAAAACGGTTTTTTATTGAAAATGCAATTTTTTTGTTTTTATTAAAAAAAAACAAGTTTTGCTTCTTTTTTTTGGTTTAAATGGCACTTTATTTAAAAAAACAAAATTTTCATACTTTATTTAAAAAACCTTTTTTCTTGTTTTACTTTATTTTAAAAAAAAAAACAAAATTTTCATACTTTTACTTTTTTTTTTGGTTTAAAACAAAAAAAAATCTGTTTTTTTGGTTTAAAAAAAGTATATTTTAAATTTTAATAAAAAACTGTTTACTTTCAATAAAAAAAAGATTGTTTTTATATTTAGAGGAAAACTGTTTTTTTTAAATAAAAAATTGTTTTTATATCCATCCTTAAAACAAAAGGAATAAAAACCTTAAAAATAAAAATCCAAAAAAAAGAAAAAGAAAAAAGAAGAAGAAGAAGGAATTATGTAAGCCACGTAACTCTGTACAACCTCTATACAAAATTTCTCTGTGCAAATAGAAAGGCTCAAGAATTTATCATAAAGTACAACGCATTTCCTTATTTTGAAAGGGAAAACATAAGTCAGATTCTTTGTTCTCTTTTTACTTTTAGGGTCCGTTTGGTAGAAAAGTGTGAATTGTGCTGGAATGGCAAAATTTGTCTAGGTAAATTTTGGCAAGACAAAATTTGACTTGGAAAATATAATTTTATGTTGTTTGATTGGCTATTTTTGTATGCTGGCAAATCTGCTATTTGTCTTCTTTTTGTGTTTGATAGACACATTTTACCTACTGGAATACAATTATTTACCTAGTTATGTTGTTTGATAGCTATATTTTGGGTAGGTAAATGAAAACTTTGCCATGCAATATTTTCCTTATTATGTAGTTTTCTTGATATTTTATTAATAATGAAAAATAAATTAGTTAATACCATTAACTATATTATTTTACAATCATGGATATTAAAAAACGTAAACGAAAATTCCATAATAACATTAACACCAAATTTTCTTTATTGTACCATAATTGAAAACCTGTTTAAAAACATAATGCATTACAATATATCACATTCTCATTACCCATCTTCATTCAAAACGTGATTGAAACATTAAAAAAAACATTCAAAAAATACCATAATTTTATTGTCTATATTTCCTAGGCAACCACGGAACACAACATAAGGCATTCCCATCCCCCATCAACATGTTAGGTAAATGATGTACTAAATCCCTGTCCAAATCTAGCCCTTTGTAATCCGAGAGTTCCGCATCCGATTCATACATCGGATCATCAAGTTCAGTATTTATTAAATGTTTAGCATGCCACCGCTCTAGCCTTTTCTCCATTTGGGCAATTTCGTCTTCTAATAAACGAATACATTTTTCATTATCTTTATTTGGATCTTTGCAATATGTTGCCGATTTTGCCTGTGGCACGGGTAAATCATGCCACTGACAGAAACACTCCAAATCGCAACGTCTATCATATAACCTAGGCCATTTCAAATGATCATCCCATGGAATATTTCCTTTTGTCGGCGTTAACCATTTCATCACATGATTGACATCGCCTAAAGAATGTAGTGTGCATATAGGGATGTTTTCAAAAACCCTTTTCTCGCCAAACCAACTACCTCCATGGGGATCTTGGTAGATCCCTGGATTAGTCAACTTTGGTTCAACATTACAGCTCGTTGCCACTACATGTTCATCACCAAATGATGTTGATGCTTTAGACTTACACTTTGTCTTCTTGACCTGTTGCATCCTTCTTACTCCCCCTATTGAGAGGTAATCACATCGCACCACTCTTTTAGGCGGTGACCAGTTATAATACGAAAGTTTTTGCCCGGACAGAGTTTTCAGGGGAACATGGGTTAAGAAGGGTGAATCATCATCAGGCATGTAGACATTGTTATGCATTTTGAAGTTGATTATATGAGGAAGTATAACTAGTGTTGTGGTATATATGTATGACAAAATTAACTCATCCGTTACTGATGCTCTAACTAATAAAGAGACGATTTATTTATAGGGTAAAAAATGGATGAATAAATGTTTAAAAATATTATCGAATAGTGTGACACCAAATATCAACAACTTTTCTAGCTGTAAAGCAATGACTGTGAAAGATAGTGTATGATCAAATCGTATCTGATTTTTTGTAACAATTGACAAAAATATGTCTAATAAAGTGTGGGTAAGACTGTGTAGTCATATCCCATCATGACATATTTTGATGTATAGAAGGACATGCCAAATACTGACAAAGATATGGCTAATATAGTGTGTGGGTAAGACTGTGTTGTCATATCCCATCATGACGTATTCTGAGATATAGAAGGAAAATGCCAAAATACCATTAATAACATAATTTACATAACGAGTACATAAATAAACGTAATGTGCTAGCCCATTAAGTTTAATCCAAAATACTTAATGAGCTATTTAACAGAAAGGCCACCACAACCACAAAAAATTCCCACCAACCAAAAAAAAGCCCCACCAACATTAAGTATGTTTACACAACATTACATACAATAGGAATTACCCGCAAGTTTTACGCAAAACCCTACATAACTAATGAACTGAAGTGATCAAGGGAGATGACGGAGCTTGTTGTAAGCCCATGTACGTGAAAAGGTAAAGTCAGAGAAACCCATGAAGACCCGGCCCAGTCCATTGTCAGCCTCAAACATCGACATCATGCGCATGATATTCTCATAATCCATATCCATACCTACTAGTCTTTCAAGAATACCCTGCCAATTCACGTGAGACTGAGAGTCCACGGCAACTTGAAGCTCCATTGCAGTGGAAATTTTCTTCGATGATTCAGCAATAACAGTGAGTGCTTGGGCACATTCGTCCTGGTGGTTTACACGACGACGACTCGACTTTGTTTTAGGTGCCTGACCCTTGCGCTTCATAGTGTTCCCAACTGATGTTTGGGTGTCAGTCTCTTGCCCAGCAGTCGTTTGCGTATCGGTCTCCTGCCCAGGCGTTGTTTGAGTTTCGGTCTCCATGTATGGTTCGTCATTTACATCCACTTCTTCTACTTCTTCTGTCACTGAAAAAGAAAACGATCATTAGTAAAACACCGACAAAACATTATCATAGTAATATAAAATTATGTGTACCATTCATGGGTGAGAACTGATCAGCGCCCGATATAGCATTATCACCGGTAGCCGTGTCATTGCCAAAGATTATTTGGAGCTCGTCATAATACATACACTTCTTTCCTCTCATCCTTCCAGCATCTGGTTTGCCCTACAATAACCATATTTGATAAGTAATTGTTTGATATATGAAGAGTATTTTTTAGTATTAAATTACATGGAAAAGCTTCGTACTCACCGCAATATAGTCAGCCCATACACTTGCATCTGCTGTTACCCCTCCAGTATTTATGTCGTAACCGAAACCACTAACTTGTAACAACTCATGAAATTCAACGTAATCCTTTTTCAATGTTTTAAGTCTCGATCTGACATTCTTTTCCTCCACACGAATATGACACCCCTCTTCAACAGTATCTATAACAACCTTAATCTGGTCGGCAGTGAAACCATTGTCAACCCTCTGATGTCCCCCGAGAACCTGGGCACAAAGAGAATGGATTAGGAACCCATCCATTAGCTCGCTCCATCGCAGATGGGATTTCTTTTGATTTCCTTCGACTTGATGAGATCGCACATCTACTCGCACGACATTAGTCCTATGGGGTTTCGGTGGGAGTAGCGGAGGGCAGTTTTGGTTCTGCATGCCTGCTAATCATAATAAAAAGAGAGTGAAGATTATTTTCATAATGCAAATGCAAATCAAATGCAGTAATTACCATTAACATATTGGTTATGTAATGCAAATGCAGTAGCACTGATCAGTACAACTGATCAGTTGTCATTACACCATAAGTAACTCATGAAAATATGCAGTATTCACTACACCATAAGTATGAGAATGTGATATGTATAACAATTTAGTACCATATTCATTCAAATTCAAATTCAGTACCATATTCAATCAAATTCATATTCTAATTTACCATTAACATATTGATTATGTAATGCAAATGCAGTAGCACTGATCAGTACAACTGATCAGTTGTTATTATCTAATAAGTAACTCATGAAAATATGCAGTTATTACACCATATTCATTCAATTTCATTCAAATTCAGTACCATATTTCATTGAAATTTACCATATTCAGTGATCAGTAGGACTGATCATTATCATATTCAGTCAAATTTCAAATTCATATTGAGTATCATATTCAGTAGTACCATATTCAGTCAAATTCAGTAGCATATTCAGTACCATTTATACTCATTTAGGGTGCTGCAGTAGGACTCATTTAGGGTGCTGCAGTAGCATATTCAGTACACAATAAGCTATCAGTATCATATTCAGTAGGACTGATCAGTACACATATTCAGTATCATAAGCTGCAGTAGCATATTCAGTACAAAATAGCATATTCAGTACACATATTCAGTAGGACTGATCAGTATCATTTAGGGTGCTGCAGTAGCATATTCAGTACCATTCACTACATAATAAGCTATCAGCAGCCTAATTGAAATGATCAGTAGGACTTTCATTCAAATTCAGTACCATATTCATTCAAATTCATTCAAATTTGACTACTGCAGTACCATATATATTCATTCAAATTCAGTACCATATTCAGTGATCAGTAGGACTTTCATTCAATTTCAGTACCATATTCTAACATATCCTAACTGAGTATAAATGACTAGTGCAGCACCCTACTGCAGCACCCTAAATGAGTATAAATGAGATAACTGATCAGTCCTACTGATCACTGAATCATACTAGAATCATACATTGATCTCCTTTATCTGTAAATGAGATAAATGATCACTAATGCAGCTTGTAAAAATGAAGACTGTATAATTGAGTAGCAACAAATTATACATTTTTAGTATTCATAATTCAGTGGATCAGTAGCATCAGATTATTGTACCAGAACTGGCATTTCAGAATCATACTAGAATCATACATAAACTTTTAATATCCACTAGAATTTCAGAATCATACATTTCAGAATCATTATGACATCAACATAAACTTTTAATATCCAGAACTGGCGATTACATAAACATATATCCAAAAAGTACTAGAAGCAACATATTCAGATTCCATTTCAAGGCCCAAACATTACAACAACAGTAATGAAAATACTAGAAGCAACGAGCAGCAACATTGTTAGAACTTGAAGTTTCTTCACAGTCAACAAGGTACACATAACGTCATGTTCATTGCCACTATGGGGTTCAGCAACAAGAAGTGGCGATTGAACGGATACACTCGACGCAGGTTGTTCGCTATGCGGATGAAAGGTGGCGTAGTTACTATCCATGCCTTCAATGGACGGCTTAGTCCATCCCAAAAATTTGTGACATTGGGGACAAGTGTAATACAATCGACCCTGGTTGTTGTTTTTGTTGGTCAATGTAACCTTCACTTTAGATACAACGCCACAGGAGCATTTTTTCATTACATACCGTAGAAGGAGAAGCTCACTTTCATTTGATGATGGCATATTTGAAATGTCCACTTACCTAAAATTTCAAAACATAGATATTATAAGCGTTGTATAAAATTGAAACCTGAAATATCCACCCACCTAAACTCAGTCATCGAAGTTTAAATTTTCGACATGATTCGCATCGTATCCTTCCCACATCAAATTAGCCATTGAATTTCTTTTCTCGGTCCATGCACTTTCAGTTGTGAACGTTACATGCTCGTTCAATGGTGTTTCTGGCACATTTAGGGGAGGAGGAGTAATGTCATCATCATCACTTTCCTCGTCCCCCACGCATTCATCCTCAACATCGACAATCCTTAAGAAATTATGAAGGGCACAACAAGCTACAACAATCTTTGCTTGAATTTCAATCGTGTGGAATGGTTGATGCCTTAGATACGCAAATCTTTTTTTTAATAACCTAATTGATCTCTCCACTACATTTCGCAAAGAGGAATGCCTAAAATTAAATAACTCCTTACAATTCTCGGGACGTTGTCCATCAACGTCCTTGCGATGATATCGAGTTTTTCGATACGGGGAAAGAAACCCAGGTACCAACGGGAAACCAGCATCAGCGAGATAGTATTTACCTACGCATAATTTAAAAGTAAATGTTACTAATACCTATTTTTATATTTACTAAAAACATCAATGAAATTCAATCTCATGTTTTAACATACCCAATGGAACGGTCAACTTACGACCTTGACGTTGTATTGCACTTCGAAGTAAGCGACCATCATGCGCTGATCCCTCCCAACCAGCGAGGACATAGGAGAATCGCATGTCAAATGTACAGGCGACCAAAACATTTTGAGAAATTGCCCCCTTCCTATTGCGATACCTTGCTTGGTCAGCAGTAGGAACCAAAGCAGATATGTGTGTACCATCAATTGCACCTACGGCATCCTAAACCGGTGGAAATGAATTTAGTACGGGGAAAGTCATTGCTAAATAAATCAAATTAATTAATGAAACTATCCTAACCTCAAAGTAATGATACCACGGAAGGTCCTTCCCGTTGTCATAAGGGGAATTAGAAGAAGTGGCATTAGTAACGATATCATTGGACAAATGAAGACATGCTCGTAAAACTCTATGGAAGTAGTAACAAATGGTTTGACCAGATCTGAAGAAAGTTAACGACTCGGAAACATATCGCTCGTCATGACCCACGGTGTTAAGGAACATGGCAACTTGTTCCTCGACCTTAACTGATCGATTGTCACTCAGTCCATATGTTCGTAGTCTAGCACAAAGTCTTTCAAATGAGGCTATGTTCATTCGAAGTTGTGCGTGACATACCCGATCATTCATTTTGAATAAACGATATAATGCAATATCGCGATCAGCATCCCAGTTTCTATAGGGAGCCCTAGAAATGAGATGGGCGCGACTCCTCTTATATTGATAAATTGCAATTGCTCGCACCACCAGGGTCCAGAACAACCCTCGTTGGTGTCGTAACCGCTTTGAGACATTGTTCGGCATTGAGATATTAAAATCCTATAACAACCAAAACTTTATAAAATTTATATTAAAGATCCAAAACTTTATAAAATTTGTTAAAATCCAAAACTTTATAAAACGTTATGTCCATTGCATTATTAAAAGATCAAACATAGGAGAGGAAAGTAATATACCGATTGAGAAACTTTCTGAAGAATTTGTTTCAGAACAAACCTGTTATTTGCACAAAAAAAAATTAATAATTATAACAAGAATAATTAGTGCAACAAGAATATGTTTTGTAACCACTATAATTATTAACCACTACAACAAGAATAACCATATAAATAGAAAAATGTCCAAATATACATACACAAATATACAGGTAAATATACAAAATATAAATATATATTCAGATATTGGGGAAAAACAAGAATAACCATATAAATAGAAAAATGTCCAAATATACATACACAAATATACAGGTAAATATACAAAATATAAATATATATTCAGATATTGGGGAAACTATATACTACAGATATTGGGGAAATTACAAACTGATATATATATATATATATATATATATATATATATATATACAGAAAAACTACAGATAGAGATCTAAAGATATATATATACAGATATACACATGAACGGGTTTATGGATCTACAGATGTACATATATATATACAGATATACACAGAACCGGTTTCGAAACAAACGAAAATGTATAAATAAACTTGCAGAAACGGGTTCTAAACAAACGAAAATGGAACAATAAACTTGCACGAAGATACAGATCCGTATATATATACGGATCTTCCAATCCAAATGAAAAGGGCAAAAAAAAAACGATAAAGAACATACCGGAGCAAGGAAAATAGGTTTCGGAGAAGGAGATATGATTTTTGAGCCCCCAATTTCGTAGATAGCTTCCTCCTCTCCTGTCACTTCCGTCCGTTCCATCTGCATCGGTTGAATCAATTGGATGGTTTTCAATTACCAGACATTGGTTTCTTTGGGGGGGGGGGGGGGGGTAAAGAAACGGGTTCCAGGTTTTTGAGGCAAATGAGGTCACGTGAGTAGAAAATGAGAAACCAATTCCTACACTAAAATAGGCTGTCAAACGCTTCAAAATATGGAATTGAGGGTGGAAAACGTCATTTGCCATGGCAAAATGACGCTATCAAACGGAGCCTTAGAGTAATTCTAAACGTCCCGCGGGGGGACCGCCTACAAACCGCATTTTACCTTTTTTTTTTTTTTTTTTTTTTTTTTTAAGTTTCTTACTGTTTTGTTTATAACTTTTAATATAAAAACAGTTTTTTATATTAAAAAAAAAACAGTTTTTATATTTAAAAAAATAGTTTTTTTATATTAAAAAAAAACAGTTTTTTCAATTAATATAAAAAACATTTTTTTTTCAATAAAAAATATCGCGATTAATCAGTGCCGCTGGCGCGGAGCCACATTCAACAAATGATTTGAGTCCGGAAATATGGGTCCGCACCAGCGGCACTGATTAATCGCCTAATGTCGTTGACGCGGACCCACATTTATGGACCGAAATCATTTGCTGAATATGGGTCCGCGCCAGCAGCAAAAATTAATCGCGATATTTTTTTCAATAAAATATCGCGATTAATTAGTGCCGCTGGCGCGGAATCACATTTCCGGACCAAAATCATTTGTTGAATGCGGGTCCGCGCCAGCGGCACAAATTAATCGTGATATTTTATTGAAAAAAATATCGCGATTAATTTGTGTCGCTGGCGCGGACCCACAATAAAATATCGCGATTAATTAGTGCCGCTGGCGCGGACCTGCATTCAACAAATGATTTTGGTCCGGGAATGTGGGTCCGCGCCAACGGCATAAATTAATCGCGATATTTTATTGAAAAAAATATCGCGATTAATTTGTGCTGCTGGCGCGGACCCATATTCAACAAATGATTTCGGTCCATAAATGTGGGTCCGCGTCAACGACATTAGGCGATTAATTAGTGCCGCTGGCGCGGACCCATATTTCCGGACTCAAATCATTTGTTGAATGTGGCTCCGCGCCAGCGGCACTGATTAATCGCGATATTTTTTATTGAAAAAAAATGTTTTTTATATTAATTGAAAAAACTGTTTTTTTTAATATAAAAAAACTATTTTTTTATAAAAACTGTTTTTTTTTAATATAAAAAACTGTTTTTATATTAAAAGTTATAAACAAAACAGTAAGAAACTTTAAAAAAAAAAAAAAAAAAAGTAAAATGCGGTTTGTAGGCGGTCCCACGCGGGACGTTTAGAATTACTCTTACTTTTATGTCCTGTAATTATTACAGCATGGCGTCTCTCTCCCTCTCTCACACAGAAGTATGTGAACAGTTTGATATTTTAAAAGGGTTGAGATGGTATGGTCATTGGTCATGATGTATTAGTATTTCATTAGACTACAAAAATATAAATATCGACATACACAAGCAATGGAAATCTGGATACTCTATATTTAAATTTTTTTTAATTTAAATTCATTTTCCAATAATAGAGAAAGACATTCGTGTTTATTAATCCCACATCATCCACATATGGTAAAATTATTCTCTAAATCCAAATATATTATCCTAATATTGATTAAACAAAAGACATGTAAGGTTTCTTAAAGACTTATCTAATCAAATACAATAAGTATCACAATTGGAATGAATTAAATTAATAGATTATGTACTTTTAGAACATAAAATATTATTGATTATGAATATAGAACAACAATTATTTCGTTTTCATTTTTAGTCCTTATTTTCAAATTAAAGGGACACGTGGCATGCTGCTTTATTAAAAAATAAGAATTTGTTGTCCTATTTCCAAAATACATATTATAATAGATCCTAAATTTACGAAGCCCCTTAAATTAATGAAAAAACGCAATCAACGAGTATAAAAACTAAAATTTGGATAAATCCCTCCATATATGCTCGTATTTTTTATTGGATGATCATCCAAGCCTCCAATAGAAAATATATTATTATCATGAGGGTAGAAATCAATATATGTTGCTGCAAGAGTTTGGAAAATTAAAGTAGGGTAATTTAATGTTTGACCCCATTTGTTATGTGCATTTTGCCTTTGGCCCGTGAACTATGCGCACCTAAGTTCCGTCAACCTACCATTAACATAATAACAAATGAAAAAATATTATCCTTCTAGGCCCTGTTTTTTTTTTTTTTTTTACATAATTGGACATTGACTAGGAGAATCTTGGTCATTTTATATAATCTGTAATTACCAAATGACAGAATAGTAAAAATTGCTTCCGGAATTATATAAATGAAAGTTAAGGGGAAAAAAGTTATTAATGGAAAACATAAAAGTTAGATTAGGGGTGGAAGCGGTACGGGTTTTTACCATACGTACCGTTTTGGTCCCGAAAAAAATGGTTTTGGTTTCACATATTAGAATACCAAAAATCGGTCTTACCGAAATTGAAATTACCGCAAAAAAGTGGGTTGGTTTTGGTTTTAATATTTAAAAAACCGATTTACCGAAATTACCGTACCGAATTTACCGAAATCAGAAAAAATCGTACCGTACCGAATTTACCAAAATTACCGTACCGAAACTAGAAAAAAGTTGGTTTTGATTTTGGTTTTAATATTTAAAAAAGCTGGTTGGTTTTGTTTTGGTTTTTTGGGGCTTTTAGTGTTGTTTACCAAAACCAGAAAAAATTGAAACCAGAAACCAGAAAAAATCAGAATTTACCGAAACCAGAAAAAACCAAAATTACCGAAAAAACCGAAATACCGACCGGTTTGGTTTTGGTATTGATTTTGGTGTACCGGGTGGTAAACTGGTACGGTTTGGTTTTATCATCCAGGGTTTGATTTTGGTATTGGTATCTACTATTTACCGACCAAACCGTACCGCTTACACCCCTAAGTTAGATGCTCAAAGAGGCCTGAATACGATAAGACAAGCAAAGAAAAGAAATAATGACCACAAATCCATTTTTCTTGTATATTTGAGAGACTTTTAAGATTTTGTTTGATATAAACTCTGACGAAAATATGGATAAGTAACAAATATTACAACACCAATATAAAATCAGATAGCAGGGGCTTGATTTAAACTAAAACGAGGTTGCGTGATTGGGAGAAAATATGATTATCTACTCAGCTTTGATTTTCCTCCCAACAATTAAAATTGAACAATATAAATTCAATCATGGAATAATAGTACATAAAAACTTTCATAGGCTTCAAATATATATTCCGTTTTTATACATTGTTATGAAGACTACACTCAAATAACTAATTTCTCTAACCCCTCTTTTGTTTTCTGCTACTATTATAGGAAGTGAGAACAATTATAAATCTCTTGTTCTATCTTAATTAAAATTTGTTATTTTCTTATGTCTGATCCTTAAACCTAAGCATTGTTTTTTTGAACTTATCAAAAGTAATCATTCAATTTGCAACGTAAAAAAATATTATTCGCCCTTTAATAAGACACGATTGGACTTTAGTTATCATTCCTCACCGACTACGAACGAATGGAAAACATACTCACTTTGGTATGTTATTTTTATATATTACACATAAATTATATGATTAAAATGTTACGTTTATAATAATATATATAAATACTTGAATAGAAAGATTAAATTAAGTGAAAAAAAAACAAATGAAAATAAATTTAAGAAAAAAGAGAAATAATAATAGGCATTAAAGATCTGCAAAACTTGCTTCAATAGAATCTCTATGTCATACATCTTATATTTACATACTTACCACACACCAATGGAATATGTTCGGAAATACAGGAGGTATTAGAACAATTTTCTCAAAGTATCATACATATATTTTTCATATTGCATACATATATCATCAAAATATGGACATGGTACATGCCCAAAATAAGCCAGTATTACTCATTTCATGGCCAATTACCGCCCAACGCATTTTTCAACAGTTGTTTATGTTGGTGATCTTTATGCCCATCCTTGCTTTAAATTGAAAACTTGTACATATTCTTGACTATTAAAAAATACAGTGTAATAAACAATTGAACACTTACACATACACATGCATTCAAACGATCATGTAAATGAAGCCCTGAAAATCATTGCCACAGTAACATAATAAGAACCATTAGTTAAAATAGAATATTGGCTATTAAAAAATACAATGTAATCTATATATAAGAACCACTTAGTATATAGACACAATTAAATCTAAAACCAAAACCATTTATTGTGGAGTTTCATAATGCATATAGTAATTATCATAAATAACTCGAGTGCGATTATATACTTCTTTTGAAAATACAGGAACCCTAAAATCCCAAACCCCTAAAATCTCAAATCACACACAATACATATTATATGCATCGCACAGATCTTAATATGTATATAAGGACAAATTTAATGACTGAGATCCCTATATATATATATATATATATAGATAGATAGAGAGAGAGAGAGAGACTCCTGTGCACACTAAGTTTGCACACTAAGTGTTGATACCAAAATTCACCCCCTTACGTGGACCAATTACAAGCCAACACGTGTCATCCAATGTGGCACAAGTCGAAGTAAGCATGATACAAATTCCAAACCAACAAGGGAGCCCGACCAATAAAGAAGACAGACCAACGAGGTAGCCCGACCAACTGGGAAGACCGACCAACAGCAGGGAGTCCAACTAGTATGGCCAATGAAGCGCCAACAGTCTTATGTTTAATTCTCATTATGTATTGATGTAAATGCTTAACAAATGAAGGCATTCCATCCTTTCACATGATGACTCTTGACACCCCTCTTAGGCTATAAATACATCGTAACACCTTCATTGCAGGGGAACCTAAACACAAATCAAGGCAGTCAAATAATACATAACAGTGGACGTAGGCTTTTCCATTGAGCCGAACCACTTTAAAAATCTCATTTGTCTTATTTGTTTTAATTATTTATCTGTGATCAATTAATTAGGCCTAGTCTAGTTTTTTGCATCAATAGATTAGCGTCGTCTGTGGGAACGTATTACTAAATGTTTTCACTAATTTATCATACATGGCTGATATCACTGAAACAAGTAACAGAAATGAGGGAATTCCGCCTAATCCCTCTGCCCCTCCAAGTAACGACTATTTAACATTTTGGCTAGCCTGGCCAAAGGTCAAGAGGCTATGCAGGATACGATAAGAAAATTAGCCCAAACTCTTCAAGCCAGAGTTCCTTCACAATCCAATCAAAGGAATATGACACCGCCTCTGATAAGGAGTGTTGGGCATAGCCATTCCATAACTTCAAGGGATCCTTCGTACCGTCCTGGAGCAACTTCTTTTATCAAGACTCCTAATTCCTATGATGGACAGTCCATCATTCCAGAAAGATTTAGTGCCTTAGAAAGGCTAAGTAGGGCCTCTGCTTTCGATCGTTTGGGACCCATGGGAAATAGAATTACCCTTTGGGTTGCGTCGGGAAATGCTCGATGACCAAGCGACTTGAGGGAAGGTTCAGCTCAGTCCAGATCGAACGCCCGATGAACTGCTCGGTCCAGTCAAAGAGAAGATTCACAAGAGGAAAGCTCAGCACAATCAGTTGGTCGAAATGAAAGATCCACCACCAACAGATATGGTGCTGACAATGATGACTGGAAGGGGTCCATTCATCGTTTAGAAGATGGATTGGGAGAAATGGCCAAGGCTAAGAATCTTCTCCAGAGAAGTTTTGTTAAGGGATCTCCCTTAATGAAAACCATTGTAGATTTCCCTACACCCACCAAAAGTTTAAAGCTCCTGTGGTTACTCCCAACTATGATGTGAAGACTGATCTAGTTCTTCATATAGAATAATACTAAGCAGCGACTGATATCTATACTGTCCCTGACGAGATGAGGTGCAGGGCATTCTTAGAAATAATCACTGGATCTTCTCAAATATGGTATAATAGTCTTCCTCAGGGGCAGATTTTTAGCTTCCAATAACTCACCGAGCTATTCACTGGTAATTTTTGCTTTGGAGCCAAACTAGTGAAGCGAGTAGCTTATTTGCTTAGTGTGAGACAGAAGGTGGTAGAAAGTACTAGGGATTACATCACTCATTTCAACAATGAGAAATTAGAGGTTACTGATTACGAGGAGAAGACTATAATCACATCCCTCACGAGTGGTTTGCTCCCTGACAAACTATATTATACTTTGGCAAAAGATCCCCCAAAGACGATGACAGAATTGATGGCCAAAGCAGCAAAGATTATAAAGGTCGAGGAAGATATGGATGCTAAAAAGAATTCAGATGCAAAGGCGAAAGCGAAGTCTGAAGGGAATTGTATAAGAAGGAGCACAAGAATGACAATGAGCGTAAGAATTCAAAAGCAAAAGAAAGCCTAGATCGACTCATAAAATATACCAATTAAACTCCCTTAACGGTGGACATACATCATGTTTTGGAAGAAATCAAGCACAACAATGATTTGAGTTGTCCCAAAAAGGTAAGGCTACCTACTGATAAGAGGGATAAGTTCAAGTATTGCGAATTTCACAAAGACCATGGTCATACGACCAACCGGTGTATTGCTCTCCAGAATGAGATAGAGGCACTTATTCGACGAGGAAAATTGGACAAATTTATTGATCGGCATGCTGGGGGAAGAGCTAGTGGTGGATGTCGACAGAGATCTAAATCGCCTTTTAGTCCTAGAGAAGAGAAGAAGAGGAACCATGACGATGATCCAGAAGACGATCATGATCTCCCCAATAGGCTTAAGCAACCCGAACGTGAGGAATTCACACTCATCTTTAGATCTTTTGATTTCCATATGATTACGGGTGGAGATGCAGGAGGAGGAGGCCATAAATATGAAAGTAAGGCTTACCTCAATGAGGCTCAAGCTTGTTCTTATATCCAACGAATTAACCTTGCTGAGGAAGATCGACCAAGGAAAGTCAACAAGAATAAGCTCGTAATTGGATTTTCTAAGAACAATCTATCCAGAGTATTATATCCTCATGACGATCCTTTAGTGATCAAAGTCAGAATGAACGACGTACTGGTAGCAAGAACACTAGTGGATAATGGCAGTTCGACGGACATTATGTTCTATCCCTATTTTGATAGTTTGGATTTAAAACTCAACCAGCTGGAGACTTACCATAGGCCCCTCATTGGATTCTCTGGTGAGAAGGTATTTCCATTGGGAACAAATCAAGTTAGATGTATTGATCGGGATATAGACGGTGAGCAGGACAGAGAAAGTGAGATTCTTTCTAATGGATAAAAATGTTCATTATGCTTATAACATGATCATGGGAAGAGTAAGTCTGAGGAAATTTGAAGGTGTACCTTCTATTGTTCATTAATTCCTGAAGTTCCCGACCAAATTTAGAGTTGGAATACTAAAAGGAGATCAAAAAGTAGCTCGAGAATGCTACTATTCATCTGCCGAGGAGGAAGATATGGTAGAAGTAAAGAGGAAAACAACCCCTTATCAAGTGGATATGTTTGAGCCAAATAGCGAATCAGAGGTTGAAACCTTAGGTCCAAGAGATGAATCAGAGCTCATAAAAGACCAGGTGGTAGAGGCAACATAAAGCATTGTTCTAGACAATGATAAACCAAAGCGAATGACTCAAATATGAGCGTCATTGGATTTGGTTCTTAAACAGGAGTTGGTGGCCTTCTTGAGACAATGAAAGTAGGTATTCGCATGGATTCACGAAGATATGCCTGGCATAGACCCAAATTTACTGTGCCACGAGCTTAATGTTAATAACGAGTTTAAACCTGTAAAGCAGTGAAGAAGATTTTTCAGCCCAGAGAAGGACCGGGCTATATAGGAAGAAGTGGAGAATCTTCAAAAAGCTTCCTTTATTGGAGATGTGAAGTACTCGGACTGGTTAGCCAACGTAGTTATAGTCAAGAAGAAAAATAATAAGTGGAGGATGTGGGTGAATTTTACGTACTTGAACAAAGAATGCCCAAAGGATCATTTTCCTCTACCACGAATTAATCAACCGGTGGATGCTTCTTCGGGGCACGAGCTACTAAGTTTTATGGATGCATATTCTGGTTATAACCAGATCAAAATGAAGACATAAGACAAATAAAGTACTTCCTTTATTACTCCCCAAGGAACTTATTGCAACAATGTTATGCCGTTTGGTCTATAAAAAATGCAGGTGCCACCTATCAAAGACTGGTGAACAAAGTATTTGAGGAGCAGATAGGCAAGAACATGGAGGTGTATGTTGATGATATGCTGACAAAGAGCAAAAAAGATGTTCATCATATTACCAACCTCAACCAGACGTTTAATCAGTTGAAGAAGCACCAGATGAAGTTAAACCCGACCAAATGCGTCTTCGGAATTCAGGAGGGAATGTTCCTCAGATATATAGTAAATTAAAGGGGCATTGAAGCGAATCTAGATAAGATCAAGGCCTTGATATAAATGCAATCCACGACCAGTAAAAAGAATGTTCAAAGGCTAACAGGGCGTGTAACAACACTCAACAGATTTGTGTCCTGAGCAATAGACATATGTATACCATTCTTTAAGGTGATTAGAAAAACCTTTGAATGGAACGATGAATGTGAAAAATCTTTCTTGGATTTAAAGAAGTACCGGGGAGAACCCCCACTACTCTCCCGACTAGTGTTGGGAGAAAAGCTGTATTTGTATCTGGCTGTTTATGAATCGGCTGTTAACTCTGCCTTGATCAGATAGGATAATGGAGTTTAAAAGCCGATTTATTACACTAGAAAAGCTTTTCGAGGAGCAGAGGTCAGATATCCCAGGCCGTAGAATTTAGCACTGGTCTTAATTAAGGCTAGTAGACAAATGAAGCCATATTTTCAAGCTCATACCATAGTGGTATACACTAACATGCCACAGAGACAAGCTTTGCATAAGCCAGAGAAATTCGTAAGATTGATGTATTGGGTTGTGGAGTTAAGGGAATATGATATTGTATATGAACCAAGGTCTTATTTAAAAGGCCAAGCTATGGCGGATTTTATTACAGAATTCACTTATCCAGAGGTTCCCGAGCAATAAGGAATTCCTGCCGAGCAATATTCAGGAGTTAGCAGAATTACTGGAGATATCCCCGACCAACTCCAAGCAAAGAAAACTGCAAAAGAAGTTACCACCGACCAACCATAACCCTCCAGTGGAGTACATGAGATAAAAAAGAAATATGAGTAGGTAAATGATAAAATCTTCCATCAAGGGATTCTGACAAACTAAGCGTTTGACAACAATATTCCCATATGGAGTCTAAATATTGACGGGTCATCCTGTGCAACTGGATGTGGAACAAGAATCATCCTTAATACTCTAGATATAATAGATATAGAGTACGCTCTATGATTATAATTTCAAGCCTCCAATAATTAGGCAGAGTATGAAGCTGTGATTATTGGTTTAAATTTAGCCAATTCACTAAATGCCGAGCAAGTTGTGGTATACATTGATTCACAGTTGGTGGTAAATCAGGTGTTGAACTTATATGCAGCTAAAAGAGAATTGATGTCCAGATACATAGCTAAATCTTTGAAGGTAATCACTACTTTGCCAGTTGTTCAGATGATCAGAATTCCAAGACTGGAAAATGCTCGAGTAGATGCACTTGCTCGGCTAGCTTCAGTAACCAGAATCGAGCTATGAAGAACTATTTCTATTGAGCTACTTGCTAATAAGAGCATTGATAAAGATCTGATGGTTAATTTTATTTTATTTGACATGGATCCATCTTGGATGGATCCTATAAGAGCTTATATGAAAGATGGAATTCTACCAGCCGACCTACTTGAAGCTACGAAGTTGAAATACAAAGCTACGAGATATGTGCTAGACAATGGTGTTTTGTACAGGAGAGGATTGATTGCTAGTCTGCAACGCTTTGTGCATCCAGCTGAATTAAAAGATTTGATTGAGAAAGTTCATTAAGGGTCCTGTGGAGCCCATGTAGTCGGGAGAACTTTATTGCAAAGAATCAACATATAGGGGTACTACTAGCTAACTATGCGAGCAGATTATGCAGCTTTTGCCAAGAAGTGTGATAAGTGCCAGAGGTTTTCCATCATACGCAAGACTCCACAAGATCTCCTAACACCGATCACTTCACCCTGGCCCTTTGCTATGTGGGGAATTGACTTGGTTGGGCATCTGTCGACCACCCGAGGAAGGTTCAAGTACCTGGTTGTAGCTCTTCACTAAATGGATGGAAGCTAAACCCTTGATCGATATGTCCTATGAAAAAGTTTATCAATTTATTTGGAAGAATATCATATGCAGGTATGGCTTGCCCTCTGCCTTTATCACTGATCACGACACACAATTTGACGACGACGAGTTTGCTTCTTATTGTGCCCAATCCAGTGTCCAAAAAATCCACTCTTCTCTTGGCCATCCTCAAAGCAATGGACAAACGAAGGTAACGAATAGAACTTTGTTAAATGGGTAAAAAAAGGCTGGAAAATGCTAAAGGTACTTGGATCAATGAACTGCATTCTATCTTGTGGGCTTACCGAATAACCCCTAGAACTACTACTGGAGAAACACCTTACTGTGGGTACCTCTATTTGTCACACTTTGGCCTAGACGAGTAGCCCAATTAAATAAGACCCAAAGTCCAGAGGCCTCACACCTTGACTAATTCAGTTGTGACCCAGTCAGTTCCTAAAATCTCTCTTAAGAGAGAGATACTTTAGGGATTATGGGCTAACGTGGAGGAGTCTCACACCTCCACTCTCCGAAATAACATGTATATATCAAACCCCTAGCCTGGGGCAAAGGGCATACAATTTGTAAACACTCCCCGAAGTAAAGAGAAATAAAATACAGAGAGAACCACCGTGGACGTAGGTCTTCTTACCGAACCACGTATATCTTATGTTGTATGTGATCGCAGTTCTTTCAAGTTCTTTATTTATTCTGGTGATTGCCTTTGTTTGTTATTTTGTGTTGAGTTTAATTGTCACCACAATTGGTGTCGTCTGTGGGAAACTTTTGTTTTCCTTTAAGATAGCATTAACCAAAAAGAATTTAGAATGTTTGGTCACAGCAGAAATGCCCCTCAAGCAGGGGATATTCAAGAATAACCTGCCCCTCGCAGGATCAGATCTGAAGTTCGACATTTAAATCCTAGGGCTCGCCTAGAACGACAAGCTTCAAAGGAAAGCCAAGGACCAACCAGGTCCACACAGGTCTCCAGGCTGATCGATGCCTATGAGGCCAGGCTCCAAGAGTGAGAGGAGGCCACTAGCCTGCAAGAAGCTGAGAGTGCTCATCTCGAAAGAAGATTAGAGGAAATAGAGAAAGAACTCTATCGTACCACCAAGCAACATTAATATCGCACTCCTAGCCCTCAAGTGAGCAAGTATAGCAACCAAGAAGGATCCCTAGACATGGATCTCAAAGATTTGAGGAGCACAAGTCAGATGATGACTTGCTCGAGCAAGCGCAACTCGCTCACCATTACAGGAGCCCATCTCGAGGAAATGATGACATACGAAATTGGTCCGGAGAGAAATGGACCAGCACCCAGCGCATCGGGGTGCCAGATCGACCAGAGAGCTAGGCAGGTGATCTCTCAGGACCCAGATGAAATCCCCTTTCTTAAGGGAGATAGAAGAAGAAGAAGCCCCCAAGAAGTTTGTGATTCCTAGATTCAAGATCTGCGACGGAAATACTAATCCTATCGACTATGTTAGGCAGTACAGGAAGGCCATAACTCTCTAGAACCATCAGGATTAATCTTTCCATCGTAAGGACGCACTAATGTGCCAGATCTGGCACATAGTCTAGAACCATACGGACGCACTAATGTTTGCGACAGAAAGACAGATGGAAAGATGTGGCATATAGTCTAGAACCATAAGGACGCACTAATGTGCAGGATCTTATCATCGAGTTTGCACGATGTGGCCCAGAAGTGGTTCGAGAGACTCCCTCACAGATCCATCAGGAGCTTCGAGTCCCTGGCAGAGCTCTTCATAGCTCGCTTCATTACTAACAACTTCCATCTAAAGAGGATGAATGCATTGTTGACAATGAAGAAAATGCCCTAGAAGAGCCTCAGAGACTATGCAAAAAGATATTGGGAGTTATTCAACGAAGTCGAGGACTTCTCGGAGCAGGTCGCTGTAGCATCCTTTAAGATTGGCCTACCCAGCTCTTGCCTCTTGCACCAATCCCTCACTAAGAAGGAGGCCACAACCATTGACGACCTAATGGCTCGTATAAAAAAATACGCCAAAGTTGAGGATGTGACCCGCCTCAGTGAAGGGGATAATGGTCGCGCCAAGTTTGCTGGCAAGGGCAGCGACAAAGTTGAGAACCAGAAGAAAGGAAACAAAAATGGGGGCAAAAGTGGCTCTAAGAGCGGGAACAAAAATGATACTTTAAAAGCATTTCAGGCAGTGAACACTGTCTTGAAGGAACCAATCTATAAGATTTTAGAAAAGATCAAGGACGAGACGTTCGTTAAGTGACCCAAAAAGATGGGAGGATACCTCTCAAAATGGAACAACGCACTGAGATGTGCTTTCCATAAAGAGGGTGGGCACAAGACCGATCACTGCAAATCTCTCAAGTCTCACATTGAGGAGTTAACTCAGACTGGACATTTGAACGAGTTCGTGGAAAAGAAGGCAGAGAAGGTCATTGCTACTGGAGACCCGAGGCCCGATAACGAGCTCAATGAGGATGTTGGCCATGAGTTTGTAGTCATTCATGGGGCATTGGACCTGAAGCAGATTCAGTGAAACTCAGCTCCGATGGAAGTTAAGAAGCTTACGGCAGTGATGCAAGCTTTTCAAATTGACCTAGCTAAAACGCAGGAAGGGAAGCGTCGGTGAACAGATGAAGTCAACTACAGCAAGCATATTATGTTCACGGATGAAGACCTAGTGGGAGTGAGGACCCCACATCATGATGCCTTGATCATTACACTCAGGATAGCTAACTACGACGTCAACATGTTACTCATCGACCAAGGTAGGTCATCCGAAGTAATGTATCTCGACCTATTCAGAAAGTTGAAGTTAAGCGTCGCCGACTTGAATGAAGCCACTGTCCTTCTGGTTAGCTTCACTGGTAAAGTAACCATCCATTTGGGAAAGATTGTACTGCCAGTAAGGGCAGGAAGTGTCTCCAAAATGATCGAGTTTTTGGTGGTCGACATTGACTCGCCCTACCAGGCCATCCTTGGTAGAGGGTGGCTATATGCGTTGAAGTCCATCCCCTCTACCTACCACCAAAAACTCAAATATGTGACTGAGCGAGGAGTGATAGAAATACATGGAGATCAAGCGATGGAGAGAAAGTGCTTTATAGTAGCCATCCGCCCAAAGTCGGAGAAGAAGGTTGAGAAGGCTAAGGAGAAGGTTGAAGAACAAGAAGGTTTAATACCTTCCAAATAGCAGATAAAATATGAAATACCTGGAGTGGAAGAGACCAGGATCCTCCCCTCTGAGAGGGTTATTGAGAACCTGGAGGAAGTCGCAGTCAGCGGTAATAAGAAGGGGAGGATGTTCTTGATCGGAGCCTCTCTCACAGATCGTTAGAAGAAGAAAATAACATTACTTTTGCGGAATAACTTGGACGTTTTCATGTGGGAACCCTACGAGCTACCTGGGATTGATCCCAGTGTGGTTTTTCAACGATTGCACGTCGATCCAGCTTTCAAGTTGATCGCACAAAAAGCACGGCAAAGTGCACCCGAGAAAGACAAGGCTGTGGAGAAGGAAGTGGAGAAGCTGCTGGATGCAGGATCCATATGGGAAGTTTAATTCCCTAAGTGGATGTCCAACCCAGTAGTGGTACCAAAGAGTAATAGAAAATGAAGAGTTTGTATTGACTTCACTGACCTTAACAGGGCGTGCCCTAAGGACAGTTTTCCTTTCCTAAAGATCGACTAGTTGGTGGACGCCACAGCAGCTCATGAAAGAATGAGTTTCCTGGATGCATACTTTGGGTACCACCAAATCCCTCTACACGAGCCAGATCAAGAAAAGACAACATTCATCACCACCACCGGGTTGTATTGTTACAAGGTCATGCCCTTTGGGATAAAAAATGAAGGATCAACCTACCAGCAATTGGTTACCAAAATGTTTAAGGACTAAATGGGAGATACCATGGAGGTCTACATCGATGATATGCTCATCAAGAGTAGGCATAATGAAGAAAACCTCTCAGACCTATCAAGGACTTTCGAAATCCTCAGGAAATATCGAATGAAGCTCAACACAAGTAAGTGTTCCTTCGATGTCCAGTCAGGAAAATTTCTCAGGTACTTGGTTAGCAAGAGAGGCATTGAAGCCAACCCAGACGAGATTGACTCAATCAATAGGGTGCAGACCCCCCCCATACGATAAGAGACGTGCAAAATCTCACAGGGATGCTCGCCGTCCTAAATCGATTAATCTCGAAGTCATCCAAAAGGTGCCATCCATTCTTCCAGTTATTGAAGAAAAGCAAAAATGTGGAGTGGAACAAGGATTGCTCGAAGGCATTGGAGGGGTTCAAAGCTTACCACAGCACACCACCCTTGATCGTAACACGTCAAGAGAACGATTCCTCGTACCTATACCTCGCAGTTTCCAGTCACTCTTTCAGTTCTGCATTGGTATGCGAAAGAACGAGAATCCAACACCCAGTCTATTACGCGAGCAAGACTCTCTTGGACGCCGAACAACAATACCTACCACAGGAAAAGTTTGCCTTTGCACTAGTGGTAGCCTCGAGGAAATTGAAAAATTACTTCGAATCTCACTCTATCATCATCCTTACCTCTCACCCCCTTAAAGCAGTCCTACGAAAAGAAGATCTGTCGTGCAGAATGTCAAAGTGGTCAGTCGAGCTCGAGCGATTCGACATCTATTTTCAGCCAAGGAATGCAATCAAGGGACATGTCCTCGCTAACTTCATCGCAAAATTTATAAGATAATAACCTTGCAACCAACTTCAACCTGTTGATCAAAGGGAACACAACTCGGTGCAAGGTGTTCGTTGTTCGTTGATGGAACCTCCAACTCTAAAGGGGCAGGAGTGGGCATCGTGCTAGTTACCCCTGAGGGTGCAATCGTCGAGTAAGGAATCAGTCTTGGATTTGAATCCTCTAATAATGAAGCAGAGTATGAAGCATTGATAGCAGGACTATAGAAGGCACAAGTACTGGGGGCAAAATAACTCCAAATATTTGGAGACTCACAGCTGGTCTTCAACCAGATAAGTGGAGACTTTAACGCGAGGGATGAGAGAATGGCGGTCTACCTCGACACAACAAAGAAATTAATGTCTAACTTTGAATAAGTCAGAATCCAATAGTTTCCCAAAGTACAAAATAACCATGCTGACGCCTTAGCAACCTCGAGCTAAACGATCAATTCTGACTTGAAGAGAATAATTTCGATCGACTTCCTCACCCAGCCAAGTATTAACCAGAGTGGCGAACTGCAAGACATAGGTCATGTTCTCCAAATTGAATAAACCCCCAGCTGGATGGACCCCCAAAAGGATTATTTGAAAGATGGTGCCCTACCAGACGATAAGAAGGCCGCTCATCAGATAAGAGTCAAAGTTGCTCGCTTTCACTTATCTCCTGAGGGCAAACTGTATAAGAGATCTTTTAACGGTCCTTACCTCCAATACGTTCACCCGAAGGACGTCAAGCAAGTCTTGCACAAGCTCCATGAGGGAATCTGTGGGAGTCATATTGAGGGCCGGTCACTGGCTTTTCGAGCAATGAAGGAAGGCTATTGGTGGCCATACATACAGAAGGATTCTGGGATATATGCTCGCAAGTGTGAAAAATGTCAACTCCATGCTCTTATGGTTCACCAACCAGCCAGCGACCTAAAGTCACTTACTAGCCCATGGCCTTTCTCCTAATGGGGGATGGACATCGTAGGTTCTCTTCCTACTGCTGTCGGTAATCGTAAGTATTTGTTGGTCATGACAGATTACTTCACCAAATGGATAGAGGTAGATCCACTAGTAAACATCAGAGATGCGGATATAATGAGGTTCATATGGAAGAGCATTATCACTCGCTTTGAGATCCTTAAGACCATCATTACTGACAACGGAACCCAATTCGAAAGTGGCCTCTTCCAGGGTTTCTGTAATGACCATAGGATCAGGCACCATTTCATCTCGGTGGCATATCCTCAGAGCAACGGACAAGCTGAAGCTTCCAACAAAACAATGATTGATGGATTGAAGAAACGATTGGAGAGAGACAAAGGGGCATGGGTGGGTGAGCTGCCACACATCCTATGGGCCTACCGCACTACCACATGACGAGCAATCGGGGAAACCCCATTTGCACTGACATATGGTATGGAGGCAATCATTCCCTTGGAAGCCGGCCTCCCCACCATGAGGTCCACCCTGGTCGACCAAGGCCAGAATGATGCAGCATTTCTCACTGAACTTGACCTAGCTGAGGAATGAAGAGAGCTGGCTCTGGTGAAACTAGCAAGCTATCAACAACAGCTAGCAAAACAGTACAACAAGAAGGTCAATCCAAGAGCATTCCAAGTTGGGGACTACGTCCTAAGGAAAGTTCTTGGCAGCGTAGTAAAACCATCAGATAGAAAACTAGGACCAAACTGGGAGGGACCATTCAAGGTGATAAGGGACAATCTACAAGGAGCCTATCACTTGGAAACGCTAGAGGGTAAGTAGATGAACGCAGCCAATTTAAAGAGATTCTACTTCTAGTTTTCTGTGTTGATCTTTTATTACAATAATAAAATTTGCAATTCATTTTTGATTAATAAAATATTATTTGGAAGTAGCATTCTACAAAATTTTGATTTTATCTCAAATACTTTCATGCACATTTTCCAAGTTACAGGCTCCACTCTCAATATATAAAAGTAGGTGTAATATCCCGTAATTTTATTGATATTTATTTAAGTGATTAATTAAATTAAATGTGAATTAATTGAGAATTAATCCGGATATAAATACTAACGAGATGTGAGTTGGTATTTGATTATGATGTGTATATATGGCAATATATGAATATTGAAAATATTAAAATTGTCGCGAGACTGAAATACGACAATTTGGAAAATTTAGTTGGGACGCGCGTGTCAGTCGTGTCAAGAATGTAATTATTTTAATTAAAAAGTGAATTTTATTTTTATCAACTGAATGGTCATTTTGAGTGCGCCAACGAATCCTAAAGGGTCGAAATAGGCAGAAAATACTAGTCGGGGATTTAGTTTGGGTCCCGGGGCATTTTTAGGCCAAACCGGCAACTTAAAAGGGTATTTTGGTAATTTTAAAAATATGGGAATTAAAACCCACGAAAATTAGAGTTAATATTTATTATCCTTAAGGGTACACTAAGGCCATTACCAGCAAAAGTGTAGAAAGTGGGCTACGGGAATTTTGAGAGAAGTTGGAGAGAAGTTACAAGAACCAAAACCAAGCCATCTTCAACCTTGGGAGAAAATCTGTAGAGAAAGGAGAGAATCAACCTTCATTCACCAACATCAATTCTGAAGAACAATCTAAGGCAAGTGATTTGATATTTTTAGTGCATTGAATATGTCTTCCATGTTTAGTGTAGGAATTATCTTATATTGAAACTTTGAAGAACACCCATGAAATTGTTGGAGAAACTTTGAATTTGGGTTAGGAATTGCATGTAGAATGATGATGGACTAATTTAATATTTGAAGAGTTATATATGATGATTTAAAAACGGATTTCTTGATGAGTAATTGGGCATAAGAAGATTATGAGTTCATGTTCATAGGGTTTGGGGAAATATTTGGAGATTTATATTAATTTCAAGATGATTTGTAAGAATTGACCCTTAAAATATGTTAAGGAATGATCTAGGGTGATTAGAAATGGTTTATATACGTTAAAACATAATTTGGATGGTCTTAGGGTGGATTTAGAGGAGAGAAGAAATGAGACAAATGGACTTGGGAATTTCTGGGCTGAAACTGCCATATCGTTAGAAGACCTGCCCAGGTCGTTTGAACGACCTCGTTCGAACGAACTTCTGATGAGATGACAGTATCCCTTCTAACGAGTTGGTATTTCGTTCGAACGAGTTCGTTCTAACGAACTCGTTCGAATGATACTTCTAGGAAGGATACTTCTAACGAGTTGACAGAATGGTCTTTATGGCCTGAATTTATTTCTAGTATCCCATAGACTTTTTTAAATGGCGAGATAACCTTCCCTCATTAACTAGTGGGTATAGTTGGGAGATTGGGGTACATTGAGGAGTAAAACTTAGAATAGTGTATTAAATCGGATGACATTTGTGGATTGGGAAGCGAGTAACTAATCACGAAGTGAGAATAATTGATATCTTAAATATATATATAAACCGGGGACTTGTGAGTTGTATAACAATAAATGTTGGTATAAGAACGAGAAGTATACCACTAATGAAATATTGTGATATCTAAGATGTGTGAATGCTTAGTATATGTAATTATCTGTGTATAACATACCTACCGTACTTGTTATCATGGGAGGTTGACGTTCGTTTGGGTCCATCTAATCTTTGTGTGCCTACGGGGGGAGATCTAGATTGGTACCTCGAGGACATAGGTCAGAGAAGGACTTATTGAGAAGTTAATAAGTCTGCTGATCATGGGAGCGTAGGTATGTGCGTGACCCATGTGATGTGAACTATGTTCGCCTCCATTGTTTGTGATTGTTGTTAATGAAACATTTCCTGAGAGATTAGGAATACGTGGTCCTCATGTACGTGATGTACCGGGATATGATAGCAGAGTATGTGAGCACCGCTGCTTAGTCTCGGGGTGCTAGTATTGTATATTTATGATGAGAATAATATACTGTTAATTGAAATGAATTGTCATGTATAAATGTGAGGATAAATAATAGCAACAGTTTGTAAAGTGAAAATGGAAGATCTCTAGTAATTATTAGTACTAACATGGAAAGTTGTGTAGCTAGTTATAACACTCTGTTAATTAAAAGGTTGGTTGGAATTGAATTGGTGATCGTATAGTAATGTAAAAATTGGTATCGGAGTAGTTAGATATGGGAACAACTAGAATGGGTACGGGTACGAGAGGAGTGCACAATTAGATGAGAAGTGAGGAACTCATGTGAGTGCACACACTATCATGTACTTTATATTCATTGTTTAATGATATTGAACACTTGCAAAATTTTAAATTATTTTCACATTCGGGCTCTGACCCGTTTGCTTTCAAATCTATTTTTGTAAAAACCTTTTAGGTGCCCAGCCACAAGGACACCATGCATAGGAGTTCTATTCTGGTGACGTGCTGTAGCTGCTGTGGAAGTTATACGACCTTGATAGTAGACGCCTTCATCTTCGATCTTGATTCCATTATCAGATTTTCTTATCTTGTTGGGCATGTCGCCCCATTCCTTTGGAGTCATCTTACATTTCAGTTATTTCAAACTTTGGGTTGTAATTAATTTAGTGATGCAGACTTGGTATTTATTTATTTCAGTATTTGGATTGTTATGAGGAGTATTCCTCCAGACATATTATTAGTTGATGGTTATTCTATTGTGACTATGTTGTGGTGGTTATGTTAACATTTCATAATTCACTTATTGTATGTTTATCAAATTTAATGAAAATTGGCAACGCACTTTTTAAATACTAGGTGGTTAGTAATTTAAAAAAAATGTTTTCGACAGTGATGCTATGAACTGAACCAACTTGGCACTTTGTATTAATTTAATAAAGGAGTAGCTACCCGGTATTTAATTTGTCGGGGTGTCACAGGTGGTATCAGAGTATCAGGTTCTAGTGTCCTTAGGATCTGTACGGCTTATTATGTTTCCGCTGAGCTTTCTTTGATGTAGATCCCTATATTTTAGGACTGTTGTATTCTTTTGTGTATGCTTCGATCTTCAGCTATTTTGAGATAATAACTGCGAACTTATAGACTTTACTCTCATTTCAGATGCCTCCACGACGTGCGCAGCGAGTTCCTAGGGATGCACAGCCAGAGCCACAACCTGCACCAGTTCAGGGCACTATGAATGCCGCCGAGGTTACAGCTATTGTAGCCCAAACGGTAAATGCCGCCCTAGCAGTTGTACAGCAGGCACCACCCCAGGCGCCAGTAGTCGCGCCAGTTTAGGCTCATGCATTCCCGTTTGCTTGGGAACACATTCATGATGCTTTTCAGAAAGCAGACCCTCCTGAGTTTGCAGGTAGCTTCGATGTTGTGGTATCCAGTCAGTAGAGGAAGGACATTCAGAGACGCTTAAGGATGTACGAGTGCACAGATGTTCAGAAGCAGATACTGGCCACTTTTAAGCTAATAGGATCTGTATTGCAGTGGTTGAAATCCATTACCACTGCAGAGGAGAGGGATGCCCTTTCTATTCAGGAGTTCTGGGTGCGGTTTGACCGCAAATATTTTCCGTCAGCTGTCCACACGGAGATGAGGAGGAAATTGATTAACCTCAAGCAGGAGGGAAAGACTGTGGCCGAGTATGAGGCCGAATTCACTAATCTCTTGAACATTGTTCCCGATGAGATACCAACTGAGGAGAAGAAGATTCAGAAATTCACGGATGGATTGACTTGGAGGATCTGTCAACACTTGTTGGGAAATCTCTCGTTGGCCACTTATTCTGATGTGGTTAACGCTGCATTACTTCACTGCCAGGATCATCGCTTCCACATGTCTGAGAGAAAGAGATAAGGGGAGTCTAGCCAACAGGGTAAGACCGGGGTAAATAGTGCCAGCGGGGCACAATCTGCTCAGGGACAGCACAGGAATGGTGACCAGGGTTCCCAACAGGGGAATTCTAAGAGATTCAGATCTGGAGGTTTCAGAAATGGACATGGAGGTTTTTGAAATGGGCATCAGGGTCAACAGGGCCAACAACAACAGTTTCAGCAGGGCCAGCACGGCGAGGGGAGAAATGGTAACGGCCATCAGGGACAGCGAGGGGGAAATTTCCCGGGGAAGTGCTTCACTTGTGGCAAGATTGGCCACAAACGCCAAGATTATCCTGATAAGGGCAGGGCCCCACAGCATCAGCAGGGTGCTCGACATGAGCCACAGAGGACTATGTTTCCCGCCGCCCTCCCAGCACCACCACAGATGGAAGCCTTACCACCCATTCCAGCAATCCCAGTTCAGCAGGGACAACTTCAGTATAGGAGAGTGTATCAGCTTCAGTATGCCGCAGCCCCACAGGATCCACCTGCCATTGAGGGTACGTTCTCTATTTAGGGGACTATGGGCGTATTTTATTTGACACGGGGGCCACACATTATTTCATTGCCATGAGGTTTGCACGCATTATTGGGTTACTAGATACCACCGAGAGAACGGTTACTTGTGTAGATTCACCGTTGAGTATTGGTTCCGTGATTTCCCTTATTTGTAGAGGTGTGAGTATAGAGATCGGGAGGTTTACTTTACCCGCGGATATATTAGTGTTAGAGATGACTGAGTACGATGCGATTATTGGTATGGATTGGCTAGTTGCGTACCGAGCCATGATTGATTGTTTAGGTAGGAGTATTATCTTTGATATTCCCGGGCAGGAGATGTTTTTAGTGGCGATGCCTCGCCCTGAGGGAGGATTGTCCATTCACTTGTACTATATAGAGGAGGAGACCTCTAAGGAAGTGGTGATACCACTCGATGCGATTTTTTTTAGGGAGTTTGTCGATGTATTTCAGGATATACCTGGACTACCTTCGAGTAGGGAGATAGATTTTGTGATCGATTTGACGCCAGGCACTCGACATATTGCCCGCGCACCTTACCGTATGGGTCCAGCAGAGATGAGAGAGTTACGGGATCAGATTGAGCAGTTATTGGGTCAGGGTTTATTCGGAGGAGTACTTTACTGTGGGGTGCCCCTGTGTTGTTCGTAAAGAAGAGGGATGGATCATTGAGGTTGTGCGTAGATTATCGAGAGTTGAATATGGTCACGATACGGAATAAGTATCCGTTGCCCGGAATCGATGACTTATTTGACCAGCTGAGAGGAGCTTCCTTCTACTCAAAGATAGATTTGCGATAGGGATACCATCAGTTGCGTATCAGGGAACAGGATGTCTTGAAGACTGCTTTCTTGACGAGATATGGTTCCTACGAGTTTTGGGATATGCCTTTTGGCTTGACCAACGCTCCAGCCGTGTTTATGGACTTGATGAATAGGGTGTTCAGAGAGTTCCTAGACCAGTTCGTGATTGTATTTATTGATGACATTCTGGTTTACTCCCAGACAGAAGAGGAGCACGTCGAGCATTTGAGGTAGGTTTTGCAGACGTTACGTCAGAACGAGCTGTATGCAAAGTATGAGAAGTGTGGGTTTTGGCTGAAGGAGGTTCAGTTTGTGGGGCATATCATTTCAGATCGGGGGATATCTATTGATCCGGGGAAGGTATCCGCGGTGAGGGAGTGGGGACAACCCATGACACCAACTGAGATCCATAGTTTCTTGGGCCTAGCAGGATACTACAGGAGGTTTATTCGGGGTTTCTCAAAGATAGAGGGTCCTTTGACACATCTGACTTGCAAAGATGTGCCATTCATCTGGAGCGATGCCTGTCACTTGGCATTCGATGAGTTGAAGGACAAGTTGACCTCAGCACCTGTGTTAGCATTGCCGAGACCGGGAGTTGAGTATCTAGTCTACACCGATGCATCCTTACAAAGACTTGGAGGTGTATTACAGCAGGAGAGTCAGGCCAGAGCTTATGCTTCCCGTAAGATTAAGCCTCACGAGAAGAATTACCCCACCCATGACTTAGAATTAGTGGCAGTTGTATTTGCCCTTCGGATTTGGAGACATTATCTCCTGGGGGAGAAGTTTCGATTGTTCACGGACCACAAGTCTCTACAGTACCTCTTCACGCAGAAGGAGTTGAATATGCGTCAACGACGGTGGCTTGAGTTTGTGAAGGATTATCAGTTTGATATCCAATATCACCCGGGGAAGGCTAACGTGGTAGCAGACGCGTTGAGCCGTAGGCCAGTAGATGAAGTGGCTGAGGTGTGGAAAGCAAAATGGAAGGAGTTGAGACACCAGGATGCAGTGGCCCGATCGTTCATGTCTGTGATGGCTATTACACCGCAGATTGTTACGAGAGTGGTAAAGGCCCAGGCAAATGACTCGTTCTGTCAAGAGAATATAGTCCGATTACTTGCAGAGGGAGCCGAATCCTATACCGTTAGTTCAGATGGGGGATTACGCTTCAATGGGAGACTGGTTGTTCCAGAAGGGGAAGACTTGCGACACGAGGTTATGGCAGAGTCGCACGGATCACGGTTCGCGGTACACCCTGGTGGGGATAAAATGTACCAAGACATGAGACGACAATATTGGTGGAGCGGGATGAAGAGAGATATTGCCGTGTTTGTTTCTAAATGCGCCACTTGTCAGCTGGTAAAGGTGGATCATCAAAGACCAACATGACTTTTACAGCCATTAGATTCCGACGTGGATATAGGAGAGCATATCCATGGACTTTATCATAGGGTTACCTACGTCACAGAGGGGTCACGACTCCATTTGGGTAATTGTGGACCGTTTGACCAAAGTTGCTCATTTTCTACCCGTAAGGACAGACTGCACTACGGGACAGCATTCCCAGATTTTCATTGTGGAAATAGTGAGACTTCATGGTGTGCCTCTAAATATCGTGTCTGATCGAGACAAGATATTTGTTTCACGGTTTTGGGAGAGTTTCCAGGAGGCCATGGGCACTGAATTGCAGTTGAGTACAACTTATCACCCGCAGATCGATGGGCAGACCGAGCGAACAAATCAGATGTTGGAGGACATGTTTCATATGTGCATCTTAGACTTTGGGGGTGGTTGGGAGCAGTACCTTCCACTGGTGGAGTTTGCTTATAATAACTCCTATCAGTTCACCATTGGCATGGCTCCATTTGAGGCATTGTACGGTAGACCTTGTCGTTCCCCAGCATGTTGGTTAGAGGTGGGGGATAACAAACTCCTTGGGCCGGAAGTGATTCAGGATACTTCCGCAAGGATAGAGATGATACGGAGTCGCATTCGGGTAGCTCAGGACCGACAGAAGAGCTATGCTGATGCCAAGAGGTTCTTCAGAGAATTCAAAGTGGGGGAACAGGTTTTACTCAGAGTATCTCCTATGAAGGGGATTATGCATTTTGGGAAGAAGGGGAAACTGGCACCGAGATATGTGGGGCCATTTCCTATCATTGAGCGGATTGGGCCAGTTGCGTATAGACTTGGGTTACCGGAGCACTTGCATAGGATTCATGATGTGTTCCATATTTCCTCGCTAAGGAAATATCTTAGGGACAATTTGGCCCATACTCACATTGCTTTGGAGGACATAGATCTTCAGCCCGATAGTTTCTACGAGGAGGGGCCGATTGCTATTTTGGACCGAAGCGAGCGGAAACTGCGGTCAAAGATAGTACCGTTGGTACGTGTTCAGTGGCGGCATCATAATGCTGAGGAGCCCACATGGGAGCGCGAGGATGAGATGCGCGAACGTTATCCAGAGTTGTTTTTACCAGGTACTCTTTAATTTCAAATTTCGGGACGAAATTCTGTTATTAGGGAGGAAAGTATGTAATACCCCGTAATTTTATTGATATTTATTTAAGGGATTAATTAAATTAAATGTGAATTAATTGAGAATTAATCCGGATATAAATACTAACGAGATGTGAGTTGGTATTTGATTATGATGTGTATATATGGAAATATATGAATATTGAAAATATTAAAATTATCGCGAGACTGAAATACGATAATTTGGGAAATTTAGTTGGGACGCGCGTGTCAGTCGCATCAAGAATGTAATTATTTGAATTAAAAAGTGAATTTTATTTTTATCAACCGAATGGTCATTTTGAGTGCTCCAACGAATCCGGAAGGGTCGAAATAGGCGGAAAACACTAGCCGGGGGTTTAGTTTGGGTCCCGGGGCATTTTTAGGCCAAACCGATAACTTAAAAGGGTATTTTGGTAATTTTAAAAATATGGGAATTAAAACCCACGAAAATTAGAGTTAATATTTATTATTCTTAAGGGGCCACTAAGGCCATTACCACCAAAAGTGTAGAAAGTGGGCTACGGGAGTTTTGAGAGAAGTTGGAGAGAAGTTACAAGAACCAAAACCAAGCCATCTTCAACCTTGGGAGAAAATCTGTAGAGAAAGGAGAGAATCAACCTTCATTCACCAACATCAATTCTAAAGAACAATATAAGGAAAGTGATTTTATATTTTTAGTGCATTGAATATGTCTTCCATGTTTAGTGTAGGAATTATCTTATATTGAAACTTTGAAGAACACCCATGAAATTGTTGGAGAAACTTTGAATTTGGGTTAGGAATTGCATGTAGAATGATGATGGACTGATTTAATATTTGAAGAGTTATATATCATGATTTAAAAATGGATTTCTTGATGAGTAATTGGGCATAAGAAGATTACGAGTTCATGTTCATAGGGTTTGGGAAAATATTTGGAGATTTATATTAATTTCAAGATGATTTGTAAGAATTGACCCTTAAAATATGTTAAGGAATGATATAGGGTGATTAGAAATGGTTTATATACGTTAAAACACAATTTGGATGGTCTTAGGGTGGATTTAGAGGAGAGAAGAGATGAGAAAAATGGACTTGGGAATTTCTGGGCTGAAACTGCCATCTCGTTAGAAGACCTGTCCAGGTCGTTCGAACGAACTTCTGACAAGTGACAGTATCCCTTCTAACGAGTTGGTATTTCGTTCGAAGCCCTTCATTCGAACGAAATCATTCGAATGAGACTTCTAGGAAGGATACTTCTAACGAGTTGACAGAATGGCCTTTTTGGCCTGAATTTATTTCTAGTATCCCGTAGACTTGTTTAAATGGTGAGATAACCTTCCCTCATTAACTTGTGGGTATAGTTGGGAGATTGGGGTACATTGAGGAGTAAAACTTAGAATAGTGTATTAAACCGGATGACATTTGTGGATTGGGAAGCGAGTAACTAATCACGAAGTGAGAATAATTGATATCTTAAATATATATATAAACCGGGGACTTGTGAGTTGTATAACAATAAATGTTGGTATAAGAACGAGAAGTATACCACTAATGAAATATTCTGATATCTAAGATGTGTGAATGCTTAGTATATGTAATTATCTGTGTATAACATACCTACCGTACTTGCTATCAAGGGAGGTTGGCGTTCATTTAGGGCCATCTAATCTTTGTGTGCCTACGTGGGGAGATCTAGATTGGTACCTCGAGGACATAGGTCAGAGAAGGACTTATTGAGAAGTTAATAAGTCTGCTGATTATGGGAACGTAGGTATGTGCGTGACCCATGTGATGTGAACTATGTTCGCCTCCATTGTTTGTGATTTTTGTTAATGAAACGTTTCTTGAAAGATTCGGAATACGTGGTCCTCATGTACGTGATGTACCATGATTTGATAGCAGAGTATGTGAGCACCGTAGCTTAGTCTCGGGGTGCTAGTATTGTATATTTATGATGAGAATAATATACTGTTAATTGAAATGAATTGTCATGTATAAATGTGAGGATAAATAATAGCAACAGTTTGTAAAGTGAAAATGGAAGATCTCTAGTAATTATTAGTACTAACATGGAAAGTTGTGTAGCTAGTTATAACACTCTATTAATTAAAAGGTTGTTGGGAATTGAATTGGTGATCGTATAGTAATATAAAATTTGGTGTCGGACTAGTTAGATATGGGAACAACTAGAATGGGTACGGGTACGATAGGAGTGCACAATTAGATGAGAAGTGAGGAACTCATGTGAGTGCACACACTATCATGTACTTTATATTCACTGTTTAATGATATTGAACACTTGCAAAATTTTAAATTATTTTCACATTCGGGCTCTGACCCGTTTACTTTCAAATCTATTTTTGTAAAAACCTTTTAGGTGCCAGCCACAAGGACACCATGCATAGGAGTTCTATTCAGGTGACGTGCTATAGCTGCTGTGGAAGTTATAGGACCTTGATAGTAGACACCTCCATCTTCGATCTTGATTCCATTATCAGATTTTCTTATCTTGTTGGGCATGTCGCCCCATTCCTTTGGAGACTTCTTACATTTCAGTTATTTCAGACTTTGGGTTGTAATTAATTTAGTAATGCAGACTTGGTATTTATTTATTTCAGTATTTGGATTGTTATGAGGAGTATTCCTCCAGACATATTATTAGTTGATGGTTATTCTATTGTGACTATGTTGTGGTGGTTATGTTAACATTTCATAATTCACTTATTGTATGTTTATCAAATTTAATTAAAATTGGCAACTCACTTTTCAAATACTAGGTGGTTAGTAATTTAAAAAAAATGTTTTCGACAGTGATGCTATGAACTGAACCAACTTGGCATTTTGTATTAATTTAATAAAGGAGTAGCTACCCGGTATTTAATTAGTCGGGGTGTCACAGTAGGGTATTACCCTCCTCAGATTTTCTTTATCAAACACATATAACCTCATAACATTGCCCCTGGAAATATATGAAGCCCTACAAGGGACCCTTAGGCAGCTCGACCAACCCAGGTTCGTCGCCGAATATTGTTTGGCCCAAAAAACCTGTTCGGATATAACATCCAACACCAGGTGTGTTCTCTCCATTGCCACACTTAGGCCCAAAGAAGTCTGACGACCCAACCTAAAAGGTAAAGTGAGGCAGAATGATATCTTATAAGCATTCTGGACTGGGGGGGGGGGATACTCACTCAACAAAACAACTCTGCCTATGTTAATTCTAGTCGGCTAAGAAGAGCCCAAGATAATCAAACAAGAAATCAATAGAGTGAAAATACACAACACATGTTTAGTCGGCAAATCGCCTAAAACATAATTATTTTATTACTTCACTACATGTACAAAGAGTTACATTGATTGAATTGAACAAACCCTAATGAGGAATAGGTCGCTGAGCAAGATAGTCATCCACTTGCGCTCTTCGGCCATCGTCTGGGTGAGGAACTAATTCCTCCTCGACTTCATTTGCATCTGGCTCCAGTAACTGCCTGGGGATAGCATCTATGGGGACCCACTGATCATCCCTCCTGAATGGGTTTGGCATCAAAGTTGAGGGGGAGATCTCATGGAGATACAAGAGAACCGAGTTCCTAGGGACTTGCAACTCCCTAAGAGCACTCAACTATCCTCTAACGAAGAATAACTCCTCGACCTCCTTCAACTTCGTCGGTACATCGGTCCAGCCGTGATCATAACCATCTGCTTACACCTGTCGAGGACCTTTTTTGAACAAGTTCCTGAGCAAGGTAACATCACGTTGGAGGTCGACACCTATCACATAAGCCCTGCGAATATCACCCCAGAGCTCGGTAATATCCCTAGTCAAGCCACTACTGTCAGTACCAGCTCGTGACCTAGTCGATGAGGAGGAGCCCTGCAAGATTTGGGGAGCAATGCTCGGCGCATGCTCTCTAAGTCACGAAACCTCTCTCCTCAGAGCGTCATTCTCTTATTGAAGTAATTTTCCAACTTGATTAATCTCGAAGTCATCCTGAAGTTTAGCCCTCAGAGCATTCACGTCCTCTTGAACGAAGGTGCTAACATCTTCCATCTCCTGAAGCCTATCTTTCAGTTTGGCAACAATCTCTGACTAGTCCTTAAAGTTCTGATTCCTAGACCTAAGAGACTTGAAAATCCTTACAAAGGCTTGGCGAACTTGATTGCTCGCATTAGGACCGAGAATCCTTCCTAGTTGAGAAGTAACAGGTATATACTCATCAACATCCATCAGCTACAGACCATATAAGCATTAAAGAACAAATAAATCAGTACGCGAAAGGGAACTAAATTTCATTTAATTAAGAAAAGGTTCAAAGTACATCATCAAAAGTAAAGAACAATAAAAAATACAAAGATCTCCCTAAAGAAAACTAGCTTGCAACCTCAGTCTGCTCTGAGGTTGCTGGTTTCTTCCCCTTATCTGCAGCAGCAGCAGCTCCAAGCGCGCCTCCTCCAAATGGAGCAATCACCACCCCCTGATCAAAGGGAGCATCAGCATCGATGGTTGGAATAGCAGGAGTAGGCGCCTCAACCATAACAGGCTTAGGGCCAGGATCGTGCTCGTCAAAGAGTGGAGAGTTAATATCCACCTCAGTCGCCAGAAGAGCCTTGTTCCAACACTTCTTGAAGTTGAGACGGCTAATGTAGCCAATCTGAACATCAACATCCTCATACGCAGTAATCCATCCAGTGTTGTACGATCTCTCCTTAAGGGTAACAGCCTCAGATTCCACCTTCTTCACCTTCTCCGTGAGCACCTTGTTCTCCTCCACCACAGCCAGTTTGCTCCTGAATCTCTTTGGTCGTTGCCTCCTTCACTTGATTGGCTTCAATCAGGGCGAGATTAGAAGACTTATGAGTAGCATTGGAAGCCTTTAGACTAGCCTCCAGCTCAATATTCTTCCTATCCAGGTCAGCGTTTCTCCTCGCCAGCTCGTCACGGCTGCGATAGAGGATAGTGAAATCGGTCACAAACTACAAAGAAAAGAAAAATATTAACAAAGGAAGTATTGAAATAATATTGCAATAACGAAGAAGTAAAAGAAAGCTTACCAAGTCTATCCTTTGACTTGCCTTCAGAGCTAACTGGTCGGCCCCCATCGCCCTCTGACAATCAGCCGGCAAAACTGCTATCTCGAGCACTACCGGAGCCAGCTGAGGGGAAAGGGAAACAGAAACCTCTTCGGGAAGAGAATATACGGGCACCAGAGACTGCCCTGCCTTCGTCCTTACCTCTTCCCTACTATTTTCTTCTTCTCTCTCTTTCTTCTCCTTCTCAACTCTCTTTCTCTCCTCCACCCTCTTCCTCTCCTCTTCTTTCTTCCTCTCTTCTTCTTTCTTTCTCTCTCTTTCTCTCACCCATGCCTCCTCCTTCTTCTTCCTCTATTGCTCCTGATAAGCAGACTGGGAATCAATCGCAATATCCCCTCTCCCTGATTTATGCTTCTTCGATCGGTGAGAAAGAAGCACGTTGTCTTCATCATCATCTGGAATTAAATTCTTCCTGGAAAGAGCCATAGCTTCCTCGTTGGAGCTACTTGAATACCCTGAAGACTCTTGAACCTATGGACCCTCTTCCGAACTGAAAGATTATTCACTACTAGAGCTCTCCTCATTGGAATTACCTCAAGCACTGCCCCTGTTAGCACCCTCGCTCTCCTCACTAGAGCTATTTTCCTCCTCGTCTAATTGGATTGGGTTGGCATCAACCTCTTCTGTGATCTCTAACTTAGGAATGTTGTCCACAGGTCGCGCAATGAAATTGGACCCAACGTTCTTGTATTCCAGAAAGAACGCCGCTGATTGAGGATGCTCACTGTTAGCTAAGAGTTCCCTGATTTTTCAGGCCTTAACCAGCTCGGCAGCCCGAATCTCGTGAAGATCTAGTTCTGAGTTCTTTGTCTTCGCTGAAAAAAGAAAAAGAGAAAGATATGAGAAAACCATACATTAATAGAGGATCGATGAGAAGAACAAGAGCTATGCCAACCTATATATTCCTCCCCATAAAAAGGAGTCACGAATCTCCCAGACTTCGACCCTTCAGTATGGGGAGGCAACTGCCAGTTTATGGAAATAAACCCCTTATGCCAGTAGTCCTTGTGGGAATCAGGTAGGTTCACTATGAATACCCTATAAGGACTCCTGGCCTTGAGGTAAAGAAGACCAGAGCTGGTTCGAGAGAAAGCATAGTAGAAGAAGATTTTTGCAAGCCCTAGATTGGTGCCATAGAGCTGATTGATTCTATGCACACCATTGGTAATTTTCCAAACATTTGGCGAGCACTGTGTAGGAACTATATCGAAGTAGCTAAAAAAGTGCAAGAATAAATGATTTGGATGAAAAGTAAGACCCCCCTGGGATAACAAAAGAACATGTATCCAGTTACCGTCCTCAACGTCCCTGACATTACGAGGAACATGGGAACATTCAATATCTACCCAGTTTGGGATATGGTAGAATTTCCTAATCTCAGTTATCGACCTATTGCCTATCTTCGTCATCAAAAAAGAAAAACCCTAGTATCGAATATAAAGAAATTCCAATATAAAAAGAAAAAATAAGAAGTGAGAAGAACTTACGAAGTAAAAGTCAGCTTGAGATGATGAAAAGTCGCAAGCAGGGATGATGAACAGATAAAAAAGAAGCTTGAAGATAGAAGACGAGACCTGGGAGTAAGAGAGATACCGCGAAAGCTTAGAGAAATTTAGAGAATACGAAGAAGTCTGAAGCGAAGTTCAAGGAATGACCACTCCAAGATGATTTAAACCTTTCTAATCATAACGCACTGGCAATGCGGCAATCTGCCACCTAAATCAATTCGGGAAGGGCGCTTCAATCCCAAAGTGTTTCACGATTCACAAAAATGCCATTAAGGCAAATCATTTAAAATTATTGAGCCCAAATTATGACCCAAAATTTTTAGGCGCAATTGTGGGTACCTCGATTTGTCACACTTTGGCCCAGACGAGTAGCCTAATTAAATATGGCCCAAAGTCCAGAGGCCTCGCAACTTAACTAATTTAGTTATGACCCAATCAGTTCCTAAAATCCCTCTTGAGAGATACTTTAGGGATTACAGGCTAACGTGGAGGAGTTCCACACCTCCACTCTCCGAAATAACATGTATATATCGAACCCCTACCCCTATGCAAAGGGCATGCAATTTGTAAACACTCCCCGGAGTAAAGATAAATAAAATACAGAGATCACCACCGTGGATGTAGGCCTTCTTGCCAAACCACGTATATCTTGTGTTGTGTGTGATTGCAGTTCTTTCAAGTTCTTTATTTATTCTTGTGATTGCCTTTGTTTGTTATTTTGTGTTGAGTTTAATTGTCACCACACCTACATGTTAGCATTTGGTACTGAAGCTGTAATTCCTATCGAGCTAGTCTTACCCACTCATAGAGTTCTTAATTTCAATACCCAGTCAGTGATTTAATGAGAAGTCTGGACTTAGACATGCTGGAAGAGGTACGTGAAGATGCAACTCTAAGGAATGCAGCCTATCAATAACGAACTTATCATTTTTATAACAAAAAGTTGAAGCTAAGCAACTTAAAAAAGGTGATTATATTTTGAAGAAGGTGATTCGAAAGAACAATAAACTTGAAGCCAATTAGCATGGGCCTTATCTCATTACAGCAGTTATCTGACTAGGCACATATTGAATTGAGACTTTGGAGGGTGAAGAATTCAAGAATCCCTGGAATGAGAAACACCTGAGGAAATATTATCCGTGATGTAATCATGTTGTACTCAGTTCATTTCACTATTAATGAGAATATGATTTCCTTAAAATTTTTATTTTTATTTTCGGAGTACTAGTGCTATCCACTCACTACACCAAAAACAGGAATCTGGCACGGTTTAAAACTGTGCCAGATCAAATCTGGCACGATTTTGAACTGTGCCAGAATCAGGTGTTCCAAAATGGTAATTTTTTTCTGGCACGACTCAAAAGTGTGCCAGATTTGGTCAAACAGGAACACTTCTGGCACACTTTTAAACCGTGCTAGAATTTGATATTTCTGGCACACTTTTGGCACAGTTTTTAACTGTGCCAGATTTGGGCAAATAGGAACACTTCTGGCACACTTTTAAACCGTGTCAGAATTTGATATTTTTGGCACACTTTTGGCACAGTTTTTAACTGTGCCAGATTCAGAACAGTTTAAATTTTTTTGGCACAGTTCAAAATCGTGCCAAAATATGATACACTTTCGCCACGATTTTGAACTGTGCCAAATTTTTTATAAAAAAAAAAAATTATTTGAAAGCACAAAATTCAGAAATTAATAATATTGCACGTTGTTAATAAATTAATGTACATACAAACTTCAAATTATTACAAGTCTTTAATAGTTTACATGCCCAAAAAAAATTGGGTAGAGTTTCCTCGATTTTTTGGACATTCCAAAACCTGTTAATACAAAACCTGCCTATTATAAAGCCCGCACGGCCACAAAATATAACAATTAACTTACAAAAGCCTGCACGGCCATAAAACTCAACAATAAAACAACAAAAGACCGCACGGCCATGACACAAAAAAATGGAATCATGAATAAATCCCTTGTTGTAAACCATTGAGTTCTCTATGTGTTCCACGTCAATAAATGCAACGATAAACTGTTATCCTGCAAAAAAAATAGGATAAAAAAAAGATACGATATTAGTAACCCAATAATTTGCAATTTTTTTTTTTACTTAACTATAAAATTACATATATGAGTGGAAATTATGATCATACTCTCAAACCGGGAGACCCGAGACTACGGGGTCAGTTCCTACAAGTTACATCGGTCCCGTGCGAGGTGTTCATGCCTCCTACGAGGTCGTTGGGGGGCTGGTTTGGGTTTTCACCCTTTAACGGCATGTTTTTAACTCTAAGTGTGATTTTTGCAAATTATCATCATCCTCTCAAACCGGGAGACCCGGGACTACGCGGTCAGTTCCAACAAGTTACATTGGTCCCATGCGAGGTGTTCGTGCCTCCTACGGGGTCGATGGGGGGCTGGTTTGGGTTTTCACCCTTTAACGGCTTGTTTTTAAGTCTAATTGTGATTTTTGCAAATTATCGTCATACTATCAAACCGGGAGACCCAGGACTACGCGATAAGTTCCTACAAGTTGCATTGGTCCCGTGCGAGGTGTTCGTGCCTCCTACGGGGTCGTTGGGGGCTAGTTTGGTTTTCACCCTTTAACGACATGTTTTTAACTCTAAGTGTGATTTTTGCAGATTATCGTCATACTCTCAAACCGAGCGACCCGGGACTACGCGGTCAGTTCCTACAAGTTACATTGGTCCCGTACGAGGTGTTCGTGCCTCCTACTGGGTCGTTTGGGGGCTGGTTTGGGTTTTCACCCTTTAACGGCTTGTTTTTAAGTCTAAGTGTGATTTTTGCAAATTATTGTCATCCTCTCAAACCGGGAGACCCGGGGCTACGCGGTCAGTTCCTACAAGTTGCATTGGTCCCGTGCGAGGTGTTCGTGCCTCCTACGGGGTCGTTGGGGGGCTAGTTAGGGTTTTCACCCTTTAACGGCATGTTTTTAAGTCTAAGTGTGATTTTTGCAGATTATCGTCACACTCTCAAACCGAGCGACCCGGGACTACGCGGTCAGTTCCTACAAGTTACATTGGTCCCGTGCGAGGTGTTCGTGCCTCCTACAGGGTCGTTTGGGGGCTGGTTTGGGTTTTCACCCTTTAACGGCTTGTTTTTAAGTCTAAGTGTGATTTTTGCAAATTATCGTCATACTCTCAAACCGTGAGACCCGGGACTACATGGTCAGTTCCTACAAGTTACATTGGTCCCGTGCGAGGTATTGGTGCCTCCTATAGGGTCGATCGGGGGCTGGTTTGGGTTTTCACCCTTTAACGGCTTATTTTTAAGTCTAAGTGTGATTTTTGCAAATTATCGTCATCCTCTCAAACCGGGAGACCTGGAGCTACGCGGTCAGTTCCTACAAGTTACATTGGTCTCGTGCGAGGTGTTCGTGCCTCCTACAGGGTCGTTTGGGGGCTGGTTTGGGTTTCCACTCCTTAACGGCATGTTTTTAACTCTAAAAGTGATTTTTGCAGATTATCCTCATACTCTCAAATCGGGTTACCCGGGATTACGCGATCAGTTCCTACAAGTTACATTGGTCCCGTGCAAGGTGTTCGTGCCTCCTACGGGATCAATGGGGGGCTGGTTTGGATTTTCACCCTTTAACGGCTTGTTTTTAAGTCTAAGTGTGATTTTTGCAAATTATCGTCATACTCTCAAATCGGGTTACCCGGGATTACGCGATCAGTTCTTACAAGTTACATTGGTCCCGTGCGAGGTGTTCGTGCCTCCTACGAGGTCGTTGGGGGGCTGGTTTGAGTTTTCACCCTTTAACGGCATGTTTTTAACTAAAGTGTGATTTTTGCAAATTACCGTCATCCTCTCAAACCGGGAGACCCGGGACTACGCGGTCAGTTCCTACAAGTTACATTGGTCCCGTGCGAGGTGTTCGTGCCTCCTACGGGATCGATGGGGGGTTGGTTTGGGTTTTCTCCCTTTAACGGCTTGTTTTTAAGTCTAAGTGTGATTTTTGCAAATTATCGTCATACTATCAAACCGGGAGACCCGGGACTACGCGGTCAGTTCCTACAAGTTGCATTGGTCCCGTGCGAGGTATTCGTGCCTCCTACGAGGTCGTTGGGGGGCTAGTTTGGGTTTTCACCCTTTAACGACATGTTTTTAACTCTAAGTGTGATTTTTGCAGATTATCGTCATACTCTCAAACCGAGCGACGCGGGACTACGCGGTCAGTTCCTACAAGTTACATTGGTCCCGTGCGAGGTGTTCGTGCCTCCTACGGGGTCGTTTGGGGGCTGGTTTTGGTTTTCACCCTTTAACGACATGTTTTTAACTCTAAGTGTGATTTTTGCAGATTATCGTCATACTCTCAAACCGAGCGACCCAGGACTACGCGGTCAGTTCCTACAAGTTACATTGGTCCCGTGCGAGATGTTCGTGCCTCCTACGGGGTCGTATGGGGGCTGGTTAGGGTTTTCACTCTTTAACAGCATATTTTTAAGTCTAAGTGTGATTTTTGCAAATTATCGTCATACTCTCAAACCGGGATACCCGGGATTATGCGGTCAGTTCCTAACAGTTACATTGGTCCCGTGCGAGGTGTCCGTGCCTCCTACGGGGTCGTTTGGGGGCTGGTTTGAGTAGAAATAATTTATTGCAATTTAAAAGGTTAATGAATGGGTACTAAATAATAGTTACCTGTAGTAACTTGATTAAGATTGGATGGAACTGGCCTGAGTTGAACATTTGTAAAACAAAACCAAACAAATCACTGGCAGCCTATGCTGGCCTTTTGATCTCCAAACCTCCCCAATACCTGCATTCAATTCCCACCGAGCACAAGATCAAACTCTTTAATATTACAGTACCCATATATGATTATACACACACGTGTGTGAAATTGATAACATGTCCCTTTTATGAGTATAATTAGGTATCATTATGTGCCATTAGGACACGCGTTATATTGTGCTTTATTATATATATAGTGAATAATCTACCTTTGATTGTGCTTAAGATGTATTGAATTGATCTGGAGATCAAAGATTGTGATGGAAGATGATCATGGTTAATCTTTTTAAGAAAGTAGTATATGAAAGAACTTGGGATCTCCATTCAAGGTTCTCAAAACAAGAAGCGCCATTCTTTGTATGGTTTTGCCTTCAAATAAAAATTTGGGATCTCCTACCTACTCACAAAAATCCATATGTCCATTACATATAAGAACATATCAGAAAGGAAAGTGGATCAATATATAATGAAATAAATAAATATTCACATTAATTTTTCTCTCACCTGTAAATCAACAATGGGAGGCACTTCAATCTCCTCCATTTTTGTTGCTAGTGAGAAACAAGCCACAGCTAACAATTGGACTATCCAAGCTTTACCCCTCTATGTGCACATTAACATTGTCACAAACATGAAGAGGCACAATTAGCATTTAAACACTTAAATATTAATATGAGATTATTATGCCCTAAAATGCATTTTGTGCACATTGAACCATTTTTGTGCCAAAAAAATGCATTTTGTTGCAAAACAAAAAACCCATTCAAAAAATTAATATGAGAAATACCATAGAGGGGCGACAATAGCCTTGGAGGGAGTGTGCCCTGACTGGGCCTTTGAGAACACAATCACCTCAAGTGCTTGGAAATCCCATCACCCCCATCAGATCTTGCCAAGAAAACACAATCACCTCCTATATCACCCACCTCAAGACTGAAAATGTTAGCTGCACATGGCTCTCTCTTTCCTAAACTGGACTATTGAAAAGTTATCTCCACATTCCAAAAATCAGTATACATTAGATTTAATTCCACCTCAGTATATATATATATATATATATATATATTAGATTAAACTCTAGAATTAGATTTAATCTAGAATTATCTAGAATTAAATCTAATATATAGTGATTTAATAAAATAGATTTAATTCTAGATAATTCTAGACAATTCTAAATAATTCTAGATTAAATCTAATTCTAGAGTTTAATCGAATATATATATATATATATATATAAATCAGTATATATGTATAAATCAGTATATATGATTTTATATTTATATATCACTGATTTTATATTTATATATCATAAATCAGTATATATATATATATATAAATCAGTATATATGATTTTATATTTATATATCAGTTAGTATATAATATATATATATATATATTATATAATATATAATATTATATATATATAAATCAATCAGTATATACTTATAAATATATACTTATAAATCTAGACAATCCGAATATACTTATAAATCTAGACAATCAGTATATATATAATATATATCAGTATATAAATAATATATATCAGTATATATATATATATATATATATATAATACTTATAAAGGAAAGAAATTACGAAACTAGATAAAATACCTCAAACTGAGAAAACACGAGGTCGCCGGAAGGGACACCACGACACCGGAATATCAAAAACCCGGAACCAGGGGAGCGGGGGAGGTGACCGGAGGAGGATAAACCCGAAAAATAAGGGGGACAGCAGGGGATAAACCAAAGGGGGGAGGCGACGGCAGGAATAGGGCCGACGAAGCAGGGGAGAGAGGGGGAGAGCGAGGGAGAGCGGATGGTAGGGCTTGGGTTTTTGGTGACCCGATGGTAGGGCTTGCGTTTTTGGTGGAGAGAGAGGGGAGAGCGGGGGAGAAGACGAAGAAGGAGAGAGAAGAGGGAAACTAAAATGTCCCAAAATTTTGAGGTATTTTATATCTTAGTAAAGTGTACTCAATTTTGGCCCACTTTAAAACAGTGCCAAATTTTGGCACTGTTTTAAAGTGTGCCAAATTTCTATTAAACCGTGCCAAAATCTGGCACAGTTTTAAACCGTGCCAGATTTTTAATATCAGGGTGTGCCAAAATGCTGTTTTTGGTGTAGTGACTACATTATAGATGTGTCAGAAACCACCGACAAAATGTTGGTCGGTATCAACAAAGACACCAACAATGTTGGTTGTTAACACAAACCACCAACAAAATGTTGGTCGACATCAACAAAGGCACCAACAATGTTGGTTATCAACACATAAAAACCATGCAAGGCAAAATTGTAAGTCCCAAATGCTTGGTTAATAAAGACCCGGATGACAAATATTCATATAAACTCGACTAAAAGATGGACAAATGTTCCACACATGCCTGGGCACCAAGGTAACTAATACCCAAAAAGTGGGGCATATTAGTAGAACCATGGTAAAAGATTGGTAATTGATATGATACTTGGGTAAAACCTAAAGGTATCAATAGAATCGATGAAAACTAAGAAGACATTCATATACAAAGATTGACTAAAAGTTGATCCATTCACAGTCAAAGATTGACAAGATAATATATATAAAGCCTTATTCTGCAGGACTTTTCCCTTCAGTTTTTGAAACAGGGTCCATTCCAACAGGAGGATCATCCAAAGTATATGGAGAGTTGATGAAGTTAAAATCCTGAAGCATTATGGTATTGTTGCAACATAGACTATCAAGCAGGCGAGGAGGTCGGATGATATTTAGTTCATCATGTAGGTCGTAATCTCCCAAGTACTTTGAAATCAAGCATTGAGGAATACGATGAACAGGAATCCAATTAACATCTAACCTAAAAGGAGGATTATCAAGCTCAAGCAAGCCTGGGTCATACCAATCCCATAATGAACTGTTCTGATCCACCTTCATCATTGTCAAAGCATTTATCCCACCCCATTTATAGGCCTCATTCTTAGCTTGTTAAAGCTTATCATCAAAATACCCCAGAGCTTCATTATCCCATCTATCCATACTTCCCTTGGTTGCTTATGAAATTGAAAGGTTAATTTGTCAACCTGAGAATTCAGCTTCTTCAACACTCCATCCTTAACTTGTAATTGAGATGATTGAGTGTATAGTTGTTCAGACAAAGTCTGTAGCTTCTGGGACATCTCAGCATTAGCTTGATCTTTAGCTTTTAACTGCACAGCTTGATCGGCAAGGGACTGTTGGGTCTTAAATTCCTATGTGGTGCCTCGGCCAGGATTATTTCTTACTCGGGAAGAGGATGCAGGATTAGTCTTTTTTAATGATTCCATCTCCTCCCTTAATGTTGCATTTTCATCTTCTAAAATGGAATACCCATCATTGGTAGTAGCAACAGCAGTTTCAAGAGCAGATTTTAAAAGCTTCAATTCATCCCTTAAATTATTATTCTCCTCCTCTAGGAGTCTGGAAACAGTTCTAGTTTCTTTAACTTCAAACTTAAGCAAGGCTTCCTTTTTATTATAAGTAGAAACAAAGTTATCAAAACCCCGGCCTACACTTAAGCTTCGATATTTCTACTCGTAGCTTTGGTGCAATAGGGCAGTGGATTCTTTATGCTATTTTTTAAGTTCTTCTTTTATCTCATGGTAGGCAATATTGTCTGCTGCCGCCCTATCAAGTAAGTACTTCAAATATTTGTAGGCTTCTTTATCCTGGTCTGATACATCATCACCGAGCAACTTAATGATTTCTTCTTAGGATAAGTCTAGATGACCAACTTTGAAAAAAGCATTGCACTTCCTCAGTAGCTCGGTATCATTGGAAGATAGTTGCTCCATCTTGTCTATAAACTATCATGAAGATATGACCACCGATCAACAACAAGAATGAAAGACATGCATAATCAACAAACAAAAGGTTTCTTTGATTGATAATAAAGATTTCAGGTAAAATAAAAGTAAAGAAAAAGAAATAAAAAAGAAAAAGGGCAAATGCCGAATAACTTTACACCTTCTTCCTATCATTATCAACCTTCTCATCCTGCTCGGAAGAAGGGGTTACAAACGGGAGTTGCTCGGTTGGAGGAGGAGGAGAAGACTCAGTGACTTTAGCTTGGTCGATAGAAGATTCAACCACCAGAGAAGACTATACATAACCAACTTCATCTTTAATCTCATCCTCCAGAATAGGAGGAGGAACATGAGTATATCTCTGAAAAAGTTCAGAGCCTTCAATAGTGTTTAAATTCTGGAGAGCATCAACCTAACCATCTCTGAGATATTTTTATTTTGCATACTCAATCGGAGCAGAGTCAGTAGAAATGGCTTTGTTCCAGCCCTTGTCCCAACCAGCACTGAAGGATTCCTTTATAACAAAATTTTCCTTTGACCTTTTAGAGGAAAGGTTGCCCTTCAATTTGATCACAAGCTCCTCAACAATCTTTACCCTGTGCTCAGCTTCCTTTAGTATGCGCTCAGCTTCAAGGGCATTTCCGTCAGACATGTGCCAAGCAGTTTCAACAGTTTACAATTTATCCACCCAAGTATTTCTCTCAGTCTCCAAGGCTTACTGAGAATCGAGCATCAACTTCTTTAAGACCTCTAAAGCTTCCTCTACATCATTTGAAGAATAAGCTCGAATTGCATCATCCTTCTCCAGTATATTATTGAAATGCACCAAGAACTGTAAAAAAATAATATCAAGTTAGTATATGAAAAATATAAAGACAATCGAATAAAAAAGATAGAAATCCCTTACTGATGCAAGGCTCTAAGCAAACAATTATGAAACCTTTACTCGGGGCAGCATAACACCCGCTCCTCTGTGGTCTAGAAGAGTTCCAGACTTGATTAACTTCCTGGCCAAACCAGGAGTAATAACTTCTAGAGGACCAGGATCAGAAGAGGGTAATTCAACCAAGGTTTGTTGGTCGGCATCAGTCACCTATTCGACTGCTTCTCTGCAGGCCCTCTCCTAAGTCTTCTCAAAGGAAGTTCATCATCTTTGGGGGATGGGTTCTCTTTCATGACAACGCCTATCTTCTTCTTGGCCCCTTCAGCAGGTTTTTGGGAGCCAGAAGTGTTGTCACTAAGAAGGTGAGGAAACTTTCTCTTCTTCATGATATCATAAAGAAGAATGTCTGAATCAACAACAGCTTCCTGATCAAGATCAATCACCAGAGCAATGGAGGAAGAAATGGCATTTTGTATTGAAGCAAATAAGAAGAAAACCTAACGTGCTCCTCGGCAACCTTTTGATGAAGTCCCCAAATTAACTTCAATTCTTTTAAGTTCACTTCTCCCTCTTTGGGGGACTTTTTCTTCCGATCAACTGCAATCAAATTTATAAAGCAACAATCAGTATGACATTTTATCAAATATAAACAGAGAAAAATTATTAAACGCAAAATAACCTATCTTGTTGTCAAGGAGAGGACATCTAGGTCCTTGATATTTAGCACCTCCATTTAAGGGAGCATGTTTCCAATTTTTTACAACTACCCCGTGATCAAGATAATCCCTATTGGAATCAGGGAGGTTAATACTAAAGCCTTACTAACTGCCCTAGTTTTTAAATAAAAGTGGTGTCACAAGTTACCCATTTATAACAAAACATTATTTATGGAATTCCTAGATGGGTTCCATGAATTTGATTTAACCAATATACTCCGTTCACCACCCTCCATGTGTTGGGAACTACTCTAGTAGGTACAACGTCAAAATACTGACAAAACTTTAGACGCAGGGGACTGGGAGGAAATGCGAACCCACACTCAGCAATAAAGATGAAAGGGAACCAATGGCCCTTAGCAAGAGAGAAAAAATCAGAAGGAAAAGTGGGATGTTCCAGTATAACCCAAGACGGAATGTCAAAATCATTCCTGAACTTATCAAAAGATTCAATAGAATAAATCATGATGAAGAAGCAAGTAAGAAGAGAGAAAAGTTCTTACAAGGGCTTAGGGATTCGACAAGAACAGAGGATAAAAAAAATGATCACACGAAAGTTCAAAGAATACAACAGCAAAATCAAAATGGAAGATAAAAGATGATCGAAGTTTTACCGCCTTTTTATAGGTCGCCTTAGAAACTGGGAAAAGTAATGATTAAAGAGAACGACGATTGAGTTTACGACGACTAACAGGAGAAAAGACGAAGATACCCCATAAATGCTCGCTGAAATTTAAAATATTTACAAAACTTCCATTCGCGCTCAAAATTGTCAATTGACTATATAAATTTCACAAGTTTTGAAGGTCTGCAGTCGACTAAGTAGCCCAAACTACTGTTAAAGCATAATGTTCCACACTTTCGCATCAACTCCAAGTATGAAACATTGGGGGCTTCTGTTGATACCAAAATTCACCACCTTACGTGGACCAAGCCAACACATGTTATCCAATGTGGTACACATCCAAGTTAGCATGATACAAATCCTCGACCAACAAGGGAGCCCGACCAACAGAGAAGACAGGCCAACAAGGGATCCTGACTAACTGGGAAGACCGACCAATAGCAGGGACTCCAACCAGTATGGCTAATGAAGCGCCATCAGTCTTATGTTTAATTATCATTATATATTGATGTAAATGCCTAACAAATTACGGAATTCCATCCTTTCACATGACGACTCTTGGCACCCCTCTTGGGCTATAAATACATTGTAACACCCTCATTGCAGGGGGGACCGAAAAACAAATCAAGGCAGTTAAGCAATACATAACAGTGGACATAGGCTTTTCCACTGAGCCGAACCACTTTAAAAATCTCATTTGTCTTATTTGTTTTAATTATTTATCTGTGATCAATAAATTAGGCCTAGTCTAGTTTTTTGCATCAACACTACGCTTGCACATCATTTTTTAAAATAGTAAAAAAAATATTTTTGAGTTGATTTTTTTTGTGTGATATTCAAACATTTCAAGGGATCCATATACAAAAAGTCAGCTCAAGAAAGCTTTTTTTTCTATTTTTAAAAAATCGGTCAAATGTTCACTATTTTTAGGCACTTTAAAAGGTGCGAAAGTTTGACTGATTTTTTAAAAATAGCAAAAAAAGGTTTTTTGAGTAGGTTTTTTAATATGGATCCGTTGCAATGTTTAAATATCGCAAAAAAAAAAAATCAACTAATTTTTTTTTTAATTTAAAAAAAATTGGTGTGCGCTAGCACATGTGCAAACTTAATGTGCATAGGTATATATATATATATGTGTGTGTGTGTGTGTGTGTGTAGAAATAGAGAAACATATGAAAAAAAGATAGAAAATGAGAGAGGGAGATACCTCACCGTAATTCAATTAAAGAGGACGGTCAACTCGATGATGTAATCTTGACGATGACCGAAGCTGGAGGATAATGATAGGAGGGAGGTAGAGGGTACTTGAATGAGGGAGATGAAGGTTGTGGTAAGAGGGAGGAAGAGATAAAAGGAGAGGTAGACAACCTCAGGGTTTGGTAGAGAAAAAAGTCTCTCGATTTTCTAGTAGGAAATGAAAATTGGTACCTCGCTTGTTTTGGGGGTATTATGTCATTTTTTGTTAAACTGCCAAGAATTTGGGAAACAATCATAAAGCATATTCACATATATGATTGTTAGAGTAAAAGTGTCATGTTTATAAATGTCAATTAACCACTCGTGACTATTTTATTATGTATAGTCCTAAAAATAAGTCTAGTATATTTTCCATGGTTGTTGTATTTAAACCATCATAAGGTTATTTTTTAAAACAATCATATAGGTATTTTTCCTGTAGTGTCTATATCTAATCACCAACTAATTCACATAACTGAAAATGTAATTGATATTCTATCAAGAGAAGGGCCTACATCAGTTTCTGCAATTGAAAATCTTAAGAGAGGATAAAGGAGAATGCGTGATAGCTGGAGATGGGGAAAATTAAACGGGAGGACCAACTCTAGAACCTGGAAAGTCACCATGAATAAAATGTGTCAAAACCCTATCAAGTACCTGAGCTTCATAACTCAAATCAGATATAATATACACGCGCGCACACACACACACACACACACACACACACACACACACACACACAAATGATAAATCCACAGTTTATATAATCAATAACGACGGACTAACATTTGTCACAAAACGTCAAAATGCATTGTATTAACTCATTAGTTTCATCAATTAATTAACTTATCAATTAATTACAATGTATCTGATATGCGACCTATCTCCCCGGCCATCTCATGAGACATGTGGTATGCCTAGAAAGAACTGTCACATAACCATAGCCACCTACTTCATATTGCTGGAGAAACCGTTGCCACCCTACTACGTAGTGATGGATTCCTCCCCCCCCAACCGTGTAACACACCAAGAGTCCATACCAAATTATACTCCTTCTTGGCACATACCCAAAATCTATGTTCATTAATTCAGTTATTAATAACATTCCTAGATTCATTCATAACTTATCACTCATCGTTACATCAGTATTTCCCAATTACCCCACTCCTCGGGTCATTTTTAATAAATAGCTGAGACAAGTGTTACATAATTACATTAAAGACTAAAGGAATTATATGTTTAACATGTAACTAGTCATAAAACAAAGCATAAATGTAAAAGGTGTACTAATTGATTAAATATTTAAAAGTCGTCACTCCCATCCTCATGTAAACTCTATGCACGTGACATCTCATAAAAATAAAATCCAAACAAGGATCCCCCAATACACTTTTATTTAGATAGAGTATCCGTTAAGACAATTAATTATTTAAAGGTTTATTAGGATGAAATCCATTAAGGAATTTGGAGAATTAAATATCCTATTTCCAAACCAACTGTAATCCATTCAACACAAGCCACAACAACCATAACCCAACAAAATAAAAAGTTTATCCCGTACTCCTTCTAATTCGTCTTTGTCCTTAATTCCTTACAAACAACATAATAAAATTAGTAGAGGTCTTACATTGGATTCTTACATGAATTATCCATATATTCAATTCTAAAATGGTAATTAAACATAAGGTAATTTATTCATATTTAGAGAGTTTTAATGTACTCTAATCACAAATAATGAATCCTCATAATTTTTTAGGCCGTACATAAGCATCATCATACTAAAATCGCATAGATTATGAACTTATTACCAAAAGTACCACTCCTGATACAAAAGGTACAACCCCACTAAGAACATGAATTTTAGAATTTAATTAAGCATTAAATAAGTCCATTACAGTAATTATCTAATCTAATTAACCAATAGTCTAAGATGAAGATACTAACCCGAAAATATCAATTTATTATTCAATATTCAATTTCTCACATTAATTATGGTTAAGACTTAATATAAAACATGTGAGGGTAGTCAATTCACATAATTAGCATCATACACTAGAAAGTCCAAAATCCTTGAAGGTTTCTAACTCATTTTAATTCTATAATTAAGGTTTAGGTGAAATTTAAAATAAGCATATATAAAATGAGAGGATTAGATAATAACTTGAATCAAAAGATGAATTAAAACTTGACTTTTATTGGAGAGAAGAAATCTTGAACTGTTTCCCTTGAATCCTTCTTGAAAAACCTGATTTTATCGCTCTTGAAAATCTGTTTGAACGCCCTTATTTGAAAACCTTGAAAATCACTTTATTTTTTTTAGAGTCAATGTGGTTACTTGAGAGAACATTTAACAGTTTTAGGGTTTCTTGGTGAAGAATATAGGTTGAAATGAGGTTTATGGGTGTAAAATGAGTCTAAATTGCTTAGATGGCATCAAAACAAAATTCCAACCTGAACGCTTCGTGGGTAGCTAGGCGGTTTAGATACAACCACAATTGCGGTTATATAATACTATGGTCGGGACTCTTCCCGCAGTTGTGCCTTGGTAGGATGCGATTGAGGCTAATGCGTGAGTCCCAGTTCTCCCTTAACAATTGTAAACCCTAGTAAATCCCAAAATTGCAAAACCCTACTTATTCCCCAAGAAAAACATAAGTACCAATTTACCCTCAAGTCTTTCAAAGAATTTCCCATGATTCTAAAACCATTTATAACTTCTTATGATTATCAATTTAATCCCATACTTTAATAAAATTAAACTTTAGCCTATAAAACTTTATGAATTAATCAATAAAACTCTAAAATTCCAAATTCACCCATTTAACTTTAAATCCTCAAAAATGATTTTACATTTTCACTTTTAATTATATAATTAGTATGAGTTGCTATTTAATTAATTAAAATTATTCTCAAATAATTAATTTTAAATGCTCTTGAAAATATAGGTATTACATTCTTACCCCTAAATAAAAAGAATTTCGTCCTCATAATTCATAGAGGATAGAGCATACCTACCTCAAAATTACCGTTAATTTTGTTGTCTCATCGTATCCTCTCGCTTCCAAGTGGACTCGTCCTCACTATGGTGATTCCATTGAACACTAACTAAGGTTATCTACTTAGACCTCAAAATCTGGACACTACGGTCTAAAATATGCATAGACTCCTCACTATACGAAGCATCAACCACTAGCTAAATATTTCTTAAAGCAGTGTGCAAATAATAAGCTACACTACCCAAAAATCGATGAAGCATGGAAACATAGAACACATTATGTACCCAATCTAATTGGTCTATAAGTTCTAGAAAATACGCAAGCATTCGTACTTGATCCATGATCATAAAAGGCCCAATATACCTCGAGCCTAAGTTCCCTTTTTCCCCCAAATGCATCACCCCCTTTATGGGTGATACCTTGAGAAGAAACTAATCATCCACCTGAAAATTAATATCCTTCCTCTCCAAGTTCATACGACTCTTATGCCTACTCTTGGCAGTCTTAATCTACTCTTGAATTATCTTGATATTCTGCATAATCTCCTGAATAAACTCGGGTTCTAATGAGCTACTGTCGCTCGGGTCCAACCAACACACCAATGGTCTACATGGTTGCCCATATAATGCATTATACGATGCCATACTAATCGACTTCTAATAACTATTATTGTATGAGAAGTCTACCAAATGCAAATGAACCTCCTAACTATCCCTGAAATTTAGTGCACATTCCAGAAGCATATCCTCCAAGATATGGTTCACTTGCTCCGTCTGTCCATATGTCTGAGGATGGTAAGCCATACTCAAGTGCAACCTACTCCCTATAACCTTTAAAAATTACCCAAAAATCGAGTTACAATGTTCGGATGCCTATTTGAGACGCCCGACAAAGGTTTAATTGAGTAATTGAAAAATTTCTACCATGTAAGAATGTGCATACTACTTTATCGTGAAATCTGTGCAGACGGGAAAAATGTGCACCATTCATTAAACAGTCCACTATAACCCAAATAGAGTTATGTTGCCCTGACATCAAATTCAATCCAATGATTATGTCCATCGATATGATGCCCCACTTCCACTCAAAAATGGGTAAGGGTTAGAGTGTGCTCAATGGTCCTTATTGATCCACCTTCACCCTCTGACATGTGTTGCACTGGGACATAAATATAGCAATGTACATCTTTTTTTTTCCACTAATATTATCTCCTCGTGTCCTGGTACATCTTATTCCCAATGGGACACATCAAAAACTGTTATCCATAGACCTCCTATATGGCAATCCTATGAAACTCCTCATCTGGATGTACAACCAATCTCCCATTGTACTATAATCCACCATCCGAACCAATGGTTTAAAGAGGTACATCGGTGCCCAAAATCTCGACCACTTTCTCTTTGCACGCCATATCACCTGTCTGTTATCGAACCAGCCTAATATTGATTCAGGAGTCATAGTGAACATCCTCATGAATGTGTCGGTCAACTCTCTAATCACTTGAAAGGATCCCACATCGATTAATTAAAGAGTAGACAAATAGTCTTTCAATCATTGACTCAAAGCATCTACACTACATTGGCCATCCTCGAGTGCTACTGAATCATATACTGGTAGTCCTTGATGAATTTGAACTACCATCACTGACACGTGTCCAAATACTTATATGTGAACAAACAGTAAAGACTATTGTGATCGATAAAGAGCATAAACTTCTCACCCCATAAATAATATCTCAAAATATGTAGTACGAACACTACCATCACTAACTTTAAATCATGTGTCAAATAGTTAACCGTATGAGACTTCAACTTCCGAGACGCATGGGAAATATAATGATCCTTCCGCATTAATGCCCCATCTAATCATTGTAGGTAATAATCGGTGTGTACCAAATAATCAAACTCATTCCTAGTTTAAGCCAAAATTGGATCCAAAGTTAACTTCTCCTTGAGAGTGTGAAAGGCATGCTGATACATCTCAATCCAAACGAACCTGATACCCTTTTGAGTCAACACCATCAATGGTCCCGCTATCTTAAAAAATCTCTAAATGAACCTCTAGTAATAACCATCCAATACCAAGAAAGTATGAACTTACGTAAGCATTACGAATTCTCCCCAATGCAGCACAGAAGACGCCTTCTTTGAATCCACCGATAATACCGAATCTGGAACTACATGGCCCTAAAATTGAATCTCATGTCTCTAAAACTCACAGTTATGGAATTTAGCACACATCTTATTCTCTCTCTTCATCTGAAGGGAAACTATCAAATGATTAACATGCTCCTCCTCAGTCCGTTCATAAATTAAGATGTCATCAATGAAGATGATGATAAACTAATCCAAGTTTGGTCGGAATACATGGTTCATTAAATCCATGAACACGATGGGGGCATTGGTCAACCCAAATGGCATGACCATGTACTCATAGGAACCATAACTAGTAAAAAAGGAAGTCTTCAGTACTTTTACCTCCCGTACCCTCACTAATGGTAATTCGAATGCAAATATATCTTTGAGAAGAATGAAGAACCATATAATTGATCAAACAAATTACCAATACTCTAAAATTGATCCTTGTTCCTGAGCACCACCTTGTTCAAATCGTGGTAATCAACACATAATCGTACTGAACCATATCTCTTTTTCATAAAGAGAACTGGAGATCCCCACGGTGATGTGTTATGCCCAATGAATCCCTGCTCCAACAACTACTTAATATGTTCCCTAAACTCCCCCATCTCTAAATAATCCATCTAATATGGTTCTTTGTCAATCAACTTAGTGGTGGGAGCTAATTAAATTATAAAGTCGATCTCTCGGGCTGTGGAAACCCTAGTACCTCCTTAAATACGTCGGTAAAATCTTAAAAAATCAGTATCAAGTCTAATAAAATAGTCATCTACTCCTGAGTCTCCTTATTAATAATATATAAGTGTGTTATGGAACCACCCTATGGTTTACCCATAGCCATAATATACATCTCTTGGACCGATATAGTCAAAATGATAGACCAACCCCTATAGTGTATGTGAGACTTATACCTAAACAACCAATACATACCAAGTATCACACCATAATAATGGGTATCCAAAACCAACAAATCTTCCTCAAAATGAAATCTACTAATGCATATCTCCACATCAACACAAACTTGCAAAGTACGAGTATATAAACCTAACATTTTTGCTATCGATAAATCGATATCATAAGGTCTAGGGAATAGACCAAAAATTTCCACAAAAATAAGTTATATGAATGAGTGTGTGGAGCCGGTGTCAAACAAAACTCTAGCTAAGGTTCCATAAACATAAAACATACCATCCACTACCTGGATCTACCCCTGACCCTGTTATTAAGGCTGTGCAATCTGATACGCCTTACCATACTAAAGTTGGAGCTACTGTTGTGTGACTAAGGTCATGGGAAGTGCCACCATCGGTTATGGACTCAATGTATAAAGAGGCTTAGGGCGATATAGCTACTGATGTGTGGGCCTGAAGTGTCGGGGTTTATTCATAAAACCATGTGTAAAATATTTAATATTGATTAATAAAGGATTGTTTTATTCATTTTGAAATGAGAATCAAGATTGTGAGAATGCTTTATATATATTTTTAAATATATTATTCCATATTCATGTGTCGATTAATAAATCTTATTAGGAATTCCAATGAGTCAGCTTTAGGTTTATCACAAGGAGATTAGAATTCTAGGTCTAGCACTATTGAAAAGTCCACAACCTAGATAAAGTGTGGAGATTCTATCGGAATAATTTTGATGCAATCATAGTCACTTATCTCAAACTACAGGAACCTGTAGAATGGTTCGATAACTTATACGATAGTTCCATAGAGGGTTATGATCGGTACATCCTAGAAATGTACTGAACATGATCACCCTTGAGATTTAAGTCTAAGCATTGTCTTGATTAGACTCAGAATATCACCGCACCGTTTGCAAAGGGTGAATAGATTCTTAATTGCAAGAATTATGAGGATTGAAATGCTTATGTGATTATTGCTTGGATTCCATGGGTGCGATTCAATCTTGGATTGAATTAATTCATCTCCTCATATTAGGTGATAGTTATATAAGTAGGTTTGAGATCTTAATTCGAAGGAATCCTCATCCGAGGATACCTTGGATTGCGATACCCCCTTGATAGACTTATAAGATTTGTTTCCACCAGTAAACCTGATCAGTGTATTATTTATAATCCGGTGGAGTAGAAAAAAAAGTTAAGTCTGAGAATCAAGGAATTGATTAGATATTAGTTAAATTCAATTTATGAAAAATTGATTTAACCAAGTGGGTATCAGAATCTTAACTCGGGGAATCAGATTATGTAGCATTATCGACTATGCGAATAAGACCTCATTATATCAGAGTGATTTCTGAGATAATTAAATTGGAGTGAAATCATAATTATTTAGTGGAATTAATCATTATTAAATATAAAAGGAAATAAAATTATGGTAAAAGTAATTTAGGATTTTTGAGTATTTATTTGAAGCTAATTTAATTATTTATCTTGGGTCCTTGGTGCAGACCATATACCCAACTAGTTAGGCACATACTCTCCAGAAACCCAGTTTAGCCTAAGATCGCCTTTTGTACTTGTATATAAAGGTGTGGGAAAGAGTTTTAATCATTATTATTAATCATTAGTGCTTTATATCTAAAGTTTTAGCAATGGTTTTCATCTTAAAAGGTGTCCACCCACCTACCTAACTTTGGGGAGGATTATACACTAGAAGATCCTAGTGTTTAAAAGGTTTAATGAAGGTTTTGGAGATCTAAAATAAGGCAACCATGTGTCTACAATAAATACTTTTATCCCCTCATATTGCAACTGTATCCGAAAAGGTAATATGTTCTAAACCCGAGGTTTGTTCTTCAAACCTAGTTTTAATGTTACCTCCTTCTTATGTTTGATTAATCGAAGTTCCATTGCTGAATTTTTTTATTCCACGTATATTAATCCGAATCATTTAATCATCCATTAGAAGGGTCCATGTTGTCTAAATAATAAAACCCTAGTTTTGTGTGTTGTGGAATAGTGCATAAATGACTTACAGAAGACGCCCAGGCGTAGCAAATTTCACTATAAATAGGTTTTAAAGAAATCATAAATGACTTACAAACACTTGAATCCTCAAGCCTATGCCGATGCATTCTTCTGTCCTTCATTTATAGTCACCATTCAGTCCAACGTCAGCCTCACAACAAGTCCATGGCTTATAATCCTCCAATTACCTCGACTATCACCTAACAATAATGAGTTTACCACACCAACGATGTATACAATTATATTCTAAGGGTTTGATCTTAAAAATATTATCACAATGACCAAAAGGTATTTGTAGATTAGAAATGTATGAATTTATGGATCTAGAGGCTTACAAAAGTTGCTGTGTGAAAACCTGGGTCATAAATATGAGAAAAAACTTTTATATGAAAAGATAAACATGAATAATAAATCAAAAAATGGTTTTTGGAAATTCCCAAACCTTTTATGAACAAAAATATACAAGTAGTTTAAATGACCTTACACATCTCGGTCAAACGAATTTAGGCTACGATCAAATGACTATAGGAAACTCGTTTGAACGAGCTTCAAATGAAATTCTTCTGTAAGTATTGAAATTCTCGTTTAGTGTTCGTTAGAATCTCGTTTGAATGAGATACGTAACCTCATTTTAACTCTCATTTGAACAACATTGAAATCTCGTTTAAATGACTTTCATATTGTCATTTCAATGACTAATCCAACAACATTTTTCAAAAAAAAAATAATAGAAAAACCTTAGAGTAAATATTCCAAATACACTAATGAACATTTTGAATCATAAAAATCATATACCTTTATTTTCGAGATGCGTGCAATGCATCCAATGATACTTTGCCAATTGTAGCCGCTTGCATGTCTCGATTCACGGGCTTTAGTATACTGGTATATGGCAAAACTAAACCTAGGTGTTTTAGCCAACGGAATCAACCAATTATGTACAAATGACATAATTGGAAATTTTCCCTTACAAATCTCCCCCTTTGGCTATTCTGGGAGAAAACATAAGACAAATGAAAAATGATAAACCATGCCATCAAGCCACCTATGCACATCCCAAAACCAAAAAAATGGACACTAGCAACCTAATAACTACTTAGCCATAGATTCGTTGTGTAGCTGTGTGAATGCGTCAGGAGGAACAATATGACTACACACACAAAACAACAAATGCCTATGACATAAGGGATACTATGAATAAATAACAATGAAGTAAGACTCCCCTTACAACCCAAAACTGTCTCCCTTTTTCTTGTCCGAGAAAGATAAAAGGATAGAAATACCTGCGGAGAAAACAATACAACATAATCATATATAACAAAAAGCTAGAGACAATATCACCAATAAATGAGATAATAAGATCATGTGACAAAGTTAGATAAGTATGAGGACATATATCAAATAAGATAAATCAATATGCACAATATATAACATGGTCAAGAATAAAATAACAATGAATGAGAGCAAGTAATGAGAAAATGATATCGAACCAATTGATAAACATCATATAAAGTCTATTTGTCAACAGACTGCATTAACCAATATATCAAAAGCATACATGAGAGAAGTTGATAATGAATACAATGAATCTCTCATCTCTCACATAATATAAAAAATGTATGTCACTATAAAGAAGTGATAAAAACATTGCTATCATCAATTTTATGGTGGGGGAGACTATCTTTATCATGAGAAGAATCATCATCACGTCTAGTACTAGAAGAACCAACTCCCCTGTGCAGTTATCCGCGCCTGGTGCTCTGTCTCACGATACATCTGGGCTATAAGCTGTTGGAGATTTTTAAAATAAGTGATTAAAAGCTTGTCCCACATTGGAAGGGTGTTAAGAAAAGTGGGAAACAAACCCAATATAAAAGGGAGAGTGTCCTACATTGGAAAATGAGTAAAGCTAAGTGATACCCGCTAAGTTATAAAAGGAGTGCGCAACCTTTTGTCCCATATTGGAAAAATATAAAGAAAGTGTGCACTTAATAAGTACAAATGGAAGATGAAGAGTTACTTCATCTAGCATTTAAAAGGTCTATTCAAGAGAGCTCCAATATGGTGCGAAGCACCGTACGCAGGGAAGTGGGCTGTAGAGGTGCTAGTGGCGCACTTTGCACTTTGCATGCCGCGTGTCTGCAGTGGTAGAGGGTTGTCGGGATTCGTCCGGGTCGGATCGCAGTAGCTCGGGCGAGGTCACTTTTTGGGTGGTCCGTGTAAAATCGGATCAGTTTAAATATACCTGTCCAGAAATGGCTTAAGACTGTTGGTAATTAGGAGTCATACCATTTCGGAATTAATTAAGACTGTTAATTCAACAATCATAACTCTTGAAGACAAAGCCTTTCACTATCTATAAATAAAGGTTGCCTAATTCAAAATTGCACATTATTCAGATTAACCCAGTTCCATATTTTCCAAACCCCAACAATTATTCACTTACATTTTCAGGAGATACAAAATTATCTTATTCTATTTTATGCACAGAAACAGAATAAAAACTTGAAGTTATCTGTTCTTCGCTGCTGCATCCAAGGGCTGTCTTCAAACATATAATTTGCAGATAGTGTAATTGCTTCATTGTATCTTGAGTATGGATTTGCATATTCTCATTTGTATACCAAATCATCTTGGTGGGGAAAATACTGTATTTAGGAAAGTGACATCACCCCTTGAACTTTTCAGAATTTATTTGAAGTCCAAAAGATTTGTATTCAAGAAGTTTTATTGTATTGAAGTTGACAGAATTATTATAAATATAAGAGTTTCATTTCTGCCTTTGCATACATATTATCCAACAATCTAAATACAGAAACACCAGAAAAGGAAAACTCTTCCAAATCACTTCGATAAATAACATAAGGTTTTGTCAAATTAGACCGTTTTGATGGTGGTGATTTTCTGTGTTGGTAGAAAAAGGTTCACTTTCTTCTAACAACATTGAAGATTGTGTACGTCTTGTCTTAACCGAAACCAAATGAAGAAGAAGATGAAATCGTGGAACAGACTAGGCAAAGCATAAAATGGGAAATCGATGATTATCTCTGTCGTGGTCACATTCTCAATGCACTTGCTGATAATTTGTTCGACTTGTACCAAAATGTTGGGAGTGTGAAAAATTTATGGGACACATTGGAGACCAAATATCTTACGAAAGATGCTACAAGTAAGAAGTTCCTTATCAGTCAGTTTTTTAGCTTTAAAATGCATGATAATAGTCCCGTGCTAGAATAATTTCATGACATCCAACCCATCTTAAATCATTGCAAACTTAAAAATTTAAATATGGATGATAATGTAATTATTTCTGCCATAATTGAAAAACGTCCTCCTTCATGGAAAGATTATAAGAAAGAACTCAAGCACAAAAAAGAATATCTTTCACTTGAAGAATTAGAGACTCATTTAAGAATTGAACAAGAGTCTCGAATTCTAGATGGCAAAGAGGAACAGGAAAATCCTGTTTCTAAGGTCCATTTGGTGGAGGATGGAAAGGAGAAAAAATGTGGCAATCATGGAAAGAATAACAAGCGAAAGAATTTTTCAAACAATTATAAAGAAAATAAAAAGAAGAAAGGAAATTGTTTTCATTGCAATAAACATGTTCACTTCAAGAAGGATTGTCGTGAGTTCAAGAAACTAAAAGAAAAAAGAGGATAATCAGACACAAAGAAAAAATTTGTTGCTATGATATCCGAGGATAATATGCTTGGAGAACATAACTCTTGGTGGATTGATTCTGGTGCCACAAGGCCTGTATGTAAGGACAAGAGTTTGTTCTCTACCTATGAAACTATGGAAGGATATGTTCTCCATATGGGAAATTCTTCAACTGCTGCGATTAAAGGCAAAGGGACATTGGATCTTGAATTCACTTTCGGAAAAATCCTTAGTCTCACCAATATTTTTCATGCTCCCGATGTTAGGAAAAATTTAGTTTCTGGAAGCTTCTAAAAAAATTTGGCTTTAAACTTGTATTTGAGTCAGATGAATTGATTCTGACTAAAAATGGTACCTTTATAGGCAAAGGTATTTGTATGAGGGCATGTTTAAGCTCAAAATCAATGAAGAAGATTCCTCTGCTTATATTGTTGATTGTCTTTCATTATGGCATAGTCGTTTAGGACATGTTAATACAAAGAAAATGCATTTCATGGTTAATTTAAATTTAATTCCTAAATATGAGAATGATATGAATGAAAAATGTAAAATATGCATGCAAACAAAATAACAAGATTACCTTTTTCAAAAATAGAAAAAATTACATGTTTGTTGCTATTAATACATAATGATGTTTGTTGATGTAAAAAACTAGATTACTCTAATTATTCAATCACAGATAAATAAATGAGACAAAGAATTTTAAAGTGGTTCAACCTTATATGAATGGCCTACGTCCACTGTTATGTTATTGCTCAGTGTTTGGGAATTCTCGATTACAAGTTCTATCAAGAAATTCCGGTCCCTTTGAATGAGGGTGATACAAGGTATTTATAGCCCTTAGGCTGTACATGAAAGGGTGTTACATTAAATGATACACATATGAAAGGGTAATTCATTTAATGCTCTTCAAACGTGTGCGTCAGGATGATAAGCATTCAATGAATAGTTGAATTGTTGATTATCTGGCAATCAATGCTGGGGTCGAGATGCAGCTCGAACCGCCTTAGTTGCTTGTCGTTCAAGAGTTCCTCGGAGCGTTGGAGTTCCTCGGAGAGCTGGAGTTCCTCGGAGTGTACTTGTTGCTCGAAGTGAGTCTGACTTGGTCGGGGGAATGAACTTCCTCGTTGCTATTGTGCCACGTAGATTGACACGCGTCTTCTTATTATTCATCCACATCAGCAGACTAATTTTGGTATCAACAATGTTTGTGATATGCATGGAACACCTACTAGAGGTGGTAGTAAATATTTTGCTACATTTATCGATGAATTTTCAAAATATTATTACGTATATCTTTTAAACTCTAAAGATGATGTGCTTAATAGATTTAAGACATATAAAAATGAAGTTTAAAATTAATGTGATACTAAAATCAAATGTCTTAGATCTGATAGAGGTGGTGAATATCACTTTCCTCAATTTTGTGAAGATATGGGTATTATACATGAAGTTATTGCATCTTATACATCACAACAAAATGGAGTAGTAGAAAGAAAAAATGGGACACTAACTGAAATGGTTAACGCTATGCGTTCTTATTCTAGTTTAAGTAACAGGTTTTGGGGAGAAGCACTTTTAACTGTGTGTCATATTCTGAATAGGATACATAATAAGAAAACTCCTTACGAGTTATGGAAGAATAGAAAACCTAATTTAGGTTAGCTTAAAGTTTGGGGTTGTAGAGCTATTGTAATACTACCTGAAACTAAGAGAAAGAAATTAGGAAGCAAATGTGTTGAGTGTATTTTCATAGGTTATGCACAATATAGTAAAGCCTATAGATTTTTGGTTAGTGAACCTAATGATTCTGTTGAGGTAAATACAACAATTGAATCGAGAGATGCAATTTTTTATGACCAAATGTTTTCTTCTATTCCTAGAATAAATAATGAAAAATAAGTAAACACTCCTTCACAATTACCTAAAACTCCACCAGTAGAACAAGAAGAGATTAGAAAAAGTAAAAGACCTAGAAAAGAAAAGAGCTTTGGTCCTGAATTTGTAGTCTATCTTATTGAAGGAACTAGAGACACACCTTGTAATCAATTTGCATTGACTCTTAGTTTTGAAACAAACCCACAAACTTATAGTGAGACAATTAAGTCTGTAGATTCAGCATTTTGGAAAAAAGCTATAAATGATCAAATGGATTCAATCATGGGAAATAAAACTTGGAAGTTAGTCGACTTACCTCCAGGATCTAAACCCATTAAGTGTAGATGGATTTTTAAAAAGAAAATGAAAATAGATGGAACAATTGATAAATTCAAGGCTAGATTGGTTGCTAAAGGTTTTACTAAAAAAGAAGGAATTGATTATTTTGACACCTATGCACCAATTACTAGAACATATACTATTAGAGTTTTGATTGCATAAGCATCTATATATAATTTTGAAATTCATCAAATGGATGTGAAAACTGCATTTTTAAATGGTGACTTCGAAGAAGAAATTTACATGGAATAACCTTAAGGGTTTATTATGACTGGACAAGAACATAAAGTATGTAAACTTATTAAGTCCTTATATGGACTGAAATAAGTACCTAAACAATGGCTTGAAAAATTTGATAAAGTAATTATTTATTATGGTTTTAAAATTCATGAATCTGATAAATGTGTTTATAGTAAATTTTCTAATGATAATTGTGTGATCATTTGTTTATATGTAGATGACATGTTAATTCTTGGTACTGGTTTAGAAATCGTTAATAATACAAAGAATTTTATGTCGTCTAAATTTGATATGAAAGATATGGGTGTAGCTAATGTCATATTAGGAATGAGAATAATAAGGAAAGATAAAAATATAATTCTCACTCAATCTCATTATGTTGAGAAAATTTTGAAGAAATTTAATCAGTTTGATTGCACACCTGTTAGTACACCTTTTGAACCGCAGTTAAAAATCGTCCCTACTACTGGTAGATCTATTTCATAATTGGAATATGCACGATTAATTGGTAGTTTGATGTATGCCATGACATGTAATCGACCTGATCTTGCATATACTGTTGGTAAATTAAGTAAATATACTAGTTCTCCCAATTTATTGCATTGGCGTGCTGTTAATAGAATATTAAAATATTTAAAAGGAACTATGGAATAGGTATATACTTTAGTGGATATCCTTCAGTATTAGAGGGATTTTCTGATGCTAGTTGGATAACTGAGAGGGAGGATCATTCCTCAACAAGTGGATGGATTTTCATTCTTGATGGAGGATCTATTTCTTGGGGATCAAAGAAATAGACTTATATAGCTGATTCTATAATGACAGCTGGGTTTGTAGCATTAGATGCAACTTGTAAAGAGGCAGAATGGCTAAAGAATTTGTTAATTGAAATTCCAGTTTGGCCAAAACCAATGCCTCAAATATCTATACACTGTAATAGTGAAGCTACACTTTTTAGATCTTATAGTAAAGTGTACAATGGAAAATCTAGACATCTTGGCCTAAGACATAGTTATGTCAGACAAATGATTACAAATAGTAAAATCACAGTGGATTACATAAAATCAAGTCAAAATTTAGCTGATCCATTTACGAAAGGTCTTGCAAGAGGACTGGTGTCTAAGACATCATTGGGGATGGGACTAAAGCCCATTAACTACAATCACACTTGATGGAAACTCAACTTGATACTTGACATATTCAAGTCTCAAGTTCGATGATTAAATTACATCATACGACGTGATTGAAAGCACTACAAAATCAAACATCCCATGGATAAGTGCTTAGAACATGTAATGAATAATGAAAGAGGATGAGTTTAATCTTAATAGATTTATGGTGTTTTAACTACATCAACACCCATGATAATCGACTTATATAAGTGTGGAAGTCGTTCCGCTTCCTATGAGATCTGGGCTTGACTCTAAAGCACTCATGAAATCAAGGTACAGACACAAGGCCTAATACATGTGTCGACTTATATGGATAATCAGTGACTAAAAGATTTGTGTGTGTAGACAAATCCGGCTGATCATTATATATTGATAGTCCAAAGACAAATCTACTATGCTTTCATGGTTAGCCTTGAAGAATCTTCATAGGGTATTAGTTCAAGTCGTGAGACACCAGTTCTTATACACAGTCTTACAGACAATCAAAGATTTACAAAACTTATTTTGAAAATGGTGGAGGAATGTTGGAGATTTTTAAAATAAGTGAGTAAAAGCTTGTCCCACATTGTAAGTGTGTGGATAAAAGTGGGAAACAAACCTAATATAAAAAGGAGAGTGTCCCACATTGGAAAATGAGTAAAGCTAAGTGATACCCACTAAGCTATAAAAGGAGTGGAGAAACTTTTGTCCCATATTGGAAAAATATAAAGAAAATGTGCACTTAATAAGTATAAATGGAAGATGAAGAGTTACTTCATCTAGCATTTAAGAGGGCTATTCAAGAGATCTTCAATATGGTGTAAACTACCGTACGTATGCGCACGCACACGTGCATGCGCGCACACGCGTGCATGCGGGGAAGTGGGCTATATATCCGCTAGTGGCTCACTTTGCACTTTGCATGCCGTGTGTTCACAGTGGTAGCGGGTTACCGTGATTCGTCCGGGTCAGATCGCAGTAGCTCAAGCGCAGTCACTTTTTGGGTGGTCCGTATAAAACCGGTTCGATTTAATTATACCTGTTTGAAAATGTCTTAAGACTGTTGGTAGTTAAAAGTCTTACCATTTCGGGCTTAATTAAGACTATAATTCAATAGTCATGACTCTTGAAGACAAAGCCTTTCACTATCTATAAATAAGGCTGCCTAATTAGAAATTGCACATTATTCAGATTAACCCAGTTCCATATTTTCCAAACCCCAATAATTATTCACTTACATTTTCAGGAGATACAAAATTATCTTATTCTGTTTTTTGCTTAGAAATAGAATAAGAACTTGAAGTTATCTGTTCTTCGCTGCTGCATCCAAGGTCTATCTTCAAACATACAATTTGCAGACAGTGAAATTGATTCATTGTATCTTAAGTACGGATTTGTAGATTCTCGTTTGTATACCAAATCATCTTGGTGGGGAAAATACTATATTTAGGAAAATGACATCACGCCTTGAAGTTTCCAAGATTTATTTGAAGTCCAACAGAATTGTATTCAAGAAGTTTTATTGTATTGAAGTTGGCAGAATTATTATAAATAGAAGAGTTTCATTTCGTCCTTTGCATACATATTATTCAACATAAGCTCTGTATGCATCCTCTGAGACTCTACTAGCACGACATCATACCTACGCTGCTCCTACTTATGGCAAATGTGATCCTCCTCATGAAGCTGCCTATCCTCCAACTGCTGAGAAGATATAGATTGCACCTACGAAGATAACTCATAATATTTGACCCTCAGAACATCGAACAGATTTATTATCAATATATGACAAAGAACCCATCTCATCCTCGTCCACTACACCAAAATGGGCAAATTGTCACCTTTCAGCCGGCCAGCCTTGTCAAGGTCATTGACCCTGACAAAAAAATGTGTTTTATGTCACGGTCATTGACCTTGACACGACCGTGACAACTAATTGTCACGATCATTGACCGTGACAAGACCGTGACAAATTTACTTGTCACGGTCAATGACCGTGACAATTCTTTGAATACTTGTCACGGTCAATGACCTTGACACGACCGTGATAATGTTTACAACAAAAACCCTTTCCCCCTTCTTTTTCCCCTCCCGCGCCGTTCCCTCCCTCTCTCTCTCTCTCTCTCTCTCGACGCTGCTCTCTCTCTACTTTCAGGTCGATTTTCTCTCTCTCTCTCTCTCTTCCATTTATATATATGTTTGTGTGTATATTTATGTGTGTATGTGTATATATATATGTGTGTATGTGTGTGCGTGTGTGGGGGGTGGGGCAGGGTGGGGGCAGGGAGGGGTGTGCGCGTGTGTATATGTATGTGTATATGTGTGTGTATGTGTGTGTATATATGTGTGTGGTGGGGGAGGGGGTGGTGGAGGGGGGCAGGGGGTGGGGTGTGTGTGTATGTGTGTGTGCGTAGGTGTGCGTGTGTGTGTGGCGGGTGGAGGCGGCAGGGGGTGGGGGTGGGGCACCCATTTAATAAGTTTTAAAATATTTGGAAAAAACATAATATTACAAAATTGAAACAAAATGGTATTGACGGAACTTACACATACGTTATGTACTGTGCTCTTACGTTGAAAATTATTAGATAGAAAAAGAAAAATATAAATTGAGATAACCTTAGAATCTAATTAGGCTAAAAATATAATTTCATCAACTAACATATATACACAACACTAAAAGTAGACATCAATTTTATAAATAATTGATAATAGTTGGATAATAATTGAATAATAAACATCGGGAGGAGGTGGGGGTGGGGGTGGGTGGGGTTTTGAATATTATTTACATTTATATTTTTGGATATTATATACATTCAAAATAAATAATTGATAATAGTTGGATAATAATTGGATAATAGTTGATATTTTCATTCAAAATAAATATTTCATTCAAATATATTGGATAATAATTGATATTTTCATTTAAATTGATAATAATTTTATTCATGAAATTAATTCAATTGATAATAATTTATATATATGTTTGTGTGTATATATATGTGTGTATGTGTGTATATATGTGCGTGTGTGTGCATGTGTGGTGAGCCCTTCATATTTTAAAAATGTTGTTTTTATTCCTATAGAACAGCTTAGATAGTGTGTGTGTGTGTGTGTATGTGGTCAATACATGAATTTATTTTTGTATTTGAATTAACCCATGAATTTAGTTTTGTATTTGAATTAACCCATGAATTTATTTTTGTATTTGAATTAACCCATTATATGAAACATACTTGAAATTAAATATAGTGCGCATAGATACTAGCATTCTAGTTCTTATGCGTACGCATTCAATAGCCCTTAGACCCGTTCGAGAGTCATTATCCCTGTAATGAGATCTCTCGAATTGTCCCGTTTGGACAGTTTGAGACTGTATAATTTCTGTATAATATTCTTATTGGCTTAAAGTTGTTACTTTTGGAGGAAGTTCTGTAGTCGTATCTTAATGTTCTCTGGGTACATACTAGATTGACAAGTGTGACTATTATTTTAATTGACCAATTGAAATAACACTCACACCTGCCAATCTACGTCGTGTACTTGGAGAACTAAGGGGATATGCTGTCGAATTTTTTTCAAATAGTAACAATGTGCATGAGCTGTTAAGTATATTACAGAAAAATGCATTCTTGAATGGGATAGGACCACTTACCCTTTAATAGGATAATTAAATGATGGGATAATTAAATAAAACATACTATAAATCTAAGTTTATTTTACCTTTAATAGGTGTTTAGTTGTGGTAGCTGTGATGGGATATCCGAAATACAAAGAGTGGATGGGTGAGACTAATAGAATGGGGGATGTGTTTCGCAGAGGTGCTAACGAATTTGTGAAATATGCAAAGAGATGTCGTAATGATGAAGAGTTTCCGTGTCCGTGTGCTAGGTGTAAGAATGGTAAGGTGTTTGAGTGGAAAACAGTTGAACTACATTTGTTAAGATCGGGTATGCAAGATAGTTATCGATTTTGGAGTTTTCACGGTGAATTGAAAGTTCCTTTTGTCCCCGACCAACCTTCACAACAACCTTCTGTGACACCCCGCCTAATTAATCCCGGGTGATCAGTCCTAAATCAAGTTAGAACAGGTTTCTCATTTGGTCCATTCTTAGCATCACTGTCGTCTTATTAAATTACTAACCACCTAAGTGAGAAAAATAGACTGGTGCCAATTTTTATCTTTCATTATTTAAACAAAAACCCATGCGGAAAATAAAATAATACAACAATCACAGATAACTGAATTAATCATCCACAAGTAAAAATAATTAACCGAATAAACCATCGGTCCAAATAATAATAAATCCCGTAAAGACAAGAACGAACTCCCAACAAGTTTAATACAAATAAACGGAATGTGAGCGACATGCTCGAATAACTAATCATGAATTTCTACATTAAGATCGAAGAATGAGGCGTCTATCAAAACCCCGCAACATCCACATATGCTGAAGCAACGGATCCCTGGAATTTAGTCAAGGCTGGCGTCCCTGTGGCTGGACACCTAAAAGGTTTTGAAAATAGATTTATAGCAAGGGTTAGTACCCAAAACATTTGGAAAACATTTAACAAATGATTAACTTGCAGTAATAAATAAATATGCATGCTCTTCATATTCTAGTTAGTATCGCACTCTCTTGAGGACTTCCTTACCCCTCCTCTAATGTACACTACTAACACTTTAATTAAATTACCGAGTTATTCATCTCATGACTAGATAATTAACATAGTTTCTTTATACCCACCCTACTCTAACTGAGTATATAGTGATGATGATTTTTAAGTTATTAGTAACATCAACTTAACTAAAACATTTCCCTTTTTAAATTCATATAACTTCTACACTTGTTAAACATATGAAACCACTCATATTTTTCATTACTAACCCGTATATAATTAATTATCCAATTATATACTTATAATCATATTTCAGCATTCACAATCATACTGTAATATATTTAACAACTTGCATCCACCCGAGTAAAATACTCACATAATGTAAATTCTATAAAGTGCTATCCCACTAGGTACAATCACATAGCCTAGTTATCCCAAGTCAGAATTTCACACCAACTTGATAAAAATAAATAATTGGAGGCGGTCATATTCCTTCCCTGAAAGTGAGATGTCCCTCACCCATATAATGGACGCTATGACCTTGGGAATATACTCACCCTACTCCTCAAGCTAGGGGATTCATCCACTACGCGCAACCTCCCCCTATAGCACTATGGTATAAAATATCTAATCACTGATATTAATGTACACACCATATATATATACTATCACATCCGTATAAATATAAAAGTCCCGGCTATACCGTGCGGTAAATCCGTAACATAAGCCTATTAAAATTATTAAGAGTTTATGGTCCAACTCTAAATATTAATTAAATTGCACCTTAATTAATTAAGTTACTTTTGGTGTCGCCCCCACCATAAATTTGGACGTACTCTCGTAGCCCAAAATAAATTTACCCGAGTCAAAATCCCCGACTCTAATTTATTAGCCTATGTCTAATTAAATTATTACATTTCGGTTTCGCTCAACCAAATTTTCTGCCTCAAACCTTAATTAATTTATCTACAATTAATTAGATTTAAACTCATGTATTTAATTTCTCAATAATTAATTACATAAGATTTTTATATGAATTTCCCCTTTTATATAATTAACTGGCGAAACTGCCAAGTTCTGCCGACCGTCGATCGATCGACCCCAGACCGTCGATCGATCGATCGAACAGGTCTTCGTCTTCTTCGCGAAGACAGGGCAGCCATGGACGGATTTACTCAAACCCTAATCTCTTCTAACATGAATTACAAGCCTTCTTATCACAGGTACATATTATAAACCTTATTAGGATCCCCCAGAAAGTCCACAACAATCATCAATTCGTCCATAAACTACTGATTCATAATTTTGGGGAAAAATCTATCTTTATCCATAAACACATTTACACCCCAAATTTCTTCATCAAACTCGTTCTAATTTATCCGGATATCATTCTAACAGATACACATCAATATTCCAATATCAGATTTTTACATAAATCCTTATAAACTTTGGCAAATCAGATTAATATTTTCTTTTGTTTTTCAAAACCCCATGTTTATGCCATGAAACCCCAAAACGAATTTTAATTCATTACATCACACAGATATGAATTGAAAGACAGATTTAATACTATTGCAAGTTATTCACTTGCCTTAGGTTTCGTAGTGTCTGAATTTGAGATGGGTTCCAAGGTTGAAGATGACCTTTGTTGGCTCTTTTGAGATCCCCAAATGGCTTTGGCTGCTGTTAGGGTTTTCTAACCCTTTAATTATTCTCTCTAATTAAGCTCAGCCATGCCCTTATTTCTTTTTATTAGGTTAATTTCCCTAATCCCGTTTTTTGACTAATGGGCCAAGCCCAAGTGACCTAAATGCCCCCGAGTGGGCCCGACTATGTCTAAAAACGTCCCGTGACCCGTTTACTACCCCCGGGTACACTTTTCCGACTATCTCGGCCCATTCGGACTCAACTGTACACTCAGAATTTGCATCCGAATTAATTTATAAAAAATACTTATCCCCCACCCAATATAGTCTATACCGACTTCCGGATGTGATAAGTACATACCTCGTCATTAATACTCGAAACGACGTAAATGACATTATTACTATTCACTTAGTAAATAAGTTTCCCTAAATATTAACCATTCAATCCCAGATTAATATTTATATATTATTTTACCATAATTAATTCATTAAATTACAACACACTAGTAATTTAGAATTTCCGAATTAATTAAATTTTAAATGTACCAAAAATACGGGGTGTTACACCTTCAACAAGTAGAATAGATGAAGAAGGGGACGACGTAGATCATAATATGTTAGAGGATTTAGTTGATGATGCGTACGGAGTTTATGAAGCTGAGGAGAATGAGGTTACTGATGATGTAGAAGATTCAAGTGCTCATGAAGATAACACGATAAAACTTGACGATGACTACCAAAGTTTAAAATTTAAGGCGACCCAACCGTTATACTCTGGCTGTGAGAAAGATCAAACAACTTTACATGCCATGGTTGGTTTGCACAGTTGGAAGACGCAGTACGGTTTGTCTGGCAATAGCGTGACGGGAATTCTGAAATGGGTGAAGGGCTTATTACCCAAGGTGAATACACTTCCAAATAGCTATCCTGTTATGAAGAACAGTTTGAAAGGTTTGGGAATGAAGTATAAATCGATTCATGCTTGTGTGTATGACTGCATACTATACCGAAAGGAGTATGAAAATATCGATCGTTGTCCGGTATGCGATGAACCTAGATATGTCCAATCTATTAGTAAGGAAGGCACAAGCTCAAAAGTGCCTCAAAAAGTATTGAAATATTTTCCCGTTGGGCCTAGATTGAAGCGATTTTTCAGAGTACCATGGATTCCAGAGGCAATGACTTGACATGCTAGGGTAGAAGTAGGGGTCATGCGTCATCCTATTGATTCTACTGCCTGGCGGAGGATGAATTATGAGTATCCCGATTTTGCTCGAGAACAACGCAACATTCGTTTGGCTATATCAACAGATGGTTTCAATCCATTTGGAAATCTAAGCACCAATCAGAGTGTATGGCCAGTGATCCTAGCCCCACTCAACCTCCCTCCTTCACAGTGTATGAGACCTGAATTTTCGATGATGGCTTTATTGATACCTGGGCCAAAGGCACCAAGTGAAGACATTGATATCTACCTGGCTCCTTTGGTAGAAGAATTAAATGAGTTGTGGGAAGAGGGTGTGCAATCATTTTACTCTTTTAAAAAAGAAGAGTTTACGCTGAAAGCTATGTTGATGTGGGCAATTCATGATTTTCCAACTTATGGGACATTATCCGGATGTGTAGTACATGGTTATTTGGGGTGTCCTATTTGTGGAGAAGAGACTGAATCTCTTCGTCTATCCTCTAGCTTATAAAATGTATACCATTGCCACAGGAGGTTTTTACCCCCAGCTCATAGTTTCATATTTGAGAAAGGTTCCAATTTTTTATTGGGCGAAGTTGAACATAGGCTACCGCCGAGACAACTTTCGAGTTCAGAAATTGAAAGTAAATCTTCTGAATGTGGCCCAAATATGCCAGGTAAGAATCCCAAATTTAAGAATGTCAAGCATAAGAAGACCCCAACTGGGAATGAAACTGAGATAAGAAAGGCATGGTCTCGGAGGTCAATTTTATTTGACTTGCCTTATTGGAAGAAAAATCCGGTGCGCCATGTATTGGATGTGATGCATGCAGAGAAGAACTTCGCTGAACATATTGTGGGTACTTGCCTTGGGGGGAGTCATTCGAAGGATGGAGAAAATGCACGAAAAGACCTTAAAACGTTAAAACTTAAACCACAACTATGGTTGAAAGAAGATAGTAGGGGAAGGACAATAATTACCCCTGGTGCATTTACTTTGACGAGTGAGGAAAGGAAGGTGCTTCTAGACACAATATATAATTTGAAGGGCCCATCTACTTTTTCGTCCAACTTGCAAAGGATTGTGAATTATGTTACTCATGATTTACATAAGTGTAAGTCCCACGATTGGCATGTGATCATGCAATTGGTTCCTCTATTGTTTAAGCACTGTTTCTCCAAGAACAAGGATTTGTGTAGGGCTATTATGCAAATTAGTATTACCTTCTCCCTCTTGTGTGAGAAGATAGTGAATCGAGAACACATAGTGGCCGCAAAATTGGCTGTGAACGAAGCGATTTGTGTATTGGAGAAGTACTTTCCCCTAGCATTCTTTGACATAAGTGTTCACTTGTTGGTACACCTATGCGACGAGGCACTTCTTTGTGGTCCAGTTGGATATCGGTGGATGTATCCGTTTGAAAGATGGATGAAAGTTTTTAAAGATTATGTCAAGAATACGCGATATATTGCAGGATCAATTGTAGAGGAATACATCACCGTGGAGTCATCAATATATACTTGGGAATATATGCCTGACTCGACCAGCGTTGATGACACTGATGAATTCCTCGATGATGGTGGTAATGTGATGGGAAAACGAGTGAAATTAACGAGTTTGCAACATGAACAAGTAGCTCGTTATCTATTTGACACACATGAAGATGTCGAAGAATGGAAAAAGTAAGTTTCGAATATTATAATGTTTAACATTATTTTAGATTATTTTATACATGATTAATTTTGTAATATGCAGTAAATATGAAGCTTGTGAGAACAATAAAAGACGAAAAACAATGGTACAATCAGACAGCGAATTTAGGCTATGGTTGACACAAGAGGTAATTATAATGAAAATAGTCGTTATATAACGTTACATTACACTCAAATTTTACCACTAATATAATTAATTTATCTATATTCTCAGCTCCTAAAGATGGGTGATATGACATCAAGGCTTGCTCGTCTAGCCACTGGACCCTTGTTCGTGGCACAAGAGTACAAAAAGTATCGATTGAACGGTTAAATTTTCGGCGATAAAGTGTATGAGGAAAGTACAAATGTACAGAACTCGGGAATTTCATACAAGGCTCTTACTTTCTTTCGAGCGAGCGCAAAAGATAAAAATCTCGTTGAAGCTGAAATGACTTACTATGGTGTAATCCAAAATATATTTGAATTGGATTATATAAGCTTCAAAGAGGTTGTATTTTACTGTGAATGGGTAAGAGTTGAGGATAAAAATGCTTGTAAAGTTGATCCTGTCACCAATTTGATCATGGTTGACTTGTCCAAGTTGAAGAGCAACGACCACGTGAGCGATGAGCCGTTTGTTTGTGCATTTCAAAAGGTTAAGCAAGTGTTTTACTCGGAGTATATCAACAACGAGCCGTGGTCAATTGTCTAACACGCGCCAAGGCGTCTAAATAGTAGTGTGGATGACTTGGCTGCTCCTACCGAATATCAATCCATTTTTTATGATAACCCGAATTTGAAACAATTTTTCAATTTGTAATAAATATTTCAATTTGTACCGAAACATCCATTTTTAATGCTTTTACTTGATCTGCACTTTATCATTTTCACTCTTGTGTAGTGTGCGTGTGTGGAGAGGAGATTAATACATAAATATTCCAACTACATCTAAGTTTTGTTTATACTAATCCATGAATATACGCTTCTTACCTTTAATAGGTGATTAGTACATAGTTATTTGGGGTGTCCTATTTGTGGAGAGGAGACTGAATCTCTTCGTCTATCCGAACACTAAGAAATGCCATAATCCTATGGAGCGATGCTCTACAAATTCCTCCCAACCATTATGTAGCCAAACATCACCTGTTGAAGTTTTCAATTCCACTTTCCATACCCCACCACTTGGAACTTCTAGCAAAACATGGGAGACCATTGAAAGGTGGAATTGACAACTTCAACTGCTGATTTTTGGCTACACAACGGTTGGAAGGAATTTGCAACACATAACTCCATAGGATTATGGTATTTCTTAGTGTTTAGATATGAAGAGAATTATAATTAACACGATTGCCCGGGGTACATTAGTTGGAAGGAGGTGCCATATGAGCTCAAGTTAGCTGTTTTAGTGACACTACATGTAATGTATTTATATTTATATGTCAATTTCGATTTCGATTTCAATTACGATTTATATTTATCTATATTTGAGGGGTGGATACTAATTTTACTTTATTTCAATTCAGGGGACAGGGAGTGGCCCTAAGGGTAGGCCACATATGCTCTATACTTATGTGGCTATTCGGACGAGAAGGGAAGGATAAGGAGGTGTTCCCGAGCGTCGCGGTACAAAATCTCTTTTCCATGCAAATAGTTTGTAGATTTGAGATAAAATGATGGTGATGTTGTTTCTTTTTAAATAGTTTCTTATTTGAATATATATTTGCATTATCTTTAGTTTGTTCGGATATATGATGTTTGGAACAGGTACAACGTTGCTATAACAGGTACAAATATACTGCTGGGCAGTGGCAGTGGACATACTGCCCAGCAGATTTTTTTAAATTCTGCCCAGAATTGTCACGGTCAATGGTCGTGACAATTTTTTTACAAAGGGTCACGGCTTTGTCACGGTTATAAACCGTGACAAACGTGTCACGGTCATTGACCTTGACACGACCGTGACACAAAATGCGAGTTTTGTGTCAAGGTCAATGACCGTGACAAAAAAAGTTGTCTCGCCTCGAAATGTCACAGTCATTGACCTTGACAAGGTGGATTTGTCAAGGTCAATGACCTTGACAAATGGGCAGATTTGGTGTAGTGGTCATCTAGGAGAGGGACCTGAGTAGTAAGTCATAAATGGGTAACAAGAATCCCGTAAGGTAGAGCAGTGTGAATCGTCTTATTCCCATTATTTTCACATCACTTATAATTATGAGTATAATGGAGAGAAGATCTATGAACCTATCTCCATCAAATCTAATCGACCCCAACAACAACAACCCCAACAAATAAAAACCAAATAAGATATATAATAAAAACTCACCAAAAAATAATGAACAAATAGGCTGAATGGTAGGTATGTCACACGTGAGGGGCAAAACATAAAGAAAATGTGATTTTTTTTTGATAAATTAACACAAAGAACAACAAAAAATGCCCCCAAAACAATAAAAACTTATAAAATGGAGACAAAAGACCTTACCCCCAAAAGATGATGGATTCTTAGAAATAATCCAAAAGATTTATCGAAAGAAGCCACCCAACACAAAATTGGAGGAGACAGATGATGGATGTTGGGCAAAAAGAGGAATAAAGGTGAAAATATAGTAATTAAAACTATTTCTAGGGCTAAGGAGTGTGAATCTGTTGGTGTGTAAGGAAAAATTTATGATATAGTCAATTTGTATGTATTTTGTCTTAATTCCATATTTGGACAAAACCTTTGAGTCATAGGTTAGGACTTAAGTATATTGACCTTTCAAGCTGTAGGAAGGTGGTTGTACTAGGGTCTATGAAGAACTGGAACTAGGTGAGACCAGACCCACTCCCACGGATGCTGCCTTAAAGGTTTTTAAAGTTTCAAGAGCAGCTGGAGAAGGAAAACTATCTATTTCTGGTAATAATAGAGTCTCTATGAATACTATATAAGAAGACAAATTATTAGTTATAACTTTGCAACAATAGTAATAAGAGAGTAGGGGGATCACTATGGACGTGATGCCTGTAAGGAGTGAAGAGACAGGAAGTTCATCTACGAAGGAGAGAGCATGGGAGAGAATACTTTCTGAGTTAATTTTAACAGAGTAATAGTTCTAACTTGAGTTTTCTGTGTGTTCTTGACCTTAACCAAGGGTCCTATTTATAGGTATATACTAAGGCTGATGTGGCGTTTATGCACCAAAATGAGGCGCTCTTAGAGATAATCACTGTAATGTACATGTTAATTCAAAAAATTATCCTATTACATGGACCAATCAGAAATAAACGTGGGTTATCCGTCGTGGCACTAGTCCAAGTCAGCAAGGACTATTTATCAGAATGAATCCAAGAATGCCGACCAATAATGTAGAATGTCGAGCAACACTGGGAAGTTCGATCAATACCAGGAAGACCGACCAACAAGGGTTATCAAATGTCATTAGTTGCAAACATTACGAACATTGTACAAATGTAAATGTCTATGTTATAAAGGCATTCCGTCCTCTAATATTCCACTTCCTGTACACCCTTAGGGACTATAAATACATTGTAATCACTACAGCCAGGGGGACAAAACAAGAGATAACTGAAAAACACAAGGAAATATACACTAGTGGACGTAGGCTTTTCCCTTTTATTCGAACCACTTTAAAAATATTTTGTGTCTCTTATTTACTTATTTATTTGTGATAAAATAATTAGAGGTAGTCTAGTTTTTTGCATCAAAAGATCGTCGTCGTCTGTGGGAACGTATTTCTAACAATTTTCATCCATTCAAATGACTGATATTCCTGAATCAAGCCTTAGAAATGATGGCATTCCACCTATTCCTTTTTCCCCACCAACTCCCAATGATTTGACTGGAATTTTTTCCAATCTCGCAAGAGGACAAGAAGCTATGCAAGATAACACGAGGCAGTTAGCGCAGACCTTAAAAGTCGGGTCTCCTTCCTTACCTGTTCGTGGAAATATGCCCCCCCCTCTAAGAAGCAGTAGACATAGCCAATCCAGGACTACTAGAGATACCTCTTATCTCATAGGAGCAAGTTCTTCTCTTAGAACATCAGAGCCCTATGATGATTAGTCTTTTACTCCTGAAAGATTAAGTGCCTTAGAAAGGCTTATCCGAACATCTCCTTTTGATCGTTTGGGACCCAGGGAGAATATAAATGTTCCCAGGGCATTGTCTATCAATACTCAATGACCAATTGATCAAAGGGAAGGCTCAGCCCAATCTAGATCAGATGCCCAACGAACTGCTCGCACCGAGCAACAATCGCAGGAAGAAAGTTCAGCACAAATAATTGGTAGGAATGAAAAAATTATAACACACAGATTTGATGTTGGTAACAATGCATGGAAGGGCTCCATCCAGCGCTTGGAGGATAGATTGAGAGAAATGGCTAAAGCCAGGAAAACTTTACAAAGAAGTTTTATGAAAGGATCTCTTTTCATACAAGCTATTGTGGAATTTCCCACACCTCCAAAGTTTAAAGCTCCAGTGGTTACACCCAAATATGATGGAAAGACTAACCATATCCTTCATATAGAGTAATATTAGGCATAAGCTAACATATATACCATCCCCGATGAGATGAGGTGCAGAGCATTCTCTAGAACAATTACTGGTCCTGCTCAAATTTGGTACAATAGCCTTCCCGGGCACAAATTTCCAGCTTCAATCAGCTAGCCGAGCTATTCATTAACAACTTTTGCTTTGGGTACAAACTAGTAAAAATGGAAGCTCATTTAATCAGTGTGGGATAAAAGGAAGGAGAAAGTACTAGAGACTACATCACTCATTTCAACAACGAGAATTGGAGGTTGTTGATTATGATGAGAAGACTACTATAACAGCTCTTATGAGTGGATTGCTCTTCGAGAAGCTCTACTACATGCTTGCAAAAGATCCCCCAAAGACAATGACAGAGTTAATGGCAAAGGCAGCCAAGTTCATGAATAAAGAGGAGGCAATGGTAGCTAAACGGAGCTCGGGGACAACAAGAGAAGGCAAAATTGATAAAAATGAACACAAAGATTCCAAGGAACATAGGGAATCGAAGCAAAAAGGGATTATATATGGGCTTAAGAAGTATAAAAATTACACTCCATTAACAATGGGAATTCACCATGTTTTGGAGGAAATTAAATATAACAAAGATGTATGTTAGCTTGAGAAGTTGAGGAGATTCCCTATCAAGAGGGATAAATCCAAATATAGTGAATCTCACAGAGACCACGGTCACACGATAGATTATTGTATTTCTCTGCAGAATGAAATTGAAACTCTCATCCGAAGAGGCAAATTAAACCAGTTTGTTGATTGATAGAGCTCGACACAAGTCAAAATCGCCTTACAATCCCAGAGATGAGAAAAAAAGGACCCATAAAGATAATTAGGAGGATGATCCCGAACTACCCAAGAAGCCTAGGCAACCAGAACGTGAGGTATTCATGCTCATCTTTGGTTATTTTGATTATCAAATGATTACAGGAGGAGATGCAGGAGGAGGAGATCATACAACAAAGAGGAAGGCTTACTTCAATGAGGCCCAAGCTTGTTCCTATATACAGAAAATCAATCTAACTAAAGAAGATCGACCGAGGATGGTCAACAAAGATAAGGTGGTGATTGATTTCTCTAAAATGACCTCTCAGGAGTATTGTACCCTCATTATGATCCTTTAGTAATCAAAGTCAGGAAACAGGATATAATTATTTCAAGAGTACTAATTGATAATGGTAGCTAGACAGATATTATGTTTTATCCTTTCTTTGAAAGTATGGATTTTAAGCTCAGGAAATTGGAGGCCTACCACAAACCTTTAATAGGTTTTTCTGGTGAGAAAGTATTCCTGTTGGGAACAATTAAGGTGGGGATGTTGATCGACATTTGTCTAGCCAACCGAACAAAGAAGATACATTTCTTTATAATGGATAAAAATGTTCATTCGACCTATAACATGATTATTGGAAGAGTAGGGTTGAAGAAGTTAGAAGCCGTACCATTTACAATCCATTAATGTTTGAAGTTCTCGACCAACTTTGGGGTAGGCATTGTAAAGGGCGACCAAAAAAGTAGCTCGGAAATGCTACTTCTCATCTACCAAGCAGGAAGATCTAGAAGAAATAAAGAAGAAAACCACCACTTACCAAATGGACACCTCGGAACATGAGGAAGAATTTGAGGTTAAAACCTTAAATCCAAGGGAGGAAATATAATTGGGGAAGGGTCAAATAGTATAGGCAATACACCACTCAAATAGAAGCAACGCTGGATCCTGTTCTTAAACAGGAACTAGTGAGTTTCCTTAGACATAAAACATGTGTTCGCATGGAGTCACTAAGATATGACAAGGATTGATCCTAACTTTCTTTGCCATGAACTCAATGTTAACAAGGAGGCCAAGCCTGTAAAGTAGATGCGAAGAGTGTTAAGCCCCGAGAAGAACCAAGCAATATAGGAAGAAGTTGCAAAGCTTCAAAAAGTTTTTTTTTAATAAAGTGAAGTATCTAGATTTGTTGGCCAATGTAGTTATGGTGAAGAAAAAGAATAATAAGTGGAGAATGTGTGTAGACTTCACGGATTTGAACAAAGCATGCCCAAAGGATCATTTTCCTTTGCCACAAATTGATCAGCTTGTAGATGCTACATCAGAACATAAACTACTCAGTTTCATGGATCCCTATTCTGGTTATAACCAGATTAAAATGAAGCCTAAAGACAGGGATAGCACTTCCTTAATTATCCCCCGAGGAACTTATTGTTATAATGTTAAGCCATTTGGTTTGAAAAATGAGGGTGTAACTTATCAAAGATTGGTGAATAAAGCCTTTGAGGAGAGAGAAAATAAGAAAAAATATGGAGATTTATGTGGATGATAAGCTAACAAAGAGCAAAAAGGTGTATGATCATATTGCCGACCTCAATCAGACTTTTGACCAACTAGAGAAACACGAGATGAGACTGAACCCGACCAAATGTGTATCTGGAGTGCAGGAGGGAATGTTCCTCGAGTATATAGTAAATCAAAGGGGAATTAAAGCAAAGCCAGAAAAGATCAAGGCATGGATTGAGATGCAGTCCCCTACTTGCAAGAAGGATGTAAAAAGGCTAACTGGACGTGTAGCAACTCTCAATAGATTTATGTCCCGAGCTACTGAAAAGTGCCTACCATTCTTTAAAATATTGAGAATGAGTTTCGAATGGAATAACGAGTATGGACAAGCTTTTCTGGAGTTGAAAAAGTACTTGGGTTCACCTCCATTACTCTTTCGACCAATTATAGGGGAAAGATTGTACTTGTACTTAACTGCTTCTAAATTAGCCGTAAGTTTTTGCTGTTATCAGAGAAGAGAATAGAATCCAAAAACCTGTCTATTATACCAGTAAAGCTTTATAAGGGGTAGAAATCAGATACCCATGCCTGGATAAATTGGCATTAACATTGATTGAGGTATCCAGACGGATAAAGCCCTATTTGCAAGCCCATACGACTGTAGTGTACACTGATATGCCTCTAAGGCAAGCCTTGCACAAACCAGAGAAGTCTGGCAAATTAATGTACTGGGCAGTAGAATTGGGGGAGTATAATATTATTTATGAACTAAGATATTCTTTGCAAGGTCAAGCTGTAGCAAATTTTATTACAGACTTCACTCACCATGTGGTTCCAGAACAACAAGATGGGCAGAAAGAATAAGAATCAGGAGAAGGCATTGTTAACAATCAATCCCCCGAGCAACATTCATTAGAAAAAAGGTCAGAAAAAATCACTGCCGACCTGCATGATTCCTCTTTTAGAGCTCAGGATATGTCAGGGAGGTATGATGAAGCAAGGAGAAAAACATTCCATTTTGGGAGCTTGATAGACCAAGCATTTGACAACAATATACCAACATGGAACCTGTGCATTGATTGGTCATCTTATGCAACCGACAGTGGAGCAGGAATAATACTTAACACTCTTGATGGAATAGATATTGAATATGCTTTGTGGATCCAATTCCAGGCCTCAAATAATAAAGCAGAATATGAACCTCTCATTGTGGGCTTGAGTTTGGTTCAATCAATGAATGTCGAGCAAGTTGTGGTGCACAGTGATTCTCAGTTAGTGGTGAATCAAATATTGAGCTTGTATGGAGCTAAAGGAGAATTAATGACCAAAGCATTAAAAATAATAGCAACATTGTGTGCAGTTCGCATGTGCAGAATTCTAAGACTCGATAATGCCCGAGCAGATGCACTTGCTCGGTTGGATTCAGCAACTAGAATCGAGCTCTGATGAACTATTCCTATCGAGCTTCTAGTGAATAGGAGTACAAATGAAGACCCGATGATAAATTTTATTATAGTAGACATGGGACCATCTTGGATGGATCCCATCAGAGCTTACATTGAATAAGGAGCTCTGCCAGTAGACATGATTGAGGCCAAAGGTTAAAATATAAGGCTGCTAGATATGTGTTAGATAAAAGGAGTGTTATACAGGAGAGGGCTGACAGTTAACCTTCAGCATTGCGTTCACCCATTAGAGGTTTCAGACTTGATTCATGAGGTGCATGAAGGATCTTATGGAGCCCACATTGCAGTATGAACACTGTTGCAGCGAATCAATGCACATGGATACTATTAGCCTACAACGCGAGCAAATTATGCATCCTTTGCCAGAAAATGTGATAACTGATAAAAGGTATTCTAGCATTCGTAAAACTCTGCAGGATGCTCCAACTCTAATCATTTCACCTTGGCCATTTTCTATATGGGGTACAGACTTGGTCGGGCCATTGCTGACCACCCGAGGAAGATTCAAGTACTTATTTATTATTGTGGACTACTTTACGAAGTGGGTTGAGGCAAAACCACTGAAAGACATGCCTTATGAGAAGGTATGCCAATTCATTTGATATAATATCATTTGTAGATATGAGCTGCCCTATACCTTTATCACCGATCATGGAGCACCATTTGATAATGATTAATTTTCTGCCTATTGTGCCCAGTCCAATATCCAAAAGCTACATTCTTCTCCAAGTCATCCTTAAAGTTATAGGAAAACTGAAGTTACAAATAAAACTCTTCTCAATGGGTTGAGTAAAAGACTTGATGATGCCAAGGGAAATTAGAACAATGAGTTGTATTATATTCTGTGGGCATACCGAATAACCTCAAGGAACGTAACTTGAGAATCCCCATACATGCTGGCATTTGGGACTGAAGTTGTAATACCTGCTGAATTGGGCCTTCCATACCATAAAGTTTTGTACTTTAACTTTCCTTTAAATGATTTAATGTGAAAATTGTATTTGGATATGTTGACAGAAGTATGTGAAGATGCAGCTTTGAGAAACACTGCTTACCAGCAACGAACAAAACATTTCTACAATAAGTGAATGAAGCTGACCAACCTAAAGTAAGGAGATTATCTGCTAAAGAAGGTTATCCAGAAGAACAACAAACTTGAGGCGAATTGGCATGGGCCATACCGTATTTTAGCAGTTGTTTGGCCTGAAACCTATATAATTGAGACATTAGAGGGAGAAGAATTCAAAAATCCATGGCATGTAGAGCACCTTAAGAAGTAGTATCAATGATGTAATCAATTGTACTCAGTTCAATATTAATTTTTATTATCAATAAAATGATAATTCCTTCCATTTCTATTTTTGATTTTTTTGGGAGTACTAGTGCTATGCACTATAATATATTGAGTCCCTAGAAAAACTTCAAAAGTTGCTCGGCATGAGCATAAATTGATCGGAAGAAAATGAATATAACTTGATCGGTAGCAGATGAAAACCCAAGTATAGTAGGATTTTAAGTCCTCAAGAAACTTGGTCAACAAAGATATGGATAAAATAAGATCTTTATCCTACTAGGCAAAGTGAAGGAAGAATGTTGTGAAGATTCCTCAAGAGGAATGTAGACACATATTCCACATATGCTTGGTCACACCACTAGTAACTAATGTAGAAAACCTATAAATTTTGGTGCATTAGTAGAACCTATGGAGACACATGGGTAACTAGTGCTGAATTTTGATTTTAATCCACGTAAACTAGTAGAACCTATGTATTAATTGGTAACTGATGCTTAAGGGTATCAATAAAACTAATGAAAAAAGAAGACAATTGCATTCAAAGATTGATGAGAAAAATTTATCAAATATACCTCATTCATTTACTGATCATTAAATGATTTTGTTCCTAACAGGATTATAGAAAATTATTCTAAGGGAGGTTTTCCCTTAGCCTCAGAAACTGGCTCCATACCAGCTGGAGGATCTTCTAGGGTGTAAGGATAATTGATAAAGTTAAAGTATTGGAGCATTATTCTATTGCTGCTACTTGGTCGATCTAACAGATGATGAGGACGAACAATTTCTAGCTTGTCGTGAAGGCCATAGTCCCCTAAATACTTGGAAATCAGTAATTGGGGAATTGTATTGACAGGAGTCCAATTAACATCCAACTTAAAGGGAGGATCTTTAAGTTCCAATAACCCAGGATCATACCATTTCCAGAAAGGACTATTTTTCTCTACCTTCAGTATTGTCAGACAATTAGTCCAACCCCATATATAACCTTCATTCCGAGCTTGTTTAAACTGTTCATCAAAATGCCATAAAGCTTCATTATACCTCTTCATCCAGAGTTCCCTAGACTTCTTATGGAATTGGAAGGTTAACCTATAGTCCTGGTGTTGTAACTTCTTCAACACCCCATCTTTAGCTTGTAACTGAGTAAACTGAGTAACAAGTTGCTCGGATTGTGTTTAAAGCTTTTGGGACATTTCAGTAAGGGTTTGATTTTTAGCTTTCAATTTAGTAGCTTGATTTGCAAGTGTCTACTGTGTCCTTGCCTCATCTGTCATAGCTTGACCAGGTTTAGTTCTTTTTCAAGAAGACGAAGCAGATTTGGTCTTTTTCAGTGACTCCACTTCTTCCCTTAACTTGGTATTTTCAGCCTCTAAAAATGAAACTCCTTCATCAGTAGCAATAATAGTGGAAGAGGGAGTCTTCAATGTATTCGGTTTATCCCCCAGGCTATTATTCTCCTCCTCTAGTAACTTAGTAATAACCCTAGCTTCTTCCACTTCATGATTGAGAAAAAACTATTATCTTTTGAAATGGGAATCATATTTCTTCAGTTTTTGCTCAAAACCCCATCCTTCACATAAAGCTTGATATTTTTATTCGTAGTGAGAATGTAAGAGGGCTTTGGATTCCTTATGATTTTCTTATAGTTCCTCAATCATTTCATAGTAACCCATGTTATTTGACATTTCCCGATCAATGAGGCATTTTAGATGAAGGTAGGATTCCTTAGCTTGATCTGAAGAATCTTCCCTGAGCAACATCAATAGCTCTTCCTCGGTCAAAGACAGATGACCAACTTTGAAGAGTTCATTGCATCTCTGAAATATCTTGGTGTCAGTTGTGGAAAACTGGTCCCATTTATCCATGAACTATTAAGAGCAATAAAAGTTTCCAATCAATAATAGTATGTGAAGAACGGAGAAAAGACAAGTAAATTAGAAGTAAAAGTTATTTTTATTGATAAAATGTTGAGTACAAGTACATCAGTATAGAAGAAAAGAAAAGTTACAACTATAAAAAAAAAAGAAAATAAGAAGCTGCTCAGGAAATTGGTCTACACCTTTTTCACATCTGAAGTAGACCCAGCAAGATTGGAGGTAGGAGCAGGCAACATATGGTTACCACTAGCTGGAGGAGCAGAGGAGTCAGCTGTAGTTGCTTGGCTTTGATCGACATATTCCAGTACCAAATTGGATTCACTTGATCCCCTATCATCTTTAATTTCCTCATCCATGTTAGGAGGAGATCCTGGGTCATGTTTGAGGAATAGTTCAAATTCTTGGGGACTTCCGACCTCCACTAAGGCTGCTGACCAGCCATCCTTAAAGCATTTTTTATTTGCAAATTCAATTTTTCTAGAAGCAGATCCAATGGTCTTATCCCAACCTTTGTTGAAGGCAGATTCCCTGGCCTTGTCTCTTTTAGCCTTCTTTGCAACAACATTGGCTTTTTTAGCATCCAAATCTTTTTACAGATCAACAACCTAACCCTGAGCAGCAATAACATCATCTTTAGCAGCCTTTATTTTGGACTCCCATTTCTTCTTCTCATTATCTAATGCTTGTGGATAGTCAAGCAATAACTTCTTTAATTCATTAAAGGCCTCCTCAACCTCAGTTGAAGAAGAACGCAAAATATCATCCTTCTCCAACATATTGTTGAAGTCAATCAAAAACTGCAACAAAAAAATAGAGCAAGTTAGTGTAAAGAGTAGAAAAGAAATGAGTAAACATAAGAAGAGATGATATTACTTACCATAGCCAGGCTTTGATCATCCCTTTCAAAATTTTTTGAACGGGGCAGTGAAGAAGTAGCACCCCTTTGGTCTGAAAATGTAACAGACTTTATTAGTTGTCTGGCCAAGATAGGGCTAAGGGCCACTAGTGATCTAGAATCAGATAAATCAACTAACTCTTATTGGTCAGTATTAACTAAAGACCCACATGCCAGCTTAGAAGGGGGCCCTCTTTTCAGCCGCTTGAGATGGCTTTCATCAGCCTTCTTAGATGGGAATTTCTTCCCAGCATCCTCTTTATTCTTAGCCCCATTAGCAGCCGGCTTGGAGGAACGAGTAGCAGTAATATCGCCCAAAATATTGGGAAACTTCCTATTCCCCATGGAAGCAACAAGAGGTAAATCTGAGTCTAGAGAGGAGGGGGAAGCACTAGATGCAGTGGCTAAGGATGTGGAGATGTGATCTTGTTCAAGATTAATCAAGGGTGAAGGCATAGCAATAGTGGAGTGAGCAACAAAAGAAGTGATACAATTTTGGTACTGCAATAAATATGAGGCTGATCTCGTATGCTCCTCCCCAATTTTATGGTGAATGCCCCAGATGAACTTCAAATCTCTAAGGTTGATGTCACTCTCTTTGGGACACTTTCTTTTTTGATTAACTGCAATCAAAATCAACATGGTAAAAATCAGTATTAGCATTTAGCATAATATGCAAAGAAAAATAAATAAACGAATGCAATCTATCCCATTACAACTTGGTGGGTAACTAGACCCCTGATACTCAGCACTTCCAACCATAGGAGCATGTTTCCAATGTTTGACAATTACTCCATGATCAAAGTAATCTCTATTGGAGTCAGGAAGATTAACAACTAAATCTTTGTTTACAACCCTAGTTTTTAAATAAAATGTGGCGTCACTTCCCATTTGTAACGAAACATAATTTATGGGATCCTTATATGGGTTCTATGAAGATGGTTTAACCTATAAATCCCATTAACCACTCTCCAAGTGTTGGGAGCTATTCTAGAAGGAACGACATCAAAGTGCTGATAAAATTCAAGACAAATGGGTTTGGGAGAAAAGTAAACCCACACTCAGCAATGAAAATGGAAGGTAACTAATGGCCCCCAGGCAAAGAAAAAAGATCACTGGGAAGACTTGGAGTTTCCAACTTTACCCATGAAGGGATATTCCATTCATTTCTGAATTCTTCTAAAGAGGTTATAGAATAAACCATATTCGAAGAAGAAGAAAAATGAAAGAGAAAATATTCTTACAAGAATTTAAGGATTCAGCAAGAACTAAAGAAAGGGAAAATGATCGCATAGAGATCACAAAGAGATAACAACAAAACACTCAAAATATTTTGAGGTAAAAGATAATCGTGGCTTTTCCAGCATCTTATAGGTTGCCTCGAAACCGGTGAAGGTAATAATTAATGGAAGCGTCGATTTCTACTGTTGGCGGCTAAAGCCACAAAATACACATTTGCCCAAAAACGATTCGTTAAAACTATGCATAATTACAAAAATTCAGTAAATATTATGAGCCTATAATCAAATCATTAACTTTACAAGTATGTTAAGTCGGTAGCCAACCAAGACTCGAAATTATTGCCCGAAAAACTTTAAGAGTTAAATGTTCCATATTCTTGTAAAAACCTCAAGCATGAAACACTAGGGGCTTCTGTTGATACCAAAAATTATCATATTATGTGGATCAATCAGAAATAGACATGGGTTATCCATTGTGGCACTAGTCCTAGTCAGAAAGGCCTATTTATTAGAATGAATCCAAGCATGCTGACCAACAGTGTAGAATGCCAACCAACACCAAGTCCGACCAACACCAGGAAGAGCAACCAACAGGGGTTATCAAATGCCAATAGTTGTATACATTTGAATGTTGCACAAATGTAAATGTCTATGTTATAAAGGCATTCCATCCTTTAGTATTCTACTTCTTGTACACCCTCAGGGACTATAAATACATTATAATCCCTACAGCCAGGGGGACGAAACAAGAGATAATTGAATAAACATCAGGCAATATACACTAGTGGGCATAGGCTACTCCCTTAGCCGAACAACTTTAAAAATCTTTTGTGTCTCTTATTTACTTATTTATATGTGATCAAATAATTAGAGATAGTCTAGTTTTTTTCATCAACGATACCTTTTGTCTCTGTCATCTGTTAGCTACCTGTTCCCTCTGCAGGTGACACCTAGTGTATACCAAAGTTAAAAACCAAATATGTAGGCTAATAGTGATAAAGCGTGTGATTTGATAAATATCTTTTTAAATAGTAACTTAGTGAATAAACTTTTGTAAAACTTGTGAGTAGCCTTGAGAGATCTTCGCTAATAGTCATTTTAAAATGCTTTTGTGAACAGCCCCCTTGGCTAATTACTCATTTAACTAAGTGTGGGCTGTGTGAGTGCTTGAGTGACCCCCTAGTTCTGTCCTATTTTTATTAAATATTTCCTTAGGTATTGAAGCGGTTGGGTCTTGATTGTACCTAACAAACCTTATCTCTCAGCCACCAAACCAAAACCCCTAGAGAGCCCAGTTGACCTTCTCGAGCCTTGCTTTCTCGATCAAGGCTACCTGTATAATAAAATAATAGTGTTTTTAACTGTTTATCAATAATGGTTATTTGATTGTGAGAATCCCCTCTATCTTTTGGGTCTGTTCGCCCATTTTCTTTATTATCTTGGGGTTGATCATTGAGATCCCCCTCGCCATTTTTTTATCTTGGTTTTATTTACATTTTTAGGCCTGCTTGTTGTGGGCCCAATCACCAACTGTTATCTTAGCTTTCTTTATATTTTGGGTATGCTCGTTGTGGACCCCCTCGCCAAGATCTAATCTTGTCTTTCTTTATGTTTTGGTTCTGTTCACTGTAGACCCCCCCACCAAGCTCTAATCTTGGCTTTCTTTACGTGTTGGGTCTACTCGTTATAGACCAACTTGTCAACTGTTATCTTGGCTTCATTTATATGTTGGGCCTACTCGCTGTGGACCCCCTTGCTAAACTCTAATATTGTCTTTCTCTAACTAAGGGCATGTGTAGGTCTGCTCGTATGGTATCCCCCTCGCCCATCTTTCACCAACTCTCTCTATGCCCTCTCGTCCATTAGGTTTACTTGTGGGCAGTCGAGTGGGTACCCCTCTACATTATACCCCTCGTGCAATAGTGTTTGTGTTGGTTAAACCAAAGTGTTTTGCATGAAATCATTATTCTTTTCTTAGAATTCGAAGGGTTTTTCAGTTATATCATTGCTCTATTGGGCATTAAATGCACCTGTCAGTTTAACCCTTATATAGTGTCTCGAGGAGACACGTGTCTTCTTAGAAACACACATCCCATCATTTGGGTAATCATTGAACTGCCTTTTTCAGCCATCAAGCGTATTACCCTTCCTAGGTATAAATATTTATTCCAAAAATTTAACCCTTACCTTTATCATTTACAAACTTGCATTTTCAAAGCTTCTAGAGAGAGAAATAGTTTATCCTCCCAAAACCCCCATTTCCTCCATAGCTTTTTCCTTCAAAACCTCCATTATGTCAATGACATTTTCTTCCAGGGTTTCTTCAGTTGTCGTCTCTACTGCTACTAGTGAGATTCTCATTGATTCGATTCCCATTGAGGTGATGGTTTCCATTGTCCTTGCCACTAGTGTCACCACCGTGGCCACCACTTTCGTTCCTTCCACCGCCGTTGTTAGTGGGTCTGGTGGCACTGCGTGCAAGACTATCGCCCTCTCCAAGGTATAAATAGAATATTTTGAAAATAGTTTAAAGAGGGACTTTAGCTTTTACCACCTAGCCCCATATTTTGGGGAAAATGACATCTTCATGGAGGGTCTTGATAAGTTTGAGGAAGAATTCATGGCCAAGGTAAACGAGCAACCCTTATTGGGTTTTGTTGAATTTATTGATTCCCCCATTATTTTGGCTGACATCTTTTTGAGAGTTCGAGTGTATAGGGGTGATTTTACCTATTCAAAGACAAACATGGATGTCTGTGGGAGTGCCCCTAATGAGTGGGACCTCTGGGTAGACTATCTTCTAACTGATCCTACTCATAAGGCTATTATCTAGCAATTTAGTTGATAAGAACCCTTCACATATTGAAGGATTGTACTATTGCTAAAGACTTCACCACCCTCAGCCTCCTAGCCTCTCGTTGGAACATTGACTCACACACTTTCATCACTAGCTAGGGTGAATTTTTTATCACCTTGGAAGATATTTGCGAGTTAATTTGTCTCCCTCTCTTAGGGAGTCATGCGCTCACATATGTCTATGAAGATGATGTAAAGGAAGAAATGTGTGAGGATCTCTATCAAACATTATTTGACTTTCCTCGCTATGTTATCATTAACAAAATAGGAACCACTAAACATCATTTGCTAAGTTGCAAAGATACTGGTGTGACACCCCGACTAATTAAATACCGGGTAGCTACTCCTTTATTAAATTAATACAAAATGCCAAGTCGGTCCAGTTAATAGCATCACTGTCGAAAACATTTTAATGATTACTAACCACCTAGTATTTAAAAAGTGAGTTGCCAAATTTTAAGTTAACTCTGATTAACATGCAATAAGAGGATAATGAAAGAATAACAACCATTTACCATAACGAAGCAATAGAATAACCAACAAAATAATAAGTCCGGAGGAAAAACTCCTCACAACAATCCTACAACTGAACTACGTAAAACAATGTAACCTGAATTAATTACATGCCAAAAGTCTGAAAATCTGAAATAGGAAATTTTTCTAATAGAAATGGGCGACATGCCCTAAACCTGATGAAAGCTGAATATAGAGTCAATATAGATGAAGCGTCTACTAGCAAAGTCCTATAACTTCCACAAACAGCTACAGCTCGTCACCTGAATGAGAATCGTAAGCATGGTGTCCTTGTGGCTGGGCACCTAAAATGGTTTTTACAAAAATAGATTTGAAAGCAAACAGGTCAGAGCCCGAAAGTGGAGAGTATTTTAAAATAGCAAGTGATTTAATGACATTAAAATAATGAATGCAAAATACATGTTAGGACATGCACTCGCATGAAATACTCACCTCTCGACTAATTGTGCACTCCTAACGAATAGCACCCATCTAAGTGATATTTTTATGTAACTAAACTGACATGAGTTCTATCCTTTCTACTCGGTTCTCATTATACATTCTAACATCATCAATTAAGTAGAGGGATTTATTTAAACTCAGATTCTCAATTATAAGCAATACAATACATTACAGGTTATCCCTTTATAGTTACTCAAAGCGTTTCCGTATTTATACTCACAATACCAACATGAAAGTTCTCATTAGTTTAAGTGTATATTATTCACGTCATAAATATACAATACAAGCACCCGAGACTAAGTTGCGGTGCACATATACTCTGCTATCCATCCCGGTACATCACGTACATAAGGATCACGCATTCCGAATCTCTCAGGAATCGTTCTCAGATAATAGCAAATCACAAACAATGGAGGCGAACACAGTCACATCACATGGGTCACACACATACCTACGCTCCCACGATCAGCAGACTTATTAACATCCCAATAAGTCCTTCTATGACCTATGTCCTCGAGGTACCAATCGAAATCCGGGCAACACAAGGATTAGAGGGCCCTAAGCGAACGTAAACCTCCCGTGATAGCAAGTATGGTAGGTATGTCATACACATAAAATCATATACACATACTAAGTATACACACATCTTAGTAATCACCCTAATTTATTTGTGTTACACTTCTCATTCTTGTACCGACTTATAATGTTACACAATTCATATGTTCTCGGTTAATTCAATTATTTAAGCCGTCAATAATTCTCGCATCGTAATAGTCACTCACGTCCTATTCCACAATTTCCATTCAATTCAAATCACACTTCTATGTTTTACTCCTAAATATATCCCAATTATCCCAACTATATCAATTTATCATCAAGGGAATGTTATCTCTACAATTAAACAAGGTTACGGGACACGCGAAATTAAAACAGGCCAAAAAGCCTAAACTGTCAGCTCGTTAGAAGTCTCATTCGAACGAGGTTGTTCGAACGAGAGTTCGTTCGAAAGAACTGGGCATATAACGAGATCTCGTTCGAACGAAAGACATCGAATGAACATCCCTCTCGTTAGAAGGCAAACTGTTAACTCGTTAGAAGCTCGTTCGAACGAGCTCGTTCGAACGACTTGGGCAGGCCTTCTAACGAGGTGACAGTTTGAGCCCAGAAAATTCCTATTACGTTTTTCCAACTTTTCTTCGCCTCTAATCTCATCTAAATGTCATTCCAACAAGGTTTCAAGGTTTCTAATCATCCCTAAACATATTAAATTCGTATTACAACCTTTCTATGGGGTCTAATCACCCCAAACAACATCAAATCATCAAATCTCTACAATATTCCCCAATTTTCAAGAACATGAACCCTAGAAATTTAAAGTCTTCCATAGTTATAATTAAATCCGTTTTTACAATATAAGAAGTAGTAATTATCTTATTTCAATCATCCAATAACAGTTCTACATGCAATCCTACATTAAAATCTGAATTCACAACTCCAATTTCATGGGTTTTTATAGATCTCCCAAAAACAATACAATTATATGAATTTCCTACACATGGAAGAAGCATTCTTTGCAAAAACGAAATTAAACCACTTGCCTCTAATCTTTCTCTGAATTTGGTGTTGGATTGGTGAAGGTTGATTTGTTTTCTCTCTCTCTCTGCAGAATTTTCCTTTCTTTCTCTCTCTACCAGCTTTTCTCTAAGGATGACAATGGTGGTTAAGGTTGCCCTAGGAAGCTCTTTCAAAACTCATTCCAATAACCCCCGTAGCCCATTAAGTCATAAGGTGTAGTTAGTGGGTTTAGTGGGTAAAGTCCAAATCAGATTTTTAATTCCTAATTTTCGTGGGTTTTAATTCCCAAAATTCTAAAATTACCAAACTACCCTTTTACGTTGCCGGTATGGCCTAAAAATGCCTCGGGACCCAAACTAAACCCCCGACTAGTGTTTTCTGACTATTTCGACCCTTCCGGATGCGTTGGCGCACTCAAAACGACCATACGGTTAATAGAAATAAAATTCACTTTTTTTGATTAAAATAATTATATTCCTGACGCAACTGTCACACGCGTCCCAACAAAATTTCCAAATTGTCGTATTCCAATCTCACGACAAATTTCATGATTCAATATTCATATATAGCCATATATACTCATTAAAATCAAATACCAACTCGCATCTCGCTAGTATTTTTATCCGGATTAATTTTTAATTAATACACATTTAATTCAATTAATCCCATAAATAAATATCATAAAAATACGGGGTATTACATACTTCCCCCCTAATAACAGAATTTCGTCCCGAAATTCGGAACTAGAAAGTACCTGGTAAAAACAACTCTGGATAACGTTCGTGCATCTCATCCTCGCGCTCCCATGTGGACTCCTCGACATTATGATGTCGCCACTGAACACGCACTAACAGAACTATCTTTAATCTCAGTTTTCGCTCACTCCGGTCCAAAATAGCAATCGACCCCTCCTCGTAGGAGCTATCAGGCTGGAGATCGATGTCCTCCAAAGCAATGTGAGAATGAGCCAAATCGTCTCTAAGATATTTTCTTAGTGAGGAAATATGAAACACATCATGAATCCGATGCAAATGCTCCGGTAACCCAAGTCTATATGCAACAGACCCAATCCACTCGATGATAGGGAATGGTCCCACATATCTCGGTGCCAACTTCCCTTTCTTCCCAAATCGCATAATCCCCTTCATAGGAGATACTCTGAGTAGAACCTGGTCTCCCACTTGGAACTCCCTGATGAACCTCTTCGCATCAGCATAGCTCTTCTGTCGATCCTGAGCTACCCGAATGCGACTCCGTATCAATTCTATCCTCGCCGAAGTATCCTGAATTACTTCCGGTCAAAGTAGTTTGTTGTCCCCCACCTCCAACCAACATGATGGGGAACGACAAGGTCTACCGTACAACGCCTCAAATGGAGCCATGCCAATGTTGAACTGGTAGGAGTTGTTGTAAGCAAACTCCACCAGTGAAAGATACTGCTCCCATCCACCCCCGAAATCAATGATGCACATACGCAACATGTCCTCCAACATCTGGTTTGTACGCTCGGTTTGCCCATCGGTCTGCGGTTGATACGCCATACTCAACCGCAATTCCGTGCCCATGGCCTCCTGAAAACTTTCCCAAAATCGTGAAACAAATATCTTATCTCGGTCAGACACGATATTTAGGGGCACACCGTGAAGTCTCACTATCTCTGCAATAAAGAGCTGGGCATACTGTCCCGTAGTGTAGTCTGTCCTTACGGGTAGAAAATGAGCGACTTTGGTCAACCTGTCCACAATTACCCAAATGGAGTCGTGACCTCTCTGTGACGTAGGCAACCCCGTGATAAAATCCATGGATATGCTCTCCCACATCCACATCGGGACCTCCAATGGCTGTAGAAGTCCTGTCGGTCTCTGATGATCCACTTTTACTAGCTGACAAGTGGCGCATTTAGAAACAAACACGGCAATATCTTTCTTCATATCGCTCCACCAATACTGTCGTCTCATGTCTTGGTATATTTTGTCCCCACCGGGATGTACCGCGAACCGTGAGCCGTGCGACTCTGCCATCACCTCGTGCCGTAATTCCTCCCCTTCCGGAACTACCAATCTCCCATTGAAGCGTAATCCCCCGTCTGAGCTAACGGTATAGGACTAGGCTCCCTCTGCTAGTAATCGAACTATCTGCTCCTGACAGAACGAGTCATTTGCCTGTGCCTTTACCACTCTCGTGACAATCTGCGGTGTAACAGTCATCACCGACATGAATGATCGGGCCACTGCATCCTGGTGTCCCAACTCCTTCCACTTAGCCTTCCACACCCCTGTCACCTCATCTACTGGCCTACGGCTCAACGCGTCTGCTACCATGTTAGCCTTCCCCGGGTGATATTGGATATCAAACTGGTAGTCCTTCACAAACTCAAGCCACCTCCATTACCGCATATTCAACTCCTTCTGCGTGAACAGGTACTGTAGGGACTTGTGGTCCGTGAACAATCGAAACTTCTCCCCCAAAAGATAATGTCTCCAAATTCGAAGGGCAAATACCACTGCCGCTAACTCCAAGTCATGAGTGGGGTAATTCTTCTCGTGAGGCTTTAGCTTACGGGAAGCATAAGCTATGGCCTGACTCTCCTGCTGCAATAAACCTCCAAGTCCTTGCAAGGACGCATCGGTGTAGACTAGATACTCAACTCCCGGTCTCGGCAATGCTAACACATGTGCTGAGGTCAACTTATCCTTCAACTAATCAAATGACAATTGACAGGCATCACTCCAGATGAATAGCACACCCTTACGAGTCAGATGTGTCAAAGGACCCGCTATCTTCAAAAATCCCCGAATGAATCTCCTGTAGTATCCTGCTAGGCCCAAGAAACTACGGATCTCAGTCGGTGTCGTGGGTTATCCCCACTCCCTCACCGCGGATACCTTCCCCGGATCAACAGATATCCCCCGGTCGGAAATAATATGCCCCAAAAACTGAACCTCTTTCAGCCAAAACCCGCACTTCTCATATTTTGCATACAGCTCGTTCTGATGTAGCGTCTGCAAAACCTGCCTCAAATGCTCTGCGTGCTCCTCCTCTGTCTAGGAGTAAACCAGAATATCATCAATGAAGATAATGACGAACTGATCAAGGAACTCTCTGAACACCCTATTCATCAAGTTCATAAACACGGCTGGAGCATTGGTCAAACCAAAAGCCATCACCCGGAACTCGTAGGAACCATATCTCATTAAGAACGCAGTCTTCGAGACATCCTCTTCCCTGATACGCAACTGATGGTATCCCGATCCCAAACTAATCTTGGAGAAGAAAGAAGCTCCTCTCAGCTGGTCGAATAAGTCATCGATTCGGGGCAATGGATATTTATTCCGTATCGTGACCTTATTCAAGTCTCGGTAATCCACACACAACCTCAACGATCCATCCCTCTTCTTTACGAATAACACAGGGGCACCCCACGGTGAAGTACTCCTCCGTATAAACCCACGACCCAACAACTGCTCAATCTGATCCCGTAACTCTCTCATCTCAACTGGAGCCATACGGTAAGGTGCGCGGGCAATAGGCCGAGTGCCCGGCGTTAAGTCGATCACAAAATCTATCTCTCTACTCGGAGGAAATCCAGGTATATCCTAAAATACATCGACAAACTCTCGAACAACCGGAATCGAATCAAGTGGTATCACCACTTTCTTAGAGGTCTCCTCCTCTATGTAATACAAGTGAGTGGACGATCCTCCCTCAGAACGAGGCATCGCCACCAAAAACATCTCCTGCCCGGGAATGGCAAAGATAATACTCCTACTGAAACAGTCAATCATGGCTCGGTACGCAACAAGCCAATCCATACCAATAATGGCATCATACTCGGTCATCTCTAATACTAACATATCCGTGGGTAAACTAAACCTCCCGATCTCTATACCCACGCCTCTACATACACGTGAAATCACGTAACCCCTACTCAATGGCGAATCTACACAAGTAATCGTACTCTCGGCGATGTCTAACAACCCAATGGTGCGTGCAAATCTCATAGCAATAAAACAGTGTGTAGCCCCCGTGTCAAACAAAATACGCCCCATAGTCCCCTAAATAGAGAACGTACCCTCAATGGCTGGTGGATCCTGTGGGGCTGCGGCCTGCGGCCTGCTAAAGCTGATATACTCTCCCATACTGCAGTTGTCCCTGCTGAACTGGGACCGCTGGAATGGGTGGTAATGCTGCCATCTGTGGTGGTGTCGGGAGGGCGACGGGAAATATAGGTCTCTGCGGCTCCTGTTGAGCACCTGTTGCGGAGCCCTGCCCCTATCAGGACAGTCCTGGTGTTTATGGCCAGTCTTGCCACAAATGTAACACTTCCCCGGGAAGTTTCCCCCTCTCTGTCCCTGCTGCCCCCGGCCCTGGTGGCCGTTACCATTCCTCCCCTGGCCCTGCTGAAACTGTTGTTGGCCATTCTGACCCTGCTGGCCCTGATGTCCGTTCGGACCCTGATGGCCCTGCCGGAAACCTCCCTGTTCGTGCCTGAAATTTCTCGATCTGAACCTCTTGTGATCCCCCTGGTGGGAACTCTGGTCACCTTGTCTCTGCCCCTGAACAGATTATGCCCCACTGGCACCATGTCCTCCAGTCCTGCCCTGATGGCTGGACTCTCCCGATCTCTTGCCCTCAGCCATGTGAAAGCGGTGATCCTGGCAGTGTAACAGTGCAGCGTTAACCACATCAGAGTAAGTGGCCAACGATAGGTTCCCCAACAAATGCTGACGGATCCTCCAAGTCAACCCGTCTGTAAATTTTTGTATCTTCTTCTCTTCTGTCGGTATCTCATCCGGAACAATATTCAACAGATTTGTGAATTCGGCCTCATACTCGGCCACAGTCTTACCTTCCTGCCTAAGATTCATCAACTTCCTCCTCATTTCCGTGTGAACAGCTGACGAAAAGTACTTGCGATCGAACCGCACCCAAAACTCCTGGATCGTGAGAGTATCCCTCTCCTCCACGGTGGTAATAGACTCCCACCATTGCATTTCAGACCCTACTAGCTTAAAGGTAGCTAGCATCTGCTTCTGGACATCGTTGCACTCATACATCCTCAAGTACCGCTGAATGTCTTTCCTCCACTGACTCGAAACCACAACATCGGAGCTACCTGCGAACTCCGGTGGGTGTGCTTTCTGAAAAGCATCACGTACTCGTTCCCAAGCAGACGGGAATGCATGTGCCTGAACTGGCGCAGCAACTGGCGCCTGAGGTGGTGCCTGCTGGACTATGGCTAGTGCGGCATTTACCGCCTGGGCCACAATGGCTGCAACCTCGGCGGCATTCATCGTGCCTTGAACTGGTGCGAGTTGTGGTTCTGGCGTTGCATCCCTGGGAAACCGTTGTGCACGTCGTGGAGGCATATGAAATGAGAATAAAGTTTATAAGTTCATAGTTATAAACTCAAAATAGCTGAAGAACGTAGCATATACAAAAGAATACAACATTCCTAAAATATAGGGCTCTACATCAAAGAAAGCTCAACGGAAACATAATAAGCCGTACAGATCCTAAAGGACACTAGAACCTGATGCTCTGATACCACCTGTGACACCCCGACTAATTAAATACCGGGTAGCTACTCCTTTATTAAATTAATACAAAATGCCAAGTCGGTCCAGTTAATAGCATCACTGTCGAAAACATTTTAATGATTACTAACCACCTAGTATTTAAAAAGTGAGTTGCCAAATTTTAAGTTAACTCTGATTAACATGCAATAAGAGGATAATGAAAGAATAACAACCATTCACCATAACGAAGCAATATAATAACCAACAAAATAATAAGTCCGGAGGAAAAACTCCTCACAACAATCCCACAACTGAACTACGTAAAACAATGTAACCTGAATTAATTACATGCCAAAAGTCTGAAAATCTAAAATAGGAAATGTTTCTAATAGAAATGGGCGACATGCCTTACAACTGATGAAAGATGAATATAGAGTCAAGATAGATGAAGCGTCTACTAGCAAAGTCCTGTAACTTCCACAAACAGCTACAGCTCGTCACCTGAATGAAAATCCTAAGCATGGTGTCCTTGTGGCTGGGCACCTAAAATGGTTTTTACAAAAATAGATTTGAAAGCAAATGGATCAGAGCTCGAAAGTGGAGAGTATTTTAAAATAGCAAGTGATTTAATGACATTAAAACAATGAATTCAAAATACATGTTAGGACGTGCACTCGCATGAAATACTCACCTCTCGACTAATTGTGCACTCCTAACGAATAGCACCCATCTAAGTGATATTTTTATCTAACTAAACTGACATGAGTTCTATCCTTTCTACTCGGTTCTCATTATACATTCTAACATCATCAATTAAGTAGAGGGCTTTATTTAAACTCACATTCTCAATTATAAGCAATATAATACATTACAGGTTATCCCTTTATAGTTACTCAAAGCGTTTCCGTATTTATACTCACAATACCAACATGAAAGTTCTCATTAGTTTAAGTGTATATTATTCACGTCATAAATATATAATACAAGCACCCGAGACTAAGTTGCGGTGCACACATACTCTGCTATCCATCGCGGTACATCACGTACATAAGGATCACGAATTTCGAATCTCTCAGGAATCGTTCTCAGATAATAGCAAATCACAAACAATGGAGGCGAACACAGTCACATCACATGGGTCACGCACATACCTATGCTCCCACGATCAGCAGACTTATTAACATCCCAATAAGTCCTTCTCTGACCTATTTCCTCGAGGTACCAATCTAAATTCGGGCAACACAAGGATTAGAGGGCCCTAAGCGAACGTAAACCTCCCGTGATAGCAAGTATGGTAGGTATGTCATACACATAAAATCATATACACATAATAAGTATACACAGATCTAAGTAATCACCGTAATTTATTTGTGGTACACTTCTCATTCTCGTACCGACTTATAATGTTACACAATTCATATGTTCCCGGTTAATTCAATTATTTAAGCCGTCAATAATTCTCGCATCGTAATAGTCACTCACGTCCTATTCCACAATTTACATTCAATTCAAATCACACTTCTATGTTTTACTCCTTAATATATCCCAATTATCCCAACTATATCAATTTATCATCAAGGGAATGTTATCTCTACAATTAAACAAGGTTACGGGATACGCAAAATTAAAACAGGCCAAAAAGCCTAAACTGTCAGCTCGTTAGAAGTCTCGTTCGAACGAGAGTTCGTTCGAACGAACTAGGCATCTAACGAGATCTCGTTCGAACGAAAGACATTGAACGAACATCCCTCTCATTAGAAGGCAAACTGTCTACTCGTTAGAAGCTCGTTCGAACGAGCTCGTTCGAACGACCTGGGCAGGCCTTCTAACGAGGTGACAGTTTGAGCCCAGAAAATTCCTATTACGTTTTTCCAACTTTTCTTCACCTCTAATCTCATCTAAATGTCATTCCAACAAGGTTTTAAGGTTTTTAATCATCCCTAAACATATTAAATTCGTATTACAACCTTTCTATGGGGTCTAATCACCCCAAACAACATCAAATCATCAAATCTCTACAATATTCCCCAATTTTCAAGAACATGAACCCTAGAAATTTAAAGTCTTCCATAGTTATAATTAAATCCATTTTTACAATATAAGAAGTAGTAATTCTCTTAGTTCAATCATCCAATAACAGTTCTACATGCAATCCTACATTAAAATCTGAATTCACAACTCCAATTTCATGGGTTTTTATAGATCTCCCAAAAACAATACAATTATATGAATTTCCTACACATGGAAGAAGCATTCTTTGCAAAAACGAAATTAAACCACTTGCCTCTAATCTTTCTCTGAATTTGGTGTTGGATTGATGAAGGTTGATTTGTTCTCTCTCTCTCTCTACAGAATTTTCCTTTCTTTCTCTCTCTACCAGCTTTTCTCTAAGGATGACAATGGTGGTTAAGGTTGCCCTAGGAAGCTCTTTCAAAACTCATTCCAATAACCCCCGTAGCCCATTAAGTTGTAATACCCCAAATTTTTGGCGATATCTATTTTTGAGATTAATTAATTAAATGAGAATTAATTGGGAATTAATCCGGATAAAATACTAGCGAGATGTGAGTTGGTATTTGACTATATTGAGTATATATAATGATATATGAATATTGAATTATGAAAGTTGTCGTGAGATTGATATACGACAATTTGGACTTTTTATTGGGACGCGTGTGACCGTCGCGTCAGGATATAATTATTTTAATTATAAAAGTAAATTTAAATTCTATTAACCGTATGGTCATTTTGAGTGCGCCAACGTGTCCGGAAGGGTCGAGATAGTCAGAAAACACTAGCCGGGGGTTTAGTTTGGGTTCCGAGGTATTTTTAGGATCATACCGGCAACATATAGGGGTAGTTTGGTAATTTTGTATTTTTGGAAATTAAAAGTGACGAAAATTAGTAAATTATATCTGATGTGGATTTGACCCACTAAACCACTAACCAACCCATGTTAACCCAATAGGCTACGTAGGTTATTAGAATTAGGTTTCTAATTCCTTTCCCAAAAACAAACCCTAGCCACCCTAGCCATTGGAGAAGAAAGCTTGGAGAGAGATAGATAGAAAGGAATTCTGCAGAAAGAGAGAGGGAACTCATTGAAATCGTTATCAAAATCTGAGATTGAATCAAGGCAAGTGGTTTAATTTACATTTTTTGCAGTAAATGTTTCTTCCATGTTAGAAATCTTGATAATCATTCTTGTTTGGGAGATAAAGGAAAACCCATGAAATTGGAGTTGTTAGTTTAATTTTGGATGTAGGTTTGCATGTAGAAACGTTATTGGAAGATTGAATTAAGAGAATTGCAAATTTATGTGATGTAAAAACAGATTAAATTCTGGGAATTGATGATGATAAATTCTAGGGTTTATGTTCTTGAAAAATTGGGAAAAAGAGTAGAGACTTGTGATTTGATGATGTTTAGGAAGAATTAATCCTTTAAAATACGTTAGTATGTGACTTTAACATGTTTAGGGACGATTAGAGACCTTAAACAATTGTTAGATTGAGGTTTGGATGAGATTTGAGGTGTAGAGAAATTGGAAAAACGAGATGGGATTTCTGGGCTTGAATCTGGTCACTCGTTAGAAGACGTCGTTCAAACGAGCTCGTTCGAACGAGCTTCTGACGAGTTGACAGTTTGGGGTTCTAACGAGAGGGATGTTCGTTCGATAATATCATTCAAACGAGATCTCGTTAGATAGCCCAGTTCGTTCGAACGAGACTTCTAACGAGCTGGCAGTTTAGGCCTTTTTGGCCTGTTTTGATTTTAGGAGTCCCGTAAACTTGTTCGAGGATAGAGATAACATTCCTTTGATGATGTATTGGTATACTTGGGACAATTGGGACATAATGAGGAGTAAATTATATAATTGTGGACCGAATCAAATAGACACTTTGAGTTGAGACGTGAGTGCCTACTACGACGTGAGAATAAATTATGGCGTGTATGATTATGAACCGGGAGTATATAAATTGTATAAATTATAAGATGGTACGAGAATGCGATAAGTACTACAATTAAACTACGGTGATTACTAAGATGCGTGGTTACTTAGTATTGATATATGATTTGTGTGTATGACATACCTACCATACTTGCTATCACGGGAGGTTTGCGTTCGCTTAGGGCCCTCTAATCCTTGTGTTGCCCGGATTTAGACTGGTTACCTCGATGAACATAGGTCAGAGAAGGACTTATTGGGATGTTAATAAGTCTGCTGATCGTGGGAGCATAGGTATGTGCGTGACCCATGTGATGTGACAGTGTTCGCCTCCACTGTGTGTGTGATTTGTGTTATCTGAACTATTCCTGAGAGATTCGGAATACGTGATTCCTTATGTACGTGATGTACCGGGATGGATAGCAGAGTATGTGTGCACCACAGCTTAGTCTCGGGGTGCTTATATTGTATATTTATATTGTGGAAAATATACACTTAATAAACTGGGAACTTTCATATGGTATTGTGTGTATAACTATGGAATAACAAAAGGGATGATCTATAATGAGTTGTATTACTTTTATGTGAGAACCTGAATTTACGTTAAGCCCCCTATTTAATTGCGAGCGTTATAATGTTAATGGGAACCGAGTAATAAGGGTAGAACCTATGACAGTCTAGCTAGATATGATGTCACTTAGCTAGTGGTTTGTGTCATTTTAGATGGGTACTTACGTTAGGAGTGCGCAGTTAGACGAGAGGTGAGAATTTCATGTGAGTGCACGTCCTAACATGTACTTTGCATTTAATGTTTAAATGTTTTTAAAGCACTTGCAGGTTTTTAAAATATCTCCACATTCGGGCTCTGACCCGTTTGCCTTCAAATCTATTTTTTGTAAAATCATTTTAGGTGCCCAGCCACAAGGACACCATGCTTAGGATACTCATTCAGGTGACGAGCTGTAGCTGTTTGTGGAAGCTACAGGGATTTGCTTTTAGACGCTTCTACCATTTGGATTCCATATTCAGTATTCTTCAGTTGTAGGGCATGTTGCCCAAATTCTATTAGAGACATTTCTATTTTAGTTTTTCGGACTTTGGCATGTATTGATTCAGTTTTCAGTATTTAGTTATTCATTTCAGTTGTGGGATTTGTTGTGAGGAGTTTTCCTCCAGATTTATTTATATCATGTGATGGTTATTCTATTATTTCATTATGGTGAATGGTGATATTATTCTTGCATTAAATCTTTTACTGCATGTTAATCAGACTTTAATTAAAATTTGACAACTTACTTTTTAAATACTAGGTGGTTAGTAATAATAAAATGTTTTCGACAGTGATGCTATTAACTGAGCCAACTTGGCATTTTGATTAAATTTCATAAAGTAGTAGCTACCCGGTATTTAATTAGTCGGGGTGTCACAGGTGGTATCAGAGCATCAGGTTCTAGTGTCCTTAGGATCTGTACGGCTATTATGTTTCTGCTAAGTTTCTTTGATATAGAGCCCTATATTTTAGGACTGTTGTACTCTTTTTGTGTATGCTTCATTCTTCAGCTATTTTAAGTTTATAAACAGCGAACTTATAAACTTTATTCTTATTTCAGATGCCTCCACGACGTGCACGACGAGTTCCCAGGGATGCAACGCCGAACCCCAGCCCGCTCAAGTTCAGGGCATGATGAACGCCGCTGAGGTTGCAGCCATTGTAGCCCAAGCGGTAAATGCCGCAATTGCCGTAGTTCAGCAAGCACCACCTCAGGCGCCGGTTGCCGCGCCAGTATAGGCAAATGCATTCCCGTCTGCTTGGGAATGTGTACGTGACGCTTTTTAGAAAGCGCATCCACCTGAGTTTGCAGGTAGCTCAGATGTGGTAGTCTCGAGCCAGTGGAGGAAGGATATACAGAGGCACTTGAGGATGTATGAGTGCACGGACGTTCAGAAGCAGGTGCTAGCTACTTTCAAGCTAGTTGGATTTGCGCTGCAGTGGTGGGAGTCTATTACCACCATGGGGGAGAGGGATACTCTCACTATTCAGGACTTTTGGGTGCGGTTCGACCGCAAGTATTTTCCGTCAGCTGTTCACACGGAAATGAGGAGCAAACTGATGAATCTGAAGCAAGAGGGTAAGACCGTGGCCGAGTATGAGGCCGAGTTCACGAATCTGTTGAATATCGTTCCAGATGAGATACTGACAGAAAAGAAGAAGATTGAGAAATTCACCGACGGGTTGACATGGAGGATTCGTCAGCATCTGTTAGGGAACCTTTCGTTGGCCACTTATTCAGATGTGGTTAACGCTGCTTTGTTACACTGCCAGGATCACCGCTTTCATATGGCTGAGGGTAAGAGATCGGGAGAGTCTAGCCATCAAGGCAAGACTGGAGGACATGGTACCGGTGGGGCACAATCTGTTCAAGGGTAGAGACAAGGTGAGCAGGGTTCCCAGCAGGGGGATCAGAAGAGGTTCAGATCAGGGAATTACAGGCACGGACAGGGAGGTTTCCGTCAGGGCCATCAGGGTCCAAACGGCCATCAGGGCCAACAGGGGCAGAATGGGCAGCAGTTTCAGCAGGGCCAGCAGGGCCAGCAGGGCCAAGGGAGGAACAATAATGGCCACCAGGGCCGGGGACCGCAGGGGCAGAGAGGAGGGAACTTCTCAGGGAAGTGTTTTGTTTGGGTCAAGACTGGCCATAAACGAAAGGATTGTCCTGATTGGGGCTGGGCCCCACAGCAGCAGCAGCAGGGTGCTCGCCAGGAGCTGTAGAGGCCTATATTTCCCGCCTCTCTCCCCGCACCGCCACAGATGGAAGCATTGCCACCCATTCCAGCAGTCCCAGCTCAGCAGGGGCAGCTACAGTATGGACGTGTCTATAACGTCCACCAGGCAGCAGTTCCACAGGCACCGCCTGCGATTGAGGGTACGTTTCCTATCCATGGCACTATGGGTCGGGTATTGTTCGATACGGGGGCTACACATTGTTTTATAGCTACACATTTCGCGAAAGCCTTAGGGTTGTTAGCTACGGCAGAGAGCACAGTGACGTGTGTCGACTCACCATTGGGGAATGGGTCACTTATTTTCTTTATATGCCGGGGAGTGGGGGTAGAGATTGGTAGTCTGGTATTACCTGCAGATATGTTGGTATTAGATATGCATGTTCACGATGTGATTATCGGTATGGATTGGCTCGCTGATTATAGAGCCATGATTGATTGCTTCAGTGGGAGCATTGTTTTTGCCATTCCGGAGCAAGAGATGTTTGTAGTGGCGATGCCTCGTCCAGAGGGAGGCTCGACCGCTCATTTGTATTACCTAGAGGAGGATACCTCTAAGGAGGTTGTGATTCCTTTAGATTCGATCCCAGTCATCAGGGAGTATTCGGATGTGTTTCAGGAGATACCAGGCCTACCCCCCAGTCGAGAGATAGACTTTGTTATAGACCTATTACCAGATACGAGACCTATAACACGCGCACCGTACCGTATGGCTCCGGCAGAGATACGAGAGCTACGAGATCAGATAGAGCAGCTGTTAGGTCCGGGCTTTATTCGCAGGAGTACCTCACCTTGGGGCGCTCCAGTTTTGTTTGTGAAGAAGAGGGACGGTTCACTAAGATTGTGTGTGGACTACCGGGAGTTGAACAAGGTCACGATACGGAATAAGTATCCGTTGCCTCGAATCGATGACCTATTTGACCAGTTGAGAGGAGCTTCTTTCTTCTCGAAGATTGATTTGATATCGGGATACCATCAGTTGCGTATCAGGGAGGAGGATGTCTCGAAGACTGCGTTCTTGTCGAGATATGGTTCTTACGAGTTTCGGGTTATGCCTTTTGGTTTGACCAACGCTCCAGCAGTGTTTATGGACTTGATGAACAGAGTGTTCAGGGATTTCCTAGATCAGTTTGTCATTGTCTTCATCGATGATATTTTGGTTTACTCCCAGACAGAGGAGGAGCACGCCGAGCATTTGAGGCAAGTTTTGCAGACACTACGTCAGAACGAGTTGTATGCAAAGTATGAGAAATGCGGGTTTTGGCTGAAGGAGGTCCAGTTTTTGGGACATATTACTTCCGACCGGGGAATATCTGTTGATCCGGGGAAGGTATCTGCGGTGAGGGAGTGGGGACAGCCCACGACACCAACGGAGATTCGTAGTTTCTTGGGTCTAGCAGGATACTACAGGGGGTTTATTCGGGGTTTTTCGAAGATAGCGGGTCCTTTAACACATCTGACTCGTAAGGGTGTGCCGTTCATTTGGAGTGATGCCTGTCAGTTGGCATTCGATGAATTGAAGGATAAATTGACCTCAGCACCTGTGTTAGCATTGCCGAGACCGGGAGTTGAGTATTTGGTTTACACCGATGCGTCTTTGCAAGGACTTGGAGGTATATTGCAACAGGAGAGACATGCCATAGCTTATGCTTCCCGTAAGCTTAAGCCTCATGAGAAGAATTACCCCACGCATGATTTGGAATTGGCGGCGGTGGTATTTGCCCTACGGATTTGTAGGCACTATCTTTTGGGGGAGAAGTTCCAATTGTTCACGGACCACAAGTCCCTACAGTACCTGTTCACGCAGAAGGATTTGAACATGCGACAAAGGAGGTGTCTTGAGTTTGTGAAGGACTACCAGTTCGATATCCAGTATCACCCGGGTAAGGCTAATGTGGTAGCAGATGCGTTGAGCCGTAGGCCAGCAGATGAGGTGGCAGGGGTGTGGAAGGCAAAGTGGAAGGAGTTGGGACACCAGGATGTAGTGGCCTAATCTTTCATGTCTGTGATGACCGTTACACCGCAGATTGTCACGAAGGTAGTACGGGCATAGGCTAATGACTCGTTCTGTCAGGAGCAGATAGTTCGATTACTAGCAGAGGGAGTCGAGTCCTATACTGTTAGCTCAGATGGGGGATTACCCTTAAATGGGAGATTGGTGGTTCCGGAAGGGGAGGAATTGCGACACGAGGTGATGGCAGAGTCGCACGGCTCACGGTTCGCGGTACATCCCGGAGGGGACAAAATGTACCAAGACATGAGACGCCAGTATTGGTGGAGCGGTATGAAGAGAGATATTGCTGAGTTTGTTTCGAAATGCGCCACTTGCCAGCTAGTAAAAGTGGATCACCAGAAACCGACAGGACTTCTACAGCCGTTGGAGGTCCCGGTGTGGATGTGGGAGAGCATATCCATGGATTTTATCACGGGGTTGCCTACGTCGCAGAGGGGTCACGACTCCGTTTGGGTAATTGTGGACAGGTTGTCCAAAGTCGCTCACTTTTTACCCGTAAGGACTGACTACACTACGGGACAGTATGCCCAGCTCTTCATTTTAGAGGTTGTGAGACTTCACGGTGTGCCCCTAAATATCATGTCTGACAGAGACAAGATATTTGTTTCGCGGTTTTGGGAGATTTTCCAGGAGGCCATGGGCACGAAATTGCGGTTGAGTACGGCTTATCATCCGCAGACCGATGGGCAGACAGAGCGCACAAATCAGATGTTGGAGGACATGCTTCGCATGTGCATTATTGACTTTGGAGGTGGATGGGAGCAATACCTTCCACTGGTAGAGTTTGCTTATAATAACTCCTACCAGTTCACTATTGGCATGGCTCCGTTTGAGGCGTTGTACGGTAGGCCTTGTCGTTCCCCAGCATGTTGGTTAGAGGTGAGGGACAACAAACTACTTGGGCCGGAAGTGATTCAGGATACTTCGGCAAGGATTGAGTTGATTCGGAGTCACATTCGGGTAGCTCAAGACCGGCAGAAGAGTTATGCTGATGCGAAGAGATCTTTCAGGGAGTTCCAAGTGGGGGACCAGGTTTTGCTCAGAGTATCTCCTATGAAGGGGATTATGTGTTTCGGTAAGAAGGGGAAGTTGGCACCGAGGTATGTGGGGCCGTTTCCTATTATTGAGCGGATTGGACCAGTCGCGTATAGACTCGGGTTACCGGAGCATTTACACCGTATTCACGATGTGTTTCATATTTCCTCGCTAAGGAAATATCTCAGGGAAGATTTGGCTCATTCTCACATCGCTTTGGAGGAGATTGATTTACAGCCTGATAGCTCCTACGAGGAGGGGTTGATTGCTATTTTGGACCGAAGTGAGAGGAAGCTGCGGTCAAAGATAGTTCCGTTAATGCGTATTCAGTGGCGACATCACAATGTCGATGAGTCCACATGGGAACGCGAGGATGAGATGCGCGAACGTTATCCAGATTTGTTTTTATCAGGTACTTTCTAGTTCCGAATTTCGGGACAAAATTCTGTTATTAGGGGGGAAGTATGTAATGCCCCGTATTTTTGGCGATATTTATTTTTGGGATTAATTTATTAAATGAGAATTAATTGGGAATTAATCCGGATAAAATACTAGCGAGATGTGAGTTGGTATTTGACTATATTGAGTATATATGATGATATATGAATATTGAATTATGAAAGTTGTCGTGAGATTGATATACGGCAATTTGGACATTTTATTGGGACGCGTGTGACAGTCGCGTCAGGATATAATTATTTTAATTATAAAAGTAAATTAAAATTCTATTAACCGTATGGTCGTTTTGAGTGCGCCAACGTGTCCGGAAGGGTCGAGATAGTTAGAAAACACTAGCCGGGGGTTTAGTTTGGGTCCCGGGGTATTTTTAGGCCATACCGGCAACATATAGGGGTAGTTTGGTAATTTTGTATTTTTGGAAATTAAAAGTGACGAAAATTAGTAAATTATATCTAATGTGGATTTGACCCACTAAACCACTAACCAACCCATGTTAACCCAATAGGCTACGTAGGTTATTAGAATTAGGTTTCTAATTCCTTTCCCAAAAACAAACCCTAGCCACCATAGCCATTGGAGAAGAAAGCTTGGAGAGAGATAGATAGCAAGGAATTCTGCAGAAAGAGAGAGGGAACTCCTTCAAATCGTCATCAAAATCTGAGATTGAATCAAGGCAAGTGGTTTAATTTACATTTTTTGCAGTAAATGTTTCTTCCATGTTAGAAATCTTGATAATCATTCTTGTTTGGGAGATAAAGGAAAACCCATGAAATTGGAGTTGTTAGTTTAATTTTGGATTTAGGTTTGCAATTAGAAACGTTATTGTAAGATTGAATTAAGAGAATTACAAATTTATGTGATGTAAAAACAGATTAATTCTGGGAATTGATGATGATAAATTCTAGGGTTTATGTTCTTGAAAAATTGGGAAAAAGAGTAGAGACTTGTGATTTGATGATGTTTAGGAAGAATTAATCCTTTAAAATACGTTAGTATGTGACTTTAACATGTTTAGGGATGATTAGAGACCTTAAACAATTGTTAGATTGAGGTTTGGATGAGATTTGAGGTGTAGAGAAATTGGAAAAAACGAGATGGGATTTCTGGGCTTGAATCTGGTCACTCGTTAGAAGACGTCGTTCGAACGAGCTCGTTCGAACGAGCTTCTAACGAGTTGACAGTTTGGGGTTCTAACGAGAGGGATGTTCGTTCGATAATCTCATTCAAACGAGATCTCGTTAGATAGCCCAGTTCGTTCGAACGAGACTTCTAACGAGCTGGCAGTTTAGGCCTTTTTGGCCTGTTTTGATTTTGGGAGTCCCGTAAACTTGTTCGAGGATAGAGATAACATTCCTTTGATGATGTATTGGTATACTTGGGACAATTGGGACATAATGAGGAGTAAATTATATAATTGTGGACCGAATCAAATAGACACTTTGAGTTGAGACGTGAGTGCCTACTACGACGTGAGAATAAATTATGGCCTGTATGATTATGAACCGGGAGTATATAAATTGTATAAATTATAAGATGGTACGAGAATGCGATAAGTACTACAATTAAACTACGGTGATTACTAAGATGCGTGTTTACTTAGTATTGATATATGATTTGTGTGTATGACATACCTACCATACTTGCTATCACGGGAGGTTTGCGTTCGCTTAGGGCCCTCTAATCCTTGTGTTGCCCGGATTTAGACTGGTTACCTCGATGAACATAGGTCAGAGAAGGACTTATTGGGATGTTAATAAGTCTGCTGATCGTGGGAGTGTAGGTATGTGCGTGACCCATGTGATGTGACTGTGTTCGCCTCCACTGTGTGTGTGATTTGTGTTATCTGAACTATTCCTGAGAGATTCGAAATACGTGATTCCTTATGTACGTGATGTACCGGGATGGATAGCAGAGTATGTGTGCACCGCAGCTTAGTCTCGGGGGTGCTTATATTGTATATTTATGTTGTGGAAAATATACACTTAATAAACTGGGAACTTTCATATGGTATTGTGTGTATAACTATGGAATAACAAAATGGATGATCTATAATGAGTTGTATTACTTTTATGTGAGAACCTGAATTTACGTTAAGCCCCCTATTTAATTGCGAGCGTTATAATGTTAATGGGAACCGAGTAATAAGGGTAGAACCTATGACAGTCTAGCTAGATATGATGTCACTTAGCTAGTGGTTTGTGTCATTTTAGATGGGTACTTACGTTAGGAGTGCGCAGTTAGACGAGAGGTGAGAATTTCATGTGAGTGCACGTCCTAACATGTACTTTGCATTAATGTTTTAAATGTTTTTAAAGCACTTGCAGGTTTTTAAAATATCTCCACATTCGGGCTCTGACCGGTTTGCCTTCAAATCTATTTTTTGTAAAATCATTTTTGGTGCCCAGCCACAAGGACACCATGCTTAGGATACTCATTCAGGTGACGAGCTGTAGCTGTTTGTGGAAGCTACAGGGATTTGCTTTTAGACGCTTCTACCATTTGGATTCCATATTCAGTATTCTTCAGTTGTAGGGCATGTTGCCCAAATTCTATTAGAGACATTTCTATTTCAGTTTTTCGGACTTTGGCATGTATTGATTCAGTTTTCAGTATTTAGTTATTCATTTCAGTTGTGGGATTTGTTGTGAGGAGTTTTCCTCCGGATTTATTTATATCATGTGATGGTTATTCTATTATTTCATTATGGTGAATGGTGATATTATTCTTGCATTAAATCTTTTACTGCATGTTAATCAGACTTTAATTAAAATTTGACAACTTACTTTTTAAATACTAGGTGGTTAGTAATAATAAAATGTTTTCGACAGTGATGCTATTAACTGAGCCAACTTGGCATTTTGATTAAATTTCATAAAGGAGTAGCTACCCGATATTTAATTAGTCGGGGTGTCACATAAGTCATAAGGTGTAGTTAGTGGGTTTAGTGGGTAAAGTCCAGATCAGATTTTTAATTCCTAATTTTCGTGGGTTTTAATTTCCAAAATTTCAAAATTACCAAACTACCCTTTTACGTTGCCAGTATGGCCTAAAAATGCCCCGGGACCCAAACTAAACCCCCGACTAGTGTTTTCTAACTATTTCGACCCTTCCGGACGCGTTGGCACACTCAAAACGACCATACGATTAATAGAAATAAAATTCACTTTTTTTAATTAAAATAATTATATTCCTGACGCGACTGTCACACGCGTCCCAACAAAATTCCCAAATTGCCGTATTCCAATGTCACGAAAAATTTCATGATTCAATATTCATATATAGCCATATATACTAATTAAAATCAAATACCAACTCGCATCTCGCTAGTATTTTTATCCGGATTAATTTCCAATTAATACACATTTAATTCAATTAATCCCATAAATAAATATCATAAAAATACGGCGTATTACAACTGGTTCAGGGACTTAGAGCCCACCCCAAAAGAAGGAAGTTTGAATAGGGCACCCTCAATCCAAGATGGTACCAAGATCAGATCTCCTTCTCATTTATTAACTTTCTTTGTCACTTTCTTGAGTAGGTTTTTGTTCCAAGGCAGACCAAACGACGCCCCCCGTGAGTTATTATTTCGCTTCGCAGTCATGATTGCTTGAGAGAGGGTTATTCCCCTTGTAGCACTTACACTTGGTTCCCTCTATATTTGGTTGGATCATATCCATATTGATATGGGACGATCTCATGGTCGTTATGATGTGACCAACATTGAAAATTCCTTTATTTTAATAACCTTTTCGTTTGAGAGTTCCCTAACTTTTCCCCAGAGGCTCGCCAGTTACATAGCAGTGCTGCTCGAATCACGAGATGGCACAAGAAATATACCAAGAAATATTTGGGTACCCAAATTGATAATATATATGAATTTTCACTTTGTCCCTGCAAGCTAGTGGGGATATCTTCTCGTGGTGCTTCTTCACAGCTTCTTCCACCACCTTTAATTGCCCTGCAGATTTGGAGTCAGTGATGGACTGTCCTCACATTTCTATCCTGTGTATGGTTCTTCCTTGCTTTCTCCTCTCGCTTACTGAACTTGGGCAGGGAGTTTAATTTTATCATTTAGAGAGGGTGAATAGATAATTTGGGTATGACCAAGGAGTTTATAACCCCATCTACCCCTAGAGCACTAAGCCCACCTAATTATATTTGGAGGCATATTCTAATTTTTCTTTTGTGGGGATGCTCCAAAGGACTGATAACTTTGGTGGCATCTTGATACCTGACTATCTCCCCTCTTTCAGTCACTCAAGGGTTTCTCCGTGGCAACGCCATATTTCACATATCAAGAATTGCATCTAAGATGTGCCCCACGAAATCTTCCCCACCAAAATTCCAAATAATGATAAGTACTTGGCCAAAAGGACCCAAACATAGTTATGGTTTCATGGTACAGTTACAAATACTCCTCTCGATTCTGCGCACGGAGTCTATCTATGCTAAACACACCGAAACGCATCCAGCCAAGGCTAAAGGAAAGTGGAAGGCCAATTCTAAGGCCCCCTCGAAAAGAAAACACTCACACATAGACGTGTATAGTTTTGTCCCATCACAAGCAGAGACCAATGCTCACCCTCCGTCTCCGGTGACGACTCAAGAAAGTAAACAAAAGAAGAAGAATGTGGTTGAGCCCACTTCTCCATCACCTATTCCAGACCAAGAATCAGACATTGACACTCTTGAGATTGAGGAGACATTCCAGACTGTACGTGAGCAGGGCTATGAGGCCTTAGCCATTCCATCTCTGGAGCAGTCCTTCTCATTTACCCCTTTCACAGAAGGTACTCTAGTTACTCATCTTTTACTTAGTGAAAGTGTCAGTCACGAGGTTTCAAATTCTTATTCCTCGTCTTGTTCACTTGAAGAGGAACTGGTTGATTATGGAAGCACCCATTCCTATGATGATAATAGTTTTTCTTCAAATCACATTGGTGCTATTGACTCTCACCAAGGTCACTCACCTGAAACTTGTACTTTGTTGTCATCATAGAGAGGCTTCGACGACGAGCAGGATGACACCATGATCTACTCGCCTCCACCACTAGCCCCACCACTGGGCACCTTCCTTATGGGTAAGCCCATCGCCCAAACATTATAAGTTCTTTCTATTATATTTACTTTGTTTTCTCTTTCTTGACCTTTGTAATATGTTTTCTAACTTTAACCTTCTCTTTTTTAACAGGTTTCTTCCATGGGTATGAGTGAATCCTCAAAGGTCAAGGCCACCCCCTTATCTACACCTTCTCAACTTCCACGGTTGCCATTCCTCCATGAGAGGAACTCCATGCTTGTCTCCTCTTTAGGCCTTCCTATAAAGGTTTGTTCATAAAAATTTAAGGCTTGTATCTGCTTTTACATGGAAAATTCCTTTAACATTTTATGTCTTTGTTTATTCTGTAGCTTTCTACTATGTTTCCAACTTCCATAAGGGTATCTTCTGTTTCCTCTCATTCTGTGTAGTTATTCACCAATCTTTTCAAATAAGTTTTTCAAATTCTCTTTTAAGTCTCATCACCTGTTTTTTTTACTTATTCTTGTGAATTTACTTTTGTACATTTTTCTCTCTAATAGGTGACTGCAATTCCTGGTCCTCTTGCCTCCTCCCTAGTAGGCAGTTCTTCAGTTGGGACTTTTATCGTTATCTCTTCAAAGGTACTTTTTAATATTTTCCTTTGTGTATGTTTTAGCTCTTGTTCTAACATCACTATAAGTTTGTTACATTTGAAATTTATGTTGTAGGGCTCTTTTTCGAGAAGCCTCTCTACTAGTGGGGAATACTCCAACCCACAGGGATAGTCATTCATCAGTTATCCCCTTCTGGGAGGCTATCTATTCACAGATTTTGCCTTCCCACGGACAATAGCCCACTGGTCCATCCTTTTCCCACTCATCTTATTTATAGTGTGGCTAGGAGTGGACATATCTAACATGCTTCTCCTTCAACATAGATATTTAGCTATCTAGCCTTGTTATTTTTTCTCACTTGGACTTTTTATAACAACTTTCTTATTGGCAGGTTAGTACGAGCATCCTTGCAGCCCCTGTGGTTCTAGGGTTTAGGTACTTAGATTTTCTTGCTCCTAGTTTTCAACAACTTGTTATTCTATACTTTACTGGAGTTTTAGCACACCTCTTATTTGTTTACATTTCTGGCTAGCATCAACATTTCAACACCATCTATCTCTTCAGCGCGTGCTAAAGTGAGTATCTTAGCTATCTCTCCACCTCAATTATTTACTTTTTCCACTAGTGTTTTCTATACTTCTAATTTTCTTCTATTTGAAGGCAACTTTGTGATTATATTTTTTTATTTTAGGTGATTCTTCGAAGGTCCCTATTACTGTGGACCCTCTTGTGAGTCTACTCTCGAGCACATCTTTATTAGAGGCTTCTCAGGTATATTGCTATTCTTAATACTTCTCCCTTCTTACTTTTTATTGTGTATCTCTAACTCATCCAAGTTTCCTTGTTCATAGGTTAGTGATGATGCTTGAAATAGCACCACCAGGTCAAAGTTATGATGATCTCAAACATACATAGTAATGGCAAGACGAAATAAATAATATGGTTATGAGAGAATGAGATGAGGCAAAGAGAAGATGAGATAGTAATTTGAGTGGTTTAGCCAAAGAGTCCTACATCCATTGTGTCTGTGTGTGTGTGTGATCCACTAAATAAGGGCACTAATGGCCATGGATACAATCACTCAAGATTTTCTCTCTCTTACAATCAATTTGACAGAGTTCTGCTAGGGTTTTTAATATTCGACCCCTTCTCATGGAGAAGATGAAGTGCATATATAGGGATTGGGTGGTGTAATGTATCCCCAAGCATGTAATCAACATGTACATGAGGAAGTTACCAATAAGGTACTGTTACCTGTGCTTGTCACACAGGCACCATAATGATGTAATATTCCCTCACGTGAGGGAATAATCTTGTTATAACAGAATTTTCCACATTAGCATTACTCCTCTGTATTTACATATGACCGTAATGTTAGGCATCGTCCACGACAACATCAGCCTGAAAGGGGATGAGGTTGCTATTTCCTGTATGGTCCCATGTGTGACCTCAGCTGATTAGATAACTGGTCATTGCTATCCCCGGTTGTGGAAAAATACGATGATGGTGCTGATTTTCAAGAATGTCTCTTTCGGTCTTAGCTCTACAGATGACCGAGGTTAGTTGAGTGAAATCCAACCCTTGTCACGATGACCCTGCCAATGGCATGTGTGGCTCTAATGACGACTCGACCATGAGATGTGATATCACTCGTCCTAAGAGACGTGGTAACTCTTCGATCATATCAATCACCCCTAACCCTTAGACGTCTATGTGAATAGGAGGTTGAAGCCTACGAGTTATTGAGGGAATGATTAGGCATCTCTTACGTGTTTGTTACATAGGACTTGGCACATGGGCTGGTGACACATGTCACTATTCTGATTAGTGGCGTCTGCCCCAAGTTAGGTTTGGTGGCTACATGCTTTGGGTTTCGCGCTCCCCCATGATGGCTTACTTGGGGAGCGTGTGTAATCATTAGGGTGATATTTAAACTCAAAAACTTTTCATAATTTCTCTTTCTTCACATCTCCTTCGTGCCTTTGCAGTTTTTCTCCCCAGAAATCTCCATAGCCCTCAAAGCTTCCAAGTTGGTGAGTCCTTTGATCCCAGGGTATCTCTTGCTTCTTACTCTATTTCTAAGAACTCAAGTACATTTAGGTAACCTTTCTGACTTATGGTTTTATTCATTCTTAGAAGTTCCAGCCCTTGTATTATTTTTTCGGCGATCCTTCATTTTTTTCTGTAATAGTTTTACTTTAATTAAGGGTTTTAAAGGGTTGTAAAGGGAGATTCTTTGGTGGTTTCTGGGTTGTTCTTGCCTTAATGGGTGTTTTGGTAGGCTTAGTTTGTGATTTATTAGATTTTTGAGCAGCTTCGGTCATCATCTTCGGTAAACTAAGCTAAGTTTGTTCTTGGTGTTCTTGAGGAAACGTATAAAATTCCTAAGGGTTTGATCTTTGGGTCTACAGAAGTTAAGCCTTTAAGTTGTTTGTAATTGTTGGCCTTTTTTTGCCTTTTCTCACTCAATTGTGGTCTCGTCCTGTCGGATGTTACATCCCTTGTATAAGCTAGCAGAGGAATTCCCTAATCTGAGAGAGAGGTGCTTTGATAAGATTAAACAAGTTGAGGAGTTCCAAGCCGAGAGTCGAAAGGTTGAGGCTTTTTCTGTCCGACCCATCTTTCCACCACCCTTGGCTATAATATACCCTCAAGTCTATGATACTTGCGAACCAATGTCTGAGTCTTCTAAGGCTGACCACATGTCCACCTCTCAGCTGGTCGAGAGTGTGGATTCTTATGAAGAGGCTATGGACTACTCCTCTGCTCAAAGTACAGGGTCTGGTGATGAAGAGGTTACCTCTCACAACACATCTTCTAGGAGAGCTGAGTCATAAAATCGCTCTGACTCTGTAGAAATATTAGATCCCAACATTATAAATCCCCCACCAATCAATGCAATTCCTATATCGGTTTCTATTAGGGTGGAGTTTGCTAAGAGGTTTCCTAACGATAACCCCGATGATCCTCAGGTCGAGGTCCCAGTCGGTAGTGATGAGAAGAGTGAAGTTGATACTTTCATCGCTGCCGAGTATGAGAGTACTGTCTCTATAGTTGATCTCTTGGTCTTTAGGCACCTCTATGGAATAGACTCCGTTATTTATATGAGAGTACCTCTTAAGGACGAAAGAGCTTTTGACGATCGGGATGACAAAATATGTGTCTATGAGAAGATGTTTAAGTTGGGCTTTAGTCTGCCTATTCATCCCATACTTCGATCCATCCTTGACCATATAAACCTTGACCCTTCTCAACTATCTCTGAATGCATGGAGGGTGATGATTGGGTCCATCGTCCTCTGGAAGGCTATTCATCAGGCCGACCTTCCAGTTCATATATTTCTTGGTTGCTACACCCCATCATGTTCCAAGACTCATCCAGGCTACTACTATTTTGTAGCCAGGAAGTTTGAGAAGAAAATCCTGTAGGTAACTCAGACTTCTAACCATAACAGGAAGCCCCGATATTTCTTTATCTCGAGTGCTTGGGAGTTTGGCCCCAACTAGGCCTTTGGGACATCTACGCCCAGGACTCCTTTGAGATGGTCCAAGGTTCCCCTATTGGCCAAATCTGATCCTTTGAGGTTGGGAACTGAGGCCTACGAGTCATTTTATGAAGTTTGAGCATCTGATGACCCCATATTATCTTTCTCAGACAGGTATGGGGGTAATGACTCGTACTCTTTTACAACCGATGCATTGACTCTGAGACTTTTCTTTTAGTAGAACGTCCAAAAGGTATTTTGGACAATCTTTGGATAATATCTGTCCCCAACCTGAGCAAGCTCATCGACCGATGAGGTAACAAAGTCGCTCCTCCAACCTCTCAACCAAATAAGAACATCGACTCCAACATTACTGATGGTATTGGAAAGAAGAGGAAGGCCCCCACCGACAGATCCAACTGCCGAGCTCTAATCATTACATTACAATCTTGATAGATGATGCTCTTTCTGCTCGTCTATCACATCAAAAAATGAGTGACGATAGCATCATAGGCCATATCGTGAAGGCTACTGATGCTCTTGGCACCCTTATTATGGAGGACGATAAACATTTCCTCCAGTCTATGGACGTCCCTCTGCTCGTCGAGTTTTCCCTCGATCGAACAGTCCAAGTAACTCTAAGAAGAATTTTTGAAAGTATTATCTCTTCATTTTCTGTGACTCATACTTATGTTTGTGACACCCCGACTAATTAAATACCGGGTAGCTACTCCTTTATTCAAATTAATTCAAAATGTCAAGTTGGTTCAGTTCGTAGCATCACTGTCGAAAACGTTTTAACAATTACTAGCCACCTAATATTTAAAAAGTGAGTTGTCAATTTTAATTGAATTCGATTTACATACAACCAAATTAAATTATGAATTACTGATACCACAACCACATCACAGTCACAATAAATAACGATGTAATAAACTGAATCTGGAGGAATACACCTCACAACAATCCGAATACTGAAAAATAAAAAAATACAAGCCTGAATCATTAATTTAGTTACAACCCAAAATATAAAATAAAAACTGAGTAAATAAGATGTCTTTGAAAGAAAAGGGGCGACATTCCCTACAGATGGATGAATCTGGAGTAGAATCAAGATATAAAGTGGGGGCGTCTACTATCGAGGTCCTGTAACTTCCACAGCAGCTACAACACGTCGCGAGAATAGAACTCATATGCTTGGTGTCCTTGTGACTGGGAACCTAAAAAGTTTTTTACAAAAAAATAGATTTAAAAGCAAACGGGTCAGAGCCCGGTTGTGAAAAACATTTTAAAATAAAACAAGTGGTTTAATATAATTAAACAGTGAATATAAAGTGCATGATAGTGCGTGGACTCACATGAGTTCCTCACTGCTCAACTAATTGTGCACTCCTATCGTACCCGTACCCGTTCTAGTTATTCCCATATCTAACTATCCCAATATTCAATCTAACATTTCTATACGATTCATGATTTAAGTCCCGACATCTTAATTTAAACAGAGAATTTTACATTCCTTCTTAGTTCCCATATTAGTCATGCTATTCACTAGAGATTTTCCATTTTTAACTCTACAAAAAGGCTGCTATTATTCACACTTACATTAATTCATGACAGTTCATTTCAATTAATAGTATTTTATTCTCATCATAAATATATAAGACTGGAACCCCGAAACTAAGCTGTGGTGCACACATACTCTGCTATCCAATCCCGGTACATCACGTACATAAGGACCACGAATTCCGAATCTCTCAGGAATCATTTTCAGTAAACAACAATCACATAAAATGGAGGCGAACATAGTTCACATCACATGGGTCACGCACATACCTACGCTCCCATGATCAGCAGACTTATTAACTTCTCAATAAGTCCTTCTCTGACCTATGTCCTTGAGGTACCAATCTAAATCCCCCCCGTAGGCACACAAAGATAAGATGGCCCTGATCGAACGCCGACCTCCCGTGATAGCAAGTATGGTAGGTATGTTATACCCAAATAACTACATATACCAAGCATTCACACATCTTCGGTATTCCATAATATTACTAGAGGTATATATCTCACTCCTATACCGTCATTTCATGTTTCACGTTTACAAGTCCCCGATTTATATACATTAAAGTTATCAACTCTCCTCACGTCGAAGTTTTAGATACTTATATCCTAACCCATAAACATCGTCCGGTTTAATATCAAACTCTAAGTTTTAATCCTCGACGTACTTCCAGTTACACAACTATATCCACAAATCATTAAGGGAAGGATTACACTCAATTATATAAGTCTTCTGGAGGTTCGAAATAAAATCAGGCCTAAAAGGCCATTCTGTCAACTCGTTAGAAATATCGTTCGAACGAGGTCGTTCAAACGAATGGCTTTGAACGAACTACCAACTCGTTAGAAGGGGTACTGTCATCTCGTTAGAAATCTCGTTCGAACGAGGTCGTTCGAACGACCTGGGCAGGTCTTTTAACGAGATGGCAGAATACGCCTAGAAAATTCCCAAAGTCGTTTTTCTTAATATTTCTCTTCTCTAAACTCATCCTAAGATCATCCCAATAGCATTTTAATGTTCTTAAACTTCTCTAATTCCTCTTAGGTCGTTTCTTTACATATTTATGGGGTCAAATCCTCCTAAACAACATGTAATTATCATTTATCCCCAAATTTTACCCCAAACCCTATGAACATGAACCCAGAATTTTATTATGCCTAATTACTCATCATAAATCCATTTTTAAATCATCAAAGTTAAGTCTTCGAATACCAAATTCTTCCATAACCATTCTACATGCAATTGCTAACCCAACTTTAGAGTTTCTACAACAATTTGATTAGTTTTCCTCAAAACTTTCAAGACAAAACAGTTCCTACACTAAACATGGAAGAAATATTCAATGCACTTAAAAATGTCAAATCACTTGCCTCAGATTTGTTCTTCAGATGTGTTGTCGATGATTCGAGGTTGATTCTCTCCTTTTTCCGGTCACAAATCCTTTCCAATTTGATGGTGGTGAGTGTTTTTGGTTTGGAACCCTATGGTAACTCCTCTCTAACTCCCGTAGACAACTTCTAATGCCTTTGGCTGGTAATGGACTTAGTGGACTCTTTAAAAATATAAAAATAACCTCTAAAATTCGTGGGTTTTAATTCCCTAATTTTTAAAACTACCAAAATACCCTTCTAGGTTGCCGGTTTGGCCTAAAAATGTCCCGAAACCCAAACTAAACCCCCGGCTAGTGTTTTCTGACTATTTCGACCCTTCCGGACACGTTCACGCACTCAAAATGACCATTCGATTGATAAAAATATAATTCACTTTTTAATCTAATTAAATTCGTTCCTGACGCGACTGACACGCGCGTCCCAACTTAATTTTTCAAATTATCGTATTTGTGCCTCGTGACAATTTAAATATTTTCAATACTCATGAAATATTCAATTTTAATATCATAATCAAATACTAAATCACATCTCGCTAGTATTTATATCCGGATTAATTCCCAATTAATTCTCATTTAATTTAATTAATCCCTTAAATAAAAATCAATAAAATTACGGGGTATTACAATGTTTTTGTCTCTTATTTTGCAGGGTGCGATATCTCTTCACCGTTTAGCCAGTTGAACCTTGAAGAGGCTTCCCTTGATCCAAAAGGGTCAAGATGTTGAAAAATCAAAGAAGGCCTTGAAGGCTGATCTGGATAAGGTTAAGGGTGACCTTAAGAATGAGAGGGACCTGATCACCAATTTGAAGGCCTACCATGAGAAAGATCTCAAATATAAAGATGAGAGCATGGAGACTAGTATTGATGCTGTTGTAGAGGTTTCCCTTACCGATGCCAGAGACAAGATCATTGCTGAATACAAAGTGTCCAATGAATTCATGGACTTCGAACTTGATTATTTGGAGAGGGGCATTAGGGTTGCAGGACGATGGGAAAATCTTAAGCATGCTGAGACTGGAAGTCTATTATCTGATAACTTTCGATCTTGGTTTTGCTGACCCACATCTTGGTTTTGCCTTAACTGAGGTTGAGAATGCCGTCGCTGCCCCTACCGAGATGAGCCCTTTAGAGGTGACGGAGAATAATGAGGATTTGGACGACAATGACGACGTTACTGAGGTCACCAACATCAGAGTTACTTAGAATGTTTCTGCGGGTGATGGGTCAACCCCGGACGGGGATGATGTTTGGATATTAAGGCTCCTCGTCAGGACTTTTGTCTCTCTTTTGTTAATGCAGTTAGCCTTTTTTATTTACCTTTTGGATTATGTCATTTGTAACCTCTTTAATATGAATGGATGGTTATTTGCCCCTTCCAATATTTTTATCTTGTGCTTGACATCTTTTTACAGTACGATACCACAAACTATCATCACCACATACTTAAGGTCTGAGACTACCAAACTACTGATATTTCATCTCATATTCAACAAGTTAGTGAGTTTTAAGTAAAATCACCAAATTAATGATGATCACGATCTGAGATCACCAAACTAATGATGTTTAATCTCATATTCACCTAGTTAAATTATGTTTTAATAATAAACTACACCCAAGTGATTTTCAATTTGGACTCACCAAATTATAGTGTTATGCCATACCCCCTCTCGTTGTTTTAAGAGTGCGTGGTTGAGCATCGTCTCATCCATGCACTGTTTTCTCTGCTAAGAAAGGTTTGTTCAGTAAGTTAATGATGCTTAAGTAAGTTAACCATTCTTGGTGTTATTTGAAAGTTCATGGATGGGGTCGGCCCTTTTCCAGGTTATCATTTTACCAAAGCTGGGTTCTTGCTAGCCCACCACGGATGGTATTTTATAGTTTTTAAGGGTACTTGAAGCTAATTATTCAAAATAAAATATATAAGATACGAGGGAACTAACCATTTTTACTTCTCATTCATAATAAGCCCTTTATAATGATTCATAATGAAAAAGCTCCTATACAATCATCTATTGGAAGTACCTTTTTAAGTGGTTGGCGTTCCAAGGATTGGAGAATGGTTCCCCCTCTAAGTTCTCCAACTGATAGGTTCCAGGTACCACCTCGTCAGTAACCCTGTAAGGACCATGCCAGTTGGCATGAAGCTTGTTCGGCTTCTGCTAAGTCTTCTTCAAAATGAGGTCTCCCATTGCTATTGGCCTCGGCTTTATCCTCTTATTGTAAAACTTGGTCATCCTTTGCTAATAGGCCGCCACTCTTATCTCAACATCCTCTTTTCTTTCCTCAATTAGATCTAAGTTAAGTCGTCTCTCTTCTAGGTTTCTCTCAGGGTCATATGTCTGAACTCTGTGTGTAGGAAGACCAATCTCGGTAGGGACTACTACCTCTGACCCGTAAGCTAACATAAAGGGGGTTTCCCCTATCGGCGTCTTGGTTGTCGTCCTGTAGGCCCATAACACATCATGTACCTCTTCAGTCCATTTCCCCTTGGCCTCTTCCAACCTTTTGTTGATTTCATCAACAATAGTTTTGTTGCTGACCTCAGTCTAACCATTGGCTTGGGGTCGGCCAGGCAACGAGAAGAACTATTTGATGTCGACCCTTGTATAATATTTTTATATGGAAATGTTTTTGAACTGGGTACCATTGTCTGAGATGAGTGTGTTAGTCAAGCCATACCTACAAATGATGTTTTTCCAAATGAACTGAAAGGTCTTCTTTTTCGTGATTTTGATCATAGCCTCGACCTCTACCCACTTTGAAAAATAGTCTGGCACCAAAATTAAATATCTGTAGTTTCCCACGGGCCTTGGCAGAGGCCAACCAAATTAATCCCCCATACTGCAAATGGCCATGGTGAGGTGATAGACGTTGGAGGTTGATGGGGCTGGTGAGGAATGGTGGCAAATCGCTGGCATTTGTCGCACTTCTTCAGGTATTCAGTCGAATCCTTGGCCAGGGTTGGCCACCAATATCTTTGAGTGATGATTATCTTTCCCAATGATCTACCCCCAATACAGCTTGAGCAACATCCTTAATGAACATCTTTCAAAATGTAATTTACTTCGGTTGGGTGGACACATCTGAGCAAAGGCAAAAGAAACCCCTTCTTGTACAACACCTCCCCTATGATAGAGAACTTAGCGGCCTTATATCTCAACTTCCTTATCTTGGCCTTAGACTCCGACAGGCTACCCTCTTTGATATACTGAATAAGGGGGTCCATCCAAGACGATCCCAGGTTTAAATTGAAGAAAAACTTCAGCCTTGCGTCATCCTCTTCTATCGTAGGCCAGAAAATGATTTCTATTGACACCATTCTCTTAATCTCTGTCCATGTTGCAGAGGCTAACCTTGCCAGAGCGTCGACTTGGCTATTATCCAATCGAGGCACCCTTTTGACTTTGAGCTCATTAAAGGCCTTCATCATCTTCTTCACTTTTGATAGGTCTTTTGCCATTCTCTCATTTTTGGCTTCATAAATTCCTAATACCTGATTAACCACGAGCTGAGAGTCGCTATGGACTAAAAGCTGGCCGACTTTGAGAGCTCTAGCGAGGGATATTCCATCTATCTGGGCCTCGTATTTTGATTCATTAGCAGAAGCTTTAAAGCTAAACCTCAACGCATACTCTATGTCTATTTCATCTAGGGCCGATACAATCAGACCATCTCCACTCCCGTTGACACAGGATGACCCATCAACGAACAAGTTCCATACTGCCCCTTCTAAAAATGACCCTTCTTCAATTACACCATTTTTGAACAAGAACTTATCAGTCTCAGCCATTGGATGTCCTGTCTCTCTTGTCTCAGCTTTTACTGGCTTGGTATAGGTTTTGACTAACCCCTTAAGGTCATTCAATTTTTCACTATCGGCCTCGTCCCATGTGAATTTTTCTACAAAGTCTGCTAAAGCCTGCCCTTTGATTACCACCCTCAGCTGATTGACTATATCATACTCTCCTAGCTCAATGGCTCAGGTCATCAATCTACCTGATTTCTCAGGTTTATGGATGACTTGACTAAGGGGAGAGTCTGTCAAGACAACCATCGTATGAGCTTGAAAATAAGGCTTAATCTTTATTGAAGCATGGATGAGAGCATAGTCCATTTTTTCCATCCTAGGATACCTCTGCTTTGCCCCTTGAGAGCCTTTCTGTTGAAATACAGTGGTCTTTGTACTCCCTCATCATCTCGTACTATCGCCGCTCTGATAGCCTACTCAGACATGACCAAATAAAGGTAAATCTTCTCTCATTGGACATAACGAGATAGTAAAAGTGGTGATCCAAGATAAGAATTCAACTCTAAAAAGGCTTTTTCGCATTCCTCGTCCCACTTAAAAGCTTTTCTAAGAATCTTAAAAAATAGAAGACACTTATCAGTAGCTCTAGAGACAAACCTGTTTAGAGCAGCCACTCGTACAATGAGCCTCTAAACATCCTTGATTGTCTTTGGGGTCTTCATCTCTAATAGGGCCTTTATCTTTTCTGGGTTGGATTCTATACCCCTTTGATTGACGATAAAATCCAAGAATTTTCCAGCTCCAATACCAAAAATGCATTTTGCTGGGTTAAGCTTCATCTTATACTTTTCCATGGTGTTGAAAGTTTTTTCAATGTCAGTCGTGTGGGTGTCATCTCTTTGGCTCTTGGTCAACAAATAATCTACATAAACTTCCATTGACCTTTCGCTCTGATCTTCAAACATCTTGTTCATCAACCGCTGATTGGTAGCCCTGGCATTTTTCCAAGCCGAAGGGAATAACCTTACAACAGTACGTCCCCTTATCGGTGATAAAGGTTGTCATCTCTGCATTGGCTGGGTCCATAAAAATTTGATTGTAGCTGGAGTATGCGTCCATGAAGCTCATTAATTCATGCCCCGCCATAGCGTTTACCATCTGATCAATACGAGGGAGGGGAAAATAGTCCTTTGGGCAAGACTTGTTCAAATCAGCGAAGTCCACACACATTCTCTATTTTCCATTGGTCCTGGGCAGTATGACTGCATTTGACAACCATTTAGGGTAGATGACCTCCCTGATAAACTCAGCCTCTTCCATCTTTTTAACGTCGTCTTTTATAACCTCATATTTATTACGGGAGTACATTCTTCTTCTCTACTTTATGGGCTTAACACCTTCCTCCGCATTGAGTTTATGACACATTATCTACGGGTCAATGCCTGACATATCATCACGACTTCAAGCAAAGATGCTTTGCCTTCTCTTCAACAGCTTTATGAGATCATCTATAATCTCTGGCTTTAGGGCTTTACTGACCCGGATGGTTTTTTTCGGCTCGTTCTCATTGAGGATGATGGATTCTACCTCTTTCATGGCTTCCCCTTTTTTGAGCTTCATCTCATCTCTAGGATCAAGGGTGCCAATGTTGCACGTGGTTGTTACTTTCTTGTGTGATTCTCTCTCCTCAGCTGAGTTAAATTAGCACTACCGCACCAACATTTGGTCACCTTGAACTTCCCCTACCCCATATGGAGTCGGTAATTTTATCATTTGCCTTCTCTTTGAGGGTTACCTGTCTCGATATGAGGTTATAGGCCTAGAAGACATTCTCATCCATTACAAAAAAGTTAATCTTCTTGGTGATCCTCTTCGGCCATTCATCTCCCATTTGAACATCCATTTCATACATCCCTAGGGGGTGAACCTTTTCTCCATTGAACCCTATCAGAGGATGATGATATGGGATAAGTCGGGCTTTGTTGAGTCCTAAGCCTTTGAAGCATGGCTAGACATAACATCTTCAGAGCTTCCTCTATCAACTAAGATTTTTGATACTTCACATCCATGTACCATGGTTGTTATAACAAGCGGGTCGTTATGTGGAGATAGGATACCCTTAAAGTCTAGTCTTGAAAATACGACTATGAAGGGTTTCTATATCCACTTTCTTTCTTTTCTCGGGCTTAGCATCAATGGAGGTTGAGTTAACAATCTCGGCCTTAGTTATCGCCTTTGCCTCAACTAGGTGAGCTTTCCTATTACTAGCCTCAGATCCTCCCCCTGCACGGCCACCACAAATCATGCTTACCCCAAATGAAATCATGTTAAGCCTTTTCACTGGAACATCATCGTCTTTAGGTGGGAGATAAGGATCATCATTATCATCATCTGAGGAGCCATCCCGCCTTGTTGGAGCGTCCTCCCTACATTTACCATTTCTCCTGTTTCTAGGATTGTCTCAGCCTTGGCCAAAACCATTCTTATCAACATACTTTCTCAGCTTTCCAGACTTCAACATTTTTTCGATCTCATCTTTGAGGGAAAAACATTTATTTGTATGGTGCCCGTGATCTTGGTTAAATTCACACCATATATTTTTATTCCTCTTATGAGGGGATGTCTTCAACTTTTACGGCTCCTTAGAGTCCAATCGTTTTTTTTATCTCATTTAGAATGTTCTCACAACTAACTATTAGAGGTGTATAGTATGCAAATTTATCATCTATCGACCTTTTTTTGCTATCCTTCCCCTTGAACTTCTGACCCAATCTATCGTGGGATCTTTTTTCTTCATCTTCCTTCACGGCCATTGCCTCCTCTGCACTCCTGACCCTCCCGATCATAGCCAACAGTTCAACCATGAACTTAGGAGGGTTTTAGGCCATCTTCCAGAGTAGCTTTCCTTTCTGAAGGCCTCCCATGAGGGATGTCATCGCGACACTTTATTCATAGTCTTCTACTTTTAGCTTCTCTTTATTAAAATGGGCTATATACTCTCTCAGAGTCTCTTCCTTCCCTTATTTAATGCACAACATATGGGTAGTCTATTTCATAGGTTTTACCCCAAAGCAAAAGTTGTGGACAAAACTATAGGCCAGTTATTTAAAGTTCCATATAGAGTTTTTAGGAATAGAGGTGAACCATACATGAGCCGCCCCTATCAAGGTGCTTGAGAATGCTCGGCATCTTATCTCAGATATTGAATAGATGTCGAAGGATGATTGAAACATCAACACATGATGTACCAGGTTAGCGCTCCCATCATACTTCGGTGTGACTACTAAAGGTTTGAACTTGGTCAGGGTTAGATAGTTTAATATATTCTCCATGAATGGGGATCCTTCAGCATATCCTGCTTGCAAGGGGTCTCAGCTTTTTATGATATCTCCTATTTTGTTCTCCAACCTCTTTATCAACTTATTCCAAGGTTTCTTAGGAATAACATCGGCCTTTGTAAGGATAGCATTTTCCCCGTCCCCCTCTTTGTCATTCGGCTGAGCTGATCATCCTCTATTAACTAGACGAGCAACGGTGCTCTCTCTAGATACTGAGGTCAGCTGATGACCTCTCGATCTTATGAAGGTCTGCAATCGTCTTTCCTTTAATTTCTTTTTAATCCAGCGACACTCATTGACCTGGATAATCGATTCCTCAAATATCCTTGATGGTCGAGCCTATCAAAGGCCAACCCTCTACTTAACTTTTCAAAGTATGATTGCCTTGGCCCACAATCTTAGTTGGGCCTGAGCTCTCGGTTGTGCCTTCATCCTCGGTCATCGCCATGCCTAATAGGGTGTAGAGTCCCTATAGATATCTCATGAGGTTCCCAGCATTCGAACTCTCCCTCTTCACCATCAAGGTCATCCCCAACAAAGTCATCACGGAGTTCTTAATCCTTCCTTCCCAGGCATAAACGCCTTGGGTCAACAATGTCTCTCCATCTTTGGCAAGGTGGAAGGTCTTTTTCTGGAGCCTAGGGTGATCCCCTGGCTTACTGGTCTAGTTTACCTTCCTCGGCGTCCGGAGTTACAAACTCTGGTCCTACGTCGCCTGTCCTGGCTATGAAGTTTTGTCTAAGCATAGCAAACTGATTCTGCATTTACTGTTGGCTAGCTATGAGGGAGCATAGCTCCATCGCTAACTCAACCATTTCTGACTGGGATGGTGCTTGGTGGAACCTTCACCACCTCCTTATGTAGGTGGTGGAGGAGGTGGATCCATTGCCATCGGTGAAAGATGTTTAATCTATAAGATGGAGAATGAGAGATTAAGTGCTCAATAAGGGCTCCTTCAATAGTGAAACAACTCCACAGAAGGGGGATGACTGTTTCACCACCAGAGAGTCTAATGAGTATAAGATTAGAGCAGGAAAGATATGGCTATCCTTGTTCCCACCGATGGCGCGAGACTGATGATGCTTGAAATAGCACCACCAGGTCAAAGTGATGATGAGATCAAACATGCATAGTAATGGAAAGATGGAATAAACAATATAGTTGTGAGAGAATGAGATGAGGCAAAGAGAAGATGAGACATCAATTTAAGTGGTTCAACCAAATAGGCCTACATCCACTGTGTGTGTGTGTGATCCACTAAATAAGGGCACTAATGGCGATGGATAAAATCACTCAAGCTTTTCTCTCTCTTACAATCAATTTGATAGAGCTCTAATTGGGTTTTTTAATATTCGACCCCTTTTCATGGAGAAGATGAAGTGTATATATATGGCTTGGGTGGTGTAATGTATCCCCCAAGCATGTTATCAGCATGTGCATGAGGAAGTTACCAATAAGGTGCAACCACCTATCCTTGCCACACTGGCACCATAATGATGTAATATACCCTCACGTGAGGGAATAATCTTATTATAACAGAATTGTCCACTTTAGCATAGCTCCTCTATATTTACATATGCTCGTAATGTTAGGCATCGTCCACGATAACATCGACCTGAAAGGGGACGAGGTTGCTATTTCCTGTATGGTCCCATGTGTGATCTCAGTTAATTAGATAAGGCCGAGGTTTGATGACTGGTCATTAGCTGTGGTAAAATACGACGATGGTGTTGATCTACAGTAATGTCTCTTTCGGTCTCGGATCTACAGATGACCGAGGTTAGTTGAGTGAAAGCCGACCCTTGTCGCGACGACCCCACCGATGGCATGTGTGGCTCTAATGACAACTCTACCATGAGATGTGATATCACTCGTCCTAAAAGACGAGGGTACACTTCGATCATATCAGTTAATGCTACGAGAATTCCAATGATTGTGGAACAACTTATGATCATAGCTGTGAGCGAGGTACTATATTATCGTACCTTATTTAGCCCTTTCTGTTTTCTCCACCTTTGTTTTCGTTCTTGCTATTATTGTGCAAGTTCTCACCATCACACCCCTGCTTCCTTATTTTTAGGTTAGTGAGGCAAGTTTTCCTGTATCTGTGGAATAGGTTGTGAGTACTATGGCGAGTACTCCTCAGGTATTATACTGTCATACCTGATTTAACTTTGTGTAGATATATATATGTGTGTGTGTGTGTGTGTGTGTGTGTGTGTGTGTGTGTGTGCGTGTGTGTATTAGAGTCTTGCTTTCTGATGAGAAAGTGTTCTATTAATATTAATTTTCTCTTTCTTTTCCAGGTCAGCATAATAGGTCTAGGGGGACCTTAGAGGTTGGCTGGCAGCATGCTCACCCCTTTGGGCTTAGGGGTAGCATCTTTTTATTATTAGTTTTCCTTTTCAATTTCCTTTCTAGCTAAAGTTGTTTAGCTACTCCCTTTATCTTCCTCATCTACCTTTATATTTTCATTTATAGGATTACTCGAGTGGGATTATGGAGGCAACTGATGATAATGGACCTAGTTCTAAGGTCACTTAATCTGATGGGGTTGAGGATGTGTTTTCTCTTATTCCTTATGAGCCTGAGTCTATGAACACAGCTATGATTTTCATGGGAGACCTATGGTGTGAGGAGCATCTAAAGAGGTTCAGGATCCATAAGCGAGAGATATTGGACCTGATTCTTAAACATCATCCCGAGACCTTCACGTCCCAGAGCATCCTCAACATTGACAGCCTCACTATATATAATCTGAAGGCCCTTACCAGCTATATTCATGACTTTTTATCCACTACTCTTGTCGATCTCACCAGATAAAAGAGTTCACTCTTTTTGCAGGCCCTTCATGACCTTAAGAGTTTCTATCACTTTATGATGGACTGGCCTAATAATACGGTTCATTATTTTACTAGCGTCTCATTCAACAAGATGATGAAACTTAACTTGTTTAGGAAGACTAGAGTTGAGCAACGTCATGCTGAGGCCACTCGACTACGGGGACATGTTCAATTGCTTAAGGCCAAGTTATCCAAGTTCATGGCTGGTGATTCTGAGGATGAGGTCAACCTGGCTAAGCTGGAGGGGAAGTTCATTCAGGAAACTGGCCCCTCATATGCTGACATGCACTCGGGAGAAATTTTTTATTTTCCCATGCACTACTCATTTTCTTGTACATGTAAAGATTGCTATATATTATTTTTTTGAGAGTCTTTTATACTAATGAAATCAGACATTTTGTTTCTATTTGTCTATCTTCATCTCTTCTTTTTATTATTTCCATTTATATTGGTATTTGTTTACTATGAGATGATCCTTTTTTTGTAGGAGTATTTGCACAAAATCTTGGCAAATTATATTTTAAAAATGCCTCTTGTTTTGTGCGGTACTTGTTCCATATTTCACCGGAAACTCTTTAATTTTTAGGGAATGACTTATTGGAGGGGTTGAGCCCCTCTCCATACTCCCAAATAATCATGTAAATAATTCATAGAACAAAAGTAAAGATAACATATCAGTTCTTCATAACTTGTTCTTAATGTGAATAAAGAAATTTGTTAATTCTTTAAAATTGCCCCTTAATCTGTAGGGTATTTGAGTTATTATAAATGGAGATAATTTTCTCAATATACTTTACCTTTGGGATGTATATACCCCTAAGTATACTGAGTAAAGTTCCTTATATTCTGGAACCTCTCACAACCTTTGAGAGTCAAAATCTGTTTTGCTTACGAGAAAACATAGATTTTGCTTTTTTCAAATTTAGGCAAAAGTAGTAAGTTGATAAATCTTGGTGCACCACTCGTAGCTTATTAGCGAGTGGGTACTCATAATCTATTAAAGACAAATCCAGATAGCTAAAGAAAAATCTCAAGTGTGGCTAGTCAAATTAATTTATATTCATTCACTTCGGTGAGATATCACTTTTCTATGCCCTCTACATTGATTTCATGCTCAAAATTTATTTTACAAAAAGAGTATCTATACTAGAGCAACCATTTGAAATCACTAAAGAAAATTGGAAAATTCAGGCATAGTATTTTTTTCAACCACTTACAGTTAATAGACTGGATGCATTCACTCTCAAGTTCTGATATTTGACAAAAGCCTGACTTCCCCACAACTCACACCATAAAGGACCCCTCCCATTTTTGCTTAAAATTGGATGCTGATATGCTCCTCAAGTGGTGAGTGGATGCTCGTAAGACCAAATCCCCTATTTGAAACTCTCTAGGCTTAACTAGGTTCTCATAAGCTCTAGACAGTTGTTGGGTATTAATTTTGAAATTTTCGTTGGCCTTATCTCGATACTCATCCCGGGCTTCCAATTGTACGTGCTTGGGATCTAGTATGAGACCATTACTCAGAGGCACTCTAGTGAAGTGTATGACTAATTCTACTGGTAGGACAATTTTAGTCCCATAGACCAGAGAGAAAGGAGTAAATCCTGTTGGCTTTCTTTTCGAAGTTCTGTAGGCCCATAACACCATTGGAAACTTTTCATCCCAAGCCCCTAGCATGTCTTCAAACATCTTCTTCAAGATATTGATAAACGTCTTGTTTGTAGACTCTGTCTGGCCATTCCCTTTAGGATACGAGACAGTCGAAATGTTATACACATTCTTGTATTTATCCATAAGGAGCCCTATTTCCTTGCATACAAACTGTTTCCCTTTATCTGTAAGGATGACCTTGGGGATACCCAATCTGCATACTATATATTCTATAATAAATTGGGTCACCACCTGAGTAGACACCCTCCTCAAGGGGATCGCCTTTGCCCACTTGGTATACAGCTTGATAGTAATAATAATAAAGTACTTACCATGAGAGGCTGGGCTAATCTTACCTACTAGATGAAATGCCAAGTGCGAAAGGGATAGGGTTTCTTGGCTTTTTAAGCTCACTAAGGGGGCATGGACCATGTTTCCATGTACTTGGCATCCCTGAACTTCTTTACAAAGTGGATAGAATCAGTTTCTATAGTCGGACAATATACCCCAGCGTTATTAATTGGTCATATAACTTAGCCACCCATATGGGGGAAGGTTCGTGAGCCTCCTTCAATACCTTCTCTACATTCCCCTTGACCACACATCATAGATCTTTCTTATTATATCCTTTTCTATAGAACTCCCTTTCTACTAAGTAGAAATGGGCTACTCTTTTCTTTAAGTAAAATTCATCTTCCCTCTCATCCGACAGCTCCCCATCTTTGAGGTAGGATATGTAGGGTTATCTTCAATCTTCAAAATTCTCCACGAAGTTAGCTTCACCAGGTTGGTCAAACTGGGTTTGGCACCATAAACAAATTTGTTTTAAACGAGCAGCCTCTATTCTCATGGTGGACCAATAGTACCCCCCTCGCTGCAACTGTCGATAAAGGGAATATCAATATCCCCATAATGCCTCTCATGCAGTACTATCAATCTTTATTTCGCTTCTTCGTCTCCTATGAACCTTGACATGGATCCGCCCAGGCTTTTAAAATAGAGTGTCCCCAGGAGTAAGTGATAATTTACTAGCTCAGACATCTTCATATCACCTTCTCTCATTTCTAGTTTCTTCACCATCGTTCACCTCTAATCCTATGGTTCCTCACTTGGAAATAATGATTTCACCATTGTTGGCATAGTCATTCGCCTCACTGTGATGGTGGCCTCATGCTCCTCCATCTCTAATTTTGGGCTATCATGGCCAATGAATCCAGATGCCTATTCATTATCCACATGTCTTTCCATCATCACTTTCAGAAATTGGCTGAGTGATCTTTGAATTATCGACATGTATGGGGCCATATTATCATGCTTGAGGGTAAACTTCCCAATAACTTTTTTCATAACCAAGTTAGAGTCCCCTTGTATAAATATCACTCTGAGTCCTCTTCTTAGCACCTCCAATAGGCCAAGTATGAGAGCCTCATACTCTGCTTAATTGTTGGGACATCTGAAATCCAGTTTGAAATAGAGAGTGACCTTCTCTTTTCCATTCGAGAGGATGATGTCATCCCCACCTGTCCTTTTTGCACAAGAACCATCGAATTCCATCTTCCACTTTTCCATCTCCTCCACTAAGCAGGTTTGGAAATTCTCACCAAAACAGTCCTCGTTAGGAGGCTCAAAGTTTTGACTAGGGAAGTGGACCAAAAAGTCTGCTACTGCTTGGCTCTTGATGGCCTTAGGGACCACACATTTCAGATCATACTCAGATAATATCAGAAATCATCTTTCTACTCAATCCACCATGATGGTTTTTGCTAGGAGATATTTTATGGGATCACACTTTGTGACCATATGGACAGTAAAAGAAGGCAAATAATGTCTCAGTTTCTGGGCAATAAAAACTAAAGTAAGACAATGCCTCTCCACATTGGTATATCTTGACTCAGTATTTGAGATTACTCGTGATAAGTAGTACACAAGTGTCTCTATTCCTAGTTTCTCCTAAACAAACAAAGCCCCTATGAACCTTTTTGTACAGGTCAAATGGAGCAGCAATGGTGCACCTTCTTCTTATGGTATCATCATTGAGGGGGAGGTCAATATTTATTTTATCTTATCAAAGGCTTTCTTCTGATCTTCCACCCAGATCCACTTGGATTTTTCTTTCATTAGGGGTGTAAAAGGTTGACTGACCTCCACTAAGGCTGGTGTGAATCTTCTAAGGTAAGAAACCTTCCCTAAAAAGCTCTTGAGTTGTCTTTGATTCTTTGATGGTGGCATCATCAAAATAGATTTTTACTTTTCTTTATCGATCTGCACCCCTTGCTTATTTAGCTCGAACCCTAAAAACTTTCCTTTTTTTACCCCAAATGCACATATAGAGGGGTTCATCCTCATGTTGTATTTACGATATCTCTCGAACATCCGCCTCAAATCTTGTACATGCCTACTTTCCTTCTTGGACTTCACAATAAAGTCTTCCACATAAAATTCTAATATATGATGAAATAACTTATGAAATATGGATGTTATCATGCACTGATAGGCAAGTTCTGCATTCTTCAGTCCAAACGGCATGCCTGTGTAGTGAAAATTCCCCAAGGGTGTTCAAAAAGCAGTTTTCTTAGCTTCTACGGGATTCATTATAATTTGATTGTAGCCAACGTACCCTTTCATGAAACTATACATTTCATGCCCCGTCATGGCATCTACCAAACATTCAATGCTGAGTAGCGAGAATTCATCTTTTGGGTAGGCACAGTATAAGTCTCTAAAATCCATGAAGATCCTTATCTACTTCTTATCTTTCTTGGTCATGGGAACGATGCTTGAAATTCAAGTGAGATACTGGATTGGTTTGATGAACTCTGCTGCCAGAAGCTTCTCCACCTCTTCTTTAAATTTTAAATCTAACTCTGCTTTATGGGTTCGAGTGGTGGCCTGTCTCACTAGTAAGGCACTGGGCAAAACGTTTAGCCTGTGGGATCTCACCTCTGGGTCTATCCCAGTCATCTCGATGTATTTACACGAGAACACATATCTGAATTCCTTGATCAGGCTGACAATATCCTCCTTTTATTTAGGATTCAAACCTTTAGAGATGAAGATGGGTCTCTCATATCCCCCCTCTAATCCCAAGTTTATATCTTCCAATTTTTGAAGATGCTCTCTTAGCACATCTTGCATGCACTCAGGTGTTTCTTCAGTCTCCTCTATATGTTTAAAAATGTGGGACTCATCTACCATAAAATATTATGGTGTCGGGTCATCGCTTTCATCCCAAAATGCCATCCACGCAGACCGTTACAAATGATAAACAACTTTCCCATTTGGTAACACAAATTTCTTGCAGGTTCGATGAGGCCTTGTCTTAACTTGAAACTTCCTCTGTCCTTTTAATTTTTCATCTGAAGGGGAAATCGTTGACCCGGTCTTTCATGCAGAGGCTTTTTGGGCTGAGTACTTTCTCCAGCAACACGGGGCTCCTCCAACACCTTGGTCAAGCTTCTTTTTTCTTCATCTAGCTCAGTGTAGAATACTTCATCCACCAAGTGAGTTTCTTCCACTGAAAATAAACTTTTTATTTCCTTTATCACAATCTTTGTTCCACGAATGTTTGCTTTTTCACATGGGTAAATGTTGACGACACTATCCCATGTGTGTGAATCGACACTCGCCCTATAAAGAACTAGTAACTAGTATTGGCATTTATGATATAAAACTAACGTGGACTATGAAGTTTCCCAATTTGATCCCTACGTTCATGTATTCAAGTGATTGCATCCCCGCACTATCAAAGCCAGAATGCACCACTGACACCGGAACAATATTTTCTTAGGAAAGACCAATTTCAAACCAAGTACTGATGGGAATGATATTGACCAATGCCCCCGTGTATCAGTGCCCTTGGAAAACTCATTCCATTTACTAGAGAAGTCACATATAAAGGACGATTGTGGAAATAAGGTACCTGCATGTATGCTTCTGAGAACACCACTTTAGATGTGTACCTTTTGATCAACCTTCCTATATGACTGTTCCCATTTCGAGAGGGATCCCCTCGCTGTCGGACTATTTATAAGATCTTCTTGGTGATTATTGTTCTGGTATCATGCTTTACTCCAATCTAGTCGAAGAACCTCTTAAACTTTGGTCTCCTCGCAATAGCTGCACATTCTGAATCAAGTTTAACCTCATATGTTTGTGCATTGCACACATATTCTTCCTCTAATGTCCCTCCTTCATCTAGATCAAGGACCACATCCACTCTTCCTCTTCGGAGTCTCATCCACACGACTCATTTATTTTCCTGCTTTTCTCTGTCCAAGTCAACTAGCTATTCATCACATATTCTTTCATTACTCCCCCATCCCTTAGGTTTTTTGCTTCCTTCTCCTCATATGCTACCACCATGTTTTGTATGCCATAGTGGTGAGCAAGTAGAGGGTTTTCATTGACATCTACTAGTGGGATTTGTAAAGTGCCATCGACCACTTGTTGACCAATTACTCTTCACAAATATAAACATTCTTTAGTAGCATGATGAACTCTTTGATACAACTCACAAAACTTGGTGTCTGCTAGGGCTGTGTTTTTTTTTTCCGATTTTCCGATTTTTCCGAATTCCGATCCGATTTTTTTTCCGATTTTGGAAAGATTTTTTTATTGCCGATTTTTGATTTTTTCCGAAAAAAATCGGATCAGAAATCGGAATTTTTTTATTTTTCGAATTTCCGATTTTTGCCGATCCGAATTTCCGAAATTTGTTCCGATCCGAATTTTCGAATTATTTTTTGAAATATTATCCGAACTATTTTTCGATTGTTTTTCCGAACTATTTTCCGATTGTTTTTTCGAAATATTTTCCGAACTATTTTCCAATTTTTCCACGAAATGTTTTCCGAAGTATTTTTCTGGAAAATTGCCGAATTTTTGAATTTTGCTGAAAATTTCGATTTTGCCGAAAATTCCGAATTCGAAAAAAAAACATTTCCGAAAAAAATCGGATTCGTCTTCGGCACGCCGATTTTTTTGCCGATTTTTTCGGAAATTTTTCCGAAACATGCTTTTCCGATCCGATCCGGCCGAAACACAGCCCTAGTGTCTACCTTTTGTGCCATTGTTGGTATTTTCCCATTAGAGTGAGGGGGCTTGCTACTCCATCGCTCACCAAAGTTTTGTAACAATCCATGGCCTCCGCTAAAATGCAGGAGAGCGGGGGTGGGGAGTGGGATGTTGTGACAACCCGTATATAATTATGATAAATTATATTTAAATCATACTTATCCTATGTGATATGAATAATGTGTTATTAGTATATCTAATGTTAAGTGATTATGGTTAGTATAATTCTACTTTCATAAATCATGAAATGTCGAATTATTTACAAACACAAGATTTGGTTATTTTCGATAGAAATGTTCCAGTTTAAGACTAGTTTTGACCCTTGTAAAATTACAATTGACTTGAGGTGAAAACTATATAGTTGTATACATGTGAGTTAGGGTTGTAACACAATGAACGGTGCATCAAACGGATGTTCGAGTAAGAAGTTAGGCCGAAATTACGAACAAGGGGCAAACCTGTCAATTCCCTTAAGTGGTAAATTATCTTTTATTAAACCAAATGTTTAATTTGATTGGATGGATTGGGAGGCAGCCTTGAACGACTTAAAACTCTCCCTTAACCTTATTTCTTCATCAAATAAGTCCCTAGGTTCAGTTTGAGGTGTTATTAGCTTGAGGAAAGAGAGGTAGAAGTTAAGGAAGAAAAGGTTACAAGGAAAATCTAGGAAAACAATTCCAAGAAAATCCTTAAGGTGTTTCCAAGGTAAAATTATTTGTTAATATTGTTTTAATATTGTATTATACTTATTTCAAAGTATATAAATCGTGAAGTATTGATTAAAATTCCATCCTCCTTTGTGATAATATGTATTGGTTCATATGTGAGATAAGTGGTATTATAGGTCATATTGCTTTGTATTGGAACCCTTTGTATTCAAACGTGCATATCTCTTTGTGTACTTACTGGAATTAAGAAATTACAATTGGATATGAAAATAGACTCATATATTCATATCATATCATAAAATTAGAATTTAACTCCTTGCGGTTAGTCCTTAGTGATCGTTGCAAGTTGGTATATAATTGCTGTTTGTATGTTTCATTTTGGTATGCCCTGAGTTTGGTCAAGCTTTTGAGATAGCAAATGAAGTCCAAAAATTATAATACTTTAATTATGTACTATTAAGTATGTTTACTGAAATTTTGTTGAAAATGATGTAAAGTTATGCTGGAGAAAAATTATTAAAATTCTTGGAAGTTGAAGAAATAATAGAGGAGCTTGTAGGTCAGATTTCTTGTGTTGTAAAGAAATAGTCATAACTTGACCTAGGGAGCTTGAAAAATTACACCGTCACTTGTGCTGGAAATTATATTCATATATGTTTTCATATTGATATGTTTGGACACCTGTATGTGTACTAGTTATGAAAATGGGATGGTTAAGTATGGATGACAATGATTTGAGGCCATATTGGATACCCCATGAAAGAATGTTTTTATTAGCTCTTCTCAAAGAGTATTTTGAGTACATGTTTCATGTGAATATACATTGAAAAGTATACTTACATGTATACTTGGTTTTAGTTATAAATTTCTTATGAGGTATGTTCTACGATTAAATGTTCATAACTCTATCAACATATATACCATTGTTTCGACTTTACTCATGTTTCTTGGGATTCTACTTAAGTGGAATCATATTGTGGTTGTGTAGTCATTGAAAGTACATAATTATATTAAGATAATACTTATTATTGAGTTTCAATACTGATTTAGTTGGATTAGTAGGTGTAAGGTCAAATCAACCAAGTTCATCTCCACCCGAGGGAAACCTGAATACATAGTTGACAACACAAGGTGAGTGTACTTACTGAGTTGATTTGGGATATGATGTGTATGTATTATATATTGAGATGATATGGCTTAGTAAAAGCCAAGAGATGTTGAGATGTTATGTCTTATTAAAAGCCAAGAGATATTGAGATGTTATGGCTCATTAAAAGCCAAGATATATTGAGTTGCTATGCAATTCAGGAGATGTTAGGTTTTTAAAACCTATGGATATGATTATTTCCTACGAGCAGGAGATGTGGGGTTTATTAACTCCGGATATGTATATGGACTAATTTGGCACAGAGATGTATATATTGTTATGTTGAGATGTTAATATAGTAATTTTACTATAGATAGCTGTAGTACATTCACTGAGTTTTTAAACTCATGGTTTTATATGTTTACATTTTCAGGTCTTGCAGCTGCCACTGCCAGGTCTAGGAGGTTGAGTAAATAGAAGTAGGGTCTTGTTAGTTTGTTTTATGCACTGTTCTATTTGTAAGTAAGTTAAATGATATGTGAGTTCTATTGAAATTATGTCTCCTTAAAACGATTGGATTTTTAGTATTCCGCATTTTAACCTTGAAGTTGTTTCAATATGTATTACTAAAATACTAAATAAATTATAATTGTGGTTTGTAAACTATTTAGTTAAATATATACTAATGGGGTTAGGGGGTAATAGATGTCGTCCCCAAACTTCTTTTTTCCTATTAGACTATTGCTTTTGAACCCTTGTCCTCCCTTTTTCCTTTATGGTTCCATCCACATAGTTCACTGTTTGGCATCTAGAGATTTAATCTTCCCACCATCAAAGGCACTTGGGTCCTCTACCCTTGGGGCATAGGTTTGATGATCATGACAATATTTTTAGCTTCTCGCGAGAACTCTCTAAGTGTGCCATCTCTAGTCTTGTTGACCAAGTGGATTTTGTATTCCTCCAATAACCCCTCAACACATATTTACAATAATCTAGCCTCTGCTACATCTTCATGGACATCCAATGCCCTCTCTCAGAAGTGTTTGATGTAGTGCATTAGTTTGTCACCAGGATTTTTCACCTCTTGTGCAAGGTATCTTAGCGTGAACTCATGCTCTGCAAGAAAGAAATTTTACAAAAATTTCCTTTGCATCTCTTCCCAAGTGGGAATGTTGTTTGGTTCCAACTGGGAGTACCATATGTATGCCTTTTCAGTGAGATTTTTTTAGAAATATAGCAATTTCAACTCCTTATCATTTCCATGCACACCTAGGTATTCCATAAACCTTTTAACGTATTCCCTAGGGTTTTCACCCTTTCCATTAAATTTTAAGAAATAAAAAGGAATGTACCCCTCTAGATATGACTTCTCATTGATGCTCTATAGGTAGGGATTCTATAACTCCTCATACATGTGAGAGGACTCCCTTTAAGAGAAAAGAAATTTCTTCACCTCCTCCATAGTAATAACTTTTTAGGGTGACTCATATGCACTAATTTCTTCACCATTGTTGAGCTTGAGGGTGTCGCTACCTGCTTTGTTACAGTTATTTACGGCAAATCTACCTCCACTATTACTGTTGTGGTTGTTTTTCATCTTCTAGGTGCCATTACGTGAGTCATGAAAGTCTATCTTAGAATCGCCATGTCAACATTATTTTGCTTCAAAAATTAAAAAAACAAACTCATCAGATTCATCCCCGCTAAAGGCATGGTTGTTACTACACTGGCCTGCCCTCCCTAAGGAGAATGTGCTCTAACTTCGGTCACTACCACCTCTTCTTAGGTTGCCTAGTCACTTGAACTCCATTTTTGACTGAAGTGTCTTCAAACACAAGCTTTTTTAAAATATTGTATCCTTCTTTATCCATGGCAATGAGAATACCTCCCTAATGGAGTCACCAAATATAGGAGGGTGATTGTATTAGGGTCTGTGAAGAACTGGAATAGGTGAGGCAAGACCCACTTTATGACAACCCGAATATAATTATGATAAATTATATTTAAATCATGCTTATCTTATGTGATATGAATAATGTGATATTATTATATCTAATGTTAAGTGATTATGTTTATTATAATCCTACTTCCATAAATCATGAAAGGTCGAATTATTTACAAACACAAATTTTATTGTTTTCGGTGGAAAGGCACCTGTTAGAGACTAGTTTTGACCTTTATAAAATTATAAATGACTTGAGGTGAAAACTAGATAGTTGTAGACATGTGAGTTAGGGTTGTAATACAACAAACGGATCATCAAATGGATGCCCGAGTAAAGATTTATACCGAATTTACGAACAGAGGGCAAAGTTGTCCATTCCCTTTAAGTGGTATTTTGTCTTTTATTAAACCAAATGGTTTAATTTGACTGGTTGGCTTGGGAGGAAGCCTTGGCCGACCTTATACCCTTGAAATAGATTTATACTTCAGCCAAAATCATCCATGAAAGGGTTTCACCTTGAGTAAAGAGAATTAGGGAGTTTAGGAAGGAAAAGTGAGGAGAAAAGGTGTAGAAAAATCCGTAGAAATTACGTAAAAAGCCCTGAAGGTAATCCTAATTAAAATTATAGTTATTTATCTTATATTACTGATTTATATGATCTAAATAATCATAGGTTTACTAAAGTTTCATCCCTTTATATATATTTATGGTTAGATGCAAGTTTATGTTAAGTTGAGTGTAGAAGCCCTTAAAATTGCTTTGTATTGAAACCCCTTGTATTCAAACTTGCATATCTCTTTGGGTGCTTACTTGAATTGAGAAATTCCAGTTGGATATAAAATTAGACTCATATATTCATATCATATCAGAAAATTAGAATTTATCTCCTTGTGGTTAGGCCGTAATGATGATTTCAAGTTGGTACATGGTTTCTGTTTTTATACTTCATTTCGGTATGCCATGAGTTTAGTCAAGATTTTGACATAGCAAATGAAGTCAAACAATTATGAAACTTTAATTATGTAATATTAAGTATGAGTACTGAAAATGAGTTGAAAATCATGGAAAGTTATAGTGGAGAAAAATTATGAAAATTCTTGGAAGTTGAAGGAACAATAGAGGAGCTTGTGGGACAGATTTCTTGTGTTGTAAAGAAATGGCCATAACTTGCTCTAGGAAGCTTGAAAAATTACACCGTCACTTGTACCGAAAATTATATTCATATGTGTTTTCATATTGATATGGTTGGACCTATGTATTTATACAATTTAGGAATATAGGATAATTAAGTATGTAAGACAATAATTTCAGCCCATACTGGATACCCCTTGAATGAATGTTTGTATTTCTTCCTTACAAAGGGTACTTTGAGTACATGTTTCATGTGTATATACATTGAGAAGTATAATTTAATGTTTACTTGGTTTTGGTAATAAATTCCTTATGAGGTATTTCCTACGGTTGAATGTCCATAACTTTTTCAACATGTATATCATTGTTTTGCCTTTACCTATGTTTTATGGAATGTGACTTAATTGGAATTATATTGTTAATGTATAGTCATGGAAAGTTACATAATTATGTTAGGATAATATTTATGATTGAGGTTCAGTACTGATTTAGTTGGATTGATAGGTGTAAGGTCTAATCAACCCAGTTCAGCTCCACCAGAAGGAAACGTGAATACATAGTTGTCAACCAAGGTGAGTGTACTCACTGGAAAGAGATATTTGTATCGTGTTATTGATATGATCATAATATAATGAATATGAAATTGTTCATTTCGATTTACCGAAATGAGGGGTTACTCCTCGACCAAGAATGGGGGAGATTTGTCTATTAATGACAAGGGGTTATTCCTCGACCGGGAATGGGGGAGAATTGTCTATTTAGACAGGATATGTGAATCATGATTCGAAAAAGTTGTTCATTCATTATGAATGAGCCGGATAAGTTAATACATAAGTATATGGACATGATTTATTGCATTTAAATTCATGCAGTAGTTTAGTAGTGATGCATTCACTGGGCTATTTTTGCTCATTGTTCCTATGTTCACAATTTTTTCAGGTAACGCGATGTCACTGCAAAATCTAGGAGGTCGGGTTGGGTTAGCCAGGAATGGGAGAAACTATGATTTTGTGTAAATATAAATGATGTAATTAAGTTAACTTATCCTTCAAGAAAGTTTTTATGGACATGATTACTCTAATGTTGTAAAAAGGTTTTCAGTTATAAGGATTTACAATGATGACTCTGAAATCAAAACTCGTGATTATGGTTTGGTTAGATTAATTATGGTTTGACTCACTTTGACTTTCAAACTTAATTATAAGTAAATGGGTTGGGGTGTGTCAGCTTTTGGTATCAGAGCCTAGGTTTGAGAGGTTCTGGAGTGAGAAGTATCTAGATTTGGCAGTGAATGTTAGAAATATATTTTATTTGATACTAACGATTCTGTTAGGAAAGATATGTATATCTGCATGTTGTTATATCGTTGATTCATTTCAGATATAAGAGAATGGAACGAGGGAATGTAAATGTGAGATTAGAATATGAGGCTTCAAATATTCCAGCAGAAGCAGAGGTTGAGCAACCTGTTCAGATAAATGTGGAACCCGAGCCAGAACAACTGACAGATATGCAAAAAATGGCACGTGCTATGATGCTAATGGCAGAGCAGCAAGCTAGATTTATGGCTCAGATGGAAGAACAACAGACCAGGCAACTGGAGGCACAAGCCTTAGCTAGGGCTGAGGAGGTGATACACCGGGAAGAAAGAAGTACTTCACATGAGAAATTTATTAAGATGAACCCACCCTCATTTGAAGGAGTAGTTGATCCAGCAGAGGCAGAAGAATGGGTTTAATAGATTGAATTTATTTTCGGGGTGATGAGCATGCCTGAAAATCAACGAGTGATCTTGGTGACGTACATGCTGAAAGGAGAAGCTAAATATTTGTGGGATGCCACCAAACATTTGTTGATTACTCCAGGAGGTGGTAATGTGATCTCATGGGATTCTTTTGTTAAAGCCTTGTATGATAAGTATTTTCCTCCGATGTATCGAAAACAAAAGGAGAAAGAATATTTCTTGTTGAATCAGGGAAGCATGACTGTTAGGGAATATGAAGCCAAACTTACAGCCTTATCTCGGTTTTCTTCGAGGTTTATCCGGAATGAGGAAGACATGTGTAGCCGATTTCTTGACGGACTTGAGTTAGTTATTAAATCAAGGTTGTCGGCTTTACAGACTGTTAATTATTCAGCCTTGGTGAATAAAGCCCTGCTGGTAGAAAATGACGTGAATGAAGCAAGAGGGAATCGAGAACGAGGTGTAAAGAGAAGCAGATTCAATCCAAGTTATCAAAAAGGCAGTGATACAGAATATTCAAGACTTGGAGGGAAGAAATTTCAGCATGGTAGAGGTATGGGAGGTGGGTCGCAAAAGGGTGAGGGTAGTAGTGGAAGAGGTTCAAGAGTTTCATCGCAAGGAGATCCAAATGTTTGTTTCTTTTGTGGGACATCGGGTCATCTAAAGAGAAATTTCCCAAAGCTACTGAATATAGAATGTTTCAACTGTCATCAGAAGGTCCATCTGAGAAAGAATTGTCCGATGTTATCAAGAGCGATTTCAGTCAGTAGTGTGAGGCCTCATAAAGGATCCTCTCCAGGCAGTGCCACTAGGGGAAGAGATACAGTACAAGCAAGTGGATCGAAGGAAGGAGGAAGAGTGTTTGCGATGACATTGCATTATGCCCATACTACACCTGAAGTGGTTACAGATAAACTTTCTATTGCAAACAAAGATTTATATGCGCTCATTGATCCTGGATCTACGCATTCATTTGTGGCATTAGATATTGTTTCATATTTGGGTAGACCATGTTCATTTCTTGATTGTGCCTTATATATTTCTACCCCAATGGAAAGTGTAATTCTAGTTGAGCATGTTTATAAAGATTGTGTCTTACGAATGGGTGAACGAGATTTTTATGTTGACTTGATACCATTGGCCATTCAGGATTTTGATATTATACTGGGGATGGATTGGTTATCATCATATCATGCTTCCATTGACTGTTTTCGCAAAGAAGTTACATTTCATTTGCCTGGTGAACCCGAGTTCCAATTTATAGGAGAAAGGAATGTTGTCCCTAATTGTCTTATCTCAACAATAAAGAGCAGAAAGTTATTGAGTAAGGGTTGTACAGGGTATTTAGCGTATGTGGTTGATGTTAGTAAGGAAGCACTTAAAGTTGAAGATATACCAGTGGTTAGAGAGTTTTCTGATGTCTTCCCAGAAGAATTGTCAGGATTTCCACCCGATAGGGAAGTATAGTTTTCTATTGAATTAATTCCAGGTACTGGTCCGATTTCCCTTGCTCCTTATAGAATGGCACCAATAGAGTTGAAGGAATTGAAAGTGAAATTACAAGATCTGATAAGCAGAGGGTTCATTCGGCCTAGTGTTTCGCTATGGGGATCCCTAGTGTTATTTGTGAAAAAGAAAGATGGGACAATGCGATTATGTATTTATTATCGGCAGTTGAATAAGGTGACCATTAGAAATAAGTACCCTCTACCTCGTATTGATGACTTGTTTGACCAATTACAGGGGGCCACAATATTTTCAAAGATTGATTTGAGATCGGGTTACCACCAACTGAAAGTGAAGGATATCGATATTTCCAAAATAGCTTTTCGGACTCGATATGGGCACTATGAGTTTTTGGTGATGCCATTTGGATTGACTAATGCTCCAGCAGTTTTTATGGATTTGATGAATCGGGTATTCCACCCTTTCATTGATTCCTTTGTGATTGTATTCATAGACGATGTGTGATTTACTCGCGTAGCATGGAGGAACATGAGAAGCATTTGAGACTTGTATTGCAGATTTTGAGAGAGAAGAAATTGTTTCCTAAATTCAGCAAGTGTGAGGTTTGGTTGAATGAAATTGTGTTTTTAGGGCACGTTGTCTCGGGAAATGGGATATATGTTGATCCAAAGAAGGTGGAAGCAATTGTTTTAATGGGGGAGTCCTAAGAATGTGACAGAAATTAGGAGTTTCCTAGGATTGGTAGGTACTATCGCAGATTCATTAAGGGATTTTCAGCAATAGCATTACCACTGACAAAGTTGACTCGTAAAGAAGTGAAGTTTGTATGGGATGAAGAATGAGAGAGGAGTTTTAAAGAATCGATTGATTTCATCCCCTATACTTACTATTCCATGCGGGAATGAGTCTTTTGTGATCTATACAGACGCTTCATTTCAGGGGTTAGGATGTGTTCTTATGGAGAATGGGAAGGTAATAGCATATGCTTCCAAACAATTAAAGACGCATGAACGAAATTACCCTACACATGATTTGGAGCTAGCGGCCATTATTTTTGCTTTAAAGTTGTGGCGACATTACTTGTATGGAGAAACTTGTGAGATATTTACGGATCATCAAAGTTTGAAATACTTGTTTACATAGAAAGAACTAAATTTGAGACAGAAGCGTTGGATAGAGCTGATTAAAGACTATGACTGTACCATTCATCATCATCCTTGGAAGGCCAATGTAGTAGCAGATGCTTTGAGTCGAAAATCATCAGGGATGCTTGGTTGCATACAGTGTGCCCGTGTTGGAAATATTCTTGACTTGGCATCGATGGGTATTGAATTGAAGTTTTCAAAAAGGGGAGGATTATTAGCACATGTCACAGTGAGACCTTTATTGGCCGAGCGCATACGAAATTTGCAGACCAGTGATCCATTCCTTGAGAAGAAGAAACAAGATGTCCTGGATGTTAAAGAGAGTGACTTTGAAATTAAGAATGATGAATCATTGTGTTATAAAAATAGGATTTGTGTACCTAATGATCCACCCTTAAAGAAAGATATATTATAAGAGGCACATAGTTCAATTTGCTCTATGCATCCGGGAGTTACCAAAATGTACAGAGATTTGAAAGAGTATTACTGGTGGAATAATATGAAATGTGAGATTGCAGTGTTCGTAGCTAAATGTTTAGTGTGCCAGTAAGTAAAGGCGGAGCATCAGAAGCCGACAGGATTATTACAGTCATTGCCTATTCCGGAATGGAAGTGGGAGCATATAACGATGGATTTTGTTACAGGATTACCCCGATCACCAAAGGGGAATGATTCTATTTGGGTGATTGTAGATCGATTGACGAAGTCAGCTCATTTTCTTCGAGTTAAGACCACGTACACTGTTGAAAAGTATGCACGTATGTACATTGATGAGATTATTCGTTTACATGGGGCACCAGTGTCAATAGTATCAGATAGAGATCCAACGTTCACTTCTAAATTTTAGCCTCGTTTCCAGAACGCCATGGTCACAAGTTTGAAGTTCAGCACTGCGTTTCATCCACAAACTGATGGGCAATCAGAAAGGACGATTCAAATATTAGAAGACATGTTACGAGCCTGTGTATTTGACTTCAAAGGTAGTTGGGATGATCATTTACCATTAATGGAATTTTTATATAATAATAGTTATCACTCGACTATTGATATGGCTCCTTATGAAGCTTTATATGGGAGGAGTTTTAGAACGCCTTTGTGTTGGGATGAAGTGGGTGAAAGGAAAATATTGGGTCCTGAATTAATAGATGTGACGACTGAAAAGATCAAAATTATTCGGGAACGGGTAAAGAGAGCACAAAGTAGGCAGAAATTTTATGCAGATAAGAGGAAGTATCCATTGGAATTTCAGAAGGGAGATTTTGTATTCCTGCGTATTTCACCATGGAAAGGCGTTATGAGATTTGGCAAAAATGGGAAACTAAGTCCAAGATACATTGGACCATATGAGGTGTTGGAAAGAATTGGGCCCCTGGATTATAGATTAGCATTACCTCCAGATTTATCCCGTTTACATGATGTGTTTCACGTATCAATGCTTCGTAAGTATTTGGCGGATCCATCTCATCAGTTGAAAACTCAACCAATTGAACTAAAGGAAGACTTGTCGTACATCGAGGAACCAATGGAAATTATTGATCGTAAGGAGCAAGTATTGAGAAATAAAGTTATTCCCTTAGTTAAGGTTATGTGGATGATCCATGGAGTTAAAGAAGCAACTTGGGAAATGGAGGATAACATGAGGAAACAGTATCCCCATTTTTTTGGTAAGTGACCTTTATATTAAATTTCGGGGACGAAATTTTCTAAGGTGGGTGAGTTGTGACAACCCGAATATAATTATGATAAATTATATTTAAATCATGCTTATTTTATGTGATAGGAATAATGTGATATTAGTATATCTAATGTTAAGTGATTATGTTTATTATAATCCTACTTTCATAAATCATGAAAGGTCGAATTATTTACAAACACAAATTTTGTTGTTTTCGGTGGAAAGGTTCCTGCTAGAGAGTAGTTTTGACCTTTATAACATTATAAATGACTTGAGGTGAAAACTAGATAGTTGTAGACATGTGAGTTAGGGTTGTAATACAACAAACATATCATCAAATGGATGCCCGAGTAAAGAGTTATACCGAATTTACGAACAGAGGGCAAAGTTGTCCATTCCCTTTAAGTGGTATTTTGTCTTTTATTAAACCAAATGGTTTAATTTGATTGGTTGGCTTTGGAGTCAGCCTTGGCCGACCTTATACCCTTGAAATAGCTTTATCCTTCAGCCAAAATCATCCATTAAAGGGTTTCACCTTGAGGAAAGAGAATTAGGGAGTTTAGGAAGGAAAAGTGAGGAGAAAAGGTGTAGAAAAATCCGTAGAAATTACGTAAAAAGCCCTGAAGGTAATCCTAATTACAATTCTAGTTATTTATTTTATATTACTGATTTATATGATCTAAATCATCATAGGTTTACGAAAGTTTCATCCCTTTATATATATTTATGGTTAGATGCAAGTTTATGTTAAGTTGAGTGTAGAAGCCCTTAAAATTGCTTTGTATTGAAACCCCTTGTATTCAAACTTACATATCTCTTTGTGTGATTACTGGAATTGAGAAATTCCAACTGGATATGAAATTAGACTCATATATTCATATCATATCAGAAAATTAGAATTTATCTCCTTGTGGTTAGGCCGTAATGATGATTTCAAGTTGGTACATGGTTTCTGTTTTTATACTTCATTTCGATATGCCCTGAGTTTAGTCAAGCTTTTGAGATAGCAAATGAAGTCAAACAATTATGAAACTTTAATTCTGAAATATTCAGTATGTGTAATGAAAATGGGTTGAAAATAATGGAAAGTTATAGTGGAGAAAAATTATGAAAATTCCTGGAAGTTTAAAGAACAATAGAGGAGCTTGTAGGACAGATTTCTTGTGTTGTAAAGAAATGGCCATAACTTGCTCTAGGAAGCTTGAAAAATTACACCTTCACTTGTAACGGAAAGTATATTCATATATGTTTTCATATTGATAAGGTTGGACCCCTGTATTTATACAATTTAGGAATATATGATGATTAAGTATGTAAGACAATAATTTCAGGCCATACTGGATACCCCTTGAATGAATGTTTGTATTTCTTCCTTACAAAAGGTACTTTGAGTACATGTTTCATGTGTATATACATTGAGAAGTATAATTTAATGTTTACTTGGTTTTGGTAATAAATTCCTTATGAGGTATTTCCTACGGTTGAATATCCGTAACTTTATCAACATGTATATCATTGTTTTGCCTTTACCTATGTTTTATGGAATGTGACTTAATTGGAATTATGTTGTTGATGTATAGTCATGGAAAGTTACACAATTATGTTAGGATAATATTTATGATTGAGGTTCAGTACTGATTTAGTTGGATTGACAGGTGTAAGGTCTAATCAACCTAGTTCAACTCCACCAGAAGGAAACGTGAATACATAGTTGTCAACCAAGGTGAGTGTACTCACTGGAAAGAGATATTTGTATCGTGTTATTGATATGATCATAATATAATGAATATGAAATTGTTCATTTCGGTTTACCGAAATGAGGGGTTACTCCTCGACCAGGAATGGGGGAGATTTGTCGATTAATGACAAGGGGTTACTCCTCGACCGGGAATGGGGGAGAATTGTCTATTTAGACAGAATATGTGAATCATGATTCAGAAAAGTTGGTCATTCATTATGAATGAGCCGGATAAGTTAATACATAAGTATATGGACATGATTTATTGCATTTAAATTCATGCAGTAGTTTAGTAGTGATGCATTCACTGGGCTATTTTTGCTCATGGTTCCTATGTTCACAATTTTTTCAGGTAACGCGATGTCACTGCCAAATCTAGGAGGTCGGGTTGGGTTAGCCAGGAATGGTAGAAACTATGATTTTGTGTAAATGTAAATGATGTAATTAAGTTAACTTATCCTTCAAGAAAGTTTTTATGGACATGATTACTCTGATGTTGTAAAAAGGTTTTCAGTTATATGGATTTACAATGATGACTCTGAAATCAAAACTCGTGATTATGGTTTGGTTAGATTAATTATGGTTTGACTCACTTTGACTTTAAAACTTAATTATAAGTAACTGGGTTGGGGTGTGTCACATTTCCACAGATTCTGCCTTCAAGGTTTCCACAGTCTCAAGAGCAGGTGTAGAAGAAAAACTATCTAGTTCTGGTAGCAATGGAATCTCTGTTAATACTATATAAGAAGATAAATTATTAGTTATAACTTTGTAACAATAGTAATAAGATAGAAATATGATCGCTATGAAAATGATGGTTGTAGGGAGCAAAGAGACATAAACTTCAGCTACTAAGGAGAGAGTGGGGGAGAAAATACTTTCTCAGTTAATTTATACAAAGTAATAGTCCTAACTTGAGTTTTCAATGTGTTCTTTACCTTAACCAAGGCTCCATCCTATTTATAGGTATATATTATGTCTGATGTGGCGTTTAGTCGCCAAAACTAGGCCCTCTTAGAGACAACCTCTAGAATATACCTTTTATTTTTGTTGTCTGTTAGCCGCCTCTCCCCTCTAACAGGCGACACCTGGTGAATACCAAAGTCAAAAAGAAAATATGTAGGCTAATAGTGCCAAAACATGTTATTTGGTTAATATCTTTTCAAACGGTAACTTGATAAACAAACTTCTATAAAACTTGCGAGTGGCCTTGAGAGCCACTCGCCAATAGTCATTTTAAAATGCTTTTGTTAGTAGCCCCCTTGGCTACTTACTCATTTAACTAAGTGTGGGATGTGTGAGTACTTGAGTGCCCCCCTATGTCTTTCCTATTTGTATTATCTTTTTCCTTAGGTATTGAAGTGGTTGGGCCTGGACTGTTCCTAATAAACCTTATCTCTCAGCCACCAAAATAAAACCCCCTAGAGATCCCAGCGAGCCTGCTTACTCGACCAAGGCTACCTGTGTAACAAAACAACAATGTTAGTAACTGTTTATTAAATGGTTACTTGATTGTGAGCATCCCCTCTATCTTTTGGGTCTGCTAGTCAATTTTTTTATTGTCGTAGGGTTGCTCGTTGAGTGCCCCCTCGCTATTTTTCTATCTTGATTTTATTTACATTTTTGGTCCTGCTTGTTATGGGCCCACTCTCCAACTGTTATCTTGTCTTTCTTTATATTTTGGATTTTCTTGTTGTGAACCCCCTTATCAAGCTCTAATCTTGGATTTTTTAAAGTTTTGGGTCTGCTCGCTGTAGACCCACTCGCCAGCTATTATCTTGGCTTCATATATATTTTGGGACTGATCGCTATGGACTCCTCGCCAAGCTCTAATATTTTCTTTCTCGGACTAAGGTCATGCTTAGGGATACTCGTGTGATGACCCCCTCGCCCATCTTTGAACCCACTCTCCTGTGGGTCTTCTTGTCCATTAGGTTTAGTTGTGGGCGGTCGAGTGGGTACCCCTCTACACAAGCCTATGATGTGTTTGACTGAAAACATAGTGTCCAAGTTAGAAGTTCTATAACATCGGTAATTGGAGGTGGTAGGTCTGGGTCAGTCTCATCATCATCATCATTTGAGACATCATCATCTCAGCCAACTAGAACATCAGGCTTACATTTATCATTCCTCTTCTTTTGGGTGTCATCTCGGCCACCCTTTGAACTACTCTTATCCACATATTTCCTCAACTTTCTACCTTTCAACATTTTTTCAATCTCGTCTTTGAGAGCGAAACATCTATGAGTTGTATGGCCATGATCTTGGTGAAATTCACACCACAAGTTCTCATTCCTCTTATGAGAAGGAAATCTCAACTTCTCTGGCCATCTCAAAGAACGACCATTATTTATTTCATTCAGAATATGCTGATAGATGACTGTTAGAGGGGTATAGTCAGTGAACTTATTATCCGACGACCTCTTCTTGCCATCTTTGTCCTTTTTATATAACTTACTTCAACTGCTTGTTCCTTTATCGTAGTCCTCCATTGTAGCCATTGATTCCTCCTCACTCATAACCTTCCCGATCGTAGCCAGGAGTTTGGCCATGGATCATAGAGGATCTTCTGTGTGCTTCCAGAGGAGATTTCCTTTCTATAATCCTCCAGTCAGGGTAGTCATAGCAATGCTCTTTTCATAATCCACCACTTCCAATTTCTTTTTATTTAAGAGAGCTATGTACTCCCTCAGACTTTCAATCTTTCCCTACTTAACATATAACAGGCATGTCATCCTTTTTTGGGGCCTCACTCAGGAGCAAAAATTATGTATAAACCTCTCTTCTAACTGTATGAAATTTTCTATTGAGTTTTTGGGAAAGTAGGTGAACCACACATGATCAACACCTGTAAGTGTGCTAGAAAAGCCCGACACCTCATTTCATTCGAGACTGATTAGATATTAGTATTGGATTGATACATATCCATATGATGGATGAGATGAGTGCTCCCATCAAATTTAAGTGTGACCACCAGCGGCTTAAACTTAGCCAGGGTTGGATAACTCATAATTTTTTCCACAAAGTGGAAGCCTTTAGTGTAACCCCTCTGCAAAGGGTATTATCTCTTCAGTATATCGCCCATCTTTTCCTCCAATCTCTGTATGGAATAATTCCAAGGCCTCTTGTCTATAACTGCAACCTCTCTCTCGACCTGAGCAATATTATCTCCTGCCCTTTCTCCGTCGGCTGGACGAACTGTGGGAAGGGCTCTCTAGTAGATGTCCTCTTTTGTCTATTCACCTCTCGTTGTGTTATATCGTCCTATCTTCATCATTCGGATGAGGGTGATAATTCATGGGATTAATTAGGCAAGGCATGTTTACTGGTCCAGGTTCCCTATGATGAGCCATTAACCGAAGATGAGTCAGTTCGGGCTGAGTCCATGAATGAGTCATAACTCCTTATTCTGGATGGATTGGTGATGGTCAACTTTGGCCGAGGTAACATAATTCTCGATGAGGCTATACTTGTCATTTCACATATATGCCATTCGTTCTGTCTTAGTTTCAAGTGGTTTCAAATTGGCATGCTATATGATCGCATTGATATATTTTGTTTCTTGGTTTATATTGATGCCATAAGCTTTCTTGTGTATTCAAGTTGGTATCACATGCCGCATTGAAATTGGTATTAATTGAACATTGTTTGGATTTTTTGTTCTTGTGTTGCAGAGTTATTTACTGTTGCATGTATCACTTTGCACCATCGCATTATATACTAGTTTTTTCTATATACTTACCCTTGCTTCTTTGGGGGGGGGGGGGGAGAATTGGTTATATTGGGAATAAATGGTTTTAATATGCACCTTTATTCTTTGTTTATTCCCGAACAAAAAAGGGAAAATTGGTATTTCAATCTTTAGAGTCCGAGGGAGATTTTTGCCTTAGGGAAGATGTCCTATCTTTTGTAGAGTTGTTAGACAGAAGGGGAGGATTTAGTCATATTCAAATTTATATTGTTATATTCTCTTTGAATTTGAAGTTGTTTTTTAATGCTGAGGTTTGCAATGATGCCACAAAGTTTACATCATAGCAAAGCTACTCAGAGTTATTGTTTCTCGAGCATCTACTTTTTACTTTTAGGGTTGGGGATTGAGTCTTTAGATGAGCTTGATGGCCCAAAGGTTTTTATTTTGTGTTTTGTCCCAAAATAGATAAAGGGAGAGATTTATAACGATAAATTTCTAATCGAGTCAATTTGTATGTATTTTGGCTTAATTCCATGTTTGGAAAAAAACTTTGAGTTATGGGTTAGGACTTGAGTATATTGACCTTTCAAGCCTATGATGTGTTTGATTGAAGACGTTGCGACCAAGTTAGAAGTTCTACATCATCGTGTCGTGTTTAGTTACCCATTTGGTCTTCATGTTCCAAGGTCCTTTCATGTATGTATGCGTATTTAGTTTGATGAGATTTTAATTTTGGGTGCTTGTTTTTAAATGTTTTTTTTTTGGAAAATTCGCTATGTCGTTAGAACAACATTGATGATGTTGTTCAAACAAGTCATAAGGTCTCGTTAGAACTGATCCAACGAATTCTGTTTTTTTGTTCAAGATCTCGTTTGATGTTGGTCCCAATGAACTCTGTGGAATTATTCGAATGAGCCTTAATAACTCACTGAAACAAGCATTAAGAACACGTTCGAAAGACCCGATAAACTTTTGATAATTTTGAGGTTTTCTTAAATGATTTCATCCTTATCTCATTTTTAAAAAATCTCCTATAAATAAGAGTGCGGAGAAACTATTTTATTTGAGACTTTTTCACTGCTTTTGAGTTGACAAACTCAGAAAAAATGTTGTTCGAGTTTTTGTGATCATTTATGATCATGTTTTTCAAACCCAAACCCCAGTTTACTCCCAAACTATTTTAGATGCAAGTTTATATATATATATATATATATATATATATATATATATATATATGTGTGTGTGTGTGTGTGTGTGTGTGTGTGTGTGTGTGTGTGTGTGTGTGTGTGTGTGTGTGTGATTTGAGATCTAGTTTTGTGGGAACCTTGGTTTATTCTCTACATATGGTTAAGAATTATTTCGTGAGGTGGATTCTGTATTTATTATTTATACGTGGTGGACTCCGTGATGTGGTGGTGGAGTGAACCAACGGTGGATTCCGTATTCGTATCCTCTGACAGTTGCTGGGTTGTTAAGTGGATACCGAGGCATGTGTAGACTCACACTTGTGGTAATGTGTAGGTGGACTCCTGTGTGTCTATATGAAGGCGAGGTTGAAGATCAAAGATGTGTCAAGACTTGCGAGGACGTAGAGTCATTATGTAAGTCATCTTTTGACTTTTGTAATTTTTAATCATAGTGAATTTGTGTGGTTGGGTCGTACGAGGTGTTTTTCATTGTGGGTTTTGCTCATACTTCGGCGTGTTATGGGGAATGATGTATTTTATCCTGCTATCACCAAGAAGCATGCTTTGGAATAAAGATAAAATTTGTTAATCTATTTTAACACAACAATCAGATTAATCAGCGTAATATTAGATTTGGGTTAATTGTTTTAGTTTAATATTTAATTTGAAAAAACTAAGAATGTCTTTATGATCATCTCCGTGTATTATCACTTTTTACTTTGAATTAGGGTTGTATCTTGTGGAAAAGAATGGTGAAAGAAAGAGGATCAGCTAAACTAAAAGACATGGATGTGTTTTTTAAACTTGTTTAAATGAGAGTCAAATTGTCGCTAGAACAAAGTACAAAATCTAGTTCGAATGACATTGTTAATCTCATTTGATCAGACGTCAAACGAGAGTCAAACGAGTTTTTTCTATAAAATAGATAAATTTCGTTAGATTCCTATTTTAAGGATGTTCAAACAAAGCCCTAATACTCGTTCGAACGACATGAAGAATGTCATTCAAATGACCCAAAAAACTTAAACAATCCACAAAAAAACTAAAAAAAAACAAACAAAAAAAAAATTACTAAGAAAACATACCAATTTTTTTCACAAATAATGTCATAAGAAAATAATTGAAACGTGGAAATGGAATGTCAGAGCGTGAGATTAATACATGGAAGAATCAAGTTAGTTAAACTTAATAGAGCACGAGGTCACGCTGATAATTCTAACTAGATAGATACTTATTCCATTAACATTAGTGAAAGAAGATTTTGGAACTTGAAAGAAGTTGATTCACTCATACATATATGCCTAAAATCTTAATGATTCTTAAAAAAATATAGTCAAACATTGAAGCATGAACTAGGATATCTTTTTGTGCAAACCCAATAATCTTTGACTAAACTCCCTTATAGCATATGTGCTTTGCATCACTTTTATTCTGGAGTTGATCTTTTAAGGATGCATAAATTTTGGCCTTTGAATATTTTTAATGATAGGTTCTTGCCAATGGTGGATTTTCATGAAAAGGAGTTTAATCTACAATCAAAACCCGATCCGTTGCACACTGTTAAATTTCTTTTTCAGCGAATGACAAACTCGCACACAATTATTCTTATATACAAAAAAATCCCCTAGGTATAAAGATTTGTATTTTATAGTACTGATAGGATAACACCTCACTTAGTGCATTCATAAGGAGAACAACACTCGAAAAATCCGTGAAGGTGTGTGCAAGAAATGTAATGAACTAATATCAATATAGTCGATAGAGTAATTTAAGAACAACTTCATGTGATGTACATGATTAAGGACTATGTGAACACATCCTTGTATACCTTTTTTTGGGGGGGGAGGGGAATGACCCTATAGGTTTTATTAATATAAGGAGAAAAAACCTCTCCTAAGATGAAATGAGGAAAGAAGATCTTAGACAATCCAAGGATGAAAACTATATAAAAAAATAAATGAGGGAATTTATAACTATTCCCCTTGCAAAGATGAAAACAACTTTAAAAGAAACCATATAAAGATAGATTATGTGCAGAGTCTTATAGATGGGAGACCAATCTTATCAATCTTCAGAAGACGCTTTGTGATTCTTGGAAGTAGATTAAAAGAAGAAAAGTATAATGAAGTAGAAGTAGAAGAAGCCACATTTTCCAAGCTATCAACAACATTATTCCCATGTCCAAAAACATGATTGATATTGAAACCATTATAGAAAATGACCATAGAAAAATAGGCAATACATTTTTTAAGCTTCCAAGGAGAATTCCATTTGTTGAGAACCATATTAAAGAGGGGGTTTAAATCAGTTTCAATAATGAGCTCTTTAATATGTAACTCTAGGCAAATATGAAGTCCAGTTCTGAGAGCTTCAACTTCAATATATAGACTGGTTTGGTTCCCCACATATTGATAAAAACAGATATAAATACCCCTTTATTATCTATGATGATACCTCCAAAGCCACTAGATCCAGGGTTTCCTTTAGACGAGCCACTAATATTAAGTTTGAAGGAATTCCGAGGAGGCTTCAACCAAGAGACAAATATGACAGAAGAAACCTTCCTATAATCTTTAAGATTGAGTAAGGAGATGATATAAAAGTATTCCTGCTTGATCGAGGTATTGAACTTTGAACCTTCAACCAAATTACTTATAAGAAAGATAACATTAGAAATAATGTTCTTGTGATCCATTTTAATATCCTCAAAGCAGCATGAGTTTCTGGCAAGCCAAATATCCCAGAAGATAATAATAGGCCGGTGATGGATAAGAAATTGAATGTGAACTAGATTTTTTTAATCCACCCAGAGACAAATATAGATTGTCATGAATGTAAATTAAGCCTTAAACCAAACATATTGCCAAAATAAGACCATACTTGATGAGCAACAAGACCTGATAAAAAGGTGTGTGATATTGTCTCCTCATGAGAAAAGTAACATTTACATCTGGAAGCCAAATGAATGTTTAAGTTTTGATTTTGAGAATCCAGAGGAATGGCATGATGCAAGAGTTTCCAAGATAAATTAGACATTTTAAGAGGACATGAGGAAGACCGTAGATATTTACAAACAAAAGATCTATGTCTATGAGGAAAATAGAAATCATATAAAGATTTAAAAGAGAAACTACCATCAGTAGTAAGAGTCCATATGATAGAATCTCCTTCATATGGAGTAATATCCTCAAGAAGGATTGACATCATGTTAAGTCACATGAATGAATGGAGTGAAGGGGTGTTTCAAATATCTTAATTATTCCACCAATCATATGAAAGAAAATGAATAAACATAATTTTTTTTTTTATATTTTTGAGTAAATATATAAAATAATGTACAATCTTGTTTAAGGGGATAAAATATAACAATGAACTCACACCCTAAACTAGATTAAGTGACCCAAGATCAATCAATGGATAAAATACCAATAGACTTCCTAAGATTCTCGATCCTAAGGGCATCTAATGGTTTGGTGAAAATATCGGCCAATTGACATTCAGTACCAACAAAACTTAAAGAAACGACTTTATCTTCAACAATGTCACAAATTAAATGCTTTCGAATCCTAATGTGCTTTGTGCGAGAATGTTGGATGTGGTTACGAGATATGTGGATTGCAATCATATTATCACAAAAGATGGTCATTATTCCTTATCCTAAATCATAATCTTCCAACATTTCCTTCATCCTTATGAGCCATATGAGTTGTATACAAAAACTTTCGACGATGACGTATTCGACTTCCATTGTGGACAAGGAAATCAAATTTTATTTCTTGCTCAACCATGAGACAAGAGCGCTAAAAAAAATACTACCATATGTGCTTTTGCAACCATCCAGATCCCGGCCATTTCGGTAATCGAGTATGAAGATTAACAAGCATAAATCTAAAATAAATACCAAATCCTGTGATCTAAAGTACCACTCATATATTTGATAATTCTCTTAAACATAAGTAAGTGTGACTCTTTGGGACAAGCTTGATAATGTGTACAAACTCCAAAACTAAAGGAAATATCGGGATGACTAGTGGTTAAATAGAGAAGGCTACCTATCATGCGACTAAAAAGTATCTTCTTAATGACCTCATCCATGGTGTCTTTTCCAAGCTTAGTTGTGGAACTCATGGGTGTATGTGAATGCTTAGTAGAGTCTAAACCAAACTTCTATCTTGTAATGCCCCGACCTAGAATTGGGCCTCTCAAGGGATCCCACCCGCACCCGCACCCAAGTCTCAGTGTTAGGGAAAAAGCCTTTGGTTTATTCTTATTAAAGAAATCCTTATTATTTTACCCCAATTTTCCAATTTGGAAGCTAAAATATGTCAAGTTTTATTTTTTTTTTAAAAGTGGCCACTTATTAAGCGGTTAAGTTTTATTTTAATAGTTCATTTTTGAAAGGGGTTTTGTAGTTTCTCTAAAATAAGGTGATGTAAATTAATGTTCACGCCACCCTATATCATTACAAATTAATAGAGTATACTACGTACAAATGCATATTTATACAAATATAATGTATTTTAACAATTCCAAAAATCTTACTTTCTTGCATAAGTGTTCTCATGAAATCTATGATACAAAAATGTAACCTGGACGATAAGCCCGCCCACACTTAGCCAATTATTAACTCCACTCTTGCCCGAGTCATTAATTCAATATATTTACCTCAATTTCCCCTTCTTGTTCTACTTTTACTGTTTAACTATTTCCCTTTGACCTTCCGTTTACTCTTTTTCTTTAAAACCTTATGAACACCAAGTTCATTAATTATTGTTTCATTATTTTGGATTTTATCAATCCCATTTATGTTTTTGGAATTTCACTGCCGCTATCAATCCCATTTATGTTTAAGTTCAATTCTTAACTTTGTATGTTAATTTGCGAGGTTGTAGACTATTAGTAACAATCAAACACGACTAATGTTTCTTATCTGTGGTTCACATGTAATTTTATCAACGTTCTTAGTTTTACAACTTTAAGGTGGACAAAGATTTCATTTGTGGAATTGTTGTATCGACCAAATTATAGGAAACTTACTGCTCATCTTGGAATTGGCTTTCGATATTTTAAATCTTTATCAAAATGATTGTTAATTTTCTATAGCGATTTGCAGAGTTTTGCAGTAATAAAATGTAACAACTCCCATTTTCTCGCGTAAAGGCTGACCAGGCACAATACGCTGAAGATAGGTCTTATCAACAATTTATACCATTCTTAGTACTAAAGCAACAAACGTTTCTTTATTTTATACTAAAATACACATTGAATAAAACCATCTGAATAAATTTCTTTCACATGAATAATAAAACTGAATCAGCATACAATGTCCATAATGTAAAGCTAAGAACACCTGCTAAAAATAAACATTTGGACTTATGCCCGTACAAATCCAGTATGAAATAAAATGACAAAAAGATGAAATACAACCTATACTAGAATCAAGGGAGCGAAATCCACTATGTCATTGCAAGTGTAAGTCTGATCCATCGTCAATCCTGCTATCCCTTCCATATAGAATACTTGGGCGAAAAACAGTTATAAATTGGGTTAGAGCCCTAGAGTGGTAAGTAATCTTCACCAATAAATATGCAATTTGTTACTAACTCATACTTCATGTCTCCCCATCAATGTTCACATGTAACGAGTACCTCACCTCTCATCTAGAAGCAGTCCTACTCGTATCCCCAAATAAAATGCCAAGTATAATTTTCATTATGTAATCAGTCATGTAAAGAATAATCCATTCAGTTATGCAATAAATAAAGGTGGGTGCTCATGTCTGACATCCCAATCCCCGATTAGATTTCATAATATAAATTTCACAATTTACATAAACTAAGTGCATTTTCTTACATCATCATATCCTGGAACCCTTGTCTATTTCTTTAGATCATTTAATTATTAAATTTAAATGCCTTATCGTCTACCCCGCCAGACTATAAGTTTCACTCTCTTATATTACTAGATTATTATTCTCATTAATAATTGGAAACTCTATCACTCATTCTCTTTAATGTTTGTCTACTTTCTTAGACTATCCACTTGTTATTCTTATTAATAATTATCTATCGCATTATTCATTAGGACTCATCTTCGTCCTTCATTATCCACATCATTTTATTAGCCCAATTTTCTCATCATTAAGAATTATCTACATCTTTAGACGAAAATGGCACATTCCCATATAAGGTATATCACAATGTGTAAATAGATAAATGTATATATGTTCGTATATATATATATATAATAAAGGAGGAGGGACTTTTCACTATCAAAAATGCTATTGTGACCGAATTTTTGACCAAAATTTAATGGACAAACTGACGTCGCGAGATTTTATTAGTTGATTTTTGGGGCCCACGCCAGTGGGACCTAGAAACCAACCAATAAATGCCAACCACGTCAGTTTGTTCGCCAAAATTCTGTCAAAAATTCGATCAATGTAGAACTACTCTTTCACTATTCATGCCACATCATATAAGTTTGTATACAAAACCTATATAAACACACTTTGTATCTATATATCTATTGGCCTCCCTCGCACCTTGACCGCCATTCATACTTGAGAAGTTATTCTCATACTTGAGAGATGATTCAATAAATGAATGACATAATTAATCAACAAACTATAATGATATCAAGGCCACTTTGTGTTGGGTGTATTTTGTATAAACTAGTTGTAAACCGCACGATGCGCGGGTAAACAATTGTGATAGTCATTTCATACCTTTATAACAATTAATAATAAAAAAAATAACAACTTTAAGGATTATATACCCATACCCCCTACCACAAACGACTCGTAGCGATGACATTTGCTGCAACACTGACCAACCCAAACCCGATAAACCACAACGATTAATGCCATGATCACATTTGAGCGTATTTTGGTCAAAATCAATATAAAACTTTGAATAAATGAAAATTGAATAATAATTCATTTAAAAATTTTGAAATTAAATAAAAAAATGTGAAAAATATTTTCAATTTAAAACAAACATAGTTCCAATAAAAGATTAAAAAAATAGACTTCTAATTGATAAAAAAATAAATTTGTAACAAAAAACAATTTTCCTATTAAGAATAGAAAAATACTACAAATATCTAAATAAAATCTTGAAAATATTTTTAAAATGTCAGGCAAAAAATTGAATAAATATTTTAAAGAGATTGACAAAATATTGTGAAAAAATGATTTCCAATTAAAAACAAATTTCTCATATAATAGAGAAAAAATATTCAATAATTACTGAAAAATCTGGAAAATACAAAAAAAACAGAAAATATAAATAAAAAATTGAAAAATAGAAAAAATAATTCTCATTTTCCATGTTCCTCGTACTAGTAAGTTTTTTTTTTTAAATATTAGCAAGTCTCAGGAACAAAATATAAAACCAAACCAAGACCAAAAATTGTACTGTTCAAATACATTACAAACAATAAGAAAGAGAGAGGTTAGAAAATTTAACTGAGTTAGAAAAATCAAAGTTGAAACTTCAAATACAAAATAAAATCGATGGAATATAGACCCGGAACATGACGCCGGCAACGCAAAAGATGACGTGGTAAGTAGGTTATAAATGATGGGTGTCTCATTAAAAGCTCTTGTTGAGCGTTTTAGAAGATATTTTAGATTTTAGATTTTAGAAGATATATAACATCTAAGATGTGGTAAGTAGGTTGTAAATGAGGAGAGAGAACGTACTTGTGATTAAAATGACGATTATTAACATAAATATGAAGATTACAATGACCAGAGCCGGTACGATTCTTAAATTTTCTATTGAACTGCAAGTAAAGTGAGAGAAACAGAGGTAAATTTATCATTAGTATATCTACCATTAGTATAATGAAGTAAGAGATATAAATGAAGAAAGAGAAAGAGAGATAATGGGTACCTGATCCTCATGGCGTTCGGAGCTGAGAGAACTCGGAGCTCAATATTAAGAGTACGAGAATAGACACATTCTTATTTTAATGCATTGAAAAGTGTATATGTATGGCTTTATGGATGACATTGATATCTTCTCTTTGGCCCCATGATTTTGATTGACTCACACTAGTATTTTTATTGCAGATTCTTTTCCTTTGTCATATTTTCTTGCACACGTTTTTTGTACAGATAATATTAGAGCACAACTAGAGCGACTTGCATTGTAGACTTAAAAGTGGAACTTAATGATGTGGTAGGTGCCACATCATTAAGGAGCACACTCCATTATTTTATTACATTATAAATTTATTTTTTTCAAATTAAAAAAAATAGTTAATTATATATTATATAAAAAAATTAGCTTAAAATTAATTTATTGCACGTTTTGTCCAATCCTTTTTATTTTGTGTTAACGAAAATGTTATTTATCCCTAATTAATTAAATTAGTTCAATTAATGTACATTTTATTTTAAATCTAATATATTGATTTTAATGATTCCAAACATATTTTTATTAAGTTATTCTATAGATATTTATTATTGTATAATATTTATAATATAATCTTGTTAATATACCATGATATACATATATTTATTACATATCTATTCTGAGTGAGTTATATCTGTTTATGTTTAAGTTTTATTTTCATGACTCAGTACGCCTCGACTCTACTCAACGACGTATTCGAGTAAAGGTATTCACGTGTAGTTGCATATTTGCTCTTGACACATTAGGCACACGTGCATATTTCTTGACCATTCCTTTTTACATTAAATATATGATATTGGCTTGAACCAAAGTGGTATTCTTTATATCTGTTTGTTGATTGCTGGCGTGTAGATTGCCCATAGCAGATCTAGAGTCTTGTACCTTAACTGTTGCCTTAGGTAACTAGCTTTGATTGTGTGTTCTTAAGTCCTACCTGCTAACATGAGACTTTTGGCCATATCTTTTTAGTTCATAACATTATATTTTAAGCCCCATTTGGCTCTGTATAGGATTTGTTCTTTTGTGGTCATATGGTGAGTTGTCATTAGAATGGAGACTTAACTTTTGGAGTTTTTTTTCCCAACTTTTCGTCACTTTTTAGTGACTTGACCATGCCTTAAGTTTAGACCACATAGGTTCTTATACCTGCTAGTCCCATTAGGCAGTTCCTGCTACCACCTTGTCATTTCGGTGTAGGCGCAAGTTTTTGTTCTTGTAGTTATTAATTTAGCTAGCCATAGATTTGCACTACCTGTGTTATTTCCTTAGCTGTTGTCGTCACTTTTAAGTGACATGATAGGAGCCTTATAACTTTCGGACAACAACAGTTTAGGTTTATTTTTTTTAAACCTGAGGAGATCATTTCATCAACCGCATGTTGTCATAGCTGACCTACTGATGTGACCATGCGACTGTTAACTTTAGTTGTTGTTATAGAACAAGATTACATGCTATATATATTAGTGATCTCAGTAAAGCTCTTGGATTTTATGTTGACCGTACTTGCTTCGTGATATAATAAAATCTGCTTTGAGCCTTGCGCCTTATTGATTTAGTTTGTACGATTTTATTAGGATGCCATACTGTTTCAAGTTGTGCACTCTATTGAGATTAACTGATTTTTTTAACATTGGTATGTAAAAAGTCAGGGGATAATATAACAAAATGTACGTATGGCCCGTTTGATTCTGTATTCAGAAAACTCGATTTAAACACTATTTTTAAATACAATTTTAAAATTTAATTTTTTGTGTTTATAATTATTGGTGTGTGTTTGGTAAACTTGTTTTTAAAAACAGTTTTTTGAAAATTTGACAACATTGGCAAACATGTATATATATATATAAATGATATTGCACGTATAATTTACTATAAAATTATATACATACATGAATTGATAATATTTTTTAATACACATGCACTATATGTATATTTTATATTATTTCATTGGGTATGTCTATTAACACTCCTCAAATTCTGAAAACACTCCATTTATTTTTGAATTGACAATATTACCCTTTATGCCAAACATGTCCCATTTCAATCTTTCTTTTCTTCAGCTCGGTTCACCACCATTTCACTCATTCCTTTAATATATTAGTTTTTTTTAACTTCAATGGATTGACCTTATGTTTAGAGATAATTATAAGAAAATTCTAAGTGTACACATAAATTAAACACACTCACTAAAAGACGAGAAAAATGTTAAAACTTGTTAAAAAAATGCTAATTTTTTTTTAAAACAATTAAAAAAAATTGTTGAAACCTTTTTTTTAAAAAAAAAAAACAGTTTTTTTTCTCGTAAAAGTAATTTCTTCTAAAATAGTTTTTTATTAAAAAAAAAGTGAAAAACAGTTTATTAAAAAATTAGTAGCACATATTTTTTGATAAAAAAAATTAGCCTAATAATGTATAATTTTTTTGTAATAATTTTTTTTTATGTAAAAGCAATTTACTGCCGTGGACTCACATTCATTAAATAATATGGGTCTGCACAAAAATATTCTGTTTCATAAATTTTAAAACTATTTTTTTAAGTAGCACGGATTTCTTGATAAAAAAAATATAATCTAATAAACGGAGAGTTTTTTTGCAATAAAAAATATTTTTTTTATATAAAAGCAATTTGTTGACGTGGACTTACATTCATTCAATGATATGAGTCCACAACTAGCGACACAACATGATTTTTTTTAACAATCACAAGCACGATCCGATGTAATTTATCAAACACAAACATTACTTTTCATAACTATAATGGCGGCTTGTGATGAATTTATAAAAAAAAAAATACTTTCATAGCTGTCCGGTATAAAATTATACTATTATGGTGAATTTTAATCGTGTTCGGTGTAAAATTATACTTTCATAATTGTCTGGTATAAAATTACTTTCATAACTGTCCAATATCAAATACAATTGAGATATTTTATTTTATAAATTTAATTATTTTATAGGAGTCGTGTTCAAACCGGTGCAAAAAACATTTCTCTACTTTTATAAGAGTCGTGTTTCGTTTTAGGTAAAAGTAAAATCAACATGACACAAAATTATTTTTCTACCTAGTACAAACACGACACAATTATTTTCTTTTTCTTTAACATGGCACAAACATGATCAAATTAAAATACGAAACGAAATATATTTGTCTCGTGTTGATTTTATTTGGGTCGTGTTTGTACTTGGCAAAAGAATAAGATTGTGTGTCGAGTTTTATTTGGTTCGTGTAGTTTTAATTGGATTGTATTTTTTATTAGTAAACATGATAAAATTATATTAATGTAAATATTAATTAATATACATTCGTGTAGTTTTAATTTCGTGTCGTGTTGCTTTTATTTTGTATCGTTTTCGTATTTATGTGTATTAAATATATTAATGTAAATATTAATATATATATATATATATATAAATAAAGTATTGGGAAATAAATAAAAAGATTAAGTGTACACTTGTCCACAAAAAGAGAAGACATAGTTTTGTCCATATAAAAATTAACTCAAAGTTGACGAGGGATGGGAGATGATGATATGTGATGCCAACCAAAGGGTTTTATGATCAATTTTCTTATGGCTCTGAGAGCCCTTGCTCCAAAATCTGTTTTAATTGTACGAATTTGATTATAAAAATAAGATTTTGCATTTTGTCGCGTCGCTCCACCCATTTTATTTTGGGAAAATAGTTTTTTTTGTCATTTTACTTGAAAACTCATATGCTTGATAAATGGGATTGTTTGTTGAGTTTTTTTTTTTATTTGTTGGGAATATTTGTTGATGCTCTTTTTTACTTTTACTGCTTTTTTTATTTGTTTAGATTTTTGTTTTTACTTTTGCTGTTTTTTATTCTTTACAGAAATATTTAGTTTCATAAATTTTTGCTAGAACATTTTTGTTGAAATGCTGATATTTATACCGATGTTTAGTAATGTTTGTAGAAAAAAAAATCTTAAATGAGAAGGAGATGGATGTTTAATTCTATTTGAAGAGGTATAAAAGGAATGAGGGTAAATTTGTAAGTATCAAAAGTTTTGGAGTGCTAAAAGAATTGGGTGGAGTGCCAATAGCTCCACCCTTTATAATCTGAGTTTTTATGTTATTTATGTTTGTGTATATTAACCGAAGGTTTTTTTTCTATGCCCGGGCCTTTATCTTGCTTCGGCTGCTAACCAGAGTTTTTTTTTTCTATGGCTTCTAACCGGAGGAACCTGCTCGGACCGGGGGAACCTGCTCTCTTTAACAGTTTGGGGGTGGAAACCCCTAAACAACCGTGTTTCTCACAAATGCACACCGATGGAAAAGTGTGAGTTTTTCCAGGTTTGTTTGAAGGTCTCGATTTGTGTTTTATTTTATTTTATTTTCCTTTTCTAATCATTTTTCAATGCTTAAAGGTGGAGATCTGAAGTAGAAAGCATGATATATTCTTTTATTTTTTGAATCAGACGTAGACTACTTCACCTGTACCGACCTATTTTATTTATTTTATTTTTTTCTAATGGGTGATTTTGCTATTTGGTTTTGGAGGTTTCTGTGTGGTTGAATATGTAAAAAGGATTTTTTTTACGATTTTTAGTTAAGTCCGATATATTTCTGTGTTATTTGGTTTTGGAGGTTTCGATTTTTTTTTTATATTTGTATGTTTAAGGTTCAAGCTCTCCCTAGGACGAGAAGTTGGTCGGATTGCTCCAATTGGTGTAGCTGCTGGAAAGATGACAAGTGGGTAGGTGTAGCTCCAAGGTTAAGCTTCTCCCTGGGACGATTGTTCTGATGCATTTTTTTTTAATCTTTTTATGATGCCCGGGAATGGGTATGTGAAATAAAAGAGAGGCATGCCTTCCATATTTTCAATATTTTATGTTGAAAGGAAGTGGGTTTTTGTCTGTCAGGTATAATTACAATGTAGTCTGTTTTATCATAATGAATACAAGTAGGTTGGGATATTTTTTGACACATCTCCCAAGGTTTAGGTGCTATGGACCTTTGAGAATGAATTTAATGGACTGTGTCGTGTATAGATGTTTAGTGTGTGTATATTGCTTTATTTCTAATTATCCCAAGTTTATAAGCCTTAATTTTTGTTAATACTTTATATTCTTATACATATGGAAATCTAAACAAAAAAGGTCATTATTTTTTAATTTGTTCTATTTAGTTTTTTCATGCATATTTAAATCATTGTTAGTAATTATTTTAGCTCAAGAAATTTAGTTTTTATTTTTGGCAAGTGATTAGTTAATAATAATAATAATAATAATAATAATAATAATAATAATAATAATAATAATAATAATAATAATAATAATAATAATAATAATAATGATTGAAATGACTCATTGATAACCGTGGTAATAACTCATTGATACGAATAACATGAACCGAATTTTTTTCCATGAACACGAAATGATGAACACGATGTGATTTCGTGTTAGAAATTTTTATGTTAATACAACTTTTAATATCTTTGTGTTATCCTAACGTTTTTAAATTATTATCCCATTTTATGATATTTCTATAATTAACTTATAGTTTTTTTCTTCACCATGGAACTTTGTTAGTGCCGGTTTAATAGAAATTATTGTCTCAAGTCAATGCTTCCATCATACGCACTTTTTTCTTTTAAATATGACACATGAATGTTGATGAATGGGAAGTTATTGTTAATTTTATCATAATAATGTCATTTTTCAATTATACTTGCAAGAAATATAAATATACCAAACTAAAATTTTAACCGTGCTATAATTTTGAGTTTTTTCTATGGTTTATGGTATGTTATAGCTTGTAAAAGTGAAGATTTCGTGGACTATAGGTGCAACAAAATATTTATATTAACACCATGTTCTTCCTCGAGTTTCGGAGATCATAAAATATTTTTATTAACATCATGAAGAAAATGTTTTATAATTTCATTTATTTTTATGAAAAAAAATTATTTTTATAAAAAGTTTTTAGTACTTTTTACTTTTAAAAAAGCACGCAACCATTAACTTTTTTTAATCTTATAATACAAATTGTTTTATAAAATAGTTATAAAAAATAATATTCTGGCTCGACTCCAATATTTATAAAGTTATATAAGGGCACTTTAGGTAGTAGGTGAAACAAATTAATGGGTTTGTAACATCGTCCGACTTTTGGGCGGTCGAATAATTAAGTGACAAAAGTGATATGTAATTAATACAACCACAATTAGAAAATATTAAATCTTAATGATATTCACTAATGATACGTCACGATTAGAAATGCATCGGGATAAAATTATGAGCGTACATCGGCACGGGAACAAAATTATCAAGAGAATTAATTTATCGTCGTGTCATCAACACGGGTAAAAATTATCACGGGAAGAAATTTATTCCCGCGCCATCGGCACGGGTATACCCTAGTATATATATATATATGCGACCCACAAGGGCATCTACAATTGGTGTCTCGTTCATGCTATATCGGTAAGTCTGGAGGAATCTCTTATGCTAAACGGATCACATAAATCACACACAAGTTAGGGGCAGTACCTACGCAGGATACCTGTACATGGCCCATATCCAGCGGTAATACAGTAAGGGTCAACGTCAACACCTACCTCTCGTAGGTGGCGCCTCGACGTAGTAACTATATGACCTACACAGTCGCCAAGTCCATCTGTGCCATCGTATGGTACCCGGTCCAAATGAACGAACCCTCGAGCCGATAGGAAGGTCCACAAACATTGGTATGTCCACATAAATACATATAAATACATATTATATCCAATATGTATAAGTAGTTACTTTAAAACTACTTTAATCCAAGAAAATTATTAATCGTTATAAAATACAACCGTCTTGGCTTAATTATAATATTTTAATCAATTATTCCATAACTCTTTTTTTAATCTGTTATCTTACGACTACTTCCCGATTAAATATTAAGTCTCATACATTGCTTGATTTGACTTAAAATCACATTTACTTCATTGTTTATTTCTCTTTAAATACATTGTAATAGTTATTCCCAAACTCACATTTCCAAAACATTATCAGTATAGTTATTCCCAAACTAACTCTACCGACACAGTTATAGGTATAGTTATCCCCAACTACCCTTTCCCATACATATAATAATCTTAGCATGTTGTCCTCTTGACTCAAACTTTAATCATTCCAGATTATTAATAATTATTCTCTTCTTGATACATTTTCAATAAGGTTTATATGTACATATATAAGGAGTCAACTAACGTGAAAAGAGTTATATGTACATGTATAAGGAATCCTCTAATTTGGTAGTATCACTCCACTATAATACCCAGACTCATTCATTCGGTCCCTATCTTCACCCTTCAAAATTCATTACACAAAGATCCCACTATGAGGTAAAACCCCATTGTCTAACTCCCGTAACACCAGCCATTACTACTCGAGTCAATCTACCCGACTCTTAATTTAATTAAGTACATTAATTAATTCATTAGAATTGCGTCCCTTAACCAAATTGTCCGGACTCACTCCCTTGGCCTGTATTAGAACCTTTTAAAATTTATTGCTCAAATTTTCGTAAATAAGTTGACACACTTATAAATTTAATATCCCTTAATACCCATCTCTCACATCCTAGGTATAACATCCTTTTAACATTTGCTTTAATTTAATCCAAAAAGTCCCCAAAAGATTAACATTAGAAAATCCACCAAAATCCTAAAAAGATAATCGTAGAAACTCTAAAAATTAGCAACAATTTTTTTTTATTTCCCGTTGTTCAAACGACATACTGGGTCGTTTGAACAACTTCAACTGTCGTTCGAACGAGACCCCAGGTCGTTCAAACGACGCCAAGGGTTTCCAACCTCTTCTTTTTCGTTATGCCTTCCGCCATAGCTATTCATACCTGTTTTTAACCCAGAAATGCGATCTACAATTCTCCTAACGATTCAAACCCCTTCTAACAATTTCTAATCTCTCACTTATCACTTACTAACCTTGATTTGTAACACCAATAATTATTCGAGAAGGGTTAATACGATTTCTCAAAACCATGTTTCCTCCAAGTGTGATTTCAAATTCCAAACTAACAACTACGATCATTAGTCTATAATTATAACTTGGATGCTCCCACTTTTAAATCAAAATACCTTGTCTTCCGATTAATTACAACATGTCTTCTAATTAATTCCTTAATTTAAATTACATGTATATAGATTCAATACAACAGATTATGGATTTACGTGTGGTTCATGTAATAATCATCAAATTTTATACTAATTTAAAGATCTCTAATTGTACAGTCTTAAAACATTATTCAACTTTAAATCTAAGCATGGAGTTAACATTTATGTAATAATAGCACAAATTGAATAAGAATGGCAAGAGAATCCTTACCTGAGATTGTGTAGAGAAGCCTCTCTTCCTCCTCATAGGGTGTTCTTCCTCCTCTTAGGCCTTTGTTCCTCTATCTTTTGAAGTGGGGCTGCTAGGGTTAGGTTATGATTAGTTGTGGGGAGTTATTTCTCTTCCTTCTAATCTTATATCCTACCTCATTCCCGAGTTGGACTTTAGGCCCCAACTTCAGAGCCCCAAATGAGCCCAAATACATAATCTAATTATCCCGATAATTACCCAACTCATATATATATACATCGGGACCATTTCTTAGGATCTAAAATGTCCAAACGAGCCCGTAATACCTTTCAATGTGGGTTACGAATATTTTAATCCAAAAAATATATTTTAGTTGTGATGTGACACATGTAAATACTTTTTTAAATAAAAATCTCTTTTTATTTATTCCCAAATCGTTAAATTTTAGTTCTAAAATGTATAAATAATACTAAGTCTAATTACTCACTACCTTGATTGATTAATTTTCTCGAATTAAATTAATCTCGATTTATTTTATTTTTATTCCCAAAAATATACGGGGTATTACATTTTACCCTCCTTAAAACGGAATTACGTCCTCAAAATTCAAAGTAGCATAAAGTCATATTTTATTTACACCGTTAACTTATGTTTATACCCAACTAGTCCACACTCATATCTAATGAGATAATTGAAAAGGCTCATCCATGCATATAATAACGTCACTGATGTTCCCATATATTCTACCTTATATGTAAACACATATCATTAACCAAGATGAATGACACATATACATCTAATATGTACCATTAATACCAAACATATCCATACAACAAGTATACCACCACATATGTACATAAAAAAGTAACAATCCTAGTATCCGACTTCCCTCAACTCCCTACTTTTGCCAATTTCGTGTGTGGGAAGTCTCGAAAGTAAAATCCAAACAAGAAACCCTCCCGATACACTACTGCACACCTTAATCCATTATCGAGGTCCATCGGCCCAAGGCAAAGGAAAATAAAAATAACCATTTTTGCTAATCATATAAGGTATGACATATTTGTGTTTTAAGGACCTTTAGGTATAGGACTAAGGGTGTTTTATGGATCTCACGTTGATAATAAGGATGGGGAAAATAAATATATGATGATGAAAAATTGAGAAACTGAGAATTTTAGAACCAACCACTTATCCCATCATAAGAGTTATACCAAACTCCTTTAGAGTCAACCGACCTTACCATACTCGATATTACAATTACCACAATCTAGGTAGGAGATTATCTTCCCGTATTTACTCTATAAAGCTCTTAGTCATTTTTAAGTCTCCAAAGACATACCCATGCTAATCAAGTGTACCATTACCACTTCAATGACAACATCACTATAAAAATATTAAACATGATCATATACAATCTCAATAATCGAAGAGATCACTAGCCTTACTTCTACTTCATTGCCTATACTCGCCAAGGCAATACTTTCCCAAATCATATTGTTTCATTATCTCGCAATGCTTCCCCCCTCCCCCACATAAAGAACCCTTGCTCTAACCTGAGCATAACTCGATTTATCCCATAATTTTGAGTTTATTAACACACAACTACCTCCTTGAGTTATCAAAATTCTAAATCACACTCACATGTTTCCTCCCTAAGCATACTTAAGTTTCTAAAGGTCCTTGTATGACTAAAATTCCCATTGAAATTTATCGTTTTAAAAACTAGGACCACCCATAAACATTTTCTCACAATAATACTCACAACTACGATGAACACCAATCTTGTCTTTCAGACATGACCACAACTCATAGCAGTCCACATAAAATTAACATATTCCAATTAGCTATAATTCCATTCTCAGGAAAAATATCGTACTCCAAAATAGCTAACAAATAAGCCTAAAATAAACGTAAGTCTCCTAATATACATGTCTGTGTATCCATATACCAACGAAACAATATTCCTCCTCACCCATGATGGTCAATGTATAATATTATCCCCAAATACAAAGCCTATCCTTTCCAAGGTATTAATAAAATCCAAGTGAACACTAAGTCCCAATATTAAACAAAACATATCCCATATACTCTAAAGTAGGGAAAAGCACATCATTTACTATCGATGCTATCACTAGTCTCTCCTTCCCAAATAATTGTATCTATAATCCGATTACCACCTCGTTGTGGGTCCTGGTTTACATGAACTAACCTCCGCTGATGCATTATTGTTCATTATTATATCCTCAAATTTTCTAAATATCTTCCCTTAAATTACTAGGCACCATATTTTCTAAACTCCTCGAAACTCTCGCAAGTGATGGACACACACCAAGGTCTCTATAGCCCTCACTCCAAACCTAACTCTTTGCCTGAATGGGTAGTAACCAATTGCAAAGAATACAATGATTCCTAATCATAGGGCTTTACATCAAAGGATGTAACGCAGAACGCGATAAGCTCAAACACAGATCCTAAGGATACTAGAACCATGCTCTGATACCAACTATAACAACCCCCATTTTCTCACGTATAGGTTGGCCAGGCACGATACGCCGAAGATGAGGCTTATCAACAATTTATACCATTCCTAGCACTAAAGAAATAAAATTTTCTTTATTTTATACTAAAGTCCACATTGAATAAAACCATCTGAATAAAATTTCTTTCACATGAATAATAAAACTGAATCATCATACAATGTCGATAATGTAAAGCTAAGAACACCTGCTAAAAATAAACATTTGGGCTTATGCCCGTACAAATCCAGTATGAAATAAAATGACAAAAAGATGAAATACAACCTATACTAGAATCAAGGGAGCGAAATCCACTATGTCATTGCAACTGCAAGTCTGATCCATCGTCAATCATACTATCCCTTCCATATAGAATACTTGGGGGGAAAAATAATTATAAATTGGGTTAGAGCCCTAGAGTGGCAAGTAATCTTCACCAATAAATATGCAATTTGTTACTAACTCATACTTCATGTCTCCCCATCGATGTTCACATGTAACGAGTACCTCACCTCTCATCTAGAAGCAGTCCTACTCGTATCCCCAAATAAAATGCCAAGTATAATTTCCATTATGTAATCAGTCATGTAAAGAATAATCCATTCAGCTATGCAATAAATAAAGGGGGGGGGGGGGGGGGGTGCTCATGTATGACATCCTAATCCCCGATTAGATTGCATAATATAAATTTCACAATTTACATAAACTAAGTGCATATTCTTACATCATCATATCCTGGAACCCTTGTCTATTTCTTTAGATCATTTAATTATTAAATTTAAATGCCTTATCGTCTACCCCGCCAGACTATAAGTTTCACCCTCTTATATTACTAGATTATTATTCTCATTAATAATTGGAAACTCTATCACTCATTCTCTTTAATGTTTGTCTACTTTCTTAGGCTATCCACTTGTTATTCTTATTAATAATTATCTATCGCATTATTCATTAGGACTCGTCTTCGTCCTTAATTATTCACATCATTTTATTAGCCCAATTTTATCATCACTAAGCATTATCTACATCTTTAGACTAAAATGGCACATTCCCATATAAGGTATACCATAATGTAAAAATAGATAAATATAAATATGTTTGTATATATATATATATATGAGACATACAAGGGCATTTACCGTTGGTGTCTCGTTCGTGCTCTATTGGCAAGTCCGGAGGAATCTCTTATCCTAAATGGACCTCACAAATCACACACAAGTTGGGGGCGGTCCTTACGCAGGACACTTGTACACGGCCCCCACCCACCGGTGACACAAGAAGGGTCGGCGTCAACACCTACCTCTCGTAGGTGGCGCCTCCACGTAGTACCTATATGACCTACACAATCGCCAAGCCCGCTTTTGTCGGCGTGTGGTACCCAGTCCGAACGCACGAACCCCCGAGTCGATAGGACGGTCCACAAACATTGGTATGGCCACATAAATACATATAAATACATAGTATATCCAATATGTATAAGCAGTTACTCTATAACTACTTTAATCCAAGAAAAATCTTAATCCATATAAAATACAACCTAATTGGCTTAACTATAATATTTTAATCAATTATTCCATAACTCATTTTTTTAAGTCGTTATCTTACGACTACTTCCTAATTAAATATTAAGTCTCACACATTTCCCGATTTGACTTAAAATCACATTTACTTCATCGTTTATTTCTTTTTAAATACATAGGAATAATTATTCCCAAAGTAACCTTTCTAAAACATTATAAGTATAGTTAATCCCAAACTAACTCTACTAGAACTATTATAGATATAGTTATCCCCAACTAACCTTACCCATACATATAATAATCTTAGCATGTTGTCCTCTTGACTCAAACTTTAATCATTCCAGATTATTAATAATTATTCGCTTCTTGATACCTTTTCAATAAGGCTTATATGTACATATATAAGGAGTCAACTAACGTGAAAAGGGTTATATGTACATATATAAGGAATCCTCTAATTTAGTTAAGTAGTATCACTCCACTATAATTCCTAAACTCATTTATTCGGTCCCTATCTTCTCCCTTCAAAATTCATTACACAAAGATCCCACTACGAGGTAAACCCCCCTGTCTAACTCCCGAAACACTAGCCATTACTACTCGAGTCAATGTACCCGACTCTTAATTTAATCAAGTACGTTAATTAATTCATTAGAATTGTGTCCCTTAACCAAAATGTCCGGACTCACTCCCTTGGCCCGTATTAGAACCTTTTAGAATTTATTGCTCAAATTTCCGTAAATAAGTTGACACACTTATAAATTTAATATCCCTTAATACCCATCTCTCACATCCTAGGTATAACGTCCCTTTAACATTTTCACTAATTTAATCCAAAAAGGTCCCCAAAATAATAATAGTAGAAAATCCACCAAGACCCAAAAATAGAACCGTAGAAACTCCAAAAATTGGCAGCGTAATTTTTTTTTTATTTCCCATCGTTCGAATGACATACTGGGTCATTTGAACCACTTCAACTGTCGTTCGAAAGAGACCCCAGGTCGTTCGAATGACCCAAAGGGTTTCAAACCTCTTCTTTTTTGTTTTGCCTTCCTCCATAGCTATTCATCCCTGTTTTTAACCCAGAAATGCGATCTACAATTCTCCTAACGACTCAAACCCCTTCTAACAATTTCTAATTTCTCACTTACTAACATTAATTTTTAACGCCAATAATTATTCGAGAAGGGTTAATATGATTTCTCCTAACCATGTAGCGTCTAACTTTGATTTCAACTTCCAAACTAACAACCACGATCATCGGCCTATAATTATAACTTGGATGCTCCCGCTTTTAAATCAAAATATCATGCTTTCTAATTAATTCCAATTAATTACAACATGTCATCTAATTAATTCCTCAATTTAAATAACATGTATACATATTCAATATAAGGGATACTGGATTTACGCGTGGATCATGTAATAATCATCAAATTTAACACTAATTTAAAGATCTCTAATTATGTAGTCTCAAAACATGATTCAACTTTAAATCTAAGCATGGAGTTAACATTTATATAGGAATAGAACAAATTGAATAAGAATGGCAAGAGAATCCTTTCCTGATGAGATTGTGTAGAGAAGCCTCTCTTCCTCCTCATAGGGTGTTCTTCCTCCTCTTAGGCCTTTGTTCCTCTTTATTTTGAAGTGGGGCTGCTAGTGTTGGGTTATAATTAGTGGTGGAAGTTATTTCTCTTCCTTCTAATCTTATATCTTACCTCATTCCCGAGTTGGACTTTAGGCCCCAACTTCGGAGCCCAAAATGAGCCCACATACATAATCTAATTAGCCCGATAACTATCCAACTCTTATATATACCCCGAAACCATTTCTAAGGATCTAAAATGCCCGAACGGGCCCGTAATACCTCTCAAAATGTGTCCCGAATATTTTAATCCAAAAAATATTTTTTAGTTGTCACACGATACATGTAAATTTTAAAAAAATAAAAATCTCTTTTGATTTATTCCCAAATCATTAAAGTCCAATTCTAAAGTTTAGAAATAATATTGAGTCTAATTACTCACGTTCTTAATTAATTAATTTCCCCGAATTAAATTAATCTCTATTTTTTATTCTTTTCCCAAAAATATACCGGATATTACATAAATATTATTAGATTTTGGATATTTGGGACTTTGTTACATCATCTCTCCCCTATTTTGAATCTTTCGGAGTATGTTTATTTTGATTTTTAAGTTTTTGTTCTTTTTTCCTTCTAAATGCGCTATAACCAAACCATTGCCGAGTTGGCAAATTCTTATTTTTATAGTTCATTTTCAATTTATATAATTGAGATCTCTATTATTGGTGCACATGGTTTTTTATGCCTACATGGATGTGTTCACTTAGTCACTTTCCACTAATGTTTGTGCCTTGCCTTAGATTGATTAAGAGAAACATACAATTTTTGATGATTTCTTTTTGTTTTGTTGACTTGAGCTATATGTTTATGATGCAAATGTCAGAAGAGACCCCACGAATGGGTGTGGTGGTTCATTTTGCTAGCTCCCAACCAATTAGCTAGCTCCAAAGACAAGTTAATTAGTGTAGTCATCAAATTGCAATTCCATTAAGTGAATTATGTTCAAATACTTTTTCTTAATTTTTGGTTTGGTAATGTTGATACTATGAGATTGCCGATGCACTCGAGGCACATGTGAACTTTTAAAAAGTGAATTACATTCCTTTATTTTACAAAGTCCGTAGTATTACATGTATTGTTTGTAAGATTATGATATTATGTTTGATGCGAACAAAGACCACGATGTTGGACTATCAATTTCCCATAGCATTACTACTTTTTTTATCCAATTCTTATTGGGTTCCTAATTTACATTGTCATTCATTACAAAATAATTTTTCCCAGGTATGATATGCGGTGTCTATTATGCTATATGTAGGCGTAATACATTAGTGTATCTTAGGCATGGTATATCTTAATAAAGATGTAAAAACATGCCATGGGAATGTAATATGAGCATACTTGGAAGAAATTTTTACTTAACATGACTAATTATGCTCGATTACTAAAAATGTCGGGTATGCCTCCAATTAGTATTGTTGTTGAAGTACTTTTTATTTCATAGAAAGATTGAGTACTTCTACAAACAAAGGAAATTATGCCCAATTTTTAAAAATTATTTGTGTTATATAAAAAAAACTTTTCGACATAAATTATATTTGAATATTGTTGTTGGAGTATTTTTAAGGGTGGATTGTCTTAGGAAAAAAAAATTGCTCAAATTTTTAAAATTGTTTATAATTATTTTTGTTGTAAAGAAAATTTATGACTTTATCTTCAATACTTCGAAAATTTTGGTTCGTGCCTTCAGATAGGAGCATTCCACTGTGTGTGTATATATATATATTGTCCCATACAGCGGCGGATCCAGGATTACAATCCAATCAGGGTGAAATCGATTCAAAATTATATATGCGAAAGTTTCGAGTGTTGTGGGGGGTTCGGGGGCGGGAGCCCTCGAGACGATTTTTTTTGGGTTATTTCTAATTTTAAACAAATTATAACTCTATAATGCTCAAACAATTACTCTCAATCATTATTAACAATATTTAATTAATTTCTCCAAGACTTTCGATTTAAAAAATACCACATATTTCAGACCACATATTTAAATGGATCAAATACCAAAAAGTCCCTCAAATAATTTTGAATACATATTTAGTTCAAGCCTTTTATTTTGTACCAAAAATTCCCTTATTAATCGTACAAAATAAAAAGGTTTTGACTAAACGTGTATTAAAAAAAGTTCAAGGGACTATTTGGTATATGCCCTTATTTAAATTGATTATTGAACAACTTCAAAATTTAACTACACATAGATACAAAAAATTAATTTGAACAACTCCACATACAAAAAACTAAACTCCACAACTCCACATACAAAAAATATATAAATACATAAAAATAATACCTAAAAAATCCTTTTTTTTTTTTTTTGAAAATTTCAACCGGGGCCACGGCCCCCCTTGGGCCCTATGGGGCTCCGCCACTGGTCCCATATGTTTAGGAGTGACAATGGGTCGTATCATGTCGTGTCGGTTTCGTGATGGGTTAAATCGGGTTCGTGTCAAAATTACTTCTATCCAAACCCGACCCATTAAGCCTTTCGTGTATACTGTGTCGTGTCTTATCGGGTTCGTGTCGTATTTGAATCGGGTTCAAGTCGTGCCTTAACGAGTCGTGTCATGTATTTACACTAAATGGCTAAACTCAAACCCAATTTGTTAAGTTATCGTGTTTAGCGTTTCCACCCCTTAAGCACCCGTATTCGTTAAAAAATCATGTGAGTCGTATTGTGTCGTGTTATCGAGCCGTGTGACAATTTACCACCCCTACACGTCTTTTGTTTAGAGAGTACAAGGATCAAGCCATTAGTACGTGTGCATGAGGATAAAAAGGATCACGAGACCTGTAGGATTTTACTGGGAGCTTTCGTGTGAAACACTAGAATATATCGCCCTGTGTTTATTTTTATTATAATAGATGCTTGCATTAGATGTGTGGCTTAAACCTTATATTGTTGCCCTGACATTTCACACGTGAATGCTTGGGTTTCCCTTTGGTTTGGGTTATTTATATTAATTGATTGCTTGTTTATTCCTGCCAACGTTTCAACGGGTGGATGAAACATCCTGCGGTGACAACTAGTAAAATAGTATTTTCCACCCTTATAAAACTGAGGCTTGGGCTTCTTTCATATTCAGACACAAATAAAACCACCGTTGTGCCTTAAAACCACCATTTTCCTGTGTAACTTTGAGAGCATTGTTGTACCATTCAGCCCACATTTTCATCTAATATTTCAAAGTCTCCTACCAAAACGAGATGGTTCATTTTCAGTGAGAGTTTTGGACATTTTGGGAGTATATTTTGTGGTGCTTTGGAATATTTTGGGTGGAGTTGAAGGGTATAGTGGGCTTTCCGTAGTGTAGAAGGTAGATTTTTGAAGTTGGGGGAGCTTGCTTAGGAATCGTTAGGGTCATCTTCTACCTATTTTCAAAGGATTTATTGTCTTCAAAAGGTAGGGATTTCTTCATTCCATTTTCAAATTTAAATCAAGCATGTTTATATATATACTAGCAGAATGATTGGGGTCGCATGCAGTATTGAATGCGTAAATAGTTTATGTCATATAAAGTTTATTTTTAAAAATTTGTGTAGAGTTCTCTTCGATAATATGCCTATCGATCATGTATAAGAAATAAAAAATACTTCAACAATAACAATACCAATAGTTCGTCATGGACCTCGTATAAACAACATCATAATCATTAAATACTAATTTACGTCATAAAGCTTTTTTTACAACACAAATGTATAACAATTTAGAAAATTTGGTATAGTTATCTTTGTTTATAGAACTATCCACACCGTTTAAAAATAAAAAATACTCAAATAACAATACTAATAGTCCTATAATTAAATTGGTTATACATATATACAAATTTATTATAACAAAAGAAGATGGATAACACATAGAGGTGAGGATCATCGTGATTTAGGGCTCTGATTCATGTTGGTGGCTCTTCACGTTTTACACTCCGACGTGGTATTTTTTAAAACACATGCGAGGCAAACAAATGGAAAATTAAAATGAACCAAATGAAATATGTGTTTTACAATCCAATAATATATCCACTACCATAATTGCAAACTGAAACTTACATCATTTACCAAATAGAATTAAGCCAAAAGAAAAAATTTAGTATACTAAATATAAACACAACCCACATATCACTATAAAAGTTCAAAGCATCCCTTAAAAAAATATATAAATAACCAACTTAAAATATATGCATAATTCATTCTTAAACAATAAAAATTTGTTCAAACTGTGTACATATGAATCCAAAACAAAGAGAAAATATAAACTGTAGTCGAGATAAAGAAATATCTTAAGTTAGTGTAGTGTGCCTACCGCAGAAAATTCATGTTTGATACCTATCTAATTGCAATACTCTCTAACACCGGCATTAATGAATTCCGTGCCATTATTACTTCGAATCCTATTTATCCTAATATTATTTGATTTTAAAGGACATGGCACTTGATTGTGAGAAACTCAACATCATCCGACTTTTCTCTAAGGAATCCTATAATGCAGTACTTTGAAAAGTCATCAACCATCACTATGATCTACTTTTTACCACCAATACTCTCCGTACGCATGGGACCCATTAGATCCATGTGTATCAACTCTAATACACGGGAGGTGGTTGTAAGAGAAAGATTTTAAAATTGCTCATAGTTTAGTTATTTTGGCATATCCCGTTACAAACCGATCAAACCACATCTGCATATACTTTCCATGATCGTTGAAGATGAGTTAATGACCGAGCGACATTCCGAAGTTCAAGCCGTTAAAACCGTCACGACAATATTTGGAGGTATATGATATTTAGGTTTTTGATTTAAACATATTCAAATTTATTCAATGATGTTTTTTTCTTTATTTGAGGATTTTTTCATAAAATAATTTTCAAAGATAAATATTTTTGTTTTTGAGTTCATTAGAACGAAATGCACACATCGTTAGAATGAGGGTGCTTATCTCGTTAGAACAAATATTATAGTTGGTTCAAATGAAGCTTTATTTTCATTGGAATGAAGTTCTTTAGTTTGTTAGAGCGAACTTCTAACGAGCATCAAATGGGATTTCTTTGTCTGACCGAACTGCACCCGTTGGAAGATGGTTCGAACGAATTAAGCCCTTTGTTTGAAAATGTCAACCTCATTATAACGAAACTGCCATTTTCATTCGAATGAATGCCGTCGCCTCGAAAAGCTTCTTTTCTATAAATAGGACCCTTTTGGACTGATTTTTATAAGACTTTTTGGCAAAAGTAAAGTCCCATACCTGCTTAAAAAGTTTTCCTCCTTTTTTTTTTTTATAGAAACAACACTTTATTTTTCAAATCATACATCTATAGAATGAATTGTTGAGTTTGTCAAACCCTAGTTCCATACACAAACATCAAACCCTTGTAGAGTGTTCTCTGTGGCTGACATTTGTGGAGTTGCGACTCTACTAATGAAGAAGAAAGGATTTCGTATCCTCAAGCTGATTGGTGAATACCGAGAGAAGATCTGCTTCCTATGTGTGGTATTATACTGCATCACTTTTTGTTCAATATTTGAATAACCGCACCACGTTATGCTTAGTGGATATCTAAGTAGTTTATAAGTCGATTCGTGTCTTCCAAATTCTTAAACAGTTATGAATTAAAAGGTTTTGCCCACAAGGGATTTTTTCACAAACTTCTTCTGTTTGGTTTTTTATTTGATTTGACATATTTAGCTTTGGACTTTATCTTGAATGTTCACCTAATTCTAATCAAGATAAAACTTGGTTGAAATTTGGATCTTTTCTTGTTTGTGACCTAAGATACAAGTGAATCCATATAACCGACACTTTTAAATTGTTATCAGATTCGGTTACACTAATTTATTGTGTGATCTTTATTTAGGAATTATATGGATAATTTGTATAATAGGTTACCTGTTTTTTGTGGGTCTAATTATGCATATTGAAAAACTCGAATGAGGTCGTCATTAAAATCGATTGACGAGGGAATCTGACTTGTTTGTGAAAGAGGGTGGACACCCCTCACTGTGACTAATGATAATGTCATAAGTCTTAAACATGTCATTACTTGGACAAAATATGATTTTAAATGGATTAATATTATTTCTGAGGCTTAAGTGTCATTTTTTGTGCAGTCACTCCCGGCGTGTTTCATCGTATTATGACATGTACCACATTATAAGAAGCATGAGATATCCTCTAACTCACTGACGAGAGTACCGACACTATAAAAGCTTCTAAGATTCAAAATCTCACCACACAGTTTGAAATGATTACCATGCTAGAGACATAGACTTTTGATGAGTTTTATGCACTTTTGTCTGATATAGTCAATTCTAGTTTTAATTTGGGTGATAGAATTCCTGAAATGAGGGTGGTTAAAAATATTTTGAGATCTCTTTTGTCATGTTTTATTCCTAAAATACAAGGTTCTAAAAAACGCGAGGCGTGACCAAGGCGTAGAGGCCAATCCTTAAGCCTTAGAAGCCTAGGCGGGCCTTGGCGTAAAAAGGCGTTTAGGCCTTTTTAATATATTTTAATATTTTTTAATTATAACAAGGCTAATAAAAAATACTGAAAATGGTACATACCCAATAAAAATAAATAATACTGAAATGGTACATACCTGAAAAATATGTCCGTATATTTGCAATTAGGACACCTTTTCCATATGCATGCTCCATAAGTCCTCATCATGTTATCACCCAATTCCATGCAATCAAAATTCAAAGTAGTCAATAAAATAATTTAAATAAATAATATTAATCAATATGAATAAAATCAAAATAGCCCTTATAAAATAGAAAATGATACATACCTTGAAATTGAATACCAATATATGCATTGGGAGCCCTTTTCCATGTGCACAAGTCCACATCACCCTAATAAACTTACACTACAATAATTTAGATTAAAATACTAAAACGATCCATTAGTTAGTACAACCCAAGTTTCAACCAAACAACATATCTCTCAAATAAGGTCATAAATATTACAATCTTTTAAACTTAAACAAACATGTTTAATCATCTAATTGAAAACAGAAAAAGATTAACAATTAATGTACAAAAACAGTTTGCAAAAAAAAAAAATAGAAATCAAATTTGCAGATTAACATTTAACAAATTCAAATTATATTATATAAAAAAATAGAAATCAAATTGCACTATATCACATTGAATCCCAAATCTCCAAAAGAACCGAATATTGTTTGATGTATTACAAATATTTGACATAGGTTCTAAAACTGTTATCTAGATTTGGCATAGGTTCTAAAACTGTTACAGCATCAGCCTTCATCAATTTCTAGACCATTGAAAGCATGTATTTCAGCATGTATTTCTAGACCATTGAAACATGTATTACAGCATCAATTACTGTAATAAATCATGTATTTCAGCATTACAGCATTACAGCTATTTCAGCATTACAATAATAAATCATGTAATAAATTACTGTACTAAATCATGTAATAAATTACTGTAATAAATCATGCAATAAATCATGTAATAAATCATGATAAATTTGTGTTAGAAATTGATGCTAGTAATAAGGGAGTATGAGTAGTTCTTTCTTACGAAAGAGGGCAAACACTTCCTATAAAAAATTAAGAATGGAGAACTCACCTTCATAAACTTTGTAATGTCGTTGCTTCGTCGTTGATACGTCGTTGATACAGTCTTCTTCTTTTTGACAATATGTTGCTCCCTCTCGTTGTAACCAACAATTTCTTTAGAATAAAACGAAAATGGTTTTTTTTCTTTAGAACAAAGTGAAGAACTCACCTTTAGAACAGGGTCGATCGTGAAAAACGAAAAGTTTTTCTTTCTTTTTGATAATACGAACAGGGCCGAGCTCATGAAAACGAAAAGAAAAAAAAAAGAAAGTGAGTTCTTCACGAAATCTCAACGAAATATCAACAAAAAGAAAGTGATCAACGTGATTGAAATCTCAACGTGATTGAAATCAAAAACGAAAAGTGAAAAACGAAAAGGGTTTTGTTTCTTTTGAACAAAACGGCAGATCTCAATCAATAAAACACAAATTAGGTTTAGACTTTGGACCCATTTTGCATTAAACGTTTTTTTTTTGTTTAAAAGCAACCAAAACGACGTCATTTTGGTTACCCCGAAAATAAAAACAAAAAAATGCCACCTAAGGCGCGTTTTTTTACGCCTTTTTAAAAAAAATGTTGACCAAAGTTGACCACGCCTTTGTCCATGCCTAGGCCCTAAACGGGGCGTATAAAAAAAACCTCGCGCCGCCTAGGCGCGTTTTTTAAAACACTGCTAAAATCATGGTCCAAAATTCTTTGGGAATATTAGATACTCTTAGGTTAGAAGAACTCATAGGAGACCTTAAAACTTACGAAATCAATATATTTTCCAAAACTCAAAATCTAAAAGAAAAAGGGATCGCTTTAAAACTTGATAATGTAGCCCTATTTGTAAAAAATTTAAAACTTACGAAATCAAGCGAGGTTACCATACGTCATCGCAAGACTACGTCAGATGCCACTAAATAATTAATCATTCTTAGCATGTGACAAAGATGAGATAAATAAAATTCATTCCACAAGATAATAATTAAATTAATCTAAATAAGAATAACCATTCATGCAGTAATATAATTCATCACCATGCTAATCTCCAAATAAATTCAATCTCAAAAAATATATAAATTTGAGTAAAATGATCCAACTATAAATATCTGAATAAAACTGTAAACAATTGTGGAACCGATTAGCCTACCAAATCCAAAAATAAAGTCTCATAATAGAAATGCAATGGAAATGAAAATAAAACTAAAACTAAATTACTAAGCATTTATAATAAACTCTAACTGCACGTCCAAATATATCTCCAATACTCCTCTGTAACTAGTTCAACGCTATATCTGAAATGTTAGTCAATGCAATGGGTCAGATCCCACTGCATGAATACAAGATACTCTCCTCAATTATGATCCTTGAACCTAGACTGTAGCATTATACATATTAAATATCACAATAGAATATTTTAATTTAACGAGATAATTAATTAACGTACGAATAAATGTAAACTACCACTATCTACCATACGACTAATGCACCCTAAAGTGTAAGACCAAATATTCCAATAATATTATTATTTACAATTTCATCCTTATCCTTACTCATTTTAATTAATTAATTTTCTTAATTAATGCGAGAACAATATGGCTAGTCGACCCCTTATCGGCCCTGCACACACTCCTGGCATGCTTTAAGTTCTACACATCACACTCATTCTACTCACTATAGCAAGTCAACCCGCATTCTGTCAGTTCTGCACATACTCGTGAGGTTCCACGCACAACACGTCACTATAGCCAGTCCGCCTGTTTAACTGTCAGCCTGCACATACTCATGACACCAACACACACCCATGTCACTATAGTCAGTCGGTTCGTTTAACAGTTCGCCTTGCACAGACTCTCGCCGCAAATTCATTTTTAATACCCGTTTACTATCTTAAGTATCAATTCTCAATTTCTTATTTTCTCATCATCTCATTTTCTCATTATCTTATCTTATCCCCACCCTATTATTGAGCATAATACCTCAATCCTACTCCTAGTCCCTTACATAGAGGTCTTTAAAATATAAACACATCCAATCCTATTTTGTATAATGAATTTCTATCATTTGTCTCTTCCTAGTCTTGCACATAGGATATCCAAATTAACGGAACGACACCAAAATAATCCCCACTCCGGAATATCCCATATGTAAATTTCTACACTAACTAGTCTCGTACCTAGAAAGTGTTAACCGCAACTAAGTCATACCCACTAGTCCCATACCTAACAAATATTTCTAAAAATTAAGGTGAGAACTTGCTACTCGAAATTTCGTCATCCCCGCGGTGATGAATATAGTTAACACAATATGTCGTACAATCCAATTTATCAGTAAATTCATAGTTTCTCACATAATCACAGTTAATCTCAATTTAATTTATTCAATCCATCGTCGTAATTAACACAATTTATTTTATTCAACAATTATAATCTCATCATCAATAGAATTTATGAACCACATAATAATTCATTTTGATCATACCCTCATAATTTCATATGAATACCCAAGTCTCTTTTTAATTTGAAATAGAGAAACGATAATTTTCTACATGCAAACCTACCCCCATAATCACAAAACCAAATCTCTACCTTAAGCACACAAGGGTTATGAGTCTTAATTCAGATTAAGATTTTTCAGAAAAATAATTCCAAATTAGTTTTCACTTTCACTAATTAAGGTTGCTAATTTATTTTAAGAAAAACATATAAATTAATGTTTAGGCGACATTTAAAACGCATAATACTAAAAAGAGAGAATAAAAGTATGCATGCTTGTGAATATCGTTTGAAAAATCTGATTTGATGGTTGTGCTCCTCTCGAGAAAATAATAAAAACACGTTCTTGGGAGATCTTGAGAAATCTTGATTGAGTTCTTCAAATCTTGACTTGAAAATTGAGTTTAAAAGGTTTCGGTTTGGATGAAAAAAGAGGATGAAAATTATGGGAGGTTCTTGCTTTTGGAGAAGGCTAAAATGTATTTTAAAAACCCTAAACCCGTCACTTTGTGTTTTTATACCAAAAAGAATTTGAGTCCTGCGCAACTCTAAAATAAAAGAGTTTTATTTTTGTATAACTAACAAATCGAACCGTTCTACTTAAAACTGAACAGGTTCTGTTTTTTGTCGAAACCCGAAAATTTCTTGAATTAAAACCCGATTTCAATTCGGATTAAAATTTAAGTTTACATAAATCAAAACCAACATTTTTAAATATGAAAATAGTTAATTATTAAAAATTTATTTTTACTCAAAATTTTAAATTCCCAAAAGATTATATGTTTAAAAAAAATACAGGGTATTACAGAAGTAAAGTAAATAAACAAGACTAATTAAATGAAATAGAAAATAGTAGGAGTAGACCTCTTAAAAATTTTGCTACTGATTTTTTAAGGGGAATAGGCTGATTTATGGTGGTGGGAGGATGGTGGAGAAGGGATGACGTAAGTGGCAAAAGGTGGTATAAAAATGTGATAAGAAAAGTGAAAGGAATGTTGAAAACTTGGATATTTTAGAATGATGGCGCAATGATTTCGAGACAAGGGATATTCTAAAAACTAAAAAAGGGGTCATTGGGAGTGATTTCATGACCTCATTAAATAGTAAAAATTATGGTTCAGGGGCCTGGCGATCGGCATAGGCCTTGTCGACAAGCATGACTAGGAGACTATAGATTGACACACTCCCTGGATCCTTATAAAAAGGGGCTGCCCTATTTATTTTTTCACACTTAGAAATAAGTGAATATCTTCTTTTCTCCCTCTAGCAATCATTTTCGATCCTATTTATTCAAAAGAAATTATAGAGGGTGCAATGGATAATGCTTGGATGGCTACTGATGACTGGGCTGGCTTGGAGTGGCGTGATGCTGAGGCGCTAATACTGGGGAGCGAGAATACCTATGATAGTTTTGATCATGTCCTTGATGATAGAGTTCTATTACGAGAGCCGGAGAATCATCGTTCTGCTAGGGTAAAGAACCCAAATGGCTATGTAAGTGCTTGATTTTTGTTTCAATCTTTTCTATTTTCCATATCTTCTGTCATTGGGATGCTAAAGGGGTTTTGGCTTATGTGCAGGTGGATATCACATCGTCGAGTATTCGTTCTCGTGGCTCGACAGGTATGAAGAAGGTGTGGGAAAAACTCCCCCAGGCGGTGCAGTTGATGGTGGAGGCTGCTGGATTTGGACCTCTAACTAGGGCTTTAGATGAGACGCCACGTTCTTCTGCGGTGCTATGTGCTCTGGGAGAGAGATGGTGGGACACCACCCATACATTTCACTTGGGTGTCGGGGAGATGACAGTTACGCCCTTGGATGTTCATCAGTTACTTGGGCTAGAGTGCGAGGGTCACCAGATCATGGTAGATCGAACTTTGCGTATATCTGAGGTCGCAGTTCGGGCTGCCCTAGGAGATATTAGGCGAATCGTTTCTGGGGAGTCTGTCCGAATATCGCTGTTGAAGGACACCTTATTGTCTAGGAATATCGATGAGATTGATGGGCGACAGGTTAGGCAGGCAACTCGTCTTTTTATTTTACTTTTGCTAGGAGGGTTCCTTGTGGCGACGAGTCGTGATGTCGTCCATTTGTGGTTTCTTCCTTACTTAAGGATCATCTCGGAGATTAATCTATATGATTGGGGGAGTTTTACGTTGGCGTCCCTTTATGCTTCTCTTGATGCTTTCAGTCGGTGTCGCCGACTAACTTTTACGGGGCCCACGTACCTTCTGGAGGTAACCTTTACATATATATTTATTTATTTTCTTGTTGTCCTTCCCATTTTTTCTTTTGATATTTTTCATCTCTTTCTATAGACATGGTTCTATGAGGTGATTGGGCACAATGTTGGATTGGTTTCCTTGAAGGAAAGTGAGACGGGGAACTTCTCGAGGATGTACAGGTGGAGGAAGTCAAACAGGAAGTCGAACCAGTCATTGGTTTTGAAGGATGTACGAGAGGTGTTGAATGCCTTGACGAGTGACCATGTTAGGCTTTGGTTTCTATACTTTATGTGGATTTCGTGTTTTGTTTTCACTTGGTAAATATTCGACGACTGACTTTTGCTTGGGAACAGGTGACATTCTACCCTTGGTGTTTGTCCTCAAAGGATGCAGGGGTTACGGGTATGCATGCCCAAATGCGGAGGTTGTTAGCGCATGAGTTCGGGCATGTCTGGTACTTGGGGGAGAGGGTGGTGAGGCAGGTGATGGAGGGTGAGGTGGAGGTCCCACCATTAGCACCCCCCGAGTTCATGAGGCGAGTGAAGGAAATGTCGAATGAGGCGAAAGCAGTGGCGATGGATGGAGAGCCATATATGCTCTATATGGACACGACGGAGGGGTACGATTACTTAGACTTTGTGACCCATTGGTTGATGCCGTCATCTATCTACGACATGCAGGGTACTCTTCCACCACCAGGATCAGATAAAGGTACTAGTGCGCCAGTGGCTTCAGCTCATAGCTCGAGGGGTGGGGCAGCGATGGCGGAGGATGTTCCTGTTCAACATCTTTCCACTCCTTCTTACCATATTCGACTGGGTGGTGGGGATGTTGTCTCGGTGCCTCTTTGCCCTGAGGCAGAGATGGATGGTTTTGCAGGTCTTCCTGAGGAGGTTCTCCGAAAATTGGTATGACTTCCTTTTATGTTTCGCCCTTCTGCTTCTGTTTTTCCATTTTTTATAACTGACTTGCCCACTTTTGATGGAATGGTTCTTTTACAGACTGTTTGTGTATCGACATCCTGGTTGCGGGACATTCAAGACTGGATGGCTTCGGTGTCCGACTATGTGAGGAAAACGGCGAAGTCTTATATGGTGCCACTGTCCACTTCTGAGGAGGGCTTTGGTTCTAAGAGTGAGGGGTCTATCGCTCGTCGTCGGGGAAAGCGCGTTCGTCAAGGTGCCTGAGGTAGTGGTTTTTTAGCTGATGGGCTTTTTTGGAAAGTCTGGGCTGTGTCCCGATTTATTTTTCTTTTTCTTCTTTTTTTTTTCTTGTTCTCTCTATACCTGAAAAATGTAAGCATATCGACAAATATATACAAGATGCATTTTTCATCATTTTTTATTTATCTCGTATTTAATGACCTAGTCCACATGCACTTTAATTTACTGCTGATGTTTTATTTATTGCAAAGGTAAGTAGAAAACATATAAGAAATACTCGGGAAAAAACTTTATATAAACAGGTTGTTTATTGCAAAAATGGGTCTTTATTGAATAGGTACATGCATAAGGGGAAGGGAGAACATTTATTAAAACGGGGGATGTCAATCTACATACCCTTTGGCCTGCCTATCGACATATCAGTCAAGTCCAAATCACTTTTCTATATTTTATTGTACTTCTTCTGTACTTAGGAACAATACTCGTAATAGCAGGCCGGGTCTTCTATTTTTGTAGGTGTTCTTGGGTATAAAAAAGGGGCTTGGAGGGGATTCCATCACCACACCTCAATTTTCTCTCTTTATAAGTCTTCTTCTTTTCTTTAAATGGCACTTTCCATTATCGAGACATTTGCGGCTTATCTCGAAGGTTTGGAGACCATGTGCCTTTATAATATCAACTACGATTCTTTTAACCCGTGTCTTGTCTCCTTGTGGCGTAACCGACATCTGGATTGGAATCTCTTGGAAGCGAAATTGCATTTTTTTATCCCAAAGAATATGCATTTCGCTTTGGCCTTGACGAAATATGCCCCACCTATGAGGAGTTTTCTGCGATGTTGGTCATCAACCTAGGTCTTGCGGCGGATGTGTCAGACTTGTCCCATTCCCCGCAGGCGTCATTAGCCGAGTTACTTCACGTTCTTCCTTAGGTTGCTCGACCATTGATACACGGAGAACTACAAGAAAATAGGTATTAGGGCCGGGGGTATTTAGGATGACCGCGTGATTTTGTTCCTTAAAGGTACCATTTGGCATGGATTTTAATTACCGTCCCTTTTTATAAATTACAAAAGGGACGGATTTTAAAAACCGTCCCATTTGGTACACCATATGGGACAATTATTAAAAATCGACCTTTAAAGTAGAATTGAATTTTTAGCACTTTTTTTTCCGGGCAAATATAGGGGACGAATTTTAAAAACCATCCCATTTGGTATAGCTTATACCACAGATTTAATAAAACCATCCCTTTTGATAAATCACAAAAGGGATGGACTTCGAAACCACCCCTTTTGGTATACCATATGGGATGAATATTAATTACTGACCCTTGAAGTAGAGATAGATTTTTAGCACTTTTTTCAGGAAAATATTAGGAACGGATTTTAAGAACCGTCCCATTTAGTATAGCTTATACCACGGGTTTGTAAAATCGTCCCTTTTGGTATACTAAATGGGACGGATAATCTTTCCCATTGGATAAATTGTAAAAGGAAAGAAAAAAACCTGTCCCAAATGATAAAACACCTAGGTTTTATTTTCCCACTATTTTCCCCATTTTCCATTTCAGTCCCTCTCTCTCTCTCTCTCTCTCTCTCTCTCTCTCTCTATATATATATATATATATATATATATATATATATATATTAGCACTCCCCAGAATCTTCTAGCACTCCATTTCAATCTATCTTTACTTAGAACGGTCACAACTACCCTTTATAAACCTTACTCATCTACAGAGTTTTTCGTGGCTCAACTAAACACTGATATACTCTCTATTAAAAAGACAAAAAAGGAAACTTGTGATGAGGTTTTAAATTCACAAATATAAAAATAATATTTAATAAAAAATGTTCACTAATATTTAATTAAGAATGATAAAAAAAATAAAAAATGCATAATATTAATATTTTTTTGTCGTTGTATGCTCGTGAAATGTAAAGTTGAAAGTTAAATGCCCAATACACATTGAGTGCCGCTACCACGCACATTGAGTCCCCGTCCGCTACAGAAGACAAACACGATAAAAATAAAAATAACACTACATGCCATGATACGAAATATTATTTTTTTACCTAACACGAACACGACCCAACTGAAAGAGATACGTCACAAAATATATTATTTTTTTAAACCAAACACGAATGCGACCAAAATAAAATTAACACGACATGACGTGACACGCCTCAAAATCTTATTTTACATAAAATGAACATGACTCATATAAAACTGACATGTCACGACATGAAATCTCATCTTTTTACCAAACACGAATATGTCCCACTTAAAATAATATTTCTGTTGAGATACACTGACATGTCCCTTGTAATAAAAATAATATTTTGTGTCATGTCGTGTTATTTTAAAATAAAATCTTTAGTAAAAAAAAATATTTCTTGTGAAAAAGTGTCATTTCGTGTTGCATTTATTTGGGCTGAACTCGTATTAACTAAAAAGTAAAGATTTTGTGTTTACTTTTTACTGAGAAAAACGTGAGTAAAAAATAGATTTTTATTGAAAAATATATAAATGCAAAGGCTGTTTTCTACTGAAAAATATATAAATATTTTTTTACTGAAAAATATTTTGTCATACAAAAATGTGTTTACTTTCGTGGCTCAAATAAATGCAACATGAAATGACACTTTTCACAAGAAATATTTTTTTACTAAGGATTTTATTTTAAAATAACACGACGTGACACAAAATATTATTTTTATTACAAGTGACATGTTAGTGTATCTCAACAGAAATATTATTTGAAGTGGGACATGTTCGTGTTTGATAAAAAATGAGATTTCATGTCGTGACATGTCAGTTTTATATGAGTCATGTTCATTTTATGTAAATTAAAATTTTGAGGGGTGTCGCATCATGTCGTGTTAATTTTATTCTAGTCGCATTCGTGTTTGGTTTAAAAAAATTTATGACGTATCTCTTTCAGTTGGATCGTGTTTGTATTAGGTAAAAAAATAATATTTCGTATCGTGGCATATGGTGTTATTTTTATTTTTATTGTGCTTGTGTTCTATAGCGGACGGGGACTCAATGTGCGTGGTAGCCGCACTCAATGTGTATTGGGCATTTGACTTTCAACTTTACATTTCACGAGCGTACAACGACAAAAAATATTAATATTATGCATTTTTTATTTTTTATTTTTATTATCATTCTTAATTAAATATTACTGATCATTTTTTATTAAATATTAATTTTATATTTGTGAATTTAAAACCTCCTCACAAGTTTCCTTTTTTGTCTTTTTAATAGAGAGTATATCCGTGTTTAGTTGAGTCACGAAAAAGTATATAGAGGAGTAAGGTTTAGTAAAGGATAGTTGTGACCTTTCTAAGTAAAGATAGATTGAAATGGAGTGCTAGTAGATTCTGGGGAGTGCTAAGCGCTTCTCCAATGGGAGATCTAAATGTATACATTTAGATTGTTTGGCTTCACAATGGGATGAAGAATGTGCACAATTCGGAGAGAGAAAAGCTAGTGAAAATGTAAATGTAGATTGTGGATACACGTTGTGTAGTCGGTGGGGCCCACAGCTGGGCGCCGTCCAGCGTATGGGCGGTAGAATGTTGTGCGTCCAAAGCCCTTCCCAAAAAAAAGAAAAAAATGGCCTGGGTGGTAGAATGTTACCAGCCCAGGGACTGTCCCACACTTGCCACCTCATATTTGCATCGTCCCACTGTGAGAAATACACCAACAATTTGTCCCAAACAATGCACATTTACATCTTTTGAAGCCATCCCCCTGGAGATGGCGTAATAGCCACACCCTATATATATAATAATAATAATAATAATAATAATAATAATAATAACGCTCTTGTGCGGATTAGTCCGCATTTTAAGAATGCGGACCTGACATATATCACCTGACGGTAAGCGCAGGTAAGCGCAGAAAAGAGAGAGTGTGTGCCTATAATTTAGGCGATAATTTCTAAGTGCATGATTAGGTGACGCATGTCCGGTCCGCATTCTTAAATGCGAACTAGTTCGCACAAGAGCAGGATTGATATATATATATATATATATATATATATATATATATATATATATATATAGGATCCCTCTATTCCCACTCCACTAAACAATTCCCCCACTCCACTCTCATCTTCAAAGACCAAAATACCCTTATACATTAACTTTTTTCATTCATTCAAAATTCACATTTATACCCAAAATTTATATTCACTTTCTTATCCCAACTAAAACAAACATTTTATTTATTTTTTATCAAAGTTTTATTTGTATTAAAAATTATTTTTTTTATAAAAACTGCTTATAATGAAAAAAAATGTTTTTGTTTTAAATTATATAAAAAAATATTTTAACTTTTTATAACTGTTTTAAAAAATAAAAAAATCATTTCCACTATCTTAAAAACATTAATTGGTGCCTTTAAAAATAAAAAAAAATTATTTCCATTATCTTAAAAATATTTTTTTACAAAAATAAAATATTTTGGCTGTTAAAAATATTCCTTTTATATATGATGATGAAACTTTGGTTCGCCATACATATATATTATTTATGCACCGTATAAATACTACAGATCCATCTATTCTCGCTCCACCACAAACTTCCACCACTTCACTTTTATGTTCAAAGACTAAAATAGATGGATAATTCTATTAATTTTTTTTCATTAATCCAAAATTCACATTTATATTCAAAACTTATATCCACTTTTTTATTCCAACTAAAACAAACATTTTGTTTATTTATTAACAGAGTTTTATTTATATTAAACATTGTTTATTATAGAAAACTGTTTTTTCTTTAAATTGCATAACAAATGGTTTCTACTTTTTATAACTGCTTTTAAAAATAAAAAGCTATTTCCACTGTCTTAAAAAAATTAACTATTGTTTTTGAAAATTGTTTATAAAAACTAAAACAATGTTCTATATAATATAAAAATAATTTTTTTTAATAAAATAAATTGTTTTAGCTATTAAAAATCGATCTTTTATATATATAAAAGTATACATTTTATTAATTAACGTAAACAAAAATCTATTTTTTTTACGTTGTTAAATAAAATGTATACTTTTTTATATATAAAAGACCGATTTTTAATAGCTAGAACAATCTATTTTTGTAAAAAAATTATCTTTTATATTATATAGAACATTGTTTTAGTTTTTATAAACAATTTTCAAAAACAATAGTTAATTTTTTTTAAGATAGTTGAATTGGTTTTTTATTTTTTAAAACAGTTATAAAAAGTAGAAACCATTTGTTATGCAATTTAAAAAAAAGGTTTTCTACAATAAACAATGTTTGATATAAATAAAACTCGGTTAATAAATAAATAAAATGTATGTTTTAGTTGGGATAAAAAAGTGGATATAAGTTTTGGATATAAATGTGCATTTTGGATTAATGAAAAAAAAATTAATGGAATTATCCATCTATTTTCATAAAAGTAGAGTGGTGGAAGTTTGGGGTGGAGTGGGAATAGATGGATCCGTAGTATTTATACGGTGCATAAATAATATATTTTTGTGGCGAACCAAAGTTTCGTCATCATATATAAAAGAAAGATTTTTAACAGCTAAAATATTTTATTTTTGTAAAAAAATGTTTTTAAGATAGTGGAAATGATTTTATTTTTAAAGGAAGCAATTAATGTTTTTAAGATAGAGGAAATGATTTTTTTATTTTTTAAAACAGTTATAAAAAGTTAAAATATTTTGTAATACAATTTAAAACAAAAACAATTTTTTTTTATAATATACAGTTTTTATAAAAAAAAAATTAATACAAATAAAACTTTGTTAATAAATAAATAAAATGTTTGTTTTAGTCGGGATAAGAACGTGGATATAAGTTTTTGGTATAAATGTGAATTTTGAATGAATAAAACAAAATTAATGAATAAGGGTATTTTGGTCTTTGAACATGAGGGTGGAGTGGGGGAATTGTTTGGTGGAGTGGGAATAGAGGGATTCTATATATATATATATATATATAGAGGCAGGCTCCTGTGCACACTAAGTTTGCACACTAAGTTTGCACATTACTTTTTATATATAGTAAAAAAAATATTTTTGAGTTGATTTTTTTTGTGTGATATTTAAACATTTCAAGGAACCCATATAAAAAAAATCAGCTAAAAAAAACTTTTTTTGCTATTTTTAAAAAATCGGTCAAACTTTCGCAGTTTTTAAGCGCTTTAAAAACTGCGAAAGTTTGACCGATTTTTTAAAAATAGCAAAAAAAGTTTTTTTGAGCTAATTTTTTTTATGTGAGTGTGTTGAAATGTTATAATATCATATAAAAAAATTAGTGTGCGCCAACACTAAGTTTGCACACTTTTAAAAGGTAATGTGCAAACTTAGTGTGCATAGGAGCCTCCCTCTATATGTATATATATATATATATCCTTCCCCTCCCCCTCCTGATCCCGCGACCCCTTGCTCCGCCCACCCACCCTGCCCTTTCTCTGCCTGAGCCCACCCCGCTACCCCTTTCCCCTGATCTGACCCAGCCCACCCTGCGCCCCCGCCCCTGCTTTGGTTTCCCAATCAAGATTTTTTTTCATGTTTCAGTATCAGATCTCGGAGAAGATTGTATTCCTTTGGTACGTTTTTGTTTCTTCCTCTTTTAATTTTTTTATTTGTTTTATATTTGATTGTTCAGTTTCAATAATATGTGGGGTTTTCATGGCTTTTCCCTCTAGACCTTGGTTGGGAGAGGTGTTTTTATGCGCCGACAAACACATTTTAATGTTAACATGTCTAAAAAATTAGCTTAATTATATAACATATAATACAGTCAATCCTCACAGTACTTACTGTTGATGAATGCAAATTAACCAATTACAGTGAACAAAATGGAATACGTGCCTTCCCACATTTAAAATTTCTAAAACATGTATTTAATTTTTGTTCTCTGTTATTATTCATTTTGTTTTAAATTTATATTTTGGTAAAATCACTTAAACTGTGGTAATTTAATAATTTTGCTGGAAGTTCCATTGACATGCATTTTTAGTTTATAATAATTGTTTCCACATGTTTTAATGGCTTCTGAAATATTTTGTTATCAATGTGACAAGATTGTCACGTCATTTGTTGTTGTTACTAGTCCAATGCAATTCATGTTCGAAACTACTTCGCAAAGATGTACTTCTTTATTTCATCTCAGACTTGAACTACCGAACTACCTATGCTCCAGGTCCTATAATATATGTGCTTTGTTCGGGTGTGCTCCATCAGGGTGCCTTGTGACGCTCGTGCCTGAGATTGTACCTCTTTCTCCTGTAATTTGCATGCCTATTGACCATGGACTTAATATATTGGATGGTTGTCTATTTTGAACTATTCTTGTGACCTTATTGAAATTAAAATGGGATTGAATGGCCTAAAAATTTTAAATAAGAAAAAGTTTTGGGTTATTTGAACAAAATGTTGGGTCATTCGAATGAGGAAGCTCCGTCGTTCAAATGAATGCTTCAAACGATCATTGAACGAAAAACACCTTTTTAAAAATCCACTCTCATTAAATTCTCGTTCGAACCCCGTTCGAACCCCATTCGAACGAGATGTAATGTCATTCGAACGAGAATCAGATTTTATGTGTTGTCGCGATGAGGACCCTTAGATCTGTTGAGCTGTCAAGCTCCCAATTGAGTATATCAAATGGGGTAGGGGTCTTTTAGTGGACTAAAGGTTAAATTCTAGGAGGGTTGTGGTATATTTAAGAGAGAGAGAGAGAGAGAGAGAGAGAGAGAATGTTGGGGGTCAATCCAACACTTCTCCATCATATTTCAAGCTCCCTACCTCCATTTCCAAGTCCATACATCCAACCATTTCCAACCTTCTTCCACCCATCTTCAATGGTTATACCTTATTTCCAAGCCTTATTCTAGCCATTTGCAAGATTGTAAGACCCATTTCAAGCCTTGTTCAAGGAAGAAGTTGGGATGGAAAATTGTTCTTGGAGCATTCAAGAGGAGTTTGTGTACTTTTTGGAGCTTTGGGAGTTTTAGGAGCTTTCAACTCATCATCTCTTAGTTTCTCCTCTTCAAATTCAAGGTAGGGTTTTCCTCTCTATGTTTTTAATATTACAACCTAAGCTACGTATTAGGATGCATGCTAAAATGTAGATAATCTTGCAAAATTATTTTCTAAAATGATTATTTAAAGTTTTCTTATGAAAAATGAAAGTTTTAAATAAAACTAAATGTAAATGGGTTTTTGAGGAACAAGCATCATTTCATTCTTAAATATGATGAATATGTACATAAAATATGATTTAATGTGAATATCTTGTTTAGACTCATATTATGGATTTTTAGGTTAAAATCCATCATCACATGTGTAGAATCTTGTAGTATGTTCGTGGAGAACATATTAACATGATAAATGAAAATTAAAATGAGTTTCAAGATGAAATATGAAAGTTGGAAAATTTAGCCCCTAAATATGTTGTAAAATGTTGATAAAATGAAGAATAATGAATTCAAGACAACATATAAGTATAAGGGTAATATGGACATTTTGATAATACGTTTTCAAAATATTAAATGTATTTCTTGATAAAGAAATGTGATGAAATGGGTTTTATTTGAAGTAAATTGATGAAGTATGATTTTTGGACATAAAATGAGGATTTTTTTATGTCATAATGATGTAAATGTGTTTTTCACAAAGTATAGGCAAAATGAATGGCAAAAGGGTAATCTTGGTAAAATAGAGGGTCCTAGTGGTTGGATTTCTTCAATTGACCTTATCGGTCCATTTTTGTGAAAAACAGATGGAATAAAAAAAGTGGCTTGAAAACGATGTAAAAAGTAAATGTGAACCGTAAAAATGATAAGAACGGTGGAATAATGTGGACTTTTAATAAAATGTTAAAACACATTAATATGGACTTCGATGATATCAAAAAGGTATTTGGAAGGGCTCGAGCCCTATGGCGAAAGATCCAAAATCACTTGCTAGAGCACATGGCAGCGTAACCGACGGTGTGGAGCCTGTTAGCATACACAGTTATTTTTGTAAATTCCGAGAAAAAGATAATGTTGATAACAGAATGGGGGAAATATAAATAAATCAAGGTTGTGCTTAGGAAATGTAAGAAGAACAATCTAATAGAAATAATAAAATGGAGACTAGTGGATAAAGATGATTAAATGGTCTCTAATTATGTGAAAAGTTGGCATAAAATGGACAAGTGTGGGTATGATCACATAGCTCGGGTTGCATTGCATCGTAGTTGCGTTTACACTCATTAAATGATAATATTTTCATAATTGCTACAAATAAACGTTGTATGTATAGTATTTTCTTATACAAACTTATAGCTTAGTATTTCCTACCATGCTTAGTGTTCGCACACCCAAGTTTTTATGTCAAAATCCCCACCCACGAATGCCTCCGGTAGGGATGTTGGCAAGGACGTTGGTAAGACCCCAGAGGGTAATAGTTGTCATTAGATCTCTATCATGGCATTTTCAAAATTTTGTTTGGCACTTTTAAATTCATGGCACATTAAACAATCTTTTTTTTTTTTCTGGCCCTGATCTATTTTTTTGTGATAGTACAAGAGTTTTATGGTTTGTTTCCCTTATTATTAGCATTGTTGGATTTAACAAAATTTTCCTAAAGAAATCTTGCTAATTAACTTAATTATTTAAAGCAACAACCTATTTCTTAAATTAAAACCTGTTTAATCACATTCTGTTCCTTTTAAATGGTGCAAATTTAAGGAATTTCTTAAATAATTAAACTGGACTTTCCCCTCCCCCATTAACACCTTGACTCAAGTGTGAGTTGACCCAACCATAGCCAAAATTTCGATCGGTGCGTTACATGCATGGTGTGTCTTATAATTTTGATTGTGAAGAAATTTCAAACTATAATATGGGTATTTTTACATAAATGCATCCAAAACGTCCAATTACAGTTGTATACTATGTTGTGTTGCTTCACGAGCGTCAATTACGTTCTTGCTGCAATAGCCACACCGTCCAGTTACATACTTTTCGCAACGGCCATGAACGTCGACAGAGGCCAACTTCTATTAAGGTACCACTCTGTGTGTGTCATTTTTTTACTGTGGTTACGCCTCATCTCACCTCATGCCTTTTTATATATTGGTCATAAGTTCCATCACACAGGTTCAGATCTCAAATAAAATCAAATATATTCCGTGAGTGAAAATATTATCACAATAAGAAATCTAGAAAGCAATATCGAGATGAGAAAATAAATGACCACACATAACACCAAAGATACGTGGTTAGGCCACTTGTTTACGTCCTTAGAGAGGTTAGTGTATTTTTATTAGTGTCTTTCAGATAATTGAAGTTGCACCCCTTTACCCCAATTCAGGGTTTACATTTTATAGTTGTGAAAATAAGGGATTGAACTGTATAAGTAACTCAACCAGCTTGTAGATAACTCGTAGTTGTCCGTTAATATCTCCTACGATATTGTTGGTAACTGATTTGAGTATATCTCCATGCATTTAAGCACGTCAAATATATGGGTCCAAAATTGATACTTTAACTTGGGATAGGCAGTTCATTCTGCATATTGGGCTGGTTGGCTGAAGCATTAGGCTGAATTAAATAAGCCCCCACAATTTCCCCTAAAATCTTTGGGCTAAGGTGTTGGGCCAATAAATTTTAAGTGAGATCAAGGCCCAAGGCTTGGAACTATTTTAAAATCCATGTGACATTCTTGTAATTTTAGAGAAATTTTGAGGTACGCTCATCTGAGTAGAATTGGAAGTGACATGGATGGTAAACCTGTGATAATATTGAAATGGCATGGGTGCGTTCGTCCGACCAGAAACTTGAAGCGCCAAAATCCTCTTGGGGAACCGTTCCTCATCATTTTTTCACAAAGTTCAAACAAAGTTTAGCAACCTTCGTTTCAAACATTTCTTCTCCTCAGAGTCATCATGTTTCCTCTTTTTATCCCATTATATTTCTAGAGATTTTCTCGATCATTTCTGCTTGTATGTTCTGTGATCTGCTTATTTAATTCTTCATTTTAATTAACATTCTTTGTTGTTTGAAATCTCTTTTCTTCATGGATCTTCTTGACAGAAAAACTATAGAAGAGTTTAGGAAAACTTACAGTATCCCTAAGTGGGTGGGGATCGACTCTACCCTTATGTCGAGAGACATCAAGGACATAGAAGATGGGCATTAGATCCACACCCTGCTCATATTGCAGGGGGGTTTTAACTTTTCCCCTAAACCATTTATTCTAGATTTTTTTCGCTATTTCGTGGTTATCCCTGCCTAATGTGCCCCAAACACTTGGAAGATAGTGAATGGGCTGCATAAAATCAATGAACTATATGGGACCAACCTTGGTGTCCTAGAAAATTTATACTTCTACTTTGGTCACGCACTACTGATGGTCTATTGCATCTGAAGGCCAGAAAGGCTGAGAGGGTTCTGGTTGTGAACCTGCCTAACTCCTACAGGGGGCACTGGGAGCAAGGTTTTATTGCTAGAAATTACTAACATCCTCCCTTTCCCGAGGGCGTGAGGTACTGAGGTCCTCGCTGCCCTAAGTAGGGGGGAGGATCACATAGGTTGCTACCTTTCTTCTTGTTATTTCTTGTTGAACTCTTCCTTTGTTATTTCCTTTCCTTATCTTCTGATGTGTGTTTCTTCCTCTATTTTGTAACTCGCGACAAGAACCAATAACCTTCTCTTCGAGAGCTCAAAGTAATTAACCTCTTCAATGCTTGGAAGGTTAGGGATATATTGCTTATTGGCGAGCACTCCCATTCAACAATTAATCTATTGGAATAAAGGAAGATAACTTCCAGTTTTATTCCTCAATCGGTCGACGAAATCCTGGAGTTAAAGCTTCCAGAAGAGGATTCTTCTTATCCATATGGGTAAATTGAGATAGGCGAAAAGGGGGAAGATGGAGAAAAGGAAGAAGAAGAGCAGGATTACAAAATGGCATTATTAAAGAGGAGATCACTGATTATGGACGATGAGGACCAGACCCTATTATCTAATAGGATGAAGCTCCTAAAGAGGCTAAGGGGGAAAGAGAAGGAAGAAGAAGAAGAAGAAGAAGAAGAAGAAGAAGGAAGAGGAAAAGAGAAAAGAGGGAGAGAGGAGGAGAGGAGGAGAGAAAAAAGAAGCTACCTCTAAAGGGCTCGACTGAATCCTCCCTCTCTATTGTTGTTGTTGTTACTGCTGAGGGGGATAGTGTGGCCAACACCCCGTCCCTTACACCCAAATTAAATAAAGCGGGAAGTGCTCGCGATGGACCGCGAGAGTTCATCATGACTGGGAGCAGAACAATTATCCCTCAAATCTGTGCAGGCACTTGCACTGGTAAGTATCCTCCTTTTTTGTTATTTCCTCTTTATCGACTTTTGTATATTGATTCGTTTTCTTTTTACTTTATAGATTTTGTCTGACTTTACCAAACTTTTGGATGGTTGTGCCGACCAGAAGTAGGAGCTGAGCAAAGCCCTAAAGAATCCCAAAAGGAATTGGCTGATGCTCGAGCTAGTTTTGACCGAGAGAATGAGAAGGAAGAGAAGGCCTTAGCCGAGCTAAAGTTTTCCAACAACTTGGTTATTGCTGAGAAGCTGGATGGAGAGAACTTGGACTTGGTCGGGAGGGTACAGTAGCTAGAGGGCGAGATCTGAGGCATAAAGGAGAGAAACTACTCATATGGATGGAGTGAGACGTATGATGACACTGAGCTCCAGATCGCCTATTCCATGAAGTTGTAATTTGAGAAAGGATGGGATCAAGCCCTTGGAGCAGCAGAAGTTCCATCAGAGTCTGATCTATACCAAATTCATCTCCCATGACCTTCTCCCCTTGCTGTTCAGGAGCCACCAACTAATCGTCCTATCGACTAGACTGAAAAGGAGTCAGATGAGGTCGGGGTGACTGCCGACGAATTAAAGAAGGCTGTTGGGAAGAGGAAGGATCCCAAAACCTCTGAGCAGGTGATGGAATGAAGCCATATAGAACTACGAAATTTTCTTTTGCATTGTAATGATTTTTTCCTTTTTTTTGTATTGTAATAGATTTTTTCCCCTTGGAATATTAATGAAAAATATCTTACTTTTTACCAATATTCCTCTTTCTATTATGTTGATATTCTGCGTGCTTGCAATTTGTTCAGATGCTTATGGCTTATTGTCATAGAAGACTACATCTCTCCTTCCTCAAATTTGGGGAAGCTTTTGGTCCCAAGTGTAAGTGAGCAGACTCGCCGGGCCTTCTTGAAGATCTATAAGCTAATGAAAATAAGGATTGCATCAGATAAGGAGCAGTCCAAGCTGGTGACGAAGTTCAACGATGATCTCCAAGTCATGAAGGAGATCGACTCCTCTATGCAAGTGGAAATAAATGTCTTGAGGGCCCAACTTGTGGAAAGAAAGGATGTGGTCTAGGTGGGTTAGATGATCCAAGTCGATAATGATTCCCTAAAGAAAGAGGTTGCCAGGCTGAAAGAAGGTTTTCATCGAAAGTATACCATCATAGATGGGCGTCAAGGGGACGTCAAGAGGCTGAGGCATCTCTTCAATATGGGACCTAAAGAAGCCTGGGCAGTAGGTTACGACGAGGGCTGGACCAATGTGCTTGTGAGGCTGAAGGAAGTCGAAGACGTGGCATACAAACATAGGTGGCTAAATGCCCTTAGATAACTCAAGATTCCCAAAGATTTAGAGCTATGGTTCAAATACCAAGTAGACTGCCCAACTTATCGTCAGCCGCCCTTTTCAAGAATGAGAAATGGATTCCCATTGGTACCATTCCTGCCCAACTGATGAACTACTACATTGAAGACCACAAGGAGTTGATTGAAATAAGTTAAATAACATATTATAATCTAAATGAGTTATGTTCTGCATAAGGAAGTCCCTTGGTTGAAGCAGACTAAGCAGCTTAATGTAAAACAGGGTGATTATACTTAGCGTTGAGATAGTGGTCCTATCATTTGGAAATGGTACATAATATTGAGATAGATAACATAAAATTGAGACAGTCAATATCCACAAGCGAAATATGAGAGCCAATGGGACTTTATTTATTGAATAATAACTTAAGAGTGATATAAGTTTGAAATGAAAATTTGTGTAAACTAAATGTGCTAAAAAGATTAAGAAGATTAACAGTAGAACTCTTAATATTAGTTTCATTCCATGTTCTTGGTATTTCCTTTCCCTCAAGCGTTTCCAGGTGATAGGCTCCTTGAATATTATCCCTGATTACCTTGAAAAGTACTTCCTTGTTTGGTTCCATCTTGCCATCTGACGGTCTTATCGCATTCCGAGGACTTTCCTCAGGACATAATCCCCTACCTAGAATTTCCTCGAATAGACTCTCTTATTACACTTCCTTACTAGTTGCTGCTGGTATGGAGCTAATTTCATCATGGTCCGCCCTCTTCATTTATCTGCTAAGTTAAGTTCAATGCGCAAGACATCGTTGTTTAGGCCTAGGTCTACCAAGTTGGTTCTCATAGTAGGGAGACCTACTTTAAGCGGGATAATAACTTCCATTGCAAATGTGAGTGAATGTGTGTTTCCCCATAAGATCTCTTCGGAGTGGTACGCTAGGACCAAAGGATAAGAGGAAACCCATCCACCAAGGCACCATTTGCTCTCTCTAGCCTTTTATTTAAGCCATCGAGCATCGTTTTGTTGGAATCTTTCACCTAACCGTTGCTCTGGGGCTATGCCACATAACTGGAAATGATGCTTGATGCCATGCTCATCATAGAGGATTTGAAAAAAGCTACTTTTAAATTGCATGCCATTGCCAGTGATGATAGTTCTTGCTACCCCAAAGCATGTTATGATGCTCTTCCCGATAAACCTTGTCATATCAACATCGTGGATGCTTGCTAGTGGTTCTACCTCCAACCACTTGGTGAAGTAGTCTGTGCCGACCAACAAATACTTTGAGATTACCAAGTGTGGTAGGTAGTGGTCCTATAATATCCAATCCCAATTGCGCAAATGGCCAAGGATTAGTTAAGGATTTCAGGTTGCTAGTTGGCTGATGAACCATGGGAGAGAATTTTTGGCATTTTCACATCTCCGAACATAGATAATTGCATCTTTTTGTATGCGTGGCCACCAGTAGAATTATTTGATTGCTCGAAATGCCAATGATCTCCCTCTAATGAGACTCTTACAAATACTATCATGAAGCTCGTTGAGAAATTTCTCGGTGTCTTGTGGATGGATGCACTGGAGGTAACGGCCTGTGAAGGATCTTTTGTAGAGATTCCCCCTGGGTTAAGGTAGAATCGGGAATTTTTTTTACTATCACTTGGTGAGACAATTTCCTATCATCCGACAGTGTGTACCTTTTTAAATAGGCAATGATGGGATCCATTCAACTAGGGGATATTTCTTCCAGGAGGACCTACTCGACGACCACTATTTGGTCAATGCTAGGCTAGACAAGGAACTTTACCTAAATAGTCCTTCTGAGATCGGAGTCTACTACTGAGCTTGGGGTTTCTAAGGCATCATCGTGACTATTTTCCCCCGGGGGATCTCCTGAATGTGAACCTTCTTAAATCTTTCCGGAAGACCTCTTGCTACGATAAAGTATGCTTACATACTGTCGTGTTTTGCATTAAAATTTCCACTCACTTTCTTCGAGACCAGTTTGGAATCACTAAACACATTGAGGAGCTTTTCCCCCAGCAGTTGGGCTTTGCATAAGCCTTCTATCAGTGCTTTTTATTCGGATTTATTATTTGAGGCTTCAAATCCCAACCTGATTCCATGCTGAATGATAACGTCTTCAGGTGTGATGATGACGATCCCTACTCCTACCCTCGTGTAATTAGAGTCTCCATCAATGTATAGAGTCTAGTCCCTGGGATGTGCTTCCTCATTTGTTGATTGCTCCATTACCTGTTGTTAGTGGGCTTATTACTCATGAATTCGATGATGAAATCGGTCGAGACTTTCCCCTTAATTATTGTTCTTGGCTGAAAGTGAACATCGAACCTTCTGAGCTCGATTGACCACTTTGAGAGTCATCCATAGAGGTCAGATATCCAAAGAATAGCTTTAAGGGGGAATGAAGTGATCACCAATATTGAGTGAGCTTCAAAGTAGTATTCCATCTTCCTATAGGCAACCACTAATATGTATGCTAGCTTTTCAAAGGACATGTAACATTGCTCTACATCCAGAAGCACCCTACTGTCATAGTAGACAAGGTGATATCCACCTTACATATTTCACACTATAACCGAGCTAGCAGCGTGATCTGATACTCTAAGGTAGAGGTATAAGGGATCTCCGTCATTGGGGATCACTAGTAGGGGTGGTTTTAAGACTTGATCTCTTCCAAAGATCTAGAGCAATTATCATTCCATATCTAGCCCTTATCCTTTTTTAGTATCTAGAAAAAAGGTCGATAGTGTTTCGAGGACTTAGAGATGAAGCGATTGAGTGCTGCAAGCATTTCAAAAACCTTTTGAATATCTCACAATATCCTTGAGGTTGGACCTTGTTGATTACATCAAGCTGATATGGATTAGCCTCAATCCCTCTTTTGCTGACTAGGTAACCTAGAAATTTACCCGAATGATCACTTTCTTGCACTAAGTTTCATCCAGTACTTTCTGATGATTTCTAAGGTTCTCATAAAGTTTGTGAGGTGGTCATCTCTATTCTTTCTCTTGACTAACATGTCATTGATGTAGACTTCCATGGTGTCTCCCATATGTTGCTTTAACATCTTTATGAACAACCTCTAGTAAGTTTTCCCTGCATTCTTTAGGCCAAACGGCATGACCTTGTAACAGTATAAACCCGTTGGGGTTATGAAAGTTGTTTTGTCTTTTTTGGGGCCAAACAATAGAATTTGATGGTACCCATAATAGGCCTCCATAAAACTCATTCTCTCGTGAGCTACTGTTTCATCGAATAACTGATAGATCTTGGGCAGTGGGAAACTATCCTTGGGGAAGGCTCTATTGAGGTCCATGAAATCAATGTAGACTATCCAACTGCTATTGCTTTTCCATACTACCACTAGGTTGGATAACCATTTGTGGAACTTAACTTGCCTAAGGGATCCTGCATCCAGAAGATTCCCAACTTTGTTCTCCATCGCTTTACCCTTTCTCAGGGATTGTTTAATGTGCCTTTTGAGTTATCAACTTTAAGGTTGGGTAAACATGTAAACGGTGGTAGGATACATTGGGATTAATTCCAGACAAATCGTACGGATCCCAGGAAAAAACATCCAAATTGCTTCTTAAGAAGGCAACCAAATCTTTCTTTTCGCAATCGATAAGAACAATTCTGATCAGAAACTTTTTATTGGGCAGGTTGTCATTAACACATACTTCTTCCATGCTTTTAACGACCCTATCAGCCGGATGGATCCTGGTCTCTTCCAACCTTGGTTGCTTATATTGTAATTGCTATTTAGAGGGTAGAACCCCATCTTGGGCTTCCTTTAGGGTATCATTTGGATCTTTGTTCTTCTCCTTCTAGGGTGAATGGCTGTGATGAGGCACTTTCGTGCAGTGTCCTGGTCACCATGAATCTCGACCACGCCCTAGTTGGTGATACACTTGAGCTTTTGATGGTAGGTAAATGGTAAGACTTTCATGGCTTGTAGCCAATCCCTTCTTACAATTGCGTGAGATGGAGGCTCTATGTACACCACCAAGAATTCAAACAACTTTGAGATATTTCCTGTTCGAACCGATAAAACTATCTTCCCAATGGCATTATAATTTTCCCCATGAAGTTGATTAATGGAACTGTGGCCTCCTCGAGGTCGGATAAGTTGAGCTTCAACTTGTAGAATAACTCTAGGTACATCACATCTGATGTGATTCCCTAGTTAAATAACAACTTGTTGACGTCCTAATTCACGATTGTAAAAGTAATCACGAGTGCATCATGGTGGGGAGTCCTTACCCCAATCATATCTTCCTCTGTGAAGATAATGTGGTTGGTGTAGTCGACATCCTCTGGTCGCCGACATTTTCCATCTTGGGTTTTTGCAAGGTTAATCTGGAATGCCTCTATAACAATAGTGACCTCCTTCAGTTCCATCTGAATAACACTTTCTTAGATTTGTTTCAGGTCGAACACTCCATGGATCATTGCGAACTCCTGCCCTATGTCTTTATTAAGGACATTGTCCAATTTTTGGGCACCATAAGTTGTGACCTTGTCGATTTTCTTCTATATGTATTCATTGAGATGTCCAACTTGGGCCAACTATTCTAAATGCGACTTCAGTTCTTTGCAATTCTATGTCTTGTGTCCTCCCTCCTTATGGAATGCTTATCTCAACGCGCTATTCCTCTTCATTGGGGCACTACCTATCTTCTTAAGCCACTTAACAAATGGCCGATCCTTGATCTTGCTCAAGATCTTATAGTTTGGTTCTTTTAATACTGTTAATAGCTTAGAACACCTTTGAAGGATCGACCTTACTCCCATTTTTGGAGCCATTTTTGCTCCAGTTCTTGTCCCCTTTTTTGGAGTGTCATTTTTGTCTCCCCCTTACTTGCTTTTTGCTCGATCGTTGTCCCCTGGTGTAGAGTGAACCATGTCCTCAAGTTTGGCATACTTTTTAATATGCGCCATGAGGTCATCAATTGTGTTAGCCTCTTTCTTCGTTAGGGGCTGGTACAATGGAGATATGATCACCAGACCAATCTTAAAGGACGCAGCAAAAACCTGCTCCGAGCATTCCTCTATGTCATTAAAGACCTCCCAGTACCTCTTTTCATAATCACGAAGGCTATCTTATGTATTTTTATTTATCGTGAGCTGTGAGTCCATCTTCTTGGGGTGGGAACTACTGGTTATGAAGAGACCAGTAAAGGCCTTTGTTAGTGCCTTAAATATCTTAACAGACCTGTGGGGAAGCTTCTGAAACCACTTATGCTCTACGTCATGTAGTCTAGAAGGGAAGATTCGACATATCAAGGAATCGTTGTGGATCCACATGATCATTACCTACCTGTATTACCGAACATGGTCTATGAGATCCGTCTTTCCATAATAGATCTTGAAACTAGGAATGATGAACTACTTTTGGGGTTCCTCTTCTTCAATTTCCCTTGAGAAAGGGGATTTTATCTGGGTGTTGATAGCTCTTTTGGCTAGGTATCTGGTGGATCTTTCCCCTCGATGGGATGGATGCTGTTCCATCTCTTTACGGACCCAAATTCTGATTCCTTTATACTGATGATAATTACTTATATAGAACCTCTCTGATCGGCCACACTCTGATCGATCACACTCTGACTTGCCGCATTCAAATCGATCCTGGTCATACTTGGAGATCCTCCCTCGGCTATGAGTGTTTCTCACTTGAGGACTAGGAGACCTATCACTAAGTTTCCTGGTATCTCTATGGAGATCCCTCTCCATCCTTTCAAATCACCTTTGCAAGTGAGCATTTTCTTCCACCTGGAGGCATGTTACCTCCTCCTGCTCTTGAAGTCTAACTTCGTAAGTGTCGACCAACCTGGAGATCTGAGTAGACCTGGGTAGTCCCTGAATTCCCTTAGAAGGTTGTCTCTCTTGGTGAAATCTCTCCTTGTGAAATCTGTAATTTAGTAGTTGGCGAATCTTTGACATGACCTTGGGTGGGTCTGGATCATCCTGCACATCGCCAACTTGAGGAAGATTGTTGTCATGGTGAGAAATCATGGGCTTTCTTTCAATAACAACTTTTGTAGGAAAAAGAATCGCTTCCCACAGATGGTGCCAATTGTGAATGCAAATATAATCACAATAAGAAATCGAGAAAGAAATATTGAGATGAGAAAGTTAATGATCACACACAACACCAAAGATATATAGTTCGACAACTTGCCTATGTCCACGGAGATGTTATTGTATTTTTATTAGTGTCTATTAAATAATCAAAGTTACATCCCTTTTTCCCGGGTAAGGGTTCACATTTTATAGTTATACAAATAAGTGATTGAATTTACAAGTAACTCAAGCATCTTGTAGAAAACTCGTATGTGTCCGTGAATATCTCCTCTCAGATTGTTGGTAACCGATTTGAGTCTATCTCCATGCATTTAAGCACATAAAATACAAGGGTCCAAAATTAATACTTCAATTTGGGTCGGGCATTCCATTCTACGTGCTGGGCTGGTCGACTGAAGCATTGGGTTGAATTAAATAAGCCCCCATATATTCCTATTTAAATATTGTTTTTCCATTCTTGATGACTCAATCAACTATACGATTGACAGTAAGATAACCAAATAATATAACCAAAAATAAATCTATAGAAGGAAAATTCGTCCCATGTTGATGCCAAGTAATTTACAGTTTAGATAAGGATATTTTGGTTTTAAGTATTTTGTTTCGAAATATTTTTATATATAAGTTATCGTTTTTTTTATTAAAAAACAACAAACATGTGAATGGCCTATACATTTGTTTATTCTAGGATTAGATAAATAAAAATTCAGTTGATATATTATTGCTCTCTTCGTCGCATGGGAGTGATAATTATCTTACGCTACCCAAAATGCAAAACAGCCTCCAAACGGTCCCGTAAGAGGCACAAACACCTGGCACGGACCAATGAAACCCTCAAGAACTGATCGTGTAGTCACGGAACTTCCAATTTAAGAATATGACTATAATTTACAAACCGTAAGAATTAGGCTTTAAAATATGACGGTGAAAATGTAAAACAATCATAAAACGGTCCTATAAGAACCATGAACACCTCGCATGGGACTAATATAACTCGTAGGAACTGACCGCGTAGTCACGGGACTCTCGGTTTGAGAATAGGACAAAAATTTACAAATAGTTGATTTAGGCTTAAAAACATGCCGTTAAAGGGTGAAAATAAAAAATAACCACAAAACGGTCCCATAAGAGGCACGGACACCTCACACTGGACCAATGTAACTCATAATAACTGATCGCATAGTCAAAGGACTCACAGTTTGAGAATAATATTATAATTTGTAAATAGTTAGACTTCGACTTAAAAACATGTCATTAAAGGTGAAAATAAAAAACAGCCACAAAACGGTCCTGTAAGAGGCCTGAAAACCTCACACGGGATCAATTCAACACATAGCAACTGATCGCGTAATCTTGGAACTCACGGTTTGAGACGATGACAATAATTTGCAAATAGTTAGACTTCAGTCTTAAAAAATGCCGTTAAAGGGTGAAAATGAAAAACAATCACAAAATGGTCCCATAAGAGGCACGAACACCTCGTACATGACCAACATAACTCGTAAGAACTGATCACATAGTCATGGGACTCCTGGTTTGAGAATATGACAATAATTTGTAAATCTTAAGAATTACGCTTAAAAAGATGGCGTTAAAAGGTGAAAATATAAAATATTCATAAAATGGTACCGTAAGAGGCACGAAAACCTTGCTTGGGATCAATGTAACTCGTAGGAACTAATCACATAGTCACGGGACTCTTGATTTCAAAATATGACAAATAAATAGTTAGAGTTAAGCTTAAAAACATGCCGTTGAAGGGAAAAAAATGCAAAACCGCCACAAACGGTCTAATAACTTGCACCAACACCTCGCACGGGACTAATGTAACTCAAACAAACTGACCGTGTAGTCATAAGACTCAGAATTTGAGAATATGACAAATTTGAAAATAATTGACTTAAGATTAAAAGGATACCATGAATGGGTTAAAACACAAAAAATCCATAAAACGGTTCCATAAGAGGCAAGAACACCTTGCACGGGACCAATATAACTCGTAGCAACTAACCGCATAGTCAAGAGACTCACAAGATAATATGACTATAATTTTCAAATATTAAGAATTAGGCTTAAAAATATGGCGTTAAAGGGTGAAAACATAAAACATCCACAAAATGGTCCCGTTAGAGGCACAAAAATTTATACAGGATCAATGTAACTCGTAGAAATTGACCATGTAGTCAAGAGACTCCCAATTTAAGAATAAGATGAAAATATGTAAACATCACGGGACTCCCAGTTTGACAATATGACTATAATTTGCAAATCTTAATAATTAAGCTTAAAAGCATGGCGATAAAGGGTGAAAATGTAAAAAAAACAAAAAACGGCCCTGTTAGAGGCAAGAAAATCTCGCACGTAGTCAAGGAATTGACCGCGTAGTCAGGGAACTTCCTGTTTAAGAATAGGACAAAAATTTGCAAGTAGTTGACTACGAATTAAAAACATGCCATTAAAGGGTGAAAATGTAAAATAACCATAAAACGGTCCTGTAAGAGCCATAGACACCTCGCACGAGACCAATATAACTCGTAAGAACTGACCACAATGTCAAAGGACTCTCGTTTTGAGAATAGGAAGAAAATTTACAAATAGTTGACTTAGGCTTAAAAACATGTCGTTAAAGGTTGAAAATGATAAACAACCACATAAAGGTCCTCTACGAGGCACGATCACCTCGCTCTGCACCGATGTAACTCGTAGGAACTGACTGCATAGTCACACGACTCCTAGTTTAAGAATATGATGAAAACATGAATATAGTTAGACTTAGTCTGAAAAATATGCCGTCAAAGGGTAAAAACGTAAAACATCCAGAAAACGACCTCGTAAGAGGCACAGCCACCTCACACAGGACCAACGTAACTACTAGGAACTGACCACATAGTCATGAGACTCATGGTTATGAGGAAAATATATAAATAGCTAAACTTAGGCTAAAAATATGCCATCAAAGGGTGAAACGTAAAACATCCACAAAACGGTCCCGTAAGAGGCACGAAACACCTCATACGGGACCAATGTAACTCATAGGAACTGATTGCATAGTCACAGAACTCCTGATTTGAGAATATGAGTACAATTCATAAATAGTTAGACTTACACTTAAAAATATGTAGTCAAAGGGTAAAAATATAATATAACCACAAAACGGTATCGTAAAAGGCACGAAGACCTCACACAAGACGAATGTAACTCATAGAAATTGACTCCATAGTCACAGAAATTTTGGTTTTAGAATATGATGAAAATATGTAAACAATTAGACTTAGGGTTAAAAACAGGGCGTGAAAGGGTAAAAATGTAAAACAAACATAAAATAGTCCCGTAAGAGGCACGAAAACCTCGCACGGGACCAATGCAATTCGTAGGAACTGATCGGGTGGTCATAGGACTCCTGTTTTGAGAATATGAAGAAAATTTACAAATAATTAGACTTAAGATTAAAAAATGCCGTGGAAGGGGGAAAATCTAAAATAGTCACAAAAAGGTTTCGTAAGATGTACGAACACCTCGCACGGGACCAATGTAACTCGTAGCAACTAACCTCTTAGTCAAGGGACTCAGGGTTTGAGAATATGACTATAATTTCCAAATCTCAAGAATTAGACTTAAAAATATGGCGTTAAAGGGTGAAAATGTAAAATTTTCACAAAATGGTCCCGTAAGAGGCACAAAAATTCACAGGGAACCAATGTAGTTCGTAGGAACTAACCACGTAGTTGAGAGACTCCTGATTTGAGAATCTGATGAAAATACGTAAATAGTTACACTTAGTCTTAAAAACATTTCCTCAAAGGGTGTAAACATAAAAAAAAGCATAAAATGGTCCCGTAAGAGGCACGAACACCTTGCACAAACCAATGTAACTTGTACGAACTTACCGCGTAGTCGCAGTACTCCCGATTTGAGAATATGACTATGATTTGTAAATATCAAGAATTAGGCTTAAAAAGATGTCGTTAAAGGGTGAAAACATAAAACAGGGACAAAACGATCCCGTAAGGTGCAAGAACATCTCGCACGGGACCAATGTAACTCGTAGGAACTGACTGCATAGTCATGAGACTCCCTATTTGAGAATATGAGGAAAATTTGCAAGTATTTGACTTCGGCTTAAAAACGTACCGTTAAATGGTGAAAATATAAAATAACCCCAAAACAGTCTTGTAAGAGACACAGACACTTCGCACATGACCAATGTCAATCGTAGGAAATGACCACATAGTCACGGAACTTTCAGTTTAAGAATACGATGAAAATTTATTAATAGTTGAAATAGACTTAAAAACATGCCTTTAAAGGTTGAAAATGCAAAACAGGCACATAACCTTCCCGTAAGAGGCACGGATAACTTGCATGGGAACAATTTAACTCGTTGAAGCTGACGGCGTAGTCATGGGACTCCCAATTTGAGAATATGATGAAAATATGTAAATAGTTAGACTTAGTCTTTGAAACATGTCGTCAAAGGGTGAAATCATAAAATAACCATAAAAAGGACCCGTAAGATTCATGGACACCTTGCATGAGACCAATGTAACTCGGGAACTGACTGCATAGTCACGGGACTCCTAAATTCGAAATCTTACGAAAATATGTAGATAGCTAGACTTAGGCTAAAAAATGTCGTCCAAAGGTGAAAACGTAAAACATCCACAAAATGGTCCTATAAGAAGCACTAACACCTCACGCGGGACCAATGTAACTTATGGCAACTGACCGCATAGTCACAGGACTCTTGGTTTGAGAATATTATTATAAATTACAAATAGTAAGATTTAGGCTTAAAAACATGTCGTTAAAGGGTGAAAACATAATACAACCATAAAACGGTACTATAAGAGGCACGAACACCTTGCGCAGGACCAATGCAACTCATAGGAGCTGACAGCGTAGTTACGGGAATCTCGATTTGAGAATGTGATGAAAATATGTAAAAAATTAGACTTAGGCATAAAAACATGTCGTCAAAGGCTGAAAACGTAAAGTAATTACAAAATAATCCCGTAAGAGGCACGAATACCTCATATGGGACCAATGTAATTTGTACAAACTAATCGCGTAATATATGAAGAAAATTTGCAAATAGTCAGACTTAGGCTTAAAAACATGTTGTGAAAGGGTGAAAATGTAAAACATCCAGAAAATGGTCCCTTAAGATGTACGAACACATCGCACGGGACCAATGTAACTCATAGGAATTGATCGCATAGTTATGGGACTCCCGATTTGAGAATATGATGAAAATATATAATTAGTTAGATTTAGGCTAAAAATATGTTGTCAAATGGTGAAAACGTAAAACAACAACAAAAAGGTCCTGTAAGAGGCACGAACACCTCACATGGGACTAATGCAACTTGTAGGAACTGACCTCTTAGTCACGTAACTGCCGGCCTGCAGATATGATGAAAATATATAAATAGTTATAATTAGGCTAAAAACATGTTGTCAAAGGATAAAAATGTAAAATAATCATAAAACAGTCCCCTAAGAGGCACGAACACCTCGCACGGGACCATTGTAACTCATAGGAATTAATCGTGTAATGACAGGACTCCTGATATGAGAATGACTATAATTTGAAAATAGTTAGACTTAGACTTAAAAACATGTCGTCATAGGGTGAAAACGTAAAATAGGCACAAAACGGTCCAGTAAGAGCCTTAGTAGAAATTGATTGCATAGTCACATGAGTCACGGTTTGAGAATCAGACTATAATTTGCAAATAGTTAGAGTTAGACTTAAAAACATGTCGTCAAAGGGTGAAAATGTAAAACAATAATAAAATGGTTTGGCAAGCTTGCACGAGACTATTGTAACTCATATGAATTTGACCGCGTAATCATGAGGCTCCCACTTTCAGAATATGACTATAAGTTTCAAATAGTAGACTTAGGTTTAAAAATATGGCGTTATAGAGTGAAAATGTAAAACAACACAAAATAGTCTCGTAAGAGGCACAAACACCTCACACGGGACCAGTGTAACTCGTTGCAACTGACCGCATAGTCAAGGGACTCACGGTTTGAGAATATTACTACAATTTGCAAGTACTTTACTTAGGCTTAAAAACATTCTGTTAAAGGGTGAAAATAAAAAATAACCACAAAACGGATCCATAACGGGCATGGAAACCTCCCACAAGACCAATGTAAGTAGTAGTAACTGATCGCGTAGTCATGGGACTCACGGTTTTAGAATATGACAATAAATTACATATAGTTAGACTTCGGCTTAAAAATATTTCGTTAAAGGGTGAAATTATAAAACACCCATAAAATGGGTCTCGTGCCGAGAGGATCTTGGTCTCGTGCATCCCTCTCAGGAGAACTTTGGCCGGCTTAGGTGATGAGGTGAACAATATAGAGAGATGGAGTCGCCAGTCTTTTTTTATCCAAAATAGACAAAAAAAAAGGAACCATCCCAAAGGACGGCATCCAAAGACATACTGATACATACGAAACCAAAATGGTTCGAAAAGGGTCCGGAGGCTAAGTTACAAAATGGGAAGGTGTTAGACACCCATTCCGCCCTTACGGTCTCTCATGGATTGTTGTTATTTTCCTTTATTTCCCCGTGATATGTGCGCATGTGTATACGTAGTGGAGATAGGAATCATCTACTGGTATTATGGAAGAGATAAAGCTAGTCATCCGTACGAACGTTCCTAAAAGTAATATTAAAAAATAGGATATATGTGATTATCCTAGCGTTGATCGTTATAACGAAACGATAACACATATGGAATAATACGTCATTAAGAACAAATATATGTATATATAAATATATAGAATCTAAGAGAATTAAGTTAAAGAATATAGAAAAATAGAAAATAGGAGAAAAGTAGGACTCGAGTCTCGGGTTTTACCCCGAGATGCCTACGTAGCCTATAGAGGCATCAAAGACCACGTAGTTCGTATGCAAAACGAGGGGTGGGATTTATCCCATAAATCCAACCGGGGACTTCTCTTATATGTATGTGTGTTCAAAAAGTGTTTTAGTTATGGGAAAAGTGTGAGAGAAGTGTGAGAATTCCCGTTTGGAATTTATGATCAAACCCTCTTTTTCTTATTTTTTTGGGTTTTATTTATATGAAAATAAGAGATGTGAAATAATACTAAATAAAAAGTATATTAGGATATGTTAGATGCGAGAATAAAAGTGCTAAGTAATAAAATAAGTTAGTGCGAATTTAGGAGAATTCAAAGAGAGAGTTGAGAAAGTTGGACCTTCTTCAAGATCTCAAGCTTTATCTTGAATGTTGGAGTGCAGCCCTTGCACTTGGGTGATGATGAAGGGTAGTTAATTCACCAAGTTGGATGAAAAAGATAATGAAAAGTGAAGGTTGGAAGAGGATTTGGATGTGGAAATTACGCTGACTTCGAGAGGAGTTTTCTGAGTTCGTTAAGAGGGATGGATTTCAGATCTTGCTTTTTTTTTGCAATGAGGTCAGGTCCTCCTTTTTATAGGCCCAGGGCATTTCCGATCGACATAGTCCTAGTTCTGCCAATCGACATGTGTTTTTAGGCACACTTCCGATAGGCAGGGTTTGAAACCGGTCGTTTGGCAGTCTCTTTCAGGTTCCTTCGGAAAAATGGTCGTAGAGCGCAAACCACTAATCCGAATTGCGAATGGGATGAAACATTAGAAAGGTACTTGGAGACGTTAGAAAGTCTTTGGACTAATCTCGGGTACGGGAGTTGACTTTGGGTTAAATGTGGCTTGGAAGCACTCGCCGATCCTTTGGACGGGGAATTGTCCGACGCAAACGGATCGTTCGTCCGCATGGTAAGTTAGAATCGCACACGGGGTAGACCATTGGAAAGGTTAGGATATTTACTTCAATATTCCAAAGAGTTTGACATGGTTTGGGGAGTTAACTTTGGTCAACCGGGGATCGGAAGAATTTGATGACCTTTTGGAGCAAAACGGATCGTTCATCCGTACTGTAAGTCAGAATTACGCATAGGGCGGACCGTTGGGAAGGGGTTTCAGAGCCCTTTGAAGATTCATTCAGTCTTGATCGAGATAAAGTATTCAATTTGGTCAAATGGAGCCTAGGAGCGTCTGGTGGCCTCTAGGTTAGGTTTTGAGGGAAAACGAGTTGTTCATCTGCACCGTAAGTCAGAATCGCGCACGGGATAGACCGTTGGAAAGGGGATTCAGTGCCCTTTGAATATTCATTCAGTCTCAGTCGAGCTGTAGAGTTTGAATTTGGGTCAAATGGAGCCTAGGAGTGTCCGATGGCCTTTAGGTCAGTACCCGGGGTATGACTTAGGTTTGTAGTGATGAAGGGATGTGCTAGGGACCTAATGAGAGGTTAGGGGGTACTAGAATGGGGTGTCTACAGAGCCCCTCTATGGGTGAGTTGGAACATGATGCCCCGGGTAGACACCGCATGATGCCTTTGAAAGAGTATAACCAATTCAGAGGGTCGAAGCTGATTCTGAGGACCTAAGGAAGAGGATGACCGGATCTGCGAGTTGAGGCTGATTATGAGGGATTAAAGATGAGGGTGACTGATTCCGTGGGTCGAAGCCAATTCTGAGCGCTTGAAGATGAGGGTGACCGATTCTGCAGTTCGAAGCCAATTTTGAGGGCTTATGGATAAGGATGATTGATTCTGTGGGTTGAAGCCAATTTTGAGGGCTTAAGTTGAGATGACCAGTTATGCGGGTCGAGTCCAATTCTGAGGGCTTAAGTTGAGATGATCAATTCTGCGGATCGAAGCCAATTATGAGGGCTTAAGTTGAGATGACCAATTCTGCGGGTCGAAGCTAATTCTGAGGGCTTAAATTGAGATGATCAATTCTGCGGGTAAAAAAAAATTCTGAGGGCTTAAGTTGAGAAGACCAATTATGCGGGTCGAAGTCAATTATGAGGGATTAAGTTGAGATGACCAATTATGCGGGTCGAAGCCAATTCTGAGGGCTTAAGTTGAGATGTTCTCGGGGAACTCTACCAGGGAAATCAACTCGTGATTTTGATTTTAGTTGGGGAGCCGATTGCTAGGGAAATCCTCGTATCTTTTGGAGACTTTGCGGAGGAATAGCCAATCTGATGCTATAAATTCCACCGGAGAAGTGATTAGGTGGTCCAGGGTTTGGACGTATTGCTCGGGGAAATTTGTGACCTTTGGGGAAAAGGAGATGATCCTGAAGTTTGGGATACCTTAGAGGTTCTCCGGGGATGTTACCGAGAGGAGATTCACTTGGCTTTTGAGAGTTCCCTTGGGGAAATAGGGGTTTCTCTTGAGGGAGTGCGAAATTTTCTTGGTGAACATGTTCTAAATCCTCTCCAAGATTTTTAAGAATTGTTTGAGAATTTTTCAGGGTTTTTTGGTATTTTCAGGGAGTGTTTGTATGAAAATTAAGGGGGATGCCGATCGATATGGTGTGGAGGGTGCCACTCGGCAGTGACACGGACTTTTGGACTGCCTCGAGAAGGTAAAAGGTCAGTGTCATTCGGCATGACCCTTGGCTTCCTATAAAAAGGGGTCGATTTCCCCTCAATTTTCACAGCTCTTGCCTTCTCTCTTTCTGCGATTTTCTTCTGGGAATCGTTATAGCATTCCGCAATCTAAAAAATGGCTGCTTTTGTTAGTATTGTGGTACATAGGGAGTGGTTGGATGTTGACGACTGGGCAAATGTGGAGTGGAGGTCTAGGGCGCCTCTTGCTTTTGGGATTGAGAACTCTTTTGGTGCATTCGAGCCGGTTGCGGATGAGCGGACTTTGTTGCGAGAGCCGTCACGTCATCGCTCTTCGAGGGTGGTGAACCCTGACGGTTATGTAAGTAAAATGACTTTTGGTATTCTTTTTTGGTGATTTCCTTTTTTTCTTGGATTTTGACAAGGTTTTTCTTTTGACAGTCCAATGTCTCTTTATTGACTATGTGTGCCCATGGGACGATGGGGCTTAAGGATGTCTGGGAGCACCTTCCACCTGTGGTGCGTTGGGTAGTATCGTCAACAGGTTTTGGGAGGATGGCATCTGTGCTGGATGAGACACCTCTTTCGACGGCGGTCTTATGTTCTCTGGGGGAGATGTGGTGGGACACTACCCACACCTTCCAATTTGGCTTCGGGGAGATGACTGTGACTCCCATAGATGTGCAGCAGCTGTTGGGGATGGATTGCAATGGAGATAAAATAGAGGTGGATCGTTCCCTGCGGGTGAGGCCGGAGGTGGTGCGGGTGGCGCTCGGTGATGTGGAGAGGATAATATCTGGGGACTCCATCCGTTTGTCACTGCTGAGGGATGTTTTACTGAGTAGGCTGATTGATGTGGTGGATGGACTGCAGGTGAGGCAGATGTCTCAATTGTTTATCTTGCTGATGTTAGGGAGATTTCTGGTGGCGTCGAGCGGCGACGTCGTCCACTTATGGTTTTTACTATACTTGAGGATGTTTTCGAACATCCCTCTCTATGATTGGGGGAGCCTGACTTTGGCGACCCTTTATTTTTCTCTAGATGCATTTAGCCGATGCTGCCGATAGACTTTTACTGGAGCCACGTATCTTCTTGAAGTATTATTTAATTTGCGCATTTTCTTTTCATGCATTCGCATTTTTCCTTGTGCATATCTTTTTTATCGCGGATTTTTGTCTTTGGAAGACGTGTTTCTATGAGGTGATTGGATGTAGTACCCAGATGATTTCTCTGAGCGATGAGATTATTAGGGACTTTTGTCGGTTGTATCGGTGGCGGAAGGCCAATCGACAGTCGAGGAAGTCTCGTTCTCTGGAGGCGGTGCGTCAGGTCTTGAATGGCCTAACGAGTGATAGATTAAGGCTTTTTTCTTCTTCAGTCTTGGTCTTTGTATGCTTTGATTCTGTATTGACTTATATCTGCTGGGGATTTCAGGTGACCCTTTACCCTTGGGGGATGGCTATTCAAGACACGGGGCTGACTGGGGTGAATGCGTAGATGAGGCATTTACTGAAGCATGAGTTTGGCCACTCTTGGTATCTCAGGGAGAGGGTAGTTCAACATATTGCTGAGGAGGAGGTGGTGGTGCCACCTGCGAGGTCCCCTTTGTTTATGAGGCAGGAGCGGTTGTTGCTAGAGGATGCAAGGATTGCGACGATGTTTGGCGAGTCCTGTCTATTGTACACCGATACGGCTGTGCCGTATGATTATATGGACTTTGTGACGAGTTGGCTGATGGCGCCCAACATATATGATTCACTACCCTTCCCTCCTGCGAGTTTGAGTCGGCCAGTGGGCTCCTCCCACAGCGGTGGTGGTCCGTCGATGTCTGTGGTGGTGGTGACTTCGGAGGTTCCCTTTATGAGGTTGCATACCCCTTCATACAACATTCGGCGAGCTGATGGAGGGATGGTGCCTATGTTGCATCGTCCTCATGCGATGGATTCAGAGGAGTTGGGATTGACAGAGGAGGTTCTTCGTCCCTTCGTATACCTTTCTTTTCTCTTGGTTTCTTTTTTATTTCTTTTGATCTTCTCTGGTTGATACTGATTCAGTCTTTTCTTGCAGCAAGTCAGGGTGTCGACCACTTGTCTGAGGGATATTAGGGACTGGATATCTTCGATAACTGCCCATATTCAGGATGCGGTTCCTGTTCCTTCTTGCTTGGTGCCATCTGCCTCATCCGAGGAGGAGTCTGGTTCGGGTAGTGGTGGTGCGTCATCTCGTCATGGGGTAAAGAGAACGCATCGCAGGGGTGGGATTTCTGAGAGAGAGAGAGAGAGGTGAAGGTTAGGTGTGTGTGTGTGTGTGTGTGTGTGAGAGAGAGAGAGAGAGAGAGAGAGAGAGAGAGAATGTGGGTTCAGGCAGAGTCTCGTTGTTTTTCTATTTTTTTTACTTCCTGCAAAATTGATGTAACACAGAAAAATATCTATGCAAATGCAATGGAGTTTTTTATTATCTTCTGTTAGTAAAGAATGCATGCACATGCGCTTTTTAATTTGCTGCTGAGATCGTAAAATATTTTTGGAAGTTTGAAAGAAAGTTTTATAATGAGAAGTTATATAAAGATGGAAAAGGGATTTTTTAAATTCTGTTGAGAATATCAATTTATTTTTATTGAGTTTTCTGATTTTGACAAAAGAGGAAAAAGGTAAGTTTCTAAAAATAGGGGGTTGTCGATCGACAAGCACCTTGTCCTGCCTATCGGCATGTCAGTCCAGTCCCATCAATTCAAAGCTTTGATTAGTACCCTCTTCAGCCTTTGGTACCTTGTGGGGCAGGGTTCCCTCCGATTTCTATAGGGTTATGTCTTTTGTGAGGGTTTTCAAGTATAAAAAGGGTTAAGGGTGAAGTGTTTTCATCACACCTTCACATTCCTAACTTTCTTATTCTGTGAAAGGGTCTCCCTGGTAGTGTTGAGTTTGCCAACTATCTCGAGACTTTGGAGGCGATGTGCTCTTACAACGTCGACTACGATGCTTTCAACATGCGTCGAGTCTCTTTATGGCGTAATTGACCCATAGAATGGAACATGATGATGGCGACAGTACAATTTTGGTACCCTAAAGACCATGTATTCTGCTTTCGCTTGGAAGAAGTCTGTCTGACTTATGAGGAATTTTCTTCCATGTTGGGAGTAAATCCTGTAAACAAATTTCCAATTGAGTCTTATGTAGTGTTGGCTCAATTTCGGACAAAAGCATTTAGGTCATAGGATAGTGTTCATATTGTATCCTTTCAAGCCTATGACAAGTGCATTTTGAAGATGTAGCGGTCAGAAATTGAAGAATATATCCTTACCGATTTTCGTGCCAAGTTTCACGTCATCAATATGTGGATTCCAATGTCTCCTAAAGGTATGAATGCATATATATATATATATATATATATATTGGAGCTTGGAAATTTATTTTAGGTGTTAGTATTTTTTTGTTAAACTTTTTTTGAATTCACAGTTCTAAAGATTTTGTTCTCATACACCTTTTCATAGAAAAATCATATCAAATAAAAAAATACGAAACTGGCGGCCACGCGTTCGTATCGAAATTATCTACAATCATGAAAGGCCGTTCGAACGAGATTTCAAACGAGATTTTTTTTTGTTTTGACTTATCGTTAGAAGTGTCCTTCAAACAAAATGTCGTTCGAACGAAATTGGCGGGAAGAGTTTTTTGACAGTTTTATCCCATTTTCCCACTTTTTGTCCCACTATCTTTTTACCAATTAAATATACTTTGGGACCAAACTTTTTCTAAGACTTTTTTACACATCTAAGATAGTTTTTTAGAGCAAATTCTTCAAAGAACAAGTCCCCTTGACTTTTGTTAAAATGTTTTAGTCCCTAGAATAAAATCAAGGTTTATTCACCCATAGTTTGTTTATTCCAAGTTTCTTCATATATATATTTTCTTGGAGTGTTTGGCACCGGGTTTTTTACTACACCTCAAAGAAGTGAAGTTTGGATTTACTTCTATATCCCTAAAAGAAGAATACTTGTTTTTGCTGCGGCGTTCTCACATGGTGAAAGGCATCATGTGTGGTTGACGGTTGTTCCCAAAAGCTTCATTGGTGGATTCCAAGGTTCCTGTGGAGTCCGGGATTATCGTCTAAGCAGAGGTTGATATAAGAAGATGCGTCAGGGGCTTGAATGGATTCGAGTCGAGTCGAGTCGAGTTGTGTAAGTCATCTGTCTTGTATTTGTAAAATTTCGTACTTAGTGGACTTAATGCTAGGGGTCGTTCGAGATTTTTCCCGTTGTAGGTTTCCCTCGTACATCGCGGCGTAGTTGGTTGTGAATTTATTTTATCTTGAAAAATACCTAGAATGCATGCTTAGGACTAAAAGAGAAAATATGGTTTAATTCACTACCCTTGTTTAATTTGGTGCTAAATTAGTTTTGGTATAATTTAATTATTTTAATTCAAGCCATTAACCTTAATTTGGTAAAAATTGGTTTGGCCTAATTTGAAAAAATTAAATATTTATTGTTAGGAAAATTTCTAGGACTTGTATTAAATTGTTTTTTGGTCTTAAAGTAAAAATTCACAAATTTAATTTTTAGTATAATTTCAATTTTGAGAAAATTAAAATTTGTTTTACTTTAGTTTTAATTTGTGAAGAAATTAATTTTTACTTTATGTAGTTGTTTAGTTGAACCATCTCTATTCCGCACTTAAAGGAAATTCTTATTTTAGACTTAAAATTGGGGGCCTCGGAGTCCATCAAGTGGTATCAGAGCGGGATCGCTAAATTATTACATTTAAGATCCTTTTGAGTTTGTAAAATGGAAAATATGCCTTTTTTGAAATTTTCAGTTTTTGATGGTTCTCGCATGCTGGCACATGACTCCACGCTTGCTATATCATATGAGTAATTGCTTGCATATTTTTCATACTTTAGCTTTTGTTTGTCATGCTATATTTTCATGCTAATTGTATGCATGTTTAGTCATTTTCTAGTCATTGCTTTATATCATATTTCATGCTAGAATTATGATGTTTGTTTATCTTTTGTATTATACTTCCTTCATTTTAGTTTGCATTAAATGAAAAATACAAAAAGAGTTTTGTTTATCATTTGTGTTTTACCTTGTTAGTAATTTAGGTTTTATGAAAAATACAAATGATTTTTGTGTGTCTTTTGAGTAAATATTTTTTTTGCTAATTTTTTTTTCAAAAATTCCAAAAGATTTTTGTTTTGTGTGTATTTTAGTTTTACACACTCTATGTGGCATATACTTGTGTTTGAATCCCTTCTTTTTTGCTTCCATGTGGCTAGAACTTTTGGTTAAGATTGTCAATCCTTAAAATGTTCTTTGCCATGCTTACATGGAGTAGTTGGATTTTGTGTTGATTTAATGGATTCTATTTTTATATGCCTCAATTCACACATGCACGAGCTCACTTAAATTTTAACTTCATTTGTATTTGAGCTTTGTGAGGTGTTCTCCTACCAATCTAGTCATCTACGTATTATGTGACTTAGGAGGACTAGTGCATGTTAAAATTCTTTGCACGTGAGATTTGTGTGAGACATAAAAAATAATATATATAAATGTGCACGGGGAAGGGATCCGAAAGGAAATATCATCCTTTGCGAGTAAGACACCGTTTGGAATGGACCTAAAAGAAATACATGGTCCAAAGTCCTAAAAATAAAATATTGCATTAAAAATAAATAAATGCCAAGGCCTATTTTTAATTGATATATTCATTTAAAAATATATATGTTTATTGAGGGCGATTGGATGGTATATCAACGGTTTGCACAATGTCTGTCTATCCTAGTTGTACTTTCAATGTCATGACTCTATTGGTTTGTAGAATCATTAAAACTCCCGGCTTGTATACATTGTGTATATTTGATCATTGAGATCAATTTATATTGTCACATGAGGTTATATTCAAATGTGATAAAGTTTGCAATCAAATGAGAACTCCTTGAACATATTTTTAAGTGATTGGGTCTAAATTTAATTATTACTAGTTCACACCCCTACACTTCCGTTTCCATATGACATATTTTTTCCATACGAGTGTGAAAAACTTATTGTATTTTGTATCATTTGTGAGTTTATATCTATATATATGTGCGTGTGCATTATTGGTATATTTAGAGTATGTATATATATATATGATATTTTTTTTGTCTTTGCCTTACTAACTAGTCCATTTATGCTTTAACTCAGAATTGGTATCTATTTTTGTTGCGTAGGTTGTTTGATATCACATGCTTAGTATCTTATTTTCAAATTGGTATAATTTTTTTGGCGCATCATCGTTGGTATCCATTAATATTTGTTTTGGTTTAGTTATGCTTTTGTTGCCCATATGCTTTCATGCTCTTATCACCTTAAACTTCATCATGTTTAAATTAGTTTTTGATCCTTTGTCTATTCCTGAACAAAAAATGGGAGAATGATAGGGGGAGAAATGATATATAATCCTATTGTAATCGTATCTTAGTTTGGGAGATTTAACTTAGGGGGAGACGTCTTTCGAAGTAGGTCATTTATTTGATAAAGGGGAGAATTAATTTAGGGGGAGTAATTATTTTAATTGCCTTTAATATTTTGATATTCCGTATGCGTTTAATGTTTGCTTAAGTGTGCAGAAATTCTATTTAGCGGCAACCTTTCATCGGTAAAGCTATTCATCTATGGGTTTTGAGTCAAGTTATGTGATTTTTTATTTTGGGTGGGATGTTTTGAGTTTAGTTGAGCTTGGCGTCCCTTTAGAATTTTTATTTGGTTTTTGTCCCGGAATAGCCAAAGGGGGAGATTTGTAAGGACACAAATTTCCAATTGAGTCTGATGTAGTGTTGGCTCAATTCCGGACAAAAACATTTGAGTCATAGGATAATGTTCATGTTGTATCCTTTCAAGACTATGACAAGTGTATTTTGAAGATGTAGCGGTCACAAATTGAAGAATATATCCTTGCCGATTTTCGTGCCAAGTTTCACGTCATCAACATGAGGATTCAAATGTCTCCTAAAGGTATGAATGCATTAATATATATATATATATATAGGAGCTTGGAAAATTATTTTGGGTGTTAGTATTTTTTGTTAAACTTTTTTTGAATTCATAGTTCTAAAGATTTTGTTCTCGGACACCTTTCCATAGAAAAATCATATCAAATCCAAAAAAAATCAGAAAAATACGAAATTGGCGTCCACGCGTTCCTATCAAAATTATCTACAATCATGAAAGTTCGTTTGAACGAGAATCCATGTTGTTCGAACGAGATTTCAAACGAGATTTTTTTTTCGTTCTGACTTATCGTTAGAAGTGTCATTCGAACGAAATTGACGGGAACAATTTTTTGACAGTTTTATCCCATTTTCCCACTTTTTGTCCCACTATCTTTTTGCCAAATAAATATACTTCGGGACCAGACTTTTTTCTAAGAATTTTTCACACATCTAAGATAGTTTTGGATAGCAAATTATTCCAAAAAGTCCCCTTGATTTTTGTTAAAATGTTTTAATCCTTAGAAAAAATTAAGGTTTATACACCCATAGTTTGTTTATTCCAAGTTTCTTCATATATATCTTTGCTTGGAGTGTTTGGCACCAGGTTTTTCTCTACACCATAAAGAAGAGAAGTTTGGGTTTACTTATATATCCCTAAAAGAAGAAAACTTGTTTTTGTTGCGGCGTTCTCACATGGTGAAAGGCACCGTGTGTGGTTGACGGTTATTCCAAAAAGCTTCATTGGTGGATTCCAAGGTTTCGATGGAGTTCGGTATTATCGGCTAAGCAGAGGTTGATACAAGAAGACGTGTTAGGGGCTTGAAGGGTCTCGAGTCGAGCTGTGTAAGTCATCTGTCTTGTATTTGTAAAATTCCGTACTTAGTATATTTAAGGCTAGGGGTCGTCCGAGGTTTTTCCTATTGTTTGTTTTCCTCGTACATCGTGGCGTAGTGTGTCGTGAATTTATTTTATTTTGCAAAATCACCTAAAATGCATGCTTAGGACTAAAAGGTAAAATATGGTTTAATTCACTACCCTTGTTTAATTTGGTGCTAAATTAGTTTGGGTATAATTTAATTATTTTAATTCAAGCCATTAACCTTAATTTGGTAAAATTTGGTTTGGCCTAATTTGCAAAAATTAAATATTTATTGTTAGGCAAATTTCTAGGAATTGTATTAAATTGTTTTTTGGGCTTAAAGTAAAAATTCACAAATTTGATTTTTAGTATAATTTTAATTTTGAGAAAATTAAAATTTGTTTTACTTTTGAAGTTGCAGGGTTATATGGTCTTAGTTTAATTCGTAGAATACACACACACACTTAATCCAATTTTATTATTTCTATGAAAGATGTATTCTTCTAACTCAATTTTAAATTTAGTTTCACAAATTTGCAAGATCAAATTCCAATTAAATTCATTTTATCCTAGGCATGCATCTAGGTGATATGATAAAATGAAAGTGCGAAAATCCCAACCACAACACGCCGATGTACGAGGAAAACCCAAATGGGAAAAACCTCGGACGGCTGGGCCTAGACAAAATCCACTACAACAAAAGGTTTTACAAGAGACTCAAAAGACTTACGGACATTGACTCACTCAAGGCATGCTTATGCCGTCCTCGACCTCCGAAGTTGTAGTCCGCGAAACTCCAACGCGTTGCTCAACACTCCTCGTGTTGCGGTATCCACCGAAGCCCAAAACCACCGTCTCCTCGAAGCTTGAATGCAGGGATCCACCGCAATCTTGCTTGTTGAATGTGAATTGATGAAGGGGTTTTGATTTGAAAAATTGATAAAAATGTTGGAGAGATTTTTTATCAAAAAGGTTGGAAGTTATGGAAAGAGTTACCTTTGAAAAATGATCTTCCTTAAGTTATAAAACTGAATTTTCGTCCATTAGAAAATAACTGAAAAAGTAGTGGGCAAAAAACAGTTGTAGGAAAAAACTGCATTAAAAAATAAGTTTAAAAAATCAATTCTGGCGAAACTCGTTCGAACGAGTTCGTTCGAACGACATGTCGTTCGAACGACTTATCTAACGGCGTGCCAGTTTAGGATGGTTAGATGTCGTTAGAAATCTCGTTCGAACGACATTTCTAACGAACTTCTAACGAACTACTAACGAGGCACCACTTCGTTAGAACCAGGTCGTTCGAACGACCTGGGTTAAACTTCGAACGAGAATCTGATTTTTGCCCAAAGTTTTTCCAATTTAATTCAAGGACTTTTTCAAAATTAATATAGCTTATATATGAACATTTGCTTATTTGAAATTTCTTGATTAGTCAAAATACTCCAACTTATAAAATTGTATTTAGGTCATATACCTTCGTAGGATAAATAGCACGACATGAATATTGATGATGCGTGAACTTTGAATGCGATGCTTGAATCCTTGTGTTGAATGATCGTTGATGCAGTATGACCCAAAAATGTTTTGTCCAACGGAATTAAGCCAATATAACAAATGACTCGATTGAAAATTTGTCCTTACAAATCTCCCTCTTTGGCTATTCCGGGACAAAACAAAATAAAAAATAAATAAATAAAAGATTGAATTTGCTAAGCCAGCCGTCAAGCCGTATCTAAGTCCCGTCCCAAAAACCCAAAAAAAATACAGACACAAAGACAAGACTGACGAGCTGCAAAGGAGTAGGAGATGTATCCTACACACATGAAACAACAAATTCATAAACGCATGGGGAAATAGAGAGATGTTATATATAAGACAATGCGATAGAATATTTTGTGCATGGTGCATAAATGCCTCAATATTCAATATGAACAGTTTAACTCCCCCTTAATTGTGCATAAGGTCAATATTAGAATCAATTTGGAAATTTAATTATAATAACTTAATTCAATTATAATTACCTTAAAGTATTATTAATTGCAATGAATATGAAATGTCAATTAAATTACCCAAATTTATCAAACTCCCCCTAAATATGAAGTCATATTAATTAAAATTTTCTCCCCCTTTTTGCCCGGAAAAGACAAAGGGATAAGGGGGCCTGCAAAAGACATGAGAATAAATAACAAGGCAGGAGATAGAAATAATGAATCATGATAAGGAAAAGAGGGAGCATGCATTAAGTAAGGAGTAAAGGGGAAATAGCTAAGAGTCAGACAATGAAATAACCAAGGGAAATAAATCCAAATACAACATAGTATGAAAGCACTCATCCTCACAAAACATAAAGAAACAGGAAATGAACAAAATAAATCAAGAGGCAGGATCAGCAGGTGGAGTGTCATCGGGGAGTGAACCGGTGCCGGAAGAGCCTGCCCCGCGGCGCAGCTCCATATGGCGGAGGGCAGTAAGATGCTCTAAGAGAAGAGAGTCCCGACGAGCCTGGGCTTCATCCCAACGTGCCTGAGCTTCATCCCGGGCGGCTTCTCGACGGGCGTGGGCCTCGCGATCCTGCTGCATAGACATAAGAAGCTCCTGCATAAGTGCGCGGTCCTGGCGGCGGTCCTCCTGAAATTGGTCCACCTGTGAACGCAAAAACATAAAATCCTCCGACGCGACGGGTGCGGGAAGCTGGGAAGGGGCGGGGTGATGGACAGAGCGGGAGGGAGCTGGACGACTGGGAGCGGGGTGAGATGAGGTGACGGAGTGGGAGGAGGCAGAGGGGGTGAGGTGAGGGGTATCCGGTGGCAAATGACCACGGGAGAGACTAATGGAGGAGAGGTCAACGGTTTGGTATTTAGTGGTGGGGATATCGGTGGACACACGGGGGCAACCGGCGGCAAGACAAATACGAGTGATAAGGGCCGCAAATGGGAGGGCCTGGCGAGTGGGGCTGGCGGGAAGAACCCTAACAGACCGGATCACGCTATAAAGATAGGAGGGAAGGTCAATGTGGGCCCTAATGCTTATAGCAAACATGAGATCCACGTGCTGTTTTGTGAGTTGGGTGGTGTTGGCACGAGGGAGAAGGCAGGCACAAACGATCCAATTAAGGACCATAAAATCGGGATGTAAATTTTTATGAAAAATAGTAACCGTGCCGGAAGGAAGAATCCTAAAAACGGTGTTAAAAACAAGAGTAGGATCGGGGGTGGTCTCGGATGTCCATGGAAAAGAGGGATTATTTACCCGAGGGAAGGGAAGGATTTGAGCAATCGAGTCGGGAGTGACTAGAATCTCCCGACCTCGCACCCGAGTGTAAAGATGAGTATCCATATTAATCAGGCTAAAATAAAATTCCCGTACTATGTCGGGAAAAACAACATCGGTGAGGGAGAAGAGTGGGTCCCACCCTAAATCAGATATCCATGAATGCACGTTTGTGCCGTGGAGGGAGGGGAGATTAATCACTTTCTCCCGTACAACAGAACGGGTTGCAAACCCTTGGGTGTGATAGCGGGTATGTTGGGAAAGGGTGCGCCAACGTAGTTTTAGGTCGGGAATACCCCGGGATTCCTCATCCGAGGACGTGGTGCGTTCCTCGGGGGAATCGCTAAGGCGGCGTTGGCGGCGATTATGGGCCATGAAAAATTATAGAGACTAGAACCTACCCGAACAACGTCCAACCAAACCACCGATTACACCAATAAACGAACAACCAATCAGCAAAAATCCCATACTCCGTTAGAAATAAAAAATAAAGGAAAAATAAAAAATTTGATGAAAATAAATTCCATAAATAGTAACTGAATTTGCATTTTTTTTAAAAAAACAATATTCATGGGATATATTTTAATCAGGGGCAACATATACAAATACACAAGAAAGACAGCCCCAAAAAAAATGTGGGATATACACATGCATATATAGACAAGTTGGGAAAAAAAATTGAGAATCGAGTGGTGAAAATAGTCCCCAACATCTGATATATATATATAAATATATATATATATATATATGTATATATATATATATGTATATATATATATATATATATATATATATATATATATATATATATATATATGATATGTGTGTGTATATCGAGATATAAGCTGATAGAATATAGATATATATATATATATATATATGGGAAAAGAGTAAAAAGGAAAAAGAAAAAAAATACCTGGAAGAAGAAGAGCAGTACAAAATCGGTAAGAGTGGGAATGGAGGAAGAGTTGAGGAAATATGAAAGAGGGAAATAGAAAGAGAGTGGGAAGAGGGATAAAATCATGGGAGAGAGAGAGAGAAATGTAGAGGGGAAGTGGAAGAGAAAGGTGAGAAAAATCTGGGAAAGAGGGGAAATGGGGTATTGGAAATCGTGGGTTTGAAAAAATGGGAGAGGTGGCAGGTTTTGGGGGAAGAGGATCTGACCGTTTTAACTGCAGGTCGTTCGAACGAGTAATGTCGTTCGAACGAGGAGTTCGAACGACGAGACAGCCTCGGGGCGTGACATGCCTCGTTAGAAGGTGGTTCGAACGAAAATTGTCGTTCGAACGATATTTCGAACGACGAGACAGCCGCGGGTCGTTAGATACCTCGTTAGAAGGTGGTTCGAACGAAAATTGTCGTTCGAACGATATTTCGAACGACGAGACAGTATGGGGCTAAAAAATGTCGTTAGAAAGCTCGTTCGAACGAGAATTTCTAACGAAAATTGAAAATTTTGAAAAAAATATATGATAAAATAGATTGAAAAATACCATAATATCAGGAATTGGGATGGCCAGATCATTGCCAAAAATGTGATTGTATTAATCCTAGCTCGAGCCAACATATCCAAATGGTGGGAGCGGAAATGTAGGGGTGTGAACAATACGCGTGAAAGTCTTTAGCCACAACATTTGTACAAGTGCGTAATGCCAAACAATATATACGAGCAATATTCACTCAGATGAGCCTTGTGTCAAAAATGAAATATTGTTGAACACTTAACCACGAGTGTAACAAGCATACAAAATAGATGATTCTCTCGCCAATAAAGTCACAAGAAGAAAGCAATAAATTAATGAAATGTGCATGCCCGTTGATCTTCAACTTATATCTCCCAAAAATATCAAATAGATTGAAACGAATCTTTTGAAGACTCAATCAAGCCTATTATTTTGGCTTTGCATTGTATAGATACATTTTCAGTGCTTCTATTTTAGTCACACATCTGAATATGCAAATGGAGGCTTTTCACGCAAGAACTTTTATGTTTTTCGCAGCTCGGTTCCATTGCTAGAAACGGAAATCAACCGGAAGAATATAGTCATTTTATTTCAATCCGGGCAACGGATGATCATGCACAATTTCGATTGCTTATAATGGATGTGACAGGATTGAGAAGACAACACCAAATCTCACTTTGCAAGTACAATGTGAACAAGATATTCGAAATATTCTGTGTACGGTGTGTGCAAAAGGCAAATATGTGAGGAAATCACAACATTATATATCATAAAACAAAGCATTATTTATTGTGCACAAGATAAACCATGTATGGATTAACTATTCATCGTAGGCCACGTGAACATGGAAAAAGATAGGGATTTGAATACATCGACCACAAAGCCATATGGACAAAAGGTTTGATAGCATTATCTAACCATTCCCGTTTTCCTTGAAAATGAATAAAATAAACAAATATTTTTTTTGATTTTTGAATAAAATATATACAAAGGAAATCTAGTTCATAGGTAAAAAGATATGCAAGAGAAGCAACCTAAACTAGATGAACGACTTCAATCTCAATCAATGGAGCAAACCCCAATTGATTTCCTAAGGTTTTCAAACCTAAGGGCATCTAGAGGTTTAGTAAAGATATCGGCCAATTGTTGATCGGTAGGAACGAAGCTTAGAGAAACAATTTTCTCTTCAACCAAGTCACGAATGAAATGTTCACGGATCTTAATATGCTTGGTTCTAGAATGTTGAACGGGATTACGGGAAATATGAATTGCACTAGTATTATCACAATATATGGTCATAGTGCCTTGGGAAATACCGTAATCTTCCAACATTTGTTTCATCCAAATGAGTTGAGTGCAACAACTCCCGGCGGCAATGTATTCGGCCTCCGCCGTGGACAAGGGAATAGAATTTTGTTTCTTGCTCATCCATGAGACAAGTGCACTTCCAAGATAGAAACAACCGCCGGATGTACTTTTACATCCATCAACATCTCCTGCCCAATCGGCGTCTGAATATGCCGATAGACAATCATTGGTGTCAAAGGAGTACCAAATGCCAAAAGACAGGGTCCCACTAACATATTTGATGATACGTTTAATAGCAAGTAAGTGAGACTCTTTTGGTGCAGCTTGATAATGAGCACAAACTCCTACACTAAAGGAAATATCTGGACGACTCGCAGTTAGGTAAAGTAAACTACCTATCATACTTCTAAAGAGTGTATGCTCTACATCTTTTCCATCGGTGTCTTTACTAAGTTTAATAGAGGAGCTCATAGGAGTACGAGCATGTTTAGCGGATTCCATATTAAATTTCTTAACAAGGTCTTTAGCATACTTAGTTTGGGACAAAAATATCCCATTTTTGAGTTGACGAACTTGAAGACCTAGAAAGAAGGTAAGTTCACCTACCATACTCATTTCAAATTCATTGTGCATTTCTTTGGAAAAAATTTGAGTATGTTTATCACATGTAGACCCAAACACTATGTCGTCGACATAAACTTGAGCAACAAGAATACCTTTTTCATCACGCCGAACAAAAAGTGTCATATCTACTCCCCCTCTCAAAAAGCCACGAGAAAGGAGATAAGAGGTGAGTCTTTCATACCAAGCACGGGGGGCTTGTTTTAAGCCATATAAAGCTTTCTTTAAAAAGAAGACATGAGTAGGATGAGTTGGGTCCTCAAACCCTTTTGGTTGTTCAACATATACTTCCTCTTGGATAATACCATTTAAAAAAGCACTTTTGACATCCATTTGATATAATTTAAATTGAAGATGACATGCGATGGCAAGTAAGAGACGAACCGATTCTAACCTAGCAACAGGAGCAAAAGTTTCTTCAAAGTCAACACCTTCTATTTGAGTATACCCTTGAGCCACTAATCTAGCCTTGTTTCGAACAATGACACCATTTTCATCCATTTTGTTTTTAAAAATCCATTTAGTGCCAATGACATTGGTATTAGAAGGCCTAGGGACTAATTCCCAAACATCATTTTTCTTAAATTGAAACAATTCTTCTTGCATAGCATTAATCCAATGTTCATCTTTTAGGGCTTCTTTATAGTTTTTAGGTTCAATAGTAGAAGTATAACAGAGATAAGTAACTTCAATTTCTAATTGCGCCCTAGTCTTGACTCCTACCTCGGGATCTCCTATAATTTGTGAAGTATCATGATTTTTACGCACCCAAGGAGTAACTTCCCTTTTATCGGTAGATGGAACACCCAAATCATTTTGAAATGCAATACTTTCATCATTTGACTCAACATCACACTCACATGATAAATCTTCCTCATTATTAATTTGTGTGGCCGGAGCATCATCTTTTATGACCACATTAATGGATTCCATTACTTTAGAGTTGCTTAAGTTAAAGACTCTAAAAGCTCTACTATTTTGAGAGTATCCTAGGAAAATACCCTCATCACTCCTCGAGTCAAATTTTCCTAGAAGTTCTCTATCTCTAAGAATATAGCATGGACTTCCGAACACTCTAAAATAGGACAAATTGGGTTTCTTACCCGTCCACAATTCATAAGAAGTTTTGTTAGTGTTAGGACGCAAATAAACTCTATTAACCGTGTGACAAGCAGTGTTAACCGCTTCGGCCCAAAACCTACGAGCCACATTTCTTCCAAGGAGCATGGATCTTGCCATTTCTTGGATCGTTCGATTTTTACGTTCAACTATACCATTTTGTTGAGGTGTTCGAACGGCCGAGAATTCATGTTTTATTCCTATTTCATCATAGAAGGCATTCACACCGGATTCCTTGAATTCGGTTCCATTATCACTCCTAAAGAGGTTTATAGTAACACCGTGAAGATTTTGTAGAGCTCTACATTTCACAGTAAGAAAGTCAACTGTTTCAGATTTCTCTCTCAAAAAGCGTACAATAGAGTATCTAGAGAAATCATCCACCATAACCAAGATGTATCTTTTTCTTCCTATACTCTCGGTACGAGTAGGACCCATAAGGTCCATGTGTATCAATTATAGGACACGAGATGTTGTTATCGAGTTTATCTTTTTATGAGGACTTTTGATTTGTTTACCAAATTGACAAGGTCCGCAAATGGTGGATGTTGGCTTTCCTAGTGGCGGTAAGCCACGAACAAGCTCTTTTCTCACAAGTCTGTCAAGATCTCTAAAGTTAACATGACCTAATCTTTGATGCCAAAGATCGGTAGAAGAGGTTTTTACATTATTGCAGACTAAAGAAGATTTTGGAATGATTCCATAGCAATTGTCACTGGTTCTAACACCATGTAAAATCGGTTTACCTGATTGATCATAAATGATGCACTCCGATTGACTAAATTTCACATCAAGATTATCATCACACAATTGGCTAATACTTAACAAATTAGCTTTTAGACCCTCAACATAAAGAACATTTTCAAGTTTAGGGAAACCTGAGATTTCAATAGAACCTCTACCAATAATTTGGGACTTGCTACCATCCCCAAAAGTAACTGTACCATCTTTATGGTTTTCGAGAGTGGTAAAAAGAGATTTATCGCCCGTCATATGTCTAGAACAACCACTATCAAAGTACCATTGAGAGGTATTTTGTGCCTTAAGAGCAACGTGAGCGACAAAAGCTTTCTTGATTTGATTTTTCTTAACCCAAGTTTGAGTAGTTTTCTTCCTTTGGTTGGCTCTAGTCTTATAATTAGATTTATTTCTTTTGACATTAGAGAACCTAAGAAACTCTTCCATTAGATTTTTAGAAGTATTGACAAGGTACTCAACTTGACTCTTAAGATTAGCTAAGGAGCTGTAAGGTTGTTTTGAATTTGTGAATTGAGGGTTCTTTCCAAGTTTGTAGCAAAAATCTTTAAGGTGACCCAGTTTGTGACAATATGAACATACATAAGGTTGTTTTGGGCCAACATTTAAATGTTTCTTAGAGGGATTAACTTTAGGAACATTAGATTTGTTATCTTTAGGAACATTAGATTTTGTAACAAACTTAGCAACAGGTTCAGTTTTAACTTTTGAAGAATTTCCTTCTTCATATCCTATTCCCTTTCTTTCTTGATACCCTTTCTCCTTATATCCTAAAACAAGACCTAGAAACAGTTTTCCCATTCTACCTGAATTGTCCTCGAGTGTGACTTTAACTTCACGAGAGGACGCGAGATCTTTTTCAAGTTGGACTATTTTAGTTTCTAGAGATGTTCTAATTTCATGAGACTCATTAAGTTCTTTGTTAGCACTTTCTAAGGAGATAATCAAGTCACATTTTTCTTTGCCAATCACGATAAGTTTTTCAGAAAGAGATATTTTAATAGCCTTGAGTTGACTGACTAAGGCCTCCTTCTCCTTCAGGCCTTTCAACTCTTTTTCTAAAGTTAAAACTTTCAAGGTTAATCTTTTGTTGACTTTTTGAATGCGAAGAGATTCATTGTAGAGTTCGGAATAGGCAGTTTGTAGTTCACTCTCATCTATATCACTATCACTCTCTTTTTCATCACTACTAGTAGAATGAGTAGAAACCACCTCTAGATTATGTTCTGAATTGTCAACATTAAGGTTTGACTCACACGAATTACTAGCAAGGCTCGCCATAAAGGCAGTGAAGTTATTTCTAGGCGAGTTAGAGTCATCAGAGTCTTCAGACTCATTATCACTGTCGCTTAAAGTAGCATTGTAAACGGCTTTCTCTTTGCCTTGTCTTTTAAGTTTTGTGGGGCACTCGAAAGCTCTATGACCACGTCCCTCACATTCAAAACATCTTTTCGAATCATCCTTCTTAAAGTTGTCTTTATTGAACTTCTTTGTATCCTGATTAGTGAACTTTTTATTTCCTCCTTTGTTTTTATTCTCAAATTTAGGTTTTTCAAATTTGGAGTTTTGTTTTTTAAACTTGAGAAATTTTTTAAACTTTTTGGCAAATAAGGCTATATCATCAGAATCAAAGTCAGACTCATCAGAATCAGACACATCAACTTTCTTAACTTTTAAAGCTACTCCTTTATCTTTCCCTTTGTTATCTTTAGGAAACATATCAAGTTTATACGTTTGCAGATCACCAACAAGTTCTTCAAGTTTTAAGGTATTTAGGTTTCCTAAAGAATTAAGTACAGTGACTTTGGGAATGAAACGCTTAGGAAGACATCTAAGTATTTTCTTAACCACACGATTTTCAGGTATTCTTTCACCTAAGTTAAAGCAAGAGTTGACTATGTCAGATAAACGAGCATAGAACTCATCAAAAGTTTCAGTTTCTTTCATGGTGATAGTTTCAAATAGTGTAGTTAAGTTTTGAAGTTTTGATGCTTTAACAACACTCGTTCCCTCATGAGTAACTTGGAGAATGTTCCAAGCTTCCTTTGATGTTTCGCACGTCATTATACGACGAAATTCATCGGGAGACACGGCACCAAATAAGGCATTTAATCCTTTTGAGTTAAAGTTACACCATTTTAAATCTTCCTCGCTCCACTGTTCAACAGGAGTCAAAATACGTTCATCATTAACAACCATTGTAGGAGGGGACCATCCTCTTTCAACAGTGACCCAAACACGTTCATCAATAGATTTAAGAGCGGATTTCATACGTGCTTTCCAATAGGTATAATTTGATCCATCAAATAAAGGTAGTCTATTCGACGAAAAACTATCCATATAACCTCCACGATTCATCTAAATAACTTATAGAAACAAGCTCTGATACCAATTTGAAGTTGCAGGGTTATATGGTCTTAGTTTAATTCGTAGAATACACACACACACTTAATCCAATTTTATTATTTCTATGAAAGATGTATTCTTCTAACTCAATTTTAAATTTAGTTTCACAAATTTGCAAGATCAAATTCCAATTAAATTCATTTTATCCTAGGCATGCATCTAGGTGATATGATAAAATGAAAGTGCGAAAATCCCAACCACAACACGCCGATGTACGAGGAAAACCCAAATGGGAAAAACCTCGGACGACTGGGCCTAGACAAAATCCACTACAACAAAAGGTTTTACAAGAGACTCAAAAGACTTACAAACATTGACTCACTCAAGGCATGCTTATGCCGTCCTCGACCTCCGAAGTTGTAGTCCGCGAAACTCCAACGCGTTGCTCAACACTCCTCGTGTTGCGGTATCCACCGAAGCCCAAAACCACCGTCTCCTCGAAGCTTGAATGCAGGGATCCACCGCAATCTTGCTTGTTGAATGTGAATTGATGAAGGGGTTTTGATTTGAAAAATTGATAAAAATGTTGGAGAGATTTTTTATCAAAAAGGTTGGAAGTTATGGAAAGAGTTACCTTTGAAAAATGATCTTCCTTAAGTTATAAAACTGAATTTTCGTCCATTAGAAAATAACTGAAAAAGTAGTGGGAAAAAAATAGTTGTAGGAAAAAACTGCATTAAAAAATAAGTTTAAAAAATCAATTCTGGCGAAACTCGTTCGAACGAGGTCGTTCGAACGACATTTCTAACGAACTTCTAACGAACTACTAACGAGGCACCACTTCGTTAGAACCAGGTCGTTCGAACGACCTGGGTTAAACTTCGAACGAGAATCTGATTTTTGCCCAAAGTTTTTCCAATTTAATTCAAGGACTTTTTCAAAATTAATATAGCTTATATATGAACATTTGCTTATTTGAAATTTCTTGATTAGTCAAAATACTCCAACTTATAAAATTGTATTTAGGTCATATACCTTCGTAGGATAAATAGCACGACATGAATATTGATGATGCGTGAACTTTGAATGCGATGCTTGAATCCTTGTGTTGAATGATCGTTGATGCAGTATGACCCAAAAATGTTTTGTCCAACGGAATTAAGCCAATATAACAAATGACTCGATTGAAAATTTGTCCTTACAACTTTAGTTTTAATTTGTGAAGAAATTAATTTTTAGTTTATGTAGTTGCTTATAGCTGAAGCATCTCTATTCCGCACTTAAAGGAAATTCTTATTTAAGATTTAAAATTGGGGGCCTCGAGGTCCATCAAATCCTAGTGTGGCGGATGCTATGCCTGAGTTTTCTCACTCTCCCCGCGAGTTATCGGTTGGTAGATCCTTGGTTACTGTAGGAATTATTTCTCTTTCGGCAGTGCTGTGGTCTGTGCATTTGCAGGAGGTTGGTGATGCTGGTTATGCCGGAGTTATCATTCTGGGCTTGGTTTCGAAATTACTGCTGGTGACTGGAAACTTCTGGTGGACCCACAACTTGAAACTATTACTTCATGGATGTCCTACCATCACAATCCTGCGACGGTGATACTAGAAGACTTTGAATGTCCTTGATGCCTGGCGAGAAGGTTGTTCTGACTTTCTGAGGGGTAGCCCCGTGATGTTGTTCATGTGGTTGTCTAAAAGATTCCACCTGGTGACTCCTCCAGAATACCCCTTGTCAGTTGTACCCAACTTCTTTTCGATCCATTTCATCAGTTTTGGTCTGGATATCGAGCGCTGGGAGAACTATTTTGTGGACCATGGGGCTCTAAATCTGTACTGGTCAGTGCCTTGGTGGGGACAGTTGTTGTCTATTCTGGAGCTGGGGGAATACCCGTATGTTTTTCTGGTTGGTATCAGACATACCTATTTCTATTTCCCTTAGTGGCTTCTGCACCAATTTGGTTGGGAGAAGGTCATGGCCCCTCGGACACTAGATTTCTTTCTGATAGAAGATCTAATAAAGCGTCTGTGCATGTGGCTTGGCTCTTTATGGGAGAGTCGGCGTACGTTGACCTGTCCTTCTCAATCTGTTGGGAGAGTTTGGCACATCCCCGGGGATTATATGAAGTGGTTGTGGAGAAGAGTGGTTAGTAAGATGTTGGTAATGGAGACTGGACAAAGGTGGCTTGTCTTATCTGATACCATGGAGGTAGGTGTTATAGTTTTTTCGAGGCTGGTTCGAGCTTATCGGTAGATGAAGAGTTTGCGACACTCCATTCAGGCAGGGGAAGCTTGGGGACCCCAGGATATAGATGATGATGATGATGATGATGATGATGGAGCGGGCTCCTCTTGTAGTTGCGGGTAGGACTCTTAGAGAGTTTGTTTTGTAATGGGGAATAAATTTGGGAATTTTATTTGGATTTCTAGGAAGGTAGGGGAAAGGGAGTTATCCATTCATTTTCTTATGTAATTGTACCGTAATTTCTTACTAGTGAAATAAACAAGTTCTTAATCATCTAGCTGTGCCTTTTGATGAATTTTGTATTTTGAATTATCTATTCCGATCGCTAAGGCATGCATAATCCTTTTGTTCAAATATATGTTAAAATGATCTGTCATTCTCGGAGATAAGAAAATAATAGTTTTTTTGTGAAAAAGAAAGGGTTGTGCTCATGTAAGATGTATGAGCTACCTACATACCTCTGGGTTTTTTGAAAGGTTTTAATTTTTCTGAAAATGGTTTTTGCAGAGGATCAAGCCCACGTAGTTCAGGGTGGAGGGAAATGGATATTTTTTTTAATTTTAGAATAGAAGGGATATGAGAAGAGTCTTAGCGCGCCGAGATTTCGGACTAGGGGTAGAATTTATTGAGACGGTCCTAGTTGACTGTACGAGCCATATCTTCTCCATCTAGGTCGGTGAGAATGGCGGCACCGTCGAACAAGATTTTCTTTACAATGTATGGGTCGTTCCAATTGAGCTTGAATTTCCCTATGGGGTCCTAGATGGGCTCTGCTATTTATTTGAGGGATAAATCCCCTTCTCAGACACCACGATCCTTGACTCTCTTATTGAATGATCGCGTTATACGACGATGGTACCCTTGTATATTATATAAATCTTTCAATCTCCTTTCGTCCAAGAGTGACATCTCATCGAGACGGCTTTGATTCCTGTCCTCCTCACTGACTTGGCTTTCGAGCATGACATGAAGTGAAGGTATTTCTAGTTCCACGAGTAGGACTTCTTCCATGCCGTAGGTTAGAGAGTAAGGGCTAGCCCCAGTAGAGGTTCGAATTGAGTTTCGATAGACCCAGAGGGCGTAAGGGATTCCGTTAGCCCAATCTCGATATCTTTCGGTCATCTTACTAATGATGGCTTTGAGGTTCTTATTGACGGTTTCGACTGCACCATTGGTTTCAGGTCAGTAGAGAGAGGATTTGTGTCTCTGAATCCCATATTCGTTGACCACTTCTGTGACTTCTGCCTCGAAATGCAACTCGTTATCTGAAACTAGTTCTTGTGGGACCCCATATCGGCAGATGATGTTTTTCTTAATGAATTAGGAAACTTTCTTAGCATTCATAACTGTGTATGACTCTGCTTTAACCCATTTGGTGAAGTAATCAGTGGAAACTAGGATGAACTCATGCCCGTTGGAAGCCTTGGGTGTGACCTTCCCTATGATGTCGATGTCCCAAGTGGAGAACGACCAGGGATAAGTCATGTTGTATAATTCTCGCGGAGGCAGGTGCTGAAGTTTGGAAAACTATTGGCATTTGAGGTATCTCCGGACATAGGCGGTGCAATCCTGGATCATGGTGGTCCACTAGTAGACTTGTCGGATGATCTTCTTGACAAGCATGTGACCGTTCATGTAGGCCCAGCATTCTCTGTTGTGGATTTTCTGCATTACCTCTTCAATGTCTGCCCCTGCGATGTAGTGTAGATGGGTTCTGTCGAAGTTTCTCTTGAATAGTGCTTTGTGATAGATAATGTACTAGGAGGTCAATCTTCGGAGGGTTGCTCGGTCTCTCTTATTGGAACCTTTGAGATACCTACCATGTTTGAGGAGGTGCCATATATCATAGTACCAGCAATTGGCTAGCTCGGGATCTTCTTTGGTGATGAGCTCAATGTGGTAGCAATGGGTTGGTTTATCTTGCTTTTGAACTAGGAAGGGGGGCATTGCTATTACTTAGGGCATGTCGACCATGGAGGCCAAGGTAGCAAGGGCATCGACTAGGTTATTCTTTATCTGAGGTAGGTAATGGAAGGTGATATCTTGGAATTGGGAGGCTAGTTCTTCTATGTGGGCATGGAAGGGTTGGAGTTTCTCGTCTTTTACTTTCCATTTTCCGAGCACTTGACTAATGATGAGGGAAGAATCCCCGTAGACATCTAGGCGTTGAACACCTTTCTTGAGAGAAACTTTGAAGCCTATCGTACATGCCTCGTATTCAGTCTTGTTATTAGTGCAGGGGAAATTAAACTTGATGGCGATGGGAGTGTGGGAGTCATATGGGGAGATTCGAAGTATCCCAATGTCATATCCCTTTTTTTTGGCAGCACCGTCAAAGAACATTTGGCATCACAGGTCGTCTTGAGCGGCGCAGAGAATGTTTTCATCTGGGAATTCAGAGATCCAATCATCATCTTCTTCTCTAGGGTAGTTAGTGAGGTAGTTAGAGATGTCTCTTCCTTTCATGGCTTTCTGCATGACGTACACGATATCAAACTCAGTTAGGAGCTTCAACCATCGGGCCATTCAGATAGATAAGGCGAGTTTCTCAAGCATGTACTTCATGGGGTCCAAAGTAGTGTAGTTGACTTCCTATCCGGCCAATTTGCGACTGGTGTAATAAATGGCTATTTCGTTGTGGGAATCTTCAAGGTATTGGGCTAGCAAAGCCCCAACTACAGTGTCGATTATGGTTAGGTATAGAATCAAGGGGAGATCAGGCTGTGGTGGCATGAGTACCGGAGGTTGGGTCAGATATTGCTTCATCCGGTCAAAGGCTTCTTAGCAAGCCTCATTCCAAATCATGGTTGAATCCTTTCGGAGGAGTTTGAAGATATGTTCGCAAATGGAGGTTAGTTGGATGATGAATCGGCTGGTATATTGCAATTTCCTAAGTAAACCATCGACTTATTTCTCCGTTCGGGGAGGTGGCATCTCAAGTATGGCTTTCATCTTGGCAGGATCTACTTCTATCCCCTTCTCACTGACTATGAATCCCAAGAGTTTTCCTTTTGTGATATTGAAGACACATTTTTATGGATTGAGCCTCATCTAATATCGTCACAATCGTTCAAAGAACTTTCAGATAGCAAGAACATAACCTTCTTTAGTTTTGGATTTGATAATCATATCATCCACATAGACCTCGATTTCTTTGTGAATCAGATCGTGCAAGATGGTTGTGGCCTCCCTCTGGTAGGTAGCCCTAGCATTCTTGAGACCAAATGGCATAAGAGTGTATCAAAAGATTCCCCATGGGGTGATGAAAGCGATTTTTTCTTGGTGATATGGGTGCATTTTTATTTGATTGTATCCGACAAACCCGTCGATGAATGAATTAAGAGCATGACTGACTGTGTTGTCCATGATCATGTCGATATTGAGTAGAGGGTAATAGTCCTTTGGAGAGGCTTTGTTCAAGTCCCGGTAGTCTACACACATCCGAACTTTCCCTCCTAATTTCGGCACAAACACTATGTTGGCTAGCTATGTGGGATATTCGATCACACAAATGAAGCCCACGTTCAACTGTTTGACCACCTCTTCTTTGATTTTGAGAGACCATTCGGTGCAGATCTTTCTCAACTTTTGTTTAATCGACTTGTAATCTGGAAGAGTGGGGATCTCATGTTGAGCTATTTCAGGATCAATGTCGGGCATATCGTCATAGGACCATGCGAAGACATCCATGAATTCCTTCAGTAATTCTTCGAGTTGTGTGTACTCATGCTTGTCAAGGGTAGCCCCTATTCTAATCTCGCACAGTAATTCTTCACTATGTTGACTTGTTCTTCCTTGGATGGCCGATTGGTCATGGTGGATGCTTTTCCCTCCATCGGCTATGAAGTTACTAACTGATTCCCCAGAGTTCTATTTGAGTAGCTCTAAATCATGGCGGGTGACCGCAAGCTCTTCGTTGTATTTGTACTACAACATGAATTCTCGGGCTACATCAGCTGCAGATTCTGGACTCCTCGAGAGATAAAAACCATCGGAGGGCATTATCCTTCAAAGTTTCCTTAAATAAATGGGCCATCACTTCTTCAGAAACCCCTAGGAGAGTCATAGAATGGTGATAACTACGAAGATGAACAATCGGGGGTCCACTTCCTCCAAACCTCTCGATATTTGACATCTTGAACTTCTCGGGTAACCTTGCCTTAGGATAAGGAGACATGTGGGTGTAGTCCATGTAATTCCCAGAGATTCTGACTTGGTCGAACTTCTTAGTTAGCATCTTGAGATGTTTTTTGACCTTGTTCAACTCTTCCTCTTTTGGATCAATGATCATAGGCAAGTTGGCGCCAGGTTGGGCAAGATTCGGCACAGGAAGCTAGGCAGGCGGAGATTCATTAGCAAGAGGGGCACGTGGAGCATGCTGATACTCTTCGAGAACCCAAATAGTCTTGGGTGGACCCATATCACGAGGGAATAGGGCCTTGGGATCTTGAGGAACAGGAACCTGGTTTCGTTGCATCTCTCAAACCTCAGTCTGAAGGTTGTCAATCTTGGACACGAGCTTAGCTAAGACTGCCGTCAGATATGGTTGCATAACTGGTACTTGATCTGTGTTCTCCATGGAAAATGGATGGATTCCGGACTCGGAAGAAGTAACAGGGGAACGGACGGAACTCTGGGGTGATTTGACTAAAGACCAAAGCCAATAAGGAGCTAGGCCATGGGCGTGCGATCGATCTGAGAAGGCATAAAATGAAATTTATTTTTGACAAAAAAGGATGAAAATAATTTATTTTTTTGACATTTTTTTTTTCTTGAGATTGAAAGGAGAAATATTTTTGGATTTTTGATAAAGAAAGGAGAAATATTTTTGGGAGACGGGTCTCAGCATGATTATTATAATTATTATGTTCTCACTTGTATTAAATTTTCCTAAATATAAATATGAAATGTCGGACGGGACCCGAGCTTGGAAAAGTTGGGTTTGTAATATATGAAAAACTATGGTTGGACTTGTAACTAGGCACACGGGCAGGGTCCCATTTTAAACATGTGTGAAATTTTTTGGGCGACAGGCCGACCCGGAATTTTTGCAGAGTTTCGGGTCAAAATCGCCAATCTAACATGTATGCCCTAGACTTGACACCTATATGTGGGTATGCTGTTGGTTGGGTGAATCGAAAAGGGTTCCCTCCTTTGGCGTGGCTTCCATGATATACGTCTTGCTTTTGAGGGAAATCGGTACGTGTGGACAAGCCATTTGATATAACTGAGTGTACGTGAATTGCCTCACTATATACCTCATAGGGACGATAAGTGTGAGAGTGAATTCGATATACTCGACATACGTGAATGAGTTCCCTGCGATATACCTCCCATCATGAGTTCGGTCAAGGTGTACGATGCGGGGGGACCGTTCGATATACGTTGAAGATACTTGGCCAATGGAAGTGAGAGTCATATCGCTTAGGCTAACTGCGCCCTATCGGACCAGCGCCCATCACGAAGTGACCCTCTAGTTTCTAGATAAAATTTGGTCAATAACAATGCTCTTTGGTGATGTCATGTGAATCCTGCATGATTCTCTTATTAGTATCTTATGATGAGAGTATATTTCTTAATCATATCCAACAGGGAGAAAAGTACAAGTACCTAGGGTATACCAAGTATCGATGGGTGATGCGTGCAACATGTGGACATATGTGATCCTAGGTGCACATGGTATGAAGTGTACATGTATAATTTTCTACAAGTGTGTGAATATAAGCATAAGCATGAGTTACACATGGATAATAGCAGGAGAGCATGTAAAATAGGGGAATATATGAGAAAATAAACACCCATGTAAATAGAGTCTAGCCCTCAAAATAGTTCCTCAGCAGAGTCGCCACCGTGGCCATCCCTAATCCTCGTGGAGGGCAGGTATGAAGAAGAGGGGGTGTCTTCATGTCGATAGGATCTTAGTCTCGCGCATCCCTCTCGAGAGCGCTTAGGCCGACGTCGGTGATGAGGCGAAAAATGTAGAGAGATGGAGTCGCCAGTTTATTTTACCGAAAACAGACAAAAGAAAAGGGATCCATCCCGAAGGATGGCATACAAAGACATACTGATACATATGAAACCAAAATGATTCGAAAATGGTCCGGAGACTAAGTTACGAAATGGGAAGGTGTTAGGCACCCATTCCGCCCTTACGGTCTCTCATGGATTGTTGTTATTTTCCTTTATTTACCCGTGATATGTGCGCATGTGTATACGTAGTGGAGATAGGAATCATCAACTAGTATCATGGAAGAGATAAAGCGAGTCATCCATACGAACGTTCCTAAAACTAATATTAAACAATAGGATACATGCGATTATCCTAGTGTTGATCGTTATAATGGAACGATAACGCATATGAAATAATACGCCATTAATAACAAATATATATATATATAAATATATAGAATCTAAGAGAATTAAGTTAAAGAATATAGAAAAATAAAAAATGGGGGAAAAGTAGACCTCGAGTCTCGGGTTTTACCCCGAGACACCTACGTAGCCTATAGAGGCATCAAAGTCCACGTAGTTCGTATGCAAAATGAGGGGTGGGATTTATCCCATAAATCCAACCGGGGACTTCTCCTTTGGAATTTATGTGACATTTGGAATTTATGACCAAACCCTCTTTTTCTTATTTTTTTGGGTTTTATTTATATGAAAATAAGAGATGTGCAGTAATAGTAAATAAAAAGTATATTAGGATATGTGTGATGAGAGAATAAAAGTGCCAAGTAATAAAATGAGTTAATGCTAATTTAGGAGAATTTGAAGAGAGAGCTGAGAAAGTTGGACCTTCTTTAAGACCTTGAGCTTTATCTTGAATGTTGAAAAGTAGCCCTTGCACTTGGGTGATGATGAAGGGTAGTTAATTCACCAAGTTGGATGAACAATATGATGAAAAGTGAAGGTTGGAAGAGGATTTGGATGTGGAAATCGACCTGGCTTCGAGAAGGGTTTTCGGAGTTCGTTGAGAGGGATGGATTTCAGATCTTTTTTTTTTGCAATGAGGTCAGGCCCTCCTTTTTATAGGCCCAAGGTATTGTCGATCGGCATAGTCCCGGTCCTGCCAATCGTCAGGTGTTTTTAGGCACACTGCCGATAAGAGGGGTTTGGAACCTATTGTTTGGCAGTCTTTTCAGGTTCCTTCAGAAAAATGGTCGTAGAGCACCAACCATTGATCCGAATCGCGCATGGGGTGAACCATTGGAAAGGTACTTCAGAGACCTTAAAAAGTATTTAGACTGCTCCCGAGTACGGGAGTTAACTTTGGGTCAAATGTGGCTTGAAAGAACTCATCGGTCCTTTGGACGGGCAATTATCAATCGCAAACGGATCGGCCTAGAAGCATTTGATGACCTTTCGGAGCAAAACGGATCGTTCGTCCATACCATAAGTCAGAATTGCACATGGGGTGGACTGTTGGGAAAGCGTTTCAGCGCCCTTTAAAGATTCATTCAGTCTCGGTCGAGATGAAGAGTTAACTTTCATCAAACGGATCCTGGGAGAGTCCGGTGGCTTTTAGGTTAGGTTTTGATGGAAAATAGATCGTTCGTCCGCACCGTAAGTCTGAATCGCACAAGGGATGGATCGTTAGAAAGGGGTTTTAGTGACCTTTGAAGATTCATTCAGTCTTAGTCGAGCTGAAGTGTTCGACTTTTGGTCAAATGGAGTCTGGGAGTGCTCGATGGCCTTTAGGTCAGTACCCGAGGTATGACTTAGGTTTGTAGTGATGAAGGGAGGTGCTAGGGACCTATGGAGAGGTTAGGGGGGGTACTATAATGGGGTGTTTACAGGTCCATAAGAAGCACAAACATCTCACACGGAGCCAATGTAACTCGTAGCAACTGACTTCGTACTCACAAAACTTTCGATTTGAGAATATGACTAGAATTTGCAAGTAGTTAGACTTAAGCTTAAAAACATGTCGTCAAAGGGTTAAAATGTAATAAAACCACAAAAAGGTCCCGTAAGAGGCACAAACACCTTGCACATGACAAGTGTAACTCATAGGAACTGACCGCGCACTTAGGGACTCCAGGTTTGAGAATATAATGAAAATATGAAAAAAAAAATAGACTTAGGCATAAAAACATGTTGTCAAAAGGTGAAAATGTAAAACAACTACAAAATAGTCCTATAAGAGGCATGAACACCTCGCACGGGACCAATGTAATTCGTAGGAACTGATCGCGTAGTCACAGAACTCCTGATTTGGGAATATGATTTTTTTTGCAAATAGCTAGACTTTGGTTTAAAAACCTGTTGTGAAAGGGTAAAAACACAAAATGGCCAGAATGGTCCTATAAGTGGCATGAACACCTCACACGGGACCAATGTAACTCGTAGGAATTGACCCCACAGTCACGGGAGCCCCGATTTGAAAATATAAATACTTAGTCTAAAAATATGCTATCAAATGATGAAAAAATAAAACAACCACAAAACGGTCCCATAAGAGGCACGAACACCTCGCATGGGACTAATGTAACTTGCAGGAAATGGGCGCTTAGTCACGAAACTCATGTCTTGCGAATGTGATGAAAATATGTAAATAGTTAGACTTAGGCTAAAAACATGCCGTTAAAGGTTAAAAACGTAAAACAACCATTAAATAGTCCCATAAGAGGCACGAACACCTCGCACGGGGCCGTTGTAACTCATAGAATTTGATCGTGTAGTCACGGGACTCCCGATATGAGAATATGACTATAATTTCCAAATAGTTATTAGGATTAAAAACATGTCATCAAGGGTGAAAATGTAAAACATCCACAAAGCGATCCCATAAGAGGCTTCGTAAAAATTGATCGCATATTCATGAGACTCATGGTTTGAGAATATGACAATAATTTATAAATATTTAGACTTCAGCTTAAAAACATGTCGTCGAATGGTGAAAATGCGAAACAACCATAAAATGATCCTGTAAGAGGCACAAACAGCTTGCACGGGACCAATGTAACTCATAGAACTAATCGGGTAGTCGCGGAACTCCCGATTTAAGAATGTGAATATAATTTGAAAATCTCAAGAAGTAAGCTTAAAAACATGGTGTTAAAGGGTGAAAATGTCAAATAGTCACAAAACGGTCTCGTAAGAGGCACGGACATTTTGCACAGAATTACTGTAACTCGTAGCTACTTACCATATAGTCAAGGGACTCACGATTTGAGAATATGACTACAATTTTCAAGTACATGTCTTAGGCATAAAAATATTTTGTTAAAGGGTGAAAATGAAAAATGACCACAAAACGGTCCCATAAGAGGCACAATACCTTCCACGGGACCAATGTAACTAATAGCAACTAACCGCGTATTTTAGAGAACATCCGATGAGTGCCTACTTGAGAGGATGGTTATATATCGATGATATGTGTGTGAATGTTGAAATATGATGTTGCGTATGTATGGTACAAATTTATATACGGGCAAATACATGATGTGAATTATATGGATTATATATAACTCGTGAGAATGTTATATGATACCAATTGGGAAAAGATTAATTAAGTTAATGTGTGCGGTGTCAAAAGCTATATTTCGAGGAAATTTGCAGTTCAAATAGAGCTAATTCCCTTTTCCCGTACCTTACCCAAGCTACCCAAACCTTCACCCGAGACCGTGTGTGTTTAGTTTGAGCTTTTTAGATTTTTTTTAGAGTTTTAGTTTGAGTCGTTTTTATTTTTAGAATTAGTTTTTAGTAGTTTACTAGATTTTATATTTTTAGGACTTTAGGTTTTATTTTAATTTTATTATTTGAGTTTTATTTTTAGAGGATTTTTTTTATGTTTTATTTTAGTGTGTCGAGTTTTGTTTTCCTTTATTTTTTTGTTTGTTTTTAGTTTTTAGTTAGTTTATTATTATTTTTGTTTTGTTTTGTTTTGTTTTACTTTATTTTATTAGTTTTTATTTGAGTCATGTTTAGTTTTTAGAGTTTGTATTGTGTGTCGTGTTATTTTTATTTTATTTTTTTAGTTTTTGTAGAGAGTTTTATTTTTAGTTGATTTTTATCTTTAGTTTAGTTTAGTTTTTAATTTTATTTTACTTATTTTTATTTTATTAGGTTTATTTTTATTTTCAGGGTACAAATTAAACACACACACATATTCTACACACCTCACCCAAAAACTCTCATTTACACACACCATATTAACTTATGCCCCCATACACCCAATGAACTCAGACAACCACACACCTAATATCCTACACCCTCACACACCCAATTACCCCCCACTTCATCTTCGAAACCCCACCACACTCTATCTCTCTCTTGAACCCCCATTAACAAACCTATCTTATTCCTTACACACTTTTTTCCCCACCTTGCTACCACCATTAACCCACCTGCAATCTTACACCCCAAACCCAGAAATCTAGCCCACGAAACTACCTACTCCGGCCTCGAACATCGCAACCCCAACCTCTGAACCCAGCTCCGGACCACTTCTTACCCGACAACCACCAACCCGTTTGCCCAACCCCGTCGCTGTCAGAACCCCCATACCTATGCGCCTGCGCCCCTAACCCATTTCAAACCCAAGACTTCTGCTCTTACCCCTAACAATCTCGATTCCCACCTTGACCTCCTGCCTCCGAGAACCCGCCGGCGAACCTGGCACGATCCAACCAAAATCACATCCCGACCTCGCATTTCCAAGATCCACTTCAACCAAAAACCTATTTACCTCAAGATCCATTTCCTCTTACACGATTTGTTAGCTGCCAAACACAACCCAAAGAATAAAGCCAAAACCAAAAATAAAATACAAAAGCCCCACATGTATTTTAACCCCTTTAATGTAAGGACAAAAATTTTCAATTGAGTCCATGTATAGTGTTGGCTCAATTCCGGACAAAAACATTTATTCATAGGATAGTGTGTAATTGTAATACTCTCAAGCCTATGAAGTGTTTGTTGAAGACGTAGCGGCAAAGAGTATAAAGCTTCATCAAATATGCCGATTTGCGTGCCTCGTTTCTACGTCATCAACCATGGTTCCATGCTCCCAAGGTATGATTGCAATTTTATATATATATATATATATATATATATATATATATATATATATATATATAGGAGCTTGGAACAATGTTTATTGGGTGATAGGTTTTATAAAAACTGTGTTTTATTTTCAGAAAGATTTAATTAGAACTTTAATTTAAAGTATATAAAAGTTTCTGGGGCAAAATTGAATTTTATAAACTTTCTGGAAGTCGTTCGATATGTCGTTCGAACGTGTTTTTCGTTCGAACCAGATGTCGTTCGAACGAGTTTGCCAACGAGTTCCCACTAAGGTATACTGGTCCGTCGTTAGAAATGTCGTTCGAACGAGATTGTCGTTCTAACGAGATTTCCAACGAGCTTCTAACGAGTCCATACTGGAGCGTCGTTAGAAGACTCGTTCGAACGAGATTTTCGTTCGAACGAAATGTCGTTCGAACGAGATGCCAGGCAGGAACAGTTTTTGGCAGTTTTTTGGTAGTTTTGCACCCACTTTCCCACTAAGTTTGTAACCAACTTTTTCAGATTTTAATATGTGAGGGAATCACTTTTGATAATATCTTTTTCATATCATACAAACTCTTAGAGAGTGTTTTGAGAGCAAAATTAAAAAGAGAAAAAGATCAAGTTTTGAGTGAGATTTTCAAAGAGAAATTTACTTATCACTCTAGTTTACACCCATATTGTTTATCCAAGTTCACCTATATACATATTAATTTCTTGGAGTTTGGCACCGGTTTTCTCTACCGAATTGAAGAGAAGTTTCGGGTTTTGCTTCTACCTCCCACAAAGAAAGAAGAAGTGTTTTTTATGTTGTTTTACCCGCTTGGAGAAAGGCTTCATGTACGGGTGACGGTGACCATATAAAGTCCTATCGGTGGATTCCGAGACCGCGGTGGTGTTCCAAGGTTATCCGCTAGGAAGAGGTGTCTACAAGAAGAAGCGTCGAGGCTTGAGAGGGATCGAGTCGTGCGTTGTAAGTCTATCTGTCTTGTAATTGTAATTCCGTATCTAGTGGATTTGTGGCTAGGGCCATTCGAGGTTGTTTCCCGTCTTGGGTTTTTCCTCGTACATCGCGGCGTAGTGTGATTGATTTATTTTATCTTGCATAAATAATTTAGAACGCATGCTTAGGATAATTCAAGATAAAATTTGGTTTAAATTATCACACTTAATTTAATTTGGACTTAAATTGAATTTTGGGTAAAGTTGTTTAATTCAAGTCTTGTACTAAATTTGGTTTGGCCTAACTTTGGAATATTGATAATCATGACTTAGGCAAATTCTAGGACTTGGTTGATTTAACCGGTTTATGTGAAATTAATAATATTAATATATGTGTGTCTAAAGTTAATTTCACTAGAGTTTAATTTTAAGAAAATTAAAATTTTGGTAATTATTTATTTAAATTGAACCATCTCACTTTGTACGCTTCCGCATCTCGTGTTTTACATAAAAGGAAATTATAAATTTATTTTAATTGAGTTTAAAATTTAAAATACCCCGGTGATCCACTTCCTCGCATTTACAGATTGGTATCAGAGCCGGAGCGCTAAGTTATCGCGTTAAAGATCCGTTTTTTGGCTTTTTTGTTTCCTTACCTGTTTAGGTGGTTCAAATTTTTTATCACTCTCATATTTTTGTTTTATATCTCTCAATGGGACACCTAAATGAAAATTTGTCCAATTTTAATGAAAATAAAAAATTTGATTTTCGAGAGGAATTAAATGGGCTTAATAAATGTAACGAAAACTTAAAGGAATTAAATTTGAGATTTGTAAAAAGAATTAAATTTCTTGAAAATGAAAATTCTTGTTTTAAAGCTCACATTGAGTCTTTGCAAATCTCCTTATCTCAAAAAGATATTTTTCGTGAAAAGCTCATGGACTTACATTCAAATTTTGATATTTTAGAAAAGTCCAAGAAAGAGAGTGAATATCGTGAGAAGACTCTTAGGGACAAGTTTGCTCATATTGAGGGAGAGCGTGTTAACCTTCTAGGAATTATAGAAAATTTAAAGAAGGAGTCCCATAATTTTGAGGAGTCTAATTTATTACTTGAGTCCAAAATTTTAAAATTGAAAAATGACTTTCAAGACTCTAGTAGTTGTTCTAATGGTTCTAGCACATCATGTTCAAATTCTTCCATTGCTAAAGCTAAAACCATTGTTTGTTTTAGAGGATCAATTTTATCCAAAGACTTTAGAAAAGGTCACACCTTAGGGAACATTCCTCGTGTTTACACATGCTTGCATTGTGGTAGGAAAGGTCACCTTAGGTCATATTGTTTTGATCTTAAAAGAAGTCCAAGAAAATCGTCATCTAGCATTTCATTATTTCCCAATCCCCATCATTTTAAATATAAATCTATATGGGTTAGGAAATCACTTTTAAACGCGCTAGATACAAGATTTGTTGATTCTCATTTACTCTCACATGAAACCTCTCTTGCTAAATTTAAAGGTTGAATGTGTTAGTATTGTTTTCATACTTTAGCGTTTGTACTTCATGCTATATTCACATGCTAAATGTATGCTTGTTTAATCATTTTCTAGTATATGCTCCACGCTTATCACATGCTAGAATTATGATTTTTGTTTATCTTTTGTATTATATTTCCTTCATTTTGTTTGCTTTAAATGAAAAATACAAAAAGATTTTTGTTTATCATTTGGATTTTATCTCTTGGTAATTTAAGCTTAATGAAAAATTCAAATGATTTTTGTTTGTCTTTTGAGTATATATTTTTTATTTTTGTTTAAAAATGTCAAAAACTCAAAAAGATTTTTGTTTTGTGTATTTTGGTTTGACACACTTTAAGTGGCATATACTTGTGTTTGAATCCCTCCTTTAACTCTCCCACGGGGCTAGAACTTTTGGTTTAGATTATCAATCCTTATTATGTTCTTTACCATATTTTATGGAGTAGTTAGATTTTGTGTTGTTTAAATGGATTCTATTTTTATATGCCTCTATTCACACATGCACGAGCTCTTTTGAAATTTTAACTTCATATGTATATTTGAGCTATGTGAGATGTTCTCCTTCCAATATTGTCATCTACATATTTATGACTTAGGAGAACTAGTGCATGTCAAAAGCCGTTGCATGTGAGATTTGTGTGGAAAATGAAAACATGATAAATAAGATGTGCACGGGGAAGGGCTCCGAAAGGACTAAGTGATCCTTTGCGATAGTAAGCCACCGTTTGAATGGACCTAAAAGAAATACGTGGTCCAAAGGCCTAAAAACAGAAAAATATGGCATTAAGAAGAAAATCATTGCCAAGGCCTATGTTTGTTTGATATATTCATTCTAATTTAATATAAATGCATATTGAGGGAGATTGGATGATATATCAACGGTTTGCACAATGTCCGTTTATCCTAGTTGCATATTTCATGTCATGACTCTATTGGTCTGTAGAATCATCAATATGCTAGGCTTGTATGCATTGTGTATGTTTGTTCATTAGTCTAATTCAATTTCCCCTCACCAAATTTTGTCTCAAGTAATCGCATGTGTTGATGTAAAAAACTAGATTTGATCTAATTAATTAATCACAAATAAAAAGGAATAAAGAAATAGGACAAAGGATTTTTAAAGTGGTTCAGCCTTATGAAAATGGCCTACGTCCACTGTTGTTATATTGCTGGGTGTTTTTCTTAATCTCGATGATTGTTTACAAGATAATAATTACCCTTTTATGATCGGTGTTACAATGTATTTATAGCCTTGGGACTATCAATGTGAATAGACGGTATGCAGTTATTTAATAGGCACATGCATCTGTACAATAAGAATGTTCATTAAGTTCGATGTTCATTGAATGTGTAGTTGTCGTTTGATCTTCTTAGCCAGATGCTCTGCACGCTGAGTAGCTCGGCGCGCTATGTTGCTCAGGGTGCTAAGTAGCTTGGTGCTGCAGGTTGTTCGGTGATCATATGCATTTGCCACGTAAGATGGCACGTATCTTTATATAATTGGTCCACGTAAGCTAACTAATTTTCGTATCAACAGAAGCCCCCGATGTTTCACAATTGAGGTTAAAAATGAGGGCGTGGAACATTATACCCAGAAGTTGCTCGGATAATGGTTTACCCAGTTTTTCTAAATTACAGATCTCCAACACTTAAGAAATTTTCCTCGTATTCTTGTCATTTGAGCGCGAACGGCAAACTTGTAAATATTTTAAATCTTCAACAATCGTTTGGATATTTGCGTCTTTTTCATCGTTTAGCCGCCAGAAACGCAAACGTCTTTTCTGGTAATTATTTCTTTTCTCACTTCCCGATGCAAGGTATCTAAAAGCGATAGAAACAAATCATCTTCTACTTTTTACTTCCATATCTCCGAACTCTTTGTTTTCTCACTCTGTTTTCATACTGTCATTCTTTCCATCGTCCGCCATTATTAGATTTTCTCAATTTTCTGTAAGAATTTCTTCCTTCTTCTTTCTTTGCTTTAGTCATCATGGTTTATCTTGTTGAATCTTTGGATAAATTCTGGGCTGATTTTGTAATTCCTTATTGGATTATTCTAGAAGAATCTCCTTGCCCTTCTGATTTATTTTCTTTAGCTGAGGGACATTGGTTTCCCTCCCTTTTTGTAGCGGAGTGTGGTTTTTCTTTCTCGCCAAATCCCTTGTGTTTGGAGTTTTGCCAATATTTCAATATTGTTCCTGCAAGAGTAGCTCCAAATATATGGAGGGTAGTTAATTGCGTACATAGATTGAATCAAATACATGGAACTCATTTAGGAATTCCTGAAATTATGTACTGTTATAAATGGGTCACCAATGACACTACATTTTATTTAAAAACTAGGTTTTCAATCAGAGCTTTAGTGGTCAACCTCCTCGATGCCAACAGGGAATATTTTGATCAAGGGATTGTGATGAAAAATTGGCAACACCCTCCATTAAATGGAAATGATGTGTACCAAGGTCCCAGATGTCCACTTTATGGCAATGGGATAGGTTGCTTTTAGTTTTTTCAATTTAGCTTTCTTTATGTTTGATGAAATGCGTCACTGACACTAATTTTTTTTATCGTAGTTGACAGTAAAAGAAAATCTCAAAAAGAGAGTGATATAAATATAAAAAAATTGACACTTATTCGGGGTTTGCATCAGTCAATCAATGGGGAGCATGTGAGGTCTGCCTCTTATTTGCTAAGATATAGAAACACCACCTCATCTTTTATTGCTCGTCCTCTTGCCCCTCATGTGGTAATTGATCTTGATCAAATACCAACTTATCGACCAAGTGCGGAAGGATCCTCCTCTAATTTAAATACTTCTAAGAGGAAAGTTCCTGCATTGTTTGACCAGTATGCCTCTATAATTGAAGGGGCAAAAAAAAACAAGGTCGATGTTCCTGCTGAGGGAACTAAAAAGAAGGATGTTGCCCCTCCCTCTAAAGATATCACCATTAAGCCCCTTGTTACCTCTAAAGAGGCAACACCTGTGATTAAAGTTGTTGCCTCAAAAAAGGCAGCACCTTTGATTGAAGAAGAGGCAACACCTTTGAGGAGGCTGAGGAGGGGTCTTTTTGAGAGACCTGTAGATATTTTTTCCCAACTTACTGAAGTTGAAATTTTTTCTTTGAGGGGTAGCCTTCCAGTCATCATTACTCCTGGTTTGGCTAAGAAATTAATCAAATTAGGGACTCTCCCTGACTGCCGAGTTGCTAAAACTTCAACTCCTCAGGAGAAAATTGTTGACACTATGCCCAGCTTCTTGCATCTGTAAGTGGTCATCACATTTATGTTTCCCATATTTCATTGTCATGTTCATGTTTTAATTCGTTTTCTTCCTCCTTCTGTATTTTTTGGTGTGCTTTGACAATATCATGGAAAAGGATGAAGCTATCAAAGCTTTAACCTCATCCAGTGGTGTTGACGATGCCCTTGCTGGGTTGTCAAGGTCCTTTGAAGAGTCCTGAAAGAAGTATGAAGAGGAAAAGTCTGCTTGGGAGAAAAAAATTAAATCTTCTGAGTCAACCCTTCAACAAGCTAACACAGCCCAAGATCTGGCAGAGAATGCTTCTAAGGAAGCTAATTCTAAGTTTGAAGAGGTTGAATGACGTAAGAAAGAGTTTGAGGAGAAGCTAAAATCCGCCGAGGAAGAAGACGCCAAGCTTAAAGAGGCTGAACGATGTAAGAAAGAGCTAAAAGAGAAAGTGAAGTCTATCGAAGAGCTCATTAGAGTGAAATCTTCTTCAGAGAGAGTGAAAAGAAAGGCTGCTGTGAAAAAGTTCTTTAGCACTAGTTGGGACAAAGGATGGAATAAGGCCTTAGCTTCTATGTCTTCCCAGATGAAGTATGCACGTGTGAAATACTTCAAATATGGATGGGTAGCAACTGTGAAGAAGTTGAATGTTGCTGAAGATTCTGAGCTGTTCCAGGAACATACTCATGGTCCTCCTCCTGCTGCTGAAGAAGAAGAAGAAGAAGATGAAGCTGCCTCTGATGAATCTTCTATGGTAATAGTGGATCAACCTCCTACTGCTACTCTTCCTCAATCATCCGAGAAAGGTCAGTAGGCTAATACCTCTACCGACCAACTTCAACTGCCTTCCGAGCAACCAACTCGTTCATCTAGACTAGCTAAAGACGTTGTAGGAAATAAGGAGAAGGTGTAAAGTTATTCGGCTCTTTAATTATGTTTTTTTTCTTTTTTGGTTGTAACTTTGGATGTATTCTCTCGTCTTATGATAAATAAAAATGAACTTAGGTTGTCTGACTTGAACTTCTCTTTTACTCGCTCTGTTTGTATCATTGTTGATGCATTTTACTTTTCCTTACTAGTTTATTGCCAGGATGGAACTCTTATCAGCTCATGATACAGAGTTGATGAAGAAATCTAATGATTACTTCAAATATGGTCATGCATATTTTACTGAGGCTCAAATAATTGACATCCTTGGACCTGATGCTTCTGAACGAGCAATTGATGCATACCAATATTTGAAGTGTTTACTTGATCATACTGTAGCCAACAATGTGGCTTATTATGAAATGATTGAAGACCTCCAAGGAATGATCGAGGAACTCCAACTTTAACACAAAGAAATCACTGCACTCCTACAAGAAGGCTATGAGAAAAAGTACCAACAGTTGAGTGCTAATCGGGGCTATGACAAATATATTTCAGCCCATGAGAAAAAAGAAAGTGTGCTGAAACTTGAGATCAAAGAACATAGGAATATTGCCAAGCTGTTAGAGGAAGAGAATATTGCATTGCAAGAAGAAATGAAATAACTCAAATATGTTGCCTCCTCTTCTTCAGGAGATCTGGTTCCAATTAATGATGAAGGCTTTTTCTTTTTTGAAACTGAAAATGATACCTTGAGAGAAGAGTTGGAAATTTTGAAATAATCCAACCCTACATCCTCGCGAGGTAGAGCTACAACTGGTCGAAGAAGTGTTCAAGAGACTAGGACTGAACAAACCTTAACAAATCAGGTTGCTCAGATAAAAGCAAAAACTCAATCCTTAGTTGAAATGTCCCAAAAAATTCAGGCTCTTACCGACCAACTATCCAACTAGACCTCTGCACTGAAACGTAAGTAAATCTTGATGAAGAAACTCCATGAGCATCTTGAGAAATTAACTTATCAATTTCACAAAAAGCCTAAAGAGTTTTGGATGGAGGGGTACAACATAGCTCTGTGCCATCTCGATGCTCGGTTGCAACAGTTAAATAACGAAGGATACAAACAAGGATGGTGAAACGCTTTATGTACGATGAGAGTTGAACAAGGTACATCCTTATGGGATTGGTGTGAACCTGGATTACTTGATTTAACTTTTCCTCCCTTTAAACTCGATGTTAGCTAGATTCCATCTCGTGCCATTCCTCGGTGCTTGATCTCCAAGTATCTTGGTGATTACCAGCTTCATTCAAATTTTGAGATATCTCGTCCTTAGCATTTTCTTGATCGACCATGTCCGAGCAACATCAAATTGCTGCGAGATATGAATTTTATCAATTCTTCCTATGTGTTAGATGATCCTCCAGCTGGGATGCAACCTGTATCAAAAGCAGAGGGAAAGAAACCCAAAGAATAGGAAATTTGTATTTAATAATTCAAAATTCACCTTTATGTAATCTTCTTGTATTTAATGAAGAAAAATTTAGTCTTTATGCAATTTTATTTCCTTGGAAATACTTTGTAAGATGCTTTTCTTATTATTTGCTGATGAATATATATATATATATATATATATAAGGACAAATTATCCTATTTTGCCTAAACAGTGGAGCTTGCCCCACTTGCTGTCTAGTTGTAGTGACTTATCACTCTTTGGTGACTAAGAAATGGAATAATTTTCATCCCATGTTCTTTCTTAGTTGTAGTAATCGTGCCAGTATTACCTTGGTGCCTAAAAAGTGGATGCCCCGGGAGGTCACCCATCTTCTTGCCTAGTTTGGGGTGTCCCTTGAGATCACCCATGATCAAACATGCTTTGACTTGTATGATTATTATGCCAACATTATTGGTTAAATTTATTTGTGCCAACCAACCGGAGTTGGTGGTTGTTGAATACCGACCAATCGAAGTTGGTGGTTATTGATTTACCGACCAATCGGAGTTGGTGGTTGCTGATTTGCCGACCAACTGGAGTTGGTGGTTTCTAATTTTCTGACCAACCGGAGTTGGTTATTGCTGGTTGGTGAGATTCGCACTGAGTTGACATGGAGAGTAACCTTAGTTGGTGTAGTGTGTAGCACTAGTACTCCAGAAAAAAATAAACCAAAAAGGAATATGGAAAAACAACATTTTTATTCATATTGAAAGAAATGGGGTACATGTGAATCTGTATTACTGATAATACTTGGGCAAATGCTCTGCATTCCACGTATTTTTGAATTCTTCTCCCTCTAAGGTTTCTATTTTGTAGGTCCCAAGACGAACAACCTTAGTTACCCGATAGGGCTCATGCCAGTTGGCCTCTAGCTTATTATACTTCTGGATCACCCTCTTGAGTACATAATATCACTCTTTCAGATCACACTTCTTAACCCTTTTGTTGTAGAACATGGGTGTTCTCTATTGGTAAGCTGCATTCCTGAATGCTGCTTCTTCTCTAACTTCTTCGAGCATATCCAAATCTAAGTGTCTCATCAACTCGCTTACTGGAGAGTTGGAATTGAGCACTCTATGTGTAGGTAGGCCCAGTTCAGCAGGTATGGCGGCTTCACTTCTAAAGCCTAACATGTATGGAGACTCCCGTGTTGCTGTTCGGGGTGTTGTACGATAAGCCCATAACACAGAATGTAGCTCATTAATCCAATTCTCTTTTACATCATCCAACAATTTCTTCAAACCATTCAGCAGAGTCCTATTCATCACTTTAGTTTGCCCATTGCTCTGGGGATGGCCTGGTGCAGAATGTATCTTCTAGACATTGGATTGATGATAATATGCAATGAACTCCTCATTGTCAAATTGGGTACCATGGTCAGTAATGAAAGCATGTGGGAGACCATACCTGTAATTAATACTCTTCCAAATAAACTGGTAAACCCTTTCGTACAACATATCAATGAGAGGTTTAGCTTCAACCTACTTGGTAAAATAATCAACAGCGACTACCAAATATTTGAACCTCGCTTTGGTGGTCGGCAGAGGCCCGAAAAAGTTTATGCCCCATATGGAAAATGGCCAAGGGGAAGTAATGGGTATTAACAATGTCTGGGGAGTTCTTAGAATGGAAGAGAAACATTGGCACTTATCGCACTTCTTCGCATAAGTTGTACAGTCAGCTTTTATCATTGGCTAATAATATCCCAGCTTCGTTATCCTCTGCAAGAGAGTTCGACCTGCTACATGAGCTCCACAAGAGCCTTAGTTAACCTCTTCAATCGTATTGTTAACTTCAGAGGGATGCACACATCTCTGTAGACCTACTATGATACCTCTTCTATAGAAAACACCATTGTTTAATACATACCGAACAGCTTTAAACTTCAGCCTCTTGGCTGTAAGTTGGTTAGTTGGTACCACTCTCTCTTCGATATACACCCTGATGGGGTCCATCCAGGATGGTCCCATATCCATGGTAATGAATTTCACCATTAAATATTCATATATGCTCCGATCTTCCAAGATTTCAATTGGAATCATTCTTCGTAACTCGGTACGAGTAGCTGAGGTTAACCGAGCTAGTGCGCCAGCTCTCGTATTCTCCAATCTTAGTATTCTGATCAACTGGACAGCTGTAGAAGTGGACAAAATCTCCATAGCTTTAGCGTGATACCTGAACATCAAGTCTCCCTTCGCTGCATATAACCCAAGAATTTGATTTACAGTTAATTATGAATCACTAAACACGGTGACCTGCTCTGCATGTATTGTTTTTGCTAAATTAAGGCCCACGATCATAGCTTCATATTTAGCCTCATTGTTGGAGGCTTTAAATTGGAGCCTCAGAGCGTATTCGATATCCAATCCATCCGGACTATTGAGGATTATTCTGGCTCCACTGCCTATAGCACATGAAAATCCATTAACATATAAATTCCATACAGGTGTACCATTATCAAAATCTTAGTCTGACAAGGTTCCCTGTTGGAATATTTGATACTTCCTTTTATCCTCCCCAAACACTGGGATGTTAACCGTCGATTCATGTTGCTCGTTATCCATCCCCATTGGCCAATCTGCTAAGGGGAGTTAATCGGGGATTGTCTTTGATGATCCCATAACATGCACGGGTTGTTCTGCATTAGAATCCTAATGGCCGAGTGTGTCAAGGTAAGTAAAATCCTCAATGAAATCTGCTACCACCTGCCCCTTAAGGGATGATCTTGGCTTATAAACAATATCATACTCGCCCAGTACATCAATCTTCTGGATTTCTCAGGCTTATACAAAGCCTGTCTTAGTGGCATATCAGTGTACACCACTATGGTATGGGCCTGTAAGTATAGTTTCATCCTTCTTCTTGCTTCGATCAGAGCTAATGCCAACTTCTCCAATCTTGGATATCTAATCTATGCTCCTCAGAAAGCTTTGCTGGTGTAATACATCGGTTTTTTCACTCCATCCTCCACTCTTATCAACGTTGAGCTAACTTCACTATCAGAGGCAGCTAAATACAAGTATAATCTCTCTCCCATCACCGGTCTAGATAGCAGTGGAGGTGTCCCCAAATATTTCTTCAATTCTTTAAATGCATGCTCGCACTCATTATTCCACTCGAAAGTTTTCCTAAGAGTCTTAAAGAATGGGAGACATCTATCTGTTGCTCATGACACAAACCCGTTAAGTGCTGCAACATGGCCTGTAAGGCTCTGTACTTCCTTCTTCGTAGCTGGAGATCGTAATTCCAATAAAGATTTAATCTTCTTCGAATTCGCCTCAATGCCTCACTGATTCACAATATACCCGAGGAACATGCCTTCTCGTACTCCAAATATGCATTTAGTCGGGTTCATCTTCATCTGATATTTCTCCAGCTGGTCAAAAGTTTAACTCCGGTCAGCTAGATGGTCAGCAACTTTCTTTCTCTTGGTCAGCATGTCGTCGACATAAACCTTCATGTTATGGCCGATTTGCTCTACGAACACTTTATTCATCAGCTGCTGGTACGTTGTACCTATATTTTTAAGTCCGAAAGGCATAACATTATAGCAGTATGTTACCCTTGGGGTGATAAAAGAAGTACTCTCCCTTTCTTTTGGTTTCATCTTAATCTGACTTTAACCAGAATAAGCATCCATAAAGCTCAATAATTCATGCCCCGAGGTAGCATCCACCAACTGATCAATTCGGGGAAAGGGAAAGTGATCTTTTGGGCAGGCTTTATTAAGATCTGTGAAATCTACACACATTCTCCAATTGTTATTCTTCTTCCTTACCATCAAAACATTTGCTAGCCAATCAGGATATTTTACATCTTCAATAAAAGAAGCCTTTTATAGCTTCTCGACTTCCTCGTGAATAGCTTGATTCTTCTTTGGGCTAAATACCGTTCTCCGCTGCTTCACCGGCTTGATCTCCTTATTAACATTTAGCTCGTGGCACAGGAAGGTCGGGTCTATCCCTGGCATGTCTTCATGACTCTATGCGAAAGCTTACTTTCTGTGCCTTAAAAATTCCACTAGTTCTTGCTTTATTACCGGTTCCAATGACGTTCCAATTTGAGTTATTCATTCTGGACGTTCATCGTCCAGAATGATGTTCTTCGTAGCTTCCACAACCATACCTTTCACAAGCTGGGATTCATCTCTAGGGTCCAAGGTCTCAATCTCTACATCTTCAGACTGATCCACTTAGTACGTGGTGGTATTCTTTCTGGCTTGCTCTAATTCCTCCTGTTCAGCAGATGAATAATAGCATTCTCGAGCTACTTTTTGGTCGCCTTTCACAACTCAAACCCCAAAATTGGTCGGAAACTTCAAACATTGGTGTACCGTAGATGGCACTGCCTCAAACTTTTTCAAGCCTACCCTCCCCATGATGATGTTGTAGTCTGATTGGACATTTTTGTCCATTATAAAAAAGCGTACATTTTCTGTTCTGCAAGCAGGCCGGGTACCAATAAGCATATCCAGCTTGATCGTCCCAAGTGGAAAAACCTTCTCGCCAGTAAAATCGAGGAGGGGCCTGTGATATGGATCCAACTGGGCTAGCTTCAAATTCAAGCTATCAAAAATAGGGGTAGAACATGATGTCTGCAGAGCTACCATTGTCTACCAATACACGTGAAATCACCACATCCTTCATCCTCATCTTGATCACCAAGGGGTCATCGTGAGGATACAATACACCTTCCAGATCATTTTTGGAGTAAATGATGACCAGTTTATCCTTATTCACCTTCCTCGGGCGATCGTCTTCGACTAAATTTATGCGCTATATATAAGAACAAGCTTGGGCCTCATTGAGGTAAGCTTTCCTCTCAGCAGTATGATCTCCACCTCCTGCATCTCCACCTATAATTACATTACATTCAAATGATCCAAAATGGATTGAAAATACCTCGCGATCAGGATGTCTTGGCTTTTGGGGGAGGTCGGGGTCATCCTATGGATCATCTTTGTGGTCTCTCTTTTTATCATCTCTTGTTCAACGAGGAGATTTGGACCTTTGCCTTCCTCTGTCGCTGGTCTTTCCACCATTATGGCAATCAATGAACTTACTTAATTTTCCTCGCCTAATGAGTGCTTTGATTTTGTTCTGGAGAGCTATACAACGCTTGGTTGTATGGACATGGTCCCTGTGGAACTTGCAATATTTGGACTTATCCCTCTTGTCAGGGCCTGCCATCATTTTCTCCGGCCAAGCTAGCTCCTCGCTGTTCTTGATCTCTTCCAGAATATGATTTATATACACCTTCAAGGGAGTGTAATTCACATACTTCCTTAACTGCTCCAGTGTCTGCTTGCCTTTTGGGTGCTTGCTGCCACCATTGTGCTTTTGATCCCTCTTCTCACTTTTACCTTCAGCCTTGGTCTCAGCTTTAGCGTCAACATTCTTCTTCGCAGCCATGGCCTCCTCGTCATTCATGATCTTAGCTGCTTTTGCCATCAATTCAGCCATAGACCTGGGGGAATCTTTAGCCAAAGTATAATATAACTTGTTTGGTAACAGACCACTCATCAGAGCTGTAATTGTTATCTTCTCCTCATAGTCAATCAGTGTAATACCCTGTATTTTATGTGGTATTTATTTTTGGGATTAATTGAATTAAATGTGTATTAATTGAAAATTAATCCGGATAAAAATATTAACGAGATGTGAGTTAGTATTTTATTATAATGTGTATATTTGGCAATATATGAATATTGGAAATATTGAAATTGCCGCGAAATTGAAATACGGCATTTGGGAAACTTTGTTGGGACGCGCGTGACTGTCGCGTCAGGAATATAATTATTTGAATTAAAAGTGAATTTTATTTTTATCACCCGTATGGTCATTTTGAGTGCGCCAACGCGTCCGGAAGGGTCGAAATAGTCAGAAAACACTAGCCGGGGGTTAAGTTTGGGTCCCGGGGCATTATTGGGCCATACCGGTAACTTATAGGGGCATTTTGGTAATTTTGGAAATCTGGGAATTAAAACCCACGAAAATTAGAAATAATAATCTGACTTTTTCCTTATCCACTAAACCCACTAACTACACTAAGGGACTTAATGGGCTACGGGAGAAGTTAAGTTATAATCCCAACTTACCAATAACCAACCACACCTCCATTGTCATCTTCCTTAGAGAAACTTGTAGAGAGAGAGAGAGAGAGAAGAGAGGATTCTGCAGAAAGATAGAGGGAGAACAACTTAGCCTTCAAGACTCAACATAAAATTCAGAGAAAGATTAAGTCAAGTGGTTTAATTACAATTGATTCAAAGCTATGCTTTCCATGTTTAGGAATTATCGAATTTATCTTGGAAGATGATATAGACCCATGAATTGGAAGTTTAAAACTATGAATTATGTTAGGCACTGCATGTAGTAACAATCTGGACGAATTATGAACTCAGAATTTTGACCCTTGATGATTTAAAAACGGATTTTTGAAGAAGTTTATTAATGTTATTGAGAGAAATAGAAATCTGGAATTCTTGATGAAGATTTGATCCGTACAAAGCCCTTGAATGATGAATTATTGGTTTTAGAATGTTATTAATGTTGTAGGATGGTTATATGATGATACTATAACGTTATATTAGAGATTCTTGCATTAAAAGTATGTTTTGGGTTGACTTGGAAACTGTAAAACGAAGCAGTCCGTAACCATATCTGGTGCAATCGATCGATCGACATTCATCAGTCGATCGATCGACCACCATAGATCGATCGAAGGAAAAGGTCGATCGATCGACCTTCCCAGAATGAGTAAAGTTTTTCCCTATTTAAATTTTAATGATGTTAACCCTTGATTAATATTGTTGGAGACCATATGAATACCCTTAACCTTAAGGAAGACCAGTAGGCTTGGTTATGAGATTTGGACCTTAATTAGAATTCAATTTGAGGAATCATTCTAAACTAATGAAATTCGATAAGTGAGTAAATATTTGGGTTAATGGTGTAAATTTGAATACTTTGATGATATGAGGTTTGGGGCAGAAGTAAGGACCTTAGAATTAAAGATGCTATACATGGGAATAATAGGATCTTAATAATCTATTTTAGATAGGTTTTAAGTATAAGAAACTACGACGTGAGACGTGTCGACGGTTTAACTTTTATATTATCGGGAGACGTAAAATATACAAATTTGGAATAATGGTATAAGGATGTAGAGTATACCTTTATTAATATTGAATTATCTAAGATGTGTGATGCTTAGTATATGATTTCTATATGTATGACATACCTACCATACTTGCTATCACGGGAGGTTACGTTCGCTTAGGGCCTTCTTATCCTTGTGTTGCCCGGATTTAGATTGGTACCTCGAGGACATAGTTCAAGAGAACGACTTATTTGTGAGTTAATAAGCCAGCTGACTATGGAGCGTAGGTATGTACGTGACCATGGATATGTTGAATTATGTTCGCCTCCATTTTTGTGTGTGGTGCTTATTCCAACAATTCCTGAGAGATTCGGAATTTTTGATCCTTATGTACGTGATGTACCGGGATGGATAGCAGAGTATGTGTGCACCGCAGCTTAGCCTTTGGGTGCTTGTATAATATATTTATGATGTGAATAATATACGGTTAAATGAAATTGCTATGTTAAATTGTGGGTATAGTAATTGTAATATTATGAAAAGATAAAAAGGGGACAGATATCCATAAACGGTTTTGTTAATAATTGTGAATCCGAGAATTAAAGTAGAACTCTCTATTTAAGTGTTAAGGTTGGAAATAAAATGTGAACCGGGTAGAAGTGTTAGAGACTCTTTGGAATTAGATAGTTATGAGAAAACACATGAATGGGTACAGGAACGTTAGGAGTGCACAGTTAGACGAGAGGTGAGTATTTCATGTGAGAGCACGTCCTAACATGTATCTTGCATTCATTGTTTTAATTATTATTAAAGCACTTGCTGTTTTTAAAATACTCTCCACATTCGGGCTCTGACCCGTTTGCTTTCAAATCTATCTTTTTGTAAAAACTATTTTAGGTGCCCAGCCACAAGGACACCATGCTTAGGATCCTCATTCAGGTGACGAGCTGTAGCTGTTTGTGGAAGTTACAGGACATTGATTATATACGCTTCATCTATCTTGACTCTATACTCAGTATTTATCAGTTGTAGGGCATGTCGCCCATTTCTTTTAGAGGCATTTCCATTTCAGTTTTTCAGACTTTGGCATGTATTATTTCAGTATTCAGTATTTCGTTATTTATTTCAGTTGTGGGATTTGTTGTGAGGAGTTTTTCCTCCGGATTTATTTATATCATGTGATGGTTATTCAATTACTTCGTTATGGTGAATGGTTTTATGTTGTACTTCCATTATTCTTTTTGCATGTTAATCAGATAACTTAAAATTTGGCAACTTACTTTTTAAATACTAGGTGGTTAGTAATCTTTAAAATGTTTTCGACAGTGATGCTATTAACTGAATCAACTTGACATTTTGTATTGATTTAATAAAGGAGTAGCTACCCGGTATTTAATTAGTCGGGGTATCACAATCAGTTCAAGTTTCTCGTTATTAAAACGAGTGATGTAATCCCTGATACTCTCTCTTACTTTTTGCCTTACACTCAGTAGGTGTGCTACTCTCTTAACTGGCTTCGCACCAAAGCAGAAGTTCCCTATGAAGAGCTCTGTTAGCTGATGGAAATTAGCAATCTACCCATGAGGAAGATTGTTGTCCCATATCTGGGTTGATCCAGTTATAGTTCCTGAGAATGCCCTGCACCTCATCTCATCAGGAACTACATAGATATCAGCAACAACTTGGTACTTCTCTATATGGAGGACGGGATCAGTTTTTCTATCATACTTAGGCATCACTACAGGAGCTTTAAATTTTGATGGTGTGGGAAAATCCATAATTTCCTGCACAAAGGGTGATCCTTGGACAAAATTTCTTTGGAGAGGGTTCTTGGCCTTAGATATTTCCCCTAACCTGTCTTCCAACCTCTGAATGGAACCCTTACGTGCATCGTTTAAAACCTATTTGCTCGAGCAACTGATCGCGCTGAGTTCTCCTCTTGGGATCTTTCATTACGAGTTATTGGGCGTGATTGGGCAGAACCTTCCCTTAGATTGGTTGGTCATTGATAATTCCTTGATGCAATCCTAGGAGTGTTTCTATTCCTCCTAGGGACCAAATGATCAAAAGGAGAGACTCTACTCAACCTCTCCAGAGAACTAGTTCGTTCTAGAGTTAAAGTGACATTTCATTGAGAATCTATAGCTCGTATAGAGGAGGTCCGGCCAGGCTGATATGAAGGATCATTGGACCTCTCAGTAGGATAAGAGTCAGTACGCTTAAACTGAGAATTATTTAGGAACAGTGTACATCTGGTTCTTGAAGATGGCAGATGGGTATTTCTCTGAACGCTTCGTTGTCCTGACTTGGCAGGTGCTTCATCATAAACAGTTTGTATGAGCTAACGCATGGTTTCTTGCATGGTCGTTTACCTTTGGGCTAAATTGGCCACTATACGAGTGAGGTCTTGCATAGTTGGGGGAGTAGAGGGGTTTATAGGAACCCCAACAGTGTTCCGGTTACTGGATTCTGGGATCTCAGCAATTGGTGATAAGTTTTTAGTGAAAAACGCTATGTATAGTCATTTCCCATAGATGGCGCCAATTTGTTGATGTAAAAAACTTGATTTAATCTAATTAAGTAATCACAGATAAAAAGGAATAAATAAATAAGACAAAGGATTTTTAAAGTGGTTCAGCCTTATGAAAATGGCCTACGTCCACTGTTGTTGTATTGCTGGGTGTTTTTTTTAATCTCGATGATTGTTTACAAGAGATCAATTACCCTTTTATGATTGGTGTTACAATGTATTTATAGCCTTGGGATTATCAATGTGAATATATGGTATGCCGTTATTTAATAGGCACATACATTTGTACAATAAGAATGTTCATTGAATGTGTAGTTGTCGTTCGATCTTCCTGGCCAGATGCTCTGCACGCTGAGTAGCTCAGCATGCTATGTTTCTCGGGGTGCTGAGTAGCTCAAAGCTGCAGGTTCTTCGATGATCATATGCATTTTCCACGTAAGATGACACGTGTCTTAGTATAATTGGTCCACATAAGCTGACTAATTTTCGTATCAACAGCATGATTATAGTTATATCAGATAACCTTTTCTTATGAATATATTAGGCCAATTATATATATATTCGTCTCAATATAGACTTAAGTTCGCAACCACTTATTTCATTTACTATGAATTATTCAGTTCGTATCTACTTACAAGCACAGTAGATTAATCACGGGTATATATATTTATCACTCATAATATATATACTAATAGGGCACCCCACATAAATCTATGGTGCTATCATACTCTGCTATCAAGTCCCCGTATCTCTCGTACAAAGGGAAATACTAGTTCATAATCACTCTCAAACTGTATTAACACAAAACACACATATTAGAGCGAAGCATAGTTCCACGTCACTAAGAGGTCAGCACATACCGTCACATCTCTTAGGACCGTCTGACTATCATTCTCGGATAGCCTGTACCAAGGATCCTATGTTCTAGGGTACGAGTCAATATCCCCCACAAAGGTCACATCAGAATAAGACCGTCCCGGCGCAGAAACCTTCGTGATAGCAAGTAGCGCGGGTATGATTAAACACAAATATTCAAATAATATATATACATGCATTCATATATATATTTACATTATTTATCTAGGTATGCCCATGAACCATAACATATTTTAGCCATGCGTAGCATATAACGCTTGAGTTCTACATATAAGTAAATCACTCTTTTTATTCTCTTAATTATTACAAATCCTTAAGTACTTCTCGACGCTCGAAGTGTATCCTCTTGGTAAACATAAAATTAGTAGGTGCACCCTCACTACTCTACTGGTCTAAGTATTTCTTAATTCTCAGATGACCTGCTATAGCGTACGCACGATTTCCCACTAAATTTATATTCTCGAAACCCCATGGTTAAATCTCATATAAATTCGTCTTACCCGGACCCTGCTTATACCCTACTGGGTCTTCTCATGTCCCATTAAGATATTTAAATTATGTCCAAAGTTCCTTACGCATTGGGGTTGGATTAACATAAAAATGGGAAGAATTTTCAGTTTCAAAGAGGGGTCTATCGATCGATAAAAAGGGTCGATCATCGACATTCTTGAGTCGATTGATCGATCAAGCAGGTGTTAGCCCAGTTTCTGCAATTCTAGCCTACGGGTTTCATCCAATATAAATCCTCAAACGTCCATTAACATGTCCCAAACCTCATTAATGTTATATAAACAAATATAGAAGATTTCTAATGTAAAACATTCGCAAATTCTCCAAGAATCCTCATCAAAGGGGATTAATTCAAGAAGTTAACAATTAACCCTAGTTCATCCAATTTTCTCAAGAATTCATTTAAATTTACATATTTCTATCTCTACTGAGCATAAATTTTGTGGATACTATATTACATATGACGGATATCCATCCTAACATGGTTTCTACTCCGAACTTGCAATAAAAACTTCCTAAACAACTTTTTATTTTTAAAAAAACATGTGAGAATAAATTCCTACACTAGCATAGATGTGTTATCAACTAACTAACAACAAGTTATAAACTTGCCTAAAAATTGAAGGTCTGATTCGACGAATTAGAATGGTATAGGAACGATTCCCTTCTTTCGATTTACACGTTGGTAGTGGAATTGATGAGAGTGGTGTAGGGTTGGTGGCTCTCCTCCTTGGAAGCCTTATCTCTTCTCTCTTACTTGGACTCTCTGCAACTCCAAGGTTCCTAACCCTCAAGAACTCTACCTCCCATCAGATATAACACTCCAATTCTCGTCCGTGATTAAGGCCTAAAATGGGTAATTTCCAAAATTGCCTCCCTGGTTACCAGTTAGGCCTAAAAACGTCCCGAGACCCAAACTAAACCTTCGGGTATACTTTTCTGACTATCTCGACCCTTCCGAACACATTGGCACACTCTAAATGACCATACGGGCGACTTATAATTAATTTACTTTTATTCCATTAATTTAGTCCCGACACGACACATGAGTGTCCCGACTTAATGTATATAATTGTCGTATTATTCACTCGCGATAATTTCTCATATATTACTTTACTCATCTAGTAATATTAAACATTATTCTCACAAATAATTACTAACTCTCGTCACGCTAGTAAATATTTATTTCAAAATCCGAATTAATATTAAAATAATTTATCCCAATTTAATTTAATTAATCTCATAATTAAATGTCATAAAAATATGGGGTATTACAATTAGGTATAAATATTTGTAAATAGTTTTATTTTTATCTTTTTCAGAGAATTGGTGAGATTTAATTGTGAGTGGTTGAATTATATTTAAGAAAATAGAGTTCAAACTGCCAATTTCAAGGAGACTTGTTAAAGATTTGTTCTCTTTCTCTACTCTTTTATTTTATATGCCTTTGATTATTTGTTCATCATATTTAATATAATGTTAGGATAAATCCCCTTTCAAGGGGTGGGATGATCCCATTATTTGATGTTAATCCATTTTAATTAGTTTATTTACATTAAAATTCCCTTTGATAATTAACTTTGCACTCTTACTTTCTATTTACGCCTCGAGAGAGGGTAAATGATTTTCGAGAGAAAATCGAAATTCTAGTTATAATACCCATTTTAGATTCGAACTAGATATAGGGGTTTCTCAATTGTGGTATTATTCCTTTAATTTCAACTCTAGGCTTACTTTTATGATTTAAACTAATTTGATAAATCGATCCTAGCGGGTGATTTGTTAAATGATGTTGGATCTACGTTTAAGAGTTGTAGGAGTGTTAAAATTAATTTTCTAAAATGTTATTATTAAAATTACATTTGCAATGAGAGTTGATTTGTAATTTTGATACTAACTTGGGATAATTAATTTTAATGAATTAATTAATTTTAATTAACTAGAATATATGGTGTCATCGTATCCCTTGTTAGTCCTCATTTTTATTTCCTCACCATTCTCATATTTTAGATTTTTATTTAGTGACATTTAATTAGTATCTTCAATTAATTTTATTTACATATTTTATTTAGTTTAATTTAAATTCACATCCTCACAAAATTGTTCTAATAGTGAAAAATCTAAAAAAATAGAAAAATCCAAAATCCAAAAAGAGATAATAAAAAAAAGTTGAATTACATGTGTTTTCCTATCGTTTCACTTTTTTTATGTGGATTGATACCTCACTTACCACTACACTTTAGTTTATTATATTTTGTAGGTATTTGAGATTTTTGATTAGAGAGCTTTTGAACAACGACGAGATATACTAAAAAGCATCTCTATCAATCCACATTCCGTACTATGGATAATTTGCATCGTATCTTTAACCCCAGCCCCTGTTGTGCAATGAAAGTGGGTTTAATCGACATTTCTTTTGAAGAGTGACTTGTCGCGAATGATGTACTGAACAATCAACCCGTGAAGGGTCTGTTGCACGGTATTTTTTATTAGCATCTTGAGGATACCTATCATGCTTAAGGAGGCGTCAAATGTCATAATACCACATCCTTCTATGTTCGGATATTTTTTTCTAACAAGATAAACGTGATAGCAATGAGTGGATGTTACATGTTTCTGGACTAGAAAGATTAGAAAGGGTTCCATTGTTATCCCCTCTGGCATGTCGACTATAGAGGCCAAGGTTACTAATGATTCAGATAGGATGTTTCTTGAGCGAGGTAAATAGTGTAAGGTGACATCTTCGAACTGGGAGGTGATCTCCTCGAGGTGGGCGTGGAAGGTTAGGAGCTTCTTATCTTTAACTTTCAAGTTTTTTAAAAATTTACCCTGCAATGAGAGTTGAATATCTATAGACATCAATGTGCTTGATTACTCTTTTGGGGTGATCTTGAGCCCTACAGTACATGCTTCATATTCCATCATGTTATTGGTGCAAGTAAATTCTAATTTGATGGCGATGGGGGTGTAAGAATCGTCGAGAGAAATTAGGAGTATCCCAATACCATATCCTTTATTGTTAGCAGATTCGTCAAAGAACATATGCCATCTGAGCTCTTCGTGAGAGGTGTACATAATTTTTTGATATGGGAATTTAAAAATCTAAACCTCATCTACCCTTATGGTATTTTTGTCAAGGTAGTCATAAATGGCTCTTCCCTTCAGGGCTTTTTGCATGACATATGTGATGTCAAATTCAGCCAATAACATCAACCAATGAGCCATGGGACTAGATAAGGTAGGATTTTTCCAATAGGTATTTCATCGGATCCATTCGAGACACTAATTTGATAGGGAATGCAAGTAGTTAGTGCCAAATCATTTTCTTGACCCAGACTAGGGCGACACACACCTTGTCCAATGCAGTGTAATTTACCTCGTACCCTGCTAACTATCGACTAGCGTAGTAGATCTCTATCTCCTTGCATGATTGTTCGATGTATTGGTCTAGTATAGACCATGTTACGGTGTTTGTGTCGGTGAGATATAAGAAGAGGGGGAGACCTTACTATGGATGCATGAGCACCAGAGTTCGGGTGAGATATTGCTTGATCTGATTAACGGCTTCTTAACAGGCCTCATTCCATACATTGGTCCAATCATTCTGAAGAATTTTGAAATTGGGCTCTTAGATATAGGTTATTTTGTTGATGAATCGACAGATGTATTGAATTTTTTCGAGGAAGTCGGGAAATTCTTTCTCCGTCTGGGGCGGTGGTATTTCAAGAATCACTCTTAGTTTGACAGGGTTTGATTCGATCCTTTTTTAACTTACCATGAAGTCTAGGAGTTGACCCTTCGTGACACCGAAGATGCATTTCTATGGGTTGAGGCACATCAGGTATTGTCTTAGCTGCTCGAAGAATTTCTTTAAGGAAAGAATGTGACCTTTCTCAGTTTTAGACTTAACGATTATGTTTTTGACATATACTTCAACCTCCTTATAGATAAGATCGTTCATAATGAAACTAGTGGCCCTTTGGTAGGTAGCCTCAGTATTTTTGAGATCGAACGACATGACCGTATAGCGAAAGGTTCCCGACAGGGTGATGAAGGCAGTCATTTCCTCATGGTCAAGATGTATTTAAATCTAATTGTACCTGTCAAAACCATCGACAAATAACTTGAGGATATAACTAGCAGTGTTATCAATGGTCATATTGATGTTGGGTAGAAGATAATCATCCTTTAGAGACACCTTATTCAAATATTGATAGTCGATGGACATGAGGACTTTTCTTTCTAACTTCGTTATAGGGATGATGTTTGCAAGCCATGTAGGATATTCGACCACGCGAATAAAACCTATGTTCAACTGTTTCATTACTTTCTCTTTTATCTTGAGAGACCATTCTTCTCGAAGATTTCTTAACTTCTCCTTGATGGGATTACTTTCAGGGAGGGTAGGAATCTCGTGTCGTGCGATTTTTTGGTCAATATAGGGCATGTCACTATAAGACCATGAAAAGACGTCCATAAATTCCTTAATAAATTCTTCAAACTGCAATCGCTCATGCTTGTTGAGGGTTGACCATGTCCGAATCTCATGTATATGGCTACTAGAACTACGATTGATAATAATAGTGTCATCATCATTAGTTTGAATGAGGTTATGTTATTTAGTTTTTTTCCTTATTGAGATCAGTTAAGAATTGTTCATTTATTAGATCATCTTCATCAATTATTTAATTAAAATCAAGGAAATTAATATAATACACAGGAACATTCTCAAAATCATCATTCATTTCATTGAAAGCATTTTTAGGAAATACAACAACAAGGACCTCATCAAAGTAGGCCTCATTCATGATTACCTAAAAAATTGAAGAAAAGGGTGGTAGATTCAGGTGTCTCTTGGAAGGGTGAACACCAGGGTTCAAATTAACTTGGGTAGGCTTAATAGGGACAATGTTCCAATTGAGGAGTGGTTTATCAACAATGCTGATCTTATTGGATGGGTCGGATGATTCATCCATAATGTGGATCATAAAGAGATTCAACTATAGTGTATGCAGGTCAAACGACTCATCATTGTTACTACCTTAAGAGTTCTCAGTGATTTCCATAACTATAATAGTTAGAGGATCCACCTCATGCTTCTATTCTTCATCCCAATGACTTTATCCCCGAAGAATATTTCCAATACTGGATTCATCCTTTTCTCTTTAGGGTCATACCATTGCTTGGGGAACCTACAAAAGGGGAAGTCTTCACCCTCCAATTCATAACTTGAGCTGGCAACGATATCATCTTTCTATGGAAATTCAATGCTTTTCACAAACTCCATGGCTTCATTATACAAGTCTTCCCATTCAATAAATAAGTTCTGGAAGGAAGGGACTACATGCACTTATATTTTCAAAATCATGAACAATTCATAGACATTATATACTTCTCACTTCTTGACAAACACGTCAGATATAAAATGTACAATATCATCTAAATTGAACTCTTTTACGATTACAAACCATATATCAGATTATTAAGACACTATCGGGCTTCCATAAGGATGATGCAAAATTTTTCATAGTTAACCTCTCCAAGGGCCATTTTTAAGGGAAATTTCAGCCCAAACTTTAGAAGTTGATCTAAGACTATACGTAGTTCCATGCCTCTTCCTTCAGAATGGTTATGAATGGATATACAGTCCCTAGTGAGTAGAAATAAAGCTTAGTCAGTGGGATTCTCAGGATGTATAAGAAAGGAAGGATATATTTTAAAGGGTTTGGGTGAATTAGTGGATGAATCGGGTGTTTCGATGGGCTTAGTTATGGTAAAATGATTTAATTTAGGGATTTCTTCTAAGAGGATGGGATTTACCCCCATTCAGTATGATGGGAAAGGGTTCTAAGTGGTGTTGGCTTTGGATTAGCTGGCGGGGCAATGATCCCACTGTTTATGAGGCTTTGGATAACATTGTTTAGACAAAAACACTAATCAGTGGTGTGCCTGATGATTTGGAGGTTATGTGTGATGTTTTGGGGAAGGGTTTCTCACAATGGTCGGGGGTTTAGGGATTTGATAAGATTTTGGGCCATAAGGGCTCAATAAAACTTTGACAAAGGTTAATGAATCTTAGTATATTCATTTTTTAATGGATTGGGATGACTTTTGGATGTCCATGAGGTATTAGGCTAGGAGATGTTATTAATGCTTAAGACTGAGGTGTTGGATGGCTTATTATACTTCTGAGGCATGAATTACTCCCTTAGCCTCTTCTGTTCAAATTCAGTATTCTGACTTGTGACCCTTTCTTCAATTTCTAACCCTACCTCCCAATAGGCTCTGAAATAGGGATAGTATTGGCCTCCAGTTTTAGTTTGATATGGGGCAGGAAGTTTTTCTTCACGATGCTTACCTGCTCTTTTTCTGATGGCCAGTTTGTCATGGTGTCATCTTTCTCTCTCCATCTTCCAATAAAACTGTTAACTGATTCTCCTGGGTTTTTCTTAAGCAATTCCAGGTCTCAATGATTAACCTCTAACCCTTTATTACACTTGTGATAAGTAATGAATTCTCATACCATATCTTCCTAACCAAGGATTCTAAATTCTTCGTGGGACAGGAACCATTGGAGGACACATTTTTTGAGATTATGTTGGAACATCCGTGCCATTATTTCTTCTGAATCTCCGAGGAGATTCATGGCATGGTGGTAGCTACGTAGGTACACAATTAGAGATCCACTGCGTTCAAACTTCTCGATATCTGGCATTTTAAACTTCTCTAGTAGCTGAGCCTTAGGATAGGGAGACATGGGGATGTTATCGACATAGTTCCCCGAGATTTTGACTGGTCAAACCTATTAGATAGCAATTGAGGTTTTCTTTTACTTTTTTCAACTCTTTTTCTTTCGGATCAATAGGCGCTAGCATATTGCCTCCTTGCTGGGCAAGATTCGGTATCGACAGTTGAGCTAGTGGCGACCCATTGGTAGGCAGGGCACGGGGGACATGATAATACTCTTCCATAATCAATACTGGTTCTCGAGTTGGTAATCCATAGCATGGGGAAAGATATTATTGGGCTCAGGAGCCTAGGGAGTCTTAACTCAGTGTTGTTGCATTTCCTAGACTTCTGCCTGAAGGTTTTCGTTCTTGGCACTGAGCTGAGCAAGAAATGCCATCAGATCTGGTTGGATAGTTGCATTCTGGTCAATGTTCTCTATGAATAGTCTTCGAAAGCATTGCTCGAATTCTATACAAGCAACAAATTAAGTAGTGGAGCTTTGGGGTGGCTTTATGGAAGACCTAATCTAGGACAAGATTGGGGTATGCGATCGCACCTAAGAGGGTAGAAGATTTTTTCTTTTATTTTAAGGGAAAAAGATATATTTTTTTGGGGTGTGTGTGTGTGTGTATGAAAAAAAGGAGAAAATATTTGCATTCTGGTTAATGTTCTCCATGAATAGTCTTTGAAAGCATTACTCGAATTGTACACAAGCAGTAGAGGAAGCAGTGGAGCTTTGGGGTGGTTTGATGGAAGAGTTGAGCCAGGTCAAGACTGGGATATGCGATCGCACCTGAGAGGGTAAAATATTTTTTCTTTTATTTTGAGGGGAAAAAAATATTTTTGGTGTCCCCCCCCCCCCCCCCCCCACACACACACACATATATATATATATATATATATATATATATATATTTGAAAAAAGGGAGAATATTTTTGGTATTTTTGAAAAGGGGGTAAAAGGGAATTCCTGAGCGTAGTTATTATTATTAGATTCTACTTGTATTATGTTTCGCCTAAGATGAAAGTGAAATGTCCGATAGGACCCGAATCTGGGGAAAAGACAGCGTACGTGATGCAAGACACGGATTGAATTGTTTTCTTACGCACGAACAGGGTACTATTTTAAAAACGAGCAAAATATCGTAGAAATTTGAGTGGTAAGACGACCCAAAATTTCGATAGAGCTTCGTATGGAAATCGACAGACTAGGTACAAGTGTCCCACGGAAAATGCCTATATAATGTTGATGCATTGGTGGGTTAGTTGAAGGTTCCCCCCTTTGTCATGACTTCCATGATATACCTCTTGACTATAAGGGCAATCATTTTTCAGTACGTGTAGAAAAACCATTTGATATACTTGAGACCTCGTGGAGACGGTACGTGTGAGAGCGAATCGATATACTCGACGTACGTGAATGATTTCCGTGCTATATACCTCCCGTTATGAGTTTGGTGAAGCGGTAGGATGTGGGGGGTTCGATATACTCAAAGGTACTAGGCCAATTAAAGGTGGGAATCATATCGCTTAGGTTAACCACGCCCCGTAGGACTGGCACCCATCACGAAGTGACCCCTTAGTGCACAAAATAGTTTGGTAAATATTGTAATGCTCAAGTGACGTAGTGTGCAAGAATTCACGAGTCTTAATTATCATTTTATGAAGAGTTTTATATATTCTAATAGAGGGTAATACTACTAAGGATGAGGTAGAGCATGGAGTATACACAAGTATCATGGGGTATGGTGGATAAACATAGAGAGTAAAACTAGCAAGTATGCACATGAAACATGGAGATAGTATATACAAAGTGTGAGGCATGTGGATTTACACAAGTGAGAGGGAATTATGTGCAAATTGAGAGTGGCATGGTAATACGTGTGAGTGAAGAAATTATGTGGAAATATACAAATGTGGAAGTGTGTTCTAATGAGACTAACCATGGATATATACAAGTGGTGTGGGAAACATATAAGAAACATGTGGCTATGTACAAGTGAGAGTGTGTGCTAGTGAGACTAAGCGTAAATGTATAAGACTGGTATGGATCATGTGCAAGTGTGAGTAAGTGGAATGAAACAAGGTGACTATATACAAACGAGTAAAGCGTGCAACATATGATATGAATATGGTATATACATGTAATGAGAAATAACATATTAGAGGTAATGGTATAGACATCATGATATAGACAAAGCATATATACAATATGTAAGTATGATATTAAGGAGGATACACAGGTGGGGGCACATATACATGTGAGGCTAAATAGAAAGAAAAATAAATAAAGGCCATTGTGAAATGAAGTCCAGTCCTTTAGTAAAATAAAATTCCCCAGTGGAGTCGCCACTGTAGCCATCTGGGATGATTCCTCTGGTGTTGTATCGCCCTAAAAGGGAGAGGGAGAGAAAAGAAAGTGAAAATCTCCTCACGGCATGTGCTAGAATTCGAGGATGGAAGCCATCTTTCCAACACTCGGGAGATCTTCGCGGGCTACCACGGATATAAAAGGGGGGAAAATAGAAAATGGAGTCGCCAGCCTATTTGACTCAAATCGAGAAAAAATGTAGTCACCCTATAAAAACGGAATCAAAAGACAAACTGATGCATACAAAATGAAATGACTCGAGAGTTCGGGGACTAAGTTATGGAATGGGAAGGTGTTAGGCACCCATTCTTCTCTTTCGGTCTCTCATGAGCTATAATAATGGTCTCCTTTTTGTCTAATTTGTGACTCATGCTCACAACGTGTGCGGTGTGAAAATGAGTGAGAAAAATAAACCATCCTACTCACATCATAGGAAGGATGAAGACGAATCTTACTAAGGAATATACGAAAGAAAGAGAATAATAGAAAGCTATGATGTTAGTGACTACCGAATCATGATTCACTATGAATAAGCGAATGTGTATGTCATGTGGTAACACTAATATGAAGGCGTATATGTACACACAATACTACTAAATATGAGTTTTAAGCAAAGGCAGTACAATGATCAAAATATGGCTCGAATACCGATAATGGTTTAGGACGCCTACGTAGCCATAATAGGCATAAAAGTCCATGTAAGTGTAGAAAAAATGGGGAAATCTTACTTTGGAGTTTATAAGTAAACCCTATTTTTTGTCTTTTTTGATTTTATGAAAATATATTATGTGAGTACTAGCAATTAAAAAGGATATTAGTTTATGTGTCATAATGGAGTAAGAAAAAAGAAATCAAAAGTGGAAGAAAAGTAAATACACAACACTAATTAAATGAAATAAAATTGACTAGGAGTAAACCTCCTAGAAGGATTTGCTACTGATTTTTGAAGGAGAGTAGGCTAATTTTATAGTGGTGGGATGTTGGTGGAATAGGGATGAGGTAATTGAAAAGGGTGGTATAAAAGTGAGGTAAGAAAAGAAAAAGGAATGTTGGAAACTTGGATTTTTTAGAGTGGGGGCACACTGATTTTTAGGTAGGGAATGTTTTGATTTCTAAAAAGGAGGTCCTTGGGAAAGATATCATGACCTCCTTAAATAGTAAAATTTAGGGTTCAGGGGTCTGTCAATTAGCATAGGACCTAACCTGCCTATCAATATACACCTTGCTTGCTGGCAAAGTAAAGTACACCCGTGCCTATAGGCAAGGGATATGGGTTGCCTATAAGAAGTCCTAAAAGGAGTTTTTTTAAGAAAAATGGGCATAAAATGCAAACCGTAAGTTAGAATCACACACGGTTAAGATCGTTGGAAAGGGAATTTAGAAACCTATAAAAATCTATGGTGCCGCTATTGGGTTCAAGAACTGAATAAAGTTAAAGGGGGTCAGAAGCACCTTATGGCCTTTAAACGGGGGTTCTCAAAGTAAAAAAGGCAACTAAGTGCTAGCCATAAGGATGATTCGCGCACGGTATGGATAGTTGAAAAGAGAATTCAATGTTCTATGAAGGTGAGATGAGATTTGCTCGGGTTGAAGGGTTAAACCAAGTCGAATGGTGCTTGGGAGTGCCTGGGGCCCTCTAAATCAAGGTTCGGAGTAAAAGGCAAGTACGCTCGAACCGTAAGGACGGTTCACTCACGAAATGGACCGTTGCAAAGGGGATTTAGGGTCCTATGAAGGTGAAATGAGTTTGATCAGTTTGAAGAATTAATCAAACTTAAATGGGGCTCAAGAGAACCCGAGGACTTCTAAATTAATGTTCGAATTAAAAGGTAAGTATGTACGACCGTAATGCTGATCCGTGAACAGTATGGACCGTTGGAGAGGGGATTCATAGCCTTACGAAGCTGCAATGATATTATTTTGGATTGTAGAGTGGACTAATTCAAATGTGACTTGAGAGTGCCCAGGGGCCCCTAGATCGAGGTTTAGAGTAGGACATAGGGTCTTAGGGTGAGAGGAGAAGTGTTAGGGACCTAAGGAGGTATTTGGAGGGTACTAGGGTGGGGTGTCTACAGTAACCATAACTAATCTAAAACTTCATAAAACTCTATAAAACTTTGTCCAACATGAAAACCCTCATATACACATGATTTTGAGTGTAACTAAACATTACATACCCTCACAATCTCCTCCAAATATATTGATAATATAAAAATTACAAAAAGCTAATCATTACAACCATATGAGATATAGGACCAAAAAATAACAATGGATAAACCACTATACTATCCATTCACATGAAAAAAAACACATGTGACCATAATGGAAGGGATTTAAATAAATAATCTCTATAAAACCATGTTAGTACGAAAATATACAAAGATATACAATCCCACAACATGTAAAACTAGGGTTTTCTTACATAGACAATATGAACATTTCCTGTGGATGATTAATTGTAACAAAACTCTTGGATACCAATTTTTAGGGATTGTTATACGCAGAATAAAAATTTCTAGCCACTGAATCTTTGATTAATCAAACAATTGAGAGAAGAAAAGCTAAAATTAGGTTCGGAGAACAAACCTAGGGTTTCAAACACAATACCTTTGTTGATCCGATTGTAATTCGATGGGGAGAAAGTATTTGTTGATGATAAAATGTTGACTTATCGTATATCTTCAAAATATTTCTACAACGTTCCAAAATGCTTGGATCTTCTAGTGTATGATCCTTCCAAAGCTAGGCTCTGTGTGTGGGAACCTTTTGAGGCGAAATCTCTAGCTTTTGAGTGAGATATGGTCCTCTCTCCAGATCCCTTTATAATTCTATCACCCTTATCAAACCATATTAATGAATAATGTAGCTTATAACACCAAGTTAACCCAATATATACTAGTTTAATAGGTGGAATTTGGCTAAACTGGGTTCAATGAGAATTTGGGCATAACTATTTGGGTAAATGGACTATACTAGGGACCCACAACAAATAATCAAATTGGCTTCTAAATAAATACCCAAAAATCCCAAATTACAAACCTTTAATTTATTTCCTTTCTTTATTTAATCATAATAAATTCCACTAGATAATTATGAATGCACTCCAATTTAAGTATTTCAGAAATCACTCGGATATAATAATGTCTTATTTGCACTATTGATATTGGCACATAATATAATTCCCTGCATTAATATTCTAATAGATGCTTGGTCAAATTAGTTTTTCTCTAATTGAATTTAACTAACATCTAATCAATTCCTTGATTCTCAAAGTTACGTATTTTATTACTCCACTCGATTATATAATATTCTACTAATTAGTTTTGCTGGTGGAAACAAATCCTCTAAGTACATCAAGTGGGTATCGAAATCCAAGGTATCCCCTGACAAGAATTCATTCGAATTAAAATCTCGGACCCACTTATATAACAATTACCCAATATGCTGGTATCATTTGGTTAAGTCTAAAATCTAATCGTACCCACAATAATCATATAAGCATTAATATATACATATATCCTAAATATTATCGGTATTAAGCATATATGAACCCTTTGCAAATGGTGTGATATTTCCCGAGTCAAATCAAGACAACCCTTAGATAAAAAAATTCATGGGTGGTACTATTACATATATTCCTGGGATGTACCGATGACAATCATTTGTCGAACTATCGTACATCTTCTTGAACAATCATATAGATTCCCCCATTTTTAGATAAACTACTAGGATTACATCAAAACGGTTTCGATATGATGTCAAATACGTATATAGGTTGTGAACATTTCAATAGTGTTAGAACCTAAATCTCGATCTACTTGTGATCAACCGAAGCCGAATCAGCGAAATTTCTAGTGAGCTATATTGAGTGACATTTATATGAATAAATATGTTTAAACAAATATAAAGCATTCTCACAAACGTGATTCTCATTTAAAAATGAATAAAAAATCACTTATTAATCAAAATAAAATGTTTTAACATAGTTTTAAGAATAAAAATCAAACAACAAGATCTCTCGACGAGTCATTACCATCAACTAACACTAGGAATTGCTTCTTATTATGATTAGCGATCATCGAAAGTCTCTTGATTAATCTCTAAATCCTTTATTGCCTTTCTTGTTTGGTGTTCGTGCAAATTAATTTTTTATTTACGTGACACGTTATCCTTCACATATATTTAAAAAAACTCATGTTCCATAATCCTTCCATGAAACTAATAGTCCTTTTCATATAACCTAACATTATTCATTTGACGTTTTTAGAGGAAATATTATACCTTATCGATCCCTATAGATTGTAAAATGCACAATCTTGAAGGGCAAACCCTATAGTCTACACTATACACAAAAATAATCTTTCGACGATACTATGCTCCCCCAAATCCTGACATAATGGTCGTAGTGTGAAAGTTTTAGGATTATATGAATTGTCAAACACAAACTAATTTTTAATTTTTTTCAAAATTAATTAAACCAATTTATACTTTGTACCAATTAAACCAAAAGTATTATGATAAAAAATTAGCTAAATTTTATCTTGCCCTAAGGAGGAATCTAGGTGAATAAGAAAGAGTAAAATAACCAATCACATAAGACGCTAAGTTATGAGTAAAACCCACATCTAAAAAAACCTAGGACGACCCAGCCACGAAAATTCACTATGATAAGGAATTACAAAAGAACGACAGATGACTTACTCAATCAACTCGACTATATTCAAGCCATGATGTGTCTTCGTTCCTCCAACCTTCTCCATAGTAACACACGTGAATCAACCTACAAACTTTTATAATGCGTGCATCTCATACATCTCAATATTAACTAATCCCGACTTAACAAACCATCACAACACGGAGTCCATCATATAAAACTTCAACGAGCACGGAATCCATCTTACAAAATATTACTCAACAAAGATGAAGAGTATACAAACTTTGATGACAATTAGGATATATTAAACAAGTATAATTTATTTAAACCTCAATCTCAAAATGATTGGGTGTATACTAGTGTTTGGAGGCTCTTAGATATGTCTCTAAAAATCTTTTTTGCTAAAACTCACTCCAAAGACTGATGGCGTCACTCCTTTTATATAGGAAACACAAAAATCGAGCGGTACAATTTCGTTCAAATGAAATCAATAGGGTCGTTCGAACGAAGTACATATTCTCATTTGAACGAAACTAGATCTCTTTTGAACGATATATTAAATCTCATTTGAATAGACATCAAATGAACTTTAAAAGATATGTTATTTTAAATGGGAAAATTTTATTTGATCCTCATTTGAAGGTTGTTTGAATGCCTTTCCTAAATTGCTTCGAACATGGTAAAATTCTCCTCCGAACGACTATATACAAGATTTAAATTTTTCTTTACAATCCTTTTATGAAAAATGCCTTAAAAATATTTTCATAATAACACCCAATTGTATCCAAAGATGAAAAATAATATGCATTAATACCTCATAAGATCCGTGGACTTCGAAGATGATTCATGGTATGAAATATGTCATGACGATGTAGATGCATTACTTGGCTATTAAAACATTCAAACAAACATCATAGGCCTTAAGTATAAGCAATTTAAATCCTAACCTATAGCTCAAAGGGGTTTGTCCAAGTGGAATTAAGCCAAAATACATATAAATTGACTTTATAAGAAATTTATCCTTACATATTGTATGCCTAGACTAATCTTAACTGAGAAATTCCTATTCTAAAACTTGACAATTATATACCAATGACACACTTATCACTCCCGTAAGGAAATTGAACCTAAAGCTCTAATACAGAGTGTATATACCCAATCCAAATATTGAGAAACTCGTGGGTTGACTCGACCCAAACCGATCACGTTAGGATGAACCCTATGAATTATTAGTTCGTTATCGAGTAGCCATGCAAGTCCAATTTCAGTAGGTATAAAACATGTAATAAGTGTGCATGCACTATACCAAATAAGGGTTTTTGTCACCTTTCACTCGCAAGGGGTTTTCATGGTTAAAACTAATGACAAAAAAATATGGAGATATTGTCATGGTCCTTGATCGTGACACGGACATGATAACACCTCGTCACGGTCAAAGAACATGACAAGCATACTGTCACGATCATGTCACGTTCAAAGACTATGATAACACGATTTTGTTGTCACGGTCTACAATAAAACTGGCGAATCATCACGATAAAAAATTTTGACAAGTCGAACTTGTCACGGTAAAAAATCATGACATGTTTAGGGGTGATAATTTTTTTATCACGGGCATGTCACGGTCAAATATTGTGACATGTTTTTCCTTGTCACGCTTGTGTCACGATAGAAATCCACGACATGTCCAGGACAATTGATAACTTGTCATGGACTTTGACCATGACAATGATCATTTGTCACAGACTTTGACCATGGCACATCCGTGACAATTGATAACTTATCACAGACTTATCATGGTCAAAGTTCGTGATAATACTGGGCAGCAGTAAAAAAACTGTTGGGTAGTATGGCCACTGCCACTGCCCAACAGTACTTTATAACCTGTTACAGCACACATATGGTATATTTTCTCAACCAACATTCATTCATTCATAAGCTGTAAGGCATTCAAAATTCATTCATTCATAAGATGTAAGGCATTCAACATTCATTCAATCATTGTCAAACAATAAATAATAAACAACATTCAATACTCAATATTCATATTCATAATGAATAAATATTAATCAAATTATTACAAATAATTGCTCATTTGTTATCACTTTGAAGGAGGAAGGTAGGCCATACTACATAATAATTGAGACATCCCTTAATGGTACGAACACCGCATTGTTCATTCAACCACATGGGTTTATTATCTTTTCCCACGTACACATCCATGATGCAGACACGTGCCTCGTGCGGTTGCAACGTATAATTATGCACCATATTACCTGGGTGACTATCCGGGTCCCTCAACCCCTTAGTTATTCTATTGCCACCTCATGTGTTTACTATATAGACAGTAGTCCAACCAATTGTTGAAAATGGCCTTGGGGCGAGGAGGGTATGGGTGAGGGTGGCGAATATGTCATATGGAGACGAGGGGGCTATCGGTAAGGGTAAGGGTGTGAAAGATAGAGTAATGGTCCCCTCATCCACCACTTTATACTTGACTTTCCCTGAGCTGGACTCAACCTGGCCTTTAAGAGCATGCTTGACATAAGCAACCATTTTCTTCATTGCTCTCTCCAATTTGTCAAACTTCTCGGCGTTGTTGTTCGTCAACTCGTCCACCTTGCGTGCTGACGCAATCTCAATGAGCCTCAACTTCCCCACCCAAGAGCTCACCCCCAAGTACAACCCTTGTGATCCCACCGGAGCACTTGGCTTATTACATCCATAGCCAGAGGTGCCTTGTCGGCTTCACTCTGGGAGTTGTGCACTTCTTTAAGCTTTTCTCGAAACAACAAAAAATACACTATTAGATAAATTAATAAAAAAGTATGTGATTGTAAATTTTTATTTCTATAACGTAATTAAAATTATAACTTACAATAGTGGCAACCACGTTCGGATCCACATCCTTGTCCTTCATTTTATTCGTTCGAATTGCCACATAGGCATCGAGCTTATATGGCTTACCCCCATCACCACTCCCCATCTCCTGAAATAAAATCATGCAAAATTATTAAATTAGTATTTAATTATCACTAAATAGAATAAAATAAAACTAAAATGAAAGAACATTCAAAACACACCATCCTATGCTCCACCTCGGCATAAGACGTACGCCCGGAGTAGTGCACGTCGACCTTTTTGGCCCTATTTTCCCTCCCCGATTGACGAGAGGATAATTTCCTCTCTCAAAACTGTGAGACACTGCCTATTTTAATCACGGTTGATCAATCCTTCATCAAAATAAAACAGGATTCTCAAAATTGATCATTCTCAGAATCACTGTCGAAAACCATTTAATTACTAATAACCTATTAAGCCCGGTGTCAAATTTTTAAACTTTCTAATCTTTTTAACTTAGACGCACAATAAATCCATCCATACAATTAATATACACATTAATTGAATTAAATAAAAGAATAACCGTTAACTCTCAGTAAAACATTAATGAACCATATCGAATAGGCGCAAACTAAAATGCGGAAAGTAATATAAATGACAACAATTGGGAAACATGCCTGAATATAAATCATAATACCTCCTATTTAAATCACAATGATAGAAGCGCCTAAACAATCCCTGCTAGCATCCACATCAGCTGCAGCATCGTCTGACTCGAAAGAATTTTCATCAAGGCATCCCTGTGTCTGGACACCTAAAAGGTTTTTAAATTTTTTGCAAGCGGGTCAGAGCCCAAAATATTTTGAAAATATTTAGCAAGTGTTTAAATACTTTAATCTTTAAAACATGATATTCTCCATATTTAAACTGGTGTCGCACTCACATGAGATATCCCTCACCTCTCATCTAACCGTGCACACCTAACCCATGTATTTTAAACACCCTAGTTATGCTACCCAACCTAACTAGCATCTCATCAACTTCTAAACACCCATACATTATCTCTTAACCCGCGTATATAATATTCTAAGCTTTCATACGAGCTTATGCATTATAAATTCTCACTTATAATTTATCCTTTCATTGTGAATAACTCTCACTAGTTAATATGCACATTCATGCTTTAGTGTTATTAATCCCTTATATAATATTCTCATCTTTATATACGTATATCACATTTTATTCTGGATTTAATTCTTCCGGATATAATAATTTACTTCTAATTTAATTCTTTATTTTGTCCGTATATAGGTATCTTTTCACATCTTCATATATATATACAATATACCATACACATCAAGTATATCCATACTTACATATCATACACTATATGTAACACCCCACCCGCCCGGGGAGAGCGAACGGAGCGCTACTCATGATAAAAACTAAACTAAATTCACAATTAACAAGGTATAGAGCATCTAAATCCCACAACAAAAAGAGAAAACCACTAGTCTCATATCTCTTCAAATACAAATACAACCAATCTCTCGAATAAATACAACAACCATCTATCTCGAATTAAAATAAATCTCCAATGCTCTATACATCAAAATAAATACAATCTTCCAAGTTGTATTCTCGAATATTCTTCCCAAAATATCCAAGCTAAAAATCAATCTCCATAGCGCCCTGAAATCCGCGCTAACCTTCCTCTAAAAGAAAATATGGGGAAGTACACAAGACGACAGGAAAGATGCTTAACAAATACGTTAGCGATGAATAAAACGTAACAATACGAATGCGAATATTCAAATCAAATGCGAATCTCAATAGAATTTTTATCAATATAATTTCTCAACAACACATTAATCAGTGTCATCGGGCCTCACCATACCGCGCCATACTTTATCAAGTAGCCAAAAAAGGAATATTGGCGGGTGCCTAACATCAGTGCCATATTAAAATCTCATGATAGTATGCCCAACACAAATATAATACCACATGAATCAAAAACAAATTCCAACAAATAATTTCTAGATTCCAATTGAATTTATCAATTCAAATATGAGTCAATAATCAAATGAAACCAAGGGGAGAAACACTCGCGAGATTAAGGAGAATATTGTGTAAAACCCCATACCTTAAGCCACCAAAACATATCAACAAGAATATGTCCATAAATCACAGATTAAGCCATCAAAACAGCCCACGGAGATCACCTAAAACTTCTCCAAGATCAACCTCAAAACAGCCCCAAGAACACCTCCAAAAACCTAAGGTTGAATGCATAAATTAAAGGGGCAAAGTGTATAAAAAGAGAGGAATTAAAACATGTTTTCTGGATATTTTTGTGCCCAAAGTTGTATCTAAAAAGGTCACCCATGACCTCAATTTATAAGGAAAAACCAAAAGAGTTGGAAACAAAACAAACTCTCAAAACTGCTTGCAGCACACGTTTTCTGAAGGCATCAATCGATTGATGCCCAGGCATCGACCGATCTATGGCCCAGAAAAACTGACTGTTTTGCTTAAAAAATATAACGGGAAAATATTTAGAAATTCATATAAAATCCGTTTTAACTCCGATTTCAATTCCGCTTGAAGTTTCATTCTTTTAAAATCATAACCAACATATTTGAGCAATAAAAATAATTCTATCTCAAAATTTATTTTTCCTTTTTATTTTGAAAATACTTCAAAAATTACGCGGGTTGTTACACTTCCCCACTAATAATGGAATTTCGCCTTCGAAATTCACCGAATGCCTAACTCTCAAAAATCAGGCCAATACTCTCCAAAAATAATCTCGTCACCCAAAAATAAATTCCTCACATCTAATCTCGAAAACTAAGACGAAACTATCATCTAAACTTTCTATCTCCAAAATTACGCTCCACAAAAATGTAACAAACCCAAAACCCAAGAACCAAGGGTTGTTGTATACCTAAGCTCTGATATCATTCTGTAACACCCCACCCACCCGGGGAGAGCGAACGAAGCACTACTCATGATAAAAACTAAACTAAATCCACAATTAACAAGGTATAGAGCATCTAAATCCCACAAAAAAAGAGAAAACCACTAATCTCATATCTCTTCAAATACAAATACAACCAATCTCTCGAATATATACAACATCCATCTATCTCGAATAAAAATAAATCTCCAATGCTCTATACATTAAAATAAATAAAATTTTGCAACTTGTATTCTCGAATATTCTTCCCAAAATATCCAAGCTAAAAATCAATCTCCATAGAGCCCCTCGAAATCCGCGCTAACCTGCCACTAAAAGAAAATATGGGGATGTACACAATACGAAAGCAAAGATGCTCAAAAAATACGTTAGAGATGAATAAAACGTAACAATTCGAATACGAATATTCAAATCAAATGCGAATCTCAATAGCATTTTTATCAATATAATTTCTCAACAACACATTAATTATCGTCACCAGGCCTCGCCATACCGCGCCATACTTTATCAAGTAGCCAGAATAAGAATATTGGCGGGTGCCCAACATCAGTGCCATATTAAAATATCATAACAATATGCCCATCACAAATATAATACCACATGAATCAAAAACAAATTCCAACAAATAATTTCTAGATTCCAATTGAATTTATCAATTCAAATATGAGTCAATAATCAAATGAAACCAAAGGGAGAAACACTCGCGAGATTAAGGAGAATATTGTGTAAAACCCCATACCTTAAGCCACCAAAACATATCAACAAGAATATGTCCATAAATCACAGATTAAGCCATCAAAACAGCCCACGGAGATCACCTAAAACTTCTCCAAGATCAACCTCAAAACAGCCCCAAGAACACCTCCAAAAACCTAAGGTTGAATGCATAAATTAAAGGGGCAAAGTGTGTAAAAAGGAGAGGAATTAAAACATGTTTTCTGGATATTTTTGTGCCCAAAGTTGTAACTAAAAAGGTGACCCACGGCCTCAATTTATAAGGCAAAACCAAAAGAGTTGGAAACAAAACAAACTCTCAAAACTGCTTGCAGCGCATGTTTTCTAAAGGCATCGATCGATCAATGCCCAGGCGTCGATCGATCTATGGCCCAGAAAAATTGACAGTTTTGCTTAAAAAATATAAGGGGAAAATATTTAAAAATTCATATAAAATCCGTTTTAACTCCGATTTCAATTCCGCTTGAAGTTTTATTCTTCTAAAATCTTAACCAACATATTTGAGCAATAAACATAATTTTATCTCAAAATTTATTTTTCCTCTTTATTTTGAAAATACCCTAAAAATTATGCGGGTTGTTACACTATATAAGTATAATAACCATCCATCAGAGCTATTACTCAATGCATTCAGTCTCTAGAATGTCATCATATTTCAGGGAATACACACATCATCCTGGGTACCACCGGGCAGGGTCTCACACCGACCTGATAAAAACATAACACAAACGTAGGGGAGATAGTCATAATTCCTCTCCTGAAAGTGAGAACGAATCATACCCAAGACGTCTCACCCATGATAAAGAGCCACAATGCACAAGTAACTGGATGCTATGACCTGGGGACTATACTCTCCTTGCTCCTCAAGCCAGGGGATTCACCCACATCGCGTAATTTCCCATGATAGCACTAGAGGGGTATGTTTCACATAAATATAACATTCACACATAGATATATTTATAATCATATCATATGTATACTGTCTCCATACCCGTATATATATATATATATATATATATATATATATATATATATATATATATATATCATCAAATCCAGTTATCCATGCCTATCTCTCATCGCATTAGCCTATAATCCCGAGTATACCAATTCGTATTAATTCAAAAGTATACACACACTTATTTTAAATCCCATAATTATACACTCACTTATGGTGTAATTATCACATAAATAAATTCCCAAATATTAGCTTAACCCATCTAGCTAGTATTTTATATTCATCCTACTCGCACATTCGGATTTCACTCATACATATTATCGTTTATATATATATATATATATATACTACACGCATAAATATATATACCCGTCGGAATAATTTTCCCCATGTGTCGTTCGTCCCAAACACTCCTAAAATTTATAACCCGGATCCTATCCCTGCTAACCCGAGGTTTATACATCACTCATTTAATCTTTTAGAGGCCCTCACACTCTATTTAGGATCCCTAAATATTTGTCTCCAAAAATAAGTCTTCTCCAATCCTTTAAGTCCAAGAAAAACTTCTCTAATTTTTCTGTCAGAATCGAACCGAACCGATGGACAGAAAAACGAACCGGTCTGGTGGCCAAAAAATCGAGCCTATGGTACCAAAAATGAACTGGTCCGGTGACCCAAATCAAACCGCATTCCACCGGTTCTACGTAAGCAGTTCGAGAGTTCATCTTATTCTCCAACTCTGAATCTTATGGTTTCTAACACCACCAATCAACACTATAAACATCTACACACTTATTTATAACCAACACATAAATTTATTCATGGGATTCCTCAATTTAACTAAGATTTAAACCCTAACTTAGTTAAACGCACAATTTATTTAACTCTTACGATTTCTCACCAAAAATTACACCATTAACATGGATTTAAACTCAAATTTCATATAGAGTTGTTATCACATCAAATTATATGAAATCACGTCCAAAAACACCATTTTGATTCAAGAATCCCAACCCAAAATCATAGAGTTTTCACCAACTATAATATGAATAATAAACACACTTAAGTCATTAAAGCAAGTTAAAACTTGCCTCATTGGATAAATTCGATGACCTCGTGTCAGAACCCGTCGGATCTTGGACCGAGTCCTCCTGTTTCTTCTCCCTTTTTTTTTCATTTATCTTATTTCTTTCTTTTCTTTCTTTTGTTCTGTCTCTCTCTTGTGACTTATGAGATAAAAATAAGGGTTATCCCCTTATTAAACCCAAAATTGACTCATATAGACAAATGCGAGTCCCCATTGATCCAAAAAGTCCCCGGAACCTAAACACTACCCCTAAGTACTCCATCTTGACTATTTCGGCCCTTTTGAGACCAACCGTGCACTAGAAATTCCCATCCGACTCACTTATAAAAAAATCACCTTTTTAAATTACAATGCAACTCCACACGTATTTTCCCAGTAACATATTATTATTATTACTTGTCGCTTTGCCGAACTGCGACATGATATAAAATAATACAACTTCATTTACTTATCCCCATAAGTAAATATAACACACATTAATAATAAATCCAAAACTCTCTAATTAATATTTAACCCATACTTCAAATTCTCTTTCACTTAATTTCTCAAACCATTAAATTACACCCACTTATGTAATTTAAATATCTATAAAGTATGGGGTATTACAAAAACCTTATTATCGATAAACTTTTGCAATCTTGCCAATGAGATTGGCTCCTTCGAGGGTACCGTGCCCCTAAGTTGTAAAATTTCTCAGTTTTAACCAGAGTAGAGTACACGCATTTTTTACTTCAACGTTTTATATTGATCTCTTAATTGTTCCAACGTGGAGTCGCGTAAATGTGGGGGCAAGCCGAAGTTTTCCTGTCAAACAAATACAAAATAAAAGGAAAGTGAGTTAGTAGTGTTTATATTATAAAATAATAAAATGTACATATAAATGCAAAACAAAAAGAAAGTGATAAAGTACTTGTAACGCCCCCCAAATGGCCATCTTAAGATTTTAGTTCACCTTCCTCCAATTTGTGTACCCAGGGCCAATATTCATCTTCAGCAACTCCAAGGCCCTAGCTTGTAAGGCTGTATTGTTCTCCACTATTGTCCCCAACTTGCCCCCACTTTGGGGACCTAGTTCTAAACGAGTCTTCCTCGCCCCCGCCTCCCTAACGCCCTGATGTAGACATTTCCATAAAAAAATATTATTAGTAGAAACATATATATGAGAAAATGATCAAATCCAAATGAATAAAAGCATCAAAATGTCATATAATAATAACAAAGCACTAGAAGAATACAAATTGACGACATCTGAAGTATTAAAATTCATATCAAAACCAAACTAGGCATTGTTTCAATTAATTGGAATACTTATTACAAATATAAAAATTATTACAAATTCTGGTTATGTCACGGACTTTGAAATAATGCTTAAACTGATTAAAATCCAAATAATTTTGCCTTTGGGTTTCTTAGATAATACTTCTTTGGGCCTCATGTTTAATTTTTTTTTTAAGCGGTTTGCCTAGTTATGTTTGGTTTTAATATCCTTTGAATTTACCAAAAATATGTATTAAGTGAGACAATATTGAAGTAGTTTGTTTGATGTTTTCGTTTCCATGTTTAGTGTATGATAGTTCTTCAAGTATAGGTTTACTTTGGGTTTTCTTCAGAAAAGTGCTCGAGTATATATATATTTATATATATATATATATATATATATATATATATATATATATATATATATATATATATATATATATATTCCAATGGTATACATAATGATCACACATCATTCCCCTTAGGTGATGTTGATTTTAGGCCTATATGCCGATTATTTGGTGATAATATATTATTTATTATTTTAGTTATATTGATTGAGTTGTGTGTAATACCCTGTATTTTCTACGTATTTATAATTTAATTAGTTCGGGAATTAATTGAGAAAATTCGTCCTATTTAAATTACGCGAGTGAAGTAATTTAATGAGATTAAAAAATAAATGTGATTATTAATTATTAATTGAGAGATAGATACTATTTAATATTATGATAAAATATTTACTAAGTATGAATAGTAAATAATTGACGATTATTGTTATACGGCATAGTGAGTGATATGTGAGTATTTTATTTATCTCACCGAGAGTCGCGCGTAGACTATTTTGAGGTGAGAAATGAGAAATATATTTTTAGTGACTCGTATGATAATTTAGGGGTCACAGATGACTCCGAAAGGGTCAAAATAATCAGAATAGTGTACTCGGGGGTTTAGTTTGGATTTCAGATCAATTTTGGACCAAATCGGCACCTATTGAGGGCGTTTCGGTCATTTTAAAAATGGAGGTTAAAGGAACTAGCAACTCTATATCTGATAATTGGAGATTGTATCTAGGGTGAGAAACACAAAACACAAAGGGAGGCCATTAGATAGAAGAGAGAAATATTCTCAAGGCTTAAGGAAGGAACTTTGAAGGATTCAAGGTGCCCCTGCACATTAAACCACTTGGGGAGGAATATTGGAGGAGGAATCAACCCCACACCAACATCAGCCATGAAATTAGATCAAACAATCAAAGGCAAGTGTTTATTGCAAATTAAATTGATGTTATAATACCCATGCGTAGGGTTAGATGGAAGTTGAATTCTTGTTTTGAAAATTCTAGGAAAAATAATGATTTGGATGCATGTATGGGATAAAGTTGTATGTAGATGTATTATGATCTATAGAAGGCTTGAAAATTTCATGAAAATATGATTTCTAATACGAAATTTATTCTGGATTAGTGAAGATTAAACAAAAAGAAAAAATATATATATTGGGTGTTGTTGATAATTCGGTTTGTGATGATTCTTGGGCGAATTCTATCATAATTTTAGGTTAGAAATAGTCCCCATACTTATAAAACAGGTTTAGTTGCATTGGGAGGTAATTATATGAGGTTTAATGGAAGTTTGGGGTGAGAAATAATGAAGAAGACGAAGTTGCAGCAGGACTGCGCATGTTCGATCGATCGACCTAAATTGAATTTGGGTTCTTTTGTTGGTTGAGTTTCTTTCGGTTGCCAACAATAAAGGGGAACCTTAGGAGTGATATTATACCTATGTAGTAACTTGATAAAGACCACTAGGTGTGTAATTAAGGTCCGTTATAGTCATTGAGTGTAAGACTTGGGATATGGATCAACAGGGATAAACCGATCGAGTCGTGTGTCGTGAATTTAGGAATGGAGTTACGGGGAGAGTAAATGTCAATACAAGATACATACCAGTAGGTTAAAAGTGCCACTGATATAAATGAAGGGTGTTACTAGGACCCTTAGGGTTGTGTGAATGCTCAATAAATTACGAAAGCGCGATAAATCGTAATATAATAAGTATGACAAGTATGAGAGAGATAGATAATACGTACTTAATATGAATAGTGGAGTTGTGTGTATACCTACTGAATTACGTATGGGTGGTGTGAATATCTATGATGTACTTCCATGTGATTTTATTTATATGTTCAATGAGACATTCCGAACCATGTTCGATGAGACATTCCAAACCATGTTCAATGAGACATTCCGAACCATGTTCGAGGCGACATTCCGAACTCTTAAATCTTTAATGTGTAATATAAGGAAATTATAGTGAGTTATGCACTTATAGTATATATTGTGTGTGAAATATATACCTTATGATTATTCTACTTTGAGAGATAGTAGATTGACAGATGTGATATATATATAACTAAAAAATGTAAATTAAGTAGATAGACTTAATTAACATATTTAAGATAGATGGTGAGTATCTAAGAAAGGAAATTAAGTAGTGAGACTTAATTATGAAGACGTTAATATAACATATGAGAAAATGTTACATAGGAAATAATTAACCTATGACAGTTGTTAATAAACTAAATGTACTATATGGGTGGTACGGGAACCTAGACGTGTAGATAAGTTTAGTGGGATACTTTAGTCTAGTTAGCTTGGGTAGTATAGCTAGGTGGGCTAAGTATAGAACGTCAGGCGTGCACTATAGATGAGAGGTGAGGAAAACTCACGAGATAGTATACGTGATCCTAACATGTGTAATCATTAACATATTTTTATTGCGATAAATTACTTGCTAAATATTTTCAAAACGTTTTGTGTACTAACACTTGCTATATATTTTTTAAAAAACCTTTTAGGTGTCTTGCCACAGGGACGCCAAGCGTGACTTCCTTCCAAGGACTCGAATTTGTAGCATTGTGGATGCTAATATGACTTATTGTGTGTAGACAATTTTCCTCATTCAGATTTAGCATAGGATTCCATTTTGATATTTCATGTATGGACATGTTGTCCAATGACAGTCTTCAATTATTTAGATTTGTTTTTTTTATTATGGAGTAATTGTTTTGGATTTTGGTCGACTGTTAATTCGACAAACCTTGATTTCATTTATATATTTTGATGGTTGGATTCTATATTATTATGATTGGTTAATTTAGTTCAGTATGGTTCTTTTACTTGTTATTAAGAAAGATAAAATTTGGCACCGGTCTAATTTCACTTAGGTGGTTAGTAAGTTAAACAGTTTTCGACAGTGATGCTAAGAAGGAACCACATGAGAAACCAATTTTGATTTTAATAAAGGACTGATCAATCGATGTTTAAATTAGATGGGGTTTCATGGTGGTATCAGAGCATCAGGTTCTAGTATTCATAGGATCTATACGACTTACTACAGATTCAGTGCATCGTCATTTTGTTATAGAGCCCTATTGTTAGGACTGTTATTTTATCTTTATGTGCTTATGATATCATCCTTCTGCTAGTAGATTTTGTTATAAATTGTGTCCTTATACAAATTTAAATTTTATTTCAGTATGCCACCGAGGAGTGAGAAATCCGAGTGGGCAACATCCAGAGACGAGGTTAAGGAGGACCCTCAGGACCAGCAGGGGCCCCCACCCCCACCAAAGATTATTTCTGCTACTCAGGTGGCAGTGATAGTTTCAGAGTCTGTTGAGACACAACTATACGGGCCATGATAGCCCACACCATCCCGAAGCACCAGCTATTTCGGCCCAGCCAGGGCAACCCACTTAGCACATCATCAGAGATGCCTGCTAGAAGGGCCACCCACCAGAGTTTCAGGGCGATACGAATGTAGTGATAGCATGCCAATGGAAGAAGAATATTCAAAGCCATTTGCACATGTTAGATTGAAGCGAGTTTTAGAAATAGATGTTGACCACCTTTAGGCTAACAGGTTAGTATCCCTTCAGTGGTGGTAGTCAGTGACCACTGCTGAGGAGAGAGACTCGATGACCATTTCAAAGTTATGGGTGCGATTTGACCACAAGTATTTCCCACCTGCTATTGAGTCAGAGATGAGAATAAGATTCGAGGAGGTATGTCAGGGTGACCAACCTGTAGCGGACTACGAGGAGAGTTCACCCACTTGGATAATTTTGTTCCAGACGAGGTGAGCAACAAAGAGAGGAAGAAGACTAAGTTCATGAATGGGTTGGCTTGAAGGATCAGGAAACACTCAATTGGGAATCCTGCATTGATGACTTACACTTATGTTGTCAATGTCGTACTGGTACACTGCCAGGACTATCGCTTCCATGCTAAGGAGAGCAAGAGATGAGCAGAGACTAGCCATCTGGGCAATACAGTGGGGAGTAGTGGCAGTGGGGTACCACCATAACATCAACAGGTAGCGAGTCAGCAGGGGAAGAGCTCCCGACAGGGGAACTCTACTAAGAAATTCAGACATAGTGGGTTCAGATCAGATAAGTAGGGATATCAGGGTCCTCAGCAGCATCAGTTCCCTCAGGGCGAAGGGAACCAGGGGGAGGCCCGTCTGTAGGGTTAGGGATAGAGGAGACCTTTTTCGGGGTAGTACTTTATATGCGGCCAGCAGGGTCATAGGCAAAGACATTGCCCAGAGCGAGATGGACCTCAGAGACAGGGTACCCACCAAGGGCAGTAGGTTCCTTTAGCTCCAGCTCATGCACCTGCACCTTCACCAGTCCGACAACAACAGCAGGGTCAAATGCATTATAAACGTGTGTACAACGTCCGATATGTAACCTCACCATCACCACCTCTAACACCGCCTGCAGTCGAGGGTACATTTCCTATTAACAAGCTCGAGGGTAGGATTTTTTTTATACTGGGGCATGTCATTCATTTATTAAGACTAGATTTATACGAGCCACTGGGTTATTAGAGACATGTGACAATCTTCTTATATGTGCCGAGTCACCTATTGGTAGCGGGTCTTTGATACATTCGATTTGTAGAGGTATTGATATATGGAATTGGAGACTGAGTCTAGCGGTAGACCTTCTGGTGTAAGACATGGAGGGATATGATGTGATTCTAGGTATGTATTGGTTACCAAGCTACAGAGAGATGGTAGATTGCTACGGGAGGATGATTGTGTTTTCGATTTTGAGACAGGAGATGTTCCTTGTGGCGATGCCTCTTCCCGAGGGAGGATAGTTCACTTATTTATATTACATCGAGGAGAAGACCTTGCAGGAGATGCTTGGTCCCTTATATTCGATTCCTATAGTGAGAGATTTTGATGATGTGTTTCAAGAGATACCCGGGTTGCCACTGAGTCGGGAAATAAAGTTTGTCATCGACTTAGCATCGGGCATAAGTTCGATTTCTAGAGAACCGTATCGCATGTCTCCTTCAGATATACGAGAGTTAAGAAATCATATTCAGTAGCTTTTGGGTCAGGGTTTTATTTGGGGTAGTACTTCGCCCTGGGGTGCCTTGGTCTTGTTTTTGAATAAAAGGGATGGTTCAATTTGCATGTGCATAGATTACAGAGGGCTGAACAAGGTGAGGATACAGAACAAGTATCCGTTACCTAGGATTGAAAACTTATTCGATCAGTTGAGAGGGGCTGCATACTTCTCTAAGATTGAATTGAGGTCAGGCTATCACCAGTTATGTATTCTGGAGGAGGATGTTCCTAAAACTGCTTTCCTGTCGTGGTATGCATCTTACGAGTTCAGGGTGATGCCATTCGGGCTCACCAATGCACCTGCACTATTCATGGATCTCATTAACAGAGTATTCTGGGAGCAACTGGATCAGTTTATGATAGTATTCATCGATGACATCCTATTTTACTCACGGATGGAGGAGGAGCATGCCGATCATTTATGGATGGTTTTGCAGACATTACGGGACCATCAGTTGTACTCCAAATTCAGTAATTGTGGATTTTGGCTTTGGGAGGTACAATTTATTGGCCACATTGTGTCCGATAGAGGCATAGTTGTTGATCCGAGAAAGGTATCGCGGTGAGGGAGTGGGGACAGCCCATGACACCTACCGAGATTCGCAACTTCTTGATGTTGTCCGGATATTATTGTCACTCCATCAAGGGGTTCTTAAGGATTTATGGTCCTTTGACAAACCTGACTCATAAGGGGGTACCATTTGTGTGGAGAGACAAATGTCAGTTAGCTTTTGATTAGCTGAAGGATAGATTAACATCAACAATGGTACTTGCATTACCTAGGAGTGGGGTGGAGTATCGGGTCTTCACGGATGCATACTTACAGGGACTTGGGGGGATGTTGCAGTAGGAGGAGAGGGCGATAGCATATGTGCTCAAAAGCTAAAGCCCCATGAAAAGAATTACTCCACCCATGGCCTAGAGTTAGCAGCGATCATTTTTGCATTGAGGATATAGAGACACTACCTGTTGGGGGAGCATTTCACATTGTTCACCGATCATAAGTCACTTCAGTATCTCTTCACATAAAAGGGTCTAAATATGAGGCAGAGGAGGTGTCTAGAATTTGTAAAGGACTGCCAGTTTGATATACAATATCATCCTGGTAAGGCTAACGTGGTGGTAGACGCATTAAGCGGACGACCTATTGGGTATTTAACGAAGGTGTGGAAATCCAAGTGGATTGAGCTCAAGGATCTAATCCTCAACTCTTCATGGAAGTAGAAGCCCTTTGCTTTATCTTCATGTGGTCGATGACGGTGCATGATTCCGATGTATAATGAAGAATTTATGGCATTTTTAGGATGGTTTTGTCTTCAAAATCACACTCAAGGGCATGTTAGTCATTTCATCATTTGGATTTTTGGCGCAATGTCTTATTGGATGTTGTATCCCTGTGAGTTATCATCACGTAGCCTCTGACCGTGCCTAATTCCGAGTTATAACGAAGAAGTTATGGTATTTTCCGTATTGTTGGAGAAACCTGAAAATTGTAGACCTGCTAAACCGAATCGATTCGGCCAAAAAAGAATCGATTTGATTTAGACCAGTACACCAGATTTTCATTTCAAATCGATTCATAATGGCACCGAATCGATTCGACCCTTTTCACTTGTTTTTCTTTTTATAATTTTTCCACTAGGGTTTAGTTTAAATAAATTTTTATCTTTTTTTTTGTAGAGATCCATCATATATATCATCATTTTAGCTTAGAACATTTTGGGATTTTGTAGGCGCTTTTCCCCTCTCCTCTATTTTCTTTGGTTTGTCCCCATTAATGTAATTTACTATTCATCTTCTTGTTCCTCTTTTTCGTGCTTTATTGTTCATTTTCTTGCTTAATTAATTAGTTTTGTTCATTAATTAGTTGTTTTCTTAAGTTAATTTGTTGTTTATTAGTCTAATCCATGTCTAACGAGTAGTTTTAAGGGTTGATAATCATGTGTCCACCATTAATGGGCGTCGACCTTGGAAAGTTAGTTTTGGGGTAAAATTGCATTTAATTGAAACCTTGTGTATTAAAGTCGAATTATTATGCCTTTAACTTTCTTTGTCATGCAACGTTAGTGTTTATAGCGATAATTCGAATTTAAGACGCGTGTGACCATTTTTGAATAAATGTTTTATCTCGCATTTTTGGGCTAAAATCCCTTCATGTGTGATATTTATGATTAACTAAAAAAGATCAGTTAAATCTTTTCCAACAAGAATTCTAATTACGCATGTTTAGCCCATGGCGGGGATGTGATTCCAACTCTCATTTTATTAATTCATGTTTATCTTTAACTTCTTATTTTTTTCCCTTTTTAAACCCAAATCACCTTTTGCAGTTTTTTTCTTAAAGTAATAAATCAATTAAGATCTATACAACATTCCCTGTGGATTCTCGATACCCGGACTGGCCACTGTACTCCCTTAAAAAAGTGTAGTCATAGTTTAGGTTTTTGTATTGAGGCGGTGAACCGAAAATAATGACAATGCTTCTACACGAGCACACGGTTCGCGCCCGATCACTTTGCAAACAAGACCTCATTATATTCAGGGATTTATGAAATAATTGAATTAGAGTGCAATCATAATTCACTACACCAAAATGACAAAATTGTCACCTTTCAGCTGGCCACCCTTGTCAAGGTCATTGACCGTGACAAAAAACACGCGTCTTGTGTCACGGTCATTGACCTTGACACGACCGTGACAAAGAATTGTCACGGTCATTAACCGTGACAAGTCCGTGACAAATTTACTTGTCACGTACTTATCACGGTCAATGATCGTGACAATTCTTTAAATAATTGTCACGGTCAATGACCTTGACACGACCGTGGCAACTTTTGCAGCAAAAACCCTTTCCCCTTCTTTTTTCCCTCCCGTCGTTCCCTCCCTCTCTCTCTCTCTCTACGATGCTCTCTCTCTCTCTACTTTCAGGTTTAATTCTCTCTCTCTCTCTCTCTCTCTCTCTCTCTTCCATTTATATATATGTTTGTGTGTATATATGTATGTGTGTGTGTGTGTATATATGTGCGTGTGTGTGTGCGTGTGTGGGGGGTGGGGCAGGGTGGGGGTAGGGGGTGGGGCTGTTGTGTGTGTGTGTATATGTGTGGTGGGTGGGGGTGTGGAGGGAGGTGGGGAAGGGTGGGGGGCTATTGTGTGTGTGTGTGTGTATGTGGTGGGTGGGGGTGGGTGGGTGTGTGTATGTGGTGAGTGGGGGTGGTGGTGTGTGTGTATGTGGTGAGTGGGGGGTGTGGAGGGAGGTGGGTGTGTGTGTGTATGTGGTGAGTGGGGGGTGTGGAGGGAGGTGTGTGTGTGTGTGTGTGTATTTGAATTAACCCATGAATTTGTATTTTTGTATTTGAATTAACCCATGAATTTATTTTTGTATTTGAATTAACCCATGAATTTATTTTTGTATTTGAATTAACCCATTATATGAAACATACTTGAAATTAAATATAGTGCGAATAGATACTAGCCTTCTAGTTCTTATGCGTACGCATTCAATAGCCCTTAGACCCGTTCGAGAGTCATTACCCCTGTAATGAGATCTCTCGAATTGTCTCGTTTGGACAGTTTGAGACTGTATAATTTCTGTATAATATTTTTATTGGCTTAAAGTTGTTACTTTTGGAGGAAGTTCTGCAGTCGTATCTTAATGTTCTCTGGGTACATACTAGATTGACAAGTGTGACTGTTATTTCAATTGACCAATTGAAATAACACTCACACCTGCCAATCTACGTCGTGTACTTGGAGAACTACGGAGATATGCTGTCGAATTTTTTTCAAATCGTAACAATGTGCATGAGCTGTTAAGTATATTACAGAAAAATGCAGTCTTGAATGGGATAGGACCACTTACCCTTTAATAGGATAATTAAATGATGGGATAATTAAATAAAACATACTATAAATCTAAGTTTTGTTTACCTTTAATAGGTGTTTAGTTGTGGTAGCTGTGATGGGATATTCGAAATACAAAGAGTGGATGGGTGAGACTAATAGAATGGAGGATGTGTTTCGTAGAGGTGCTAACGAATTTGTGAAATATGCAAAGAGATGTCGTAATGATGAAGAGTTTCCGTGTCCGTGTGCTAGGTGTAAGAATGGTAAGGTGTTTGAGTGGAAAACAGTTGAACTACATTTGTTAAGATCGGGTATGCAAGATAGTTATCAATTTTGGAGTTTTAACGGTGAATTGAAAGTTCCTTTTGTCCCCGACCAACCTTCACAACAACCTTCAACAAGTAGAATAGATGTAGAAGGGGACAACGTAGATTATAATATCTTAGAGGATTTAGTTGATGATGCGTACGGAGTTTATGAAGCAGAGGAGAATGAGGTTACTGATGATGTAGAAGATTCAAGTGCTCGTGAAGATAACACGATAAAACTTGACGATGACTACCAAAGTTTAAAATTTAAGGCGACCCAACCGTTATACTCTGGCTGTGAGAAAGATCAAATAACTTTACATGCCATGGTTGGTTTGCACAGTTTGAAGACGCAGTACGATTTGTCTGGCAATAGCGTGACGGGAATTCTGAAATGGGTGAAGGGCTTATTACCCAAGGTGAATACACTTCTAAATAGTTATCCTGTTATGAAGAACAGTTTGAAAGGTTTGGGAATGAAGTATAAATCGATTCATGCTTGTGTGTATGACTGCATACTATACCGAAAGGAGTATGAAAATCTCGATCGTTGTCCGGTATGCGATGAACCTAGATATGTCCAATCTACTAGTAAGGAAGGCACAAGCTCAAAAGTGCCTCAAAAAGTATTGAAATATTTTCCCGTTGGACCTAGATTAAAGAGATTTTTCAGAGTACCATGGATTGCAGAGGCAATGACTTGGCATGCTAGGGCAGAAGTAAGGGGTAATATCATGCGTCATCCTATTGATTCTACTGCCTGGCGGAGGATGAATTTTGAGTATCCCGATTTTGCTCGAGAACAACGCAACATTCGTTTGGCTATATCAACAGATGGTTTCAATCCATTTGGAAATCTAAGCACCAATCAGAGTGTATGGCCAGTGATCCTAGCCCCACTCAACCTCCCTCCTTCACAGTGTATGAGACCTGAATTTTCGATGATGGCTTTGTTGATACCTGGGCCAAAGGCACCAAGTGATGACATTGATATCTACCTGGATCCTTTGGTAGAAGAATTAAATGAGTTGTGGGAAGAGGGTGTGTAATCATTTGACTCTTTTAGAAAAGAAGAGTTTACGCTGAAAGCTATGTTGATGTGGGTAATTCATGATTTTTCAGCTTATGGGACATTATCCGGATGCGTAGTACATGGTTATTTAGGGTGTCCTATTTGTGGAGAGGAGACTGAATCTCTTTGTCTATCCTCTAGCTTAAAAATGTATACCATTTCCACAGGAGGTTTTTACCCCCAGCTCATAGTTTCAGATTTGAGAAAGGTTCCAATTTTTTATTGGGCGGAGTTGAACATAGGCTACCGCCGAGACAACTTTCGGGTTCAGAAATTGAAAGTAAATCTTCTGAATGTGGCCCAAATATGCCAGGTAAGAATCCCAAATTTATGAATGTCAAGCATAAGAAGACCCCAACTGGAAATGAAACTGAGATAAGAATGGCATGGTCTCGGAGGTCAATTTTATTTGACTTGTCTTATTGGAAGAATAACCCGGTGCGCCATGTATTGGATGTGATGCATGCAGAGAAGAACTTCGCTGAACATATTGTGGGTACTTGCCTTGGGGGGAGTCATTCGAAGGATGGAGAAAATGCACGAAAAGACCTTAAAACGTTAAAACTTAAGCCACAACTATGGTTGAAAGAAGATAGTAGGGGAAGGACAATAATTCTCTCCTGGTGCGTTTAGTTTGACGAGTGGGGAAAGGAAGGTTCTTCTAGACACAATATATAATTTGAAGGGCCCATCTACTTTTTCGTCCAACTTGCAAAGGATTGTGAATTATGCTACTCATGATTTACATAAGTGTAAGTCCCACGATTGGCATGTGATCATGCAATTGGTTCCTCTATTGTTTAAGCACTATTTCTCCAAGCACAAGGATTTGCGTAGGGCTATTATGCAAATTAGTATTACCTTCTCCCTCTTGTTTGAGAAGGTAGTGAATCGAGAACACATAGTGGCCGCAAAATTGGCTGTGAACGAAGCGATTTGTGTATTGGAGAAGTACTTTCCCCCAGCATTATTTGACGTAAGTGTTCACTTGTTGATACACCTATGCGACGAGGCACTTCTTTATGGTCTAGTTAGATATCGGTGGATGTATCCGTTTGAAAGATTGATGAAAGTTTTTAAAGATTACGTCAAGAATACGCGATATATTGCAGGATCAATTGCAGAGGAATACATCACCGTGGAGTCATCAATATATACTCAGGAATATATGCCTGACTCGACCAGCGTTGATGACACTGATGAATTCGTCGATGATGGTGGTAATGTGATGGGAAAACGAGTGAAATTAAAGAGTTTGCAACATGAACAAGTAGCTTGTTATCTATTTGACACACATGAAGATGTCGAAGAATGGAAAAAGTAAGTTTTGATTATTATAATGTTTAACATTATTTTAGATTATTTTATACATGATTAATTTTGTAATATGCAGTAAATATGAAGCCTATGAGAATAATAAAAGACGAAAAACAATGGTACAATCAGACAGCGAATTTAGGCTATGGTTGACACAAGAGGTAATTATAATGAAAATAATCATTATATAACGTTACATTACACTCAAATTTTACCACTAATATAATTAATTTATCTATATTCTCAGCTCCTAAAGATGGGTGATGCGACATCAAGGCTTGCTCGTCTAGCCACTGGACCCTTGTTCGTGGCACAAGAGTACAAAAAGTATCGATTGAACGGTTACATTTTCGGCGCTAAAGTGTACGAGGAAAGTACAAATGTACAGAACTCGGGAATTTCATATAAGGCTCTTACTTTCTTTCGAGCGAGCGCAAAAGATAAAAACCTCGTTGAAGCTGAAATGACTTACTATGGTGTAATCCAAAATATATTTGAATTGAATTATATAAGCTTCAAAGAGGTTGTATTTTACTGTGAATGGGTAAGAGTTGAGGATAAAAATGCTTGTAAAGTTGATCTTGTCACCAATTTGATCATGTTGACTTGTCCAAGTTGAAGAGCAATGACCACGTGAGCGATGAGTCGTTTGTTTGTGCATTTCAAAAGGTTAAGCAAGTGTTTTACTCGGAGTATATCAACAACGAGCCGTGGTCAATTGTCCAACACGCGCCAAGGCGTCTAAATAGTAGTGTGGATGACTTGGTTGCTCCTACCGAATATCAATCCATTTTTTATGATAACCCGAATTTGAAACAATTTTTCAATTTGTAATAAATATTTCAATTTGTACCGAAACATCCATTTTTAATGCTTTTAATTGATCTGCACTTTATCATTTTCACTCTTGTGTAGTGTGCGTGTGTGGAGAGGAGATTAATACATAAATATTCCAACTACATCTAAGTTTTGTTTATACTAATCCATGAATATACGCTTCTTACCTTTAATAGGTGATTAGTACATAGTTATTTGGGGTGTCCTATTTGTGGAGAGGAGACTGAATCTCTTCATCTATCCGAACACTAAGAAATGCCATAATCCTATGGAGCGATGCTCTGCAAATTCCTCCCAACCGTTGTGTAGCCAAACATCACCAGTCGAAGTTGTCAATTCCACCTTTCAATGGTCCACCACTTGGAACCTCTGGAAAAACATAGGAGACCATTGAAAGGTGGCATTGACAACTTCAACTGCTGATTTTTGGCTACACAACGGTTGGAAGGAATTTACAGCGAATAACTCCATAGGATTATGGCATTTCTTAGTGTTCAGATAAGAAGGGAATTATATTTGACACGATTACCCGGGGTACATTAGTTGGAAGGAGGTGCCATATGAGCTCAAGTTAGCTGTTTCAGTGACACTACAGGTAATGTATTTATATTTATATGTCAATTTCGATTTCTATTTCAATTACGATTTATATTTATCTATATTTGAGGGGCGGATACTAATTTTACTTTATTTCAATTCAGGGGACAGGGAGTGGCCCTAAGGGTAGGCCACATATGCTTTATACTTATGTGGCTATTCGGACGAGAAGGGAAGGATAAGGAGGTTTCCCTGAGCGTCGCGGTACAAAATCTCTTTTCCATGCAAATAGTTTGTAGATTTGAGATAATTGATGGTGATGTTGTTTCTTCTTAAATAGTTTCTATTTTGAATATATATTTGCATTATCTTTAGTTTGTTTGGATATATGATGTTTGAACAGGTACAACGTTGCTATAACAGGTACAAATATACTACTGGGCAGTGGCAATGGCCATACTGCCCAGCAGATTTTTTTAAAATTCTGCCCATAACTGTCATGGTCATTGACCGTGACAAGCCCGTGACAACTTTTTATCACGGACGTGTCACGGTCAATGACCGTGACAATTTTTTAAAAAGGGTCACGGCTTTGTCACGGTTAGAAACCATGACAAAACGTGTCCCGGTCATGGACCGCGACACGACCGTGACAAAAAAAGTTGTCTCACCTCGAAATGTCACGGTCATTGACCTTGACAAGTTGAATTTGTCAAGGTCAATGACCGTGACAATTCGGCAGATTTGGTGTAGTGATTATTTAGTAAAATTAATTATGTTAAATAGAGAAAGGAAATAAATTATGGTATTTGTTACTGGATATTTTAGAGTATTTAATTAAACTAGTTTAATTATTTGTCTTGGGTCCCTAGTGTGGTCCATATGCCTAAGTAGTTAGGATCATATTTTCAAGAAACTCACTTTATCCCGAGTCCACCTTTTATATTTATTTATAAAGGTATGGGAATAGGGTTTTAGTTCATTATTCACCAGATTAGGGTTTGACAGGGGTGAGAGAAAATACTATTCACATTTTTGTGAAGAGGGTTAGAGAGAGACCACCATATATCAAGTTTTAACCAAGATTTTCATCTTAAAAATTGTCCACCCACTTACCTAACTTTTGGGAGGATCATACACTACAAGATCTCATCATTCAAAAGGTTTAAAAAAGGTTTTGGAGATCCAAAATAAGGCCTCCCCATCATCAATAAATACTTTTATCCACGTCAGATTGTAATCAGATCCCTAAAGGTATTGTGTTCTAAACCCTAGGTTTGTTTTTCAAACCTAGTTATTTTGATTTTGTGATTTCCCATGATTGATTATTCAAAGATCCAATTCTAAATTTTTTCATTCCACATATATTAATACCCAACAATTTGTATCAAAGCCTTTGGTTTAGATTAATCATCCATTGGAAGGGTCCATGTTGTCCAAAACTTGAAAACCCTAGTTTTCCATGTTGTAGAATGGTGTATGTTTGTATATGATTTCATACTAATGTGGTTTTGAAGATATTCTTAGTATATAACCCTATCACGGTCACACATTTATTTTATGTGTGAATGGATCCTACAGTGGTTTATTAGTGGTTATTTTTTATCTTTTGATTCGATTTGCTTTTAATAATTAAATATTGTTATTATTTTTTAAACGATATATTGGAGGCATTAGGGAGGGTTTGTAATGTTCTATTTACTTAATATCATTTACTAGGGTAAGTGTTTGGGAAAATTTCATGGAGGTTCATGTAGATTTGGATCGTTTATGGAGGTTCTTACATGGGAAAAATGAAGAAGGAAGAATTTTTCCTAGGTGCCATGAATTGATCTGAAATTACTACTGGAGCGATTCGACCCTCAGATCAATTCCTAAGGAGGCCGAATCAATCCAATTCATCGCAGTTAATTTTTGGTTTGGCCTTTTGGGATGTTTTTCGGTGATGGTTTGTGGTGTTTCTTGCTCGTAATCTTTCCAGAACATAGAGGGTTGTTTTTCAGTGTTTAAGACTCTCAAGAACTCTTGCATTTGATGAAGCCTACTTCAAGTTGGACTCTTACCCCAAAAGAAGACTTCATTAATAAGTAATCTTTTGCAAGAGAAGAATCAAGGATTAACTAAAACTCTTAAGTGATAATTCCGATATCTAGAATGCGAGTGAGCTAGACCACCCTACGCGAAAGTTCATCAAGAGCAGGTTCTATTTCGAAGAATGAACTGGTGGTATACACATAGACACAATTTTGGATATCCTTTCCAACGGAATCACTGTTATTAGGAGTGGGTTCAAAATTCGTTTATTCAATTATATTGAAAAGCGGATCCTAAACAGTCCGGGTTCAAAATTGAAGGAAAATTTTGCCCGGTTCAAAGTGGGGGTGATTTAAGCTCCCAACGAGAAATCTCACTCCATAAGGGACGTAGGATCTCAAGCGAATTTTATTTGAAAATGGCGGGGAGGGAACCACTTTAAAATTAAAACAAAGTAAAATTCTCGCCTATTATTTTAAAAATAATTTGTTTTTCAAAATTTCTGATTCTTAAATTTCAAAATAGGATCTCCGTTCAACCCACATCCATTAATCTTCAAGGATAACAAACTTACTGGCATGGGTAATATTGACTGAAAAATAAATCGAGACATTCTTTTAGTTGTTCAGGACTTTATGTTTTTCTTGACAGACATGCCCTGCCAATTCGGCGGAAGGAGAACCCAAAAAGGATATACAAGCTTACCAAAGATGGAAAAATGTTGATCAGATGTCCCGCTACTAAATTTTAGCCTCTATATCTAATGTGTTACAACACCATCACATGTCCACTGCCTACTACATGACTATGAACCTCAGGGATATGTTTGAGGATTATAACCGTTCCACAAGGTTAGATGTTATGGAAGGTTTGGTCAACACCAAGATGCCTAAGATTATTCCTATATGCCAACACGTTCTAAAGATGATATCCATTTTAGGAGAACTAGATGTGCTTAGATCTGAAGTTTATTGGAAAACCCAAATTGATTTTATGCTTCAATCACTATCGAAGTCCTTTAAATAGTTTTACCTAAACTATTTTATGAAAATTTTGATTACTCTTTGGCACAACTTCTTAAAGAACTCCAGGTTACGGATAATATCAATAAGCATAAAGAGGTGATTCAGTTCGCTGAGAAAGTATCATCTACTTCTATTCTGAAAGTTAATAATAATAATAATAATAATAATAATAATAATAATAATAATAATAATAATACTAATAATAATACTAATAATAATAATAATAATAATAATAATAATAATAATAATAATAATAATAATAATAATAATAATAATAATAATAATAATAATAATAATAATAATAATAATAATAATAATAAGAAGAAGAAGAAGAAGAAGAAGAAGAAGAAGAAGAAGAAGAAGAAGAAAAAGTAGAAGAAAGGAAATTCTCAAGGATAACCTAAAGTTGTCAAGAAGAACTTTAGGACCCATGGTTGATGTAAGAAGACGGTAGGTGGCTATTACATCTGCAAATAGGAAGGACACTTGAAGAAGTAATAACCCATCTTCTTGGAAAGGAAGAATGGAAATGGTAATTTCTCCTACATGTTTTGTGGTGCAATATACCAGAAACTGGTTTGTAGATTTGGGAGGCACTAATTATGTTTGCAATTCTTTCTAGGGGTTCTACGTAGCCAGGCATATCAGTGATGGAGAGATGTTTATGTTCATAGGCAATCGTCACAAAGAAGCCGTAGTAGCAATAGGAAATTTAGTTTTAAATTTTGGTGCAAATAATAAGCTAATATTGGTAGATTGTTTTTATTTTCCTATTATTAGAAAAAATGTGATTTCAGTTTCTAAGCTTCTGATGAATGAATATTTGGTTTGTTTTAATAAAGGAGTTTTTATCAAAAATGAAAAATCTCTTATCTAATTTGGAAAATTGGAAAATGATCATTATATTATAAGACATATCTCACCACTGCTACTTAATACTGAAGTGAATAACCTAAATGGAAATAACCTAAAGAGAAAGAAATATTCTAAGTTGAACATCACATATCTTTGTCTTTTATGGTTGGATCATATCAATCTCAAAAGGACACAAAGACTAGTTTCAAATGGGCAATTAAGTTCATTAGAAGTGGACGCATTTCGAGTCTGTGAATTCTTCTTCGAGGGAAAGATGACCAAAAGGATGTTTATAGTCAAGGGGTAGGCACGAGTATTTCATCACTTTCATCAATGATTACTAAAGGTATGGATATGTTTACCTTATGCACTACAAGTCTGAAGACTTTGATAAGTTCAAAGAGTATAAGGTTGATATGGAGTGTAGACATGGTAAATAATCCATACTATATAATTTGATTGTGGAGGGGAAACCCATTTAGGAGAGTTTAGGGAACACTTGTCAGGTTTGGGTATTACAACCAAGTTATCTAAACCAATCACTCCACAACAAAACGGTGTAGTGAAAAGAAGGAACGATACTATTTTGAATATAGTTAGGTCCATAATGAGCTATTCAGATCTTCGGGATTATTTTTAGGATTTCGCAATAAAGGTGGATGCATACATATTGAACTTAGTTCCATCTAAATTTTTCTTAATGACTCCATTTGAATTATGCAGTGGGACATATTCAAATATAGGATTTCCCGACACATATTTAGTAAAAAGATACAGGGAAGTTGAAACTAAGGATATATGTATGTCTCTTTGTAGGTTACCATAAAGGAAACAAGAGTTGGAAATTCTATTATCCTAAGGACCGGAGAGTAATTTTTTAGCACAAATTCTCAATAATTATAGGAAGATTATATTAATGAACATAATACTAAGAGAAAAAAATGATTCGGGACCACCCATACAGGAAGAAATACAAGTTTATCAAGACAATACACTATGTAATGGTACTGGGTGTATTATCAATGACCAAGATTCATGTGTCACTTACACTGGACCACAAGTGGAGCCATTTCATAATGGGAGAGTTAGGCATCACCCTGATAGGTTGGTGAATTTGGGATAGCACTTCAATGAAGTCTCGAGAGATCATAAACTGGATCCCAACACCTATAAAGAGGCAGTCTAAGACAAGGATGTTGAGATTTAGCTAAAGGATATGGATACCAAGATGGATTCTATGTATTCAAATAGAGAGTGGGAACTTGTATACCTTCCATATGGGATAAAATGCATCGGGCGTAGGTAGATTTATAATAGGAAGAGAGGGGTAGACGATAATGTGTAAACCTTCAAAGCGCGACTTGTTGCAAAAGGGTTCACTCAGAAAGAAGGGATCGACTATAAGGAGACCTTTTCGCCTGTAGCCATGATTAATTTATTCAAATTCTCTCATCCATTGTTGCACATTTCAATTTTAAGATTTGTCAAATGGACGTCCAGATTACGTTCTAAAATGAAAATCTTGATGAGTGCATCTATATGATGAAACTCGCTAGATTCATAACAAAGGTAAAAGAAAACAAGGTTTGGAAGCTTAATAGATCCATTTATATTCTTCAGAAAGAATCAAAATCTTAGAATATCCTCTTTAATCAGGCAATCAATTCTTTTGGTTTTGATTAATGTTTGGATAAAACTTGTTTATATAAGAAGAATAACAAAATGTGTAGTGGTATTTCTAGTACTATATTTAGATAATATTCTCCTAATATGGAATGATGTAGGTGTATTATCTAGTATAAGAGTGTGGTTATATAGTCAACTCGATATGAAGGACTTAGGAGTATCCAATTATATCCTAGGGATAAAACTTCTAAGTGATACAAAAAATAGGATGTTATGCTTATCATAAGCCACTTATATCGACATAGTGCTCACAAGGTTTAGCATGGATGATTCCAAGAAAGGTTTTTTCCCTTTTAGGCATGTAAATTTTTATCCAAGGATCAGTGTGCCAAGACACCTGATCAAATAGAGAGAATGAGGAATATACCTTATGGTTTGGCCGTGGGTATTCTCATGTATCATATGGTCTATACTAGACTAAATATTCGTTATGCTATTAGCATGGTCAACAGATTCAAGTTTAATATAGGTGAGTATCACCGGACTGCTGTGAAGCACATTCTCAAGTACCGAAATAGGACTATAGATTATGTGATGATTTACACAATAGAGATTCTAGCACCCACTGGGTACATTGTCTCTGATTTTAGTCGAGTAGAGACTCTAGGAAATAGACCTTTGGATATGTGTTTACCCTTGGATGTCGATTCATAAGTTAGACAAGTATTAATAAGTCTTATATTGTTTTTTTTTGGAAGAGGACTACACCCCAAAATTATTAATAATATGGAGAAAAATAGCCTTTCTCCAGTGGCTTACATTCAAAGCGTAGAAATTGTGAAATCACTAATATAAGAATTAAAAAATCTATTTACGAGACCCGAATAAGGTCTAACTCTAAAGGAAAGAACAATGTCACTATAGATATCCTTAATGATAGAGTGAGCTTTCATTTGGATATTCTCAAAAGTGGCATGATTTCTAGAACACCGAAGCCGCCAACATATGTAGGAAGGGAGAATCTTGCACAGAATAGCTCGAATGTTTGTGCCTCGACTATAGAACCACCACCACATGATATGATTCCGCAAAGATCGATTATGAGCTCGAATACCCATTAAATTACCAAAGTGATTCCACACTACCAAAGCAATGTTGATGTATAAAAATAAGTGACCGACACTTTCCTCTTGAGAAAAAAGACAACATCTACATTTGGAGACCATGGGAATATGGATACTCTTAAGATTATTGTCAAGAGGAAGGGCATTATGAAGAATACGCCACATAAAAATTGAAACTTTAGGAAGAATCCTAGAATCCCAAATCATTGTAAAGGAGAATTGAATGCAAGCTTTAACTCGCATATAATCCCATGCTATTTTAAGAGAAAATCCTTGACGAATCCAGATTTGATCCTCAGAAAAAACATTCTCATCAATGACATAACCAACCAATTGCATACGCTTCCAAGTAATACTTGCGAAGGAAGGCATACCCCTGAAAGTAATATGAGCAAGTTTTTTGTATTTATAATGCAGGAAATTGGCCTATGGGGAATTGTTTTGAAGAAGCCGGATCCAAATTTTACATGCATAGGCATCACAAAATTCAGTTAACTTTCTAAGACCAAGACCTCCTTCATTCTTAGGCCGAGAGATAACATCCCAAGCAACCCAATGGTGCTTATGGGATTCTTTAATGTTACCCCAAAAAAAATTAGAGCATTTTTTCTAAAAATCTTTTAAAAAAAGATTTTGTAGGTCTTAAAGCAGAAAATACATGAGAACCCATTGCATGTAACACGATTTTAATGAGAAGTAGCTGAATTCCATCCCTTTATTTTATCAACAACTTTTGATATGATCCCATTAAAGAAGTGAGTTTTTTCCTCCCAGTGATGAGCGGCACATCCATATATTTTAGAGGAACAGTAGACTACTTGAACCCGGCAATACCCAAGATAATATTGCATTGACGTGTGAGCAGCGGTTTGAAAATAGAACGCATCTTTTATTAGTGTTCACAAGCTGGCCTGATTGAGTTTCATAAGCTGTTAGGCAATGCATGAAGTTTTTGATAGACTTAACCGAACCATTTAGAAACACTATATTTTCATCCGCATATGATAAGGAGGAGATTATCGGACAACCTCTGGGAATAGAGAAGCGACCTATACTTCCAGAAGACATGAGATGCTGAATGTTATGGTTTAATACCTCCACTACAATAACAAATAAGGCTGGAGATAGTGGGTCCCCTTGACGGACCCCACGACCCGATTTGATGTAACCTTAAGTTTTCCCATTGAAAAGGATAGAGTACCAACAGTTAGAAAGAATACGCCATATCATATCTATCCAAACTTCTGAAAAGCCATAAGCATGAAGAACTTTGATGATGAATAACCTGGAGATACGATCGTAGGCCTTTGCCATGTCAAGTTCGATCACCACATTTGATCCTTTAGACTTTTTATTGAGCTGGGACATTAATTCTTGAGCTAGAAGAATGTTGTCTGTAATTGCTCTTCCTTGAATAAAACCTGCTTGAGAATCATAAATAATTTTTGTAAGTAATGATCCAATACGATTAACTAAGATCTTTGAGATTATTTTATTTGAAAATTACAAAGACTAATAGGCCACAAATCTGAGCAAGCTTTTGGGTGATCCACTTTGGGAATGAGAACAATATTTGTATAAGACCAACTTTTTGGAATATCTTTGCCAACAAAAAAAGATTGAATGGATTTGATGTGACACCCCGCCTAATAAAATACCGGGCGATCACTCATGTACCAAATTAAAACAGGAGTCGCATATGGTTCATTCTTAGCATCACTTGTCTAAAACCAAATTAATTACTAATAACCTATTAGGATGGCATCAAAATTTTATTTAACTAATCTTTTTAAACACCAATACAATTTAAAACATCCACACAATGTAAATATATGAAACTGAAATGAAATAAAATAATCGAACACTCGGCTCAACATAAATACAACCAAATCGAATGCCGCACTAAAAGGCGGTAAAAGAATAAATAAATGCAGTTGGGTTATTAGCCCGAATATTTATACAGTACCTCCTATCTAGATCATAAGAATAGAAGTGTATAAAAGAAACCTGCATGCATCCACAACTGCTGCAGTAGATGTCTGACTCGAAAGAAGAATCATCCAGGCATCCCTGTGTCTGGACACCTATATAATATATAAGTATATATAGAAAGAGAGGAAAATATAGAAACGGGCAAAGCCCGATTTGTGAAAATATTTTACAAGTGCATAAATGCTTTATTTTTAAAAATATGTTTTATCTCATTTAAATTGGTATCGCACTCCCCTAGGATACCCCTCACCTCTCTTCTAATAGTGCACACCTATCGCATACCTAACAATTTCCCTAGTTAAGCTACCCTGCCTAACTAATCCTTTTCATCCAATCACTAACAATCCTAGTTACCCCGAGTACTAAGGGTTAAACTTCTCCCCAGTCTCAACACTCTGCCATATTCGTGCGTGGGGAGTCTCGCAAAGCGAAATCCAAACAAGGAACCCCCCCAATACACTACTACGTGGCAAGGTCGATCGTCGAGATCCATTAAACCCTCAGTACACACACACACACACACACACACACACACACACACACATATATATATATATATATATATACACTACACCAAATCTGCCCATTTGTCAAGGTCATTGACCTTGACAAATCCAACTTGTCAAGGTCAATGATCGTGACATTTCGAGGCGAGACAACTTTTTTTGTCACAGTCGTGTCACGGTCATTGACCTTGACACAAAACTCGCATTTTGTGTCACAGTCGTGTCAAGGTCAATGACCATGACACGTTTGTCACGGTTATAAACCGTGACAAAGCCGTGACCCCTCTTGCCCAGAATTGTCATGGTCAATGACCGCGACACATCCGTGACAAAATTGTCACGGTCAATGACCGTGACAATTCCGGGCAGAATTTAAAAAAAATCTGCTGGGCAGTATGGCCACTGCCACTGCCCAGCAGTATATTTCTACCTGTTAGAGCAACGTTGTATCTGTTCCAAACATCATATATGCAACACAAACTAAAGATAATGCAAATATATATTCATGACGATATAATCCAAATATTCAAAGTAAAAATAATATACATGACGATATAATCCAAATATAATTAAAATGGACAAACTTAAAAATAATGTTACTACATGTCTTGGATAAAACTGAGGAGGTGAGTAGGCCACACGACATACGAATTGACGCACCCACTAATATACGTCGTGCCGCATTGTTCGCGCAACCACAATAGGGAGTTCTCCTTTCCGGGTATGACATGCGTGACGAGCACCCTGGACTCCATCTCTTGAAGCACACATCCATGGACTATTCCACCCTCGACGATATTCGGGTCCCTCAACCCCTGCCCTATCTGCTGGCCATCAAATACGTCCAATATGAACACGCTCGGCCAACCAATTGTCGACAATGGTCTGTTGGAGGGCGTCAAATAGGGAAGTGGATCGTCGAAGTACGAACGTGTCGGTGATGAAGCAGCGAGGTCCACATCCTCGTCATCCTGCGCCTCGTCCTCCCGCACCTCCTCCTCCACCACCTTCTCCTTCTCTTTCCCTTTCCCTTTCCCTTTACGGTCTCCACCCAACGTACGCTTCATGAATGCGTACATATCTTGGAACGTCGCCTCCAAACGGGACAGCTTCGCCTCGTGTGAATCCACCGTTCGAGCCAACCCGGTGTCGCTCGTCTCCAATCAGATGATCCTAGATTTGGCCACCCGCGAGCTCACAACCCCTGTCCTTCCCTTGAGATCAGAGCCAAGCACTTGGCTGAGTGCGTCTGTGGACAAAGATGCCTTGTCGGCATCAGACTGCGACTCATGCACTTCCTTAAGCTTTGCCTGAAACGACAAAAAGCACATGATTAGTAAAATAAGTAAACTAAAAAATTATAACGTAATTAACAATAATTAAACTGTCGGATTACATACAATCGTGGCCGCGACGCTCGGGGACACCTCCTTGTCCTTCCCCTTCTTCGTCCAAAGAGCCACATAAGTATCGAGCCTATGTGGCTTACCCCCTGGCCCACTCCCTACCCCCTGAAATAAAATAAAGTAAAGTAAAATTAGTATCGGCCCCGCAAAGTAAAATAATATCCAATAATATATTTCTGTAGTTATAGATAAATTAAATCTTACCTGCATCCTATGCTCCACCTCAGCGTAAGAGGTCCGGCCGGAGTAGTGCACGTCCGTCTTTTTAGCCCGATTTTCCCTCCCCGATTGGCGAGATGCCAATTGTCGATCCTCGATCTCATTGTCAATGAACTTTTGCCATTGTGCCAATGAGATCGGCTCCTTGGGCGGGACGGATCCGCGCCATTGTAAAATGGACTTTCGTGTTTTTTCAAAGTACCGTGTCCGCATATTTTTCTTCCACGTCTTGTGTTGCTCCCTCAACTGCTCCAAGACGGAATCGCGTAGCTTTGGATCCAAGTTGAATTGTTCCTGTCCAACAAATACAATGTTAGTTGCGAATAAATATAAATATAAATATAAATATAAATATAAATATAAATATAAATATAAATATAAATATAAAAATAAATATAAATATAAATATAAATATAAATATAAATACGAAATTGAAATTGAAAATGAAATTGAAATTGAAATTGAAATTGAAATATTCATATAAATATTACCTGTAGTGCCGTCCAAACAGCTAACTTGAGCTCATATGGCACCTCCTTCCAACTCATAAAACCCCGGGCCGATGACCGTCTTTAGCAGCTCGAGGGATCTCGCTAATAGCTCCGACTTGTTCTCGACGGTAATTCCAAATTTAACATATTTGGGGAGCCTAGGGGCGGAGGAGCCCTCGTCGCCTCCGCTACCACCGAACCCTGACGACATCATCATAAACAGCATCATCATCTTCGCCTTAACATCTGAAGGAGACATTTTTGCTGTAAAAAAAATGTTATTAGTACAGATAAAAAAAAATGTTAATAGTACACATTTCGTTTTACCTAATTGAATTAATTGAATTAATAGTACAGATAAAAAAAATGTTTCGTCTATATTATAACGTATGTGTAAGTTCCGTCAATACCATTTCGTTTCAATTTTGTAATATTATGTTTTTTTCAAATATTTTAAAAGTTATTAAATGGGTGCCCCACCCCCACCCCCTGCCCCCTCCCCCCGCCACGCACACCTACGCACACACACACACACACCCCACCCCTACCCACCCCACCCCCACCCCCTCCCCCCACCACGACCGTGACAACTACATATATTGTTTATCAATAAAATTATGACATGAGATAATTATAATTGTAGCATAAATTTCATTATCATAAAGGGATAAATCCAACCAAGTACAGAGATTCTACAAATTAAAGTGAGAATTAAATTTAAGACTTTCTAACAACATGCATGTATATGGATTCTAACTAATGATATTCCTAAAAACATACAATTGGCAACATTTTGTGAATTTAATAAACTTTATATAATATTATCAAATTCTGTTAAAAAATTATCTAGGGTTTTACCTAATTGAATTAATTTCATGAATAATATCCAAAAAAATAAATGTAAATAATATTCAAAACCCCACCCACCCCCACCCCCTCCCGATGTTTATTATCCAATTATTTTCCAACTATTATCAATTATTTATAAAATTGATGTCTACTTTTAGTGTTGTGTATATATGTTAGTTGATGCCATTCTATTTTTAGCCTAATTAGATTCTAAGGTTATCTCAATTTATATTTTTCTTTTTCTATCTAATAATTTTCAACGTAAGAGCACAGTACATAACGTATGTGTAAGTTCCGTCAATACCATTTCGTTTCAATTTTGTAATATTATGTTTTTTTCAAATTTTTAAAAAGTTATTAAATGGGTGCCCCACCCCCACCCCCACCCCATGCCCCGCCACACACCTACGCACACACACACACACACCCCACCCCACCCCCTGCCCCCCTCCACCACCCCCTCCCCCACCACACACCACCACACACACACACACACACCCCACCCCACCCCCTGCCCCCCTCCACCACCCCCTCCCCCACCACACACCACCACACACACCACACACACACCACCCCACCCCCTGCCCCCCTCCACCACCCCCTCCCCCACCACACACCACCACACACACACACCACTTCACCCCACCCCCTACCCCCCCTCCACCACCCCCTCCACCAGCCCCTCCCCCACCACACACCACCACACACACATATACACACACATACACACACATATACACATACATACACATACATATACACACGCACACACCCCGCCCTGCCCCCCTCCACCACCCCCTCCCCCACCACACACCACCACACACACACACACACACACCACACCACCCCACCCCCTGCCCCCCTCCACCACCCCCTCCCCCACCACACACCACCACACACACACACACACACACACCCACCCCACCCCACCCCCTACCCCCCTCCACCACCCCCTCCCCCACCACACACCACCACACACACATACACACACATATACACATACATACACATACATATACACACGCACACACCCCGCCCTGCCCCCACCCCGCCCCACCCGCCCCACCCCCCACACACGCACACACATACACACATATATACATATACACATACACACATAAATATACACACAAATATATATATATAAATGGAAGAGAGAGAGAGAGAGAGAGAGAGAGAGAGAGAGAGAGAGAGAGAGAGAGAGAGAGAGAGAAAATCGACCTGAAAGTAGAGAGAGAGAGAGAGAGAGAGGGAACGACGGTAGGGAAAAAAGAAGGGGGTAGGGTTTTAGCTACAAATATTGTCACGGTCGTGTCAAGGTCTTTGACCGTGACAAGTATTTAAATTATTGTCACGGTCATTGACCGTGACAAGTAAATTTGTCACGGTCTTGTCACGGTCAATGACCATGACAATTAGTTGTCACGGTCGTGTCAAGGTCAATGACCGTGACATAAAACGCGTGTTTTTTGTCACGGTCAATGACCTTGACAAGGCTGGCAGGCTGAAAGGTGACAATTTGCCCATTTTGGTGTAGTGATATATATATATATATATACACTCATATAATTATATACATACTCATACTTACTATCATATACATCTTACTAATCACTTCCAGATTTAATCTCCTGAAATGAGAATCAATCCTTATTTATTTTATCTCTTTACTCTAATAGAGATATATAATATCTTGTTCTCATGCACAAGTAATATACCATACACAACGGTATAATAATCATCCCAATAGTATACCATACACACAGGTAAAATAACCATCCCAACGAGCTATAACTTGAGGATGCGGTCTCATAGTGCCGATCCAAAATCTGGGTTTACTCATTTTACCACGGTACCAAGCCAGACTCTCTCAATAGACATGGTAAACAAATACACAACGGTGAAGGCGGTCATGTTCCCCCTGCAAGTGGAGTTACACACATCTCACTCGAACGCGGGACGATAATGACCTGGGGATTATACTCTCCTTGCTCCTCAAGCCAGGGGATTCACCCACATCGCGCAACCTCCCTGGATCGCAATAGAGAAAATATATATTCTGGCTGTTCCAACCCTATACCAAAGGAAAGCCCGTGGAAATCAGCCTAAAAAATACACATATACCAATCACACACTGATACATATGTATTTATATCATATAATATATATATATATATTGTAGTCACATTGTATACATATATTCCATAAATATACATAAATGGCCATAATTGCAGATCACACATAGCGATGACCAATAATCCCAAAGGTTCTCATAACTTCTATAATTCGAGTATTCTCACACTCATAATATTAAATCCAAAAGCATTCCCTCACTTGATAAATAACTTGTACTTTATTCACCTTTAAGGATTTATTTGATATCTCCAACTATACCAATTCATACTAAGTAAATACGTATTTTCCCAAATTCATCCTAATAGTCTCGCAGGATATAGCCGACCATAATCGATAGAATTATGCCTTCCACTTACATAATTATATAGGTATAAATGTCCACTGAATTTATCCCAAGAATTCATCGTCACCAAACACCAGTCTATTTCCACGAACCCAATGACTACATTTCACTCAAATAATAATCTAGAGGTCCCCACTCTATATTTAGGAACCCCTAATATTTATCTCCAAACAATTCCAGCCTTAATTCTCCCAATATCAGGTTTGATTTCTAACTAACGATTTTGATCTCGGACAGCTTTCCGTAGAAAAATCATTATAAATTCCAAAAAAAATAGGAAAATACGTAGTCGATGCCCACGTGACTGTATCGAAAAGATCTACAAATTTTATTCCTTGATCAAGAGCTGAATCGATTCGTCTCTAGGCTGAATCGATTCGGTTATAATGCTAGTTACTGTTCATCGTCTTCTCCGAGACTGTTTCGGCCATTAACATACCTCCAAGCTTTTTATTACTTATTTTACCAACATACAAAACACCCAACCATATATACACCAAGGAAATAAGTTCTAATCCTCCTAGAATTAAGAATTAACAACTAAATTCGATTAATTTCTAAATTTCTCGAATTTGATATTTTCGGAGTTTTATCCGATAAACCTTCCGAAAAACCCGTTTAATTCACGAAAACCCATCTCGAAAATCTTTGTGGTTTATCACTACCAACTAAGATATGAGATGTATGCTTAAAAGTAAATAAAGCAAGTAAACACTTGCCTCGTGGATAAAATCCGATGATCCCGAGTCGAATCCCGTGGAGCTTCCCCTTTTCCTCCTCTTTTCTCTCCTCCTCTCTCTCTTCTCTCTTTTCTTTCTCTTCTCTCCCATGTCCTTCCTTATATAGGGAGAAAAAGGGTTTATACCTTTTAAAACCCAAAAATGACTCGTTTACTCAATTGTGAGTCCCTGTTCATTTAAAAGTTCTCAGAGCCTAAACATTACCCCCGGATACTTTATTCTGACTATCTCGGACATTTCGAGACTCATTGCGCAGTCGAAATCTCCATCCGAGCTACTTGACCGCAAGCCACTAATTTAATCCAATACATCTCAATACGGGTTTTCCAATTAGAATATTATCCTTTGTCACTTTACCCATTGCGACATGTAATTAAAATACTCCGACTTATTTACTTAGTCCCAAAAGCAAATATAACATTCATCGAAAATCATCTAATCCTTGAAAATTCCAAAAATTACTATTCTGAGAAATTCCTCAAAATTCCAATTTACGCCCAATTATGGAATTTAATTATCCCCCAAAATTATGGGGTGTTACATACTTCCCCCCTTATAGCAGAATTTCTCCCTTGAAATTCGGATATAACCTACACCACTATCTTAGGATCGTTAATTTCCACTACGTCCTAGTACCCCCAAAATCTCAAGGTGCTAACACGATGGTCCCTTACCATATTCCACCTATCTCAAGGTGTACTCAAACCTACTAGCTTCACCACAAGCTCATCTAAATTTCTACATGTTAACGCAGAATAACGACGTGTTACCCCTATTATTTCTCTAACTTCCAATAAGAGAAACGAGTCTATAACTACCGCTCTAACATCTCACAAAGCTGATACTTTTGCTAACAAGCGTCCGCTCGTCCATAACAGGACAACTGATTTCCTTTGAAAAGGAAACTCTACTAAGACTTGACTACTTCCGATAGTCTTGTCGCTTATCTTGGGCATGTTACCTCTTATTGCCCCTTATACAATTGGAATATTGCGTACCTCTCATGACATTCCATTCAACCAACTTTAATCTTATTTATAACTGCCTTACGGCATAATATTCAACTTTATATACTCCGCCCCTTCTATTTTAGGCGGTATATAAAATAACCCTACCATGATGCCCATACACCTTTTAACTCATGCTTATTTACACAACCATTTTAAACGTGACACATTTACACTCTCTCTAAATAATGGTCCTTATTTCCTCGGTGTAATACTTACACATGGGTCTTCCCAACCCGTGAAATTCAATTCTTCTCAAGGTCAATTAATCAGTCTTCTTATGGTTTACTTCCCACAATATTCCTATATCGGCGCCACTAACTCTATTGAACTTATTCTCTAATAATCCTACGATCTATGTGTTTCCAACACACGTAAAGCTAGTACTATCTTAAGTATATCCCTAGTGCCCAAGTCCTCTCTCAACTTTCGATATTTGCTTGGTTTCATGCGTGGGACATCTCGCAAAGAGAAATCCAAACAAGGAACCCTCCCGTTACACTGCTTCCTCGCGTTGTCGGTCATCGAGATATAACGGCCTGAGGCACACCAGTGGGACGTCCTAAATCCTACCTCGCTATCCTACTCATGTACCTCTATTATTCTATCCTTCCACCCAGGTGAAAAGGAAATTCTAACTAATCGAGGCGCCAACCCTTTGCAAAAGCGTTACGAACATCATACCCAAAATATACTTCCTCCCAAAATTTGCCTTCTGCACAAGGCATGGCCCTAAGCCTTAAATCAATTTCTTTCACCTTGACTCACCCACATACTTGTGGTGAGGAAAACATTTTAGTGCTTTTTCCACAACATTTCCATCTCTATATACAATCATCACACATTTTTCAGTCCATAGTGCTTTATCTATACTAGGTAACTTATCAACAAAACCAACATCCTTGCATCCTATAACATCTCTCCACTCCCGATATCGTTAAGGTTCATGCGTGGAGTGTCTCGCAAAGCGAAATACAAATAAGGAACCCCTCCAATACACTACTACCGGAGGTCTGTTATCTTCAAATATGCAACCGGGATAATCCTATCCCCTCTTTCAACAAAATGCCCAGGAGCCACACCACCAAGCACTCGTACTAACACTAAGTCCTTGCGTAAACAATAACAAGCCTAAACTCGTGGCTCAACAAATAAATCCTGCATGCCTTAAATCATATCTATAAGGTCGCCACATACTCGAATCATAAAAATGAAACCTCTGCTCACCAAAGTTTCCATCTACCTATAATAATAAAGGCGAACTCAACCTGTATCCAGGTGAGATATCGCAACAATAACATGTTCCATCTTGGAACCGCGGACACGACAGTCTTGCCATCATTAGCCTGCTATCACTCCGAACAACGAAGAACACAATATACTCAAAATAATATCATACTCGTATATCACACATAAAATGAGTTGTACAAACTAGATATATATTCAAGATATCAACACCCATTTTTTAGCGAATGAAGGAAAATAGAACTCTGCTACTGCGAAAAAACACATAGACATACATTATATAATGTTACCGATACCGCCACAAAGCTCTAATTACACACACGAATCTGGAGATAATAAAATATTGTGACTCAATCTTGTCACACAAAACACACCTCTTTCAATTTAGGTGAAGTTCATAACAACATTCTTGCCAATTACCCTGTCTACTCCTTTCGGTTCCTGGACATGGTACACTTGCCCTCACTGAACCAAAAATTTCTTTAATTAATGCCCCATCTGATTCCCTACTCTTATCCCTTAACTCTCACTGGGTAATGACTAACCGCATGGTTCTACACTTACACATTACAACATTTCCCATCTTGGGTCACTCTGACCCTTTTAAGGCTATCAGTATCTCGGACTCCATAGCAACAATCCTGACAATCACTTTCTTTATCCCCTTAACTTCTTCATTAAAAAGGGAACTCCATTACCTGCCTCAATAGCCCTATTGTAACAAATTTCCCCGGGTGGATGTCCACCAATGGGGTCCATGAACACACCCATATTCTCCGTAAGTGTTAGCAACACTTCGCTAGTGATCCTATCATTCCTCTAAAAGACTTATTCTTCATTGTACCTACCTCACTTCGGTATAAGGTTCACTTCTCCATATTACTCTTTATTCACTGTCGGCCTCCGGCCTATCCTTATGTGAATAATCCAAACTACATTCTCTTCCTTCCTAATCAACCAAAGGAACTCGCGGTAAAAATCGTCCGAAAAATTCCTCTACGAGCAAAACATCCTGCTCCAAAGAATATGGTGACTACTGTTCTCACCATTTCAACATTACTTCTACGAGTGAAAAAATTTCCTCAAGTTTTCACATCTGGGGATTTCCCATAACCTGCTCTAAGCCAAAGCTCCAGAGCCTTCTTATTCCATTGAAACACGTTACACTTACTCTATATAATTTTAACTTTAGGGCATGGTCCTTATCAAAGACCCTTCAAACTTCTTTCAAATCCCTTAGCTTCACCGGTCCATTCAACTTTAGTACCACTCTCTACTATAGTAGTACCTGGATGCTCATAACTATTATACTTTAGTAGTCGTTGCAATAATCCTTAACAAATGCCACAAGGGGAGTGACCTCTACTGCGGTCACAGTCCCCAACTTCTACTACTGCTCCAGCTAGGCCCCGCCTCCTACTTCCCTCATCACGGCCTTCCTTGGTCGCCCTTCATCGATCAGTACACGAATCGTGACCGAGCACGTAAAAGATTTCTACAATCTTATATAATGGAGGGAGAACGAAATCTCACAAGAGGAATCAACAATCCTAATCATAAGGCTCTATATCAAATCGAGAGCAAAGATGAAAGTGAAGTACGTCCGCACAGATTCCTAAGAAAACTAGAACCTGATGCTCTGATACCATCTGTGACACCCCACCTAATAAAATACCGGGCGATCACTCCTGTAACAAATTAAAACATGAGTCGCATATGGTTCATTCTTAGCATCACTTGTCTAAAACCAAATTAATTACTAATAACCTATTAGGCTAGCGTCAAAATTTTATTTAACTAATCCTTTTAAATAGCAATACAATTTAAAACATCCACACAGTGTAAATATATGAAACTGAAATGAAATAAAATAACCAAACACTCGGCTCAACATAAATACAACCAAATCGAATGCCGCACTAAAAGGTGGTAAAAGAATAAATAATGCAGTTGGGTTATTAGCCCGAATATTTATACAGTACCTCCTATCTAGATCACAAGAATAGAAGCATCTAAAAGAAACCTGCATGCATCCACAGCTGCTACAGCAGACGTCTGACTCGAAAGAAGCATCATCCAGGCGTCCTTGTGTCTGGACAACTATATAATATATACGTATATAGAGCAAGGATCCCCCCCCCCCCCCGATACACTACCACGTGGCAAGGTCGATTGTCGAGATCCATTAAACCCTCAGTACACACACACACACACACACATGCACATATATATATATATATATATATATATATATATATATATATATATATATATATATATTACTATCATATACATCTTACTAATCACTTTCGAAAATAATCTCCCGGAATGAGAATCAATCCTAATTTATTTTATCTCTTTACTCTAATAGAGATATAAAATATCTTGTTCTCATGCACAAGTAGTATACCATACACACCGGTATAATAATCATCCAATAGTATACCATACACACACGTAAAATAACCATCCCAACGAGCTATATTTCGAGGATGCGGTCTCATAGTGCCAATCCAAAATTCGGGTTTACCCACTATACCACGGTACCAAGCCAGACTCTATCAATGGACATGGTAAATAAATACACAACGGTGGAGGCAGTCATGTTCCCCCTGCAAGTGGAGTTACACACATATCACTCGAACGCGGGATGATAATGACCTGGGGACTATACTCTCCCTGCTCCTCCATCCAGGGGATTCACCCACATCGCGCAACCTCCCTGGATCGTACTAGAGAAAATATATACTCTGGCTTTTCCAACCCTATACCGAAAGAAAGCCCGTGAAAATCAGCTTCTAAAATACAAATATACCAATCACACACATATACATATATATATATATATATATATATATATATATATATATATATATATATATATATATATACTGTAGCCACATTGTATACATATATTCCATAAATATACATAAATGGCCATAATTGCCGATCACGTATAACGATGACCAATAATCCCAAAGGTTCTCATAACTTATATAATTCGAGTATTCGCACACTCATAATACTAAATCCAAAAGCATTCCCTCACTTGATAAATAACCTGTACCTTATTCACCTTTAAGGATTTATTTGATATCTCCAACTATACCAATTCATACTAAGTAAATACGTATTTTCCCAAATTCATCCTAACAGTCTCGCAGGATTTAGCCAGCCATAATCGATAGAATTATGCCTTGCACTTACATAATTATATAGGCCTAAATGCCCACTGAATTTATCCCAAGAATTAATCGTCACCAAACACCCTTAAATTAAATAGGTCGTGGATTTCATTTAAACGAACCCAATGACTGCATTTCAGTCAAATAATAATCTAGAGGTCCCCACTCTATATTTAGGAACCCCTAATATATATCTCCAAACAATTCTAGCCTTAATTCTCCCAATATCAGGTTTGATTTCTAACTAATGATTTCGATCTCGGACAGCGTTCCGTAGAAAAATCATTATAAATCCAAAAAAATCACAAAAATACGCGGTCAGCACCCACGCGACCGTATCGAAAAGATCTACAAATTTTATTCCTTGACTAAGAGCCGAATCGATTTGTCTCCAGCCCGAATTGATTCGACAATGACGCTGGTTACTGTTCATCGTCTTCTCCGAGACTGTTTCGTCCATTACCGTACATCCAAGCTTTTTATTACTTATTCTACCAACATACAACAACACCCAACCTTATATACACCAAGGAAATAACTTCTAATCATCCTAGAATTAAGAATTAACAACTAAATTCGGTTAATTTCTAAATTTCTCCAATTTGATATTTTCTGAGTTTTATCCGATAAACCTTTCGAAAAACCCGTTTAATTCATGAAAATCCATCCTAAAAATCTTTGTGGTTTATCACTACCAACTACGATATGAGATTTATGCTTAAAAGTAAATAAAGCAAGTAAACACTTGCCTCATGGATAAAATACGACGATCCCGAGTCGAATCCCGCGGAGTTTGGGCAGAGCTTCCCCTTTTCCTCCTCTTTTCTCTCCTCCTCTCTCTCTTCTCTCTTTTCTTTCTATTCTCTCCCCCTCTCCCTCCTTATATAGGGAGAAAAGGGGTTTATACCTTTTAAAACCCAAAAATGACTCGTCTACTCAATTGCGAGTCCCTATTCATTTAAAAGTTCCTGGAGCCTAAACATTACCCCCGGATACTTTATTCTGACTATCTCGGCCATTTCGAGACTCACTGCGCAGTCAAAATCTCCATCCGAGGTACTTGACCGCAAGTCACTAATTTAATCCAATACATCTCAATACGGGTTTTCCAATTAGAATATTATCCTTTGTCGCTTTACCCATTGCGACATGTAATTAAAATACTCCGACTTATTTACTTAGTCCCAAAACTAAATATAACACCCACGAAAATCATCTAATCCTTGAAAATTCCAAAAATTACTATTCCGAGAAATTCCTCAAAATTCCAATTTACACCCAATTATGGAATTTAAATATCCCCCAAAAGTACGGGGTGTTACATTTGAAAATGTCATTAGCAATGATATTCCAACAAGTTTTAAAGAAAAAACCGTTGAATTCATCCGGACCCGCTGCACTGTCACTATTCATGGAAAAAATTGCATCTTTGATTTCTTTTTCTTCAGCAATTGATGAAAGCATTTGATTATCCCCTTCATTAATCAACTTTGGTACGTGATCAAAAGAATTAGTATCCGTACCATTCACCGACTGCTCCCCAAGTAGAGCTTCAAAATAATAAACAATTCCCTTTTCCACTATCTCTGGTTTAGAAATCGTAACCCCGTCTTCTCTTTGAATTTGGTGGATCAACAGTTTGTTTCTCCTTTTTTTAGTCATTGAGTGGAAAATTTTGGAATTATAGTCTCCATCCTTAGCCCATTTAATACTAGCTTTTTATTTCCAAAAAATCTCTTCAATTTTGAGCTCATTATTAAAGTTGGCTTTGGAAAGGTGCCAAGCTTCCCTATTTAGGGGAGTGGGGTTGATATCAAACATCGCTTCCTTAAGAATAACCGCTTCGTCAACTTTATGGACCCTAGAGAAAATATTTGAATTTTTTTTTTGTTCCATTCTTTGAGTTTAATTTTCACATTCCTCAATTTAGTGGAGAATAAAGCCATAAGGGACCCTGAACAATCACAACTCCAAGCATTATCAACAGTATCCAAAAAGGAATGATGGGAAGACCACATGTTTTGAAAATGGAATGGTTTAGGAACCATATCACTCTTATAAGTTAATTTCAAAAGAAGATGAGCATGATCATAATTAGAACGATGAAGATGTTCAACTGATGAATTGAAGTGTTGATTAAACCATCCCTCATTACCAAAAACACGATCAATCCAAGCCCATATATTAGCATCACCGTCTTTGTTATTGCACCATGTGAAATTGGATCCTAAAAAAGGCACCTCTTGTAACCCAACATTGATCATGGTGGAATTAAAATCAATAATAGCCTACCTATCAACCAAATTGGCCCCCATTTTTTCCTCCTGATTCGCAACTATATTGAAATCACCTCCTATTAGCCAAAATTTAAAGCCAAGAGTGGCTAATGAATTAATTTCTACCCAAAGAAGTTATCTGTCCATTTTATTACATTTCGCATAAACACACGAGAGTAAGTAAGCTGTAGGAGTCTGTGGAAATTTAACTGATATAGTAAGAACTTGGTCCATGTCCTTGATTATATCAACTATACAATTAAAGTTCCACAAAATCCATATTTTACCTCCAGCATTAGATAAACCTCCAGAAAAACCAATCTTCCTCAAAAGAGAATTAATATTCCCTTCGTCGATTTTAGGCTCCTGAATAGAAATCATACTGATTTTAAACTTGTTTATGATTCTCTTGAGTCTTCTAATTGAGGAGGAATTTCCAAGTCCCTTAATTTTCCAAAAAAGGAGACTAATCATGGTAACTAGCTTTAAGATGAGTTTGACAGATTTTAAAAGCAGACCTGGTAGTAATAAAGGACATTGAGTTGGAGATTTTTTTCTTCCTTCGTTTGCCTTTAAAAACATTGTGAGGAACTGCCTGTGAGTTTGAGACCTGAGTATTATTAGGCAAGGATCCATCCCGGTGTGATTTGTTGCCAATCCAAGAAAACTTTTACTGTAGTTGTAAGGAAAATTCTTTGAAGTCATCAATAGAGGAATGCTGCAACTTTGTATTGGACAGATCATCTGTGATGTTCCATACGGGAAGAATACTAGCATGGGTGTTAGTTAAATAAGATTTCACTGGAACATCAGAAAAAGCTGGAGAATGTACCAGGTCTGGATTACTACTAGTGTGAATTGTAGGCAGTTGGCCTAGTTCTCCTTCTTCTGTATATGTATCAACTATAAGGGCTTTAAAGGAATTATGTGTAGGCAACTCCTCTTCCATTTCCGATATTGGTACCTGCTTTGACGATATTTAGAACATGATGCAACTTTTTCTTCAGAGAGTAAATGGCAGCTCCGGTATTAGAGGAAGACGCTAGACCATGTGGCGTAATTTCTTGGGCCCCACAAGCCACGTCAGGTAAAATCGAGAAGTTGTTGGATACCTGATGAGATACAGCCTTTTGTTTGCTATCAACCTTTAAATCCACCAATTTATTAGCAACTTTTGATGGCAGAGATTCCTGTATAATAATGCCTGGATGGCCCTTCCTTTTTTCTTGCCATTTAGTTACCCCTATTCGAGTATTTATCGTACTTTTCTCAAAAACTGACTGCGACTTTCCAGCTTGAGGAATATTCTATTCGTTGGATAAGTGATCGAGTGGTTTAGGGTTAGCTACAAATCCTAAATTTTCACAGTCACCTGATACATGCCCAATTTTCATGCAGGTACCACAAAACTTTGGGATGTTTTCATAATGGATTCTCTGCCAAAATCCTTTATCACCATTAACAATCCATACACGATGAGGTAAAGATTTTAAAACATCCACCTTAACACATAAACGAGCTTGACTAGGTCTTGTGACAAGAGTAGTTGACTCATCCATTTTCAATGGATTTTTAATCCTACGACAAATAGCAAAGAGTGTTGGTTTAGCAAATAGGTGAACAGGAAAGTGTGGAAGGTTAACCCATACTGGAAAAATGGGACAATCATAACCGGGTATGAAATCTGGGGTCCATTTCATGACTTTCATGGGGGCTTTAAAAATATATAATTGACCGTGCAACCATAAACGCATGAAGTCTTCTTCGCAACATAATTTCATTAAGATGTGATGATCATCCAGTAAACCAACTGAAAATGAAACTTTCAAAGAGAACCCGTGAAAAGCTTTACGAATTGTCTCCATTGATGGACGACCAAAGAGGAATCTTTTGATAAGAGAATGTTTGTATGGAGAAGCTAGCTGAGCCGTTTCTTCGCGAGTGAATTCAACAGAAGGTTCTCCTTTAAAGGAGGTTGTTGATTTAGATGAAAGAGGTAAAGTTATTGATGAATCTGATAAGAGTGAAGCAAAACTTTTGGCAACATTCCTATCAATATCAGGAGGTTTTGGGTGAGGAGATGAATACGCCATAGTGAGAGAGAGAGAGAGGGGTCTACTTTTATAAACACAAAAATATATCCAAAATATCAAGAAGTCTTATATTGATGATTCCACTATGGAAGCTAAGTATGTTGCCTCTTCGAGGACAATAAACTAGGTTGTTTGGATCCAGAGCTTCCTAAATTATTTGTGTATGGTTCCTTTAGTGTAGTCAACTATTACACTTTATTATGATACTAGAAGTGAGATTGAGAATTCAAAAGAAATAAGGACTCATAAAAAGATGAAACACATTGAACGTAAGTATCACCTAATTCAGAATATCGTGTAGAGGGATGTCATCATAATGAACATGATAGCATCTGAGGATAACCTATAAGATCCTTCTACAAAGATATTATTGTCTTGGACTTTTGATAGTCACGTAGAAGGAATGGGAGTCAAGTGCATGGCCACACAACTTTAAGACTAAGTGGGAGATTATTGGGTTTTATTCATAAAACCATAGGTAACATATTTTATTATTTATTAATAAAGTATTTATTTATTCATTTTGAAATGAGAGTAAAGTTTATGAGAATGTCGGTCAATAAAGCTTAGTAGGAATTCTAGTGAGTTGGCATCAAGTTGATCGCAAGGAGATTTGAATTTTGGTTCTAGCACTATTGAAACGTCCACAACCTATATAAGGACTTGACATACTATTAGAATGGTTGCGACACAGTCCTAGTAGTTAATCTCAAACTATGGGGAATTGGTGATGGTTAGGGAACTGGTGAGATAGTTCAACATAGGATTATTATCCATCCCAAGAATGTATTGAACGGGACCACTTATGAGATTAGAGTGTAAGGGATGTCTAGATTGGACTCAATAAATCTCACACCATTTGCAAAGGTTTCATAGATTCATAATATTGAGAATTAAGAGGATTGAGATGCTTATATGGTTTCCTCTTTGATTGCTATGGTTGTTATTCAATGTTATATCCAATCAAACGATCCCCAAACATTGGGTGATAGTTATGTAAGTAGGTCTGAGAACTTAATTTTGAGGAATCCGTGTTCGAGGATACTTAGGATAAAGATACCCCCTTGATTGACTTATAAGTTTTTATTTCCACTAGTAAGCCAGATCAAGTGATTATTTATAATCTAGTGGAAGTGAAAAAATAAGTTAACTATGAGAATATAGTAAAATGATTAGATGTTGGTTAAAGTCAATGAACAGCAAATTGACTTGACAAATTGGGTATCGAAAACTTAATGAGAGGAATCATATTATGCATGTAGGTGGTAAATTCTTGAAGATAATAGTATTCAATGCACACAATTCAAAAGAAGGCAAATAATGAATAGAGTAATGATATCACATGCACAACACAAGATGTACGTGGTTCGATAATGTGCCCACCTCCACGGGGTTTAGGGGTTTCTCTTTATTACATTATAAAATTGGTCGACAGAGTTGTAGTACTGCTCGACAATACAATATCATATGCCCCTGTCAATGGGTAGTGGGTATAAATTTATAAAGAATATTAGAGAAATTTAAGGTCCGTTAATAGTTATCCCTAAAAGTTCAGAGTTATCCTTTATCAATTTCAGTTGTTCCAAGTGATGGATAACTGGGAGTCTTCCTTGACTTAGACTTTGCATTAAATTGGAGTGCAATAATCTTGAACGCTCATGCCGAGCATGTGCCAGCATAGTTCTAGTCCCCACAATTCTTCTCGAAGCTCAGTATCGCTTTGAGATCATAGGGCTTTGTTGTATTTAAGTCAGCTATTGATTCTAAAAAGTCTTCATACTAAGGGAGTAGCCTTATTCCTTCTTTGGAAGTGTTTTCAGCCTGGAATCTTTACTGGTTGGTCAAAGGGAAGTCTTGTGAATTCCTTTAAAATTGGAGGATTTTTTTCCCATTTTTTACCCCATGGGAACACTGGTAAATAAAGTTATTTTCTTGGTGGTGAACCATCGCTTCGATATTCGTCATATGCACATGTAATCATTATACTTTTGGGGAATTGTGAGGGAATTTCTCACCATAAGACAATCGTTCCCACTCTTTTCCTCACTTTCTATTTCATTTTAAAAACCTGCAATCTTTTAAAGTAGAGATTTTCACTTTCATCATTCTGTCCGTAAGAACTCTTAAAACTGCTTCATTCGCTTTTCTACACTTCTTCACTTTCACTTTTTAATTCTTTTATTGAATTGTCATGTTTAACCAAGGTGTGCATTATCGATGAAAACACCATGGAAAAATACAAACTTGACCATCAAATCCCCCAATTAGTATATGTAGGATTTGTTGAGGATCACTATAACCTTTGCGCCCTTTCTGAAGGCCATTGGCTGCCTTCAATCTTTATTGCTGAATGTGGGTTGAGTTTTCCTTAAAATAGCTTATTTTTGGAGTTTTGCCAATACTTTGATGTGGTCCCATCCCAAGTTTCTCCAAATACATCGTTATTAGGGTTCACTACATTAGAGAGTTATATAGGACCCATCTTGGTATTACTAAAATTATATATTATTACCATTAGGTGACAACCAATGATAATATCAATTACATAAAGACAAGGGTGGATAATCAAGCCCTATTCATGTACCTCCCTAATTTCAATAAGGATTATTGGTATCATGGAATTTGCAACATTCTCCCCTTCCTGAGGGTGTGGTATACGAAGGGCCAAGATGCTCCCAGGAAGGGAAAGGAATATGTTAGAAAGAAATTAAGTTTATAGTTTTGTAATCTTCTCTTCATTGAAGAAATCATTTTGTTCTTTTCTCTATTCTTTTCAGTAAAAAAAAAGAAGAAATTACCTCATAAAGGTGACGTTAACTTTGTTAATCTTTGAATAATTTGGGTTATTCAATAAAGAGTCGGATATATTGAGCACCCCAGGTCAGCGGCAGTTCTTCTCGGACATAAGGGTTCCACCACCTCTTTCATTTTGAGGCTAGTAGAATGAACATCGGTTATCCCCATTACCTTAGACGACCAAAAATCTTGCACCTCCCAGGCTTAGAAGGTGAAGAATCAAATGAGGAAGGAACATCATCTTCCTTTGAACCGCTTGATGTTCCGTTTGTTCCTTCTACTATTTCTCCCTTTTATATGGCTTAGAGGAAGGTTATGAACTTGGTCACCCCAAATGTTTGTACCAAGTATCCTCCTCATGCTCTCTCGTACGGCAAAGAGAAAGATATTGCTCGAACGATGATAAAGAAAACTGAAGCTGGGGGCTTTATTAATCCCATGAACATCTAGGATATCCCCCCCCCCCCCCCCCCCAAGGACCATAACCCCATTTCAAAGACGCAAAATAAGGATCACATTCCTCCTCCCCCATAGGACATTGTAGGGAAAAAGAATGCTCATAAGGGCAAGGTGTTGCCCAATTTATTATTTCTCTCCCTTCCTGTCTCGAGACTAGATTCAGTCCGAGGTTTTGTTGCTAATAGAGCAGTTGACTCTACCTTATCCCATGATAAGCTATTGGAATGTTCCAATTATAATATTCTCCTTGTAAGTTGATCATTTTTATATCATTCACCTACATTTTATTTTGTACTTGCATTTTTCTCATATTTGTTCGCTCGTAGTTTTACAGTTCCTAATCGAGTATGATAAATTGTTAGAGAGAAATGTAAGGACACAATTATCCAATTGAGTCTTAATATAGTTTTGGCTCAATTCCGGACAAAAACAGTTGTGTCATAGGATAGATTGAGTGAGTATCCTCCAAGCCTATGACATGCAAGAGTTGAAGATGTAGTAGCCAAGACTTATAAAGCTTCATCATTTGTCATGTTTTAAGCGCCATGTTTCTACGTCATTAAAATCATATTACATAGTCTCCAAAAGGTATGAATGCATTTCTATACATATATATATATATGTATATATATAGGGAGACTTGGAATAAATTTATAAGGGTGTAATTTTTGTTTAAACTATATTTTTTTTCAGAAGGTTTCATTAAAACTTTAAAATAAAGTTTATGGGCTAAAATTGAAAATTTTCAACTTTCTGGAAGTTCGTTCGAAGTTGTCGTTTGAACGAGAATGTCGTTCGAACGAGGTTTGCCAACGAGTTCCCCTATTTGGCCACTGGAATGTCGTTCGAATTGTCATTCGAACGAGATGACTGTTCGAACGAGAATTCCAACGAGATTTCTAACAAGTTCAATTTCTATACACTGAAACTTTGTTAGAAAGGCTCGTTCGAATGACACTTCGTTCGAACAAAAATCTCGTTCGGACGAAATTTCAACGGGAACAGTTTTTGGCAGTTTTTTGGTATTTTCCCACTACTTGTCCCCACTAACTTTTGACAGTTTAAATCCATTTTCGGGACCAGATTTTTTCGAAGAACTTTTTCCATCTCTTAGTGAGTTTTTGAGAGCTTAATTCTTTCATAAAAAGTTCCCCTTGGGGTTTGTTAGTCAAATTGATTTATCAAAGAATAAAACCAAGTTTGCACACAACTATTTGTTTAATCCAAGTTTCTATCTCTATATATAAACATCTTGCTTGGAGAGTTTGTTTGGCACCGGTTTATCTCTACACCTCAAAGAAGAGAAGTTTGGGTTTACATCTACATACCACAAAAGAAGAAGACTTTTTTATTGCTACGGCATTCTCATACGGTGAAAGGCATCGTGCGAGAATTTTCTTCCATCTGGAGGAAAGTTTCCTCCTCCTATTCTTGAAGTCTGAATTTGTAGGCATCGACCAGCCTGGAGATCTGAGTAAACCTAGGTGGTCCCTGACTTTCTTCAAGTGGTTGTCTCTCATAGAGAAACTTGGGATTTGGTGGTTAGCGAGTCTCCGATCTGACCCTAGGTGGGACTAAGTCTTCCTGCACATCCCCAACTTAAGGAAGATTGTTGGTGTGGTGAGACATCATGGACTTTATTTCAATGACTGCTTTCGTATGAAAAAAATCTATTCCCATAGATGGTACCAATTGTGAGTGCAAGAATTATCACAGTAAGAAATCTAGAAAGCAACATCGAGATGAAAGAATACATGATCACACACAACACCTGAGATAAGTGGTTCGAAAACTTACCTATGTCTACGGAGATGTTACTGTATTCTTATTAGTGTCTCTCAAATAATCGAACTTACATCCCTTTGCCTCGATCGGGGTTTACAATTTATAGTTGTGAGGATAAGTGATTGAATTTTACAAGTAACTCAACCATCTTGTAGATAACTCGTAGGTGTCTCTAAATATCTCCTTTGAGATTTTTGGTAACCGTTCGAGTCTTTCTACATGCATTTAAGCACACGTTAAATATACAGGTCTAAATAAATGTCTGAGTTGGGTCGGGCAGCCCGTTATATATGTTGGACTGGTCGGCTGTATTATTGGGCTTGAATAAATAAGACCCCACAGTTTTATAAAAATAAATTAAAACAAAGTCTTATGTCTACAACAGTCCATCCGCCCCCTCCCTTTACCCCAATAGAGGTATTTCCCCCCTCTATAGAAGCTTCACACCTGCTATAGCGATTGGGTTGGGACGCTATAGCAGTCCTCCCCCAAACCTAGTGCCGACATTATTTTTCTTTTATAGTGAAACCGTAATCATTTTGTTTATTTTCTAATTACCCTCATAACATAAATTGTTCATCAAGTAATATTAGAATTACCTTATTGACCTCATTCTTCCAACTAATTACTTTAATTAATTTCTCTAAAATAACAATTCAAACCTTATTTAATTAAATTGTAATTAAATACTTTAATTTCATTTTTTTACCAAACAAAGCCCAAAATTCCAATTCATTCCAAATCAACTTCAAAATTTTATAAAATTCCAATTTTTTCACATAAAATAATTATTTAAAATTCTCCCCAAAAATCTAAATTTATTATTTTAATTAATTTAAATCTTTAAAATTACGAGGTATTACAATCTTCCCCTAACAAATAGAATTATGTCCTTGGAATTCATAATTAACCCCTCATTATCTATGTCAAAATAGTAACATCTCATATAATTAAGTAACGATACTAATACCTCATATTATCACAAAATGAGAATAAAGTGAATAATAACACTAAAACAAATAAACTAGAAAAAGGGTGAGGAATGGACCTCCTTTTGGATCTTTGTTGTTGAATTTAGAATATAGGTAGGCTGTTTTTGTAGTGATATAAAGGTAATGTGATAGGGTGTGGTGGATGACTACGTGTGATGAGAAAGTGAGGTGGGGGTGTTGGAAAATGGACTTTTTTTGTAATGAGAAGTCTCTGATTTCGAGAGAATGTTTGCCGACTATTGAAAGGGACCTCCTATGAGGGTGAGGTCATGTGACCTTGAGGTCTTGAGCCCTTGAGAGTGTGAAGCATGTGAATATACAAGTGAGTAAGATATATGCAGAGTGACATGAGAGTAGGGTGAGTGAAAAAACATGTGAATATATCCAAGTAAAAGTGTGTGCTAGTGAGACTAAGCATGGATCATCTACAACTGGTGTGTGAGATGTGTAAGTGAGCATGGAGATAAGTAGCGTGTGTGATAGTGAAGCTAAACATGGATAATATATAAGTGGTGGGTGGACCATGTAAGAAAATTTGAGACTACATACAAGTGCGGGTGTGCAAAATGAGCATGGAAATAAGTTAGGGTGTGTGCTAGTGAAGCTAAGCATGGATAATCTATAAGCGATGTGTGGAGAATATCAGTAAAGGTAAGACTATTTACAAGTGTGAGTGTACGAAGTGAGCATGGAGAATATATATAATTGGGAGTAAGGTGAAGCATGGTGAGCATGTACAAGTAAGTAAATAATGAAATATATATGAGGAGAGAGCATGGTGGAGATAAGCATGAGATAAATATACAAGAAGTAAGCATAGAATTAAGGAGAACATACAAGTAGAGGCATATGTACGCATGTAGAAAAGAGGGAGAGTAAAGAAATAACACCCATATGAAAATAGAGTCTAATCCTCCAGAACGTCCTCAGCGGATTATGGTCATCCTTGTCAAATTCCTCCGGCGTAGTCCCGGCCCTAAAGTCGGGATGAGAGGAGAAGGAGGAAAGGATCCTCCTCTCTCTCTCCATTTTTGCCATGCGTGTGTGGGTGATTTGATGATATGGAGGTCCTCTTTTCACCACTCGTGTAGGCATCTTCGCAGTCTGCCTCGGATATATAATTGGCCATCATCAAATGGGAATAACACGAAGAGGTAGACTTGCCAGCCTATTTTGCTCAAAATAACAAAAGAATGTCACCACTTCAAGAGAATGGAAATCAAGGTCATATTAATGCATATAATACGAAGTGATTCAATGGGTGCTAAATTATGAAATGGGAATGTTTTATGCACCCATTTCGGCCTTTCGGTCTCTCATGGGCTATATTAATCTTCACCTTTTTATTCGTGATATGTGGGTAATATACGTAACGGGAGAATGGAATTATGCGACTCGCTTCATGGAAGGGACGGACCGGACACATCCATAGGAATGTACTCAAAAATAATAATAAATATATGATGTAAGTGTTTTTTGAATCACAAATCACTATGAAAAAAAGAATGTGCATGCCAGACGAAGCTCAAATATGTAGGTGTCCAAGACTTACAAAATGTATATAATATAATATAAAAGATATAAAATGAGAAGGCAAGACTCGAGTCTTAGGATTGGCCAAAGATGCCTATATAGCCCAAGGGGAATCAAAGTTCACGTAGTTCAAAAATAGCATGGGGTGGAGTTCAACCCATAAATGAAAATGTAGAACTCATCTTTGAGTGAGTTTGAAGTAAATGTGTTCAATTGTGAAAGTGAGAGAAAATGAGGAAGTCTTACTTTTGGAATTTATGAATAAACCCTCTTTTTGTCTTTTTTGGGGTTTTATGTAAATACGTTGTGTGCAATACTAATAATAAAAATTGAAGATTAGTTGATGTGAGATAACGAAACAAAACTAGAAGATATCAAAAAATGAGAATATAGTGAATAATAACACTAAAATTAATAAACTGGGTGAGGAATGGACCTCCTTGTGGATCTTTGTTGCTAAATTTAGATTGTATGTAGGCTAGTTTTTGTAGTGGTATGAAGGTAATATGATAGGGTGAGGTGTATGACTAAGTGTGGAAAGAAAGTGAGGGGGAAGAATGTTGGAAAATGGACTTTTTTGGTAATTATAAGGCTCTGACTTTGAGAGAATGTTTCCTAACCACTGAGTGCCATTTAGGGTTGGGGATGCCAATCGGCATGGCCCTTAGCCTACCTAATGGCACAGTGTTTTAATTGTTGGTCAAGGAAATTACACCCTGTCAATAGGTGGGGGTCTGGGTTGCCTATAGGCAGTTCGAAATGGACTTTTCGATAAACGGGCATAAAATGCAAACTGCAAGTCCAAATCTCACTCGTTCGGGATCGTTGGAAAGGGAATTAGACCTTCAAGAATCCATTGAGCCCTCCCAGGTTTTGGAGTTGACCAAAATCAAACGGGGCTCAACAAGCCCAATGGTCTCTAGATATGGGGTTTTAGGAGGAAAATAGGTCATTCATGCGTACCGTGAGGCCGATTCGGATACATCCTGGACCGTTGGAAAGGTAATTTAGAGAAATTCGTGATTTCATTGAGCTTAACTCAGTTTGGAGAATTTATCAAGGTCAAACGGGGACCAAATGCACCATATGGACATTCGAAGTAAAATCGGTTGTTCGTACGTTCCGTGAAGCCGATTCGCGCACGACACATACCGTTGAAAAAGTCATTAAGAGAACTTTAAGGTTTCATTGAGATTAGCTTAGGTTGGAGTGTGGATAGGAGTCAAATGGGGCCCGAGAGCGGCAGGTGTCTCCAAATCAATACTCAGCGTAAAACGAATCATTCGTGAGAATCATGAGGCCGATTCACGCCCAGGATAATTGGATGGACTGTTGGAAAGGGGATTCAGAGCCCTTTGAGGTTTAATTAAGATTCACTCAGGTCGAAGAGTTGAATAGAGTCAAAAATGTCTTGAGATCACTCGGTGGCCTCCAAATCGGTACTCGGTAGGGACCTAAGAATGTGCTTATGGGGTGTTTGCAGAGCCCATTGACAGACAAGCTTGGAACAAGTGAAGGCCTTTAAAACATAGACACATCATCGATGTTGGAGAATAGGATTGAGGTCAATTCTACGGAATTGGTGGAAGGAGGTGACCTAAGGAGGGTTGAGGTCGATTCTGCGAACCTAGAGGTCGATTCTGCGAACCTAAAGATGTAGCAACTGATTTAATGAGTTGAGGTCAATTCTACGAACCTAGGGGAAACAGGTGATCGATTCAGAGGGTCGAGGTTAATTTGGATGATCTAAGGGAGGTCGAGGTCTATTCTGCAGACCTAAATATATAACAACCAATTCAGCGGGTTCAGGTAAATTCTGCAGACCCAAAGATGTAGCGATCGATTAAATGGGTTGAGGTCAATTCTGTGGACCTAAATATGCGATGACCAATTCTGCGGGTCGAGGTCAATTCTGAGGACCTAAAGTTATAACGATCAATTCAATGGATCGAGCCTAATTCTACAGACCTAAAGTTGCAACTACCAACTCTACGGGTCGAGGTCAATTTTGAGGACCTAAAGTTGTAGTGACCGATTCAGTGAGTCATGGTTAATTCTACGAAACTGAAGTTGTCATGATTGATTCTACGATTCGAGATCAATTCTGCGAACCTTAAGAGTGGGACGACTAATTCAGTGGGTTGAGGTCAATTTTGAGGACCTAAAGTTATAGCGACGGATTCAATAGGTCGAGATCAATTATGTGGACCTGGAGTGTGGGGTGACCAATTTAGCGAGTCAAGGTTAATTCTGCAGACCTAAAGATGTGAGATTACCAATTCAGCGAGTCGAGGTCAATTATGAGAACCTAAATTTACGATGACTAATTCAGCGGGTCGAAGTCAATTTTGCAGGCCTAAAGATGTAGTTTATAGGGAGTGGCACCATTGGGGAAAGCATAGAGTATTTTGGTGCAGGTGCACCTTGAATTTTTGGTTCCACTGGGAGTATGTTTACAATAAGAGTGAGTGTAGATGATCATGTTGTGTATTTTTTAGAGTTTATAATTGGTCTGGTGCTCCACCATGAGTTTTTCTCGGAGAACAAGTGTCCTTGACATTGCAGATATTTTCTAGGATTTTTTATGAATTTTTTTGGCAATTTTTGGATTTTTCCAGCATTTTTGTGACAAAATTTTGAGGGTACCACTGATAGGTAGGTCTAGGGCAGTTCCTAACGGCATAGAGCATGGACTCCTAGGCTTCTTGGGGAAGGAGAAATGTCACTACCTATAGGCAGGACAAGGGAAATGCTGATCAGCATTCCCATTAGACTTGTATAAAAAAAGGGAAACCCCTCCTCCTTTTTCACACCAGCAAGTGATTGAATATCTTTCTTTTTCTATCTAGAAGTCATTGTCGAGTCCATTCCCTTGCAAGATCTCAAATGGTGGGTAATTCACGCAAAACCAATAATGAATGGGTGTTCATAGATGATTGGGCAGATTTAGAGTAGTGGTCTGCGTTGCCACTTTCTTTAGGCAATGAGGATGCCTATGACTCCTTTGAGTCAGTGAATGGTGAGAGGATCTTGTTGCGCGAGCCTATGCACCGTAGTTCGGCGAGGGTGAAGAAACCTAACGGCTATGTGAGTATTTATCCTTTGGTTTTCCATTTTTTCTTTTTTTCTTTTTTATTCTTGATCTAATGAAGGGTTTTCCTTGGTTTTGTGCACACTGATGTAGCTTCTTTGATCATCTGGTCCCAGGGACGACTGGGATGAAGAACATTTAGGACCATCTTTTTGGGGCAATACGGTGGATGGTGTTGTCCACTGGGTTAGGTACGTTAGTTGGTGCACAGGATGAGATGTCATGCTCTACTATAGTGTTACGTGCACTGGGTGCGAGGTGGTGTTATACGACCCACACATTCCATCTAGGGATCGGGTAGATTAATGTTACTCACTTGGATGTCCGGCAGTTGACGGAGTTAGACTGTGTTGGTCATCCAATCGTAATAGATCGTACTCTGTGGGTCACGGAGGCGATAGTGCGACCTGCCTTGGGGGACTTCGAAAGAATCATGTCAGGGGATTCTATCAGTATATCAGTGCTGAAGGAGACTCTACTCTCTCGGCGGATTGATGAGATAGACGGGCGATAGGTGAGACAAACATCTCGCTTGTTTATTTCTTTTCTGCTAGGAGAGTTTGTGGTGGCGACGTCGTCCATTTGTTGTTTTTACCGTATTTGCAGATCATCTCGGACATCTATTTATATGATTGGGGGAGCTTCACTCTAGCATCCCTATATGCTTATTTGGATGCGTTCAATCGCTGCTACCGATAAATGTTCACAGGACCCACATATCTTTTGGAGGTAATCCTTAGGTTTAATTTCCTTTTTATTTCCTTGTAGTCTTTTTTATTTCCTCTTCTAATTCTTAGTGTTCGCCTTTTACAAACGTGGTTCTATGAGGTGATAAGGCACAATTTGGGGTTGGTACCTGTTGATGTAAAAAACTAGATTTTGATCTAATTAAATGAGACAATAGATTTTTAAAGTGGTTCAGCCTTATGAGAATGGCCTACGTCCATTGTTTTTGTATTGCTGACTGTATGCCTAGAATTCTTGATAAGTGAGTTTACCAAGAAATCCAGAGTCCCCCTATAATGAGGAGGTTACAATGTATTTATAGACTTTAGGCTGTACATGTGAAAGAACAATGCATTGTTATCTGGTAGACATATACATCTATACGATAATAATGAGCATTTAATGCTCAGTCCTCTTTTTTATTCTCCTGATTTGGATGCTCTGCAAGTTGAGTTGCTCGGTACGCTTAAGTTACTCGGAGCCTTAAGCTCCTCGGGGAGCCTAAGCTTCTCGGTATGACTGAGTTGCTCGGGGCACTTGAGTAGCTCAGTGATAGTATGATCTGTTGAAAGTATTCGAAATTGCCACATAGGTTGACACGTGTCTTCTAGTGATTAGTCCATGTCAGCAAACTAAATTTAGTATCAACAGAAGCCCCCAATGTTTCACAGTTTGAGGTTGAAGAAAAATGTGGAACATTCTGCTTGAAAATTGCTTATATTATTGGTTTTTATGATTTTTAGGAAAATGTTCGTTGTATATAACTCCTTTTTTAGCGCATAGCATCAGGCATCATAAATATTTTGAATTTTCATGACCACTTCGATATTTGTGCCCTTTTATTCTTTTAGCCACCGGAAACGCAAGCGTTTTCCCTTGTAATCATTGCCTTTCTCTATTCCCGAGATAATGTATTTAAGCGCGGCAGAAATCCTATCGTCTTTCACTTTTCAAATCTGTATCTTTGAACTCTTCATTTTCTCTCTATCTTGTGCCTTCGTTTTTTCCATCGTTCATTGTCAACTGATCTCTCTTTTTCTGTAAGATTTTCTTCCCTCTCCTTTATTTACTTTGTTCATCATGATTTATCTTGTTGAATCGCTTGACAAATTTTGGTCTGAATTTTCGATCCCTTCGTGGGTTATTTTGGAAGAACTTTCTGAACCTTCTGATTATTTTGCTTTGGCTGAGGGACATTGGTTCCCCAGTCTTTTTGTAGCCGAATGTGGCTTTTCTTTCCCACCAAATCCCCTGTGTTTGGAGTTTTTCCAATATTTTGATGTTGTACCTGCAAGAATATCTCCAAATACCTGGAGCATAGTTAATGGCGTACATAGATTGAATCAACTTCATGGAACCCATTTAGGGATTCCAGAGATTATGTATTGCTACAGATGGGTTGTCGGTGATATCACACTCTATTTAAAAACAAGGTTTTTGAATAGAGCTTTAGTTATCAATCTTCCTAATGCCAATAGGGATTATTTCGATCATGGGGTTGTGATGAAAAATTGGCAACACCCTCCATTAAATGGAGATGATGTATACCAAGGTCCCAGGTTATAACAACCCGCGTAATTTTGGGCTATTTTAATTAATTTATGGAAAATGGAGGAAAATAAAGTTTTAGATAAAATTATTTTTATTGCTCAAATATGTTGAATATTATTTTTAAAGGCGAGAATTTCAAACGGTTTCGAAAACGAAGTTAAAACGGATTTTAAAATGATTTTTAAATGTTTTTAACTCTTGGAATTCTAAGTCGGCGAACATTAAGTAATTTTCAAGAGTTGTTTTAACTTCCAACTCTTCATTAATTTGCCTTATTTAAAGGAGTCTTTTGGATTCCAACTCTTCATTTCTTTGCATTATAAAAGGAAGTCTTGGGCAAGCCTTTTAACATACTTTTGGCACAAATTTTTGCAGCAAATATATTTTATATTCCTCTTCTTTTTATATACACATTGGCCTTTGAGATTTGTGAGTTCCAACCTTAGATTAGAGGTGTTCTTGGCGCTATTTTGTTGGAGGTTCTTGGAGGAGATTTTGTAGATCTTTTGAGTTGATCTTGAGGATGTGATCGTTGGTTTCTCATCATGGTTTGAGGTATGGGGTTTTACACAATATGCTCCTTAAATCTCGCGAGTGTCATTCTCTTTGAATTCTTGTTAATTGAACTCATATTTGAATTGATAAATTCATTGAAATCTAGAAAATAATTGTTGAAATTATTTTGATTCATGTGGTATCATTATATTGTTGATGAGCACGTTGTCATGAGATTTTAATATGGCACGGATGTTGGGCACCCGCCAAAATTCCTGTTTCCCGAGATATGGCCTGATAAAGCATATACGGATGTGGTGAGGCCTGGTGACCCATTGATGTGTTGTTGAAAGATTTATTGATAAATGCTATTGAGATTTGCATTTGATTTTGAATATTTGTATTCGTATTGTTGGGCTTTGTTCTTCGTTAACATTATTGTTGAGCATATTCCTGTCGTATTGTGTACTTCCCCATATTTTCTTTTAGTGGCAGGTTAGCGCGGATTTTGGGGCGCTATGGAGATTGATTTTAGCGAGGATTGTTTGGGAAAGATTTGTATTATTTTGATGTATAGAGCTTTGGAGATTTGTATTTTATTTTCGAGTTAGTTGTTGTATTTTTTATTCGAGAGACTTGTTGTAATTGAAGAGATTGAGATTTGTAGTTTCTCTTTTGTTGTTGGGGAACTTAGATGCTCTATACCTTGTCGCTTGTGGATTTGGATTTATTTTATCGCATTAACGCTCCGTTCGCTCTCCCCGGGCGGGCGGGGTGTTACAAATGGTATCAGAGCTTAGGTATACGGCAACCCTCGGGGCTTGGATTTTGGGTTCATTGCGTGGTTAGCAATTTTTGGAGATAGAAACTTTTAGGTGATATTCGTGATAGGTTTCGGAATTGGATGTGAGGAATTTATTTTTGGGAGACGTGATTTATTTTTGGAGTTAGTGTAGTGGCCTGATTTTTTAGAGTTAGGCATTCGGCGAATTTCGAGGGCGAAATTCCATTGTTAGTGGGGAAGTGTAACAACCCGCGTAATTTTGGGCTATTTTAATTAATTTATGGAAAATGGAGGAAAATAAAGTTTTAGATAAAATTATTTTTATTGCTCAAATATGTTGAATATTATTTTTAAAGGCGAGAATTTCAAACGGTTTCGAAAACGAAGTTAAAACGGATTTTAAAATGATTTTTAAATGTTTTTAACTCTTGGAATTCTAAGTCGGCGAACATTAAGTAATTTTCAAGAGTTGTTTTAACTTCCAACTCCTCATTAATTTGCCTTATTTAAAGGAGTCTTTTGGATTCCAACTCTTCATTTCTTTGCATTATAAAAGGAAGTCTTGGGCAAGCCTTTTAACATACTTTTGGCACAAATTTTTGCAGCAAATATATTTTATATTCCTCTTCTTTTTATATACACATTGGCCTTTGAGATTTGTGAGTTCCAACCTTAGATTAGAGGTGTTCTTGGCGCTATTTTGTTGGAGGTTCTTGGAGGAGATTTTGTAGATCTTTTGAGTTGATCTTGAGGATGTGATCGTTGGTTTCTCATCATGGTTTGAGGTATGGGGTTTTACACAATATGCTCCTTAAATCTCGCGAGTGTCATTCTCTTTGAATTCTTGTTAATTGAACTCATATTTGAATTGATAAATTCATTGAAATCTAGAAAATAATTGTTGAAATTATTTTGATTCATGTGGTATCATTATATTGTTGATGAGCACGTTGTCATGAGATTTTAATATGGCACGGATGTTGGGCACCCGCCAAAATTCCTGTTTCCCGGGATATGGCCTGATAAAGCATATACGGATGTGGTGAGGCCTGGTGACCCATTGATGTGTTGTTGAAAGATTTATTGATAAATGCTATTGAGATTTGCATTTGATTTTGAATATTTGTATTCGTATTGTTACGCTTTGTTCTTCGTTAACATTATTGTTGAGCATATTCCTGTCGTATTGTGTACTTCCCCATATTTTCTTTTAGTGGCAGGTTAGCGCGGATTTTGGGGCGCTATGGAGATTGATTTTAGCAAGGATTGTTTGGGAAAGATTTGTATTATTTTGATGTATAGAGCTTTGGAGATTCGTATTTTATTTTTGAGCTAGTTGTTGTATTTTTTATTCGAGAGACTTGTTGTAATTGAAGAGATTGAGATTTGTAGTTTCTCTTTTGTTGTTGGGGGACTTAGATGCTCTATACCTTGTCGCTTGTGGATTTGGATTTATTTTATCGCATTAACGCTCCGTTCGCTCTCCCCGGGCGGGCGGGGTGTTACAAAGTGTCCACTTTATGGCAATGGGATAGGTTGTTTTTATTTTTGAAATCTTGTTTTCTTTGTATTTGATAAAATGCATCACTGACATTTGATTTTGTTTGTTACAATTGATAGCAAAAGGAAACCTCCAAAAGAAACTGAGGTTAATTTAAAGCATTTAAAACTTATCTGGAGCTTGCATCAATCTATTGCTGAGGAGCATATTAGATCTGCTTCTTATTTGTTGCAATACAAAAGCTACACTTTGTCTTTTACTACTCGTCCTCGTCCTGTGGTGGTTGATCTTGACCAAGTACCAACCTCTGCAATCAGTGTGGAAGGTTCTTCTTCTGACTTAAGCATTCCCATCACTGATATGATGAAGAAGAGAAGAGCTCCTGCCTTTTTTGACAAGTCTGCCTCTACCGATGTGGAGGCAAAGAAAAGTAAACAAGATGTCCCAAAATAAGGGACAAAGACTGTAGATGTACCCCCTCCTGTTGATGCCAAGGAAGCTGGCGAGAAGCCCCAGTGGCTTCGAGTAAGATTGTTGCTATTTCTCCTCCGAGCGATGTTATTATCATATCACCAATAAAGACAACGTCTTTAGTTGAAAATGCTCCTGCTCCTCTGAGGAGATTAAAGAAGAGCTCTTCTGAGATACCTGTTGAACCTATCTCTCAACCTTCAAATGTTGAAGGTGGTGTTCCAACTTTTGTTCCTCCAAGATCTATTGTGGGCTTGGTAAGATCCTGGACTGTCCCAGAAGTCCAAGGCATTGAAAATACTCTTTCTTGTGAGAGAATTACTGCTCTGGTTGCTCAACACATTACGTCAGTAAGTATTGTTAGCCTGAGTCTTTTACTTTCTAATATTATGTTCATGTATTGACTTAAAGTTATTTCTTTTTTCAGCTGGTGATGTGTTTCAACAGCATTTTGAAGAAGGATGAAGCTATTAGGGCTTCAAGCTCCTCAGGTGGAGTTGAGGAAGATTTTGTTGGGCTGACCCAATCTTTAAAAGATTCTCATCAAAAGTACGAGGAAGATAAAGTTGCTTAGGACAAGAAATTCAAGTCCATTGAGCTGGAGAGAAATCAAGTTGTGAATGCCTCGAAGGAATTGCAGAAGAAATTGAAGGAGTTTGAACAGAGCAATAAGGATTTTGAACAGAGCAACAAGGATCTTGAGGCTAAGCTCAAGTCTGCTGAAGAGGAAGTTGTCAAACTTCAAGATGATGAGTGACAGAAAATGGAGGTAAAGGAAAAGTTGAAGGCTGTCGAGGAGCTCCTTAAGGAAAGGACCTCCTCGGAGAAGGCAAAAAGGAAAATTGCAGTTAAAAAATCATTCAGTGCTGGTTAGGACAAAGGCTAGAACAAGGGTCTGGCCGTCATGCCTTCTAAAATGGAGTATGCTGCCGTTAAATATTTTAGGGATGGATGGGTAGCACCCTTGAAGGAGCTGAAGGTTGCTGAGAATTCTGAGTTATTCCAGCAGCACACTCATGGCCCACCTCCCTCTCCTGGAGAAGAAGAAGAGGATGAATCTACTTCAGATGAATCCTCTATGATGACTGGAGATCAGGTCCCTACTGTTCCTGTTGTTTAACCTTTCGAGTAACTCCAACCAACCAGCACTTCTGCCGAGCAGCTACCATTGTCTTCCAAGCAACCAACCCCTTCATCCAAGCCTTCTGAGGAAGTCGTAGGAAACAAGGAGAAGGTGTAAAGTTGTTCGGGCTTTTTATTTTGTTGTTCTCTTGAATGTAACCTCGAACTATGTATTTTCTCTTATGATGAATAAAAATTTCAAACTTTTGGTTGTTCATCTTGACTTTCTCTTTTACTTGCTCTGTCTGCATCATTATTGATTCTTTTTATTTCTTCTCTTTGCTAGTTTATGGACAGGATGGAAATCTTATCAGCTCTTGATATATAATTGATGAAGAAATGAAATGACTATTTTAAAGTTGGTCATGCAGATCTTAATGAAGCCCGGATAATTGATATCCTCAGATCAAGAGTTTCTAACCGAGCAATTGAAGCTTACCAATACTTAAAGTGCTTGCTCGATCGTGCTGTTGCCAATAATGTGGCCTACTACGAGATGATTGAAGATCTACAGGGAATGATCGAGGAACTTTAACAACAGTATAAAGAATCTTATGCTCTTTTGCATCAAGGATACGAGAAAAAATATCAACAATTGAGTACTGACAAAGGGTATGATAAATTCATCTCTGCTCATGAGAAGAAAGAGAGTATTCTCAAGCTTGAAGTTGAAGAGCACAGGCATATCGCCAAGTTGTTGGAGTAGGAGAACATTGCTTTACAAGAGGAAATAAATCAACTCAAATCTGTTGCTTCTTCTTCATGAGCCTTGGTCCCTATTAATGATGAAGGTTTTTCTTTCTTGGAGGTAGAAAATGCCAACTTACGAGATGAGTTGGAAACTTTGAAAAGAGCTGGACCCTCCACATCTACTCGTGGACCAGCAAAATATTCTTCTCGTGGACGAGTAAGGGTTGGTCGGGTTTCTATTGAAGAAGCGAGAACTCAATCGTCCTTGGAGAATTAGGCAGTTCAGTTGATGGTGAAGAATCAAGCTTTGGCATAAATGTCCAAGAAGATTCTGAATTTTACTGACCAACTCTCTTCCCAGAGTTCTGCTTTGGAAAATAAGGAAATTCTAGTGAAGAGTCTCCACGAGCAACTGGAGAGGTTAACTTATCATTTCCATAAACAACCCAGAGAGTTTTGGATGGCTGGGTATAATGAAGCCCTTTACCATCTTGATGCTCGGATCCAGCAGTCAAATAACGAGGGGTACAAGCAAGGGTGGTTGAATGCACTGTGTGTGCTAAAATTGGACCAGGGCCACTACTTATGGGATTATTATGACCTGGAGTGCTCGATTTTCCCGTGCCTCCTTTTAAGCTTGACATTGGTTGGATTCCTGCTCGGGTAATTCCTCAATGCTTGATCTCCAAGTATCTCGGCGATTATAGTCTTCATGCAAACTTTGAGATATCTCGCCCAAAGCACTTGCTTGATCGGACCTCCGTGATGAATGTTCGAATGCTGTGAGATCTAAATTTTATAAATTCCCCTTATGCATTAGATGATCCTCCTGCTGGGGTAGAACCTGTTTCAAAGGCAGAAGGGAAAAAACCAATAGAATACGGTTTTTTATGTAATGAAGTATATTTTTCACATCATATGTAATTCTACTTGATTTGAATGAAGAAATTTTTAGACTTTTGCCATTTTATTTTCTTCTAAATAATTTGTAGAATGTCCTTGCTTGTTGGTTGATAAATATATATATATATGTATATATTATACTTATCCCATTTGTTGTTTGATTATAGTGACTTGTCACTCTTTGGGCCTAAGCAATGGAATGATTTGCATCCCATGTTCCTGCTTAGTTGTAGTAATCTCGTATGGATTACCTTGTTACCTAGATAGTGGATGCCCAGGAGGTCGTCTAGCTTCTTGCCTAGTTTAGTACCAACCAACCGGAGTTGATTGTAATTGATTTTTCGACCAATCGGAGTTGGTGGTAATTAATTTGCCGACCAACCGGAGTTGGTGGTAATTGATTCCCGACCAACTGCAGTTGGTGGTAATTGATTTGCCGACCAACCGGAGTTGGTAGTAATTAGTTTACCGACCAACCGAAGTTGGTGGTAATTGATTCCCGACCAACCGGAGTTGGTGGTAATTGATTTGCCAACCAATCGGAGCTGGTGGTAATTGATTTGCTGACCAATTGGATTTGGTGGTAATTGATTTACCGACCAACCAGAGTTGGTGGTAATTAGTTTGCCGACCAACCGGAGTTGGTGGTAATTGATTCCCGACCAACTAGAATTGGTGGTAATTAGTTCCCGACCAACCGGAGGTGGTGGTAATTGATTTGCCGACCAACCGGAGTTGGTGGTAATTGATTCTCGACCAACCGGAGTTAGTGGTAATTGCTCAGAATTTGACGTGTAGTGTGTAGCACTAATATTTCAAAAAATTTCAATAAAGAAAGAAATTGGGTGAAACATCACTTTATTCATACTGAAGAAATTGCATTACATAGGAATTTCAATTATTGATAATACTTGCGCAGATGCTCTGCATTCCATGCATTCTTGAATTCTTCTCCTTCCAAGGTTTCAATCCTGTAAGTCCCTGGACGAACAACTTTTGTTACTCTGTAAGGTCCATGCCAGTTGGCTTCCAGTTTGTTATGCTTTTGGATCACTTTCTTCAGCATATAATCCCCTTCCTTCAAATCACACTTCTTCACTCTTTTGTTATAGAATAAAGTTATTCGTTGTTGATATGCTGCATTCCTGATTGTTGCTTCTTCCCTAACTTCTTCGAGCATAGACAGGTCTAATCTTCTCATCAAATCACTGACAGGAGAATTGAAATTAAGCACCCTATGCGTAGGTAGACCCAATTCTGCAGGTATGACAACTTCACTCTCAAATGCCAGCATGTATGGGGATTCTCCCGTTAATGTTCGTGGTGTGGTGCGATAAGCCCATAACACAGAGTGTAGCTCGTTAATCCAATTTACCTTTGCATCATCCAGTCATTTTTTCAAACCATTCAGTAGCGTTCTGTTTGTCACCTCATTTTGCCCATTGATCTGGGGATGGCTTGGTGCAGAGTGGATCTTCAATATATTGGATTGATGACAATATGCAGCAAACTCCTCGCTGTCAAACTGGGTTCCATGGTCAGTAATGAATGAATGGGGAAGACCATATCTACAAATGATATTCTTCCAAATAAATTGATAGACCTTGTCATATGTCATATCAATAACAGGCTCAGCTTCCACCCATTTAGTAAAATAATCTACAGCAACCACAAGGTATTTAAATCTTCCCCTCGTCGTTCGAAGTGGCCCGACCAAGTCTATCCCCCACATGGAAAATGGCCAAGGGGACGTTATGGGTGTTAATAATGCTTGGGGAGTTCTTCGGATGGAAGAGAAGCGTTAGCATTTATTGCACTTATTAGCATAAGTTGCGCAATCAGTTCTCATCGTTGGCCAGTAATACCCCTGCGTTTTTATTCTTTGCAAAAGCGTTCGACCTGCTACATGGGCTCCGTAAGACCCTTCATGGACCTCTTCGATCAAATTTTTTACTTTGGAGGGATGGACACATCTTTGTAGTCCTCCTATATTTCCTCGTCTATATAAAATGCCACTGGTCAATACATAACGAGCAACTTTAAACTTTAATTTCTTAGCTGCGAGTTTATCAGTTGGTAAAGCCCCCTTTTCAATATAGGCCTTGATGGGATCCATCCAAGATGGTCCCAAGTCGAGGGCAATGAAGTTCATCATCAGATCTTTGTCTATGCTCCGACCAACCAAGATTTCTATAGGGATTATTCTTCGTAGCTCGATGCGTGTGGCTTATGCTAACCGAGCTAAGGCGTCTGCTCTTGCATTCTCCAATCTTGGTATTCTAATCAACTGAACTGCAGTAAAACTAGATACCACCTCCATCTCTTTTGCATGATACTTGACCATTAATTCTCCTTTTGCTGCATACACCCCCAGAATTTGATTTATGATTAACTGGGAATCACTGAATACAACGACCTGCTCTGCCTTCATGGTTTTTTTTTTTATTTAAACCCAAGATCATAGCTTCATATTCGACCTCATTATTAGAGGCTTTAAATTAAAAGCACAGAGCATACTCCATATCAATCTCATCCGGACGATTTAACACAATTCCTGCTCCACTTCCTGTATTGCACGAAGAGCCATCCACATACAAATTCCATACAGGTACTTCATCATCAAATTTTTTATCAGATAGAGTTCCTCGGTGGAATATTTGGTTCTTCTTTTTGTCCTCCTCTGGCACTTCTCGCTGCTCGTTGATCATCTTCTCTTGCTCGTCTACTTATTTAAGTTGGTCGGGGTTTAAATTTGATGATCCTGTAACATCCAAAGGTTGGTCTGTATTCAACTCTTGTTCTTTGGAGGCATCTTCCTGAGTAAACTTTGCGATGAAATCCTCTACTTCCTACCCTTTGAGCAACGATCTAGGCTCATAAACTATATCATATTCACCAAGTTCTACTGCCCAGTACGTCAATCTTCTTGATTTCTCCGGTTTATGCAAAGCTTGTCTTAATGGCATATCGGTGTACACCACTATAGTATGGGCTTGGAAGTATGGCCTCATCCTTCTGATTGCTTCAATCAGTGCTAGTGCCAACTTCTCCAACCTTGGATATCTGATTTCTACTCCTCGGAAAGCCTTGCTGGTGTAATAGACTAGTTTTGTACTCCGTCCTCCACTCCTATCAATGCCGAGCTCACTGAATTTTCTGAAACTGCTAGGTACAAGTATAGTTTTTCTCCCACCACTGGTCTAGATAACAATGGAGGCATCCCCAGATATCTCTTCAGTTATTAAAAGGATTCCTCGCACTAATCATTCCACTCAAAAGTTTTTCGAAGTGTTTTGAAGAATGGGAGGCATCTGTCTGTTGCTCGTGACACAAATCTATTAAGCCCTGCAACTCGCCCTGTGAGACTTTGCACTTCCTTCTTCGTGGTTGGAGATCTTAGCTCCAATAGAGCCTTGATCTTTTCAGGGTTCACCTCAATCCCTCATTGGTTAATAATATACCCGAGAAACATACCTTCTCGTACTCCGAATATGCATTTGGTGGGATTCAACTTCATTTGATATTTCTCTAGTTGATCAAAGGTCTGACCTAGGTCAACGAGATGATCAGCAGCTCTCTTGCTCTTCGTCCGCATATCGTCAACATAAACCTCCATGTTATGACTGATTTGCTCTGCAAACACCTTGTTCATCAGCCGCTGATATGTTACACCTGCATTTTTAAGTCCAAAAGGCATAACATTAGAGCAATAAGTTCCCCTTGGAGTGATAAAAGAGGTACTATCCCTGTCCTCAGGCTTCATTTTAATCTGGTTGTAACCAGAATAAGCATCCATGAAACTCAACAATTCATGCCGCGAGGTTGCGACCACCAGTTGATCGATTTGGGGCAAAGGAAAATGATCCTTTGGGCATGCCTTATTGAGATCGGTGAAATATACACACATCCTCCACTTGTTATTTTTCTTCTTTATCATCACCACATTTACTAACCAATCAGGATATTTGACATCTTCAATAAAAGAGGATTTTTGTAGTTTCTCTACTTCTTCCTGTATAGCTTGGTTCTTTTCAGGATAGAACACTCTTCTTCGCTGCTTCACTGGCTTGATTTCCTTGTTCACGTTGAGCTCGTGACACGGGAAACTCGGGTCTATCCATGGTATGTCTTCATGACTCCATGCAAAAGTCTACTTATGTGCCTTAGAAATGCTATCAATTCCTATTTTATCGATACATCCAGTGATGCACCAATTTGAGTTGTTCGTTCTGGATGCTCGTCGTCCAGAATGATATTTTCTGTAGCCTCCATGACCTGGCCCTTTACGAGATGAGACTCGTCTTTAGGGTCTAACGTTTCAATCTCTGCATCTTCTATTTCATCCACTTGATAGGTTGTAGTCTTCTTCCTGGATTCATCACGTTCCTCTTGTTCGGCAGATTAATAGTAGCATTCATGAGCTACTTTCTGGTCACCTTTCACAACTCTGTAATACCCCGCATTTTTATCGATATTTATTTATGGGATTAATTAAATTAAATGTGAATTAATTGAGAATTAATCCGGATAAAATACTAACGAGATGTGAGTTGGTATTTGATTATAATGTGTATATATGGCAATATATGAATATTGAAAATATTGAATTTGTCGTGAGATAGAAATACGGCAATTTGGGAAATTTTGTTGGGACGCGCGTGACAGTCGCGTCAGGAATGTAATTATTTAAATTAAAAGTGAATTTTATTTTTATCAACCGTATGGTCATTTTGAGTGCGCCAACGAGTCCGGAAGGATCGAAATAGTCAGAAAACACTAGCCGGGGGTTTAGTTTGGGTCCCGGGGCATTTTTGGGCCATACCGGCAACTTAAAAGGGTATTTTGGTAATTTTGAAATTTCAGGATAATTGACCAACGAATTTTAGGAGTTAAATATTAGGAAATTAATGACCCACTAATCCATTACCATCACTTAGGTGATTAGAGGTCAACGGGAGTTAGAGGAAAAAGTTAGAAAAGTTTCCAAAGAGAAAACCTTAACCTCCATCTTCAACCTTCAACCTTGGGAGAGAAAGAGAAAGACCAACCTTCATCAATTCAACAGCAAATTCAGAGAACAATTCGAGGCAAGTGGTTTAATTACGTTAATTTCAAGCGAATGTTTCTTCCATGCTTAGAAAATTGATAAATTTGCATTGTATTGGGAGATTTATAAAAAAACCCATGAAATCGGAGTTATAAATTCAGATTTTGATGTAGGTTTACATGTAGAGTTGTTATTGGATGATTTGACTAAAAGAATTACTACTTTTTATGTTACAAAAATGGATTTATATATGGAAATTGATGACTTTAAATTCTAGGGTTCATACTCATAAGGTTTGCGGAAAACTTTGGGAGATTTAAATAATTAGGTGTTGTATAGGAGGATTTGATCCCATGAATGTGCTAGATTACGACCTAAGAATGTTTAGGAATGTTGAGGAACCTTAAAATATTGTTGGAATAATTTTTGGAGGAGTTTTGAGGTGAGAAAATTGGTGAAAAACGTAATAGGAAATTTCTGGGCTTGAAACTGTCACCTCGTTAGAAGACCTGCCCAGGTCGTTCGAACGAGCTCGTTCGAACGAGCTTCTAACGAGTTGACAGTTTGACTTCTAACGAGTGGGATGTTCATTCGATGCCTTTCGTTCGAACGAGATCTCATTAGATGGCCATTTCGTTCGAACGAACTCTCGTTCGAACGAGACTTCTAACGAGTTGACAGATTGGCCTTTTTGGCCTAGTTTGATTTCTAGTGTCCCGTAACCTTGTTTAATTGTAGAGATAACATTACCTTGATGACTAATTGAGATAGTTGGGATATTCAGGATATATTGGGGAGTAAAATATAGAAGAATGATTTGAACCAAATGGTAATTGTGGGTTAGGACGAGAATAACTAATTACGACGTGAGGATAATGGATGATGTGTATATATAAACTGGGGACACGTGTATTGGTATAAGAATGAGAAGTATACCACTAATAAAATATGATAAGTACTAAGATGTGTGCATGCTTAGTATATGTATATGATTTTATGTGTATGACATACCTACCATACTTGCTATCACGGGAGGTTTACGTTCGCTTAGGGCCATCTAATCCTTGTGTGCCCGGATTTAGATTGGTGCCTAGAGAACATAATGCTAGAATGACTTATTTGTGAGTTAATAAGTCAGCTGACTATGGAGCGTAGGTATGTACGTGACCCATGGATATGTTGAATTATGTTCGCCTCCATTTTCGTGTGTTGTGCTTATTCTAACAATTCCTGAGAGATTCGGAATTTGTGATCCTTATGTACGTGATGTACCGGGATGGATAGCAGAGTATGAGTGCACCACAGCTTAGCCTCGGGGTGCTTATATTGTATATTTATGATGTGAATAATATACGGTTAAATGAAAATAATTGTTAGATTTGAATGTGAGAATCATTATAGTAACGCATTGAGAATATAAAATGGGAGATAAACTTTGGTAAATTGTACTACTAATACTTTGAAATTTGAGAATTTAAGTAAAGCTCTCTATTAAATTGATAACGTTGGGACTTATAGTACAATCGAGTAGAAAGGACAGTATTTGTTTTGGTCTAGTTAGATATGAGAAACACTTGTATGGGTACGGTACGTTAGGAGTGCACAAATAGCCGAGAGGTGAGTATTTCATGTGAGAGCACGTCCTAACATGTACTTTGCATTTATTGTTTTAATGTTATTAAAACACTTGCTGTTTTTCAAATACTCTCCACTATCGGGCTCTGACCCGTTTGCTTTCAAATCTATTTTTTGTAAAAACCTTTTATGTGCCCAGCCACAAGGACACCATGCATAGAATTCCAATTCAGGTGACGAGTTGTAGCTGTTGTGGAAGTTACAGGGCCTTGCTAGTAGACGCTTCTTTTGTCTTGACTCCACATTCAGTTTTAATATTTGTAGGGCATGTCGCCCATTTCCTTTAGAGACATTTTATATTTCAGTTATTCAGACTTGGGGTTGTAATTAATTCAGGATGCAGACTTGTTTCATTTATTTCCATATTGGGATTGTTGTGAGGAGTATTTCCTCCAGACTCATCATTAATTGTTGGTTACTCTATTGAGACTTTATCATGAATGGTTGTGTTACATTTCTATATTTCATTTATTTCATGTTAATCAGATTTAATTTAAAATTTGGCAACTCACTTTTTAAATACTAGGTGGTTAGTAATCATTAAATGTTTTCGACAGTGATGCTATTAACTGAACCAACTTGGCATTTTGAATTAATTTAATAAAGGAGTAGCTACCCGATATTTAATTAGTCGGGGTGTCACAAACTCCCGCTCCAAAATTGGTTGGGAATTTTAAATATTGATGTACAATAGATGGTACTGCCTCGAACTTCTTCAGACCTACCCTTCCCATGATGATATTGTAAGCTAATTGAACATTTTTATCCATTACGAAGAAACGTACTCTTTATGTTCGACAAGTAGGCCATGTACCAATAAGCATATCCAACTTGATCGTCCCAAGTGGAAAAACCTTTTTGCCAGTAAAACCAAGGAGGGGCCTATGATAGGGCTCCAATTGGGCTAATTTTAGGTTCAAACTATCAAAGCATGGGTAAAACATGATGTCTGCCGAGCTACCATTATCCACCAGTACTCGTGAAATCACCACTTCTTTCATTCTCATCTTGATCACAAATGGGTCATCATGAGGAAATAATACACCTGCCAGGTCATTCTTAGAAAAACCAATGACCAGTTTATCTTTATTCACCTTCCTCGAGCGATCATCTTCTGCCAAGTTTATTTGCTGAATGTATGAGCAAGCTTGAGCCTCATTGAGGTAAGCTTTTCTCTCTGCAGTCAGATCTCCTCCTCCTATATCTCCACCTGTAATAACATTACATTAAAATGATCCAAAATGGATTGAAAATACCTCAGGTTCTGTTTGTCTTGGTCTTTTGGGGAGATCGGGGTCATCTTGGTCATTTTTTAGATCTTCTTCATGACTTATCTTCTTGTTTTCTTTTGCTCGACGAGGAGACCTAGACCTTTGCCTTCCTCGGTCGTTGTTCTTTCCACCATTTTGGCAATCAACATACTTAGCCAATTTTCCTCGTCTCATGAGTGCTTCAATTTCATTCTGGAGAGATATATAACTTTTGGTCGTATGACCATGGTCTTTGTGGAATTCACAATATTTGGACTTGTCTCTTCTGTCAGAATCTACCTTTATTTTTGCTGGCCAAGCTAGTTCCTCGCTGTTCTTGATATCCTCCAGAATATGGTTTATATCTACCTTCAAAGGAGTATAATTTCCAAATTTCTTCATATGCTCCAATGCTTGCTTTCCTTTTGACTGCATGCTGCCACCATTGTTCTTCTGATCCTTCTTTTTAGTTTTACCATCGACAACCTTGGTCTCCTTAGTGTCTGCATTCTTCTTCGTAGCCATAGCTTCCTCGGCATTTATGATTTTGGCTGCTTTTGCCTTCAATTCAGCCATGGTCCAAGGCAGGTCTTTGGCTAGAGTGTAGTACAACTTATCGAGAAATAATCCACTCATCAGAGCAGTAATTATAGTTTTCTCCTCGTAATCAATTACTTCATGCTTCTCGTTATTGAAACGAGTAATATAGTCCCTGGTGCTTTCACTTGCCTTCTGTCTAACACTCAGCAAGTGTGCTACTTGTTTGACTGGTTTCGCTCCAAAACAAAAATTCCCAATAAAGAGCTCTGCCAGTTGAAAGAAAGTCGCAATCTTCCCCCGAGGAAGGTTATTGTACCATATCTGGGATGACCCGATGAGAGTTCCTAAAAATGCCCTACATCTCATTTCATCTGTAACTGCATAGATATCGGCAGCAGCTTGGTATTGCTCTATGTGAAGGATAGGGTCAGTCTTTCCATCATACTTAGGCGTTACCATAGGATCTTTGAATTTTGATGGCGTGGGAAAATCCACAATTGCCTGTACAAATGGTGTCCCTTGGATAAAAGTTATTTGCAGAGGATTCTTAGCCTTAGCCATTTCCCCTAATCTATCCTCCAGCCTTTGAATAGATCCCTTCCAAGTGTCGTTTCCCTCCTCGGGCCTATTTATTCGAGCAACTGATCGTATTGAGTTTTCCTCTTGGGATCGAGCTGCTGGTCGTGATTGGGAAGAGCCTTCCCTTAGATTGGATGGCCGTGGAAAGTTCCTCGACGTAATACTAAGAGGATTTATGTTCCTCCTAGGGCCTAAACGATCAAAAGGAGAGACTCTACTTAATCTTTCTAGAGCACTAGTCCTTTCTGGAGATAGAGTGACGTTTCGGTGGGACTCAGTAGCTCGTACTGACGAAGTACGGCCTAGTTGATATGAAGGATCACTAGAACTTTCGGTACGATATGAGTCAGTACATGTATATTGAGATTCCTCTGGGAATAACGTTCGCCTAGTTTTTTAAGAAGGAAAATGGGTATTTCTTTGAACGCTTCGTTGTCCTGATTGGGCCGACACTCTTACTTGAACAGTTTGTTTAAGTCGACGCATGGTCGTTTACCCTTGGGCTAAATTAGTCATTATAGCAACTAGATCTGGAACATTTGGAGGAGTAGATGGATTTGGAGGGATCCCAGCGTTTCGATTATCGGATTCCGGATGATCAGCCATTGATGATGAATTATTTTGGTGAAAAACGATAATTACAGTCATTTTCCACAGACGGCACCAATCTGTTGATGTAAAAAACTAGATTTTGATCTAATTATTTTAATCAAAGATAAAAATGAATAATTAAATGAGACAATAGATTTTTAAAGTGGTTCAGCCTTATGAGAATGGCCTACGTCCATTGTTTCTGTATTGCTGACTGTCTGCCTAGAATTCTTGATAAGTGAGTTTACCAAAAAATCCAGAGTCCCCCTCTAATGAGGAGGTTACAATGTATTTATAGCCTTGAGGATGTACATGTGAAAGGACAATACGTTGTTATCTGGTAGACATATACATATGTACGATAATAATGAGCATTTAATGCTCAGTCGTCTTTTTTATTATCCTGATTTGGATGCTCTGCACGTTGAGTTACTCGGACCGCCTGAGTAGCTCGGTACGCTTAAGTTACTCGGAGCCTTAAGCTCCTCGGGGTGCCTAAGTTGCTCGGTATGGCTGAGTTGCTCGGGGCGCTTGAGTAGCTCGGTGACAGTATGATCTGTCGAAAGTATTCGAAATTTCCACATAGGTTGACACGTGTCTTCTAGTGATTGGTCCATGTCAGCAAACTAAATTTAGTATCAACAGAAGCCCCCAATGTTTCACAGTTTGAGGTTGAAGAAAAATGTGGAACATTCTGCTTGAAAACTGCTTATATTATTGGTTTTTATGGCTTTTAGGAAAATGTTCGTTGTATATAACTCCTTTTTTAGCGCATAGTATCAGGCGTCATAAATATTTTGAATTTTCATGACCACTTCGATATTTGTGCCCTTTTATTCTTTTAGCCGTCGGAAACGCAAACGTTTTCCCTTGTAATCATTGCCTTTCTCTATTCCCGAGATAAAGTATTTAAGCGCGACAGAAATCCTATCGTCTTTCACTTTTCAAATCTGTATTATTGGGCTTGAATAAATAAGACCTCACAATTTTATAAAAATAAATTAAAACAAAGTCTTATGTCTACAACAGTCCAGCCGCCCCCTCCCTTTACCCCAATAGAGGTATTTCCCCCCTCTATAGAGGCTTCACACCTGCTATAGCGATTGGGTTGGGACGCTATAGCAGTCCTCCCCCAAACCTAGTGCCGACATTATTTTTCTTTTATAGTGAAACCGTAATCATTTTATTTATTTTCGAATTACCCTCATAACATAAATTGTTCATCAAGTAATATTAGAATTACCTTATTGACCTCATTCTTCCAACTAATTACCTTAATTAATTTCTCCAAAATAACAATTCAAACCTTATTTAATTAAATTGTAATTAAATACTTTAATTTGACTTTAATTTCATTTTTTTACCAAACAAAGCCCAAAATTCCAATTAATTCCAAATCAACTTCAAAATTTTATAAAATTCCAATTTTTTCACATAAAATAATTATTTAAAATTCTCCCCAAAAATCTAAATTTATTATTTTAATTAATTTAAATCATTAAAATTACGGGGTATTACAATCTTCCCCTAACAAAAATAATTATGTCCTTGGAATTCATAATTAACCCCTCATTATCTATGTCAAAATAGTAACATCTCATATAATTAAGTAACGATACTAATACCTCATATTATCACAAAATGAGAATAAAGTGAATAATAACACTAAAATAAATAAACTAGAAAAAGGGTGAGGAATGGACCTCCTTTTGGATCTTTGTTGTTGAATTTAGAATATAGGTAGGTTGTTTTTGTAGTGATATAAAGGTAATGTGATAGGGTGTGGTGGATGACTACGTGTGATGAGAAAGTGAGGTGGGGGTGTTGGAAAATGGACTTTTTTTGTAATGAGAAGGCTCTAATCTCGAGATAATGTTTGCCGACTATTGAAAGGGACCTCCTATGAGGGTGAGGTCATGAGACCTTGAGGTCTTGAGCCCTTGAGAGTGTGAAGCATGTGAATATACAAGTGAGTAAGATATATGCAGAGTGACATGATAGTAGGGTGAGTGAAAAAACATGTGAATATATCCAAGTAAAAGTGTGTGCTAGTGAGACTAAGCATGGATCATCTACAACTGGTGTGTGAGATGTGTAAGTGAGCATGGAGATAAGTAGCGTGTGTGATAGTGAAGCTAAACATGGATAATATATAAGTGGTGGGTGGAGCACGTAAGAAAATTTTAGACTACATACAAGTGCAGGTGTGCAAAGTGAGCATGGAAATAAGTTAGGGTGTGTGCTAGTGAAGCTAAGCATGGATAATCTATAAGCGATGTGTGGAGAATGTCAGTAAAGGAAAGACTATTTACAAGTGTGAGTGTGTGAACTGAGCATGGAGAATATATATAATTGGGAGTAAGGTGAAGCATGGTGAGCATGTACAAGTAAGTAAATAATGAAATATATATGAGGAGAGAGCATGGTGGAGATAAGCATGAGATAAATATACAAGAAGTAAGCATAGAATTAAGGAGAACATACAAGTAGAGGCATATGTACGCATGTAGAAAAGAGGGAGAGTAAAGAAATAACACCCATATGAAAATATAGTCTAATCCTCCAGAACGTCCTCAGCGGATTATGGTCATCCTTGTCAAATTCCTCAGGCGTAGTCCCAGCCCTAAAGTCGGGATGAGAGGAGAAGGAGGAAAGGATCCTCCTCTCTCTCTCCCTTTTTGCCATGCGCGTGTGGGTGATTCGATGATATGGAGGTCCTCTTTTCACCACTCGTGTAGGCATCTTCGCAGTCTGCCTCGGATATATAATTGGCCATCATCAAATGGGAATAACACGAAGAGGTAGACTTGCCAGCCTATTTTGCTCAAAATAACAAAAGAATGTCGCCGCTTCAAGAGAATGGAAATCAAGGTCATACTAATGCATATAATACGAAGTGATTCAACGGGTGCTAAATTATGAAATGGGAATGTTTTATGCACCCATTTCGGCCTTTCGGTCTCTCATGGGCTATATTAATCTTCGCGTTTTTATTTGTGATATGTGGGTAATATACGTAACGAGAGAATGGAATTATGCGACTCGCTTCATGGAATGGACGGACCGGACTCATCCATAGGAATGTACTCAAAAATAATTATAAATATATGATGCAAGTGTTTTTTGAATCACAAATCACTATGAAAAAAAGAATGTGCATGCCAGACGAAGCTCAAATATGTAGTTTTCCAAGACTTACAAAATGTATATAATATAATATAAAAGACATAAAATGAGAAGGCAAGACTCGAGTCTTAGGATTGGCCAAAGATGCCTATATAGCCCAAGGGGAATCAAAGTTCACGTAGTTCAAAAATAGCATGGGGTGGAGTTCAACCCATAAATCCAAATGTAGAACTCCTATTTTAGTGATTTTGAAGTAAATGTGTTCCATTGTGAAAGTGAGAGAAAATAAGGAAGTCTTACTTTTGGAATTTATGAATAAACCCTCTTTTTGTTTTTTTTGGGGTTTTATGTAAATACGTTGTGTGCAATACTAATAATAAAAATTGAAGATTAGTTGATGTGAGTTAACGAAACAAAACTAGCAGATATCACAAAATGAGAATAAAGTGAATAATAACACTAAAATTAATAAACTGGGTGAGGAATGGACCTCCTTGTGGATCTTTCTTACTAAATTTAGAATGTATGTAGGCTAGTTTTTGTAGTGGTATGAAGGTAATATGATAGGGTGAGGTGTATGACTAAGTGTGGAAAGAAAGTGAGGGGGAAGAATGTTGGAAAATGGACTTTTTTGGTAATTATAAGGCTCTGACTTTGAGAGAATGTTTCCTAACTACTGAGTGCCATTTAGGGTTGGGGATGCCAATCGGCATGGCCCTTAGCCTACCTAATGGCACAGTGTTTTACTTGTTGGTCAAGGAAATTACACCCTGTCAATAGGTGGGGATCTGGGTTGCCTATAGGCAGTTCGAAACGGACTTTTCGATAAACGGGCATAAAATGCAAACTGCAAGTCCAAATCTCACTCGTTCGGGATTGTTGGAAAGGGAATTAAGAGACCTTAAAGAATACATTGAGCCCTCCAAGGTTTTGGAGTTGACCAAAATCAAACGGGGCTCAACAAGCCCAATGGTCTCTAGATATGGGGTTTTCAAAGGAAAATTGGTCATTCATGTGAATCGTGAGGCCGATTCGGATACATCTGGGACCGTTGGAAAGGTAATTTAGAGAAATTCATGATTCCATTGAGCTTAACTCAGTTTGGAGAATTTATCCAGGTCAAACGGGGACCAAATGCACCATATGGACATTCGAAGTAAAATCGGTCGTTCGTACGTTCTGTGAAGCCGATTCGCCCACGTCACATACTGTTGAAAAAGTCATTAACAGAACTTCAAGGTTTCATTGAGATTAGCTTAGGTTGGAGTGTGGATAGGAGTCAAATGGGGCCCGAGAGCGGCAGGTGTCTCCAAATCAATACTCAACGTAAAACGAATCATTCGTGAGAATCGTGAGGCCGATTCACGCCCAGGATAACTGGATGGACTGTTGGAAAGGGGATCCATATCCCTTTGAGGTTTCATTAAGATTCACTCAGGTCGGAGAGTTTAATAGAGTCAAAAATGTCTTGAGAGCACTCGGTGGCCTCCAAATCGGTACTCGGGGTATGACCTAGGTTTATAGTGAGTGGATATGTGTTAGGGACCTAAGGATGTGCTTATGGGGTGTTTACAGAACCCATTGACAGACAAGCTTGGAACAAGTGAAGGCCATCAAAACATAGACACATCATCGATGTTGGAGAATAGGATTGAGGTCAATTCTACGGACCTGGGGGAAGGAGGTGACCTAAGGAGGGTTGAGGTCGATTTTGTGAACCTAAAGATGTAGCAACTGATTTAATTAGTTGAGGTTAATTCTACGAACCTAGGTGAAACAGGTGATCGATTCAGAGGGTCGAGGTTAATTTGGCTGATCTAAGGGAGGTCGAGGTCTATTCTGCAGACCTAAATATATAAAAACCAATTCAGCGGGTTCAAGTAAATTCTGCAGACCCAAAGATGTAGCGATCGATTAAACGGGTTGAGGTCAATTCTGTAGACCTAAATATGCGATGACCAATTATGCGGGTCGAGGTCAATTCTGAGGACCTAAAGTTATAACGATCAATTCAATGGGTCAAGCCTAATTCTACAGACCTAAAGTTTTAACTACCAATTCTACGGGTCGAGGTCAATTTTGAGGACCTAAAGTTGTAGTGACCAATTCAGTGAGTCATGGTTAATTCTACGAAACTGAAGTTGTCATGATCGATTCTACGATTAGAGATCAATTCTGCAAACCTTAAGAGTGGGATGACTAATTCAGTGGGTTGAGGTAAATTTTGAGGACTTAAAGTTATAGCGGCCAATTCAATAGGTCGAGATCAATTATGTGGACCTGGAGTGTGGGGTGACCAATTTAGCGAGTCAAGGTTAATTCTGCAAACCTAAAGATGTGAGATTACCAATTCATCGAGTCGAGGTCAATTCTGAGAACCTAAAGTTAGGATGACTAATTCAGCAGGTCGAAGTTAATTTTGTAGGCCTAAAGATGTAGTTGATAGGGAGTGGCACCATTGGGGAAAGCATAGAGTATTTTGGTGCAGGTGCACCTTGAATTTTTGGTTCCACTGGGAGTATGTTTACAATGAGAGTGAGTGTAGATGATCATGTTGTGTATTTTTTAGAGTTTATAATTGGTCTGGTGCTCCACCATGAGTTTTTCTCGGAGAACAAGTGTCCTTGACATTGCAGATATTTTCTAGGATTTTTTGTGAATTTTTTTGGCAATTTTTGGATTTTTCCAGCATTTTTGTGACAAAATTTTGAGGGGACCACTGATAGGTAGGTCTAGGCTAGTTCCTAACGGCATAGAGCATGGAATCCTAGGCTTCTTGGGGAAGGAGAAATGTCACTACCTATAGTCAGGACAAGGGAAATGTCGATCAGAATACCGATTAGACTTGTATAAAAAAAGGGCAACCCCTCCTCCTTTTTCACACCACCAAGTGATTGAATATCTTTCTTTTTCTATCTAGAAGTCATTGTCGAGTCCATTCCTTTGCAAGATCTCAAATGGCGGGTAATTCACGCAACACCAACAATGAATGGGTGTTCATAGATGATTGGGCAGATTTAGAGTGGTGGTCTGCGGTGCCACTTTCTTTAGGCAATGAGGATGCCTATGACTCCTTTGAGTCAGTGACTGGTGAGAGGATCTTGTTGCGCGAGCCTACGCACCGTAGTTCGGCTAGGGTGAAGAAACCTAACGGCTATGTGAGTATTTATCCTTTGGTTTTCCATTTTTTCTTTTTTTCTTTTTTATTCTTGATCTAATGAAGGGTTTTCCTTGGTTTTGTGCACACTGATGTAGCTTCTTTGATCATCTGGTCCCAGGGACGACTGGGATGAAGAACATTTAGGACCATCTTTTGGGGCAATACGGTGGATGGTGTTATCCACTCGGTTAGGTACGTTAGTTGGTGCACAGGACGAGATGTCATGCTCTACTGCAGTGTTACGTGCACTGGGTGCGAGGTGGTGTTATACGACCCACACATTCCATCTAGGGATCGGGTAGATTAATGTTACTCACTTGGATGTCCAGCAGTTGACGGAGTTAAACTATGTTGGTCATCCAATCGTAATAGATCGTACTCTGTGGGTCACGGAGGTGATAGTGCGACCTGCCTTGGGGGACTTCGAAATAATCATGTCAAGGGATTCTAGCAGTATATCAGTGATGAAGGAGACTCTACTCCTCGGCGGATTGATGAGATAGACGGGCGATAGGTGAGACAAACATCTCGCTTGTTTATTTCTTTTCTGCTATGAGAGTTTGTGGTGGCGACGTCGTCCATTTGTTGTTTTTACCGTATTTGCAGATCATCTCGGACATCTATTTATATGATTGGGGGAGCTTCACTCTAGCATCCCTATATGCTTATTTGGATGCGTTCAATCGGTGCTGCCGATAAATGTTCACAGGACCCACATATCTTTTGGAGGTAATCCTTAGGTTTAATTTCCTTTTTATTTCCTTGTAGTCTTCTTTATTTCCTCTTCTAATTCTTAGTGTTCGCCTTTTACAAACGTGGTTCTATGAGGTGATAAGGCACAATTTGGGGTTGGTACTCGTTGATGTAAAAAACTAGATTTTGATCTAATTAAATGAGATAATAGATTTTTAAAGTGGTTCAGCCTTATGAGAATGGCCTACGTCCATTGTTTTTGTATTGCTGATTGTTTGCCTAGAATTCTTGATAAGTGAGTTTACCAAGAAATCCAGAGTCCCCCTCTAATGAGGAGGTTACAATGTATTTATAGCCTTTAGGCTGTACATGTGAAAGAACAATGCGCTATTATCTGGTAGACATATACATTTATACGATAATAATGAGCATTTAATGCTCAGTCGTCTTTTTTATTCTCCTGATTTGGATGCTCTGCACGTTGAGTTGCTCGGACCACCTGAGTTGCTCGGTACGCTTAAGTTGCTCGGAGCCTTAAGCTCCTCGGGGTGCCTAAAATTCTCGGTATGACTGAGTTGCTCGGGGTGCTTGAGTATCTCGGTGACAGTATGATCTGTTGAAAGTATTCAAAATTTCCACGTAGGTTGACACGTGTCTTCTAGTGATTGGTCCATGTCAGTAGACTAAATTTAGTATCAACAGTACCTTTGAAGGAGAGTGAGATGGGAGACTTTTTTAGGATGTACCAATGGAGGAAGTCGAATAGGCATTCGAACCAATCCCTTACCTTGAAGGACGTGCGAATGGCACTGAACACCTTAACGAACAACCAGGTTAGGCTTTTAATTTTTATCTCTTTCTAAGTTTTTAGAATCTTTTGCTTCTGGATAGTTACAGACTCTTTGTTGGGGATATAGGTGGCCTTTTAACCATGGAGTCTTCCTTCGAGGTCCGTAGGGGCTACGGGTGTACACGCTCAAATGAGGCGATTATTAGCGTACGAGTTTGGGTATGTCTAATATCTTGGGGAGAGAGTGGTTCGTCAGATCATGGAGGGGGAGGGGGAGGTCCCACCATCGGCGCCCCCAGAGTAGATGAGGCGAGTGAGATATATGACGGATGAGGCAAGAATGAAGGCGATGGAGGGAAAACCTTATACGCCATACACCGATATAACGGCGGGCTATGACTATCAAGATTTTGCAATCACCTAGTTGATGTCGTCATGCATATATGATGTGGAGAATATGCCTCCACCTACTACAGCTTAGGGGAGAGGTATCAGCGTACTGGTGATGTCAGCCCATGGCACTAGAGGAGGCGCGAGTGTATTGGGGAAAGAGACTTTACTTATTCAGATTTCTACTCCCTCTTATCATTTATGGTTGATGTGGGTACCCGAAATTAAGATGATGGGCTTGGACGAGTAGCCCAATTCTGGTGGCCCAAAGTATAGACCCACCATCTCTTAATTGATTATGATTCAGTCTCCTCCCACATTCCCATTAAAGGAGGTCTAGGGAGAGATGGAAAATGTGGGGGAGTCCAACACCCCCACTTACTAAAATGAACATGTATATATTGAACCCTAGGTCCGGGGCAAAGGACAAGTTGTATTCTCTGTAACCACTCTCCGAAGTATATAGAAATAACACTGACTACACCACCGTAGATGTTGGCACATCTTTGTTGAACCACGTACATCCTTTGTTGTGTGATTGTCATTTTACATTCCTTATTCTTGCTTCGTGATTTCTTTTCTCTTATATATTTGTGTTGCACAATAATTGTCACCATAATTGGCGCCGTCTGTGGTAAGCGTTTATCTTCCCAGAGAAAGCCCACGCCAAAAAAGGAATTTAAAATGTCTGATCACAGTAGCAATGCTCCCCAGGCAGGGGATATTCAAGAATCACCTGTTCCTCGCAGGATTAGATCTGAAGTCCGACGTTCAGATCAGAGGGCTCGCTTAGAAAGGCCAGCCTCAGAAGAAAGCCAAGGACCAGCGAGGTCAACGCAGATATCCAGGCTGATTGACGCATGTGAGGCAAGGCTCCACGAGCAAAGGGAGTCCTCTCGCAGACACGAGGTCGAGAATGCTCACCTTAAAAGAAGATTATAAAGATTGGAGAAAGAGCTCCATCGTGATACCAGGAGACGTTCGTACCGCACTCCTAGCCCTCAGGCGAGCAAGTCTCGCGACCGAGGAAGGAGCCCCAGGCGAGGGTCCCAAAAGGTTGAGGGAAACGAGTCAGAAGACGACCTGCACGAGCAGCTGGGACAAGCTCGCCATTACCAGAGCCCAGATCGCAGCAACGAGAACATACGAAATCTGGTCCGAAGAGAGATGGACCAACATCCTGCCCATCATGGTACCAGATCGACCCGAGAACTCGCTAGGTGAGATCTCAAAACTCAGATGAAAACACCTTTCTCGAGGGAAATCGAAGAAGAGGAAGCCCCCAAGAATTTTTCCATTCCAAGGTTTAAAATTTATAACGGTAAGACTGATCCCATTGATCACGTCAGGCAGTACCGGCAGGCCATGACCCTCTGGAACCATCGAGACGCACTAATGTGCTGAATTTTCCCCTCGATCTTGTATGATATGGCGCAGAAATGGTTCAAAAGGCTCCCCCATCGGTCCATCAGAAGTTTCAAATCCCTGGCCGAGCTCTTTGCGGCCCGATTCATTACTAGCAGCTCCCATCCCAAAAGGATGGATGCTCTGTTAACAATGAAGAAGGCACCCCAAGAGACACTCCGAGACTACGTGAAGAGGTACTGGGAATTGTTCAACGAGGTCGAGGATTGTTCGAAACAAGTGGCAGTGGCCTGTTTCAAAATTGGGTTACCCAGCTCTTCCCTTCTGTACCAATCCCTGACAAAGAAAGAGGCCATGACCATCGACGACCTAATGGCCCGCATCGATAAGTATGCCAAAGTGGAAGATGTGACCCGCCTCAGCATAGGGGAAAATGACCTAGCTAAACTCACTGCCAAGGGCAGTGACAAAATTGAGAACCAGAAGAAAGGAGGAAAGAACGGGGGCAAAAATGGCTCCAAAAATGTAGGTAACAATTATGTGTCGAAAGCATTCCAGGCGGTCAACACCGTCTTCAAAGAACCAATTTACAAAATTCTTGCAAAAATCAAAGACGAGCCATTCATCAAATGGCCCAGGAAGATGGGAGGAGATCCCTCGAAGAGGAGTAAAGCGCTGAAATGCGCTTTTCACAAAGAGGGAGGACATAAGACTGAGCATTGTAAAGCTCCTAAATCTCACCTCGAGGAGCTAGCCCAATTCGGGCATTTGAACGAGTTTGTGGAGAAAAAGGCAGAGAAAGTGGCTGCCAATAGAGAGGCGAGACCTGACAACGTGCTCGAAGATAACGCTAGACATGAGTTCACGATAATTCATGGGGCATCTGATGCCAAGCAGATCCAAGGAAATTCAGCTCGAATGGAGATGAAGAAACTTACAGCGGTGATGCAAGCTTTTCAGATCGATCCCGCAAAGTCACAGTCAGGAAAGCGTTGACGAGCAGACTACGTCAACTATAACAATCATATTGTCTTCACAGATGAAGATCTGGTGGGAGTAAGAACCCCACATCATGATGCCTTGATCATTACCCTCAGGATAGCTAACTTTGATGTCAACAAGTTGCTCATCGACCAAGGAAGTTCGTTCGAGGTAATGTATCTCGACCTATTCAAAAGATTGAAGTTAAGCGTTGCTAATCTAAAGGAGGCTACTGTCCCTTTAGTTGACTTCGCTGGAAAAATAACTATGCCCCTGGGAAAGATTGTGCTACCAGTACGCGCAGGAAACGTCTCCAAGATGATTGAATTCTTGGTGGTTGACATCGACTCACCATACCAAGCCATCCTCGATAGGGGATGGCTCCATGCGATGAAGGCAGTCTCTTCGACTTACCATCAGAAACTCAAGTATATAACCGAACGAGGAGTAATGGAGATTCACGGAGATTAAGCGATGGCAAGAAGGTGCTTCATAGCAGCCATCCGACCAAGTCCAGAGAAGAAGGCAGATCAGCCCAGTGAGAAAGTTGAAGAACAAGAAGGTTTGATATCTTCTAAATAACAATTAAAGCACGGAAGACCTGGAGTAGAGGAGACCAGGCTCCTCCCCTCTGAAAGAGTCGTCAAAGACCTGGTAGAGGTTGCAGCTGGTGATAGCGACAGTAACAGAGTTTTCTTGATTGGAGCCTCTCTCACCGACCAAGAACAGAAGGAATTGACAACTTTGCTGAGACGCAACGTAGATGTTTTCGCATGGGAACCATTCGAGCTTCCTGGAATTGATCCTAGTATGGTTTGTCATCAATTGCACGTCAATCCCACCTTCAAACCAATCATGCAGAAGGCACGGCGAACTGCACTCGAGAAAGCAAAAGCTATGGAAACAAAGGTAGAAAAACTGTTGGATGCAGGATCCATACGGGAGGTACAATTCCCCAAGTGGTTATCCAACCCAGTAGTAGTTCCAAAAAGCAACGAGAAGTGGAGTGTTTGCATCGACTTCACGGACCTCAGCAGGGAGTGCCCTAAAGACAGTTTCCCCCTCCCAAAAATTGACCAATTGGTAGACGCCACTGCAGCTCACGAGCGAATGAGTTTCCTGGACACGTACTCAAGGTATCATCAGATCCCTTTATATGCCCCAGACCAAGACAAAACAGCATTTATCACCACAGTTGGGTTATACTGCTACAAGGTCATGCCTTTTGGACTCAAAAACGCAAGGCCAACCTACCAGCGGCTGGTCACCAAGATGTTCAAGGACCAGATGGGAGATATTATGGAGGTCTACATCGATGACATGCTCGTTAAAAGCAAGAAGAAAGAAGACCACCTCTCAGACCTATCAAACACCTTCGAAATCCTCAGGAAATATCGAATGAAACTTAACACGAGCAAGTGTTCTTTCGGTGTCAAGTCAGGAAAATTTCTTGGGTACTTGGTCAGTAAGAGAGGCATAGAGGCTAACCTAGACCAGATCGACGCAATTAACAGGGTACAACCTCCTCGAATAATCCGAGACGTACAAAAGCTCACTGGTATGCTCGCTGCCTTAAATCGCTTTATCGCTAAATCCTCCAAAAAGTGCAAGCCATTCTTCCAGCTTCTAAAGGGGAACAAAATGGTAGAGTGGAACCCAGATTGCTCGCAGGCATTGGTTGAGCTCAAAGCTTACCTAAGCTCTCCACCATTGTTCGTCATACCACAGCAAACAGATTCTTTGTACCTGTACCTCTCCATTTCCAACCACATTTTTAGTTCTGCATTAATGAGCAAAGTTGCAGGAATCTAGCACCCCGTTTACTACGCGAGCAAAACCCTGCTTGAGGATGAGCAGAGGTACCTACCTCTGGAGAAGCTCGCCTTTGCACTAGTAGTGGCTTCGAGGAAACTAAAGCACTATTTTGAATCCCACACCATAATCGTCCTTACATCGCACCCTCTTCAAGAAATCTTACGAAAGGCATATTTGTCAGGCAGGGTGTCTAAATGGTCAGTCGAGATCGGACGATTTGATATCCAATTTCAATCGAGGAGCGCAATCAAAGGGCAGGTCCTTGCTGATTTCATAGCCGAATTCACAAGCGAGCAACCTTGCAACCAACCACAGCCAACCAAACGAAGAGGAGCCACACGACGGAGGGAATCTGGAAATTATTTGTTAATGGAGCCTCTAATTCAAAGGGGGCAGGTGTGGGCATCGTTCTTATCACTCCAGAAAATACGATCCTTGAGCAGGGAATTAGGCTTGGATTTGAAGCCTCCAACAATGAAGCAGAATACGAGGCCCTGATAGCCGGCCTCCAAAAAGCACACGCTTTGGAAGCAAAGCAATTACAGGTGTTTGGCGACTCACAGTTAGTCTCCAATCAGATCAGCGGGGACTACAATGCGAAAGATGAAAGGATGGCAACCTACCTCGCCTTGGCAAAGAGGCTATTGGTTGACTTTGAGGAAGTCAATGTCCAGCAGTTCCCCAGGGGACAGAACAGCCATGTTGACGCCCTAGCATCCCTAAGCTCAACAATTAATTCCGACTTAAAAATAACAATCCCCATCGATTTCCTCACTCATCCAAGCATCAACCGTAACGGCGAGTCATAAACCGTGGAGCAGGTTCTCCATATTGAGTCAGCACCCAGCTGGATGGACCCACTGAAGGATTATTTGAAGAATGGCACGCTTCCAGATGACAAGAAGACTTCTCACCAGATAAGAGTCAAAGCTTCTCACTTTCACTTATCTCCTGAGGGCAAGCTATATAAGAGATCATTTTTCGATCCCTACCTTCAATGTATTCACCCAAAGGATATCGAGCAGGTTCTATATGAGCTTTACGAAGGAATATGTGGAAGCCATATTGGAGGAAGATCTTTGGCTTTTCGAGTAATGAAGGAAGGTTATTGGTGGCCATATATGCAAATGGACTCTGCGGCGTATGTCCGCAAGTGCCTTAAATGACAACTTCACGCTCCTATGGTCCACCAACCTGCTAGCAACCTAAAATCATTGTCCATCCCATGGTCGTTCGCCCAATGGGGGATGGACATCATAGGACCACTTCCTACCACCACCGGCAGTCGCAAGTATCTGCTGGTCGCGACTAACTACTTCACCAAATGGATCGAGGCAGAACCACTAACGAACATCTGAGATGCAGATATGATAAGGTTCATATGGATAAATATAATCACCCATTTTGGCATCCCAAGAACCATCATCACCGATAATGGAACGGAGTTCAAAAGCGGCTCTTTTCATAGTTTTTGTACGAACGCAGAATCAGACACCATTTCAGTTCGGTGGCCTACCCTCAGAGCAATGGCCAAGCTGATGCTTCCAACAAAACTGTGATCGGCGGATTAAAAAAGTGATTAGAGCGAGCCAAAGGCGCATGGGTAAATGAATTACCACATATTCTATGGGCTTACCGAACCACTCCACGACGAGCAACAGGAGAAACCCCATTTTCGCTAACATGTGGAATGGAAGCAGTTATCCCACTAAAAGAAGTTTTGCTAATAATGAGGTCCAACTTTGTCGACCAGGGCCATAATGATGCAGCATTGCTCGCTGAGCTCGACCTGGCCGACGAGTGTCGAGAGCAAGCCCTAGTAAAACTAGCGAGCTATCAGCAATAGCTCGCGAGGCATTACAACAAGAGGGTCAACCCAAGGACATTTCGAGTTGGGGACTATGTCCTAAGGAAAGTCCTGGGCAGCGCAGTAAAACCATCAGACGAAAAGCTAGGGCCAAACTGGGAAGGACCCTTCAAGATAACAAGAGACAATCAGCAAGGCGCCTATCACTTGGAAACGATGAAAGACAGAGAAATACCCCAAGCATGGAACGCAACCAATCTCAAGAGATTCTATTTTAGATCTTTATTTTATTCTTTTGTTATGGAACTAAAAGTTCATTTTCCTTGTCATTAATGAAAGTTATTTAACTATTGCATTCTGATAAGTAACAGCTATATAAGATTTATCGCACATCTTTTCCAAATGACAGGCACATTGATCATTACGCCATAGCAGGGAACTATCCCTCCTTAGGTTGTCGTTATGAAACACGAAAGACCTCTTGACATTGCCCCTGGCAACATATGAATCCCTACAGGAGATCCTTAGGCAATGTGGCCAAATTTAATCTGGTCACCAAACCTTATTTTGTTGAATAAAATCCTAATCGGATAGAACATCCAACACCATGTGTGTCCTCGCCAATTGCCACACTTAGGCCTAAGGGAGTGTGACGACACGACCTAAAAGGTAAAGTGGTGCACAATGGTATCTCGATGTTATACTGGACTGGGAGGACACTTGCGTAATAATACAAACTTAGAAGATCATAAAAGGTCAAGAATATGGAGATAATCTGCACTTGTTTAGTCGGCTAAATTGGCCCAAAACATGAATTTTATTAATCCACTATAGTTACAACAAATACAATACATGTTTAGTGGGCAATCTCGCCCAAAACATTGACACAACATTACTTCAATACAATATACATAGAGTAACTACTGGCAAAATCTTAGTGGGGGTAAGGCCTCTGAACGAGATAATCAGCCACTCGAGCTCTTCGTCCATCATCGGGACCAGGAACCAAATCTTCCTTGACTTCATTTGCATCTGACTCCAATAATTGCCGAGGGATGGAATCTATGGGGATCCATTGATCATCTCTTCGAAAGGGATTAGGCATCAGGGTGGAAGGAGAAATTTTATGGCGGTACCAGAGCATCAAGTTCCTCGGGACTTGTAGCTCCCTTAAAGCACTCAGCCACCTCCTGATAATAGAGAGCTCTTCAAACTTTTACAACCTCATTGGAGCTTCTGACCAACCCTGGTCGTAGCCGTCGGCCCACACTCACCGAGGTCCTTTTTTAAACAGGTGCCGCAACTAAGTGATGTCCCTCTGGAGCCCAGCAGCAATCACATACGCTAGCTGGACGTCATCACGAAGCTCTTCCATTTCTCTAGCTGAGCCTTTGGAGTTCCTGTGAGCTCGGGGAATGACCGGAAGAGAAGATCCTTGCAATGCAGGAGGGTCATTACCCTGACCAGCTCTGGCTCGCGATAAGGAAGAACCCTGCAATACTGCAGGAGCAGTGCTCGGCACATGCTCCCTAAGACGCAAGACCTCTCTCCTTAAATCTTTATTTTCTTACTGAAGCATTTCCCCGACCTGGTTGATCTCATAAGCATCGAGAAGCTTTGCTCTCAGTGCATTCACCTCTTCTTGCACTGAAGCACCAACCTCTTCCATCTCCTGGAGCCTATCCTTAAACTTGGCCACAAGCTCAGACTGGTCCTTATACGTTTGGTTCCTTGACCTAAGGGATTTGCAAAGCTTAACAAAGGCTTGGCGAACCTGAGGACTCGCATTAGGACCAAGGGTCCTGCCCAATTGAGATGTGGCAGGAATATACTCTTCTACATCAATCAACTACAAGACATAAGAGGGCATCAAAAAGAAAGACAAAATCAGTGCACTGGGAAAAAGAAACCTTTTCATTGATAAGGGTTAAGAGTACATCAAACAGTAAAAAGAAAATTTATAAGCAGAAAAAGAAAAAGTACAAAGTAATCCTAGATGATAACTAGTTAGCAACCTCAGGCTGCCCAGAGATAGATGGTTGCTTCCCCTTATCAGCGACAGTAGAAGCACCCCCCTCAGCAGGGGCAACCTCTGTCACCTGTGCATAAGGGGCCATGGCCGACAACGTCTGGAAGACAGGCTTGACGCCTTCAAGAGCAGGGGCAGGGGCATCTTCATCCACATTTGGCTTCGGACCTGGGTCATGCTCATCGAACAGAGGAGAGTCGGTATCAACACCAGCAGCTAAGAGGGCCTTGTTCCAACCCTTCTTGAAGTTCAGACGGATGATGTAGCCTATCTGAACCTCAGCGTCTTCATATGAAGCTGTCCACCCGGAGTTGTATGAATCCTCTTTGATGGTGGCTGCTTGGGACTCCTTCTCCTTTAACTGCTCGGTCAGCACCTTATTCTCCTCTGTGATAGCCAGTTTGCTCAAGCAAACCAGGTCATAGGCTTATCGCATCTCTTTCAACTCTTTAACTACTGAGTCCTTCTCCCGGTTGGCTGTAGCAAGAGCCAGATCATATGATATCCGAGCAGCATCAACGGCTTTAAAACCAGCCTCAAGCTCTGTACCCTTCAACCTCAAGGCGGTATTTTCTTTCTCCAGCTCACCATTTTTCTTCACTATCTCATCACGAGAACGATAGAGCACGACGAAGTCAGTCACAAACTACAGGAAGAAGAAGACATTAGAAAAAGGAAATGATGAAATTCATTAAAACATTGGAGAAAATAAATAGTCTTACCAAAGCTAGCCTGTAGGTCCAGTTGATCAGACCCCAGCGCCCTTTGGCGATCAGCAGGAGGAACTGCTCTCTCGAGCAGTGCAGGGGCCAACTGAGGAGAAATTACAATAGAAGCCCCCTCGGGCAGTGCATACACCGGGACTAAGGCTTGCCCAGCCTTCGTCCTTACCTCCATCTTCCACCTCTCTTCCTCCTTCTCCCTCTCCATTTTTATCCTCTCCTCTATCTTCTTCTTCTCCTCCACCTTCTTTCTCTCCTCCTCCTTTTTTCTCTCTTTCTCTTTCACTTGCTCTTCTTCTTTCCTCTTCTTCTCCTGCTCCTGAGCAGAAGACCGAGAACCAGTAGCCACGGCCCCAGAGCTAGACTTATGCTTCTTCGACCTCTGAGCAAGGAGAACATGATCTTCATCATCATCGTCCCGAATTAAATTCTTCCTTGGAGGAACCATCTCCTCGCTCGAACTGATAGATGTGCTCGGCGACTCTCGAGCTTCAGAAACTTCCCCACGATCAGAGGCACTGCTACTACTGGAGCTCCCTTCACCCAAATTGTCGCCAGCACCACCTGCGATATCGCTTTCAGAAATGCTCTCCTCCTCGTCCAACTGGATAAGATCCGCAGCAGTCTCTTTAGAGGTATCAAACTCAGGTATACTGTCCACCAAACTTGTTATAAAATTAAAGCCAATGTTCTTGTATTCAAGCAGAAAAGCAGCAGATCGGGGATGCTCGCCTTCAGCTAAAGTCTCCTTGATATTCCAGGCCTTGACCAATTCAGAGAGACGAACCTCGCTGAGAGCAGGTTCCAAGCTCTTCGACCTCGCTGAAGAAAAAACAGAGAAAAATCAGAAAGATCACAAATCAACAAAAATTAAAAGAGCAGAGCAAAGTCTACCTATACATTCTTCCCCATAAAAGGGAACAGAGAACCTATCAGACCTCGACCCTTCAAATTGGGGAGAAAACTGCCAGTTTCTAACAAGGAAACCTTCTTGCCAATAGTCCTTATAGGAATCAGGTAGGTTTACTATCAATACCCTATCAGGGCTCCTAGCTTTGAGATAGAGGACACCAGAGCTAGTTCGAGAGAAAGAGTAGAAAAAATAGACCTCGGCAAGCCCTAACTTGGTACCGTACAACTGATTTATTCTATGGATGCCATTAATTATCTTCCACACATTGGGTGAATACTGTGCAAGAACAATATTGAAATAACCAAAGAAGTTCAAGCACAGATTGTTAGGAGGAAAAGTGAGTCCCCCCTGGGAGAGCAACAAAACATGAATCCAATGGGCATCTTTTATCTCTCTAACATTTTTAGGAGGGGAGGCGTAGCACTCGATCTCTACCCACTCTGGGATATTATAAAACTTCCTAAACTCGGGGACCGACCTATTCCCAATCTTTGCCATTGGAAAACCCTAAAAAACTACAAATTCAAAGAAAAAGTACAAAAAGAAGGCACAGGAGACTTACAAGATGGAAGTTCGACTCGAACGATGAAGATTCACAAGCCCAAATAATAAGGGAGCAATGAGAATAGAGACTGAGAGAAGAGAGTGTGAATCGCTAGAGCTCACAGGAAATGGAAGAGTGCTGAGAAGGTTGAAAACGACGGTCGAAAAGTGACTACTCTAGAAAACCTTCAAATGTTGCTAATCATAGTGCACAAACCACGAAGCGGGTGCCGCCAGAATCAGTTTCCTAAATTTTGAAGAGTTACACAATGTACGAAAAAGCCATTATGACAAATCATTTAACTTTGTTGAGCTCAAAGCATGGCCCAACAGACTTAGGGGCAATTGTGGGTACCCGAAATTAAGATGATGGGCATGGACGAGTAGCTCAATTCTGGCAGCCCAAAGTCTAGCCCCCCATCTCTTAATTGATTATGATTCAGTCTCCTCCCACGTTCCCATTAAAGGAGGTTCTAGGGAGAGATGGAAAACGTGGGGGATTCCAACACCCCCACTTACTAAAATGAACATGTATATATTGAACCCTAGGTTCGGGGCAAAGGACAAGTTGTATTCTCTGTAACCACTCTCCAGAGTATATAGAAATAACAGTGACTACACCACCGTGGACGTAGGCACATCTTGATGAACCACGTACATCCTTTTTTGTGTGATTGTCATTTTACATTCCTTATTCTTGCTTCGTGATTGCTTTTCTCTTATCTATTTGTGTTGCACAATAATTATCACCACGGTTGAGTAGCGGGGAAATGTTGTCGGTGCCCTACCACCCCCATGCACTAGTGGACGGGTTAGAGAGTCTTCTGGTGATGACCTCCGGACTGAGGTATATTCCTTTCTCTTTTCATTTCTTCCTTATTCTTTATTTTTCTCTTTACTAACTTACCTGATTTTTGTTGCTTTTTGTCCTTCTTCTTGCAGACTATCCGTGTGTCGACACCTGGCTGAGGGACATCAAGGATCGTATGGATTCGATGTCAGGCTATGTGAGGAAGTCAACCAATGCCTAGTTGGTGTCGCGGGCCACATCTAATGATGGTTCTGGCTCTGGGAGTGGAGGATCTACCACTCGTCGCAGGGGGAAGCGTGTACATTGCGGAGGTTGAGGGTTGGTTTTTTAGGGATTTGAGGGATTCGAGTTGTGTCTCGATCTATCTTTTCTTTTTTCTTTCTTTTCTTTTTGTACCTACAAGGAAATATAATGATTCCAGAAAGATATATATATATATATATATATATATAAGAAATGTATTTTTTTTTTGTGTTATCATCATTTAATGACTTATTCTATATGCTTTTTAATTTGCGATTACGGTTTTTCAAAAATAGAGATAAAATGAAAATGGGACTAGAAGAAAAAGGAAAATGATTATTTTAGGAATTATGTACAAAGAAGAAAATAAGGATTTTTCAAAAAGGAACAACCGGGAGATTGATTTTTTCAACGCAAACGTTTATTTTTGAAATTGATATATATAAAAGAGGAAATAAGGAATTTCCTAAAGAAAGTGGGGTTGCCGATCGGCATACTCCTTAGCCTGCCTATCGGCATAAGGGTCAAGTCCAAATCAACCTTAGCCTTGATTGCACTTTCTACATACTTTTGGTACTTTAGGAGTAGGGAAACTAGTGGTGCTTTGAATGACTTGTTTTCTTGTGGAATTTTTCAGTATAAAAAGGGTCTTTTGGAAGTGTTTTCATCACCACATTCCACTTTCACTCCTTTGTAGCTTTCTTCTCCTCTGTTTAGATGGATCTTTCGGTCTCCAAGGCCTTTTTCGCCTACCTTAAGGGTTTAGAGGCAATGTGCCTCTACAATATCGACTACGAAGCCTTTAGTTTGCGCCAGGTCTCTTTGTGGTGTAATTTTTTCGTAGACTGGAACCTTCTAGAAGCAGCGGTATAGTTCTAGTACCCCGAAGACCATGTCTTCCAATTCGGCTTAAACGAGGTATGCCCCACCAATGAAGATTTATCAACGATGCGGGGTGTCCGCCCCAGTGTAGTGGCAGTTATGCCTGATTTCTCACGTTCTCATGGGTGTCTTTGGCGAAGTTGCTTCATATCTCCCCCTCAGTCGCCCGGCCACTAGTTCATGGAGGAAATATCATCCTCTCAACAGCTATGAACTCGATGTGCCAGAGGGATTTTTCTTACAATGGCTTTGTCGGAGTTGTAGCCCTGAGTCTGACTGCTAGGCTTTTCTTTATGACATGTGACCTGATTGTTGATCCTCAGGTGGCCACGATAGTGGCGGGGTTGTCCTACCACTGTAGTCCTGCAGTGGTGGTGTTAGCAAAGACTTTGAATGACCTAGATGCCTGGAAGGAAGGAAGGTATAACTTTCTACGAGGGGGCCTTGTAATGTTGTTCGTGTGTATTTCTTAGAGACTGCACCTGGTGGACCCTTTTGAGTACCCTAGACCTTTCTTTAGTTTCATCCCTTTGACGGAGAACAAGGTTAACTGGCTTGTGGACCACAGGACACAATTCTTTTATTTCTCTGTTCCATTGTAGTGGGACTCGCTGCCCGTTTTGCAGTTACGGGAATACCAGTATGTGGGCCTAGTTGGTCTTTTCTAGACTTCCTTCTACTTTCCTTGGCGGCTTTTGTGCTAAGTAGGATAGGAGCAGATTGTGCATCCCCGTATAACCAATTTCTTTTCAATGGAGGAGTTGAATGAGTCCTTTAGGATAATGGTGGGGTCTCTATGGCAGCGTTGTCGGTTGTCTACCCATCAAAGGGTTGTTGAAAAGATATTGGTGAAGGAGACTAAACAAATATGACTAGTCACTTTTGATACCATGAAAGAAGGTGTTGTGATTTTATTAAAGCTTATTAAATCCTACCGTCGTACAGAGCGCATCCGATAAAACAATCATGAATGGGACATCTGGGGCCTCCAGGAGCAGGTAATGATGATGAGGTGGGCCCATCTAGTAGCTGAGGACAGGATTTTGTGAAGTTGGTTGTGTTTATGTTTTGTGGGGAATTTATGTTTGGGTCGTGTTTGGTATGTTTTTGGGTTTTTTGTGAAGCTGGTTTAATGGTAGAGATGGGTAGGTTGAATGAAGGTTAGGAGGGGACTAGTTTGTTTAACTCCTGTCGCTGATTTCATGTACCAATCGCATTCCTTTGTTTAAATAAAAGTAATTTTAACATATTTTATTATGTCTTGATTAATTTTGCATTTGAACTGCCTCTACCAATCACTAAGGCATACATAATCCTTTTGTTTAAATTATGAGATGGATCGTCGTTCTCGGGGGAAGAAAAGAATAGCATTTTATGAAAGAGAAAGGATTATGCCCATATGAGTTGTATGGGTTGCCTACGTAGCTCTATGGGTTTTACAAATTTGTATTTCATTTAAAAAAGGGTGTTCTGAGAGGATAAGGTCCCATGTAGTTCTGGGTAGATGGAAACGAAGAGATTTTTTTATTTTTTTAGAAGGGGGATGAGAAGAGTCGTAGCGCATCGAGAATTCGGATTAAGGGTAGAATTTCTTGAGATGGCCAGATTGATTGGACGCGCCATTTCTTCTCCGTATACATCTGTGAGCATAGAAGCGTCGCCTAATGATATTTTCTTTAAAATTCTGGGGGCATTTCAATTAGTTTTGAACTTCCCTCTGGTGTCCCAGGTGGGTTCTACGAATTCTTTTAGGGCACGGTCTTCTTTTTGGACACTACGATCTTTAACTTTCCTATTGAATGATCATGCGATTTGGCGATGATATCCTGGTACGTGATATAGAGATTTGAGTCTCTTTTCATCTAAAAGTGAGAGTTCGTTGTAGCGGCTTTGATGCCAGTCTTCCTCATTTACTTTGCTTTCAATCATGACATATAGAGAAGTCACTTCTAGTTCGACAGGGAGAACTGCCTTTATTCCATATATTAGAGAATAAGGGGTATCCCAGTGGGTGTCCTGATATAGGTGAGGTAGCCCTATAATGCATATGGGATACAGTCAGCCCAGTCTTTGTAGCTTTAAATCATCTTACTGATGATGGTTTTGAGTCTCTTATTGGCAACTTCGAGAACACCGTTGGTTTGGGGACGATAGGGAGAAAACTTTTGTATCTGGATTCCATACTTTTCGACTAATTCTGAGACCCCGGCTTTAAAGTGTAGTCCATGATCTGATACCAACACATGGGGAACGGTGTGGGTAATAGTGCATAAGCTCATCTTATTTTTTAACCAGTAAAGGGGCCATTGTTATTCCCTCAAGCATGTCGACCATAGAGGCCAGAGTTTTTAGTGCATCGACTAGGCTATTCTTCGAGCGAGGAAGGTAATGGAAGGTGACATATTCAAATTGGGAGGCAATCTCTTCTTGGTCGGCATGGAAGGGTAGGATCTTCTCGTCTTTGACTTTCCATTTTCTGAGGATTTATTTAATAGTGAGGTATGTCCTCATAGAAGTCTATGCGCTTGATTCCTTTCTTGATGGAGATCTTGAGCCCTACGGTGCACGCCTCATACTCGGTCATGCTGTTGGTGCAAGGGAAGTCTAACTTGATGGCAATGGGGATGTGAGAGTCATCGGGAGCAATCAATAGTATTCCAATGCCATATCCTTTCTTGTTGGAAGCTCCCTCGAAGAACATTTTCCATTTGAGATCCTCCTGAGAGGTGCAGAGGATTTATTCGTCTAGAAATTTGAAGACCCAAACCTCGATTCCTTTCATGGTATAATCAACAAGGTAATCGAAGATGGCCCTCCCTTTATGTGTGATGTACACAATGTCGAACTCGAATAGAAGCATCAACCAATTATCCATTCGGCTTGACAAAGCGGGTTATTCTAGCGGGTATTTTATAGGGTCCATATGGGATACTAATCTGATGGGAAATTCAAGCATGTAGTGTCGTAGTTTCTACATGACCAAAACTGGCGTAATAGGTCGCTCTCTCCTATTCATTAATGTATTAGGTTAGAAAAGCCTTTGATGTGGTATTAGTGACGGTCAAGTATAGGATGAGGGGGAGATCTGGCTGTAGAGAAATGAGCACCAGAGGTCGAGTGAGGTATCGCTTGATCTGGTTAAAGTCTTCTTGGCATGAATCATTCCAAACTTTGGTTGAGTCCTTCCGTAGGAGTTTAAAAATGGGTTCGAAGATAGAGGTTAATTAGATGATGAACCGACTAATGTATTGTAGCTTACCTAGGAATCCTCAAACTTATTTCTCCGTCCGAGGTGGTGGCATATCGAGTATGGCTTTCAGTTTGATGGGGTCTTATTCAATTCATTTCTTACTGACCATGAATCCAAGGAGCTTCCCTTTAATGATGCCGAAAATACACATCTATGGGTTGAGCCACATATGGTACTGTCACGGTCATTCGAAGAATTTTCTGAGGGTAGGGGTATGACCTTCCCGAGTCTTGGAGTTGATGATCATGTCATCAACATAGACCTTTACTTCTCTGTGGATAAGGATGTGCAGGATGGTTGTGGTGGCCCTTTGGTAAGTAGCCTTAGCATTTTTAAGCCAAAATGGCATAATGGTGTAACAAAAGGTTCCCCATGGGGAAGGCGGGTTTTTTTTAGTGATCAGGGTGCATCTTAATCTGGTTGTAGTCAAAAAATACATCAATAAATGACATAAGAGCGTGGCTCGTCTCATTGTCAACAATCATGTCGATATTGGGCAAATGGTAATCTTCATTTGGAGATTCTCTGTTCAGATCCCGATAGTAGACTCACATGTGGAATTTCATCCTAATTTCGGTGCAGGGATGATATTTTCAATCCATGTAGGGTATTCAACTAGGAAAATGAAACCTACTCTCATCTGTTTGACGACCTCTTCTTTGACCTTAAGGGATCAATATGTTTGGAGCTTCCTTAATTTTTGCTTAACAGGTTTAATTTTTGGAAATATGGGGATCTCGTGATGTGCTATCTCTGGATCAATGCTGGGCATGTCGTCATAGGACCACATGAAGACATCTATGAACTCTTTTAGAACCTCTTTGAATTGCACCCACTCATGCTCATTGATGGTGGACCCTAAACTAATCTCGCGCATATGGCCCCTAGAATCGAGATTAATAACAACAGTCTCATCATCATTATTTTGAACGTGGATATATTGTATATTATTTTCCTTATTGAGATCAGTTCAAAATTATTCATTTACAAAATCATCATCATAAAAAGTTTGATTATAATCAATGCAATTAATGTAAGGCACAACAAGATACTCAAAATCTTCATTCATTTCATTTTCAGGGAATACAGCATTAAGAACCTCATCAAAAGAGGCCTCGTTTACATTGATATCAGAAATAGGAGAAACAACAACAAGTGTAGGGGTTTCTTGAATTGATTTAATAACATAGTTTAGTTGGGCTTAATTAGGCTGGACCGAAATGACATGCCAGTTAAGGAGAGGTGCTTCAGCAGTTACAATTTTTGTTGACGGGTCTAACGGTGCAGGTTCTTGATGATTCATGTAGAGACTCAGCCCAGTTTTTATAGTTCGAATGACTCCTCAATGTCTTTACCCTCAGAATTTCCAGTGTTTTTCATGGTCTCCTCTATCAGAGGTTTTATCTCATGCTCCCATTACTCGCCCCAGGTGTTGTTATCTTGGAAAAAGATCTCCATTCTGGCTTCATTTTTTCTCAATGGGGTCATACCACGGTTCGAAGAATCCTCAAAAGGGAAAGTCTTCGCCCTCTTTGATAAACCTTCCATTCAGAGAGTCTCCCAAAATGGTCTTTTCATCTTCCAAGCTTATTTTATGATATGGTCATTGAAATGCTTTGAGTTCGGCTAGTGCATGGAGGAAAGGTTTCTTTTAGGAATATTGGCTTAAAGATCCCTTGTTGGCGTCATCCTAGACCCATTCCGTACATGAAGTGCATATTCTTGAACATATGGATTACATTGACGTTTCCATGAGGGTTATGCTCTGGAAAAACTCGGTATTTGAAATTGTCTCCCACTAGGACAGGGAGTGGATCGGTTTTGAAGCCAGAGAGGAACATGTCATTGGTCCCATGTTGAATTTCCAATACTAGGTAGATGGTGTTGGCACTGTCTAAACTTTCATCATCCCCAAGGATGGTGATGACCTGACCTTTAGCAAAGAACTTCATTTTATGATGGAGAGAGGAAGATACTCCTCGGATGTTGTGGAGCTATGGGAGGCAAAGGAATAAATTGAAACAAGCAGGTATATCAATGATTTGGAACTTTATGAAAGGGTTGATAGTCCCAGACCCTAGTTCAAGTTTTATAGAACCCATTACTTCCATCGGGTGTTATCATAGGCGCGCACGACGGCAAATGTGGGAGTGAGATCACTGACTTTCAATCTCAAGCAATTAAAAGTTTTGAGTGAAAAAACGTCGAGAGCGGATCCATTATCAACAAGTGATAAGGGGACAATCTTTCCCAGAACTTTGATAGAGATGTTGAAAGCATAATTGTGATCAGGGACAAATTTTTAGATTTCTTCTTTGGAGAAATAGATAAGTCTGGTAGAGGTTAGGGATCCAACCATATTTACTACTTCTTCAGGAGTGGTAGAAGGAGAAACTGTGGATCTGAGAATGCGATGTGATAGAGATTAAACCGAATTCGTAAATTTCCAACTTAACCATATTTAATCGGTGTCAGGTTTTAATCCAATTTTATTCAACCCTAAGACAGGCAACTACATGTGAATAAATCAAACCAACATAAATAATTGTTGAAATAAATTTTTCAGGAAAAAACCCTTTCAAGTAAAACCTTGTATTTCACTATAATACTTACAATGATTACAATGAAATCTGCAATTGATTAACCTCAGTAAACCCACATAGGCTTCAACCTAAATCAGTAATGGAATTTCGCAGCAACTCCACACGAACTGCAATTCAGTCAGCCTAACAACACCCACAAGTACTCCCTATTCATGCGTAGTCAACAACCCAGTACCTCCATCAAGTGGCACCTAGATCAGCAGTAGAGATCTTCTCTACAAGATAAACTTCACAAAGATGTGTTCTTGGGTTCCAAAACAATTCACATAAACTATTGGGATCTTGTGAATTGAAAACATAAAAGATTAAAACCCAAAAAGTGAGAAGACAATGATTCTACCAAAGCAGTTTCCGCAGGTCTTCTTAAGAAAAACATATATGTTTAACACGCTATATATAAAAAATTTAAGGCGGCACGTCACTCGAACGAATTGTCAGTGTCGCTCAAACAATGACATGTGTTGTTCAAACGACTTCGTGCGACATAGCCTTGTCGCTCGAACGATGTCCCTCTGTCGCTCGAACGAGCTATTAAAAATAAATATTTTTTTGTTTCGTTAAAAAATAATCCGTCTCAACATTTAGAAAAAATTCTTTGACAAAAAAATCCGTTCCAACACTTAGAAAATATTTTGTAAAAAATATACCAACACTCTAAGTGAACCATTAAGGTACTTAAATAAAACCTTACCCAAATTAATCTCGCGGAGGCTTCAATGTTGAAGAACTTTGATATTCGGATCTTTCTTGACGCTTGAATGATCTGGAATAATTCTTCGACGGTTGTAGCGGTATACGACATACTCTTCTGTAAGCCGGATAACAAAATAATGTCCTTACGAATCTCCCCCTATGTCTATGCTGGTATAGAATAAAAACATATGAACTAACAAATCAAAATGCCTAAACAAATCCAATACCCTCCCATGAACCCAAAACTTAAAAGGTATCAAAAATGCAAGTATCAATTTTTTCTTCAAAATCTTCAACTTCAAATCTTTAAGCTTTTCTCATGAGGGTGTGCAAAATAATGATCTTCAATTTTTGTACCTACACACATGAGACAAAGAAAATACCTTCGTGACGCATCGATTATGAAATGATAAGAATAAATCAATCAATAATCAAATCTCCCCCATAATTCGTTCTCCCACTTTTTATTTGTCTGAAATAGACAAGGAAATGAATAAACTAAATAAACATGGAGTTGTCACAACAAAAATGCATAGCAAATATGGATCAAACTATGCTTATGCAAAGAGTAACTCAAAATCTTCCACAAACTATTTTGATTTTTTAATTTTTTCATACAAAAAATGCAAAAATAATTTTACAAAAATCACACACCATGAATTTACACTAAGACAACCAACTCATGGAAACGGAATGAATGGGTGTAAAAATATTCGATAGGCAAATCAAAGCAATCAAACATAACGTATGTGCACGATGAATATGTGTACTCCTAACGAATGAATCTCAAAATCGTTCTTAGGTGTCGAAAGTGTTGAAATTAAATGACATCACTTTAATCCATCAACACATCAAAGTCAAGAATGATTTTCACACCAATAACGTCTAAAACTATGTAATGCTTTTTCATGACGCTGTCAGGACGTGCAAACCCTTTTTCATTACTTTCCATCCAAACTCCCTCATAAATAATTATACATTTATTTTCCTTTTTTATTGCTTTTAAATTTTTTCGGGCTCTTTTAAACGGTGGCTTTCACGACGAGTTAAATTTGTACTCTCGCATCCCTTTCTCGTGATTCACTTATCATATTTTGTTGAAATTAAATCCTCATGGTAAACGGTTCTTACATGCACTACTTCCATTGTCAAGTTTTATTGCATATGGTTCGTTTTAAAGACAAAATTCAGATGACAACACTCCGATCAATATGTGATAAACAAGTATAATAATCAAACAAATTCATACAAGTGTGCATTAAAGGAACTCATGAGTTAAACATGTAGGTAGGAACAAAAAATCACATCTCAATGCCTCCAAACATTGTAAAGCACAAAAATGAAATCATGATGCATATCAAACACTATCAAATCGTCACATGGATATGGAATGAAATTGTGACTTAGTCATCCTAAATGTCCATTCATATACGGTGTAAAGCAAAATACAAAAACTCTTTTTGTCTTTTTCCAAAAATTTTATCAAAATAAAATCTTTTTGGTTTTTTCAAATTTTTCTAAAAAAATAGAAAATCTTTTTGAATTTTTCCAAAATTGTATCAAAAATGGAATAACATAACTACAAAAATGGTACACACTAGCAATAGGAAAAAATATCATCATGAAAATCATCTTATGCAAGCAAAACAAGTCTAAACCTCAACCGTTAGGTGCGGTGGAGTTTTCCAAAGGTGATGATATCCTATGAAAAACCTCCATCAAATCATGTGAAGTCTTGACCAAAAACTTTACCTGATTCCTAATATGTGCAAACTCTCTCGTGTAATCATCCGAAGCATCATGTGTGGGAGCGTGTGTGTGAACACGTGTAGTAGAAAAACGTGACACATGACCTAACTTAAAACAAAACTCCTTAAGGTGTCCTCTCTTCTTGCAGTGTGTGTAAACATAAATAGGTCTAGGTACACCTCTCTCAAAACATCTCCCACGCACTCTCCTATCAGGTATGGGACGCCTAGGTGGTTTGGGTTGAGAGCCATATAGATCTATCAAAAACTCAGGAACCAACTCGTGTGCAACGTGAGAAGTGGATGCACCGTCATGACCTATTCCTTGTCTCTCAACATCACCCAAAACGGGATTAAGAACCATATTTCCAACCTTCTTATATGCGTTCACTAAAGGGACTTTGACTTAAAGCACATTCGAGATCACTCTCGAGTTGGGATACAAGTGTCATCAGATTAGACATCGTGTTGGTCAAATCACTCTTTTCCCAATCTAAAGCAATCAACTGTTCACTCAAAGAAGCCTTCACTTCCTCAAGTTTACTTGCTTTCGCTCAAACACCCTCAAACTCTCTAACTCTCTCTCCAATTATCTCACCCTAAGTCCTAACTCCTTATTCAATTTCTTAGTCTTTAAGGTCTCGACGGACAAATCTCTAAACGCAATTTAGATCTCACTTTCATCTCCATTTTCACACTCACTATCACCCTCACTCAAAATAGTCAAACTATCATCCTCCTCGGGGGTCTCACGTGCACAAGTATCCTCGTCATCTTGGGACAAACTAGGTGTGCTCACATGGCTAAATAAAAAGGCGATAAATTTTCCATGTGAAGACTCATCCATGGAATCTTTCACCTCTTCCTCATTATTGCTAAGAGTGGCTGGCATGGAAATTTTCTTCCCCTTTATCCTTAGCCTAGTGGGACACTCAAAATCTCTATGCCCTCTCCCCTCACACTCAAAACACTTCTCTTCTTCCTCTTTCTCACCTTCTTTCTCACCGCTCTCTTTGGCCTCATTTTTATTTTTCGCAAAAAGTCTTTTATTGGAAGAATTTTATTTTGAAAACTTGAGAAACTTTTTTAAAAAATTCACAAGCATAGCCATATCAAAATCAACCTCACCCTCAGAGTCAGAGTCGGACTCACAAAATTTCACTTTCTTTTTCTTTTCTCCATGGACACTTCCTCTCCTTTCCTAAACCGGGCTCTAAGTGTTATCCCTCTATCCTCAGGCTTGACAGTGTCAGGAACCATGTCAATTTCATATGTCTGGAGGTCTCCTACCAGATCTTCTAATTTTAAATTGCCCAAATTACCTAAGGTATTCAAAATAGTCACTTTTGGGATAAAACGTTTAGGCGGCAAGCTTAAAATCGTTTTAACCACTAAGATTGAAATTAGTGTTAATAGTGTCAGATAAACATGCGTAAAAGTCATCAAAACACTCAGATTCAAACATGGTAATCGTTTCAAATTCAGTAGTTAAATTTTGAATTTTAGACTCTTTGACTGCATTTGTGCCTTCGGGGGTAAGTTGTAAAATGTTCCATGCTTCTTTTAACGTGGTGCACGTCATAATACGTCGAAACTCCTCGAGAGTGACGGCACCAGAACTTGCACTCAACCCACGTGAATTAAAAGTGCTCCACTTAAATTCGTCCTCAGTTCAGGTAGTCATAGGTTTTAAAGATGTTACGTTATCTACAGTGATAGTGGGAGCCATCCACCTATAATACCCTGTATTTTTATGATTTTTAATTTTGGGGATTTATCAAATTTAATTAGAGATATTAATTTAATATTAATTCAAAAAATCATTTAAATACTTACTAGCGTTATGAGAGTTAGTAATTATTGGAATTGTGTTGTAAATTACTTTACGGGTAAAGTAAGAGGTGTAATTGTATTTAGTAAAATTAGCACGAGAATCTAATTTGATAATTTTGGAAATTTATCGGGACGCACTTGTGTCGTGTCGAGATTAAATTCAAACTATTAAAAGTGAATAAATTATAAGTCACCCGTATAGTCATTTTGAGTACGCCAATTTGTCCAGAAGAGTTGAGATAGTCAAAATAATGTACCCGGGGGTTTAGTTTGGGTCTCGGGGCGTTTCTAGGCCTAATTATCACCCCGGGAGGGCGCTTTAGACATTTTACATTTTTGGGCATGAAAACCCACGAAATTTCTAAGAGTATATCAGATAATATTCGTTGTCTTCTAGGGTTAGAACAACCAAAAACATAAGACGGCCATTGGAAGGGAAGAGGAGAAGCTTTCCAAGGAGTTCAAGGCCAAGAACTCCACCGTTTGCATCGTCGTCGCCGCCAAACTTTAGATCGCGCAACGAGGATCGCAACCACACCAATCTTGTCCACTAATCTGAACCAAGAATTCCCAGGCAAGTATCTATCTTTCTCTAATTCAGTTAATGCTTCAATGATATTAGTCTATGGATGATTAGGACTAGTTTTTATGAAAGAAAGCATGTATGGGAGATTCTAATTTGCATGTTGTAGAGGTAAATGACATATTCTGGGAATCGAATTCACGTGTAGAGGTTGAACCACGAATTTGCATTATGTTAGGAGTATAAAATATGGGAAAGGAATGGGAAGAAAGTAAACAAAGAAAATATTAGGGTTCTTGTAATTTTTCTGGATTTCAACCCTTTTAATCCGTTATAATTGATGAAAACTCGCATGTCTTACATAGAATATTCATTATTTGGGGGTATAACACTTGTGGCATAATTGGTTGGAAGTTTGGAAATCAAAAATGTTGATTCGAATGATTTTTGTATAACATTCCCGTAACTGGAAATTTTGTAGATTCGCCATACCTGCTTGATCGATCGATCGACCCAGGAGTATCGATCGATCGACGCATCGATCGAGCGAGCACCTGCCATCGATCGATCGACCCCTCCTGGAAAACTCAAATTTCCCTTTTTAAATAGGTGGTTCCAACTTAAATGAATAGAAATTCTTAGAGATTATTGTTAGAATATTTTGGGAGGTAAAGAAGATCAGTAGGACTTTATAAAAATGGAACCCTTAATGTAAGACGAGATTAATACTTAATAGAGGTGTTTTACACTTAAGGAACAATGGGAACGTGTGTTTAAAGGGTGAGACTCGTAAGGAAGTTACGTTGTAAAATAAATGAGTACCTACTGAAATTACACTTGGGGAAATAGGAATTCACGAGTGTTACATAGTAAGTTGGAATAATCCCATAAATAAGAATAAAAGAGACAAACTGTTATACGGGATAATCTAGTAATGTGCAATGAGAATAAATATCATAAGTATGGGTCATGGGTGTACCTAAATTAGAAGTTGAGAATAGTATTATACATATATGACTGTGATTGTGCATATACTATATACGTGTATAAATCATGCCCGCACTACTTGCTATCACTGAGGTTACCGTGCTGGGAAAGTCTTATCTCGATGGGACCTTTATGGGGGATATTGACTTGTACCCTAGAACATAGGAATCCTTGGTATAGGCTATCGGATCGATAGTAAGACGGTCCTAAGAGACGTGAGGGTATGTTCTGACCTCTTAGTGACTTGGAACTATGCTTCGCCTCAATTTATATGTGTTTTATGTTAATACAGTTCGAGAGTGATTCTGAACTAGTATTTCCCTTAGTACGAGTGATACGGGGACTTGATAGCAGAGTATGCCAGCACCATAAATTTTATGTGGTGTGCCGATAGTATATATATATTAAATGAGTGATTAATGTATATATATATGAACTTGAAATTTTAATACTATCTACTGTGACTAAAGGTAGGCAAGCAATGAATAATTATTTCAACTTCAATATAAGTGTTTGAAAAGTTTGAGGCAATACTGAGAAACTTTACAATTAAATGAGGCTTATGTGAGAACTTTGCTTTTAAATAAAATTAACCTTCTTAACACTAGAAATTGTCGGCATGAAATCTTGTGAGTAACTTAAGATACACTAAACTGTTGGGAGTAGTAGTGAGGTAGGTGTGCACATTAGAAGAGAGGTGAGATTTCTCAAGAGAGTGTCGCACTAATATGATTGTTGCATTAGCCGGTAAGCATTTTAAATACTTGTTAAACTAATTTTAAACTGCTTTACAATCGGGCTCTGACCCGTTTCCTATTTTCTTTTCTCTCTTGTATATATATGTATATATTACAGGTGCCCATCCACAGGGGCGTCTTGCATAGGATCCTTTGGAAGGAACGTGCTCCAGCTTAGGTGGGAGTTGCAGGACTCTTGCTTAGACGACGTCATTATTGATTCCACTTCTAGTTTTATTTTATCCAGTTGGGCATGTGTCGCCCTTTTTCCACTATTCAGTTGGTTTTATCAGAGATTGTGATTATTTATTTTCAGTATCTATACTTTGGGATTGTTACTGTCAGGATGTTTTCCTTCGAAGTTTTAAAGTTGGAATTATTTAGTTGATTGCTTATATTACTTGGATTATTTTTCCAGTCTAGTTGTTGTGGGGTTTTTAAACTATGGATTATGAAAGGTTTAAATATTGGTTTTAAATAAATTTTGGAAATTGATGTCTTAAAATGGTTTTATCACTTAGCTTAATTATTTAGGGTGTTTAATTGGAAAAGTTATTTTGGCGACAGTGATGCTAAGAATGAACCAACCGTTCACCTTGGTTATAATTTAATAAAGGACTAATCACTCGGTATTTAATTAGGCGGGGTGTCACAGGTGGTATCAGAGCATCAGGTTCTAGTGTCCTTTAGAATCTGTACGGCTTATTTCTCTTTCAGCTAGCATTCTTGCTATAGAGCCCTATTTTTAGGATTGTTGTATTCTTGCTTTTATGATTACGTCTTCAGCTATTTGAGATTTGATAATAATTGTACACTAATAAAATTTCTTAACGTTTCAGATGCCTCCAAGACGCGCACCCAAGGATAGGCATGCCCAAGCCGAGCAGCCAGCAGCTCTGGCTCAGGGAACGATGAACGCCATAGAGGTAGCCGCTATCGTTGCTCAGGCAGTGAATGTCGCGTTGGCAGTAGTGCAACAGGCTCCACCCCAGATTCAGGTAGTGATGCCAGTACCGGCATAGCTTCCTTCTGCATGGGAGTGAGTTAGGGATGCCTTCCAGAAGGCGCATCCCCAGAGTTTGCGGGTAGTTCGGATATCATTTTAGCTAGCCAATGGAAGAAAGATATCCAGAGGCATCTGCGCATGTACGAGTGCACGGACGTGCAAAGTTGTTGACTTCTTTTAAGCTAGTGGGAGCCACTTTGCATTGGTGGGAATCCACCACCACCTTGGAGGAGAGCGATATTATCACTATTCAGTCATTTTGGGCGTGGTTTGACAGCAAATACTTTCCATTCGTCGTGCAGACTGAGATGACGTGAAAGTTACTGAATTTGAAACAGGAGAATTTGACTGTTGCTGAGTACGAAGAGGGGTTCACAAGACTTCTCACTATAGTGCCAGATGAGGCACCCACTGAGGGGAAGAAGATACTGTTGTTTGTGGACGAGCTGGCTTGGAGGATTCGTCAACACCTCATAGGCAATCTGTCACTGAGTACCTACGCATACGTACTCACTGCTGCTTTGTTACACTACTAGGATCATCGCTTCCATCTGCAGAGAAGAAAACAAGCAGGAGAGTCCAGCCATCAGGGCGGGACAGGGGGTAATGGTACTAGTGGAGCACCGACATCCCAGGATGAAATGTTATGTTTGAAAGAAAAAAATATTACTGATGAGCATAAGCATAATCTATTGGCCAAAGTCAATAATTAATATAGGTTTATCTATTTGTACTAATTTTAATGGTTTCCAGTTTTTAAGTGTTATGAGTGTTTTATATAATTTTTCAGGACGGAAAAACTAAATGAAAAAATCTTGCTTATTTCAATTGGTGTTGTGAAAGGTATTATTATAAGTATTAGCTATTACAATTTTAATTGATTTTATTACAACTAGAATAATGCTTAAAAGTTTTTATTATATGTAGACTAAGAAGTTTTAGAGAAGGAGATTTGAAGCTGGAAAAGAAAATTTGAAAATATCTTGAATGAAAATGAATTCTTAGTAAAAGAGGTGGACAACATAAAAGTTTAATTGAATCAAAGGGAAGAAGAACTCAGCCAACAGACTTAAACTTACATAGAGGGTATGTATTTTTTTTCTTCTTTTTTTCATTTAATAGTATTTATAATTATGTTTATGACTTTGTTCATGAGTCATTTTGTTAGTGTATTTGTTTATCAGAAAAGTATTTTACTATAACTGTCTATAGGATTTTGTATCATTATTAGCCTTTCTAACTGTATTTATGATTGAACGTGTTTATTGTAATGTATTTGTCAATATTGTAAGTGTTTGTTAATATCGACGGACATATAATTGTAAATGTTTCTCAACATTTTTATTTTCTTCGTATATTTTATATAATGTAGATATATTTGTGACTTATTTTAAGTGTATTTGTAAATAAGATGTCTATTTAATTATAACTTTTTCTTTTCGTGTTACTACTAATATTTACCATAAATCATGTATGTTTTGGGTAACTAGTTATCTCTGTTGTTGTATCGTATTTGTATATGTTCAATTTCTAAGAGTATGATTATGACATATTTTAAATGAAACTATTTATGAAAATGTGGAATTAGTTGTAACTTTTTATAATGTTGAGTACTATTATCCAATGTAACTATTTTTTGTTATTTCATAACTATATATATATATATATATAATTCTTTAGTAACAATTTATATCCTAAGCATTTAAATGTTATGTATTGATTAAAAGATTGTTTTACAAAAAATTGTCGATTGCAAATCCAAATAAGAGATTTGAAGCTTCAGTTGGAGAATAGTCTCTTCAAACAAAATGATCGTTTCGAGAACAAGAAAAATAAAACCGTTGAACTAAAGAATGACATAAAATTGACTACATTTTTTTAATTAAAGCATTTTTTAATTACTTTTTAATGAAATTTAGTAAAACATGTAGAGAATCTGAAAATAAAAAAGGAAATTGTAATACTCTCAATTTTCGTGGAATAAATTATTTAGTGTGAATAAATTATCTAATGGGTTAAATTATAACTTGGGAAATTGATAATAGTAAAATGCTTAACTTAGATGATAATTAAATTTGGCTTACGATATGATTTTTATAACATGTGTTTGTAATAATTAATTTCGGGTATTAATTATGTAATAACTGAATTTTGTGTATGCGTATATAATTAAGTGTATAAATTATTTATGTCATGACGTATTAATGTGTGTTATGAGTAATATCATTTGAATGGGACTCGAGAGTGTCATGGGGTCTCGGTTATGTGTTTTTACTATTTTAAATTGGTCCCATGAGGTAGGTATAGTCTTAGGAGGAGTTTCGGGCCACTCCGGGTAAAATTTCGAGCTCATTTGAAGACCCGAAAATAGGCATTTATTATATGTGCGAGAATTTAAGGTTTTAAATAGGTTTAAGAGTTTTTAATTGTCATTATTCATAAGGTAGAAGCAAACCCTAGCAGTCATGGGTCTTTGGGAGAAGCAGAGAAAGTCCAAGGAGGGCAAACCACAAGGATTCAAGCCTACTTCGCGTGATCTTCAATTTTCATGCAAGAATATCTTGCAATCCTCATTATAATTCTGCAATTAATTTATGATATATGTTTTTCCCTATTACAGATCTGAGTTTTGAACCATGTTTAGGGATTAGTTAGATTAAGTTTGAATATACTAATGATTGGGGTAAATTATGAATTATATGAATATATCCTGCGTTGAATACTTGTACATTGATGATTAAAACATGACATTGGTGGATTAAATGGTGTAGATCTGAAATAGAATTGATGTCTTTGAATGAAACTTCATTGTTACGAATTATCCCCATGTTAATTTGAGGTTGAAGGTTGTAATTAAGAATGAACTGACCCTATGATGATTTAACAATGCGTTTAGTTGAAAAGTTTGAATCATTAAGTTTTAGTCTTGGATTTAATGTTCTTGAACCCATATAATTATCCAAAAAGGTTTAGAAATATGTTTCCATACTTATATTTGGTTTTGGTACTGGTTGGGTGCTATTTTGGAGCTTGGTTTGAGCATTAATGGAGGTTTTGAGACTTCATCTTTGTCCTTATGCCGTTTAGGATTCTGCCCAGAACCGAATCGACTCAGTCTAGGGGCGAATCGATTCAGATCATATAATTGAAAAAAAAATCAAATGCATGAGCAATCGTTTTTTATTTTTTTGATTTTTTTTAATTTGTTATGAATTTTCTACTAAATGGTGCGCGAGACCGAAATTTTGGATTGGCGATTTTGGGTTGGACTTTCTTTTAGGATTGTTCCACCTAGTTTATTAAGAGATCAAACTTAGTTAATATTGAGGATATTTATATTATATTGGTATTATTTATGTTACACTTGGTGTTAGAATTTGGGTTAATTCGAGAAAAGGCCCAAGTGATGGGTACCTTAGGGTCGTGTATATACGTTGGGGCCTAGAAAGTGAATAGCTAAAGTATTGTGGTAGTTATTTCTGATCTTGAGAGTTTATGGGCCATATGATTAAATTATAAATTAAACAAAGAGAATTATATGTATGCTACAAGAGAACGTACCAAGATGTATAGCCAGACACTCATAGTTTATATATGTATTAAACTATGAGTTCAGTATGTTGAGGTTTGAGAATTTGTAAACCTAGTAATGTGAGAAACAATCCGATGATGGGGATTAGGATAGTTTGGGATATGCGTGAGAATTCATAATATCCTATGTGGTAATATATATGTTAAATAAAGTTTTGAGAGATAATAAACCTAATTAAGATTGAAATCCAACGTTTAGGGATTGAGATGCTTGGGTATTCTTGAGGGTATAAGTATATTGTGTGTTTATATATATAACGAGTTATATATATATATATATAGGTTTTGAGACTATGTGAACATATAGTTGCTCTTGATGAATCTATCAGTCGGGGTCGTGTATTACGGTGTGACTAGGTGCATTCCTAGATATTTAAGGAGGGTGTTTAGAGGTCTTATATTTTTATCATGCACTATTCAGTATCGACTTTATGATTTAGAGAGGTCGATGATCTGGCCATTAGTAGGGCCTTGGTATGGGGCTACCCTAAAGTGTGAATGCGTAGTGATCTCCCCACTTTCCTCTGTGTGTTTTGATTTAGTTTCAATCGGTTAGGTGTGGGCCACCTATGAGTTTACCGATAGAAGCACGAGAATGTCACCGAAGGTAGGTGCCTTTGTGTGGTTATTTTGAGAACTTATATACGTGGATATTATACTAGTACAGTGATGGATACTTTGACTTAGACCCCATGTTATGTGTTGGTGAAGTGTTTGTGATTATGTATATCGTATCGTTTAACTGAAGATGCTAAAAACATAACAAGTGTTACTTTCGTGAAACTGAGTATTTTAATCAAATATATGTGTGTTCAATGGGTTATAATCCTACTCGGGTAGTGAGTTACATTATATGAAAATTACTCATTATGTGATAGCACTTATTAGTCTAGATAGATACTTGTAGCTGAGTTATGCTTTGGGTTGGGAAATGTGCATATTTCACTTAGAGGGTAGGTGAGGTACTTATTTCATGTAAGAGCCGACGGGTGGCATATTTATTGTAAATTAGTCACATGATTTATTTTGTTATATTGGACATATTCTTGCAAATTTTGGGCATTGATCCAAATTTATAAATGTTTTCCCCCACATCCGTTATCAGTATATATACAGGTTTAGTTGGGCTGAGCAGTCAGACTTACAGTTATGGAGATTCAGCTTGGTATCCTTAGAGTTGTAGACTTTTGTTCATTATAGTTTCCATTCGTATTCAGGATTTGTAATGAGAGGATGTTTATTTTGTAATCTTTCATTTCGACGAAACATTTGTAAATAGAGATTTAATAAAAAGGATTTATTTATTGGAGTTCTGTTATTCTTCTTCTAATCCTTCATTGAGATAGTTTTTCTTGTGGATGGTTTTTATTTATTGTAGTTTTTATTAATCGTTAATGCGGAGAATGATAACGATTGTTTAGCATCCCCAATGTTTTGTGTCTTAACTGATCAACCGAGTGTGAAAAAATCAGGGGTGTTAAAGCTGGTTTCAGAGCATCTAGGTTCTAGTGCCCTTAGGATTTATGTTTCATCCATTTTGTTTTTTACTGGGCGTTCTTTTATGGAGTTTAGAGCCAGTTATAGGATTTTATGCCTTGGTGTCACGATAAGTGTGTGTCGACATCAGTAGCTACCATTTGAGTGTTGGCAAGGCATGGGGAGCATTAGAGCATTGAGGAGTATGAGAATGAAGATTGTTACAAGTTAGTAGTCAAGGATAGGATGAGTGGTTGGACAAAGGTGTTTGCCACAAACGTGAGGATGATTATGGAAGTTATCATGTTTGTGGTGAAATCTACAACGTAGAGATTTTTTCGAACATAAGTAATGGAAGTGTTTCACATTGAGTTACTTTGGAGACATTAGAAGAAGTTGATTTTTGAGGAGCCTATTAGATATTTGGGTTCTACCTTTGGTAATATGGGTTGTGATGATAATTTATGCTAGTAGAATGCCTTCATGAGATTTTTGTGCACCTAAAAAAGGGGGTAATGGATTACTACATTTTAGCAAAATAAAGGGATTGGGATGATGAGTATATGTGTGGTTAATTTCCAAGAGATAGTGGGATTTGTGTTGCGCTTATATTTGAGCAAGGTTGAATTGTTTTGTTAAAACCCATTTATGATTAGGGTGATGATAATGAGAAAAATTTTGAACCTAGGAGTAGAGTCACCTTAAGGTTCTAGACTATGAGTTAGAGACTAGTAAGAAATAATTAGTAATGCACCTGAGTGGGTGGAAATTGGAGAGGAGAGGATTGATCTTCCTATTGGTTCTAGTTGAGATGACTCAATTTGGTATTTTTATGATAATGTATTTGCATGTGCGTTATAGGCATGTAGTTTGTCGATAGTTATGCGGGTGGTTTAGGAACAAGTAAGTTCAAAGAGGCTTAAAGAAAGATCACGTTTAAATTGAGGATTGTAATTGTGAATATAAGACCTAGAGTACCCCTACTAGAGATAATTGTCGAAAACGAAAGAGAGATGTATGAAATAACGAGTTAAGATGAGGGAGAAAGAGAGCTCCTAAGATCAAATATGATTCCCATTTTTTTATATGATGTGTAGTGTATGGGCATGTGGTTGGTAGGTGCCCAAATTTGGATTCCGAATATGGTATTGCAGGACCAAGTATGGTTTGATTGAGGTTTACATATTTTTATGTAGTGACGTTACTACCATCACTGGGGTTATAGTCGTGGGTTTTGCGTGATTTTGGAAGTAGTATCTTATCAAGAGCAAGTGAATGTAAGGATTTTAGATTGGCCATTGACGTAGTTCTTGGATTAGGGATATAATGAAATGAGATATTCATAATATTTGTATGTTATATAGTGACGGACCTTGTTTGGGAATAGTGGTTTTTTTCAAGAGTTATCTATTTTTATGTAGATTGATTGTTGACGCAATATCGTGGATTATGGGTTGGCTTTCACTAGGATATGGTTTTGGTAGTGAGAGATGTCATTCCATATGAAAGTGACTATGCGATGTATTGTGTATGAGTAGATTATGTATATTTTTTCTTAGATTTTGGGATAGTGGTGTACATGTGAGCATTCCCTACGTTGTTGTTAATTATTTGTGAGTTATGGAAGGGCCCAGATGGTTAATTGTTTCCATAAATGCATTATGTGCTCTATTAGTTATTCTTGAGCAGTGGAAATTCACTACGGTGGATTCTCATCATGAATGTGATGATGATAATGATTTTTACTTATGGCATGGGTAGTCGATGATGGATTTCCTTGCGTGTGTGAGGATACGCATGATGAGAAGAATTTGTATTGTAACGATTGGATTATTTTGAGAAACTTGTGGCTAGAGATGATCGTGGTGATATGAAGTTGTGTAAGGTCACATATGGTGTTGGTATAGTGACGTTGTCAGGGCGATTGGTGATAATAGACCCTTATTGGAATGGTTGTATGTCCAAAGGTATAGGAGTGGTTAAGCACTCTATTGGCTTTAAAGTTTAGCAGAGTGTGCCCTATCGGATGTTTGAGGAGACAGAGATAAATTGTGGATCGATTATCTTAAGGGGTTTGATATCACTCTTGGAAGCCCTTTTGTTAGAATATTCACAATGGGGATTTACCTAGTGATTAATATGGATTTGTGTGGATAGTGTATTGTTTCGTGTTTGGTCATGGGACAATGAATCTAGATAACCAATTGAGCTACATAGTAATGTATCAGGAGGGTTCCTTTTTTCGATTTTGATTGTGAGATGTCCCACTCATGAAGCTTAGTACATGTACGGAGTTGAGAGACATGTGGGCGCTTTACATTTGAATATTATGTTAGGTGTTGCTTATGTGGAGAGGTAACACATCGAGTAGCAATACATTTCAAGGTTTAGGTACAGCGGGGTCAAGGAGTACAGTGTCGAGAGCAAAGAGGGACGTTCACACCACTAGTAGAATAAATGGGACAATCTTAGAAAGAGTCGAGTCACAGTTGGTAAGGTATTAGAGTATACCGTTATAATTATACCTTATATATGTATTTGAACTTCGTGAGCATATATGTGTTATACGTATGTGATGCTTGTGCGTGTGTACACATGTAATATGGTGTATGGATGCCCCAGTCATGGCACACTATGGTAGGTGTATGTGAGCCTTTTTCTTTTATCTTATAGGATACGAGTACAGGCAATTGTGTATAAGCCTATGTTATTAATGCGTATTACGTTTTAGCATTATGCGTTAGAGAATTCCGAGGATGTAATTCCTTTATTAGAGGGAAGAATGTAATACCTCGTATTTTCGTGGAATAAATTATTTAATGGGTTAAATTATTACTTGGTAATTCGGTAATACTAAAATACTTCATTTAGAAAAATGTGGCTTACAATATGATTTTTATAACATGTGTTTATAATAATTAATTTGGGATATTAATTATGTATTTATTTGATTTTGTGTATGCGTATATAATTAAGTGTATAAATTATTTATGTCGTGAGGTATTAACGTGTGTTACGAGTAGTACATTTGGATGGGACTCAGGAGTGTCATGGGGTCTCTATTATGTGTTTTTACTCTTTTAAATTGGTCCCAAGGGGTAGGTATAACCATAGGAGGAGTTTGGAGTCAATACGAGTATTATTTCGGGTTTATTTAAGGGTCCAAAAATATACATTTATTATAGGTGCGAGAATTTAAGGTTTTAAATATGTTTAAGAGTTATTAAATGTCATTATCATAAGGTAGAAGAAAACCCTAGCAACAATAGGTCTTTGGGAGAAGCAGAGAAAGTCTAAGGAGGGCAAATCAAAAAGATTTAAGTCTACACCGCGTGTTCTTTGATTTTTGGGCAAGAATATCTAGCAACCCTCATTAAAAATCTGTAATTAATTTATAATATGTGTTTCTCCCTATTATAAATATGAGTTTTGAACCATATTTAGGGATTAGTTTTATTAAGTTTTCTTGTACTAATGATTTGGGTTAATTAGGAATGATATGAATCTGTCCTGCATTGAATACTTGTACCTTGATGATTAAAACATGAAATTTATGGATTAAATGATGTAGATCTAAAATATAATTGATGTCTTAGAATGAAAATTCATTATTACGGATTAGCACCACGTTAATTTGAGGCTAAAGGCTGGAATTAATGATGAGCAGACTCTAAGATGATTTAAAAATGGGTTAAGTTGAAAAGGTTTGAATTTTTAAGTTTTAGTCTTGGATTTCATGTTCTTGAACCCATATGATTGCCTAAAAAGTTTTAGAAACATGTTCCCGTACTTATATTTGGTTTTAATATTGATTGGCTACTGTTTTGGAGCTTGGTTTGAGCACCAATGAAGATTTTGACACTTCATCTTCATCCTTAGACAGCTTAGGATTCTGCCTAAAACCGAATCGATTCGGCTTAGGGGTGAATCGAATTGGACCATAAAATTGTAGATTTTTATTTCAAATGCATGGGCGCTAGTTTCTTATTTTTCTAATTTGTTTTAATTTGTTATGAATTTTCTACTTAACGGTGCGCGAGACAGAAATTTTGGATTTCTAATTGTGTGTTGGACTTTTTTTTAGGATTGCCCCACCTAGTTTATCAAGAGATCACACTTGGTAAATATTGACGATATTTTTATGATATTTGAACTATTTTAGTTACATCCGGTGTTAGAATTTGGATCAATTCGAGAAAACGCCCGAGTGAGCGGTACCTTAGGGTCGTGTGTATACGTTAGACCTGGAAAGTGAATAGTTAAAGTATTGTGGGTAGTTATTTTTGGTATTGAGAGTTTATGAGCCACGTGAATAAATTATAAATTAAACAAGGATAATTACATGTACACTACAAGAGAACGTACCAAGATGTATATCCAGACACTCATGGTTTAGATATGTATTAAACTATGAGTTGAGTATCTTAAGGTTCGAGAATTTATAGACCTAGTAATCTGAGAAACAATCTAGCGATGAGGATTGGGACAATTTGGGATACGCATAAGAACTCATAATATCCTATGTGGTAATAGAAGCCTGAGATTATGATCCAGCGTTTAGGGATTCAAATGTAAAATAAGTAGTGAGTGTATTCATTTAGTTTAAATTCACATTTTTAAAATAATCCCCCAAATTATATGTTTTTACCAAAATGAATATATTTACAATATTCAATCACATTATATTGAAGGCCAAACAAATATCAAAGTCATATATTCACATTCTAAAGAAGAATGGTTTGAATGGTCAGACCTAGTTTTTGCACAAATTGTTTCTAACCAATATCAAAGACATGCATGTATATACAAGTATTTTACAACAAATAAACACATTATAATGAAGCACAAATAAATTTCAAAGTCAAATATTCACATTCTAATGAAGAATGGTTTAAATATTAAAACCTAGTTTTTGCACAAATTATTTTTAAAAAATATGAAGACAATGCATGTATATACAACTAGATTACAACACATATTGAAGAAATATATATATATATATATATATACGGGATGTCTCTCCGACGGGCTTAAATGACGGGCTAATTTCAGCCACATGATTTTGGGACCGCTTTGCCTTTTCAGGACCACTTTGGGGGGACCGTTTTGTCTTTTTATGCCTATGTCTTTTTCTAATGTTTTTGGAATAGAAATTTTTACCCCAATAATTTCTATGGTTCTTTAAGCTTATTTTAAAGCCTAATTAATCTGGAAGTCTAAGTTTAGAAGTTTCAGGGCTACTGCTACTTCTCAAGCTTCATCCGTCACTATCGTACTGGGATTCTGAATAGTGAGGATTATCTAAATAAATATTTTCCTCACGGAGTCTGGAAATTGCAAGCGGTTTTGATGGAAAATATTCTAGTCTTAAATACCTTATACGGTATTGTTATTTTAACAGTCTAGTTTCTTTGTATATCTAATTAACAATATATATTATATCGGTATCTATAAATTCGTCTAAATTATTATCACCAAAAGAAGATAAAAATCTATGGTATGTTCTAGGGGCAGCTGTCTCTATGTTTTTAAGACGAGGGCGGATTCCTCCGACTCTAATTAAAATAGCCTTTATTTCCGCTAAACTTTTTCGTCTAATAAATTTTAATACGTCTATACTGTTTTCAAGTATCCTAGTGTATTCTTGATATTTTTCCGGTCTTGAAAGTTCTTCTGCGAATTCTTCAGTTCTTATTTTTTGTCTAAAGAGATCTCAGATCCCTGTTCCAATTATTTCTATTCTAGGTACTTCACGTACTAACCACTCAATAACCTGGTCTATATATTTGAAAGTACCACCTGCGTATGTTAAAGCAGTTTCTATAAATTCTTTATCTTTAGGGTCTGTAAGAGTCCAATATTGGATTTCTCTAGTTAAGTCTAAATTTGTTTGATTAATAAAAACTAAAAAGTCTTCAGTGATTTGTAGGCTCATATAAATTTCTTTTAAAACAATAATATGTAAAATATATAAGGGTTCGATTCGAGTTATACCTTCCTTCTAGTCTGCAATATCTTTATCCTCCTTCCTTCTTCTCTTCAGCCTTGCTACTATTATTTTTTGATCTCGACCTCCTACAACTCTCTCTTTATGCGTCGCACCTCAATCCACTAATTTGGCGTTAAACCTATTTCCTGCCTGTACGCCTTCACGCCTAACGCCAACTGGCTAACGGCAAATCGGCACCTGACGGCGGTTCACCAGTATAACACCTTGTGTGATACACCAGAGGTTCCATACAATAGTCCTCTATGAACATAAAGTTGGAGACAATTTGGAAAATAATAATTTAACATAAGAGATTTCTTGGAAAAGAAAATACTTTTATTGCATAACATAAGTAAATACAATTCTCCCCTCTCCCCTAACTATGAGAAGTTTACTCACTCATATACATATTACTCACTACAAACTTACCCACTCTTTCTAACTTCTAAACTTCGATATTTAATCCTACTCCCTACCTCTCCTTTTATAGCATAAAGAGGCTTACAAATGACTGGTAACCGGTTACAAAAAGTTATCCGGTTGAAAGCATACAATTATTAAAGAGACATACAACAATTAAAAGTCTGAATCTTTGGAATCTTTTGAGTATTTTGCTTTTTCAAAAGTAATCTTGGCATTTTGTAATTATCGTGCACCTAACGTCTTCAGTTGTCTACTTTTATCTTTATAAAAGGAGGATGTCTGGGCCCATATGGGGAAGGTTCGAGATGTCTTCTTCTTCACACTACGAGGGAATCTAGATGAGTCTTGTCGCCTTGTAATAATGAATATGTCTAGAGCATGGGCATCTTCTGTCCTCAATAATTCTTCTGCTAACGAAGGGCTCGTCTTTATCCCGTCCGTGTCTTCTTCTTCCTTATCTTGGCCTGGGAGAGCATTATTGAAAAATTCATCAATGAGGCCCATAATTCTAAGACTAGCTGGCAAAGCTATCTCTACCAATTCTTTAGCTTCTTTCTTAAGACTTCCATTAAATGGCTCATCATCTTGGATTATTATATCTTCTTTGTGGTAGGCAATGTACCATCTGTCTTCTCATGTCAAAAATTCCATGATTTCTATTATCTCCATAGCATGAGCAATCTGGAGCTTGGACTTATCAACAATTAAATCTTTAGTCTCGTCTTATAATAGAATCTCAACGTCTTCAAATATATAATTGGAAATTCTAACAAGTCTAAATCCTTCAACTCTCATTCCTCTACAGGAACTTGGAGCAATCTGATAGATTTTAGAAAATAGAGGAAGGAAGTCTTCTACCTGCTTACATACTCATGGATTATTTTTCTAAGAGCAACAGAGTCTTCAATATCCTTTATCTTAACGAGTCCAATGAACTCGTGGTCTGCAAGAGTTATATGCACCATATCTGATTTTCAAAAAAGATATATTTTTGGAATGTTTTCGAAGAAATCTTTAATCATTAAAGCATCTCCATTTATTTTTTATAATAACATATTAAAATGATCAATAATGTTATTAGTTTCTTTTTGAAGGTCTTTTGCTAATGGGAGATTATTATGACCAAACGGTATAACGACTTTAGTCTTAAAAGTCTTTTTCTGATAATAAAAATCAGTAGGTCTAGTTTTGGAGGATTCTCCAAGAGTCTGAGCATAAGTTTGAGTCTGAGGTCTAGGCATAACAGTACCACTGAGTTGGGTAACTGTAAGTCTTTGAGTCCTCGTGAATCTGGCAATGGCTACCAAATTTTATTTGAACTCAATCCATAGTCTATTCTTCACGTTCCACCATATAGCGTCCATGAGAGTATTTTCATCATCTGAAAATTCTCATCTAATTTTATTAAGAGTGGATATCTTTGATCAGGTCTATATTGGGGAAAATACATCTTTTCAATGAGTCTATTTTGAGAAACAATCTCATGTCTAGATTTTCCAGGAGGAACTAGAATATGATTAAAGTTCTCTAGGATTGGTCTTTCTTGAGAGTCTTGAATATGAGTCTGTCTTTGCGTTATACCAGTATTTGGCCTTACGCGTCTAAGATAGTCTGCAACATCTTCTTTGTTTAGTCTATTCATCCCAGAGGAACTCATGTTGTCTAGGTCTTCTATTTGCAACATAAAACATGAAATCATATTAGTGTTAGCAAACATTGGCTCTCTTGATATAATGTCTGGAATGGTATTTTTACTTCCCTTAATATGTATAACAGAGAAGTCATAACCATTAAGCAATTGTTGCCATCTAATAAGTCTATTAGTCCTTGATTTGGACAAGTCTAAGTCTCTGAATTTTACTGCATAAGAAGAGTCAATATACACAGTAAAATGTTTAGGTCTAAAAAAAGCATATATTTTTATATTGCCCTTACTATAGCTAAAACTTCTTTTTCATGGGCGGTGTATCTGGTTTCTGGGTCTGTAAAAGTTCCAGAACTATATCTACAAAGTTTCTTCTTTTTTTTTAATGATCAATGGCAAAGTATATTGCTCCCCATTGTTTATCAGAGGGTTTTTTTTCTACTATAAACCGGTCTTCTGCATTAGGCAGTACAAGTAAAGGAATGTTCTTGATCGCATCTTTAATCTGTCTTATGACTTCAAAATCATCTTTGGTCCAATAAAAAGGATTAGTTTTGTCCATTCCTTTTAATTTGGATGTTAGGCTTTGTCTTTTTGAAGTAATGTCTTTAATAAAGTCTGCAACACAATTAAGCAATCCTAAAAATGATTGTAATTATTTTCTATCTTTGAGTTGATCTAGAAACTCAAGAATCCTTTTAGTTATGTGTTCTTCTAAGGATAATTTTTCTCTATTAATATGCATTCCCACAAAGTCTATTTCAGTCTGAAATAATTGCATTTTCCTTTCGAAAATAACAATACCATGTTTGTCTAATTCTAAAATAATCTTTTTAAGATGGTCTACATGCTCTATCTCGGTCTTACTGTCCATTCTTCTTTGGAATACTTGAGGAGCATTTAGGTATCCAAATGGCATTACTAGACATTCGTATTTTCCTTGGGGCACACTAAAGGTTGTCCAAGTAATACTGTCTGGATGCATCTTGATTTTCCAGAAGCCTGATTTGCAATCAAACTTATTGAATATAAATTCTATCTTCAATAAAATTGATTAAATTATTCTAGTCCGGTATCTTATAAGAATCAAATTCACAATTCTTATTTAATTGTCTATGAACTATAACCATACGTATTTTTTCTCTTTTACGTTCAGATTCATTTTGAACATAGAAGGCAAGGCTATTATGTCTACTTTTACTTTCTCTAATAATGCCTAACTTAAGCATTTCATCTATGTCTTTCTTGAATTCTTCCATGTCTTCTTGTGAGTATCCCTTTTTATAGGTTCCACCATTAATAGTGGCATTTGGGTTAATAGGGATAATTTCACAATAACTTTGGTCTTTATCCCACTTAGCGATGGGGTTTTCTCCTAAAGTAAGCTCTGCTAATTGCCTAATCTTTTCCTTTTCTACTTCTATATCCATTTTCTTCTGTTTGGATATAGCTTGAACCTGTAAAAAGGTATGCTAGGCTTGATCTAAAATGTCTTGTTATACAAGCGATATTTGCTTATAACACTTTTGGTTTGGACACTTACAATCCTTTTTTAAGGGTTTGGTTACTTCTAAGGCATCCTGTTGGGTTGTAGGTCTAGGTCCACCATTCTCAGCTGAAGAACTCTGATGTTTTATGGGTCTATAATTTGATTTGACCTGCATGAGGTCAAAGGCAGTCTTATGAGCTATTAGAGGGGCCTTAATATTAAATTACTCTGTATCACAAATTAATATCTTATTGTTATACTGAGTATAAGGATGATATTTACTAATAAAGTCTTGTCCTAAAATAATATTTCCTGTGAAACTAGGACGATGATCCATTATCCAAAACCTATGATTAACGATTTTGTTTGTCTGATTTCCTAATTTATAATAAATAGAAATAGTTTGGAAATATAAGGTAAATGGATGTCCATTAGCCACTTTACCATAGATTTCTTGAGTACTTTCTAAAATATAGTCTTCAGGGAAGGCATTAGCATTGCAAATACTCTGAGAGCATCATGTATCTATAAAAGCTTAAAGGCTTTTAGGATAGTCTTTGTGTTGGATGAATAATTCTACAAAACAAGTATGTGGTTTATTAAAAATGCCTAAATTGTTCTTTTATTGAATAGATATTCATTTCTAGGGTTTATCTATAAATTCTAGGGATGTTTGGTCTTCTGAACTATTATCAGAGTAGTATCCTTCTAAATCATAAGAAATTCTTTTTCCTTTTAAGTCTTCATTTTCTTGTAGTCTTTTGGCTATATTTCTACCAAAATCTTGATAATATGTTTTAATATCTAAGTCTATTTAAGCGTCGTACTCGCTAGTATAAATTGCTCAAAATCTAGTTCTCCAACAGTTTTCATGGTAGTTTAATTGGCAAATAACACAAACCATAAATAATTATATTTGTATAGTCTCAAAGCATTCTACACATCTAAAGTCTTTCTTGCTACATTTCATTTCAAATGTGCAATAATGTCTTTCATCAAAGTAACATCTAGGTATATGTTAGTTACTCAGGATTACTAACAGTTCATCTCTCCTTTAAAAAGGGGCTCAATATACATTTATACTAAGCTTCTTCAAAGTCTATATATTTGTCATCTAAATCGTCTTGACTAACTTGCATCATATATAAATCTAAAGTATACGGAGAGTCTTCATACTCATCAGTATCACTATTATAGTCTTCTGAATCACTATCTGTATAAGCACTATAGATACTAGTATTATCATCATCTTCTATGTCTGATATTTCTATAGCATATATGATATCTAATTCTTCTTGATCAGCATAGTCTAATATTGTATTAATAAACTTAATACCTTCTTTATCTTTCTTGGTAGGGCAGTCTTTAGCAAAGTGTCCTTCCTTGCCACAAGTCCAACATTCTTTGATGGCAGTCTTAGATTGAGCTACGTCTTTTTCCTTCCTATAATTATAAACTTTCTTATACTTACTAGTGTTCTTCTTAAAATATCTTCCTTGGTTAAATTTATTTTTCTTAGTTTTAAAGTTCTTTTCCCTAAAGGTGGTAGATGGTCTAAATCTATACTTCTTTGGAAATCCTAGAGGTTTAGTCTTAAACTTCCTATATTTCCAATCTAATTTCTTTTTGAATTTCTTAGATTCACTTTCGCATCCCCATTGGATTGGAGCGATGTCTCTTTCGTCTTTGATTTGAGGGATCTGCTTGAAAGTTTCTTCTATTAACTTTCCTTGAGTTATATCACGTCTCTTAGATATGATATAGTCTTTGGCAAAATTGATTCTTTCACGAAGGGAGTTATTCTTAACTCCAGCTACTCCTGGCCAATTCATATATTCATTAATTAGGATTTGTCCTATGGCTGGTATCTTTCTAAAGTATTCATCTTTTAACGTCTCTCCAAATTCTTTAATTTGGTAATATAGTTGCTCATAATTATTCTTATATTAATTTATCTTATCTAGTTTGCAAATGCTAAGGAGGGCTAACTTAGTTTTTGCTAGGTCTTGTTCATTGATTTGAGCTAGATGTCCAGCTCCAATGAATTCTGATGTGAACAATTGAATATATTCTTCAATTGATCTTTCTTCTAAGTTTTCTTTCATCGTCTCAATCTTAGCTAAGGAGTCTTCATTTGTATCCTTTCTTAAACTATCTAAATAATCTTTTGCAATACCACTAATGGAATTCTTAGTGTATTGTTTACATGAACTTGCATCCCATTATTCATTAGATGAAAAACATATGTTCATCTGATTACGCCATTCATATAAGGCCTTCTTTCTATCTTGAAAATTGTCTAGGTTAAGGTATATACCTACTGAATTTATGGCTTGACTTTCCATGGTCTTAACAGGAGTGAAACTCTTATCACTAGTTGGAAAGTCTTTTATATAGTCTGGTTTAGTCTTGACCATAGTGCTAGAGTATATAGGAATATTTATTCCTATTGGTTTACTAAAAAGTCCAGGAGTATCTTCCAGCCTACTACTACTTTATATCTCTTGTTTATTATCATTTACTTGTGTAGCTGGCATTAATCTTTGTTCTCCTTCTTCTATCAGTCGTAAGTTTCTAAGAAGTTCCTTTGTATTCTTAGATTCTTTTAATTTTAATATGCGGTCTTGGGTTGTCATATTAAATATTTAGTTTTATTGAAATGTAACAGAATTACTTTTCTTAAGGTGATCTTTAAATGTCTTCACGTCCAATTCTGAGGGTTCATGCCCAAAGTTTTGGATTCTAGCATTTTATTTAACTAAGTCTTTTTGTTCAAATGACATTCTAGGTCTAATTACCAGGGCTTGTCTTAGTAAACTAGAACTAGTCTTACTACTACATTCTCCCTCTGAAGGATCATTGATTATGGCTTCTCCCATATTCCTAAATCTAACTTCTTCGGTCTGGATATTCTTATTGATAATCTTAGGGGGGGTAAACTGGATAGTAACATTTACAGTGACATCGTCTTGATTAATAAATAAAGGTTTATTCTGTATAGTCTTAGTTTCTTAGAATTTTGGCAATTGCCAAAGGGTCTTAGCTTTTTCTTTACCGCTAGGAGTTCCCGATTTTCTTTCCTTCATAAGGAAATTGGGAGAACTTCACATAGCTTTGGAATTTTATGTTTATATTAGTGTAACAACCCTTGACTTTGGAGACTGAGAAATTAAATTTTGGGGAAAATAAAATTAAATTAAATTGGAGAATTTTAAAATTTGGGAATTGAGGCCCAAAAATAGAGAACGTTTCAAAGTATTTCGAATGATGATTTTGAGGGTACCATCGATCTCGGAAGGGTGGAGATAGTCAAAATGACTTTCATTGGGTTTTATTTCGGTTCCGAATTATTTTTACGTCAATTTGACTCGAATTAGAGTAACCGGGTCATTTAAAGTGTGTATTAACATTTTAAATTGGGTTTATTGTTTTAAGGGATTTAAAGGCTTACGGATGAAGCCTTCTTATTAGAGAAAGAGAGAAATAGAAAGAAAAGAGGAAGGAATAAGGAAAGAAGAAGAAAGGGAGAGAGAGAGGAAGAAAAGCTTGGAGATTCCGGCCCAAACGCAACATCGAGGACGATTCAACCTCTACAAATCTGAGGCAAGTGTTTAATCTTGCTAAATAAGTCATTTGTGTATTTCATTTCATAATTTGTGGGTTAAAGAAATGGTTTTTGGGTATAAATATCAAAAACCTAAATTTTTGGGTTAAATCTTGAAATCTATGTTTAAAGAATGGGTTAAATGGTGTAGAAATGGCTGGGATCAACTTTGGGTTGATTTATTGGCTTAGAACCATGTTGTGATATAAATTTGGAGGTTAGAATAGAAATTTTAGAGTTTGAAATTCGTGGGCTTTGTTGAGAAATGGAAATCGTCCAGGATATCTGGTATGGCCGGTCGATCGCGCCTCAAGTGAAAAGCCTACTGCATTTCTTCGTAGGCAAAATTTGGAACTGCGGTCGACTGGGGGTTTGGGACTGGTCGATCGGTCCCCTATTTTTAGCCCAAGAATGGGAAATTCTTTTACCCCTTTTCTTTTGGAGTTTTATTCTTAGGGGCTTTCTTAATGGGCTTAATTAGGAAGGATATAATATTAGGTTTAAAGAATAGGGACCTAGGTCGAATAGGGGCTTATGGGTCTATGTTAAATTGATTTAGGAGGATGGGATGTCTCTTTTAGTAATGAAAGGAATATGGGACTGAAGTGATTGGTGGATTGTTTTATTAGGATAGAGGTGAATCATCATGAAATGGTTATAAATGGAATAAGAATAGTCTTTATTGCCTATATGTGTATTAACAATGGATACCCTTAGGTATAGTGGGGGATCTCAGTGAGAACGGGGGTTCTAGCTTGAGGTCATAAGTGAGTTTAGATATGATTGGGGACCGACGAGAGAAGATGTCGCGTATCCTTGGGGAGTATAAACTTAAGGAATAACTTGTGAATGTAATAAGATTTAGGGTTCATTAGAGCTATTAAACCTTAGATGAGATTTTGAGAATCATGTGATTAGGCTATCAACTAGGTTAGGGTGGGTTTCCAATCTAGTGGGGATGGTCGTTGTATATCCGGGTGTGATTAATATTGAGGATTTCCAACAAGTAATGGGACCAAGAAATGAATTTAGGATTGAGCTTGAGGCTCATCGATTATTAATTATGTAATGACCTATGATCGAGATAAGTATCGTGGGTTGATGTAATTTCAGACATTGATGGAATGTACAGTAATTGTTATACATACATTAAACCTTTGGGGTGATAACCCAAATGTTGAATATAAACATATGTTTTTGGGAGACTATTCATCATAGGAAAATGGATGAATATGCTTCAAGTGAGGGATTGTATTCACATATCGAGGTAAATTAAATGAGTTTGTGGTGACAGCTTGTATATTGAGGATTATGTATACTTATAGCCGAGTTTATATATCTTATTCATATGAATGAGAATTAGTTTGTATATATATATATATATATATATATTGTGATTATATGATTATATAAATATATTTATATTGTGAATACTTAAATCTCTGATTATATGAATATATTTATATTGTGAATACTTAAATCTTATATGATGGTTTAATGCTTGATCATATGATGGGATCATATGGATGTATGTATATTGTGCATGTGAACGATATACGTACTTGTGTGGTTAAGCATACCCCGCTCATGCTATCATTGGGAAGTTTTCGCGTAGAGGGTGAGCATCCTAGCTCGAGGAGCAGGGTGTGGATATTCCCCAGGTCATAGTCGTCCCATGTGTTATTATATGATTTATATTTTGGGATGAGACGTGGTGGGTATGTTTCGTCTCATTGTCGGTTAGGAGCTATGACCGCTTCCCGGGACGTCGTGTGTGTGAGTTTACCACGAGATGGGTGTCGTTGAGCCCCACCATGATGGTCCCCAGTATTGCTACGTGAGCCGGGCACTGGGAAGATGATAGCATGGTGCAGTTTATCGGTGCTATATATAGTCGGGTATATTATTGTGCATGGCCATTGTACATCAGATGTGATATGTACACTTGGTCATGGGTATGGATGATGGTATATATATATATATATGGTTAGAATAAAATGCCTATATATATATATATATATATTTAAATATCCTATAGATGAAAGGGTATGGAATCTTTATGGAGTACATCTTGGATGATTATGGTGTACTAGATGATTGGGGGTTGATGTATCGCTTTTAAGGAATATTTCGGTTACATCATCCCAAGGATATCATTGGGAGACTTTGAGTTGTTCTTATATGGTAATCTATATTTAGTAGTATTGTATGTATGGCATAATGGATCTCTAGGATAGACATTGTCAAGGAGTAGTGTAATGGGGTGGTTCCTTGTTTGGATTTCGCTTTGCGAGACACCCCACGCACGAAACGTAGTGCAATGTTGAGATTGGAGAAAAGTTTTGTCTACAATTAGGTATGACATAATGGATCTCTAGGATCGACGTTGACAAGGAGTAGTGTAACGGGGTGGTTCCTTGTTTGGATTTCTCTTTGCGAGACACCCCACGTACGAAACGTAGCGCAGCGTTGATATTAGAGAGAAGTTTTGTCAATAATAATATTGTATGCCTATTATTTAGAAATTAAATCATATGATTTAACCCAAATGCATATGGGTAACTTATTAAGAATTATAATTGGTTAAATTATAAATCGGAATCCATCAAGCCTAGTATGGCATACATGTTTGAAAATAAATAATTTATAGTGTGTTTAGAAAGAGTGGGTTCTGGGGTTACGATAGGATGGCAAATCTCGTGGGTATAGGCTGGGCCTATGGTAAGTTAGGTTGTCCTTATAAATGGGGGTAATTTAACTAAGAGGTGAGTTGGGGTTTCACGAGAGTGCGATTCCACTTTAATTATGAAATAAGTGCATCGATATTTATTAGTCACGGTTAACACACTTGCTAAATATTTTTCACACTCGGGCTCTGACCCGTTTACTTTTCTTTCCTGCCTGTATATATATATATATATATTACTAAAGGTGTCCTACCGCATGGATGCCGGATGACCTTCTATCCTGAGTCTTGGGAGCCGTGATAGGTGCGGACTGTTGAGGGACTTAGATTGTAGTCGCTTCCTACTTCTTTAAAAATCTAGGCAGGATTCATGTTGTACATCAGGTATATACCCAAGGGATATTTATAGATGTGTATATTTATTTCATTTCAGTTATTATATTGGTTGTGACCCGACAGTTTATTCGGGTTTATTCCTTTGTGGTATATTCAGTTGTAGTTACTTATTTCTTTTTATTCTAGCATTTCATTTATCATAGTTCTTGTATGCATCCTTCTTTCCTTCATTAGTAGTTTCATAGTATTGGTTTGGTGTCTGTTGCATATTCAATTTAATTTTAACATCTCGCTTATATGATATCGGGTAGTTAGTCCTATATTATATAGTACCGACAGTTGGTGTTGAGACTGAGCCATCTGAAACTCCTGATTTAATATAGTATAGGGCTGGCCACTCATTATTATTTTAAGCGAGGTGTTACAATTAGCGCCTGGGATAATATAGACTTCATGGCCACTAGCATATAAGATTAACTTAAAATATTTAGTTGTGTCTACAGTTACTGTAAATGTTGAAATGACATTAAAGTATCCTATGTTGTCTGACATTTCTAATTGAACTATCCCAATAAAGCTTTTCTCAAAATCTTTCCATCTTTTATCTACTAAACAACATAATATGTTGATATTGTTTTGATGTCTATGTAATCCTTGAATTCTTGATTGAAAGAGTCCAAAGGTTAGGCATTGGAACTTTCTATCAGTTCCTCTAGATCTAAGCCATTCTGAGTCAAACACTTGGAGCTCAGTATACGATTTGTCTAACATATGATTCCTACAATGGTAAGTTATCTTATAATTCTGAGTTTTAGGAGTGGCACCTTCTTTAAACAAGTCTATGTATCTAACGGCTGGAAGTTGTCCATTATGAATGGAATCGTCAACATTCTTCCAGTCAACTTCACCCCATTCTTTCTATTGGAGAGGATTGGAGAAATTTCTCTCCTTCCACCATGTCCTAACATTGGAGGATGAATCCTTAAGTCTTTGGAGCATATGATTACTCTGTCCAATATTTGGGATAGAGTTAACTATTTTACTAGTCTTATCTAATCCGTCATTTATGACTCTTCTACCTATGGTATGCCTTTCTCTAGTTTCTATAGGAGGGGGTTCTCTAAATTTACCGGAGGATACATGTTTTTGTTCAAGTCTTTTTTCAATTCCTTCTAAGAAGTCTGAATAATCTTTTTGTCAATTTATCTGACTAAGGATTTCTTGTTTAAAAATCTTATTTTCTTTTCTTGTTTTATCAGATATTTCTTCACTATATCTAGCTAGAGAACTAACAAGGGATTTATTAATATTTGTAATAAATTCTTTTACTTCATTATCTTTTTCTTGTTGTTGCATAGATCTAATTTCTATAGATTCTACAGTTTTTTCTATTTTATCTAAACAAGTTAGAATAAAAGGCGAGTCTATTTCTACTTGGGAGGCTTATTATATACAGCCTTAATTTCATTTATAATTTCTTCATATTTTTCTTCTACTTGGGCCATGTCTAGTCTAAGTTCATTAATAATACTATCCATTTTCGATAGGTTATGGCCTTCCATATTATTAAGATAATTTGCTAATTTCTTTTGGAATTTAACAAAGTCTGTGTAGATGGTGGTCAATCCTTTTGTCTTAGATTTTAAATCTAAATGCAAGTCTTTAACAAATCTACTATTATAGTCTTGGGTAGCTGCTATGGATGTAAAAATTAAATCTAATCTTTCTAATATGAGTCTAGTTGCTTTAGCAGCATTGGCAATCTCATTTTCATTTATCTTATAATAAAATCTACCATCATTTATAATTTCTAAAATTCTTTGATAAAAGTATGATAAGGTCTGAATAGAGAGGTCTCTTGGTACCTCATTTCAATCTGATCTAACTATCTCCATTAGGAAGATAACTATCTTATCTAGGGATAAGCTTAGCTTGTTCTTTAGTAAGTTTAATTAACTCACTGTCTTGATTTTTAGTTAGAGTTTTAATTTCTAAAATATCTTTGTTGAGGACTTCTATATGATTAGTCTTAAAATTTATTTCTTGTAAAACATGTACTAGGTCTATTGGGATTTGATTATCTACTTCTACTATGTAAGGACATTTTTCTCATGTCCAACATGTTACATTTATGTATGTCGTACGCCGCTACATTTGGCACGTCACCTCACGATCTCACATGACGGCCTCTATCCGAATTCCGGGAATCAAGCATTCAACATCTCCATTAATATGTCCCACATCTGCCTCAACGACTTCACGGTCCAAGATTTTAGGGACTTAATGCAAGTGGTACGCAAGGGAAGTCAAAACAATGAAAAAAGGCACTATAGGAGAGTTCAAGGGCATTTTCGTAATTTTACATCCATAGTTCGGAGGTCTGGTCAACTAGAAAGTTGAAGAGCTCGCCGCAACGAAGATACTGGAAAAAATGGCACCTCAATCCGAGCTACGGTGAAGGAGTTATGACCTTTTGAAGATAGAGAAAATTCCTTAAAGAATGCTGTTTTTTTTTGTACGCTGGATAGAATTTTAGAGTTTTAAAAACATGGGACTCTTCATATTTTTTCCTATAAATACCAACTTCGGGGGAGTTGTTTTGCAAGACTTTAGAAGACGTTTTTGAGAGTCCAAATTACTCTAGTCTTCATATTTTTGAGTCCCAAGACTCATGTTTTGATTCACACAATTGCCAAACCTTTGTGAATCTTTTTGGTAACCCAAGAACACAACCTTGTGTTTGTTCAAACCTTTGTGGAGAGATCTTTGCAACCGAGGGCTGCGTGTCATTGCTGAGGGAGTCTCTATAAAGTTTCATGGCTGCGTGTCATTGAGGAGTGCTGCGGTTCTTCCTTTGTTGATTGGACTGAGGTTCATGTGGGTTCGCTGCGTGTGGATTCATTGCTGCCCTCCTGGAAAGGGATATTTCCAGCCGCCGACTACAGAATCCGATACCTGAGGGTAATTCTTAGTCACTGTATTTTCATTGTAATCCGAAATTGTATGTTACAATATTATAATGAAAATAAAAGGTTTTGCCCCTTTGGGGGATTTTTCCTGAAATTATTTGTTTTTATCATGCATGCTATATTTTATTTGATAAATCATCTAGATGCATGTCTTAGGGTTTAACTAAAATTTGGGATTAATTAAAATTGGTTTTTATTTGAGAAGTCGCAATATTTCCGCTGTAGCTACTCTCTCATACTATTTTTTTTAGATATTTTTTTATCTCTGTTTTTAGGGTTTGAGTGTCTTTATTAATTGTCTTAAAATAAGGAGTGTACACTTATTTTGGTCTATTATGCTATTAATAGCACTAGCAGTAACTTGTCTACTATCTGCGTGTTTGACTGAGATGTGTTCAGTGTATGAACAACCGTCTATGTGTGTGGTTAAACAACCTACAGAGTCTAAATCAGTTATAGGTATGGGATGGTAGTCTGGGTTGGTTCCAAAAATATCTTTGTAAATGCGAGGGATGAATCCCAAGGGCATTAAAGTCTTTTTACAAAAAGTCTAGAAGGAGCGTCTTATGGATCTGATACCAGAATTAGGGGTTTGGTCAGAATTCGGTGAGATTCTAAAGTTTCTTAAGGTCTTGATACCAATTAGGGTCTAAACTACAAATCTTTTTAAATATATAGTCTTAAAATAGGGTTTTAGTATAAGACAAGAGGGGGACCATCTAAAGAAAATAAAAAAATATCTTAGGGACCACGAGGGGACCACAGTCGGATAAGGACAAAAGTCCGTTAATCCGTTCTTTAAGGAAGTCTGCTTAGGAGAATAGTTATATATTTATGTGTGTGTGTGTGTGTGGGTGTGTGTGTGTGTGTGTGTGTGTGTGTGTGTGAATCATACCTTATAAGTGTGAAAAATCGAGTGCCCATGAAATAATCTCCATACTGACAAATGAACATACTCTGATTTCATGCAAGTTTTTCTAATAACATACATATATAATCAAATCAAGAAAAACTTTATTATTCAACTAATCTGATTTTAATAATGTGGAAATTAAAATCAATTAAACCTTATTTATTTTAATGTCAAATTAATAACAATCTGATTTATTACGTTACAACACAATATATCAAATATGATTAATTATTATAACTCAAGTTAATAAATCATGTAACAATTTTAATTCTAAATCATACATAGTAGAAGAAGAAGAAGAAGAAGAAGAAGAAGAAGAAGAAGAAGAAGAAGAAGAAGAAGAAGAAGAAGAAGAAGATGATGATGATGATGATGATGATGATGAGGCAAATAAGAATAACATGTATGATTTTTAACATGGTAAAATTCCACCAAAACGGGGAAACATCCACGGTGACCTCTATGCCACAAACCAAAAAATCCCCTATAATGAGTTTTAGGTTACAAGCATTTAACGAGATACACACAAAGACAGACCTATTCTAAGTCCAAAAATATACCAACTCCTTTCGGTTGTGTTCTGACTTCTTTAAGGCTCTGAAGGTATCATCTTCGTTCATTAGCTTGGCTCCTTTGCACCTTTAGCTAATCATCCACTCAGTCAAAACTAATCTCTCTCTCTCAACAACATACATTATATGTTTTGAGTTGTGCAAAATGTGTAAGTGAATATGTTCTAAATGCAAACCATGCATGAACTTAACTTTTAACACAAGCATATAAGTTTTCTGTCAAAACTTAAAAATACATTTTCAATCATTACTTTCCATATAATCTATTCTGATAGGTTTCAAGACATATTATCATCAAAGCATATAAATCTGAAAGAATCAATTTAAACATTTTTATTTTCACAAAAATATTTTCGAGAAATTCTAGAAAAGAAAATTCAACTTGCATTTGTCTGAACAAAATATTTCTACTAAACAATATTACAGAATTATCATTTTAAGCATAAATCAACAACATGCAGTTTTTCAGAAAGAATTCATATAATATCATCATTAATCCTATAAACATTCTTTCTAATCAATATTTATAACACTCATATGAACACTATCATGTAAACATAAAATAATCACTCCAACATGTATTCTCAAATTCTCAAAAATATAAAATCCAATTTTATGAGAAAAGTGTTTTACAAATTATTTCACAAATATAAGAGAAAAAAGATCTATAAAAGATTTTCAATAAACATTCAAGATCCGGAGAAATTTAGATTTTAACATCATATAGCATCCAACACAAAAATCGGAATATTTCGATCATGCAAATATTCAATAAAATTCAGATCTAAAAATCAAAAAAATTCTAGTTTTTCTAAAAAAATTATTTCAACGTGAAGGCACCAAAATTCTCTCTACAATAACACAATATCTTAATTTCTAAAATATGAGATGATGTGTAAGATCATTGAGAATTCAAAACAAAAACATAATTGAGATGAAGTAGAAATATACAATGTGTGTAAAGCAACACTTTATCTCTCTTAGATATTTTCTCTAATTGTCTATATTTTTCTCTCTACAAATATCTAACCCTATTGTATTTCTCACTCTAGAAAATGTCATCTGAATATCCGAAAAATCTCTAAACCAAATAAACTCTATAATTATCTTTATATAGGTGAGGAAAGATTCTTCTAAAAACATTAAATGAAGGGTTCATATTAAAATTTATTAATCGTAAGGTTGATATTAATTCGAGTTAAATAAATTAACAGATTCAATCAATCTTAACAACCTGATAAATTCAATCGGTTATAAAAAACTAAAACCATTAAAAGATATAAACCAGGGTGGTATAGGGTTTTGATTGTAGCAAACTCAAACGGTTATTATATTGTAACAGATTAACCAATGGTTACTAAAACTCTCAATAGGACAGCCAGATAAAATCTACACGCATGCAGATCTAACGTCAAATCGAACAATTATATCTCTCTTAATAAACCAATGAACAAGAATGAAAGAGATGGTAATATCTCTAATTGATCATAAGGTACAAACTTAAAGCTAAAATGAAATCTCCTAAACGATCAAAATCAGTCACACAAAGTGACGAAATCTCTTATTAATCAACAGTTAAAAATGTTAACATCTTGGTCAAAACAATTATCTAACATCTAAAACCAAATGGGTTATATGATCAAGTGGGTATAACCAGTAATTTGTAACAACACCTAAGCATCCTTCTCATAATTGGCGGTTCCCTATGCTATCCTTAGCAGATGTAATACGATATTATTCTCCTAATGGGTAAGGTCCGGTCACATCAGCAAGTCTAAGCACTAAGCAGGTCTGTCTAATGGATATAGACTACGTGGATAGCTAAGGATCCTAACAGGTCCATACGATTTAAAAAACTAAATCGGCAATTACTATATCTGCCAAGGTCCTATTTGATCAACAGCAAAAGGACGAAATCTAAGATTCAACAGGAACAGGAATATAGTTCGTGTAATTCGTCAAAAGGTATAAGGTGTAATAAAAGCCTATCAAAAAAATGAATTTGGTCAGAACCAAATACTAATAGCTATCTCATTTGAACAAACAAAGACCTTGTTCAAATGAACAAAAACCTCATTCGAACGAACACATAATCTCGTCCAAACCAACTTCGTGATAATATACATATGTCCAACAAAAGTACCTAGTTTGATGTTCATTTATAGGTCGTTCTAACGAATCTCACATCTCGTTCAAATGAAATGTTCAAACTCATTCAAACGAACCAAAGAAAAATATATTTTTCTTTCAAAACATGTTACGAAAGGCCTTAAACACTTTTATAAAAACAACATCCAAACGTATCCAAAGATCAAACACTAATATGCATTCATACCTTTATTTAGATCCCTTGGATGTTGAAGATGAAAACACGACATGCAATCCTATGTAACCTTGATGTCACTTTAGCTTTGTCATATAGTTTCCAATCACTCATTATAGGTTTGAAGGACGCACAATTCAAATCCTAACCTAAGACTCAAACAACTTTTGTCCAAACATAGAATTAAGCCAATACAGGTAAATTAACTTGATTCGTAAATTTGTCCTTATAAATCTCCCCCTTTGGCTATGCCCGGACAAAACTCAAAACGAAAAACCTATTGGGTTGACAAACTCACTAAAACTCAATTCCCAACCCCAAAAGGAAAAATTTTACAGACACTTGACCGATACAAACTTGAGTAGATTTGCTCTTGTGTATATGTTTCATTGCTAACGTGCACACTTAAACACACCTTTAAATGTAAAGAGAATATAACATATATAAACTTCATATGAAAAAACCTCCCTCTTTGTCTAACCATCTCTACCTAAGAAAAGACGTCTCTTCATAAGTTAAATAACACCTACACTAAAATAGTTAAATACCATTTCTCCCCCTTTTTGTTCAGGAATATAAAAAGAATAAGGTGCACAGTAATAAAACATTTTTCCCCAACAAAAACCAAATATCCCCCGAAGTGAAGCATGGGTAATCATAAGGAAAAATTGTAAGAACATTGTCCATCACATTTTAGTATGTCGTATACCACTACAAGTTGCTACAAAGTCGTCAAAGAATTGAGAAGATTACATCTACAAAAGACGAATTCGAATTTCAAGAAGACTTCAACAATCAAGCCCAACAAGGATGAACGTGGTAAAATTGTTTAAGTTTCATTTACATTTCACATTAAAAGTGTTGGGATATTTTTTTATAAAAGTTAAAATGATTTTTGGAATTTTAATAAATGATTTTTATTTTCCAAAAAATATTTTATCATAAAAGTTTTGGATAAATATCTCCTGATCCCGTGACCAATTTTAGGATTTGAGGATTTCAAGTTATTTAACACGTTAAAGACTTTTTCAAAGGGATCAGTGACTGTCGTTTAGGCGACGTCACATCTCGTTCGAACGAGATGGAGTGTCGTTTGAACGACGTCGTCTGTCATTCAAACGAAAAGCTGTTTTGTCTGTACACGTCACCTCCATAGATTTTAATATTTAAAGGGTGTCAGACTTGGGAAACCCCGCCTAATTAAACCTCAGGTGACCAGTCCTAAATTAAATTAGAATAGACTTCTCAGTTGGTTCATTCTTAGAATCACTGTCGAAACATTTTAATTACTAACCACCTAAGTGAAATTAGACTCGTGCCAAGTTTTATCTTTCATTAATTCAAAGAAATACTCAAGAAAAAATAAATCATTAACAATCACAAGTTAACCGAATCCGACCATCACATATAAATAAGAAACTGGATCTCAACACAAATGTAAAGACAGATAATAATGGATCTCAAGTGTCTGAAATAAATACTAAATAAACCCCGTGAGCAACATGCTCGGATATCTAAAAGAAAATTCCTACTATGGGAATAGAAGGAATAGAGGCGCCTATCCAAATCCTGTAACATCCACATATGCTGCAACAGCGAATCCCTGGAATGAATCAAGCCTGGCGGCCCTGTGGCTGGACACCTAAAAGGTTTTAAAAATATTTTATAGCAAGGGTTAGAACCCAAAACATTTTGAAAACATTTAGCAAATGATTAACTTGCAGTATAAAATATGCATGAATGCGCTTCATATTTTAGTTATTATCGCACTCCCTTGAGGACAGACTCACCCCTCAACTATTGTGCGCACCTAACGTCCTCTTAATATCCCACCTAGTCCTCTACCCCAAAACTAGATACTTGATATAACTCTTGTCAACCGCCCTACTCAATCCCGAGTATTTTAAAATCATAATTTATATGTTATTTATCACCTTAACTTAGGTAATCATCTTCTTTGAAAGACATATAACATTCACTAGTAATATAAATAAATCACTTTTATCCATATATTTAAATTTCCCGTATATAATTATTCACCCCATTATGTACGTACAGTTATCTTACAACAATCACACATGTTGAATGGGAATATAACCCATATATAATTAATACAATTCACTTCATGTATTTAATGACCCGTATATAACTATTTATCCCATTATATACGTAGAACCATGTTACAACATTCACACATATGTTGAATATAAATATAACCCATCCTCCCGAGTAATAACTCACCGGTTGTATTCTCTAAAGTGCTATCACACTATGTGTACTCTCATAACCTAGTTACCCAAGTCATAATCACTCACTAACTTGGCCAAAAACATAAACATAATGGAGGCGATCATATTCCTTCCCTGAAAGTGAGATAAGCCCCTCACCCAAACAACAGACACTATGACCTGGGGATATACTCTCCCTACTCCACAAGCTAGGGGATTCACCCACTACGCGCAACCTCCCTTGAGAGCACTAGAGTATATGTATTAATAATATCTAACCACTCATATTTATAAGCACACACCATATATATACTATCACACACCGTATATATATAAATATAAAATATCCCTGCTTCACCATGTACTGAGTCTGTAACACAAGCCTATACATAATATCTTGAGTTTATGGTCCAACTCTGATTATTAATTAACTTACACATTAATTAATTAAATTATTTTTGGTGTCACCCAACTAATATACTCGGACTCGCTTTCGTGGCCCGAAATTAATATACTACCCGAGTCTAATCCCCGACTCCGAATTAATTAGTTTTCACCCATAATTAATTTAAGTAAGTAGTGTCGCCCTACTACCATATCCGAACTTATTTTCCCAATCTGTTATTTTACTCTTTCAGAATTTATTTCTCAAAATTCGTTCGAAATGTGTCGCCCTTAGTTCCCCCACCACTCCCAATTATATCCGTTTATAATTGTTAAGAATTTAATCTCATAATTAATTTTTCTCTCTTAATTATGCTAGGGCAAATTTGCAACTAAAATTTTTACCCATATAAATCCCTAAGCCAAACTGCCGAAAAACCTGAAGGGTCGATCGATCGACCCCAACCGTCGATCGATCGATCGAACAGGTGGTCGTCTTCTCCGCCTTGTTGTTTCCTCCATTAACGGGATTCTCCAATTCCTAACCTTTCCCTTGGTATAACCCAAGCACAATCAACATCATAACTATATAGAAACATGATCAGGACCTCTCATAGAACCTCAAACATAAATTTAATCTCACAAATCTCTACTTTTCTGATTTGGGGAAATTCTCGGGTTTTTACTTGTTAGGTTCCAATTTCATCTAATTACCCCAAATTCGTCCATAATTGCTACTGGGTTTTTCTCATGTAAATCGAATACCATCACAGAACCATGTCACATAATTAATTCCCACATTGAATCTTATTCAACTGTTCTTTTTACAAAAAATCCGTTTTGTACCCATTTATACCCAAAATGAATTTTTGATTTCCACATCACAAAAATATGAATTGAATAACATCAATTAATATCACAGCAAGATAAACATTTGCCTTATGGGTTCGTAGGGTCTGATCCGAGTGTGTAATTCGCAAGGTTGATGATGAACTTCCAATAGGTTCCTTGCCTTGTCTCCAAAAGACTTCGATTTGTCTCTAACTGCTCCTTCTCACTTTCTCCCCAAATTCTTAGATTTAGGTTTATGTTTCTCTGTCGTTCTCCACTCTTAGATTTAGGTCTTAAAATGCTAATCCCATTTTTAGCCTAATGGCTCAAGGCCAAGCGACCCAAATAGCCCCGTGTGGGCCCGGTTATGTCTAAAAATGTCCTGTGACCCGTTTACTACCCTCGGGTACACTATTTTGACTACCTCGGACCATCCGAACTCAACCGTACACTCAAAATCAACATCCAAATTCATTTATACAAATCCTTATCTCACACCCAAATTAGTCTATACCAACTCCTGGCTGAGATAAATAAATGCCACGTCACTAATACACGTTATGACGTAAATAAATTATTACTATTCACTTAGTAATTAAATTTCTCTAAATATTAACCTTTCACTCTCCGATTGTTATTTAAATAAATATTACCATAATTAATTCAATTAAATTACGACACACAAGTTATTTAAAATTTTCCGAATTAATTAAATATTACATGCACAGAAATACGGGGTGTTACATACTTCCCCCCTTGAAAGGAATTTCATCCCCGAAATTTGGTCATTACTACGGCGAATAACTCTGGATACTGCTCTCACATATCCTCATGTATCCCTCCAGCTATGCTACGTGGAACACATCCCGTATCCGCTGAAGATGTTCTAGCAAACCCAGTCGATGAGCTACTAGTCCCACCCTCTTAAAGATAGGGAAAGTACCCACATACCTCGACGCTAGCTCCCCTTTCTTGCCTAACTTCATCATTCCTTTCATAGGAGACACCTGAACCAACACCTGGTCACAAAAAAAAAAATTAACTCGATGGCCCCTGACAAGAGAGTTCCCCAAAAGATGAGCCTATACGTCGTCGGCTCCACTATCTCCAAGTTAAAAAATTCTCCTCCTATGTGGGTGTCAATTCCCTTATTGCCAAAAAGCGTTACTATCTTCTGGATAATTACCCGCATCACCCCTGACTACGAATGCTGAACTCGAACCTTTAACTCACGATGACGTACCCCTCCTTACGTCCCTAAACTATACGAAAGTATACAACTTACTTAATTCCCGGTGATGGACCATAACCCATATCGGTTCCAAACAGCTTGTTATTTCCCCACCTCTTATCTACCAAAGGTGGATAATGAAACTTTTCCCATAAAGTCTCATAAGGTGTCACGCAGACCAAACCATTACGAGGCATCACACGTAACTCTACTTGTGGTAATTTCTACTCCTGAATTACCCAAAATCTAGAATGCATAATTCTCACTTCCCGTCTACCCATCGTTTTATGGCCGACACATTTAACCCAATACGTAACTATGTCCATATCACCTCCTGACACTCTTTACCAGAGGTGGGACTGAAGGTCTCACCCAAATTTTAAACAATCTTGGACGACACCTTGTTCTGTTTCACTCCTTCCCGTTAAGAGTAAAGTTGGGTAGACTACTCGATAGTATAACCCATTCCAAGATAACAATTCGTGTTCATGTCAATCCATTCAGCAATGCGATGGAAACCTTGACCCCTCCACGATTTTACCAACCTGAGCATTAATTCCTTCATTGGAACCATAAATTAAAATTTTCATGTTTTATACCTTCCAATCAACCCTTTTCCATCCTTAAATGATGTACCCGGAGACCAATTTTACTATGTCTCATTAATCACTAATCTCCATGCTCAAGAACTCTAATCCTTGTGCAGATTTCGTCGGGTAGGATTCTACACCATGCGTATGCGAAAAATCACTCTAGGCATAAGACTAAGTGAAACTCTTTTCTATTTTTCCCCAAAAATGTGGGTTTCTCCCTTGCCTATGGATATCTTATTACATAGGTCTCCCCCACCTTCCCACTCCCTATAGTGGAGGTAGTTCTCCTTGATATACATATAGTCAGACCGTTTCCTTTCTCAAACGGATTTCAGTTCACTACATTTTTCCCTTATTTTTTTACTTCCCCGCAGGCGTACATTCAATATGTTTATTTACACATACCTTTTATTTAAGACGACTCTGAAATCACACTAACCAAGTCGCCCATACACCCTATATCACGTGATTAACCGCATAAAATTACCTTAATTAATCAGGGTACCCATACACCCTGTCCCCGTGCTCAACCGCAAGAAAGCTACTCGAATATACTAACCGTAACCCGTAGTATACTTCCAACTCGTAGTCATATCGCATACATGAATAATAACCAGGGTATCCAACCTACGTACTAACAACCAAACATCTCCCCACTTCCACCGTTGCGCTCAGTTTCATGCATGGGATGTCTTGCAAAGAGAAATCCAAACAAGGAACCCCCCCCCCCCCGATACACTACTACCTAACATTGTCGGTCGTTGAGATCTGTTAGACCCTCAGTCCATAGCACGTACCCCCAAATACTTGTCTCTTAACACAAAAGCATACATGCCAACTCTTATGCTACAAAAGAAAACATAAAATACCGCGCCCTTACTATCACTAGTTCTTGCGCAAAATATATACCGAGCTACCTCTCCCCGTATGAAAATAATTTTAACCGACCTGAATCGATTCAGTATACATCCCTTCTTACTGGAAAATATAATAATACAAGACATTCTTATATGTCTATCGTACCTCACAATACAAGCTATATACACATATATATAGGCTAGGCTCCCTCTCAGGTGACACCTAGAAGGAGTCATTCGTAACCTGGTGTCACGAACACCAAAAATTACTATCACCATTCATAATGGTTCATACCCATTGCAAACCAATTCATACCCAGGAAAAATCATGCTTTCATAACACTCCTCAAAATGAGTAAATCTCATGAAATATACCCCCTAAATTTTCACGAATGCTTCCCTGCAGATAAAACAAAATAGAGCCCTGTTACCCCGTGGAAAGCACATACTTAATAGTAACACTACTATACGCCCACTAAACTCGTCCTCCAAGCGAATATAGTGTTAACAAAAATACTGTGACCACCCGTGTCACAAAATTCACCCCATATATCCGAGGGTAAAACTCCTACTTCCACTCCCCTATTCACCGGCAACCCAAATGGTTCCTGGACATTATAGTCTCATCCTACTGAACCAAAACTTCGCAATTGTTGTCCGTACTGGGCATCCCACTTCTATCCCCTGCCTCACTGTGGACATAATCAATTTTTGTGGTTCCACTTCCACACATAAGACACCTCTCTGTGTCAATCCCCTGCCTCTGGTCCAAATAGCCATGTTGTGGTTGTCCTTCTCGCGTACTTGGTAATCTTGACCCTAAGTGCTACCCTGTTGTCCCTTAGGCTTCCCTAGCCCTATAGGACTCGTTATTAGCCTCGTTGACCCGGATCAAATCCACCGTCAATAGGTAGAAATTTACTTAATTAAAAACATCAAGATGGGTCCCTTACTAGGTATACCCTTCTGTCGTGCTTCACTAGCACCATTAAATCTCACTTCGTTCTTAGGTTAAACTTTCTAACCTCATTGGTTCCTGCATCTTAGAAGCGTTAATGTAAGTTGGCAAACAAAAGATATTGACGACCTCAACACTAGCCATCCTAGTTGGATTTCCCATCCATTATTGTGTATTCTCACACGGTTCATTATCCATTTGTGGGTTCCTTTATCGTTCTCCGTATCCCCTTCGTCGGTTACGAAGTTCGCTTATACAATTTATCGTTCCTCCCACGATCAGTTACAATCTTACCCATTTCATAAACTCTGAAATTTAACTCGCACCCCTATTTGAATAGTGGATGGACGATCTTATGGTTACACCGTACCCAAAATTTGTCATTTGACTCCATATTCTCCTTCATACGTGGTGACTGACTCTTCTATCACTACAACACCGCCCCACTGGGCCAAAAATTTCTTCAAATTTTAGTCCTAGGTGCCACCGCACACCATCCTACACAATTGTCTTTGGGTTATTTCCTCCCATCGACTTATCGCTCTACTCTGTTACTCAATCCTCATAGATAGCCCCTCCAAAAGGGTCCTTCCACACTCTTTGCCCACTACCCCGGGTGAGACTGAAATTGTACCACCGTTATCTACAACAGTGCTTTGGGACACTATAGCTCCCGGGTGATTATTCTATCCCCATTGGCCAGAAAAACAATCGAGGTGATTCCTATCACGATCACCATTTCTAGAATACCCTATGTCTCCTGTTGAGTGTCTCCTCCTGCAATTCTCCCATGGCCCTCGTTGGTCGCCCCAAAGAATGTTCGGTATACAAAGCCCAACCAAACTCGGGTATGAATCACCTCACTATAGTTGATAGCAGGAGAACGTAACTCGCATACATAGAGGAATACAACAATCCTATCATAAAGCTCTACATCAAAGAACGCTAAGCTAAAGCGTGAAAAGCCGCACAGATCCTAAGCACACTAGAACCTGATGCTCTGATACCATCTGTCACACCCCGTTTAATTAAACCCCGGGTGATCAATCCTAAATTAAATTAGAACAGGTTTCTCAGTTGGTTCATTCTTAGCATCATTGTCGAAACTTTTTAAATACTAACCACCTAAGTGAAATTATATTGGTGCCAAGTTTTATCTTTCATTAATTCAAAGAAATACTCATGCGGAAATAAATCATTAACAATCACAAGTTAACTAAATCCGACCATCACATATAAATAAGAAACTGGCCGAATAAACCATCGGCTAAAATCCAACACAAATGTAAAGACAGATAATAATGGATCTCAAGTATCTGAAATAAATACTAAATAAACACCGTGAGCAACATGCTCGAATATCTGATAGAAAATTCCTACTCTGGGAATAGAAGGAATAGAGTGGCCATTCCAAATCCTGCAACATCCACATATGCTGTAGCAGCGAATCCCTGATTATGGTGTCACCCAACTATACATATTAATTAATTATCGTGTACTGAGTCCAAAAATAACTTATTAGTTGGGTGACACCAAAAATAACTTACACATTAATCAGAGTTAGACCACCAACTATACACGATAATTAATTAATGTGTAAGTTATTTTTGGTGTCACCCAACTAATATACTCGGACTCGCTCTCGTGGCCTGAAATTAATATACTACTCGAGTCTAATCCCCGACCCCGAATTAATTAGTTTTCATCCATAATTAATTTAAGTAAGTAATGTCTCCCTACTACCATATCCGAACTTATTCGCCCAATCCATTATTTTATTCTTTCAGAATTTATTTCTCAAAATTCGTTCGAAATGTGTCGCCCTTAATTCCCCTACCACTCCCAATTATATCCCTTTTATAATTGTTAAGAATTTAATCTCATAATTATTTTTTCTCTCTTAATTATGCGAGGGGAAATTTGCAACTAAAATTTTTACCCATATAAATCCCTAAGCCAAATTGCCGAAAAACCTGAAGGGTCGATAGATCGATCAAACAGGTGGTCGTCTTCTCCGCCTTGTTGTTTCCTCGATTAACGAAATTATCCAATTTCTAACCTTTCCCTTGGTATAACCCAAGCACAAACAGCATCATAACTGTATAGAAGCATGATCAGGACTTCTCATAGAACCTCAAACATAAATTTAATCTCACAAATCTCTACTTTTCTGATTTGGAGAAATTTCCCGGTTTTTACTCGTTAGGTTCCAATTTCATCTAATTACACCAAATTCGTCTATAATTGCTACTGGGTTTTTTGCATGTAAATCGAATACCATCACAGAACCCTGTCACATAATTAATTCCCACATTGAATCTTATTTAAGTGTTCTTTTAAAAAAAAACGTTTTGTACCCATTTGTACCCAAAACGAATTTCTGATTTCCACATCACAAAAATATGAATTGAATAACATAATTTAATATCACAGCAAGATAACCACTTGCCTTATGGGTTCGTAGGGTCTGATTCGAGTGTGTGATTCGCAAGGTTGATGATGAACTTTCAATAGGTTCCTTGCCTTGTCTCCAAAAGTCTCCAATTTGGCTCTAGCTGCTCCCTCTCACTTTCTCCCCAAATTATTATATTTAGGTTTATGTCTCTCTGCCATTCCCCACTCTTAGATTTAGGTCTTAAAATACTATTCCCGTTTTTAGCCTAATGGGTCAAGCCCAAGTGAGCCAAATAGCCCCGTGTGGGCCCAGTTATGTCTAAAAACGCCCCGTGACCCATTTACTACCCCCCGGGTACACTTTTTCGACTATCTCACCCCATTCGGACTCAATCGTACACTCAAAATTGACATCCGAATTAATTTATACAAATCCTTATCTCACACCCAAATTAGTCTATACCGACTCCCGTCATAGATAAATAAATGCCACGTCACTAATACACGTTATGACATAAATAAATTATTACTATTCACTTAGTAATTAAATTTCCCTAAATATTAACCATTTACTCTCTGATTAATATTTAAATAAATATTACCATAATTAATTCAATTAAAATACGACACACAAGTAATTTAAAATTTCCCGAATTAATTAAATATTACATGCACATAAATACGGAGTGTTACAAGGCTACTGATTTTCGTGTGGAGAAAAACTAATTTTTAACATAATACGTTTTTCTATTCTCCAACACTTTGAGGGTTCAAACTTTGTTTGTACAATTCACAATCCTAATAGCTTTTGTGTGTGTTGTTTTTGTGGAACCCAAAAGCATAGTTTGCTACTGTTCATACTTTGTGGGGAGATCTCTACAACCGAGGGTTATGTGCTGTTGTGGAGTAAGTCTCGACGGAGTTTTGTGACTGCGTGTCATAAGGGAGTGCTACGGTGTTCCTGAGTTGAAGACTGAACTGCGGTTCATGTAGGTTCACTGAGTGTGGACTTATTTCTAACGATATCGATCGATGCCAGCGGGTATTCTAGTGTCAAACTGTATTTCATTGTAACCGATGTAAGTTGCGATTTACAATTATAGTGAAATAAAAAGGTTTTTCCCTGAGGGGATTTTTTCTGAAATTTGTGTCACGTCTTTTTTTAAGATGGTTGATACTTGCACGCACAGAGTTATTTGAGTTTAAGGGTTGAATTGTTTTGATTCATAAATTGACTCTAATTAATAATTTTGTGATTGGAATTTGTGCAACTATTCAAATCAGTATCACACACACGTCGTTTCTCAAAAATAAATATATCATGCAATGGTGTGAAGCAATACATGCAACGACAAACAGTTCGGCAATACGAGCACAAATAATCCAAATTACTAACAAATGATATTAACTAAGATGTAAGCATTTAAGTATATGATACTAAGATGGTCATAACACATCCCCAATTAAATCAAAGATTAAGCATAAAACAACTTTGGATTAGATGAAAACGTAAAGACTCAAAACCCATAACATACCATGTATATAACCACACATATACCAATTAAGCACAATAATATATAAGTATAAATGACCACAAAAGACACAAATATGTAAGCTTTACACACTCGCATAGTATTAATGTTTCTAAACATAGTGGTATGAAGTGAAGGGGCCTGAACTAGAAACAAGAGAAAATGACCTAATTACTCAAACATGTCCAAGTAGATCTATTTGACCGCAATAATTTATCAAGATTCGATTTAGCCTCACGTGCAAAATAAAGAACTCAAAAGGACAAAAAAACACAATGCACACTTGCTTAAAAATATTGATGATTCTCGAATCAATAGCGTCAAAACAATTAAGCTAAACTTGGACTCATTGTGCAAACCCATTGATCTTCAACTAAATACCCTCAAATATATATATATATATATATATATATATATATATATATATATATATATATATATATATATATAATTTTTCTCTCTCTTTTTCTTTTGAAGATATCTAATTTTTGAAGCATCAATGCAAAAATTTGGCCTTGGCAATTTTTCGATTTTCATTGCCTCTCAATCTTTTTAGGCTCTTGCCAACAGTGGCCTTTCACACAAAGGATATTTAATCCTTTCGAAGCCCTTTCCCGTGAAAACTCATATTTTATAAAAAAAAATATCAAACAACATCATGGGCAATGGTTTTTACATGCCCAACTCCCCCTTAGTCAAAAATGTTATGTATATGACAAGATTATTGGGAGAAAACCTTACCTAGCTTACGTTACATATAAAGTTGAAATTCAAAAGAGCTCATGTAAAGTATGTGCGAAGGCATATTCAAAGTGAATCCATAATGCAAATCAATTTCAAACTACTTCGTGTAAACATGATTAAGAATAATACAAGCATTGAAAATCAAAATTAAGTGTCCTAGTCATATGGACACATGGAAGGAATGGGATTCAAACATATTCATATGCCACATAATATGTGTAAAACTAAGCTACACAAAAACCAAAAATCTTTGTGAGTTTTTAAATATTTTTCAAAATGATACCTTTTTAAAAAAAAAACTCAAAACACAAATAAAATCTTTTTGTATTTTTCTCTTTAAGACCCAAAAAATGGAAAATCAAAATAAAAAGATAAACATGTCATAACACTAGTAAACATATAACATGAAGATCAACACTAGTAAATGACAAACATGCAAGCAATCACCCAAAAGATATAGCATGTGAAAATTCATGTGCAAGCATGCGTGAATTAACCAGTTTAACATTTAATGCCTCCAAAACTGATTTCCTAACCCAAATAGATGAATACTCAATACCTCGGGATTTGGGAACCACGGTGACACTTAATCTAGACTTCTTAGGCCCTCTTCTAACATCCTAACAAATTGCCTTAAGGAGACCTTTTCTACCACAATGCGAACATATGTAAACACGAGGAATGAGACCTTAGGATTGACCTTGTCTAACGTTCGGGGCAATGGTTAACTCTCTACAACAAATTTTGGTCTTTGCTTTTGCAGAGGAAGAATTAGAATTATTGAAACCAGTGCTAACACTACTTGAGTATCTCAAATAATATTTTAACCTCACAATCTTAGACTCAAGCAAAGAATTAGACTCTTCAAGCATTAGAGACTCCTTTTTTAAATTTTCAATCATTCCTAGGAGGTTATCTTGCTCCCCCCTCATTACAAACGAACTTATCCCTAAGAGTATTCTCAATTGTCTTCAAAACATTAATCAATTTAAGATTATCCTCAATTGCACAAAAATTAACCCTAGAATTTTAGAGTCCTCTAATTCATTCTCTAAGAACCGGACTTTCTCCTCATTATCTTTCTTGGACACTTCTAAATATTTAAAATCACGATTCATGTCCATGATCTTCTCACGAAGGATATCTCTTTTAGTTTGAACAATTCGTAAAAAATCAACTTCAGCTTTAAAATAAAAAAATATATATTTTTCAAGAAATTTAGTTCTTTTTGCAAACTTCAAATTCAAACGAGTTAGTTTTTTAACACGATTATGAAGCTCATTAAACTCCTCTCGAGTATCAAAGTTGTCATCGTTAAACTCATCGGACAACTTATCACTTAAGTGACCCATCAAGAAAAAATAGATAAACCGATATACACACACACACACACATACACACGCACACGCACGCACACCCACACACGCACATGCACACACACACACACACAGAGATAAAGATGTATCTACATTATAACTTAGTGTTTCCACTCTAATACCAATCTGACAATACATAGTGCCCCTAGGGTTTATATAAAACATCGGTAATTTTTAATTTTCATAATTTTTATAAACTTTGCACCGAATATAAACCAAAATATTTGAGAAAGCACATGGGCAGTTATGCGGATTTACTTGTGTCTTAGGCAAAATGAACAAATTCACTTTTTACCAAATTTTATCTGAATTAATTTAAGTGAACATGCAACATTAATTGAAGTCAAATTCCGAACAAAACATAATGAGAAGAAGATAGAGGAATGATCATTTTCAGGCAAAACCTTTCATTCAGCACTATTAAAGAATGTGACAAATTCAAATGACTTACAAACTACTTACAGATCCACTAAGTATGATGCCCAAATATCTTCAATTCTTTAATAGAAAGTGGCGCAGTCCAGTACCACCCACAGCAAGAATATCTTGCCTCGGTATCCACCAAACATCCTCATGAATCGTAATTCCTTTCTTCTTCAGACATAGAGCCTCGACTCCACAAATCAGCAGTAGATAAAATCTCTACAATGGTTTTAGAACTTTTATTGTGCTCTTCTTGATTTGGAAAAGTGGTCTTCAAAGATCCAAGGGCTTTAAATAAAAAAAATAATAGAGTTTGATCACAAAAATAACTCTAAAAATGCTTCTCAAAAATTCTAATCCCGCATATCTATTTATAGGGATAGCTGTTGAAAAGAGATAGGTTTGGAAAACATTTAACGAAAAATTAAAAACACGCGTACTCGTTCGAATGAACTTCCACCTCGTTCAAGTATTGTACCCTATCTCGTTCGAATGGTTTCCAACAAAACTACGAACGACATTCCAGAGTGTACCCAAAAGGCGGTGTTCCGTATCTCGTTCGAACATGGGAACCTTGTTCTAACGACCCTATGCAACTCGTTTGAACGACATGTCAATCTCATTCTAACGAGTTAGTGAGATTTCAAAAAATTCATTTTAAAACATTTTGAAAACTTGTAAACGAAAACTCTTTTAAAATAACCACTGGAAATTTAATGTTTTTACCAAACCACCTGAAAACTCTTCTCGAGTAAAGTTGAGATGAACTATCTTCAATTTTACAAATGTCACCAATGTTTCTTCTCTTCGAAGACTTGAGAACGGTTATGAAGGTGCAGTGGGGTGTAACGGGATAAGCCAAACAAAAATAAAATGAGCAATTATAAAACTTGATCTTACAAATCTCCCCGTTGGATATTCCGGTAAAAAACACAAACTGAAACCAAAATTGACCCCTAAGACTAATACAACTAATGTCCTCCCAAATTAAGAAATGAAAATGCATAAATGTATAAGTCTTCAACTGAAAAGTCTTCATCTAGTGTGGTCAATGAAATCATAATCAAGACGGAAGATACCTACACACATGAGACAAAAAAAATGTTGTGACGCGTACAAGTTTAAAGAAAAAATAAACTTCACCTCAATTTGTTCTCCCTCTTTTTTGTCCGTAATAGACAAAGGCGTAGAAACTAATCCTGAAATGTTATCATCATGAAATACAAAAGAAATAGTCATCACAGAGAAAAGCAATAAAGCACATGCGATGAAATTTCGAAGAAGAATACCAACTATATTTCAAATTTTTCAAGTATATAAAAAATATAGGTATAAGAGGTACAAATACAACACACCATGGAATAACACTAAAATATTCAAATTATGAAAGAGGTCTGTAATTGTGTGAAGATTTTCCATAGTTATACTTAACAAAGTTGCACGAAGTAATGAGATACTTCTGAAGAAAGAACTTAATTTCAACCTTAGGTGTAAAAACATTGAACCTAAATGAAATTGACTCGACTTATGCAACATGCCACAAATTTAAATGCTTCTCACAACAATAGCGCCAAACTATTTAATGTTTTTCAAGAGAGCCCATTATGCAAACCCATTGATCATCTACCTTATAACATCCTCAAAATATCACATATTTGAGAAAACTATATCAAATTTTTGAAGATATCATAATGCTTATGTGTAACGAAGCATCAATAATAATAAAAAAAATGACCTTGCACTTCTAATTTTATGTGGCATTAATCTTTTAAGCTCTTTTTACAAATGGTGGCTTTTAACGCAAAAGGAAAAATTCTCTTCGTAGCCCCTTTCCATTTCTTAACATAAATAAATTTTCTGGAAAACGACATCCGGGCAGTGGTTCTTACAAGCACAACTTCTCTCTAGTACATTTCGTTCGTTATTAAACATTATTGAGATGAGAACATCGTATTCGATATGTGGTTAACAAGTACAATGTTCACCAAGTTCATGCATATGTGCAATAAAGATGATAAAAAGTCTATCATGAATAAAGTAATCATCAATGAATAATGGAATGCTAGCCACTCATTATTAAGCACACTAAAGAAAAGAAGTCGTGTCTTAAAACACCATGAAAAAATCACAGGAATGGATGGAATGTAGGGGTGCTTTGAACATCTTAAATGCAGATCCATATATGGTGAAAAACAAAATACAAAAATCTTTTTGTCTTTTTCAATGTTTTTTTCTTTAAAAAAATTGAAAATCTTTTTATTTCATTTTTCAAGACTTTTTTTTTCAAAAAATAAAGGCATATACAAAAATATACAATAGAAATACAATCTAGCAATATAGACAAATTATATCAACATGATAATCGTCCAATGCTATATAACAAATCTCATCCTCCATCATTAATCCGAGAGGAGTTCTTAAAAGGAGAAGACATCCTTTGAAATTTCTCAATCAAACTTTGAAAAGTCTTGACTAAAATCTCTACTTGATCTCAAAAACAAGACAAATATCTATGATCATGTATGGGATCATGTGGGATAACATGTACGGGACTGCGTGTGGGAACACGTGGGTGAACTCGTGTAGGAGCATAACAGAGAATACGCGTGAGACAAACTCTCCCTAGCTTAAAACAAAACTCCCTAAGGTAACTTCTTTGTTTGTAACGGGAACAAACATAAACTTGTTTGGGGCCTATCTTGATTCTCTCATTTAGTTTGAACTTTTTCTTATAGCTCAGGACGAGGCCCATAAGCATCTACAACAAATTTAGGAATCGAATCCGGTGCGGCATGGGTAGTGGATGCACCGTCGTAAGCTATTCTTTGCCTCTCCCTAAAACTTAAAGCGGGACGAAGGAACATCTTACCTACCCTCTTCGATGTATCCTCTATAGTAACCTTGACCTCCCAGTCACGTTCGAGATATTTCTTGAGTTTGGATACAAGGGCTTCAAGTTTCTCACGAGTCTCCAATAAAGCTTGAAGATCTCTTGTAAGACTATACACTTTGTTGGTCAATTCACCGTTTTCCCTCTCCACTAAAATGACTCTCTCTCCCAAAGAAAATCTCACAAAGAACTCGCTCTCTCTTGATTCTTTCAACTCTCTCTCTAATGATAACACCCTAAGCACTAAATTTTTATTTTTATTTTTCATTTTAAAGGAATCGGTGTAAAGATCGGCGTAGGCTCAATGTAGGACATTTTCTCCCACACTCAAATCGCCATCTCCCTCACTCTCTCTGGAATGACTAGAAATATTATCGAGGTTATCATGTTTAGCAACTTTCTCAACTAAGTGAGGTGTACTAGAAGTAACAACATGAGTGGACATGAACATGATGAAGTTACATCCATGCGGTGATCCATCCCTTGAATCCACTGACTCTACCGCGATATCACTAAGAGTAGCATTATAGGCAACTTTGCCTTTGCCTTGTCTCTTTAGCCTCATAGCACACCCGTGGTCTTTGTTACCCTTACCCTCGCACTCATAGAATCTCTCCTAGATCGTCTTTCTTAGGCTACCCTCCTCTTACTTTTTCAAAAAATTTCTTGCCCAATTTAAAATCTTTATTTTGCTCAAAACTTTTATTTTCTTCGGAAGAATTTTCTTTTCTTAGTTTGAGAAATTTTTTTAACTTTTTCACAAAAATATCAAGATCATCGAGAAAGTAATCCTTTTTTTCTTTTAGCTTTTGAATTTTAGGGAACATGTTGATTTCATAAGTTTAAAGGTCTCTTACGAGTTCTTCTAACCTAAGCGTATCTAAATTTCCTAACGAATTACGGATAGTATCCTTAGGGATAAATTGGAATGGAAGAGATCTCAAAATCTTTTTCACGACTCTCGTCTCAGTAATTCTCTCACCTAAATTAAAACTAAAATTAACTATATCAGATAATCTAGCATAAAATTCATCAAAAGTCTAAAATTCTAATATAGTGGTAGTTTCAAATTGTATGGTGAGATTTTCTAGCTTAGAATCTTTCACACCATTGGTACCCTCGTGAATGAGCTGGAGAGGATCCCATGCTTCCTTAAATGTGGTACGCGTCATGATGCGGTAGAACTCATCAGGGGTGACAGCTCCAGGAATTGCAGTTTAGCCGCGGGAGTTAAAATTTCTCCATTTAAAATCATGCTCTATCCAAGAAGTGATAGGTTTAAGACTTTCGACATTGTCTTTAGTCACAGTGAGTGGAGTCCACCCTCTTTCATAGACAACACAAACTCTCTTATCAATCGACTTCAGTACCGACCTCATTTGAGTGTTCCAAGAAGCATAATTTGATCTATAAAAAATAGCTATCCTCTTATACAAACTATCCATATAATCTCAAATTTAAAGCTCACACAATAAATTGGTGTAACTGGCTCTGATAGCAATTTGAGAAAGCACATTAGGAATTATACGGATTTACTTGTATCTTAGGCCAAACACACAAATTCACTTTTTACCAAATTTTATCTTGATTTGATTTGAAGTGAACATGCAATATTAATTGAAGCCAAATTCCAAACCAAACAGAATGAGAAGAAGATAGAGGAAAATCCATTTCAGGAAAAACCTTTAATTCAGCACTATTAAAGAATTTGACAGACTCAAATTACTTACAAACTACTTACAGATCCACTAGTATGATGCACAAGCATCCGCAATTATTTAATAGGAAGTGATGTAGTCCAGCACCACCTATAACAAGAAGATCTTGCCTCGATATATCCAACGATCAGACTCGGGAATTGAAATTTCTTTCTTCTTCAGTTGTAGAGCCTCGACTCCATAAATTAGCAGTAGAGAAAATCTTTACAAGGATTTTATAACTTTGATTGTGTTCTTCTTGATTTGGAAAAGTGATCTTCAAAGATCCAAGGGGTTTGGATAAAAAAATAATAGAGTTTGTTCACAAAAATAACTATAAAAGGGCCTCTTGAAAATTTTAATCCTTCATCTATATTTATAGGGAAAGTTGTTGCAAAGAGATAGGCATTAGAGATTTGGAAAAGATTTAATGAAAAATCAAAAACATGCGTACTTGTTCGAACGAACTACCACCTTGTTCGAACGATGTACCCTATATTGTTCAAACGAGTTCCAATAAAACTACGAACGACATTCCAGAGTGTACCCAAAAGGCGACGTTCCAGATCTCATTCAAATGTGGAAACCTAGTTTTAACGACCCTATGTAACTCGTTCGAACGACGTGTCAATCTCGTTCTATCGAGTTAACAAGATTTTAAAAAATCATTTTAAAACATTTTAAAAACTTTTAAATGCCAACTCTTTCAAAATAACACCTGGATATTTAAAGACTTTACCAAACCACCTCATAACTCCTCTCGGATAAAGTTGTGATGAACGATCTTCAATTTTTCAAATGTCATCAATGTTTCTTCTCATCGAAGACTTGAGAACGGTAATAAAAGTGCGGTGGGTGTAACGGGATAAGCCAAATAAAAATAAAATGAGCAATTATAAAATTTGATCTTATAGTGTTGAGTTAAAAAGTTTTCTAGTTTTAGTCTCGACTTAAGCATACATCTAGGAGAGACTAAGCAAGAGTAAAACAAACAGCAAACTACAACACGGCGATGTACGAGGAAAACCACAGAGGGAAAAACCTCTGACAGGCCAGCCACACAAGTCCACTAAGATATAGGTAGTTTAAAAGAATAACTTAGACTTACTCACAGACTCGATGCCTACAAGCTATGATGCGCTTCTTCGTCCCATGTAACCTTCTTCGTAACCATTGTAAAACTCCTTGCAACATCCACACAACGCAGGCGCGTTCCCACATCTTGGTATCCCACCGATCTTACTTGTTTCATGACCAGTCTAGTCATCACTTAACACAAACACGGTCTCCACTGCTCAAAACGTACACAATATGAAGGGCAAATAGATATGGTGCAACACAGAAGAGATCTCAAACAGACATATAGATGTAGGATTCTTGGATCTTAAACTTAGATGTAAATTAGGGTTTGGGAGGCACACGATTTATTTTGGAAAAACGGTTTTGCAAAATACCTCTTAGAAAGTTGATGTCAGACCTGAGTATTTATACAAAATACGAATTTTGAGGTGGCATATTTTTGGATACAACTCATTCGAACGAAAACATAGGGTTTGTTTCAACGAAAGCCTTATCTCATTCGAACGAACAAAAACCTCGTTCAAACGAACATATGATCTCGTTCGAACCAACCTTGCATGAGCTTCAATTGAATATACCCAATGGAACTACCTCGTTTGATGTTCGTTTGAAGGTCCTTCTAACGAAGTTCACATCTCGTTCAAATGAACTTTTCAAACTCGTTTGGACGAAACAAAACAAAAATATTTTTCTTTCAAAAACAGTTTACAAAAAGTCCTTAAACACTTTTATAAAAACAACATCCAAATGTATCCAAGGATTAAACACAAATATACATTCATACCTTCATTAAGATACCTCGGATGTTGAAGACGAAAACTTGACATGTAATCCAATGTAACCTTGATGTCACTTTAGCTTTGTCATATAGTCCTCAATCATAAATCATAGGCTTGAAGGACACGCAGCTCAAGTCCTAACCTATGACTTAACCAAGTTTTGTCCCAACAAGAAATTAAGGCAATACAAAGAAATTTACTCAATTCAAAAAAAAATTCTTACAATCATGCTTTATGTATGGAGAATAGGAGTGCATCTCATTAGAGAGCGTCTTGGGATGGTTCTAGGAGTGGTCAGGCCATACCAATGAATGGTAGTAGGAACAGTAACAGGAGTAGTGGCTGAGTCAAAAGTCGATAGTTTTCATAAGTTTAGGTCTTTTATTATTTGGAGTCTAGTAATTCTTCGTTGTTGGGGTAGGGGTCCAGTAGTTTTCATAATAGTTAGATGGGGTCTAAAACTGACGGAGGCTGTCAGTTGATCAATTTGACCGTTAGTTGACCCCGTTTTTAATCTAAAATATAATTTTTCCCCTAAATACATTAATATGTATACTTCTATTAATACATTTATATTTTTATACATTAATATATCTATTAAATCCACTTTGTGTATAACATAATTGATATATCCAATTATATATATTTAACACACTTATTTATACATTTACAACCACACACACACACACACACACACACACATAATATATATATATATATATATATATATATATATATATATATACACGTCAATATTTACAAAAAAAATCGAAACAACTTTAATTATTGTACATTTTTAATAAACAAGAAGTTAAGAAAAAAACGCACGTCATCAATAAAAAAAATTACATATTTTTTATTTTATTTTTATAAAAAAAACTTTACATTATTAAAAACCCTTTTACCTATTTTTTATTAAGAAAATTTTAATGTTATTTGAAAATATTTTTAATACATTATAATATAAAAAACTTTATGTTTATTTTTAAAAAAATACTTTTTTTTATTAGAACAGAGTTAAAAATTAACAAAAATACAATTTTTTATAAGAAAGTAAAAAGTAACGTTCAAAGGAGTTTAAAATATAATTAATCATTAAAAATAGCTAAAAATGTATCATTCTTTCAATAAATAATTAGCTTTTCCTTAAAAAAAGTTAAAACTCTACATCTTTTTAAAAAAAAGTTAAACATACATTTTTTTAATAAAAGAAAAGATAAGAAAAAAAAAAGAATGTTATCAATAAAATAAAATTTTAAAAAAAATGTACTATTTAACTGTTTTAATATAATAAAAAAAATTGTACATTATTAAAACCTCTTTTGAACTGTTTTATTTAATTTTTTTAAACTATATGTTAATTTTACCTATTTTTTATTTGAAAACTTTTGCACTACATTATAAAATGAAAAATTGTACTTTATTTTTAAAAATGCACTTTTTTTATAAAAACGCAATTAAAAAATGTAGAAAGTAAAGAATAATGTTAGAAAGAGTTTTAAATGCAGAAAAACGTTAAAATGGCAAAAAACTGTAGCCTTTTTTAATTAAAAAAATACTTTAAAATAGTTTCTTTTAAAAAAATAGTTTTAAAACAATAGAGTTTTTTTTAAAAGAAAAGTTAAAAATAGTTAAAATTGTACAACTTTTTATAAAAAAGAAGTCTAAAATGTTTTTTTTTTTTTATTAATAACATAAGTTTCTTTTAAAAATAGCTCTAAAACACAACATTTTTAAAAAAAATAGTTGAAACTATATAGCTTTTAAAAAAAATAGTTAAAAATACTTTTGTTTTAGAAAAACAGTAAAAGACACATTTTTTAAAACTATACAACTTTTTAAAAATATTTGGATATAAAGTTTTATTATGGAAAACATTTTTATTCATCAAAAACGGCTAATACAAGGTCCTAATACGTTTTGTTGTAATTGTAAAATTTTAGCTATTAATATAGTATATTGTAATAGATTAAAATGATGGTTTCAAGGTCTTAATAAGTAAAATTATAATTTTCGAAAAGATTAGCATGTTAAGTGATGGTATGAACTTACGCATACCTCGGACTAATCTTTTCACCCCGAACAATGCTTGCGAAGTAGGAATTTAATTCATGTGGTCTATGGTCCTAAGACGTGACTGTCAAGTTTTGAACCTGGGATGCCTGGGTTTACAGCTACACCCAGTTCTACCAACTTGGACAACCCTTGGGACTTGATCTATGAAATGTTGATGGCAGCAGATTAGAAAATGAGGTGAGAGAGAAGTTGAGAATAGCTATTTATTGAGAGACAGAAAGTAAAAATTAGTTCTCATTGAGGGCACTAATGTCTTTTTGCATATTGGAGTGTTTAACGGCTCTTAACGGATTCCATCCAAATGAAACCTCAACCAACCAATACCAAAACTAAAGGACAGAGTCACCAAATAATGAGATCTACTTGATCCCAAACAATAAATGACCTGATTAAATAGATGTAGAAGTAGCTTATTGGAAACCAAAAGTCTTTACTTGATCCAGGATGTGTGATGTATATACCATTTCAAAGTGATCTAGTAATCTAGTAGATAAGTCATTTCATGGGAGTTCCGCCTATCACTTTATTATTAAATACCATATTGTCCCGTTCTGCCATAAGTACCTCCACATTCCGTTGGGTAGGATTTTACAATGGGTATGAGTCGGTTAGAGTTATTTGTGAAGTTTAATTGTTATAGTCGGACTCTCCAACATACCTCGTTAAATATACCTTAAAACATATGATGTTTTTAAAATATGACAAAAAATAAATTTTTTAATCAAACTTGGTAGATATGATCTTCATAGTGAGGAGATCATCTATAAAAAAAAATCATCTAAAAACTCATCGTGAAAGTGGGTGAGGTCATAATCAAAAGTTTGAATGGTAAAAAATGCACATGAACACCCAATTTTCATTTTACCCACTTTTAGGATAAATTTTTTAATCATTTTTTTATAGATGATCTCCTAACTATAGAGATCATTAAAAATATCAATTGTTTAGTATATTAAAAATCAATTGTTTATCAACGCCAACTTAGTGTACAACAAATCTTAAGAGGTGGTCCAAGTGGCTCTTGAGATGACATCTCAGACATTTTGAGTTCATCATGAGAAAGCAGGGGATATAAGGATTAATTGTATCTAGACGAAAAAACAAATTCACTTTTTAACAAATTATGTCTTGATTTAATTTAGTGAACATGCAATTTAAATTATGAAGCCAAATTCCAAACCAAACAAGGAAAAGAAAATTTTGAGGAAAAATCCCTTTCGGGCAAAACCTTTAACTTCAGCACTGTATCAAAATTGACAGGCATTAGACGACTTGTAGACTACTTAGAGAAATACTAAGTATAACGCGGAGATGTCTTCAAATTTTCAACAGAAAACGATACAGTCCAGCACCGCCCACGGCAAGCAGCTCTTGCCTCGGTATCCATCGATCAACCTCAGGAATCTTCAATTCCTTTCTTCTTTAGCAGTAGAGCCTCGACTCCAAAATTCAGTAGTAGAGAAAATATCTACATAAGTTTTTTAACTTTGAATGTGTTCTTCTTGATTTGGCAAACTGATCCTCAAAGATCCAAGGGATTTGGAAGAAAAAATTGTAGAGTATGTTCACAAAAAGAACTCTAAAAAGGCTTGGAGAAAAGTCTAATCTTACATATTTATTTATAGGGAAAGGAGTTGCGAGGAGATGAGGATTATAGAATTGGAAAATATTTAATGAAAAATTAAAAACATGCATACTCGTTCGAACGACCTGGTACCTCGATCGAACCATTTACCCATTCTCGTTCGAACATTCTCATTCGAACGTGCTTCCAACAAAACTTCGAATGACATTCTAGAGCGTACCCAAAAAGGCGATGTCCAGGTCTAGTTCGAAAGTGGGAACCTCATTCTAACAACCCTATGCAACTCATTCGAACGACATGTCAATCCCATTCTAACGAGTTAGCGAGATTTCAAAATAAATGAAAAATCATTTTAAAACATTTTCAAAAAAATTTAAATGCAAACTCTTTTAAAATGACCCCGAGAAATTTAAAGCCTTTACCAAACCACCTCATAACTTTTCTCAAATGATGTCGTGACGAAAGATCTTCAATCTTCCAAAAGTCACCAACTTTTGTTCTTTGAATACTTGAGACGGTCATGAAGGTACAGTGGTGTGTAACGGGATATGCCAAATAAAAATAAAAGGAGAAATTATAAAACTTGGTATTACAAATCTCCCCCTTTCGCTATTCCAATAAAAAACACAAACCGAAGCCAAAATTGACCCCTGGGACTAATACAAATAATGCCCTCCCAAATCAAGAAACAGAAATGCATAAATGTAAGTCTTCATCTTGTGTGGTCCATGAAATCATCATCAAGGCAGAATGATCTACACACATGAGACAAAAGAAATACCGCGATTGATAGTACAGATATTGCACCACCTACCGCGGACGTTACTCAGGCATACACAAGCTTATAGTTCACGGCCCTACTAAGCACAAGGTCGTCCCTACCCAATACAGGGTGCGGCACATATCGCTTGACCTTATATACAGGCCGTAGCCTTATACTACAGGGTGCAACACTCAATATGCCTGCCTTGCAGGCCGCATCCCCCTCATTCATAGTTGCTCCAGACTTGATATATGTCACGTGCTCAAGGCACGTGACACAGCTCACATACCTCCTATAAATACAGGTCCACAGCTCAAGATTAGGGGAGATTCGACAATACCTGGCGAAGCCTTTCCAAATTATCTCTACACAACCTCAACATACAGCTTGGGGACCACTCGCCAGCATCGCAGCCACCTCTCCGGCACACCAAAATCCTCAATTCTACCATGTATTCTCCTTTATTCTCATATGTGTACGCCTCTTTAGGCTCAGTCATATTGTACTATGCAACGCATATAATGAGAATTGAGCAACACAGTGGACGTAGGCTTATTTTAGAGGCTGGACCACTCTATATCTTGTCTTCTCTCTCATTTTACTAATTCTATCCGTTTATTATAATTTACACTTGATTTGATGGTATGAGAACGACTAATGGACGATTTCTCATATCATCAGTTTGGCGCCGTCTGTGGGAACGAGACATTTCAATCTTGTCCCTCTATATTTTGAGTTCTTAAACACCTTATTATATTCATGGGGACCCTTTGGATCATCATCCCATGAGTAAATTTTGCTTATTGAGCTCTGTTTCATACCCACACCCTTAAATGGGTATTTCTTATGTTCAGATTTACTTTTGGGTCTCCATTTTATAACCTTAGATATATTTTACATAGCCCTGTGATATCATTTCATCTAGATAATGCTAAAAGTCATGATGGGCTTTAGCCCCGAAAAGATGAATGATTAGGGATGGATTGTATTTACCCCTTTTTTTGTTGTTCTTGACCTATGATATAGGGTTTATCCTTGAAACAGTGTCACTTTGTGCACCGTGAGGGTATTCTCTCAGTAATATACCCTAGTAGGATTGCTCTCCACGTGTATTGGGAGAAAAACTCAGTTTTGGGGTTTCTATTTGGGATTGCTCCCTTCGCTGCCTAGATAGGGATGCGGCCTATCAGTTCAACTGCCTCTCATGTCGCGGCCCCTACTAGTGCGGTTTCATTACAACAGCCCCAACTCATCGGGGAAAGGACTCGGGTGGTCTTCAGCTCAACCTTGGTGAATATCATTCAAAGGCTGCGGCAGTGCTCTTGTGTGACTTACTGGTCGCGGCCTCGTCAGAATACCATGCAGCAATTCAAACGTTGCATCCTAATTTCCTACTTTGTTAATCCAATATTTATGTGATTACTCACTTCTGCTAGTTTTGTCTCAAATTATATATTTTGTAAAGATTAACAAAAGCAGTAAATGGAAGGAGAATCTAGCCAGATCACAGCAGCCAAAGATGAGATTATGCAGTTGTAACCATCTCTACGACAGTCATGCCTCACTCCAAACCCAGGTCAATTACTTGACCCAGAGGGTGCTCATGCCAGAGGCCGCAACCTCATCCAATATTGGTGCGGCACCCAGGATCATTTCCCCAACAGCCTTCGCGGCCGCGGCAGTTCCAGAAGATCCATCCACATAAGCAGCCAGCAGGAGCCAAAAAAGGAAATCAGAGAAGGCAGAGGGGAGCTCTAAGGCCTACACCCCATTGGCCTTCCCAATTAAAGACATCTTTGAGTCCTTTATGGAGGACAAGCTGCTGAGGTGGCCAGAGAAACTTTAAAATCCACCTCACAAGAGGAACAAAGCTAAGTGGTGCAAATTTCATATGGACCACGGCCATGACACTGAGCAATGCTATGCACTGAAGGATGAAATTAAAAGGCTGATTGGGCAAGGGATGCTGCAGAGGTTCTTCAGAGATGTTTAGGGGATGCAGCCTAGTCTGACAGGCCACATGCCTATTTTTCATGCTTATGTTTTATATTTCATCTATTCCTATTTCAAAGTGAAACCCTTCTTACGATGTTTTAAATTAAACTTTGTATTGTCCTTACAAATTCATATATATATATATATATATATATATATATATATATATATATATATATATATATGAATAGATATATGGAATCAAGTTCACTCTTATAGTGCCATGTTTTGATTCTCATTTCCATGAAATGTTGTCTTATAAACGACTGTTTTGTCTTTAAATAGATCTCGATTCGTGACAATATGATATATTAGGAAAGATAATATCTAAACGGGACAACAACGCCCGTCAAGATGCCATATAACCCGAAAGAAAGTAACAATTGAAAATGGAGAAAGAAACTATCGAGAGTAGCTATCTGAATTGGTCTGTAACATCACTCACAAGGGCTTACAATGCCTGTTTTTAGCTTTCAGGATGCGCCATTAGCCCTGGGAGGATACTCCCTCAGCAAACATCATTAACTTGTTGGATGGAGACGAAACATCATTGACTTGGTGATCTCGTATTAGCTTTGGGAAGCTTCATAATACCTAGCCCGGGAAGGCCTGAAAATAACCCATAAGAGCTGTAAACTTAATTGTCTATGGATAATCCTATATTTGAAGGGGCCAAATACTTAATTGTCTGCAGATAATCCTATTATATCCTAGGAAGGCTTTATATATATCCACATAAGCTTGGGGAAGCTTTATAATACCTAGCCCGGGGGGCATGATAATAACCTAATCGAAGCGACTGAAGGAAATCCATGAAAGATAATCAAAGTGACTAAAGGAAAGCCATGAAAGGCAATCAAAGTGACAAAAGGAGGCCGTGTTGCTATGATCACGAAGCATGACAAAGCTACAGGAGGATGGAATCAATTTCCTAAAGGGGAAAAAACGTACCGCAACCTTATCAGTATGGCTGCAGCCATTAAGTGAATTCATTCAGATGACGCGGCAGATAAAGGCAGGCAGGATTCTTAACCTGACGCAGCCCTGTTTAAGAAGAGACTACAGCCGCCATCAAATATATTTATGTGGCAATAATATACAAGAATTCAAGTGGAAAGGCTAAGGTGATGAGAACGGGTCGTAGCCTATGTGAAGAAACCATTTATACTACAGTGTTGCGGCCTTAATCTATTAGTCATACAAGTTCTTTCAATCAAGCAAGAAATTAAGTTTTGAAGCATCAGAAGTATAGAATATGCAAAAGTGAGCCTTGATAATAAAGTTAAAAAGCCAAAAATCTAGACAAATGCCAGTGTTAAGATTACAGACAAAAGGTCGTAACCATTCAAAGAGTCAACAAAAAGATAATGAGGGACGCAGCTAAAGCAATTTCATGTAGATAAAGCAACCGACGGGAAAATCATAAAAGATGTCCCATGGAATTAAAGTGATTAAGAGTGCTGAGACACTGGCGTCCTGAAGCATGAGAAAGCTACAAAGAATAAGATGGTTGCAGCTTGAGATAAAGGCAATGAAAGATGCCGCAGCATATTATGTCAAGACCTTGAAAAATGGAAGGTTAACTCTGATGCCAAAGAAGTCAGGTCGTCGCCCCAAAGCCATTTTTCATTGGCATCACAGCACAAACATGTATGCATTGTCACAAGATATTGCTGCAACCTTAAACATCAAGACTTGTAAGTATGCCAGTATGAAATGAAAATTCACAAGGCAAAAAGAGGTGGCCACAGCATTATCCAATACCTCCATTGAAAGGTGTTTCTGTAGCCTTAAACCCATACTCGATTTTGGATATTGAAGTGCATTTTGTCAAAAAGAAATTGTATGTTCAAGCAATAAAAGATATGCAGAGAAAGCATTCATTCAAGTGTTAAAGCAAGCAAAGCAGAAGAGTAAAAAAAACTACTAGAAAAGGAGGCAAAAATAGTAAACATTAAAAGAGGCCGCAGCATTAATTAAGCAGTTCAAAAATGCAAAGGGACGTAGCCCATATATGTGACAAGTTTAAGAATTTGGAAGGGACGCAGCCCGGTATTGGTAATCAGTTTATAAGTTCATGAAGCTGCATCATCGTTATCATCTTCCTCATCACCCTCCGCAGCTGTCCAAATTTCGTCATCCTCCTCGACTTGCAACATTGCTCTCTCCTCAGTTACATCTCTTAGTTAAACCATGCACAGATCATGTTCTGCATCACCCAATTTCCAGGACATAATTTGGTCCTTGAAATCTGGGAAATTTTTTAGAACTTTATGCCTCAAATCTTGAAAGCCATGGAGGTAGGCTTTGTTATTGATTAGGAAAAAGTCCTTGGACTTCTTAAAGTTGGCCACAGCAAGGTCCGCAGCTTGGTTTAAGGCCATGGCATGATTATCTTCTTTCAGTCAGTTGGCCTCCGCATGTTGGCTCCCAAGACTTTCGAGGGCCGCTGCGTGATCAGCAGCCATCTTCTTCAGTTGATTTTTAGTCATGGTCAGCTTATTTCGAGCAGTAGTGGCTTATTTTTCAGCCTCAAGAGCTTGAGCCTTGGTAACTGACAATGCCTTCGCGGCCTGAGAGAAGTTCTGCTCAGCTTCGTCCTTCGCCTTAATGGAAACCTCCAAATCTTGCTTGACTGCCATAAGGGCTGCGGCAGATGAGCTTTTGTCTGCTTCAAAAGAAGATGCCTTGTCTACGTTCAAATCCTTCTTATGAGAAGCATCTGTAGCCATATAAATCTTGAAGAGCCTCTATACTTCATTTTTTGGGTCACAATAATGTCTGTGGCCTATTGGAATTCTAAAGAATCAATACAAATAAAAAATCAATAACCAACAAAAAAGAACCAAGTGTGAAAAGTTGTTAGCTGCAGTAAACTATGAAGGGCATACTCCTCCAAATCCTCATGGTCCTCCTCCACCATACGGTTCAGGTCCACAGCCTCTGGAACCTTCCTTATTCTGCGGACGGCTCTTGCAGTTGTATCCCAAGAGGAATTGGGATTTGCTTCCCTAAGTAGAGGGTGCGGACGGACATCAGGTCCAACTCTTGGCCTACCTTGTGGAGGTGGCAGGTTGGAATTTATAGCCACAATAGTGCATGGAGGGGAAGAATTGGCAAAAAAAATAGGTGAAGATCCACGTGCACCATGGTCCTCGATTTCAGAGGGCAGTAAGCCTGCCACTGCCAGATGTTCATCGATGTCGTCATCGACTTGTTCTTCTCTTTGTGATGTCGCGACACTATCCATAAATACCTCCTGCGTCGCAGCCCTCCTAAGTGTGGGATTTGTCACATCTGCCTCTTCAACGACAGTGGGCTCAACATTATTTGGGACCGCGGCATGGGCCCTCTTTCTCTTCCTACGTCCTTTCTTAGCAGCAATATTGAGGGTAGCTGCATCCTGATCTATCTCTCCTAATTGAGCTTTCAAGAGATCCTTATCTATTTCCTCACCTGCAGAAAAAACAAAGATTCCAAGTATTTATGATTTGAAGACAAGTGTTGCGGAGTGTTAAAGAAAGGTTATTGTTACCTTCCGCGGCTATCTTTATTGTCTGAGATTTGTTGGGGAAGTATCCTGCCTCAAATATGGAAGCAAAAGTCATTAAAGTGCTGAACTTTTTATCGTTAACACTAATAGCCGCAGCCCTTCTTGTTCTACGCTCTTGCCATTCACTTAGTGGCAAATTATCAAGAGCTATATGGAAGTTTAATATTAGTACAAAAGCAAAGAACATGGAAAATGTAAGAAATAGGACGCGGACACAATTCAAAAGGGCTGCAGCCTTGTTTACCTAGCTTAGAGGGGCGTCCCCACTGCTGCGACATCCTAAATGACCTCTCTCTCTCAGACTCCTCAGGGTGGATTTCCCACCCTTCTCCAGAGATGAAAAAATATTTTCCTTTCCAAATTTTTACACTAGTAGGCCTCCCAGAATAAAGGGATTCGTCCTTATCACGGACTGAAAAATAGTAATACCTTGTAAATTTTACAAAGTTTTCCTTCGGGCGGTAGAAATGGAAAAACTTTGCGGGAGTTATGTCTCGATTGAACTTTTTCTCCCACAATACAATCGAAGCAAGAACTGCCCTCCAACCATTGGGGTCTACTTGGGTTGGGGATAACTTCATTGCTTCAAAAATTCATCTAACTGGGACTGGGACAGGTAGCCGCAGCCCATATACTAAGACATGAAGGAGGAAGCAGACTCCACCATCACCAATTATGGAGCAAGGTCTTTGGTTTGCGGTGGGTGCAGTACATACCACATTGTCCGAAAATTCAAAGGCTTCAGCCACCTGATCAACCCACTCTTCGGTCATAATTCTGCGGACATCAAGTGTAGCAGGAGGCGTCTCTGCTCTCCCAGATGTTCCAGCGGGTGCATCTCTAATCTCAGATGGACAATCTACCGCGGCATCAATATCCATTGGTCGATTGCTTGAATTAGCCTTTTATTCCACTGCCACGGAGTCTGAATTTGAGTCTAAATCTAGCACTACACAATTAGGGCAGTCTCTCAACTGGCAAGGTCATATTGTCCTCAAGGGACGCACAGGAGAAATCACAGAAGAAAAATTGTCGAGGTGTTTATTCCAGAAGACTTTCAAAAATTCGTTAGGATCCCAACTCATATGGCCACAGCAGGTCCTAAAAAGAAGAAAAGATTCTGCTGTTAGGTGTCGCAGCCTATATGGTCAGTAAAGCTTCTAGAAGGCCATGGCATGAACAAACTAAATAAGTTTGGAAGTAAAATAAAATTTCAACAATTTCAGCAAACTACTAATGGTGGGCAGTGGAATCCTAAGAATTGCAAATAATGTCGCGGCATATTATTTTTTAGGGAAGCAAATATTTAGAATGTCCAGTTATGCCGCAGTCTTCTAGTTCATTGGTAAAAATCTACGGCTACTATCATAAGGCTAATCCCTAAGGTCAAAAGGGAGTTGCTATATACAAAGTGAATTGTTCTAAAATCCCCAAGTTACATTTTGCTACCTCCCGCAGCCGAAAGTCAAGAAGGATTTATCAGTGAAGTATTGGAATAATACGGCAGCAGTATAGCGCAAGTCCTGGACTAACTTTCACGACCACACGTACAAACATCCTATTATTGACAATAATCCAGTCTAAAGATCAAAAACCTCGAATTCTAGGGTTTTACTCAAGAACGTTAAGAACAGTGGAAGATTGAGGGTTTGTTTCATCGATTGAAGATTGGTTCAAATGCAAATCCAGTTTAAAACCTAAATTCTACACAATTTCTAATAAATCCTAGTAGTTCAGTTATGGATTCAAGCAATATTAATAGTTGGATTCAGTACCAGCAAGATATGAGTTCAGATGGATCGTTTTATGAGCAAGAATCAAAGACAATTAGCAAAACATAAGTTTCAGAAACTGTTAAATAGGATTTTGGTTAGAAGGATTACCCGGAAATGGATGGAAATCGATTATTCAACCCCAAAGCGCCTCAAAACCACCACAAGCAGCCTTGAAAAGTCACCGAAAAGATCAAGGGAAGAAACGGACAGAGTTCAACTTTCGATTTGCTCTTAAGGTTTTAGGAAACGTAAATGAAGCCCACGACAAGAACAATTTATATAACAGGGCGCAGGAAGACGAAGCGTCACCTTGGAGGTCTCGCGGCACCTTGAGAGGACTGGACTACTCAGCCGCAGCCCCAATCGCAACCTTTTGGCACTACGACTTGGGGACTTATTGATAGTATAGATATTGCACCACCTGTCGCGGACGTTACTCAGGCATACACAAGCTTATAGGTCGCTGCCCTACTCAGCATAGGGTCGGCCCTACCTAATATAGGGTGCGGCACATACCGCTTGACCTTACATACAGGCCGTATCCTTATACTACAGGGTGCGACACTTAATATGCCTGCCTTGCAGGTTGCATCCCCCTCATTCACAACTGCTCCAGACTTGATATATGTCATGTGCTCAGGGCACGTGACACAGATCACATACCTCCTATAAATATAAGTCCACACCTCGAGATTAGGAGAGATTCGACAATACCTGGCAAAGCCTTGCCAAATTCTCTCTACACAACCTCAACAAACAGTTTGGGGGCCACTCGCCGGCATCGCAGCCACCTCTCCGGCACACCAGAATCCTCAATTCTACCATGCATTCTCCTTTATTCTCACATTTGTACGCCTTTTTAGGCTCAATCATATTGTACTATGCAACGCATATAATGAGAATGGAGCAACACAGTGGACGTAGGCCTATTTTAGAGGTTGGACCACTCTATATCGTGTCTGCTCTCTCTATTTACTATTCTACCTGTTTATTATAATTTACACTTGATTTGCTGGTATGAGAACGACTAGTGGACGATTTCTCGTATCATCAGCGATGCATACGAGTCTAAAAATAAATAAACTCCCCCTCAATTTGTTCTCTCCCTTTTTATCGGCAATAGACAAAGGGTTAGAAACTAATTCTGAAATGTTAGCATCACGTAAATCCAAAAATAAATATTATCACAAAGATGGTCAATAAAGCACATGCGATGAAATTTTGAAGAAGAATAACAATTATTTTTTAACTTTTTCAGAGTTTTCAAGTATAAAGAGTAGGTATAAAATGAACAAGTAAAACACACTATAAAAAAGCACTAAAATATCCGAATCGTGAAAACATAATTAAATTGTGTGAACAAGTTCCATAGGCAAATCAACATAAACATACGTAACAAAGTTTCATGAAGCCATGAGATACTACTAAATAAAGAACTTAATTTCAACCTTAGGTATAAAAATATTGAACATAAATGAAATTGATTCGACTTATGTAACATGACATGAATTTAAATGCTTCTCAAATCAATGACATCAAACTATTTAATGCTTTTCAAGAGTGTCTGGTATGCAACCCATTGATCTTCTACTTTATAACACCCTCAAAATCCCATATATATAGGAATTCAGTCTCAAATTTTGAAGATATCATAATTCTCATGTGTAGCGAAGCATCAATGAATATAAAATGGCCTTAGCACTTATGTTTTTCTGTGTCGTTAATCGTTTAGGCACTTTTTGTAAATAGTGGATTTTAACGCAAACAAAAAAATGCTCTTTCATATCCCCTTTTCTATTACATAACAGAAATCATATTTTCCAAGAAACGAAATTAGGAAAATGGTTATTACATGCACAACTTATCTCTAGTACATTTGGTTCGTTATTAAACACTATTAAGATGAGACCATCGTATTCGACACATGATAAGCAAGTACAATGTTCAAAAATCCGTGCATGTGTGCAATAAAAGTGATAAAAATTCTAGCATAAAGAAAGCCATCATCAATGAACAACGAAATACTAGCCTTGAATTAAAGTCATGTCTCAAAACACCATGAAAAAGTCACGTGAATGGATGGAATGTGGGGGTGAATCGAACATCTTAGATGCACATCCATATGTGGTGAAAAACAAAATACAAAAATCTTTTGTCTTTTACAAAAAAATTATCGAAAATAAAATCTTTTTCGAATTTTTCAAACTTTTTCTTAAAAATCGAAAATCTTTTTGAATTTTTCAATATTTTTCAAAATAAAAGAACATATAAATACATAGAAATACAAGCTAGCAATAGGGATGGCAACAGGATAATTACCCTACACTAGATAAAACACCCAAAATCAATCAAAGGAGCAAATACCCAAAGACTTCCTAAGATTTTCAAATCTAAGTGCATCTAAAGGTTTCGTGAAAATATCGGCCAATTGATGTTCGGTGCTCACAAAGGTCAAGGACACGACCTTCTCATCAACTAGGTCACGAATGAAATGCTCACGTGTCCTAATGTGCTTCGTGCGGGAATGTTGGACCGGATTAGGGGATATATGAATTGCACTCGTATTATCGCATAAAATAGTCATTGTGCCTTGGGAAATCCCATAATCTTCCAATATTTACTTCATCCATAAGAGTTGTGTGCAACAACTCTCGGCGGCTATATACTCGGCCTCCGTCGTGGACAAAGATATAGAGTCTTGCTTCTTGCTCAACTAAGAGACAAGAGCACTCCCAAAGTAAAAACACCCACCTGAGGTGCACCTATAACCATTAACATCCCAGACCCAATCGGCATCCGAATAGGCGGATAAACGATCATCGGTATCAAAAAGAATACCAAATACCATAGGAAAGAATTCCACTTATGTATTTGATGATACATAAGTGCAAGCAAGTAAGAATCTTTCGAGGAAGTTTGGTAATGCGCACAAACTCTAATGCTAAAGGCAATATCGGGACGACTAGAGATTAAGTAAAAAAGACTACCTATCATGCTCTTATAAAGGGTTTGCTCCACGTCCTTGCCTAAAGTGTCTTTGCTAAGATTAGTCGATGTACTCATAGGGGTGCATGAGTGCTTAGTGAAGTCTAAACCAAACTTCTTCACTAGGTCCCTAGAATATTTAGATTGAGATATACATATTCCATCCTCAATTTGAGGCACCTGGAGACCTAAGAAGAATGTAAGCTCACCAACCATGCTCATCTCAAACTCACTCTTCATCTCCTTCCCAAACATGTGAGCATGTTGGGAGCACGTGGATATAAATACTATGTCGTCCATATAGATTGGGCAACTAATATAGCACCACTCTCTCTCCTCGCAAACAACGTCTTATCCACTTCCCCTCTCTTGAAGCCACGATCTAATAGATAAGAAGTGAGTCTCTCGTATTAAGAACGGGGTGCTTGCTTTAAACCATACAAGGCCTTCCTAAGATAAAAGACGTGTCTAGAGTGATTTGGGTCTTGAACACCTTTGGTTGTTCCACGTACACTTCCTCATGTAGAATGTCATTCAGGAAGGCACTCTTGACATCCATTTGATATAACTTGAAGTGTAGATGACATGTTATGGCGAGTAGTAAACAGTCGAACTCAAGCCTAGCTACATAAGCGAATGTCTTGTTAAATTCTATACCATCAATCCGTGTGTAGCCTTGAGCAACCAACCTAGACTTATTGTGAACTATGGTACCATCTCATCCATCATGTTCTTGTAAATCCACTTCGTACCAATCACATTAGTCTCGCTGGGTCGGGGGACTAACTCCCAAGCATCGTTCTTGAAAAACTGAGACAACTCATCTTGCATATAGGATATCCAATGCTCATCCTTAAGTGCTTCTTTCACATTCTTGGGCTCTACTAAGGAGGTGTATCAAAAGTAGCTAACCACATTCTCAAGTTGAGCGCGAGTTTTGACGCCTAATGTGGGATCACCAAGTCTAGTGGAAGGGTCATGACTCATTCGAACCCAAGAGAGTGGATCCTATAAATCAAGCACGTGGTCCATCGGGGTATTATAAGGAATAATGGGATCATCATCGGGGGGTGCATCATTCTCACACTCGGGGTTAGGGTAAATAGACGTTGGTGGCTCATCGTCTCTAATCGTGACGTTTATTGACTCCATAACCTTAGAGCTTGCAAGGTTAAACACCCTATAAGCCCTACTCGATGATGAATAACTTAAAAATATACCCTCATCGCTCTGGGATTCAAATTTTCCTAAGTGCTCTCTATCTCTCAAAATGTAGCAAGGCCTCAAAAAAACACGTAAATACGATAGGTTGAGTTTCTTCCCTATCCACAACTCATAAGGCGTGTATAACGTTGTGGACAAAGATATACCCTATTCACCGTATGACATGCGGTACTCACCGCCTCGGCCCAAAAACATCTAGGTGCGTTTCTCCTAAGAATTATGGATCTGGACATTTCTTGAATCGCTTGGTTCTCCTTTCAACAACCCCATTTGGTTGAGGAGTGCAAATGACTGAAAACTCGTGTTTGATGCTTACTCCATCACAATAGCTATCCACATTGGCTTCTTTAAATTCAGTGTCGTTGTCACTACGCATCTGAATAATAGTGACATCGCTTTGGTTTTGTAAAACACGGCACTTGGTTATTTGGAACTCAACCGCATCAGACTTTCCTCTAAGAACCCCCACAATAAATGTAACACCCCGAAATTTTAAAACCTTAAATAACGCGCTTTTTTTCTTATCTAAAAGTCGAATAGGTATTTTTTTATTTATAAATTTTGACAATTAATAAATGGATTATTTAAATTAAAACATTTGTTGGGTCGAAATTTGATTAAATATAAAATATAAAATATTTTATAGGGACTCGAATATTTTTATAATTTAATGTACATTTATAATTTTTTTATTTTATAAATTTTGTATCTCCAAACATTTAATTTTGGCATCCTAAAAAGATGATTTTATTCTTTGCATATAAATTATTATTATCTTTTAAACCCATGATGGTGGTGAGAGAGAGAGAGAGAGAGAGAGAGAGAGAGAGAGAGAGAGAGAGAAATATTGAATCTGCTTTGTTGTTGTTTTTTTGTAGGCGCGGGGCTCCTAATCAATTGGGAGTTGGGATCTTTTTATCTTTTTATTTTATTTGTTTAGTTAGTCATTTGTTATTTTGTCCTACTGATGTCATGATAATGGGGTTGCCTTCCAACATGGTTTGGACGCACATGGGATAAATGAGAATGGGTTGCCTCCACAATTTTTGGGTAGCATGAGGCATTGATTGGGTTGATAGTAAAAAAAATTATATTAAATAAATCCTTTGAGAGTTGGAATCCAATTGGGACTCTTTTCCTCATCTTATATAAAAAAACTTGATTCACTTTTTAAAAATCACGTCCTTTTTAGAGCCCTCTTTTCCCTACACAAAGCAGAATACTCAGACCCTTTTATTTCAACTCAAAACCTCTATTAAACAAAACTTCAATCATATTTTGGGAGGTATAAACTACATATTGTCAAGAAGGCGCAAGAACTAAACTAGCTTATTTTCGCGAGACGAACGCAACCGAGTATTCCGAACTTTCATCTGATTTTTATCAGGCATGGATACTATATTCTCTTCCTTTAGTATTATACGTTTTAAATGTCGCCTAAATCTTCAATGACATGTTTTCTTAAAATAAATTAGCAACTTAATTAGAAAAAGTGAAAACTAAATTCGGAACCATTTTGATGAAAAATTTTAATATGGAATAAGATTTGAATCCCTTGGGTATGTAGGAGAGAGTAGTGGGTTTTGGTTATTATGGGTGTAGAATCGCATGTAGAATTCATGGGTATTATTTTAATTGAAATCGGGATGTGTACACACACATAAAAATTATGTAGTTAATAAAAGTGGACGATTTTGGTGTGATCCGTAAACTTGCATGTTGATTAATCTATAACGATTTAATGAAAATAATTGTGCTAAGAACGATGAGGATTTTATTAAGTACATTAAATTGTGTCATCACGAATAAATTTGTGATACTATTTATGTGTTGTTGGATTATGTGATTGTTTGATATTGATATTTATCATCGCAGGGACGACGGGATTTTGGTAGTATGCTCTCACCTATATTTTAGGATGTTTGCTGGGTATGGGACTAGTGGGTAGGTCTTAGTTGCGATTTATGCTTTCTAGGTATGGAACTAGTGAGTGTAGATTTTTATGGATGGGTGATTCCAGGGTAGGGCTGATTTTTACGTTGTGTCGTCGATTCACTAGCCTAGGCATAAGACTAGGAAGAGATTACTAATAGAAATTCATCCTATAATTAAGGTAGGACGTATTTATGTGTTGGGGACCCTTAGGTATGGGACTAAGGGTGTTTTGAGGATCTCACATCGATATAAGGGGGGATAATTTGCAAAATGAATATGAGAAGGATAATTTATTGAGAATAAATACCTAAGATAATAAAACGGGTATTAAAATTTATTGGCGACATAATGTGGGGGGAGACAGTTTAAATGGGTCAACTGGTGTTTATATCGTGTCGTGTGTGAAACCTAGTCATATTGCGGGATTGACAGTTTAAACGAATCAGCTGGCTATTGACGAGGGGAATGTGTATTTTGGTAGGAGTACCACCCGAAGCGGGAGGACAGCTATAATAATGTATTTTGATGGAGTACCACCCAAAGCGGTAGGACCGCTATAATAATGTATTTTGATGGAGTACCACTCGAGGAGGGAAGACCACTATAATAATGTGAATTATTGAAGTAAAAAATTTATGCGGGAGTACCGCAATGGACAATAATAAATTGAGAAGAATGATAGATTGGGTTAATTTAATTAAATTAACAACATGGGACTTTTGGATATTTAAAATCATATTGGTGTGACTTTTTGGATAAGAATTACTGAGGGTAGTTTGTGATTTATTATGGTCGCGTATAATTATATTTCGTTTAATTAAAATATTCTATTGTGATATTTGCTACTGTCTGGATTCTTAGATCCTATTTGAGGAGAGGAGAGTGTATTCATGCTCGGGGATCTGACCTCGTGCGTTGACTAACCTTTTTCAGGAATAAGTTTGGAGTAGTTGCATAAGATTCTTTGGAAATTTCTTGGAGGTGCATGTAGAGTTATTTACTTTATGCTTAGTAGTTTAGTTTAGTTTTTTATTCCTTTGTATTTATATTGAGACTCATTTTATGGAGTTTGTTGACCCATTCAGTTCCAAAGTTGTTATGGGTTTTGTTCAGATATTTCATATTATGAATTTAGTTGATTCGGTTTTATATTATTGGAGATTGAATTATTATTGGAGTTTAGCATGGTGATGGATCTTTTATTCGCATAGTTGGTTATTATCATTTGGGATTGATTAAATTATTTATCTTGTGGATGATTTTTACATGTCTCATATTTGTCACATGCTAAGAATGGTATTTTATTTACTCGCACCCGGATTAGTTTTGATGGCGGCCGACGCTAGAATTAAGCGGGTTGTGACAATAAAGTATCTCGAAAAGTCATCGATCATCACGATAATGTATATCTTACCACCTATATGCTCTCCGTACGTGTAGGACCCATAAGATCCATATGTATCAACACCAACACACGAGAGGTGGTAATGGTATTCAACTTCTGATGGGGACTCTTGATTTGTTTTCCTTGTTGGCAAGTACCACAAACCTTGGAAGTTGGTTTCCCAAGTGATGGTAAGCCACGCACTAGGTCTTTCTTCACTAATATCTCAAGATCTTTAAAGTTCACATGACCTAGACGTTGATGCCAAAGGTCCATAGAGGAGAGCGTGGAATTTTTGCACCCAAAGGAGGACATGGGAATGATCCCATAGCAATTATCTTCGGTCCTCACTCATTGTAGTAATAGTTCACCGGATTGATCAAAGATGTTACACTCGAACCGGTCAAATATTACCACAAAGTTTTCATCGCACATTTGGCTTATGCTGATTAAGTTCGCTTTCAACCCTTATACGTATAACACATTGTCTAGTTTAGAAAATCCGAGTATCTCAACACAACCATGTCCTAAAATACTAGACCTACTCCAATCTCCAAAGGTGACTTTGACTTCCTTGCGATCCACAAAATTGGTAAAAAATGATAAGGGATTGAACCTTGAAAACAACGTGAACAATAAGGGCTTTGTCGTCTTGCTTAGGTACCCAAGTGGAGGTACTTTTTGTTTGCCCTTATCATTGTTGGCTCTAGTCATAGCGTTAGAAGCGTTCTCAAAAGGCATAGACATCCTTTGAAATTATTTTATTAGGCTTTAAGAAGTGGAGATTAGGAACCCAACTTGCTCTCTAACACTAGCAAAGTCTCTATAGCAGTGCGCGGGAGTATGTGTACTTTAGTTCTTCCTAACTTGTAGCGAAATTCCCTAAGGTCACCTCTTCTTTTGCAATGGGTGCAAACATAGACTTGTTGGGTCTACATTGGTTCGCTCATTTAGGTTGAAATTCCTGTAGTGATTTAGGTCGAGGCCCATAAGGATATACCACAAATTTAGGAACTGGTTCCGGTGAGGCATGTAAAGTGGATGCACCATCGTGACCTATTCATTGCCTCTCCCTACGACCTAAAATGGGACCAAGGAACGTCTTTCCAACTTTCTTCTATTTATCCTCTACAATAACCTTGACCTCTCAGGCACGTTCGAGATCCTTATCGAGTTGAGATACAAGGGCTTCAAGTTTCTCACGAGTCTCTAATGAAGCTTGAAGATCTCTCGTAAGACTAGCCACTTTGTTAGTAAAGTCACCATTTTTACTCTCCACTAAAATGACTCTCTCTCCCCCCAAAGAGACTCTTACTGAGGACTCTCCCTCTCTTGTTTCTTTCAAATCTCTCTCTAGCGATAATACCCCAAGCGCCAATTTTTTATTTTTAGTTTTTGTTTTAAAGGAGTCAGTGTAAAACCCGACGTAGGCTCGACGAAGGCCACTTTCTCCCTCACTCAAAACGTCACCTCTTTCACTTTCTCCGGAATGACTAGACACATTATCGAGGTCACTTCCTCATCGGCGCGAGGTGTACTAGATGTACTAACATAATTGGCCATGAACGTGGTGAAGTTATGTCCATACGGTGAATCTTCCCCGAAATCCACCGACTCGAACTCTATATTGCTAAGAGTGGCATTGTAGGTTGCTTTGCCTTTGTCGTGTCTCTTTAGCCTCGTAGTACACTTGTGGTTTTTGTGAGCCTTACCCTCGCACTCATAGCATCTCTCATCATCTTTCTTAGGGTACTCTCCTCTCGCTTTTTCAAAAAAATTCTTGCCCGATTTAAAATCTTTATTTTTCTCAAAACTTTTATTTTCTTTGGAAGAATTTTCTTTTGTTAGCTTGAGAAATTTTTTGAACTTTTTCGCAAAAAGGGCAAGATCATCGAGATCAAAATCAAATTCGGAGTTAGAAAAGACATCTTCTTTCTTTTTAGATTGATCTTTCAAAGCAATCCCTATTTCTTTCGGCTTTTGAATTTTAGGAAACATGTCGATTTTATAAGTTTGAAGGTCTCCTACGAGTTCTTCTAACCTAAGCATATCTAAAATTCCCAACGAATCGAGGACAATAACCTTAGGGATAAATCGAGACGGAAGTGATCTCAAATTTTTTGTTCACAACGCACATCTCAGGAATTCTCTCACCCAAATTAAAACTAGAGTTAACGATATCAGAAAATCGTGAATAAAATTCATCAAACGTCTCAGTCTCTAGCATAGTAATGGTTTCAAATTGTGTGGTGAGATTTTATAGCTTAGAAACTTTCACAGCATTGGTACCCTCATGAGTGAGTTGGAGGGTATCCCAAGCTTCCTTAGACGTGATGCACGTCACGATGCGGAGGAACTCGTCAGGTGTGACGGCTCCAAAAATTTCACTAAGGCTGCAGGAGTTAAAATTACTCCAATTAAAATCATCATCTGTCCAAGAAGTGACAGGTTTAAGACTTTCTACATTATCGTTAGTCACAATGGATGGTGTCCACCCTCTTTCACACACAGTAAAGAAAATCTCTACAAGAATTTTTGAACTTTGAATGTGTTCTTGATTTGGCAAAGTGATCCTCAAATATCCAAGGAATTTGGATGATAAAACTGTAGAGTTTAGTCACAAAAGGAACTCTGAAAAGGCTTGGAGAAAAGTCTAATCCCGCATCTTTATTTAAAAGTAGTTGCAGGGAGATAAGGATTAGAGAATCGAAAAAGATTTAATGAAAAATCAGAAACACGCGTACTCATTCAAACAACTCGGTACCTCGTTCGAACGACGTACTCATTCACGTTCGAACGTGCTTCCAACGAAACTTCGAACGACGTTCCAAAGCGTACACAAAAAGGCAACGCTCAGATCTCATTCGAACGTGGGAACCTCGTTCTAACGACCCTATACAACTCGTTCGAACGACATGTCAATCTCGTTCTAACGAATCAACAAGATTTCAAAAATTCTTTTAAAAATCATTTTAAAATATTTTAAAAACTTTGTAAATGCAAACTCTTTTAAAATAACCCCGAAAAATGCCAAATAAAAGTAAAAGGAGCAATTACAAAACTTACTCTTACACAACACTTTACAACGCCTTTGGGGTCGAGCCAAGGGTGGAGTTTGAGTTGGAGTTGGTGTTGTTCCCATTAATCTCCTAGTCCTAACATGGATAGCTTGCCTTTGACCGGACCGAGAAGAGAAGATGTCGGACTCCATTTTATTTTCAAAGCCCCCCACTACTATGTCAAGTAGATCTGACAACAAGTCGTGTCGAGTCATGTTCATAACGTTTTTTATCGTATTCGGGTCTTAACGAGTCTAAATTGGTGACTTTTTTCTCGTGTGAGAAAATCATATTCAAACTCGACCCATTATCTTAATGTGTCGTGATCACAAGTTATTACCATTAAGATAATGAATTATTTTGAATCGTATACATGTTGACACATTTGTCCATTATTAAACACAATTGGACCCTATAATTTATTGAAATTACTAAATTACTCATTTAGTAACATTCATTAGAATTAAATAAACATTAATCATACACAAACTTTTTTTAAGTCACAAGAGTATATTTGACTTACTTGAATTAATTGATTTTAACAGGTATTAATGGGTGAAGGGAATCAATACTAACTCAACCCGTTAATTATCGTGTTTTATCAGGTGAGCACTGATATGACCCGAACCATTAAAGGTTCATCCATTAACTTATTACTTTATATCGATTCGGGTCTTGTTATCAAATATCAGCGTTAATTGGACTCACAAGTCCAAATGTAATTTTTGTTCAATATGTCTAGCCTCCATCAACTTTTTTAGAAACTTTGGAGTTGGTTTTAGGCCAGCTCAGAAATTGCATTAACATTAGAATATTAAAAAATGCAATTACTATTTTTTTGGCAGAATATACTCAAATCAACTCGACAAAACTTTTTGGCTGGAATCAACTACATCAATTCTATTTTTCCATTTCGTGTCATGTTCACCGCAATATCCTTTTGTGTCCGCACAATATCCTTTGTTATTGCAGATTTTTATTCCCATTGTTTTAGAAATCAGTAGGTTTTACGTGGTCTTTATTTTGATTTTTGTTTGTGGGGGTGGGATTTTCGGCAAAATTTAAATAATTTTGGGAAACTCAACAATCCCTAATTGGCATAAAATCAGAATAGCATACTTCCAATTCCCTTCCATAAAAAAACATAAATCAAATAGTCCATGATCCGATAAAATAAAATCAGACCAAATTTCAATATAATAATTCACACCTTAACCTGGACAACGTGACATTCTAAATTGTAATCGATAGTAATCTAATCCCATAGTGTAAGCCAGCGTTTACTTGGAGCCCGTTTGGTCCCAAAAATACAATAATTTTTACATGTATTTTATTTTAATATTGGGTTCGAGACATGTATAAAGGATTTTTTTTTTTTTTTTTTTTTTGCATTTCATACATAGAAATAATCCAAATATAGAGTATTCTGTTCTCATATTTAAAATATTATAAAATAAAATAACCACAATCATTGTATGGTTTGGAACGAGTAAACTGACTCCCAAAACATTCAAAGCTACAAAATTCAAATCATATTCATATTTAGTGAAAAGATTCTTCAAATGACAAAATCTCATCAACCATATTTACATCCATATAGATCAAAATCTCGGTAGCCAACTCACCGCATTATATATAATATCCAATTTTTTTAAAACTTTCCAGTTTTGCTAACACAAAAACAAGAAAAACGTACCAACCTGATCAATACTGCCCAAAACGCCCCCTCGTATTAGCTGCAGAAGAGCAAACCTTTGCCCAGTGTCCGGGGTTACCACGCTTATAACAAATATTCAACCAAGCATTTTTTTCAAAACTTGCTCTAAAAACAAGTATTTAACTAAACTGGCTCTTAATATATTCAAAGCTACAAAATTCAAATGACTAACCATATGTAATTAAAGGATTCCCCAAATGATGAAATCTCATCAACCATATTCACATCCATATAGATCAAAGTCTCGGTAGCTCAGTCACCACATATATAATATCCGATTTTTTGCAAATTTTCCAGTGTTGCTAACACCAAAAACGTGCAAAAATATACAAACCTGATCAATACTGCCCACAACGCCTCCCCATATTAGCTGCAGAAGAACAGCCCTTTGCTCGTTGTTGGGGGTTACCACACTTGTAACAAGTATTCGACAATGCATTTTTTCAAAACTTGCTCTAAAAACAAGTAATTAACTAAACTGGCTCTTAAACATTCAAAGCTACAAAATTCAAATGACTATAATCATATGTAGTTAAACGATTCTCCAAACGACGAAATCTCATCAACCATATCCACATCCATATAGATCAAAGTCTCGGTAGCTAAGTCACCACATTATAGATAATATCCGATTTTTTGCAAATTTTCCAGTTTTGCTAACACAAAAATGAGAAAAACGTCCAAACCTGATCAATACTGCACAAAACGCCCCCTCGTATTAGCTACAGAATAGCAGTCCTTTGCCCAGTGTCCGGGGCATTCGACGAAGCGTTTTTTCAAAACTTGCTCTAAAACAAGTAAGTAATTAACTAAAGTGGTTCGTACAAACATTCAAAGCTACAAAATTCAAATGACTAATCATATGTAGTTAAACGATTCTCCAAACAACAAAATCTCATCAACCATATTTACATCCATATAGACCAAAGTCTAGGTAGCTAAGTCACCACATTATATATAATATCCGATTTTTTGCAAATTTTCCAATTGTGCTAACACAAAAACGAGTAAAATGTACAAACCGGATCAATACTGCCCAAAATGCCCCCTCGTATTAGCGCAGAAGAGCAGTCCTTCTGCCCAGTGTGCGGGGTTACCACACTTGTAACAAGTATTCGACGAAGCGTTTTTTCAAAACTTGCTCTAAAACAAGTAATTGACTAAACTGGCTCTTAAAACATTCAAACTAGAAAATTCAAATGACTAATCATATGTTGTCAAACAATTCTCCAAACAACAAAATCTCATCAACCATATTTACATCCATATAGATCAAAGTCTCAGTAGCCAAGTCACCGCATTATACATAATACCCGATTTTTAGCAAATTTTCCAATCTTGGTAACACAAAAAACGAGAAAAGCATACAAACCTGATTAATACTGCCCAAAACGCCCCTTCGTATTAGCTGTGGAAGAGCAGTCCTTTGCCCCGTGTCCAGGGTTACCACACTTGTAACAAGTATTCGACGAAGCGTTTTTCCCTCCTGCTAAATCAGGAGTGGAAATAAACGAGGACTGAGGACAATCTCTGCTCCAATGCCCATCTTTGCCACATTTGAAACACGAACCGCTTGCACCGCAGTTTTTGTTGCCCGTTTCATTATAATTGTTTTTGTAAGTTTTGGAGGTGCTGAATGAGTCTGAGAGAGCAGGTGCGGCGGTCTGGTCATTGCACCATTTGAAAAAACCACAGCTTCCCTACACAGCAAGAAAAGGCATAAATTAAATAACGAGGTTATATTACTTTTCTACGCATACCATATTATTTTGGGAAATTTTGAGCTTGCATTGTAATTTGAGTTAACCACATTTTAAAACCTGAGTTTGCACTCTTGTGTTGATCTCAGCTGTTGGATTTTGCTTGGTAATTAAAAACCCAACGGCTGAGATTCAATGACTGGGTACAAATTCAAGTCTTAAAAATATGGGTGCAATCTCAAATTATGCAGGATAACAGAGTGCAAACTCAAAATTTCGTTATGTTTATTAGTATATGTTTGTACAAAAACCTGAACTGATTAAACCATGATGTAAGAATTTAGAAATTGTATATTTATTCATCTCTCCTAGGTTACTTCTTCTTCACACGCACCTTGTAAAACAGAAAGGGTGTCGTTCATGTTAATAATGGCTCAAAGTCGCAGTATCGGTCTATGACTCGGACACTCAATTTTTTACTCGGTATCGGTATCGGTCTCGATTTCGGGCAATAGACAACTATACACTATTTAAAGAACTCAAAAAAATTTGAAAAAAATACAGAAAAGTTCAGAAAAATAAGAAGAATATGGCTCAATTAGACTAGTACAAAATCATCATTTAGTATGCATAACATTGTCTAATTGTTTATACTGAATCATCATTTGGTATGTATAACATTGTTTAAATCAATATATTTTTAGTAATATATTCTTCGTGACTGTCATAATGTTGGATATTAGATCAGTGCTACGTATTTTATTATTAGGTCCGCCTGTTTTGGGGCTTTAGTTATTAGACTCTTTCTATGATTTCTCTTTTATTTTTTACCTTATACTTCTTGACCATTCTATATGGTAATAATAAGTACCATAATGTGGCACAAGTATTGGTAAGCCAATACATCACAAAAATTATCTTGGTATCCGAGCTAAATCAAACCTTAAACTCATCCCTACCAAACAAACCCTAGCCCTAAGTAGCTCCAAATCCTAGCCTCAAGCCGCTGACCTCACTAGGTCTGGCCGGCGGGTCCTTCTGGCCGGAGCTCTTATTTGGCAAGCACTTATTATACTAGATATGGCCGACCTAAGGCTGTAGCTGCTGGTTGGATTCGTGGGTTTTATTCTCTACACACTAATGGGTTTCTTTCTCTACTTAGGGCAACTCATTTTTACTGGTTTGATTGGGTAAGTTAACCTTGTATATAGGGTTTATACCCTCTTGTTAATTTGGGGGTTTTTATTTCCTCTTGTTGTATTCCCATGAAGTAGGCTATTCATTTGCCTTTATTTGATGATTCTTGAGGGTTTAAACCATCCTATGTTGCTGAGTTGGATTGATTCACTCATTGCCATTTTTTGGCTTTATTTGTGTGGGTTTTATTCCCCTCTTTATTGCTGAATTTTTTGGATTACCCCATTGCTAATTTTTTGGCCTTTCTTGTGTATTTGTTGGGTTATATTTGGGTATTTTGAAGTTATGGCTGAGTTGAATGGTCCAAAAGATGTCATTCCTACCCAACATACACTTACTCATAGGGTGACTAGTGTATTATTAAATGGAATGAATTTTAATTCGTGATCTAGATCTCTTCGTCTATTTATTGGATCGAAAGGAAAGACTAGTTGGTTGTTGGGCACTGAAACCCAACAGGATGTTAAGGATGTTGCCATTTTTAATCAATGGGAGATGGACCGTTGCACGATTTTAGGGTGGATGTTCAACTCCATGGAGGAGCGCATTTATACTACGTTCGTGTCCTATGAGTCTTTCAGATTTATGGAAGGCTCTTAATCAGATGTACGCTCATGCTCATAATGACGCCCGAATATTTCATCTTTATTAGGAAATTTCTCATGCCTCACAGGAGTCACTCAATCTCTCTGTCTCTCACTAATTTGGATATTACTATGCCATTGGGAGGAGTTGGCCCAATTTGAGACTCTCTCAAACTTCCCTCCTGAGGCCGTTTCTTACCTGATGCAGCGTTTGGATCGTCAGCACACTTATCAGTTCCTTATGAGTTTACGATCTGAGTACGATGCTCTCTGTACTCAGACACAACTCAACTCAGCTACCGGTACTCTATCATTATTCAGAAATATATCTTCAAATCCTCCCACTTTCCACAACCCCTATAACCAGTCTAAAAAATAAACCATCCATGGCATCATCTTCTCCAACAATCCCACACTCAAATGATGAAGAACACATCTCCTATGCCTCCCCTTCGAGAGGCATTTGCTATTGTGGATGGAAAGGAGCGTCGTCTCAAATTATCTCAAACTTCTCAAGTCGCTGCCCAAGTTCAGTCTCCTACTGATCAGATAGCATTTGCAGCTCATACCGGTCCCCGTACTCGTGATGGACGACTGACCTGTTGTCATTGTGGGGTCGTAGGACACTCCAGAGACCGATGCTTCAAACTTCATCCAGAGCTGCGGCAGAAGTTTGCTAATGCCAAACACTTTGCTCTCCCAGGACTGATGCCATTATTGATGTTTCTTCTTTTCTTCCTAGTGCTCCCAGAGATGATAGTCATCTTCAGGCTCAAATTGATCTCCTCCAAACACAGTTGAGCTCTCTTGAGCACTCTACTTCCAATGTCACTATTGCTTCAGATACCTCATTTGCTTTTCATGTTAAGGTTGTTAAGGTTGCTTGGGTTTTGAATTCTGGAGCGTGTGATCATATGACTGGTGAGCTATCTTTTTTACTTCCCCTACTACACTTGTATGTCGTAGTATGTGTCTTGCGGATGGCTCACTTGCTCGTATTCATAGCAAGGGAAATATCTAGCTCTCACTCTCTCTCACTTTATCTTCGGTATTGCATATTCCCGACCTCTCATTAAATATCATCCTTGTTCGTCAACTCTGTAAAGATCTCAACTGTGCTGTCATATTCCTATCCTCGCATTGCTATTTGCAGGACCTGTTCACAAAGGATTTTTGGCAAAGGATATGAGCGTGATGGCTTATATCACTTTGGGAATCCTCCTACCCCTACCCCTACTACTTTTGTTTCTGGACTACGTGCCTCTGCTTCGACTGAGCCCATTGTTTTTTATGTTTTCTCACAAACTTTGTATCTGTGGCATGCCCATTTAAAACATGTCAATTTTCAATACTTATGTTTACTTTTCCCTCTTTGTCTAAGACTTGTAAAGACAAGAGATTTACCTATGAAACCTGCAAGTTATCTAAACATATTTGTACTAGTTAGTTATATTTCCCATGAGTCGTGCACCTAGTAGGTTGGATCTTATTCACCCTGATGTTTGGGAACCCTCACCTGTTATTGCTTTATCGAGTCATAAGTACTATGTCAGTTTTATTTAAGATTTCTCTAGATGTGCGTGGGTATATTTACTCAAACATAAATCTGAGGTGTTCTTTATTTATCCAATTCCTCCAAATGATTAAAACACAATTTAACACCACTGTTCATAACATTCGGTCTGATAATGGGGGAGAATATATTTCTGATGCTTTTCGACAACTTAACCAAAAAGGAATTTGATACCAACTTACTTGCCCCTATACTCCAGAGCAAAACGGGGTGGCGGAACGTAAGTACGGTCACTTAATGGGAATGGTTCGGTGCCTTTTATGTGGTATGCATGTTCTTAAATCTTATTGGCACCTTGCTCGTCTCACTGCCACATTAATTATTAACCGCATTCTAAGCAAAGTTTTAAACGGCACAACACCTCTTCACTCTATCTATCCTACTTCCCCCATTTTTCCTATATTACCTCGAATGTCTACAGCTTATAAATGTTATGATCCTCTCTCTTGACGTATGTATCACTCTCGTGATGTTACCTTCCATGAGGACACTCCATTTTGTGGTAGGTCTGCTGCTTCGCCACCCCTACCCACTTCTCCTCTTGAGGAGGTTTCTCCGATGGCCCGTCCTATCCCTTTATTGGATGTTTCTCCCTCCCTTCCTAAGAAACCCCCTTTGCAGGCCTATGCTCGTCACCATCGGCTGCCCTGCCTACTCATCCTACTGACTCGGGTACTGTTACTACTCCCTCTTCACCCCAAACCCACCCCCACTCCACCTATTTATGTTGTTCAGTCTCCCCCTCCCCCACCTATTTTGGGTTTTCAGTCCTGTTATCCCACTCGTAATTATCACCTTCCTGCTTGTTATGCTAACTCTTGTAGCACTAACCATTCTATTCTCGAGCATCTTTCCTATGCAGGTCTTTCAGAGTCCTGTCGTGCCTTTTTAGGTTGTCTTGATTCTATTTCTATTGCCTAGTCTTTGCATGAGGCTCTCCAGAATCCAAAATGGAAAGCTGCAATGAAAACTGAGATGGATGCCTTGGAAAATAATGGTACTTGGGAGTTAGTGGCTCTTCCTCCGGAGGAGAAACTTATTGGTTGCAAATGAGTGTTTAGTGTTAAATATTTGGCTGATGGCCGTTGAGCGATATAAGGCTCGTATTGTGGCATGTGGCTTTACTCAGATTCCGGGTAAAGACCTTAGTGTTACCTTTGTCCCGATTGCTAAGATGACTTATGTTCGTCTCCTTATATCTCTTGTCGCATCTCACTCTTGGCCGTTGCACCAATTGGATATTAAGAATGCCTTTCTTCATGGGAATCTTACTAAGACTATATATATGGCTCCTCTTTCTGGTTTTCCGGCTGAGGAGTATATGGGCAAAGTTTGTCACCTTCGTAAATCTTTATACAGGTTGAAGCAGTCTCCCCGAGCTTGGTTCATCCAATTTAGTGTGGTGATTACCTCTATGTGATTCTCCAAATGCCAGTCCGATCATACTTACTTTATTCGACGTCAGCCCGACCACCGGTGCATTATCCTTTCGGTCTATATTCATGATATCATTATTATCGGTGATGATCTAGAAGGGATTGCCTAGGTAAAGAAGGATATTGGAACAGTTTTTTATTCTGAGGACTTGGGCCCTCTTCGGTATTTTCTGGGGATTGAGGTGGCGAGATATCTTCATGGGATTTCCTTATCACAAGGGAAGTATGCTCTTGATCTGTTACAGGATACAGAGATGATTGGTTGTCATCCAACTTCTAATCCTATGGATCCGAATGTGAAGTTGACTGCTGAGTCCGAGGATTTACTTTCAGAGTCGTCTAGGTATCAACGTTTGGTTGGTCGTCTTATCTACCTAATTAAAACCTGTCCTGATTTGGCATTTACTATGAGTATCGTTAGTCAGTTCATGCATGTTCCTCGCACTGCCCATCTTGATGTTGTTCATCATATATTGAGGTATCTCAAGTCTTCACCGGATCTTGGCCTCTTCTATGCTTCAGGAGACCAAAGGGGTCTCTTGTTTCATTGATGTTGATTATGCGGGATGCGAGACTGATAGGCATTCTACTTCTGGCTTCTGTACTTTCTAAGGTTCTCATCTCATATCATAGAAAAATAAAAAGTAAACGGTTGTTTCTCGTTCTCCAGCAGAGGCAGAGTACTGTGTTATAGCCCATGGTACATGTGAGCTCATGTGGCTTCGATCGATTTCAGGTGAGCTATGCTTTACTAAGGACGGTCCTTCCGATTTGTTGTGTGATAACAAATCAGCTATTATATTGTCATCTGATTCGGTTCTTCACGAGAGAACCAAACACATGGAGGTGGATATTCACTCTCTTCGGGAGAAAGTTTCTACGGGCATCATTCGTCCCTTCATCAGCTCAGACTGCAGATTGTCTCACCAAGACAGTTGGACCCTCTTTGCTTCACTCATCTATTAGCAAGCTGGGCTTGGTGGATATCTTCGCTCCAGCTTGAGGGGGAGTGTTGGATATTAGATCAGTGCTACGTATTTTATTATTAGGCACACTTGTTTTGGGGCTTTAGTTATTAAACTCTTTCAATGACTTCTCTTTTATTTTTTACCTTGTACTTCTTGACCATTCTATTAAGTAATAATAAGTACCATAATGTGGTACCATTATTGGTAAGCCAATACATCACAAAAATTATCTTATAATAATACCTATTACTAATTAAGGATATATATAAAGTAAATAATCATACACTTTAAGGATAGATAAATAATGATACATTTTAATACAAAATTAAATAAATACAAAAATAAGGTAAATGGGAGATAACCCCTTTAGTAGCATTGCAAGAAAAGAATCGAGAGATTCGACCAAAAAACCTGATTGGCGACCACAAAACATCATATACCCTGCTCCGAATTGAAAGAGATTGCTCCGATCGTGACATGGATGCAAAATCGAGGGTCGTTTGAATGAGTAAGAAGTTGAGATTGAGAGATCGATGTTTAGTGACTTATACCATCTTGGTCGATATATCACCGATATGGGCCGATACTACCACGATATCACCGATATGAGCCGATACTATCGAGAAATCACCGATATAGGGTCGATCCACACCAATAATCTAAAATTCAACTCGTAAATCGGAATTGGATCGGTGGGTACCAATACCTAATCAATTCGGCCATATCGTCGCGGTATCGACCTAGACTCTGAACCGTGATGTTGGATAACTCGTCGCTGAAATTAAAAGTAGACATTTAAGGGTAAATCCACTGCACGAGACTCCCGCCATTGCGAGATACTGGGGGGGGGGGGGGGGGGGGGTTGATGTACGCAGCCTTACCCCTGCGTATGCAGAGAGGCTGTTTTCGCAACTCGAATCTGTGACCTCCAGGTCACAATGGGGCAACCTTACCGTTGCTCCAGGTTCACCCCTTTAAAAAGTAGAAATTTAACGGTCTTAAATAGTTAACTACCCCATTCCTTATATTTCAATTTCCGTAATTTTTGAAAAAAATTTAACCAAAAGAAAAAAAAATGGGGGGTGTAACCGAAGTTGTGTATATCTATTGCACTACTATCATAATAATGGACTCTTTGAAACAGCAATGAAATTACTGAGACGCATGGTTCAAAGTATCAGCCGGGTTGACTCGATATCGGCCGAGTCAACTCGAAATTGAAAGGTACCAATACGATACGGAGAGGCATTTCAAAAAAAATATTGAATCGTGTTATCTCGCCGAGATATCGGCCGAGACAACTGATTCCGCGACGCCTCACCGCAATATCGGTCAAGACAGCAGCGATATCGACCGAGACAACCGATTCAAACAACACATTTTTTTTTGTACCCAAAAAATATTTTTCTCCAAAACATTTTTAATTTTATTTGTAAAAAGATGTCAAAATATGTTTTGTAAGACGTTTCTTTATACATTTTTTTACAAAATATTTATTTGTACAAAAAAAAATGTATACGTTTTGTAAGACATTTCTTTGTACATTTTTTTACAAAACATTTATTTGTACAAAAAAAAAATGTTGTGAAAATTATTGCGACCTTATATAATTTTTTTGAGTAATATGGAAAAAAATTGCATCATTATTTGAACATTGTCATATTTTCTTTTATTTTTTGATAAAATTTTAATCTTTTACCATATTTCTTCGTTGTTGAAAATAGATTTTAACATTTACAGAACACTACCTATATAAGTTTGTCCATATAACATATGCATGTAGAATAATTCTACACACTAAGAATAAATAGAACAATTGCAATAAAATTAAAATGCCACTAATATAAAATTAATAACATTCACCGTACATAAAATATTTGAACTTGGAACAAAATATCCTATCAAAATATAATGTGACATAATGATGTCCAAAAATGGAAGGGACAAATATTGGGGGAAAAAAGAATCCCCATAAGTCTAGTCTCGTCCATGAATATCAAACATCCTCCTACATAAATTAAAATCAACAATTAGTCACTAATACATGATTATTTAGAGATTTTAAATAATTAAATATTAAAATAAAATTAGTACGTTAGCAATATGCCAAGTCCGCCGCACTTCAGAATAACTAATCGTACAATGTAATGCATATTAAATAATGGTTTGAACATATTTGATTGGTACATATTGTTCATCTTATTTTTTTTTTAATTTTATATATTTTTTTCGGAATTTTTCGCTCTCTAATAGCGTATCTTTGCGTATCGCCGGATACCGCGACTGAGTTGAAAACCGAGTGTCCGATACCGAGACCGATACCAAGACTTTGAACCGTGCTGAGACGTTAATATCTCTCCTCCCCACTCTCTCCTATATTTTTGTTATCCTCTCTCTCTCTATCTATCTATCTATCAATCTCTGCATGTTAATATAACCTCCTTTTCTCTCATTTTCAACAGATAGAACTCCGAAAAGCATGCCTGCATCCATGTCTCCGAACAACACTAACAAACAATGATATGAATTGAAACAAATGTTCCCAAGTATCCTTCCTACTCCCCTTAAGAGAAGGAAGCTTTGTGTTAGAATAATCCACACATGAAATGAAAATTGACAAGGAAGAATAAAATTAAAAGCTTAAGATAAAAAGGCAAATTCATCAACAAACAATAGTTTAAAATCTAATCTTATATTCACTTTGATCATTTAGTATAATACGATTTCACATGCTTTATCTTCCTTCGAGTTGTTACAAGCTTTAGTATTCTACCATATAAAGTTAGTGCTTCATGTGTTTGACGTGCAAAAGATAGTCCCCATTACATTGTACGTAGTTTTGTTTATGTTATTGTACCACAGCGCCAAAGACCCCCAAGAAATTTGTTTCAATACTAATGACAATATCACAACACAATTCAAGATGTACGCAACAAAAAACAGTATAGTGTATAGAATTCATTTCTTCGGTTAACATATCATTTTCCAGTTTTTTTCCCTTTGGAGTTCAGTAGTTTTTAGTAATTTTAAGTTGGGGTCTGAAATTTTGCATAGTCTCACTTTAAGGTCCACTTACAATTTTTGAAACGATTTTGAGAGAGTGTGCAGAGAGTGATAATGGACCCCAAGATCACAATATGGAAAAGTTCAGACCCCAACCTATCCCAAATATTAGTTCAGTCACTTTACTATACATGACACTATATGCAATTGGAAGATCTACAATTCTCAAACTTCAATACCGTAAGAGAATAATACATCTAGCAATCATAATAGGACAGATGAAAAATTAAGAGCAATTGATTATTCAATACCTGGCTTGCGGGACAGCGGTAGAATTGCTGACCAATATTTTTCCCTGTTTTCGCTGTTAGAACCAGGCACGAACCAGCACCACAGGGACATGAAAGCTCTGGGATAGAAGGATTTATGGAGTAACTTTGGCTTCTGATGGCCGTGTTATCAGTTCCCAAAGGTTTGTCACACCACTCAAAGAAACCACAACCCCCATTTTCCTGAGGCAAAATTTCGTAAAATAGAAAGGAATAAATTGTTAACTTTAAAGTGGAATATAGAATCCTTGATGATATAAACCCTATGTCCAAAATCAAGAGTTGTACATTCCTTTTTGAGCTATCCTGAATTTAGAGTCCTATTTCCAAAAATGTTATATAAAATATCCATGTTCTAAAAAACTCGCCTAGGCTTGAGGCGTGGGAAAAACGCTCCACCTTAAGATTTTGACGCCTTATGCTTGGTAAAACCCTTAAGGTGTACTTTTTCTCTAAAAACAACAATGATTTAGTGAAACGATATCCCCTTTTAAAGATTTTTTTGCAAACCGGACCATTATCTCATCCAAAATAATCAAATAGTATTTTTATTTGCAAATATTCAGACATATTTTTATGATATATTTTTATGATATGTACAATTTTAGTATTTTAATAGCTTTGTTATGGTTAAAAAATATTAAAATATATTAAAAAGGCCTAAACGGCTTTTCACGCCTTTTTACGCCAAGCCCCGCCTAGGCTTCTAAGGCTTAAGGTTTGGCCTCCACGCCTCGATCACGCCCCGCGTTTTTTAGAACCTTGTAAAATATCGTGAAATTCCAACATCACATGGGGCATAAAAGCTCATGTTACTAATGTTTATTTGATGTGTTAATAAAGTTAGGATGCTAAAATTGGGTTGTGTGTGTATGAAGTGGGGTGGGGAATATGTTTCCCAAAAAAAGTGTCGATTTTGAACATACTTTAATTTGGAATTTGGGATCGAGGGAGTATATAAATGAAAAGAATAGCTCATGTTCTATAGAATTCAAACCAAATAAATGGACATTTGTAAGAGTAATGGACTTACTAAAAAAATTTAATCATTTGATACACACAAACGTTTGTAAGAATAATGGACTTTTAAAAAAATAGAGAGAAGAATACCTGTCTTTGGGGACACCTATAGAATTTCCTCCCCCTATTCTTCTCCGTATTAGCAGTTAAAACCAAACAAGTCCCCAATCCACATGCACATGCTTTCTCAGGCACCGACGAATCAACCCCAACCCCACCACTATTCGTATTGGTATTGGTATTGGTATTGGAACCACAATCTCTAGCCCAATGCCCCGTTTTCCCACACTTAAAACACATATCTCCACCACTACTAATATTACTATTGTTGTTGTTATCTCCAAAGGGAGTATTTGAGGTTTTTGTGAATTGTTGTTGGAAAGCGAGGCTTTTGCTGCCTCGGAGAACGGATATGTAAGCTCCTTCGGGTTCGGCGGGTGTCAGTTTGCGGCGTTTGGTGGCGGAGATGGCGTCGGCTTCCATTGCCGCGATTTGGGATAGGAAATCCTCGTCTTCTACTTCCACTGGGGTTTGCTTCATTTTGGGTTTGCTCTATTCAACTTTCCAAACTCCCAATTAGACAAATAAAAAATGGGTGGGGCGTGTTTGGGTTTTTAATTTTGTACTTTTGTTGAAATTTGGGATTTTTCCCGCCGGGATTGGACGATCCGGGTTAGCAGGCTTCGTCGTGATTAATGACGTGGGTCGGGCAAGTCATTGGGTTTCAATATTGCTCCCTCTATTCTATCTAGCTAACATGGATGTAAATATGCATTTTCGACCATTGAAATTTTGACGATCATCTCACCTACTTTTTGATTGAATTTTTTTATGAAACTTCATGGATATGATCTCAACAGTAAGAAAATGATATCCATGAAGTTTCATCAAAAAATTTAATCAATCAAGTGGCTAGCCCGACCCAAAATCTCAACGGTCGAAAATGCATATTTATACCATCTTTTTACTAGGGGTGGCAATTCGTGTGTGTCGTGTCGTGTTCGGGTCGTGTCATGTCGGGTTCGTGTCAAGTATTAGTCAACCCTAACCCGACCCATTTAACTAATCGTGTCAAATGAGCAAACACTAACCTGACCTATTTATTATCGTGTCGTGTTCGGGTTGACCCGCATAACCCATTAAGTAAAATATAAAATAATTTTTTTCTTCTCTCTTGACCAATCATACCAATCATAGGCCTACAATAACTTAAATTTAATTAATTTCAACTTCTTTCATCACATAAATAATTTATCATCCGATTCTCCATGAATTTTATAGAATGCCTATCAAGATATATAAATTATCTAATATATTCTCCATAAAATACGAGTTAAGCGTGTCTATTCGTGTCATTTTCGGGTTATACGTGTTTGACACTAACCCAACCCGTTTATTATTCGTGTTGGCGGGTCGTGTCATATTCGGGTTCGTGTCAAGAAATCATCAACCCAAACCCGCTAATTTCGTGTCGAGTTCGTGTCGGGTTATCGTGTCGTGTCAAAAATTGTCACCCCTACTTTTTACATATCACCTCATCTCAACGGTATTTTTATTGAATTTTTTTATGAAAACAATTGGAGATGATCTTCTCACCATGGATATCATATCTATGAAGTATTGTAAAAAAAATCATTTTTTTACTATTTTAGAAAAATGGTATGTACCGGGGTCTGCACCATAAGAAGTCCTTACAGGATATATATATACTAGCGTATGCCCGTGCCTGAAGGCACGAAGAAATTTTCCAAAGTACATAATCGCAAAACGGTGACAATTTTTCAAATTACGTAATAGCGAAATGCAAAAATTTCGAAGTGTAATTTGAAAACAATGTCAAATAGTCCAATAACATTCATATACTCTAGATTCATCAAATAAATTCACATATAATACGAAATATACAATATTCATCCATCGAATTCACATTGTCTCAAAAAAACGAAGTGTCGAATTTTTTAAACAAATGGGCATAATCTCATTTGTTTATGGAACTATTCACCCTGCTTAACAAATAACAAATAGTCCAACATCCAAATTATCTAAATTCTTCAAACAAATTCACATATAAAATGAAATATACAATATTCACCAATCAAATTAACTGTATCTCAAAAAATCAAAGTGTCAATTTTTTAAAAAAAATGGGCATAGTCTCCTTTGTTTATTGGACTATCCACCCTATTTAAGGGGTAACAACAAATCCAACAAGTTAAAAAAAATCCCAAATTCGGAGATGGGAGCTAGAAGGTCGGGAAAGGAGAATATGAATTTATTCTTTCTGTGGGACTTCCTCAAAATATATGTGTCGTGGTGCTTCTGGATTAGGTGCTACTACTGTTGTCTTCCCATCCTTCTTCCCACCTCTGGCCATTATCACTCTCTCCCTCTCGATTTTCTGTACGATTTGACAAATAATAAACATAATTAATCAGTTTCTCGAACAAAGATACAATCACATAAGTAAATATACAATCAGTAAAATGAAATATACAATCACATCCAAATTGTCTAAATTCGAGAATGATTCATCCAGATCCATTTGGATTACCTCTTTTATACAAAAATGCAGTTTCGAGTTTGATCCCATCATATCTGGTCTACAAATAAAACAAAAATCAATATTAGGAAAAAGGAACTATTTGAACAGATGTATTACACCCAAGAAGTGTTATTGCGTTTATTCTAAACCACATATCTCTATAAAATAAAACTCAAAATAAAGATATACATAAACGAAAATCTAAAACACTAAATAAGAGCTGTGAAAATAGTTAAAAAAGTACATTGAATATTAACCGAGCCCATATTTATAGATCAAAACAAAATGGGATATTTTTTATGGCTTGCGGACAAATTTACCTTAATAGCAAATGATGGTAGCAGGTGGCTCGTCAACTGCTGGCTTCGATAGTAAAATTAACATGTGTTCATCATGAGAATCGGTATTTAAACATGAATAGACTTTCACCTCTGTTTAGAAATGTGCACCTGCATATTTATGAATTGAATAAATGACTCAAATCAGTAAAACGGAAGGTGAAACGTAATAGATGAAAAACGGTATTTAAAACACTAAAAAAAAAGGTTTTAATAAATGCTAACAAAAGAGGCTTCAATTTTCTAAGAAATCCAGAGGCGGCATGAGAAGTAAACATAAATGTTCTTTCAATTGACTGAAGAATCCTTGTTAAACTCTCTAATACTAACTTTAGCTGCTTGAGGAGAATCTAGCAAATCCTTCTCAAAATGTTCTTTAAGTTGAATGTTAACACCATACTTGTTTACGCTCTCTATAACCATTAATAGGCCTCCATGTAAAACTTCAACTGCTAGTTCAGATAGCCCATAAATCATATGAAAAGTGTTCAGATAAACCAATTCCAATCAGTAGCATATTCGAATCCAAATAATTGAATTGAGACACTCACACATTCATTTGCACAACCACTGTCCTCACCTACTTAATAAACGTAAGAAAATAGATTAGGGAAGGAACAAATTCATATATACAAAAATACGGATGGAAAATATGAAAAACATACACTGTTGTAATGCTCGTTTCCATATAAAATGTGATTGTAGCGCAGTAACGCTTGTCGCATTTGAACAACCTAAATACAACAAAGAGGTCTATATAAGAAACTAATTGCACCAATTACTAACTGTACAAATTTATTTTAGATCGAAGACAAAAAAAGTCAATATAAGCCTAACCTTCTAGCGATCGAACACTATATTAGCTTATATAATGATTTCAAAAGCTCATGTGCCATATGTCAATTTTTTACGATCGTTAAACACAATTTTGTCTCATAGAATATCATGGTATATTTATTCTATTAGAAGAAATAAATCATTTTTTCCAGTTAATTATTTGGAAACTAACACGAAATCCCAAAAAATGAAATCACTTCTCTTTAGCTTTTATTGCTCTTGCTATTGATTATCAACCGATGTATATTCATATATGCCTTATGCATATATGCAGCTTGCATATATGCAGTTGCATCTAATGGTAGACATCTGCTTTGGTGTTTTTCTTTGAGCTAACCTCTTTATCAGCTTGCCCTCTCTTCACTATATGCACTTGAACCTGCATTACTTCTCATTACATGGCAATTGGGCAAATGAAATTTGATGTCTCAAACATCAAATTGATGTCAGCTTGTCCTCTCTTCACTATGAACAACTTATGGTCTGCTGTTGCTACTTGCACTCTCTTAACGTTGCATAATCTTTGTTGACCTGCAAAATAAAATTCAAATCAATTCAATTTTTACGCGTATATAAATGGAAGCATATTCTTGAAAGTCACCGTGTCCGATGAATGATAGATGTCCAAACATCTATTACTATTAAATGACTATAATATCATTCGGGATGATTTAGTCTAGTGAATGTTGTCAAATCTTACTCTCTTTGACAACATATATACTAACATTAACAATTAATACATGTTGGGCATTTGAGAATACATGCACTAACCTTTTGTAGATAGTTATAGAGTAGTCAATTAAGGTGGGTTTTACACATGATAAATGCAACACAATCACCTGATTACCATGAAAATAACATGCAACCTTCAAGTCTTTCTCCAATTCTCTTACCAAATGCATCCCCTTCACCGGCCAAAACAAAACACCTCGTTCAGAATTAACATGATTTTAATAAATGACCTGATAGAATTAGACCGTTCATGCCAAATATTATGCAGAAAACAAAGTAACTAAAATGTAATACCTTCATAATAATATGACCTTTCCATGCATTCGTAAGGAATGTGATAGAATCAAGATAATCAATGGCATGCCAATTAATTATACAAAATAAGAAATATCTCATCATAAAACTATTGTTGAAAGAAAACTCCTAAAAGTATAACAAAGAACTGCATATTATATAAGTCAAATTATAAAAAGAAGACTTGTAGATGATCTATTTCTATATTGAGTTGCCTTGTGCAGGGGCAACAATTTGTAGAAAATGTCCTCTTGCCAAAATGATGTGTTATTTGTATATTGACCCGTAATTAACTGAGATGTAACCACACTTGTAAATTCACTAAGATTTATTTTAACCATATGTATAGCAGCTAATATACCAGACATACCATGCCATGGCTATCTAGCAGCTAACTGAGATGTAGACATGGCTATCTAGGAATACATATGTATGCCACTACTACTATAGCAACTAATTGAGATGTAGCCATGTATATGTATATGAGATGATTTAACCCTTCTTTTAGGAACACAAATGTTGGCATGGTGTCCATTGCCCAGTCCTCCACAACAGACTTCAATTCATCCATGCCCACCTTGAGAAAGGTGACATGAGGCAGCTTCTTAGCAAACTCGGCCAGAATTGGAGCGATGAAACAACTCCTTGTCTAAATATTTTAATCTATACTCCAGCTTCTTAGCAAGCTCGGCCAGAATTGGAGCAAACTCGGCCGAATGTCACCAAATACATGCTCTGATCTATAGTCCATGTTCTGCATAATCATAAAGGGAGCATTTCCAATTTGGGCAGTTAGTCCACAAATTAAGCTTACTTTCATAAATAAAAACAATGAAATTATCACCCACAAAATGAAAATAAATTACTTTTTTGTGATTGTAAAATGAAGAGACAATAATTAATGAATAAATTACAAAACGAAAAAGAAGAAAATAAGACATAATCAGTCATATGTATGTATATTTTACATATAAGTTTTATCTAAGATGAGGCGCCTGGCATATATTTCGATCTAGATAGGGAGAAATTCAGTATAAACAAATCGTGCCGAGGTGACCATAAGTAATTTATTCAAATATGCATGTGTTAGCTTGCAGCATTAAAATATGCATGTGTGAGCGTACATTAACCCAACGACATGAAAAGAAAGAAATGCAATGAAATCAAAGAAAGAAAGAAAGAATGAAAAGGAAAAAATGACACGTATATCAACAGATATATCAATTGTTCTCCTAAACAGGTATACCAATTTTGCTACTTAGCAGGTATATGCAATTAATATTAAGAAAATTGGAATTAATGCAATTAATATTCAGAACACAAATGTATCCATTGGGAAGTTCATTTATTCATAAAACAAACGTATTTTTCATACTCAAATTACAAACTTCAAATTCAGATTAACAAATAAATGCACCATTCATAGAATTATGATTTCATTTCTCCTATAAAGAACTCATAATCCCAATTGATTGGGAAACTTTTGATGAATGAATACTGAATATTGAATGATGAGATATTATTTAAATAATGGTCTCTATTTCTCTTCTAAAATACTATTCTCCTTTTTTGGGGCAAATTATGTTTATATTGTAATTTGAAAATCTCAACAGGTCCAACTTTGATCCCCGCCACCACCGCCTTCTCAATTAAACTTGTCGTCCAAGTTCGTTGACCTAAATCATCTCTATGATCGTCGTTCATCAATGCATCGCTAGTATATCTCCAGCCCAACCAATAATTCCACCACCTTCAATGATCTTACATGGTCCACCGACATCAAACAACCAAGTCCACATCCATCCAACACCATCATCATCATCGACATCTTGATGTGTTGTTGCAAAAAAAACTGTTGTGTTATTATTGGAGCAGCAATAGCGACATCCATTAAGTATTGTTGTTGGCTTCTATATCTATAAATTCCACTTCCCTTCGGTCTACGCAACTATCAATACCATTAAAAACACCCATAGATGATCAATTTGATCTACTACCTATTCTATGCAGCTTGAAATTAGGGTTGCTAAGCTCCAAATCTTGATAATTTTCCAGATTTCAAGTAACATTTATCAAGATTTCAAGTTACATTTCCCAATTTCAAGTTACATTATCAGTATGCTTGATAATGATCTTTGGAGCTTGAAATCTTGATAATGACCTATAAATGTAACTTGAAATCAGGGTTGTTAATGGCAAACAGTGATAATGACTTATAAATGTATCTTTTGATTTGATGTTATGTTTGTGTTTGACACGATCCAGACCTTCGTGAAGTCCGTCTAGACCTTCATGAAGTCCATCTAATAAAAATGCAAGAAGTTCCTGAAAATAGATTTAACCATATGGCTACTAAATGCAACAGGAGGTCTTCTCTCTAATATAACAAAAGAACATACACGACTATTCATAGATATCGTAATCATCTCCATTCAAACTTATTAGTATCCAATTAGAGTAACAATTCCTCCATTTTAGGATTTTTTTAATCCAACTATGAATAAATTGAACCTTTATCATGTGATGAAAATGTTCTTAATTATAAAAAAAAATAGGGCAATTGAGCATCCCTAAAATTGAAAAAAACTATAATATAAAACTTACAACACATTGGTAGAACACATACTCATACCAACTAACCAAACATTCACCAGAACACCATAAATGGAAATGCTTACATCAAATAAATCCAAAGTTCTCATGTCCTTATTTATTTCCCATATCCACCATCTGATATATAACAAATAAAAACATGTGGGCCCAAATTCTTAGCACCAATTAGCAGATTCTGGCCCTAAAATCCCAAAGTAAGAACTTTATTTTGAAGCACTAAATCTATATAGTGTGAACTATTAGTGTACCTATACCCATAAATCTCAAATGGAGAAGAGAGATTTAACCTTATCGCAATGAGATATGGAGGCAGCAGCGGGAGCGGGAGCGTGGGAGGCAACGCAGGAGGCAGTTGAAGGGAGGTAACAACATGGGAGAGTTTGTGCGGGGGCAATGTTGGACTCAAGGGCAGCAGTGACATGGTACCTCCGATCTGTGTAGGAAACAAAATAAAAGATTAGAGGTATAACATTAAGCTACTAAATATATTAAAATGTATCATGTCATTAAGCTAACGAATTACATTAAGTTACGGGATGAACACTAACATTAAATCCAAAAAATATACACATTACATCAAGCTACGTAACCGAAATCTTAACAATGATTGAAGGAGGTTTAGGCATGCCTCATCAAACATACAACCAATTATTGGGCCTAACAAACAAAAATATGCACAACATTTAGTTATCTCTATGTCCACAGTGAGTTTAATTTAGAAGGGACCAAACAAAAGAGGATCCATTAGTTTAAAGCTCATATTCTCATGGGGAACAAACAATTAATCAATCTACCGTAAGGTCGAAACATGCTATGCCTTTCAATGATCAAAGGTACAATCAAACAAAATAGATATAAAACTAAGAAGTGAAAACTCTATATGCATTTATTACACGTTAGAGGCAATTTAGCAACCACCACATGTGCAATTTAATAAACACTACATGTGCAATATTATGTCCAAAACATACACAAATACACACATAACACTGTAACATTTTTTTTTTCAAAATGTAAATGAATGTGAAGTACACCAATATCGCCACAATACGGGTGAGAAATACAAATATTAGGAGCTTGATATCAGTAAACTGGCAAAATAAAACTACATGAGCAAGGCAAAATAATAAACGAAAACTTGCATAGAAGCACTAACATATATGTGTTTGGGTTTGGGATTTTGGTACAAACACTATATACTTTTTTGTTTTGTGCATTATGTGTATCATTTGCTTCGTGATTTCTTGGCACAAACACTAATTTATGGAAACCCAAGCTTTGCTAATGGACATACAGTTCTAAATAATGTGAGAAATGAATGTGTGGAAACCCAGGCTTTGCTAATGTACATACAGTTCAAAATATCAAACACACAATATTGGGGTATGTACCGGCATTGTTGGTGAGTGAAATTTCAAAAAAATTATTTATAGGCTTCCAAAACATGAAATTAACTTGACTACAGAAAGAAGCACAAATAAAATCTCTCATTGTCAACCACAAATAAACCATAAATGTGAAAATCCATTCTTTCTCGTGTGAAAATGAGCTCGTGTTCAGTCCGAAAAAAAACCACACAAACAAAAAACCAATAAGTGAAAACCACAAAGAAGAGTAAAGAGTGAGGGTGTACCCTTTGAACACACTGAGATGGTATATCCTTAAATGGCAGAGCAATAAAACAAATCATCAAGTATAATGAGGTCAACAACTCACCCTCAAACCAAATATAAATGCACGACTCAACAACAAAACACCCACCCACAAACCCTATACCACAAAGCATTAAATACATAAACCAAAACTGAGAAATTAGTAATTACTTTACTGGATGTATACCCAATCAAAGACAAAATATAACACAAAACTAATATACCAATCAAGACAAAACATAACAAAAAACTAATATACCTATCAAGACAAAACATAACACAAAACTAAGCACGAAACAAAATGCAAACAGTTAACTCACTAACTTGGAAATCACATAATCATCACAATGAATGCAGTTGATTAGATAACAACCTGAATCGAAAATAGATTACGGGTTTCTCTGCATAAAAAATAAACAATAGACATGATTTGGAAAACTCGATGTGATGAATCAAGGGTGAGATGCACATGATTTCCATGTAATAAGATGAACGATCTGTGGTTATAACAAATGGGAAATAGTTTTCAATCATCAAACATGCCTACCATTGATATGAAATCATACAAAACAAATATATAACATTCAAACCTTAGATTGCATCTCCAAAACAAACTTTATATTAGTCAAATTGATCTTAGCTCGAAACATCACTATCCCAGCACCTTTTTCGGAAACAAAATCCTCACAAACTAGGAAATATCAAACTATAAAATGTCACACACACAACTATACAACAAAAATTGAAAAGCTGACACCAAAACATTCAAGAACAATTACATATTAAAATACATACTCAAAACACGATTTCTCCCACTCTATTTCGTCAACCCATTGAAAGATTCCAAATGAACATTGGGATAAGAAAAAATGGATGATAGTATGCACCTCATAAATAAAGTGAGAGATGATAGTATGTACCTAATAGACAAACCAATAGATGTTACAAATCAAACCAAATGAGGTGCGATGATGGCGACACCGGTGGCAACAACGGTGATGGCGACACCGGTGGCAACAGCGGTGATGGCGGCAGCAGCGAGGATGGTGGAAGCAGCGATGATGTCGGCAGGTGATTGATGGGGAGAAAATGAGAGAGGGTTTTTGTGTTTGAGATGGAGAGCTTGTGGACGACGGGCGGGTAAGAGAGAGAATGAGGTTTTGTGCGTGAGGGATATCTACAAAGAGAGATGGGGTTTTGTGCGTGTCTAACGTGAGCGTGTATTACCAAAATACCCAATTTTTGAATTAAAGTGTAGGTTTGATGAGTAAAAAAGAGGGGGAAACCAAAAAATTAAGGGGTAGGTTTGTAAAAAATAAAGAGATGTGATCTCAACCATTAAAATATTTAAGGAGGTGGCATCGATCTTCACCGTTAAAAATGTGTACATTTTCAAAAACAAAGCTCCCTTATTATATATATATATATATATGGGGGGGTGATTGCCCCATGATTACCCTTAGTTGTCCTATAGGTTCCTCCCGTAATAATCCTCATTTAATAATTGATTCACATTTAATTTATTACATGACCATTAACTATATAACATCATTAACCATCCAATTAATTTAATTTGCTCCCTTTATTAACGTCACCACATTTCTTTTTTTAATAAATTCTACGATTGCCCAAACACGATCCCACTAACTCGTACGAACTTTTAAAAATCCCAGGACCTAACGGCGGACCCCTAGTCGGGACCCTAAAAAATCGAACTGGTTCGGACCAGGGGAGAAAATAGCCCCTTCTGCCCATATTTTTTTAAGTTCGGGAATCCTATTTTTCAACTCAAACAGAATTCTAAAGGCTCTATCCTTAAAATAGTTTTCAGTACGGGTCCCGTGACCTTGTTTACCCTCTTAGAATCATTTATTACATGATTTAATGTCAATTTCAAGTCCCAAATCATAGAATTGAAGTCATAACGGATGTTCATGTATTTTTAAATTTTAATCCATAAGTTCATTAATCTCTACAATATGTAAAGATAATTATCACCAGAAATTTAGATCCTTAACATACCCAATAGTTCTCTAAAGGTGAATAATCATATAAATTCCATTAGGGTCCAAAATCATGATTTTTTCTAAAATTCAACCCATAATTTATACCCATCCTAATTTCTGGATTTTCCTACCTTACTTTTAGATTCCAAATATTTATAAACAAGATTCAATTCATCGTTTAATTATCACAAATCCTACAAATCCAGAATTCTATATGGAAATACATGCAATGATTTAAGAAGCATTTTGGATAAAAAAAAAAGTAAGCAAAAAAATTCTTGCCTTAATAATGTATGTTGATTCCTTTAATTCCCCCTTGAATCTCTCCCTTCAATTCCTTATTGTGGGTTCTTGCCTCATTCCTCTAAGTAGTGTGGTCTAGGGTTCTTAGATGTAAATTTCAGAGAGTTATTTAACTCTTAATAAAGGTAATTAACTTATTATTCCCTAATTGAGCATTAGGCTATGACTTTGGACCTCCAAATGAGCGCCAATACCTTATATATATACCTCGGGACCATTTTTAAGGATCTAAAACATCCTAATGTGTTCATAAACCTCTCAAAACGGGTCCCGAATATTTTTAGTCAACTAGTATATTTTAAATTGTGTCATACCCCATATATCAATTATTTAATGCACATGTTCAATTATTTTCAACATAAATTATTTATCACGCAAAGTTAATTTCACATAACAGGAAATAATAATTCATTCTTTCATTCATATTTAATTATTTAAATTGTCTGATTTAATTTAATTCCCACAAATTTTATTTTGTTCCAAAAATGGTTTTTTTATTTTAAAAATACGGAGTACTACAACTCCGGAGATAAAAGAAATGAATAAGCATGTGTTCTTAACTTGAAAACTTGTATACTTTCTAAAAATAATAACACAACTCATTTTTTATATTAAATTTTGTGATAAATGAGTTCAACTAATGATAGAAATTTCAAATATAATATAAAATTTGTATTTTTGACATTTTAACTCAGTATATTGAACGGTAGTTTCGATATTTAATTTTGATACGGTATTTTTGTTAAATTAGTTTTTTATATATGTAAACCAAAATCATTTGTGAAGTTTTCGATAATTTTGATTTCGATAAATTCGGGTTGCAGTAACAAAAGTAGTAGTAAACCAAATACATAATTTCATGGATCAAAATGGTACCGTAACCACATCTAATTCTCATAATGCCTTCTATTCAGTGATGGTGAGTTAATCAAGTAGGGAGAACCGGAATAATACTAATTGTCTTTAGAGGAAGAAATTTCAATTGTTTGAGATTGGTTGAGCTTTGGTTATTTGATTAATATCCCTCCCTTAAAAGACTTTATATGTACCATTGTTTTATTTTTGTCCCAAAACTTCCCATCACTTTCCACTATTTCTAGCTAGCCAAAGAAACCTACATGTAATCACAGGAAAAAGAGAGAAATGAAAAGGGACAGCTTCTGATTTAATGTATATTCTATTTCAAATGCAAATAAGGGGCTCATAAAACATTAGCATTACATACAAGGGCGGAGCCATGTGTACTCTAGCTGTGTCATCTAACACCGCTGAATTGATAAGAAATTATGAGAATATGTATCAAATTATTAATATTTAAATCATCGAGTAAATTAAACCCGCTAATTGGACGAAAAATACAAAGGGCGGTGTTAAAAAAAATATGTAACAAAAGCGAGGTAAGAAAATGATTAATGTGAAATGATTTGCTTACTTTTCTTCGGAATGTATGATATTGCAAACTTGCAGTTTCTTAGGAATTTTAATTTTGATAGGTTACATGGTTTAACTGTTAATGTTAAAAATTGCTTGTATAATGAACCCACTCAATTAAATTTCTGGGTATGCCCCTGATTACATATTCTACAAAATAGTTCCATACCTACATGGAATGACTACTAGATCAGAAAGATGTGAATTGCGAATTCAAAGGCCGAATTGACTCCAATATCGTGACGTCACGCATCAACTCATTAATATTAGAAGTTTTTCCAATTAGTTAATGTATTTGGGAGAACATTCCATTCACAAAGTACCATAAATGTACCTCTTATCCATTACCTTGGATGATTAATACAGATTTGTAAGGATTTTTTTAATGGGTATTTTGACTTTACCCACTCTGCACTTATTTTTATTTCACTTTACTCATCATTTTATTTTTCTTTAGACTTTACTACCTATTTTAACATTTAGCGACACTTTTTTACAATGCTTTTTTCGTTGCTAAATATCAAAACGAGTGGTAAAATCTAAAGAAAAATAAAATAAGGGGAAAAATCAGGTAATGATAGCTATGTGGTGGATAAAGTCAAAATATATTTTTTTACATGAAGGTTGCTCCCAAGGAATATTCTTTGGCAAATTAAGAATAAAAAATGGATGTCTAAGACAACCCCCTTTTACAATTAATTTCCTTTCTTTTTTTGCTTCTTAACCCAAGGCAAGTTATATTCATGTTGAATATTTGAATCTCATTTTCCTTGACCGCCATTGCATGAGTCATGAAAATGACATATTGCATTCTCAACAATACTAATTAGGGTACTCTATCTCAATGCAATCAAAGGCTTCCTCACTTGATTTATCATATTTCTCTTTAATTATCGCAATTTATCATTCGCAAAATATTGATTAATTATTTTTTGTTCCAGTTGAATTTGCATTTAATATTTTTATATATAAGCGACTTATAGGCTGTTTATTTTTGCCTCTTAAATCAGAATTTAAAACATTTAGACTTAAGAGGTACCATATAGTGTTTATTTTTTCAATGATTAATAGGTTAAGAGCTATATTTGTCTCTGAATAGTTAAGTGGTCGAATTACCTCTGAAAATGAATCTATATAAATACACTCATTTAGAGGTTCATTCAGACATAAAAAACAAACAAATTTTTCATAAATGAAAAAATAAATGCAACCTTAGATCGAGAAACTCCTCAATAATAAGTAGTTCCTTCGGCATTTCAAGACTATCAATCTCCGTTAATGAGTCCATGGATTCCATTTTAATCAAGCAGCCCACTAACAACCACTACCTTTGGACACTAAACAAACTACTTAAGTGAATTGGGTTAAAATAATGCAATTAATTTAGGCTTTAAAATGGAATCATCGAGTCTTGACCGATTGAAATGATCGGTATTTTTTTCCACTTTTAGTTAAGAGACTAACGATATATTCACCTGGGTTGTTTTTGTTCTGCTAAAAATATTGAGATCTCCCTTATGAGGTGCCAGTGTTGAGTTTTATTCTTATAAGGTTGTTTTATGACATTTATTATTTATTCATAAAGGATTGTCTTAGCTCATCTGAGCTACGAATCATGATTGTGAGAATGACTTATACTTTCTTGTAAATATATTGAATATGTCAACCAACTGTACTCTAACTCAGGATACCGAAATTTCGATTTTAGTATGATTGGATTGTTCACGACATAGATAAGGGTTGAGATCCGATCAGTGTTATTGTGTGTACAATCTTAGTAGTTTATATTGACCGCAGGAACCTGATTAATGGTTCGGGTGTAATATCCCATATTTTTTGGAATTCAATAAATAATTATTTAACTATTAATTATTACTATTAATATTTACTCGGGTGGATTAACGGGAAATTTATTGAGTTTAATTGGTTTGGATTATTAATAAGAATTTAAAATGAGAATTTTAAATAATATATGGATGACTCATAAATTAAATTATTAGGTTGTAATTAATTTGGTGTTGTTAGCTGGTACAATTGAATTGGACTCTGAAGAGCACAGAGGCCCGGAATAGTATTTTTAATATGACAAATTAGGCCCTATGGATAGGTACACCTTTGGGCCATGTTTTAAGAGTATCAGTTAAGGATTTTGACTTACTTAGAGATCCAAGAGTGGGCCCATAGTGGACTCCGTGTTTGGGGTTATAGATAGATTATTGAGATAGGTTATTAACCTTCATTAAACATCATAATTAAAACGTAGTAGTGAAAGCCAAGCTTTAGGGGAAGAGGAAGAACAGTCAAGAGGTCTTAATCAAAGATCAAGCTTCGTTTAATGCAACAAATACAATATTTTTTATCGTATTAGTGTAATCAATTTATGACTTTCATTGTTGTGCATGATTCAATTGGGTAAGAGCATGGTTTCAGATTAAAATTTGATTACGAATATAAATCTGATTGTTAATCATGTTTTGAATTGGGCTAATACGGGTTAAATATGATATTATTTTGTAATGCTCGGTCAAATCTAATTTTAATATTACATTAAAACTTGTATTAATCAGTGTTTATATATTTGTTCTTTTGATTAGAACTCATGTGTAGAAATTAATTATATTAATCTGTTGATATATACTTGCTACGTGAATTTCTTAATCAAGATCGGTATGTAAACATTGAATAAAAAAGATGAAGTCAAACTCTGAATGCCAATACATGAATCTGAATCTTTATCATGCATGTTAATTCTTATAGAAAACTCATTGGAAACATGAATCCATGATTGATATGTATGGATAGCAGTGGCAATATTGGATCCATTTAACTAAAATACCCATATAAGTCCAAACACTAAAATATGGGGCCCATATTTTTGAACTATAAATTAATATGGGGCCCATATTTTAGAATTAATGGCCCAAATAAAAATCAAGTTACAACCCAATAGCAAAACACGATCAAGCAACAAAATGGTTTTCATAACCTAAAAGCCTAAATTTTGTTTTAGGTTTTCATAACCTAAAAACCTAAAAAGTTAGCAGCCATTACTCCATACAGTATGGAGTAAGGGTTTTGGTTGCTGTTGATATGTGTTATCTCTAATGATATTTAATGAGCATAATTAGCATTCTTCATCCTTCATCACTATAGCTTGAGGATGACATTGTAGTGTCTGAATAATAAAGAAACTATATTTTCTTACCAGCTTAAACTTATATGGAGCTAAGTTTATTAAACCAATCCGTCACGCATATATGCTATTTATATAAGTGATGATGAAATGCACACTTTGCAATAATACTGGACTGACAGTTTCTCCATATGATTGTGCAGCCAAATAGCATAGCATAAATAGTAAATTAAATATAAATACTAACAGATGTTCTCATAAACATGTTTTTACTGAGACTATTAACCAAACTTATCACTAAATAAACAAAATTGTAGCACATGACTTTTACATAGCATTGATTTACATTCATAAATACACATTTGTGAGTACAATGAATTACTGTTACCCACCAAAATGGATGTTTTCATCTAAATCCACATTATGTCCAGCCATTGGTTAATTGGCGAACGGGTTGCCCAACCTTGCTAGTGTGCACCACTGAGAGTACATAGAAGGTGAATGTATTGGTTGGGGGATGCACATATCTCTCATATCATAAGTGTTCGGCTCGGCTTGTGATGGAACATAACCTCTATTATGTTCGTCTAACTGTCTCTTAAGTTCAACGATCCATTTTCCACGGGATTGTGTCTTCGTAATCAACAACTCTCGCAAACTCCTGTTGATATTAGAATATTCGGCATACGTTGTGCATTTGGGTTTGATCCCATATCGATCCCTGACACTGTCAAAATAATGCTTGGCCAGCGGAAGCCACGAACCGCGAATGAAAATTAGTCGAGGTGCTCATAAGCTGTCCCGGACACCTCATGGTGATATGCCCAAGTATAACCTCGGCCCAGGGACACCTACCTCGGCCGAGATGATGGCCGAAACATTGATCTACCCTATGAAGGCCAGGGGCCCGCGATACCATCCCTCGGCCAGACCTACCTCGGCCCAGGCCGACACTACCTTCTACACTACCAAGGGGCACTGCGCGCATCACAGGCGTCAACAGCACTCTCGTACACTGTCACACCCCGCCTAATTCTGGCGTCGGCCGCCACCAAAACTAAGTCTGGCGTGAACTAAATAAATACCATTCTTAGCATGAGGCAGATATGAGACATAAATAAATCAGTCCATAAGATAAATAATTGGTCAATCTCAAATGATCACAAATAACTAAGCGATAAAAGATCCATCACCTGCTAACTCCAAAAATCCAATCTCCAATAATGATTAAATAAAATCTGAAATAATCCCAAAATAAATCCTCTAAACAACTTTGGAACCGAATGGCCCAATAAAACTCAAATGAAGTCTCATAATACGACTGGAAAAGAAAGTCTAACTAAACTATGCCATAAAGTAAATAACTCCAGCTGCACCTCCAATGATAACTATGATAAACTTATACAGCTTCTCCAAATTCTAATCCTGAAAAAGATTAGTCAACGCATGGGTAAGAGCCAAAGCCCTGAGCAAGAATACACACTACTCCCCTCAAATAGGATCCTTGAATCCAGACAGTAACATTATACGCAATAAATATCATAATAGAATATTTTAAATTAAACGGGATAATTAAACGCGATAGATATAAATCACTAACTACCCGCATAAATCCCCATTTATAAAGGCACACCAATATGATTTTAATTTCCCAAGTCCCACGATGTTAATTTCATTAAATTAACCAGCTTTTATTATATCCTCATTTTATTATGGCGGTCCTCCCGCCTCGGGTGATTTCTCCACCAAAAATACACATCCCCTCGTCAAAACGCCGGCTGTCCCGTTTAAACTGTCGGCCCTCGCTGATTGAGGAGGTTCCACACACGACACGACATAAAACGCCGGCTGGACCGTTTAAACTGTCGACCCTCGCTGATTATGTCGCCAATATATTTTAATACCCGTCTTATTATCTTAGGTATTAGTTCTCAATTTCTCAATTCACAATTTATAATTTACCCCACCCTTTCATCGATGTGAGATCCTCAAAATACCCCTTAGTCCCATACCTAAGGGTTCCCAAGTCATCAATACGTCCTAACTTATGTATAGGAGGATTTTCTAACATAAATCATAACCTAGTCTCATACTTAGACAAGTGTAACGACGATAAAGTAATAAAAATCAGCCCACCCTCAAGGTGATAAAAACGCAACAATCTTCCCTCACTAGTCCCATTCGTAGAAGGCATTCTAAAATATAGGGGGAGCAAAAAAATTACCCAACAACCCATCGTCACAAGGAAATATAATAATACCAAAAAGTCACACAACCACGCATGATTAATCAACGTATAAAACTACGCATGATAGTCCAATTCAATTAAATCTTTAATTTAATTATCACAACGTCAACAATACCCAAATAATCTCATCTAATTATTTTAAATTAAATATACCAATTTTTCATCATATATACATCAAAAACCAAATTCCATTATCTCTACATGTATTACATGAGTTATACGCACCCAAAAATTATTTATTTTAAAACTAGGGTTTTTCTATATGCAACCTACGTACCCAAAGGGTTATGAATATTATTCAGATTAAAAGATTTTATAAAAACAACCCCATAATTAGTATTCACTTTTTCAAATTAAGTTACTAATTATTTTTAAGAAAAGGCGACACTTAAAACGCATAATACTAAAGGAAAAGAATAGAGTATTCATGCCTGAATAAAAGTTGGTTTAGAAATCTGATCTTGAATGTGTATTCCTCTCAAAAATTTGACAAAGATTCGTTCTTGACGCGTCTTGAGAAAATCCGGTTAATCTTGACAAAACTTGAGTTGAAAGTTATGTAGAATGGGGCTAGGGTTTTGAGGTTGAAGAAGATGAAGAAGATGAGAGGATTCTAATTTTTGAGAAGGCTAAAATGTGTTTTAAAAGATCTAAACTCGTCACTTATGTTTATATACCAAAAAGAATTAGAGTCCTAATCAAATACAAATACTTGAAAAAATCATTACGGACGATCGGACCGTTAGAATCGCTTGAAATTTTAGTATGTTGTAGCGAACGGCGAGACAGGACTGCTGACAAAAATTCAGCTTGATCGGCCGGTCAGATTTCTAAAAATAATATTTTTATAAGAAAATTTTATGTTTTGAGGACTCTTAGAGAGTTTTATATTTTGAAGACTCTTCTAAATAATAAAAATTCAATTAAAACTCCATTTTAATTCCGATTCCAATTCCGTTTGAAAATTCATTTTTCAAATATAAAAACCAACACTTAAAATTATAAAATTTATAAAATCCAAAATTTCATTTTTCTCCGACTTCCAAAATTAATTTAAAAATTCCCATTTAAAAAATTCGGGTTGTTACATACACCTGGGTATGGCAACCTCGGCCAAGGGTGGGCCGAGGTGACAGTGAGCCGACCCTCAACTTGGAACCGGTTCAACCTCGGCTTGGGACGAGGTCATAAAAGGCCTTAATAATCACCAACATGGGACTATCCCTACCTCGGCTGGGGCCGACCTAGCATAATGTCTCGGCTGAGATCAGGCCGAGACTCCTTATGAAACTTCTCGGATTGAACGGACATCAAGCCTTTACAGGTCGGCCTCTCCCAGGCCGAGGTCATTCACCAACATAACTGCCGAGCATCTGTTGACATTTGGATAAGGACACCTTGGCACAAATCAGTTGTAACAAGATTATTCTCCACATGTGGGAGAATATTTCATCATCATTACTTACATGTGACAGTGACAGATGGCATTCCCACATTGGTAAGGATATCACACACATGCTCATTGCATGCATGGGGGGTACATTACGCCCCCTAGGCACTATATATAGGGGTCATCCCCTACCTTGCAAAAGGACTTCAGTTATTCAACCCTAGCAAAAACTTTGTCTAAGTATACAGTAGAGAGAGAGCTTGAGAGAATTGTATCCATGGCCATTAGTGCCTTCATTCAGTGATATTACTCACACACTCACTGTGGACGTAGGCCAGATTGGCTGAACCACCTATATTCCGGTGTTCATTTCTCATATCCTCACCTCATTCTCTTATCTCTTTATATAGCTGTGCTGCCATTGTTATTCATATATAGAGCTTGGAAACACCTCACCTGGTGGTGCTGATTCCCAGCATCATCATTTTGGCGCCGTCTGTGGGAATCGAGAGGCTATCTCTTCCTCTTTTTCTGCTTTACCTCACCGGAGACTCTGGTGGTGAACCAGGAATCACCCTGTTGATACCAAAATTAATATGCTGATGTGGACGAATCATATGAAGACACTTGTCAATCTACGTGGTACAATAACAACGAGGAAGTTCATTTCCCCGACCAACCCATGTCTCTCCGAGCAACGAGGATACACCGAGGAACATCAGCACTCCGAGGTACTATAACGCTCCGAGGAACTCCTGAGCAACGAGCAATTAAGGCGGTCCGAGCTGCATCTCGGCCGTAGTATTAATTGCCAGAATATCAACAGTTCAACTATTCATTGAATGTTTATCATCTTGACGCACACGCTACATTAAATGTATTACCCTTTCATACGTATATCATTTAATGTATCAACCCATTCATGTACAGCCTAAGGGCTATAAATACCTTGTATCACCCTCATTCAAAGGGACCGAAATTTCTTGACTGAACTTGTAATCGAGAATTCCCAAACACTCAGCAATAACATAACATTGGACGTAGGCCATTCTTATAAGGCTGAACCACTTTAAAAATCTTTGTCTCATTTTATTTATCTGTGATTGAATAATTAGAGCAATCTAATTTTTTACATCAACAGATTGGCGCCGTCTGTGGGAAACGACTGTTGCTATCGTTTTTCATCAAAAATCATTTATCATCAATGGCAGATAATCCAGAATCCAGTAATCGAAATGCTGGAAATACTGAAAATCCTCCAAATCCATCTGCACCTCCAGATCTGGCTGGAATTATGACAAATCTGGCTCAAGGACAAACCGCCATGCAAGACACACTGAGGCAACTCATACAAACTCTTCATAGCGGTGCACCTGCACGTTCAGGACAGCAAAGTGGTCAGAGGCAAACTTATTTACTTTCTTCACGTTCCAGGCGTACTGAGTCATATCGTAATGAGGAGTCTGATGATTTCTCTTATCAACCTGGACGAACTTCGTCAATAAGGGTTACAGATACTGATCAAGATATCACCCTCTCTCCAGAAAAGACCCAGTGCTTTAGAAAGACTGAGTAGGGCGTCTCCTTTCAGTCGATTAGGCCCTAGGAGGAATAGGAGTCCACCTAAGACCATGTCGAGGAGTTTTCGACAACCATCAGATCTAAGAGAGGGATCAGCATAATCACGACCAGTTGCTCGTCAAGATAGATCTCAAGAAGCTACCTCAGAACGATCAATTGCTCGAACCAATAGGCCCGAGGAAGGAAATGAAGCGTTGAAAGGATCTCTCCAACGGTTGGAGGATAAATTGGGAGAAATGGCCAAAGCAAAGAACCCTCTACAAAGAACTTTTATTCGAGGAACACCTTTTGTACAGGCCATTGTGGATTTTCCTACACCATCGAAATTTAAAGCACCCGTGGTAACTCCCAAATATGATGTAAAGACAGATCCTGTTCTTCACATAGAACAATATCAAGCTGCTGCCGATATTTATGTTGTCCCCGACGAGATGAGATGTAGGGCCTTTTCAGGAACTCTTACTGGATCTGCCCAGATATGGTACAACAATCTTCCTCGGGGTAAGATTTCAACTTTCTTTCAGTTAGCCGAGCTGTTTATTGGCAATTTCTGTTTTGGAGCAAAGCCAGTAAAACAAGTAGCGCACTTGTTAAGTGTTAGACAAAAATCAGGCGAGAGTACTAGAGATTACATAACTCGTTTCAATAATGAGAAGTTGGAAGTCATAGATTACGAAGAAAAGACAGCGATCACTGCTTTGATGAGTGGATTGCTGCCTAACAAGTTATACTATACTTTGGCCAAAGGTCCACCTAAAACTATGTCGGAGTTGATGGCAAAAGCGGCCAAAATCATGAATGCCGAGGAGGCTATGGCTGCGAAGAAGAATATGGATAAAGAAACCAAGGTGGAGGTTGACAAATCTAAGAAGAAAGAGCAAAAAGGTAATGGTGGTGACAAGCACTCCAAGAATAATAGGACGTCATGGGAAGTCCTGAAGAAATATGATAATTATACTCCATTGAAGATGGGTATTAATCATGTTTTAGAAGAAATCAAGAATAATGAAGAAATCAAGTGGCCAGATAAACTGAGGACCAATCCTGAATTGAGAAATAGGGCCAAATATTGCGAGTTCCATAAAGATCATGGCCATACGACCAAAAATTGCATAGCCCTTCAGAACGAGATTGAAACGCTCATCCGAAGAGGAAAGTTGTCAAAGTATGTAGATCGCAGAGGTGAAAGGAAGAATGATGATAGAACTAGAGATCGTTCCAGATCTCCTCGTCGGACGGAGGAGAAAAAGAAAAGAGATCATGAAGAGGATCCAGATGAAGACCCCGATCTTCCAAAGAAGCCAAGACAGCCCGAACGAGAGGTATTTTCCATACGTTTTGGATCATTTGATTGTAATGTTATTACAGGAGGAGATGCTGGAGGGGGAGACCTTATTGCAGAAAGAAAGGCCTATCTCGGAGAGGCTCAAGCCTGCTCATATATTCAACGAATAAATCTTGCCGAGGATGATCGATCGAGGAAGGTAAATAAAGAGAAGCTAGTTATTGGTTTTTCAAAAAACGATTTGGCCGGTGTTCTTTACCCTCACGACGATCCCTTGGTGATCAAAATGAGGATGAAAGATGTGGTGATTTCAAGGGTGTTGGTGGACAATGGTAGTTCGGCAGACATCATGTATTATTCATGTTTTGATAGCTTGAATTTGAAATTATCTCAATTGGAACCTTATCACAGACCCCTTCTGGGTTTTGCTGGCGAGAAAGTTTTTCCACTTGGGACGATCAAGTTGGACATATTCATTGGAACCTGGCCTGCTTGTCGAACAGAAAGAATACGCTTCTTTGTGATGGATAAGAATGTGCAGTCAGCCTAAAACATCATCATGGGAAGAGTTGGTTTGAAGAAGTTCGAAGCAGTTCCATCTACAGTGCATCAATGCTTAAAATTCCCAACAAACTTCGGAGTAGGAGTTGTAAAAGGTGATCAAAAAATAGCTCGGGAATGCTATTATTCGTCTGCCGAGCAAGAGGAGCTTGAGGAATCAAGGAAAAAGACTATCACCTACCAGGTGGAAGAAGGTACAGAAATTGAAACTCTTGATCCCAGGGATGAATCCCAACTTGTAAAAGGACAGGTGGTAGAATCTACAGAAAATGTTATTCTGGACGAGGAGCACCCTGAACGAGTAACCCAGATAGGTTCGTCGTTAGATGCTTTAATAAAACAAGAGTTGATAATGTTCTTGAGAAATAGGAAGAAAATTTTCGCATGGAGTCATGAGGACATGCCAGGAATAGATCCGAACTTCTTATGTCACGAACTCAATGTGAATAAAGAGATCAAGCCTGTAAAGCAGAGAAGAAGGGTATTTAGCCCCGAGAAGAATCAAGCCATACAAGAGGAGGTCGAGAAGCTCCAGAAAGCCCAATTCATTGAAGATGTGAAATATCCAGACTGGCTGGCAAATGTGGTGATGGTAAAGAAGAAGAACAATAAATGGAGAATGTGTGTTGATTTCACTGATCTCAACAAGGCATGCCCAAAAGATCATTTTCCATTGCCCAGAATTGACCAACTAGTGGATGCTACCTCGGGACATGAGCTGCTCAGCTTCATGGATGCGTATTCTGGTTACAACCAGATCAAGATGAAACCTGAAGACAGGGAAAGTACTTCTCTTATTACCCCTAGGGGAACTTATTGCTATAATGTTATGCCTTTTGGTTTGAAAAATGCAGGAGCGACATACCAGCGGCTGATGAACAAGGTTTTCACCGAACAAATCAGTTGCAACATGGAAGTCTATGTCGATGATATGCTGACAAAGAGCAAGAAAGCTGCAGATCATCTAGTTGACTTAGCTCAGACATTTGATCAACTAGATAAATACCAAATGAAGCTCAACCCGACGAAGTGCACATTTGGAGTACGAGAAGGAATGTTTCTCGGATACATTGTTAACCAGCGAGGCATTGAAGCAAATCCAGATAAGATCAAAGCTCTTTTAGGGTTACGATCTCCAACAACAAAGAAAGAAGTGCAAAGTCTTACAGGACGAGTTGCAGCGCTCAATAGATTTGTATCCCGAGCAACTGACAAATGCCTCCCATTCTTCAAAACACTTCGAAAAACTTTTGAGTGGACTGATGAATGTGAGAAGGCCTTTCAAGATTTGAAAAAGTATTTGGGAATACCTCCATTGTTGTCCAGGCTAATAACAGGAGAGAAGTTGTACTTATATCTGGCGGTATCAGAGAATGCAGTTAGCTCAGCATTGATTAGATTGGAGAATAGAGTCCAGAAACCAATCTATTACACAAGTAAGGCTTTCCGAGGTGCAGAAATCAGGTACCCAAAGCTGGAAAAATTGGCATTGGCATTAATTGAAGCAAGTAGAAGAATGAGGCCATATTTCCAGGCCCATACCATCGTCGTTTATACCGACATGCCACTGAGGCAAGCCCTTCATAAGCCAGAAAAGTCAGGGAGATTGATGTACTGGGCAATAGAGCTCGGTGAATATGATATTGTGTATGAGCCCAGAGCATCATTGAAAGGACAAGCTGTAGCAGATTTTAAAGCAGAATTTACATATCCTGATACCCCCGAGGAGCAAAAGGTGCTCGCTGACCAACCTGTGGATGTTATAGGATCAACAGACATAAGTCCAGACCAACTCCGATTGGTAAAAGGGCCTATGGATGTAGAAGGATCATCAACTTCAAATTCAGACCAGCCCCCGTTGGTTGAAGAACGAGAAGAGATGGTCAACGAGGAGCGAAAAGTGCCAGGGGAGGATGAAAAGAAGCAACAAATATTTCACCGAGTAACTCTATCGGATAAGAAATTTGAAGACGGATTGCCCATATGGAGATTATATGTAGATGGCTCATCTTACACAGCAGGTTGTGGGGCGGGAATTGTTTTGAACACCCCAGACGAGATTGACATGGAATATGCTTTACGATTCCAATTCAAAGCCTCCAATAATGAGGCTGAGTATGAGGCCATGATAACAGGTCTTAATTTATCAAAGATTATGGAAGCGCAACAAGTGATGGTATTCAGTGATTCTCAATTGATTGTGAATCAGATGATGGGAACGTATGCAGTTAAAGGAGAATTAATGGTCAAATATCATGCCAAGGTAATGGAGTTATTGGCAGAATTTGATGCAATTCAATTGATCAGAATACCCAGAATAGAAAATGCACAAGCAGACGCGCTGGCCCGACTAGCATCAGCTACTCGTACCGAGCTGCGAAGAACAATACCAATTGAAGTACTGGAAAGTCGGAGCATAGATGAAGACTTGACGATGAATGTTATTGCCCTTGATTTAGGACCATCTTGGATGGATCCCATCAGGGTATATATTGAAGAGGGAGTATTGCCAGAGGATAAGCTCGCTGCCAAGAAATTGAAGTATAAAGCTGCTCGGTATGTGTTAACTAATGGTAATTTATATAGACGAGGAATTATGGCAGGTTTACAGAGATATGTACATCCCTCCGAAGTGAAAGAATTGATTGAAGAGATCCATGAAGGGTCTTGTGGAGCTCATGTAGCAGGTCGAACGCTTTTACAAAGGGTAATGACTCAAGGATACTATTGGCCGACGATGAGGGCTGATTGTATAGCCTATGCTAAGAAATGTGACAAGTGCCAACGTTTTTCCTCTATCCGACGAACTCCACAAGCATTGTTGACACCCATAACTTCCCCTTGGCCATTTTCCATGTGGGGAATTGATTTGGTTGGACCATTGCCGACCACCCGAGGAAGATTCAAGTACCTCGTCGTTGCAGTGGACTATTTTACTAAGTGGGTAGAAGCTGAGCCGCTTATCGATATGACGTACGAGAAGGTATACCAGTTTGTTTGGAAGAATATCATCTGTCGATATGGTCTCCCACATGCCTTCATCACAGATCACGGAACACAATTTGACAACGAGGAGTTTGCTGCCTATTGTCAACAATCAAACATCCTGAAGACCCATTCAGCACCAGGCCATCCTCAAAGCAATGGACAGACTGAAGTGACGAATAGAACACTGCTGAATGGTTTGAAGAAAAGGCTAAGTGAAGCTAAAGCTAACTGGATTAACGAGCTACAATCAGTATTGTGGGCTTACCGAACAACTCCCCGAGCAGCGACTGGAGAATCACCATATATGCTTGCGTTTGGAAGTGAGGCCGTAATACCTGCCGAGTTAGGTCTCCCAACACACAGAGTGCTGAATTTTAATTCCCCAGTCAGCGACTTGATGAGAAGACTGGATTTGGATATGCTCGAGGAAGTCAGAGAAGAGGCAGCCATTAGGAATGCTGCTTATCAACAACGAACAGCTCTTTTCTACAACAAAAGGGTGAAGAAATGCGATTTAAAAGAAGGAGATTATGTGCTAAAGAAGGTAATTCAGAAACACAATAAATTGGAGGCAAACTGGCATGGGCCTTACCGAGTTATAGAAGTTGTTCGACCAGGAACTTACCGAATAGCAACTTTAGAAGGAGAAGAATTCAAGAATGCTTGGAATGCTGAACACCTTCGCAAGTATTATCAATGATGTAAAATGTACAACGGATTCATCAATATGAATAAAACGATGATGTTTTCACCATTTTCCTCTCCTTTGTTTGAAAGTTTTTCGGGGAATACTAGTGTTGTACACTACGCTGTTCGACAGCAAAAAGAAGACAATAGTTCGAAAGAACCAAAAATATACTCCTTTGGTTAGGAGGCGTACACTAGCGTGACCAACTAAGGTTAGTAAGATAACTAGTGGACAAAAAGTTCGAAAGAACCAAAAAATATACTCCTTTGGTTAGGAGGCGTACACTAGCGTGACCAACTAAGGTTGGTAAGATAACTAGTGGACAGAAAGTTCGAAAGAACCAAAACATATACTCCTTTGGTTAGGAGGCGTACACTAGCGTGACCAACTAAGGTTGGTAAGATAACTAGTGGACAGAAAGTTCGAAAGAACCAAAAAATATACTCCTTTGGTTAGGAGGCGTACACTAGCGTGACCAACTAAGGTTGGTAAGATAACTAGTGGACAAAATAGTTCGAAAGAACCTGATAATTCAAATAATCAACTACGGTTGAGGGAAGAATAATATCATTTTCAAAATAGGCCAACAAGTTGGTCGGAAGGTAAAATCATTCCAGAAAATACGAAGAATTCCAAACTGAACCAAGTATAGTTGGTCGGTGATCAACTATACTTAGTCGACGAGGATAAATTATCGACCATGGTTGGTCGGGCACATTTTATGAAAAAGTTTACCAAGTATAGTTGATCGGGGATAAAAATCCATCAACTGTAGTTGGTCGACAAACACAATTTAACAACTTTGGTTGGTTGGAAACAGTTTTACTTTATTATTAAGTGATTGAGCAACATTGATACTTATAATTTTGATTGCTAAGTTGTTGATGAACAGCACCATATTGTTATCTTTTTAACAGATACATATGCACAAATGTAAAAATGTTTTATAAACACAAGACAATTGCAATACAAATTTGCAAACAGAAAATGAAATTCTTTCATTAAGATAAAAATGTATTACAAGCTATACATATGTGCTAATCATTACATTGAAAAACCTATTCTATTGGTTTCTTTCCTTCAGCTTTTGAAACAGGTTCCTCGCCGGCAGGAGGATCTTCTAAGCAAAGAGGAGAATTGATGAAATTGATATCCCTGAGCATTCTGACGTTCATCACAGAAGGTGTATCCAAGAGATGCTCTGGACGAGATAATTCAGTCTGAGAATGAAGACTATAGTCGCCGAGATACTTTGAAATTAAACTCCGAGGAATGGAACGAGCCGGTATCCATACCATGTCCAATTTGAAAGGTGGCACAGGCAAATCGAGTAACCCTGGAGCATGATAATCCCATAAAAAATGCCCTTGCTCTAATTTCAGTACACCCAGGGCGTTCAACCACCCCTGCTTATAACCTTCATTATTGGCATGTTCAATCCGGGCATCTAAATGAACAAATGCTTCATTGTATCCTGCCATCCAAAATTCCCTAGGCTGTTTATGGAATTGGAAGGTTAATCTATCCAATTGTTCGTGAAGGCTCCTAGTGAAAACATCTTTATTATTCAAAGCAGACTTTGCTGCAGTAAGTTGATCTTCCAAAGATAGATTTTTCTTGGACATTTCAGATAAAGCCCGATCTTTGGTGTTTAATTGATATGTTTGAGTTTCCAAAGTAGATTGGGTGCGAGCCTCTTCAACATTGCGGCTAAGAACTCTTGATCGACTCCGAGCAGCGACTGGAGAACTTTGCTCTTCGGCAACATTTTGAACAGCTCTTCCTCGCCCACGAGAACCTCTTCCTCGTCCCCGAGCAGTCACAGGAATAACCGATCTCCTTAAGTTATCCAGTTCTTGTCTTAGTTTGGCATTCTCAACCTCTAAGAACGAGAAACCTTCATCGGTAACTGGTACTAAAGCAGTGGAAGATGACGCTGCAGATTCATATTGTGCCAACTTTGTCTGCAAATTATTGTTCTCTTATTCCAGCAACTCAGCAATCTGCCTGCAGGCCTCAATTTCACCTTTTAGAGTTCTTTCCTTAACATCGTATCCAGCAAGGATCTTTTTATGGCCTGTTTCAGAAGAAAGTTGTTGATATCTATTTTCATATTCCTTGTGCAACAAAGCCATTGATTCATTATGCTGACCTTGGAGATCTTCTAAGGAATAATGAAGTTCCTCAATCAAGTCATAGTAGGCCACGTTGTTGGCCACAGCTCGGTCGAGTAAATCCTTCAAGTACCGATAAGCCTCAATTGCTTGTTCTGAGGCATCATGGCCAAGGATGTTAGTAATTTCTGATGTACTAAGGTCTGTATGACCAGCCTTATAATATTCGTGACATTGCTGCATCAGCTTTGTATCATGTGCAGAAATCAGTTCCATTCTAGCAACAAACTAAGGATGAGAAAAAGACAACAATCAACAAAAAAATAAATCATCAACAACAGAGATGAACAAGGATGTATTTTATTAGATCACAAAAGGATTAAATTGTTTGATTACAAATAATGAAAGATAGAAATGATACCGAACAACTTCACACCTTTTCCTTGTCTCCCAAGACTTTCTCGGGAGGCTGGGACGAGGAGCTTGGTTGCTCGGTGGTAACAGCAACTTGATCTGCAGGAGTTGAAATTTTTTCAGGAGGAGGAGGCATGGAAGAAATGTCCTCGTTGGCAGAAGATAGAGATGCAGGGACTTGATCACCTATGGCCAAAGAAGATTCATCAGAGGCAGGCTCATCTTCTTCTTCTTCCACAATTGGTGGAGGAGGACCAGGGATGTGCAACTGGAATAGCTCGGAATCATCATTGATCTTCAATTCCTGTAGGGCAGCTACCCAGCCATCTCGGAAGTATTTCAACTTCCCGTATTGAACTTGGGATGTCATCGCAGCAATTCCCTTATCCCATCCTTTATCCCAGCCTGCGCTGAAGGATTTTTTAACTGCGAGCTTTCTTCTCAATTTCTCTGCGGAAAGCTTCGCATCCAATTCTTCTTTTTTGCCCTTGATATCTCGCAGGGCGAACAATTCTTCCTCTGCCTTCCTCAGTTTATCCTCAAGTTCTCCAAAATTCTTGAGCTTGTCGTCATATTTCTTATGCTCGACCTCTAAACTTTTCACTTTATTATCCAAACTCTTGGAGATCTCAGCCAACTTCACCTTCTCAGCTTCAACTATTGACAACTTTTTCTCCCAAACAGCCTTGTCCTCACTATACTGTTGGCGAGATTCCTTCAAAGATTGGGTTAAACCCAGCAGAGCATCCTCTACACCAGACGAGGAGCTGGAAGCTTTAATTGCCTCGTCCTTCTTCACGATGTTATTGAAACAGTTCACCAGCTGAAAGATGAGAAAAACAGTAAAGTCAATACAAAAATGCAAGCATTCAGAGAAAGAAAGAAATGCAGAATGTGAGAAATTTACCGAAGCAATATGACGAGTAGCTAGGGATGTCAACATATCCCTAGAAATATATTCATCAATTCCTTGGACCTCGGGTATGATCCAAGTTTTTACCGAGCTCATTGCAGAGCTCAGAGGAATGATGGTTGGAACACCAACAACACCAGATGGTGGAGAAGAGACAGTTTCAGCCAAATTGACTGAGGATGATTTCCTCAATCTCCTCAAAGGAACTTCAGCAGTTTCAACCAAGGAAGAACTCTTGGTCAGAGAGACAGTAATGACTTCTACTGGAGCAACTTTCTTGCTCGGAGCCACTGGGGCTTCTCGGCAGCTTTGGAAGGTGCAACATCCACCTTCTTAGTCCATTCTGGGACATCAACTTTGCTTTTCTTGGCCCCAGCAGCAGAAGTAATGTCATCAAATAGAGCAGGAGGAGCTCTTTTCTTGCCCATTCTCTGACTTAAAGGGAGATGAGAATCTGAAGAAGAATCCTCTGGAGTTGAAGCCGGCTCAACAGGGCGAGCAGTATAAGAGGTTGTATAACTCTTATACTGTAGCAAATATGATGCAGACCTAAGGTGCTCGTCTGCAACGTTCTTATGCAAACCCCAGATAAGTTTCAGATGCTTAATATTAACCTCTGATTCTTTTGGAGTTTTTCTTTTGCTATCAACTGCAAATAAATACATAATGAGATATTAGTCATACATTTTATCAAACATGATGAAAGCATAATTTCATAAGTAAAATAAAATGAAAAATAAACCTATCCCATTGCCATATGGGGGGCATCTGGGACCGTTGTATACTCCATCTCCAACTAAAGGGGCATATTGCCAATTTTTAATAACCAACCCATGTTCAAAATAATCTCTATTTGAATCAGGGAGGTTAACTACAAGAGCTCTATTCAGAAACCTAGTTTTTAAGTAATAAATATTATCTAGAGTGGCCCACTTATAGCAATACATAATTTTAGGGATCCCTATACGAGTCCCATGAGTTAGATTTAATTTGTACACCCCATTAATTATTCTCCATGAATTGGGGGCTATTTTGCAGGGATAAGATCAAAATACTGACAAAACTCAAGACACAATGGGTTTGGTGGAAAAGAAAATCCACATCCAGCAATGAATAGACTGGGGAACCAATGTCCCTCAGCCAATCGAAAATAATCTAAAGGTTCAGAAAGAACCTCCAGAGTTACCCAGGAAGGAATGGAAAAATCGGAACGAAATTTCTCAACAGACTCCACAATATAAACCATACTGAATAAAAGAAATACAGAATAAAGGAAGAAGATCTTACAGGAAGAAAGGAGGTCTGTTGACAATGAACGAAAACAAGGATGAACGCACAAGAGAGAAAGAGAGAATATAAAGATTGAATGCAGAAAATTGGAAAAAGAAGAAGACGGTATGGCTACCTAAGAAGTTTAAATACGTTACCTAGGGAAGTGGCGAAGGAAATGATTACGCGAAAGAAACTATTGAACTTTCGGCGGCTAAAAGGACAAAAAGGGCACTAAGATCGAAGCGCTCTTAAAAGTTCGAAAAAAGGCGGATTCTTTGAATTTGGAAATAAATTCAAATACGATGCTCCTAAAACCCAGGAAGATCATTCAATATTACCATAAACCGAGAAAGAATATTCCATACTCCTCAAAGTTCGAAATATGAAACATTGGGGGCTTCTGTTGATACCAAAATTAATATGCTGATGTGGACGAATCATATGAAGACACTTGTCAATCTACGTGGTACAATAACAACGAGGAAGTTCATTTCCCCGACCAACCCATGTCTCTCCGAGCAATGAGGATACACCGAGGAACATCAGCACTCCGAGGTACTATAACGCTCCGAGGAACTCCTGAGCAACGAGCAATTAAGGCGGTCCGAGCTGCATCTCGGCCGTAGTATTAATTGCTAGAATATCAACAGTTCAACTATTCATTGAATGTTTATCATCTTGACGCACACGCTACATTAAATGTATTACCCTTTCATACGTATATCATTTAATGTATCAACCCATTCATGTACAACCTAAGGGCTATAAATACCTTGTATCACCCTCATTCAAAGGGACCGGAATTTCTTGACTGAACTTGTAATCGAGAATTCCCAAACACTTAGCAATAACATAACAGTGGACGTAGGCCATTCTTATAAGGCCGAACCACTTTAAAAATCTTTGTCTCATTTTATTTATCTGTGATTGAATAATTAGAGCAATCTAATTTTTTACATCAACACACCCCTTGTGTGGAGCTGTTTCACCATTGAAAGAGGTCCTTTAAGGTATTAAGCTCACTTACTGTTTAAGCTCTTTATTGTTAATACATGGCACCAGAATTACCACCGCCTCTTCCGCCGCCTGGAGGTGGAGGGGCTAGTTCCATTTAGGCTCCTCCCCAGTCCGAAATGGCGGAGGTGGCAGCAGCTTTGAAATCTTTAGCTGCAACACAACAAGCCATGAAGGAGCAATTTGCCCAGCTTAGCCAAACCATGATGATGAGGCCACCTGGAGTCTCCCCGGACATGATAACTCCGGCGACAGTTCAGCCTCATCCTGACGCCAGGGGACCACCCCAGGCGCCCATGAAGGACCAACCTGCACCCCAGCGGAGGAGGGACGTTGCTGACCCTAGGCGCTTGCGCCTGGGGAGGCAAGGAAACCCTTTCCCAGAGGACAGGTATGATGACCTTGAAGCTGAAGAGGCCCCGGAAGACTGCTGGGAGCCGTATGAGGTGTCAGATAACACCGTACGACCTCTTAGGCAGAATCAAGGATGTGTCGGCCAAAGAAGAGATGAGGCCCAACAAAGAGGGTTGGCCTTTAACAGGTTGAGCAGAGGGTCGGCCTTCGAGAGGTTGGGCCCAGTCAATGACCTGAGACAGAGGCTATCGAGGTCAAGGAGGGCGGCAGGCTCTCAAAGAGGGAATAGGCAGGTTCGGCCAGATCAAGGCCGACCCTTGGAGAGAAGAGCCAGGGAGCAGGAAGAGGTCAACAGTCAATGGGTCGTGGCTGGGAAACCCTCTATCCATCGCAGAGAGGTGGCAGGGGATAACCTCGGCCAAGTTGATGAGAGAAGACCCTGGAATGACTCAATCCAACGTCTCTAGGAGAAGATAGGGGACCTCATAAAGAGCAGGGACCCATTACAGAGGGGCTACTCGGAGGGCTCCCCATTTGTAGCTAGGATAGTGGGGTTCCCAACCCCAGCTAAGTTCAAGCCTCCTACAGTGAATCCTAAGTATGATGGTAGCACTAACCCAGTGCACCATATCGAGATGTATCAGTCGGCGACAGATATTTACTCGATACCCGATGAGATGAAGTGCAGGGCCTTCTTAGGAACCTTGACAGGGGCTGCGCACAGCTGGTTAACCTCTCTTCCGAAGAACTCGATCGAGAACTTCGAAGGCTTAGCTGAGCAGTTCATCCACAACTTCTGCTTTGGGGTAAGACCTCAAAAGAAGACTACCCACCTCCTACATGTCAAACAGGCTAAGGGTGAAAGCCTAAGAGACTACATAGCAAGATTCAACAAGGAGAAGTTGGAGGTGGAGGATTACGAAGAGAGCATAGCCATGACCTCCTTTATAGGAGGCCTCCAAAAGGGAAAGCTACTGTGGAAACTGGCGGAAGACCCTCCTAAGTCAATGGCAGAGCTGCTGGAAACCGCGGGGAAAGTGATGAATGCGAAAGAGGCAATGACCGCCAAATATGAGGAGGAGAACCGTGGTAGCACTGGGAGGTCCCAGGGCAAGAAAGAGGGGAAGAAGAGGTCAGCAGATGACAAGTTCGCTCATTACACTCCTCTGACTGTGAGCTGTGAGCACATCCTTAATGAGATCAAGACTGACCGGACTATGAGGTGGCAAGAGAAATTGAAGGCCCCACCACATAAGAGGAATAAAAACCTCTGGTGTGAGTTCCATGAGGATCACGGTCATGTCACAAATAGATGCTTCGCTCTGAAGGATGAGATTGAGAAGATGCTGAAATCCGGGAAGCTGAGAAATTATGTGGATGGCAAGGCTCCAAAGGGTGGAAGAGAAGACCCTAAGAAGAGAAGAAATGACAGGTGCCGTGGCGATGTCCCGGCTAGAAGGCATGCTGATTCAGAGGGTGATGATGGAGATGACCCGGATCTCCTACCAAAGGATGACAACACCCCAGTGAAGAGGGTCGGAATGATCTCCATTGGTGTTACCACCATATGTGGGGGATTCGCAGGAGGTGGCTCTGAGGTAGCCGATAGTAAGGCTCATGTAGCGGAGGCCAAGTCAGTGGTCAAGCCTGAGGTTGTGAATCTAACGTCTTCTGACGCAGCACAGAAGAGGAAGAAGGTGGACATGGACACCCTCGTAGTGGGGTTCTCCAGACTCGACTTCAAGGGCATCTTAGCCCCCCATGATGACCCTTTAGTCATAACAACAAGGGTGCATGGGTGCGATGTAGGGAGAATCCTCATAGATGGGGGAAGCTCAACAGATGTGATGTTCTGGCCTTGTTTCAAGAGCTTGGGTCTTATCAGGGCAAGGCTAGTGCCCTATCATCACCCATTGATAGGCTTCAGTGGTGAGAAGGTACACCCATTGGGCATGTATGAAATGGATGTACGGATGGGAGATGAGTGGCCTAAGAGGCTGACCAAGAAGATAAACTTTTTTGTTATGGACGAAAATGTCTTCTCGGCCTACAACCTTATCATCGGAAGAGTGGCCCTCAAAGAGTTTGAAGCCGTGCCGTCAACGATCCACCAGATGCTAAAATTCCCGACTCCTAACGGGGTAGGGGAAGTGCAAGGGGACCAGACCACGGCGCGGGAGTGTTATTTCAACTCGGCCGAAGAGCGAGAGGCCCATAAGAGAGCAACCGCCACTTACAGCATTGACACTCTTGATCCCAGAGACGAAACAAAATTGAAGAAGGGCGAGGCCACGGAAGAGGTAGAATCCATCATCCTCAATGAGGACGAGCCGGAAAAAACAGTCCAAGTCGGTAAGGCCCTGGAGCAAGGGATCAAGGAAGAGATGATAAACATCCTCAGGAGGAGGCATAGTGTCTTCGCATGGAGTCACGCAGACATGCCTGGTATCGACCCTGAGATCATGACCCACAAGCTCAACGTGGACAGAGATGCTAGGCCTATTAAACAGAGGCAAAGAGTCTACTCCAGAGAGAAGTATGAGGTCATCCGGGAAGAGGTGAAAAAGTTGGAAGAGGCCGAGTTCATAAGAGAGGTTACTTACCCAGAGTGGCTCTCAAATGCAGTCATCGTGCCTAAGGCCAATGGAAAGTGGCGAATGTGTGTAGATTTCACAGACCTAAACAAGTCTTGCCTGAAGGACAGCTATCCCTAACCTAGGATAGACCAGATGGTGGATGCAACGGCAGGGCACGAGCTCATGAGTTTCATGGATGCTTATTCAGGTTATAACTAAATCTTCATGGATGCCGAAGACTCTGAGAAGACAGCCTTCATTACTGACAAGGGGACGTACTGTTACAAGGTGATGCCCTTTGGTCTGAAAAATGCGGGGGCAACATATCAACTCTTGTCAATAGGATGTTCGAGTAGCAGATAGGTAAGACCATGGAGGTATATGTGGAGGATATGCTAACGAAGAGCCTGAAAGCATGTACTCACGTAGCAGACCTTGAGAAGACCTTTGATGTCATGGACTCGTACAGGATGAAGCTCAACCCAACGAAGTGTGTCTTCGGGGTAGGAGCCGGGAAGTTCTTGGGGTTCATCATTAATCAGAGGGGGATTAAAGCAGACCCTGAGAAGATCAAGGCCTTGCCCGACATGAAGACTCCTAGGAGTATCAAGGATGTCCAGAGACTCACCGGAAGAGTGGCTGCCCTTAACAGGTTTGTTTCGAGGGCAACGGATAAATGTCTTCCGTTATTTAAAGTTCTGAGACAGCCTTCCAGTGGGACGAAGAGTGTGAAAAAGCCTTTGACCAACTCAAGTCCTACTTGGGGTCTCCCTTGTTGCTGTCTCGGCCCATCACGGGAGAGAGGTTGTTTGTGTATCTGGCAGTCTCTGAGTCAGCCATCAGCGCAACAATCGTACGAGAAGAGGATGGAATCCAGAGGCCTGTGTACTTCAACAGTAAGGCCCTTCAAGGGTCTGAACAAAACTATCCCCGGATGGAGAAATTGTCTTATGCCCTGATACATGCCTCAAGGAAGATGAAGCCTTACTTCCAAGCGTACTCCATGGTAGTCCTCACAGACTCCCCGCTAAGACAGGTTCTGCACAAACCTGAGAAGTCCGGGAGACTGATGACCTAGTCCATCGAGCTAGGAGAGTATGATCTTACCTACCAGCCCAGGACAGCCATTAAGGGGCAGGCCCTCGCAGACTTTGTTACAGAGTTCACTTGGGAAGGACCATTCCAATCGAGGTCTTACGAAAGGCGAGCATCAAGGAGGACGAGATATGTAGTCCTTGTCACAATGTTAACGTAGGAGACTCATGGATTGACCCGCTCGTCAGATACCTAAGAGAGGGGGAGCTACCTGAGCCCAGGCTGGGAAGAAGAAAGTTGAGATACATGGCTGCCAAGTTCTCATTGGTAGGAGATGTCTTGTATAAAAAGGGGTTCCTCTTGCCCCTCCTCAGATGTGTGCATCCCATGGAGGTACCCCGGGTCTTACATGAGGTTCACGAGGGCTCTTGCTCTAGCCACATAGGGGGAAGGCCCTTAGCCAAGAGGATCATCACTCAGGGATACTGGTGGCCCACCTTATCTAAAGACGCTGCTGACTATGTGAAGAGGTGTGATAAATGTCAGAGGTTCGCCGCTATCCCTCATCAACCTCATCAGCCTATGACGTCAATCTCTTCTCCATAGCCATTTGCAGTATGGGGAATTGACTTAGTAGGACCTTTGCCAAGAGCTGTCAACAACTATAGATTCTTGATTGTTGCCATTGACTACTTTTCAAAGTGGGTAGAGGCAGAACCGATGATAAAAATTACAGAGCAGAAGACATTTCAGTTCATCTGGAAAAACATCATATGTAAATATGGCCTCCCAAGCACGCTCATCTCGAATAATGGGACCCAGTTCAAGAACTCCTCCTTAGAGAAATATTGCCAAAGTGTGGGGATTAAACAGTTCTTCTCATCTCCTGGTCGACCTCAGGCAAATGTCCAGACCGAGGTCACGAATAGGACTATCTTAGATGGAATCAAGAAGAGATTAGAAGACGCGAAGGGGAGATGGATAAAAGAGGTCTACGCTGTGCTATGGGCTTACAGGACCACAGCAAGGACACCCACAGGAGAAACCCCGTTCATGCTGGCACATGGCTCAGAAGTCGTCATACCAACGGAAGTAGGACTACCAACTCATCGAATTCAGACCTACGATCCTGACAGCAATGGGGAAAGGAGGAGGTTAGACTTGGATCTTATTGAAGAGAGAAGAGAAGATGCAGAGGTCAGAAAGGCAGCCTACCAGCAGAGGGCAGCGAAATTCTACAACCAGAGGGTGAGGTCAAGACCCATTGCAGCAGGAGACCTAGTGCTAAAGAAGACTCTACAGAAGGCAAACAAGCTACACCCAAACTGGCATGGCCCCTACAAAGTAACGGAAGAGGTTGTGCCTGGCACTTACAGGCTAGAAAACCTAGAAGGAGAACCCTTCACTAACCCATGGAATGCTGACCATCTCAAGAGATATTACATATGATGTATAGAATTTTATGAAAATGTACTATCTTACTGAGAAAAAGTTATTAATAAAGATCAGTATCCATATCAAGTTCTTGTTTCGTTCTTTAGACCAGAAGTTTATTATGAGGCTAACCTCTTAGGTGATGACCTCAGACCCTCATAACATCACTTGGTGGTGACGAGGTCTGAGCTCAGACACCTGGGTTAGACGACCTCAGACCCTTAACATCATTAATTTGGTGATATTTATTATGAGGCTAACCTCTTAGGTGATGACCTCAGACCCTCATAACATCACTCGGTGGTGACGAGGTCTGAGCTCAGACACCTGGGTTAGACGACCTCAGACCCTTAATATCATTAATTTAGTGATATTTATTATGAGGCTAACCTCTTAGGTGATGACCTCAGACCCTCATAACATCACTCGGTGGTGACGAGGTCTGAGCTCAGACACCTGGGTTAGACGACCTCAGACCCTTAACATCATTAATTTGGTGAGATTTATTATGAGGCTAACCTCTTAGGTGATGACCTCAGACCCTCATAACATCACTCGATGGTGACGAGGTCTGAGCTCAGACACCTGGGTTAGACGACCTCAGACCCTTGACCATTAATTTCGTGATATTTATTATGAGGCTAACCTCTTAGGTGATGACCTCAGACCCTCATAACATCACTCGGTGGTGACGAGGTCTGAGCTCAGACACCTGGGTTAGACGACCTCTTAGGTGATGACTTCAGGGCCTGGGCGTGGTTTTGGACGAGTGCAGAGATATCTTTTTCCAAACTCTGGGCCTTATTTTCAGAGTTCTTGGCCTTATTCTCAGAATTCTGTAACTCTGACCTCAGACGGTCAACCTCGGCCTTCAGGGCGCTCTCGACCTTCTCAGCCTCCTGCCCCTTCTGAATGAGAGGCAACTTCCTCATGGCCCAGTTAGACAGTTGGTACATGGCAGTCACACCCTGCACAGTTATTGAAGAGGTTAGATGGGAGTAAAATCAGACGTTTACTTGTAAAATTTTTGACAAAAGGAATAAGTCATACCTAAACGGCTCTGTGAAGGCCGAACTCAACCATCATGGAGGTGTTCATGGCTCTGTAAAAATGCTTGTCTGCCTCGATCATCACGCATCCATGGCCTGTCTGCTGTTGCCGACCACGCTATCAGTAAGCTTCAGCTGGTCCAGACGAGCCGACAGGGTGTAGGCTGAGATGGGGATCGCAGCGTTTGAGGTCTTCTTTTGCCTTGAGGTCGGCCTCTGATCCTCAGAGGCCGGGACCTCAGGGTCCCTCTTCTTGGATTTGGATGTTGAGGGGGCTGGAGGAGGAGCGTTCAAGCCAGTCTTCTTTGTAAGTATTGCCAAACTCGGAGCTGCCATCTCCCACAATTCGTCTGGGACACCTGGTGGTCTCTCTGCAAAAGTGAAAAGATAAGAGTCAGAAATCAAACATGAATGATCAGGGGTTAGACTTGAAATAAAAAGAAAAAATCCTTACCAAAGTCAACAAGGGGACTTCCACCTAGGCTCGTCCCCGAGAGATACTGGGGGGTCAGCAGATGTTCGAACTTGACAAACAGACCATGTGCCCCTTGGTCTTGCAGGCCCTTCACCTTTTTGATATTTTAAAGACTTAGGCCAGGATCGGCCCTGGCAGACATGGTGACCTTACCCCATCTGAGGGGTATCCTCGGCTCAAAAGTGGAAGAGGGAACAAATGAGCCAAATTCCCATGGCCCCGAGGCGAAAAAATACCGGGGCTTCCAATTGTGATTAGAGGTCTGAGTGACCTGGAGCATCTTCTTCTCGGGCCTCCGAGCCACGAAGTGATAGTAGCTCGGATGGTTTTTGGCCGAGGTAGGGATGTAGCAACCAACAAAGACTTGAACTGGGAGGTCAGAGTGGTGGACTGCCCTCCACAAGATGATGGCCCCAATAATGACTCTCCAAGCATTGGGAGAGAGCTGCGAGGGGCCAAGTTGATGATGGAAAGAATGGATCTGATGATAGGATGAATGGGTAGGCGAAACCCTAACTTAAACATCTTCTCGTACAAGCAGATTTCTCCATCTCGGCCATGATAGGCCCTCTCTTCCCTCAGAGGTCTCCTTAATCTGATTGAGGGACTGATGGAGTATAAATATCTGAAGTGCAAAAGATCCACTTCAGTGACTGTGCTCTCAAACTCGGCTGCTTCAGAGATGTCAACATCACTTTCAGCATCCTCATCATCGTCAGGATCAACGTCGGCTAGAGCAGACGTAGAGGGGTGACCAGGGAATCTCTGAGCAAACTCAACCCCTGTAACGGTCGATAGAGGGATGGCATCAAGAATGGGTAGCACAGATACATTTGGCTCGACAAGTTCGACCTCTGAAGAAGAATTTGAGGTGCTTGAGCCATTTTGGGACGAGGCTCGGCTGGAGACCTCGGCCTGGTCAGGGGCCTGACCAGGCCGAGGTGTAAAGTCCATGGCCTCTTGGAAAGAGTCCACAGACATGGGGTCTGAGGTGGAGGACTCAGACTCAGACATCGGCAATGGGTTGGCAGAGACGTCTGTCTGATAAAAGTTCTCAGGAGGATCAGGATATACCACCTTGAGAGGTGGGGGAAAGAGAGGTCTAATAGGGAAGTCCTGAGACCTACGAGCTTCTTCCTGAGCTCTCTCTATTTGCCTAATTTTTTCTAAGGTCTTCTCTCTAAGAGAAGGGAAGTCCTCAAGAAGTTGGTACAGGGGTCTGAGCATCAGAGGACGACCCAAAACATGAGACGACACTAAACTTGGGATAACTTCCTAAGCTACAAACAGGAATTGCTTATAAAATAGAGGAGTTTAAAGATTGAACAGGGAAGTTTATGGAAAACCTAGTTCGCCAGAGTTAATGAAGCTCGCCGAAAAACTCAAAGAACCACCGGAAAACTAAAAAAAAAACGTCGGAAAATGCAAACAAAATATGAGAAACAGAGGAAATAGAAAAGGAGAGGTACCTGGAAGTGAATCGAAGAACGAAACAAAGAGAGACTTGCAAGAAAATCGATGAAATCCTCTGATTTAGGACGATGGGTGAAGAAGCTTTAGAGAGAAGAAACTTGCAGAAGCTGTATACGCGGAAAAGAAATGAGAAAGAAGAAAGAGAAAGGAAGGGTTTAACCCCTTAAATACTTGAACACACTCCCTAAGGCCCATAATTGCCTTGGGAAAACCCAAGGGACAACTACTGACAGCACACGCCAGCCAAGTTGGCACGCCCTAGATTGGGACAGGTGTCATGCAGGTATTAGCCTTGGGACGGACAGGCCTCGGGGGTGAAGCAATCCCCTAGCCACTTGCTCTCTCATATGACTAAGGGCTGGGGGGTGATTGATATGCCCAAGTATAACCTCGGCCCAGGGACACCTGCATCGGCCGAGATGATGGCCGAAACATTAATCTACCCTATGAAGGCCAGGGGCCCGCGATACCATCCCTCGGCTAGACCTACCTCGGCCCAGGTCGACACTACCTTCTACACTACCAAGGGGCACTGCGCGCATCACATGCGTCAACAACACTCTCGTACACCTGGGTATGGCAACCTCGGCCAAGGGTGGGCCGAGGTGACAGTGAGTCGACCCTCAACTTGGAACCGGTTCAACCTCGGCTTGGGACGAGGTCATAAGAGGCCTTAATAATCACCAGCATGGGACTATCCCTACCTCAGTTGGGGCCGACCTAGCATAATGTCTCGGCTGAGATCAGGCCGAGACTCCTTATGACACTTCTCGGATTGAACGGACATCAAGCCTTTACAGGTCGGCCTCTCCCAGGCCGAGGTCATTCACCAACATGACTGCCGAGCATCTGTTGACATTTGGATAAGGACACCTGGGCACAAATCAGTTGTAACAAGATTATTCTCCACATGTGGGAGAATATTTCATCATCATTACTTACAAGTGACAGTGACAGATGGCATTCCCACATTGGTGAGGATATCACACACATGCTCATTGCATGCATGGGGGGGTACATTACGCCCCCTAGGCACTATATATAGGGGTCATCCCCTACCTTGCAAAAGGACTTCAGTTATTCAACCCTAGCAAAAAATCTTTTTAAATATACAGTAGAGAGAGAGCTTGAGATAATTGTATCCATGGCCATTAGTGCCTTCATTCAGTGATATTACTCACACACTCACTGTGGACGTAGGCCAGATTGGCTGAACCACCTATATTCCGGTGTTCATTCCTCATATCCTCACCTCCTTTTCTTATCTCTTTATATAGCTGTGCTGCCATTGTTATTCATATATAGAGCTTGGAAACACCTCACCTGGTGGTGCTGATTCCCAGCATCATCGCATGGTATGCTACCCAAAAAAAGGCATACGTTGTCCACTATTCAACCATTTAAGTGATTGAGCAGGCGGTGCATTTGTTGGCATAATTGGGCGATGGATTGGGCAACTTTACGTGCCACAATCCGGTAGACCAATCTCTGTTTCCCACTCTTTCCTTAGAGGTTGCATTTGTTTAGGCTTTTGAGATGAAAATGGGGTGTTGTGCCACCAGGATCCAATGTTGGTTCAAGGACATGAGGGATGAAAAGTGTTGTAGGTGAAACCTCAATAACTGGAAGAATGTTCCCCTGAGAAACTTATTTCCAATAATTGTCGTGTTCCTCTTAGGTTACAATTTCAAAAAATGCGGAGGTAATAGGACAATTAGCTACATGTTATACATCATAATCTACTAGACTAATACTAAAAAATGGAGAAGGAGGGTTATTATGTATGAAAATTTCTCTAGTAAGTTATATGTGGCAACAGTCACCCGGGTACCAAACACCCTGAAAAAATGGATTCCGGAAAATAATGCAATCTCGACATGTAGTGAGTGTATTCTACTGTAAGAATAAATTTTATCAATATCTCGTGTTTGTAGTATTTATTGAAAATTTGTAATAATGTCTTCATTCCGTTCGGACAAAATCGTTTGAGTCATGGCTTAGGGTGTTTTAGTTTGTTCCTTCAAACCTATGCATTGAAGACACGAAGCGACCTGAGTAAAGCGGCATCAATTCATGCAAAGTTTTGTCTCAACCTTGGGATCTCATAAAAGGTATCATGTTTTATTATGTTGATCCCTGGATTTCTTAGTTTGGGTGTTTAAGTTTTAATAAGTCAATTATTTGAAAAAGAATTTCAGAAAAATTATTTTTGGTTTTTAAATTCATTCAAACGAAATGAGGTTTTCATTATTCATTATCTCATTCGAATTAATTTTATACTGGTTAGAACAAGGTTATGTGTGACACCCCATAAAATTTAATAATGGGTTGATCAAATCTAAAATAAGTAATATACGAGTCTATACAATTAGTTACCATTCTAAGCATAATTGGTAATAAGAAAATGCGTAAAATAAAATATCTGAACAAGGTAAGTGGAAGCCCAAATACGTCTGGTACCAATATTGATAATAAATTCTAACACTCGAAAGTAAAATTATGTCAACATAATCCCAACATCCAAAAATAAAACTACTACATAAATGCGACTCGACAAAATTTAAATAGTAGTAAAGAGAGTGGGTACATGGACACGACACTTACATCCTAAAATAGGCAGCAAGTGATAAAATGAAAATCGAAATATGAGGGCTAAGGCGGGAACGAAAACCAAGATCTTGAAAAATAAAGTCCACAACAACGTAACAAAAAGTATAAGTAGAATAATATTATAACTGAATTTGGGTTATAATATTACTATGCATTATCCTCTCATGTTTTAGTTGTTTTCAAGTTTATCCCAACCCAAACAACCTTAAATAGCACATGCTTCCAAATCCCAAACCCAAATGAGCCTATGATTAAGTATAATTCAAGTTGATCGAATATAACTAATCTATCCATAGTACGCTACACTAAATATATCAGGTGTAAAGACAAGTAAGTAAAACACTTACAAAGTCTACTATCAATATACGTTCGGTCCCAGTCATGTACGTATATAAATGGGCTTCACTTAAGATCGAACATCATACAGGCTTAGCCTATTGCCTTCGGAGATCTCTCGTACGTACTAAGTAGAGTTATAAGTTGTCCCTTTTAGTGTGTATACCACGAAGACTCAATACCTGATATCTTGAACATAAAATACAAGAGTAGTTAACCCTGACACACAAAGGGCACTAAGTCTTAACCCAAAATCTCTTACTCTTATAAGTCCCACAAAGTTAGGTACTCAACTTTAATACCAAATTTAAAACTTTTAAACAATAATATTCAAACACTCTTACGTGAATAAGTAACTTTAAAGTTATCTTCAATTATTCTCAAGTTCTAAAATTCAACCTAAAACAGAATTCAAATCAAACGAAGCCAAACTAGGTGAGGCTCATCGATCGACTGTGAGGGGTCGATTGATCGATTGTCCCACATATCTTCTTCTTCCTTAGTACAGGATTTGAACCCCCAAACCACCATTAAAATACTCCAAGCTCCTCAAACCAGAATGAAACTCAACCTTATTCATATATTGTTGATATCAATTCAAACCGAAATCTAACAATTTTATACAATTATGATGTGATTGAAGGTTTAATTGCAAATCTAAGTTAAGAACGTTAGTTTTATGTAATCAACTCAATTTGATTCAATTTAATGCCTTCTTGACCAATTATCATGGGGATTTTTATGGCTAAAAAATATATGACAAGTTCCTAACCATTCCATAAAGATTCCAATTCGAATTCGTAAAGAATTCCTCAAACTTCAGATTATGTAATTAAATTTGTTTTTATCTTAATTAAGTAAATTATAGTTTTAACTAATTAAACCTCTAAGTAAGATTATAATTAGACTAGGTTTATATTTCAATGAATAGGAATATTATAGCACAAAAGCAAATAAGATCCAACTCTATTAAACTTGCCTCAATCAAATTTTGTGAAGAAATCTTGCCAATAACCTCCCAACTCTTCTCCTCCTCTTAAAGTTCCTTCTCTCTAATCGTAAGGATCCTCTCCAATTATAAAATTTGAATTAGGGAAACCTTAATGACTCTTTAAAACCTTTAATCCATGAAATTACGTTTAACCCATAAATAGACCTCATCTAAATGGCAAAAAAAAACATCACCAATAGGTCTAAAACACTACCCATATCCTATACTAACCAAATGGGCCTAAAACCCAAACTTTTAGACTAAGACAGACATTATATGCGTCCTAAAACTAATTCAAATATTTCATAAAATCAATTACTCGTTTAGCTTGAAAATTTTAATAATTTAATCTATAAGAGTCCATAGGTCCAAGATTTACTTATTTTTTAATTTGATGCGACACGGCATTATAGAAAACTACTTCACAATCGGTGGAACCCGATACCGAGGGAATAATCCAAACAAGTAAACCCTCGATCTCAAGTTCCTGTCCAATTTATAGTCGCCCATAATACACAATCGCTTTAAACTATTTATTTACTATTTATCGTGCATTGATTCCAAATTGAATTCGAACTTATATAACACATATAAATATTTAAATCATGCATAAAAATTTAAATAGTGACATTACATGTCACACAAGCAATTAAGATAATTTCATAATTAATTTAATGTATAAAAATATGGGGCAGTACATTATGTGTTTCGTGGAACGAGCTTCAAATGTGTATCAAACGAGTACATTATGTCAGAGTGTTTCAGCTTGTACCTTCAAGCATATGCATTGATGACATGAAATGGCCCGAGTAAATAAACATTAAATTCATGCCGAGTTTTGTCTTAAAACTTTGGATCTAAAAAAATGTATAAGTTTTTATTATGTTGATCCATGGGTTTCTCAGTTCGGGTGTTTAAGTTTAATGAGGAAATCCTTCAACGAGAATATTTAGAAAAAAATGATTTTGTGGTTTTTAAAGTCGTTTTAACGAACTTTTGTAATTGTTTTAAAAAATTTCATGATCCCGTTCGATCGATTTTTATAATAGTTCGACTGTGGTTACGTGTTTCATTCGAACGAGCTTCAAATGTGTATAAAACAAGTACATTCTACCTTAAACAGTACGCATGCAATTGAAGCTCATGCGAACCTCATTCTACTGAGTTTAGCTATGTCGTTTGAACAACCTTATTTAGTTCGAAGGGGTTGGCTAATGTCGTTCAAACAAAAAGCCAATTTTTTTCAATCGAGATGCTTCGAGTTACGTGCTGCTGTCTTTTCACGTTCTTTTTTATAAAAACACAGGCAAAATAATTTATTTGTGGACAAGTGTTTCAAAAACAATTTTCATATTATTTAACCCCATTTATACCCTCGTTTATGAGATCCATGCTTTAAGGTAATAGTTTGGTTTGAGATCTGATTTTTTAAACACTAATACGAGTTTACTTTCCATCGTTGGAGAATCGTTTGGCACGATGGATTCTCTGTGGTTACGGTGACAGATTATAGTGAGAGATATAGTATGTGATGAATCATATGAAAGTATAAGTGAATCAACAAGTCTAATACTTACTCCAATTTTCTCAACCAAATAGATGATGATTTACACTACACCCAAAAGGCAAAATTATCAACTTTGAGCCAGTCAGCCTTTTCACGATCATTGACCGTGATAAGTCTGTGACAAGTTCGTGATAAGTACAATTATCACGGACTTGTCATGGTCAATGACCGTGAGAACTTTAAAAAGTTATCACTGTCAAAGACCTTGACAGGTCCATGACAACTCTTATAATTAAAACCCTAGGTGCCTATTTTTTTTCCCACCCTTTCCTTTCCCTCCATTTTCTCTCTATTCTAGGTCGAGCACCGGTTCACTCTCTCTCTACTTCCAGGTCATCTCTCTCTCTCTCTCTCTCTCTCTATATATATATATATATATATATATATATATATATATATATTCTTTCTTTTGTGTATGTGTGTGTGTATATATATATATATATTTTCACGAAAACTCGATAGTTGAGTACAACCCCGATAGCCCTCACACTCCAAACGCTCCACAATTCTGGGTTCCACCTCCCACGCCTCCACACTCAATTGCATGTAACACCCCGACATCCCTCTTAGGACACTTTTCAGAGCATGCTCCGAGCATACCAAGTTAGGAAACAGAGTCATCAAGTGAGAGAGATATGTCACAACACGGTAGTGTAACTGCGAGTGAGGAAGAGGCCCCGTACCGCCCTTTGAGAGAAATCTTATATCCCGAGCAAACTGTCACTCCGGGATGAATTTTACTCCCGTATAATGAAGGGCAATTTCTCTTTAGGAATGGGATGATCTAGATACTTCCTAGCTACCATAGAATGGAGTCAGAAAAGTCATATCTCCATATCTGTGAATTTGAGGAGGCGTACGAGACCCTCAGCAATCAAACTTGTACAAAAGATATGATCCACCTCAAACTTTTCCCATTCTCTCTAAAGGACAAGGCTAAGACCTGGCTATGGTCTTTACCTCCAAACTCGATTTCATCATGGAATGAGTTGCAATCTAAATTTCTCAAGAAATTCTTTCCCCCACATCGAACGAACTCCATCAAGGCTCAAATTCAAACCTTCCAACAATTAGAAAATGAGTCGTTTCGTCGATCTTACGAGCGTTTTAGCGAGTTAATCACTTAGTGCCCTCATCATGGACTTGATAAATTGCAAATCATTTCCTTCTTCCATAATGGGCTGAATATAAATTCTAAACAACTCGTTGAAATCGTGTGTGATGGTCCCTTTGTCGAACTTAGACGCCCACGATGCTGAGCTTCACTTGAGGTATGTCACCGAGACTACCTAAGCATGGGATACATTTGAACCTAGTGATCATAATCGAACTCGCCAAACGACCACCACTCCATCGGCGTCCGACCTATTTCACCTAGGAAAGGATACTGTGACGGACAGTCGACTCGATCTACTTGAGAAAGCAGTGTGAGAAGTACTTGAGATATGTGAAAGAGGACCAACTAGCTCCATCTCGAACCCCATTGAGAAGGTGTGTGCTATTTGTTAGGTTGTACATTCAACGGAGGAATACCAGACGATACATGCCTCTAAAGTTATGCTTCAAGAGTAAGTGAGTGGTATAGGAGGATTTAAGGGTAATTTCGGTGCACCACACAGAAATTCTTACAACCCTTAATGGAAAAACCATCCCGGTTTTAGCTATGGGCAACAACATGCTGCGATGAATCCTAATTCACATGTTTCCCCTCCCCCACCATCACACTTTCAACAAGCACCACACATGCAGGGACATGTGCAAGCACCACCACCTCCAGGGCCATATATCACTCCGCCGTAGAGAAATCTCAAGGATACGATAATCCAATTCATCACAGCCCAGAATGCAACCACTGCTAGACCTGAGCACATGATCAACGACATAAATGCGACTATGTTAAAGATGCAAGAATCGTTGAGTATCCAAGAGAAAGGCAAGTTTCCTGCCCAGGGCCAAAGACCTCCCCAAGGTCAAACTAGTGCTAGCTCCACACCCCATGACCATCCTGAGCAATGTAGCGCAATTACCACTCTATGAGGTGGGAGAGTAGTTAACTTGTCACCTCCCCCATAAGACGTACCTAAAAATACGGAGGTTTCGCCCGACACAAAAGAGGTCGAAGATGCCCTTTTAATTGAGAGTGATAAAAAAATAACACTGGCAGACCCAAGGTCATGGTGAAACGCCCCACCGTTGCCCCATACCCTCAACGGTTGGTCCCGCACTCCAAAGAGACTTCTCGGGACGATGTTTTGAACGTACTCAAGCAAGTAAAGATTACTTTACCTTTTCTTGAGACTAAACAGAAAATTCCTGCATACGCTAAGTTCATTAAGGACTTACTCACGGTGAAACGCAAGCTAAAGGTAAATAAGAACGTCTTTTTGGACCAGAATATCAGTTCGATTTTATCGAGTGACCTTCTATTAAAGTATAAAGATCTAGGTGCACCCACCATCTCGTGCATCATGGGGAAGAACCGAATCGAAAGGGTTCTAATAGATTTAGGAGCGAGTGTTAACATTCTACCGTATGCCATCTATAAGAAACTAGATTTGGGATCCCTTAAGCCCACAAATATGACTCTCCGGCTCGCGGATTGTTCTGTGAAGATGCCTCGGGAAATCATTGAGGATGTGATTGTCCAAATAAACACTTTCTACTTCCCGGTGGATTTTGTCATTTGGGATGAGTAGCTCTCCATTCTCCCGAGCAATCATGTTCCCGTTATCCTTGGTCGCCCATTCTTAGCTACGGCTAATGCACTCATTAATACTCAGAGTGGGCGAATGCAATTAACATTTGGGAACATGACCCTTGAGACAAATATTTTTAATAATATCAAGAATAAGGGTGACGAAGGAGAACTGCGAGAGACGGATCGTTTAGAGGCAGCACACGAGCATGGGAGGAGCCACAGGCGAGAACCGATAGGGGTATGCCTTGTTACATCAAGTGAGAGCGACAATTGCAACATGGAGCGAAGGGTAGGGGAGGTATGCATAGTAACTAAAATGAAGAGTGTGAGTGAGCCCTTGAGTGTGAGAGAAAGCGACAATTTAGAGGGCATCGGGAGAGGTTTGTATGAGTGCTTAGAGGAGAGCGAATGGCGAGACATGATATATACTTTTCTCCTCGATTGCTACCCACCCACACCACCTAATAATTTTGAGATGGAGCGAGGAAGTAAGGATGTGGAAACAAAACAAGAGAGAGAGAGAGCTAGAGGAGTTAAGTCTAGAGGAATTTGAGAGAGAATTCGAGCAGGTGGATGATAGCCTTAACGACGTAGTCCAACCTCTATTGGACTCATGGAGTCATTTAGGAGAGATCGAGTGGAAAGATAAAATTGATGAGTTTCTTCGCAATGACCATCCACCCATGCAACTTGAGTCCTAGGAGGTAATTGAAGATAAGACTCAAGTCTCATCTGACTTAGAGCCCGACCCACGTGTACGCATCACGAGGATCATTTTTTTATTAATCACGATGAGTATCCCAGTCTTTCCTTTATTTATGGACAAGGGCCCAACTTATTCCGGTTATTGGTGTATGACAGGCAGAGGCGAGAGACTAGGAGAGCAACAGATCCCGTGCAAGGGGTTGGGTGATTTGTGGAGAGAAATGATAGGTCTCGTATCCCCGACGCGTATGGGGTGATTTTTGTTGTATTTTTGAGTCATGTATGAGTGTCATATAGTGTCTTGTTGCATTTTAATAATTTGCTTGTTTTATTTGTCGCACTTGTTCTTTTTCTTCCTTGGATTTTAATCCTTTTGATTGAGGACAATGCAAAAGTCTAAGTTAGGGGGGGGGGGTGATAAGTGCGTTTTTCTAAAACTTCGCAATTTTTTCAAAATTCCCAAAAATATTTACTCTAAAAATTGAATTTTTTTTGAAAAAGTAAATATATATATATATTCTTCAAAATAAATAAAAATTAGAATTTAAATTTTTTAAAATCTCACCTTTATTCTATTTGAAGTCTCAAATTGTTAAATCTCAATTGCAGTAAACCGAAATTGACCAAAGATGGAAATTGTGCGAAAATTGACGACTTAATGAATAAGTGTGGAGATTAACAAAACCCGTTGAGATTTCGAGCCTATCAATCTTTTTGAGTTTTTAAATCAATCCGAGTTAATGGTTAACACAAAGTTCGGATTCGTCGTTTTAAATAAGTTGTTGATGATCTCAATTCATTATTTTGATCGGTTATGGGAAACATGTGTGAAGTTGCCTCGAAAAGCGCGCTACAAATCTCTAAATTAAATTAATTTTGAGACGCATATGGTAAATTAATAAGTAATTCGGACAATGAAGTAGGCCGTCGTTTGTTACCCAAAAACATTAGCTATAAAAAAGTGTTAAAAATTATCCTTTTGATAACCCAATTGAGCCGAATAAAATTTTTCCTTTTCTTTTGGTAACCCGAAAAACCTAAGTAGCCCGGAAACGTGAAAATTGGTAATGTCATCAAGTAAGTCCAAATAGTGCAATAAAACGGGGTAAGAAAAAGAAAAAAAATAGATAGAAAAATGCTCAACAAAAATCGCAAGAAAAGAAAAGAAGTGAAAAATAAAAATAAAAAAATAGAGAAAAATAATAGAAAATGAGCAAAAAGCCGCAAAAGCACTAAGGGACATCATTGTTGATACAAAAATTAGTCAGCTGACCTGGACCAATTATATGAAGACAAGTGTCATCTTACGTGGCAAAAATATATATATTCACCGAGCTACTCAACATGCAGAGCATCTAGCCAGGAAGATCAAACGACAATTACATATTTAATGAATATCGGATTCACTGAACATTCTTATTATATACAGATGTATATGTCTAATAAACAACGGCATATCGTCCATTCATACTGACAGCCCAAAGGCTATAAATACATTGTAACACCCTCCATAATAGGGTAATTGATCATTGGCGATTGTCATTGTGATTAAGGCAAAATACCCAGCAATACAAAACAGTGGACGTAGGCTATTTACATAAAGTCGAATCACTTTAAAAACCCTTGGTCTTATTTCTTGATTCATATTTATCTGTGATTAATTAATTAGATCGAATCTAGTTTTTTACATCAACAGATTGACGCCGTTTGTGAGAACGACTATACGTAGCATTTTTCACTAAAATATTCATCATACATAGCTGAGATCCCAAAATCCAGTAACAGGAATAATGTCGGAGTTCCTCTTAACCCGTTTGCTCCTCCAACTATCAACGAACTCACGGGGATAGTAGCGAACTTAGCCCAAGGACAAACAGCTATGCAGGAAACCATGTGTCAATTCCTTCAAACCGTTCGTAACGGAATGCCTGCCCAGTCAGGATAACCAAGCGTCCAGAGAAACACTCACTTGCAGTCTTCAAGAACCAGATGTACTTTATTCCCAAATGTTTCTCAGTCCAAACACACTGAATCTCATCGTACTGAGAGGTCCAATGATCCCTCATATCATCCTGGACGGACATCATCCATTAGATTTGTGGATTCTCAACAAAATGTTACTTTAACTCCAGAATGAACAAGCGCTCTGGAAAGATTAAATAGAGTCTCCCCCTTTGACCGTTTGGGATCTAGGTAGAATATAAACCCCCTAGGATTGCATCGAGGAATTCTCAATGACCAAACGATCTAAGGGAAGGTTCTGCCCAATCGCACCCAGCAACTCGTACAGAAAGATCCTAAGAGGAGAATTTAGTACGATCTGTTGCTCGGGCAAATAGGCCCGAGGCTGGAAACGACGCATGGAAGGGCTCCATTCAAAGGTTGGAAGATAGGTTAGGGGAAATGGTTAAGGCCATAAACCCTCTCCAAATATCCTTTGTCCAAGGATCACCCTTTGTAGAGGAAATTGTGGATTTTCCCACACCATAAAAATTTAAAGCTCCTATAGTGACGCCGAAGTAAGATGAAAAAACTGATCCCGTCCTCCATATAGAGCAGTACCAAGTTGTTGCCGATATCTATGCAATTCCTGATGAGATGAGGTGTAGAGCATTCTCAGGAACCATCACTAGGTCATCCCAAATATGGTACTACAACCTTTCTCGGGGGCAAATTGCTACTTTCCATCAACTGGCAGAGCTCTTCATAGGAAATTTTTGTTTTGGTGCGAAGCCAGTTAAGAGAGTAGCACATCTATCGAGTGTAAGGCAGAAAACAAGAGAGAGCACCAGGGATTATATCACTTATTTTAATAACGAGAAACTTGAGGTAATTGACTACGAGGAGAAGACAACAATTACAGCTTTGATGAGTGGTCTATTACCCAACAAGTTGTATTATACTTTGGCCAAAGATCCCCCCAAATCCATGGCAGAACTGATGGCGAAAAAAGCTAAGATCATGAACGCCAAAGAAGCCAAGGTTGCGAAGAAGAATACTGATACAAAAACAGAGACTAAAGTTGAAGGTAAATTTGAGAGGAAAGATCAAAAGCATAATCGGGGCAGCAAATAGTCAAAAGGCAAAGAGACGATAGAGCACTTGAGGAAATATGGGAATTACACTCCCTTAAAGGTGGATATAAACCATATTCTGAAGGAGATCAAGAATAACGAGGAGTTAACTTAGTCATAGAAACTGAGGACATCCCCTGACAAGAGGGACAAGTCCAAATATTACGAGTTCCATATAGATCAAGGCCATACGACCAAGCGGTGCATAGCTCTCCAGAATGAGATTTAAGCACTCATTAGACGAGGAAAATTAAGTAAGTTCGTTGATCGCCAGAATGATGGGAAGACTAATGAAAGAGGAAGGAAAAGGTCTAAATCTCCTCGCTGAACAAGAGATGATAAGAAGAGGGACCATGAAGATGATCCAGAGGATGACCTGACCTCCCTAAAAAGCCAAGGCAACCAGAGCGTGGGGTATTTTCAATCCATTTTAGCTCATTCGAATGTAATGTAATTATAGGTGGAGATGCAGGAGGTGGGGATCATACTGCTGAAAGGAAAGCTTACCTCAATGAGTCTCAAGCTTGTTCCTATATTCAGTGAATAAATCTGGCAGAAGAGGATTGCCCGAGGAAGGTAAACAAGGATAAACTGGTCATTGGTTTTTCCAAAAATGATCTGGATGGTGTCTTGTATCCTCACGATGACCCCTTGGTGATCAAGATGAGGATGAAGGAGGTGATGATCTCAAAAATATTAGTAGATAATGGTAGCTCTGCAAACATCATGTTATACCCTTGCTTTGATAGCTTAAATTTGAAGCTAGCCCAATTGGATTCGTATCATAGGCCCCTCTTCGGTTTCACTGGCGAGAAAGTCTTTCCACTTGGGACGATCAAATTGGATATGCTTATTGGTACCTAGCCTGCTTGCAGAACAAAAAAGGTATGCTTTTTCGTAATGGACAAAAACGTTCATCAGCCTATAATATAATCATGGGGAGGGTAGGTCTGAAAAGGTTCGAAGCAGTTCCATCCACGGTACATCAATGCTTGAAGTTTCTAACTAATTTCAGAGTTGGAGTTGTGAAGGGCGGACAAAAAGTAGCTCGGGAATGCTATTATTCATCTGCCGAGCAGGAAGAAATAGAGGAATTCGGGAAGAAGACCACCACATACCAAATGGATGAGTCTGAAGAGGCAGAGATCGAGACACTGGACCCCAAAGATGAATCAAAGCTCGTAAAGGGCCAGGTCATGGAAGCAACGGAGAATATTATTTTAGACGACGAACGACCATAACGAATAACTAAAATTGGCACTTTATTAAATCCGGCGCTAAAGCAGGAGTTGGTAGCATTTTTTAAGCACAAAAAATAAGCTTTTGCATGGAGTCATGAAGATATGCCGGGGATAGACCCAACCTTCCTGTGCCACGAACTCAATGTTGATAAGGAGATCAAGACGGTGAAATAACGAAGAAGGGTATTTAGCCCAGAGAAGAATCAAGTTATTCAGGAGGAATTCAAAAAGCTACAAAAGGCCTCCTTTATTTAGGATGTCAAATATCCTGATTGGTTAGCAAATGTGGTGATGGTGAAAAAGAAGAAGAATAAATGGAGAATGTGCATAGATTTCACATATCTCAACAAGGCTTACCCAAAAGACCACTTTCCCCTGCCCCGAATTGATCAGCTGGTGGATGACACTTCGGGGCATGAATTGTTGAGCTTCATGGACGCTTATTCCGGCTACAACCAGATTAAGATAAAATCAAAAGACAGGGAGAGTACTTCTTTTATTACCCAAAGGACACATACTGCTATAATTTTATGCCTTTCGGACTTAAAAATGCAGGTCCTACGTACCAGCGGTTGATGAATAAGGTGTTCACAGAGCAAATCGTTAAAAATATGGAGGTTTACGTCGAAAACATGCTGACTAAGAGCCAGAAAGTCGTTGACCATCTAGCTGACCTGGGCTAAACTTTTGACTAGCTAGAGAAATATCAGATGAAGCTGAACCTGACTAAATGTATCTTTGGCATACGAGAAGGCATGTTCCTTGGGTATATTGTCAACCAACGAGGCATTGAAGCGAGTCCTGATAAGATTAAAGCTTTGCTGGAACTACGATCTCCAACTATGAAGAAGGAGGTGCAAAGCCTTACGGGGCGTGTTGCAGTTCTTAATAGATTTGCTTTACGAGCAATGGACAGATGTCTGCCCTTCTTCAAGACACTCAAAAAAACTTTTGAGTGGAATGATGAGTGTGAGAAGGCATTTTAAGAGTCAAAGAGATATTTGGGGATCAAATAATGAGGAATGGCACGGGCTAGATATGTTGTACGTGATTTAATGAGACGCTTAGACTTGGATATGCTTGAGGAAGTGAGAGAAGATGCGGCAATCAGGAACACATCTTACCAGCAATGAACTGCCATGTTCTATAATAAAAGAGTTAAGAAATGTGATCTTAAGGAGGGAGACTATGTGCTCAAGAAGGTGATTCAAAAGCATAATAAGCTGGAGGCCAACTGGCATGGGCCATACCGAGTAACTACGGTTGTTCGACCTGGAACCTACAAAATAGAAACCTTAGAGGGAGAAGAATTCAAAAATGCATGGAACGCGGAACACCTACGCAAATATTATTAATAATACAGATTCACATGTACCCCATTTCTTTCAATATGAATAAAGATGATATTTTCTCCATATTCTTTTTTATTCAAATTTTTTTTTGGGAGTACTAGTGCTACACACTACACCAACTAAGGTTGGTCGACATCAACAACCACTAAGGTTGGTCGACATATGCAACCTCCAACTAAGCTTGGTCGGCATTCAATAACCACCAACTAGGTTGGTCGGCATATCAGCAACCACCAACTAAGGCTGGTCGGCACTAATAAACTTAACCAACAATATTTGTATAACAATCATACAAGGCAAAGCCTGTTTGATTATGGGTGACCTCAAGGAGCATCCAAAACTAGACAAAAAGATGGGTGACCTCACGGGGCATCCACTGTCTAGGCACCAAGGTAATCTAGATCAGATATCTACAACTAAGTAGGACCATGGGATGAAAATCATTCCATTGCTTAAGCACTTCTGGGTGACAAGTCACCACAACTAGACGGCAAGTGGGGCAAGCTCCATTCTCTAGGAAATTAAAATTAAACAGGACAAATTGTCCCTTTATATGCATTCATCAAAATATAATATGATAAGAAAAACATCTTACAAATTATTTCCAAGGAAAGAAAATTGCACGAAGATGCATCTTTCTTTATTAAATACAAGAAGGTTACATGAAAGCGAACTTTTCTTCATTGAATACAAATTTCCTATTCTATGGGCTTTTTTCCTTCTGATTTTGGTACAAGTTCCATCCTAGCTGGAGGATCATCTAAAGCATAAGGAGAATTGATAAAATTCATATCTCACAGCATTCTAACGTTGCTCGGACTTGGTCGATCAAGCAGATGTTGAGGTCGAGATATCTCAAAATCTTCATAAAGCTGGTAATCACCAAGATACCTGGAGATCAAACAACGAGGAATGGCACGGGTTGGAATCTATTTGACATTCAGTTTAAAGGGAGGATTAGGCAAATCAAGTACTCTAGGTTCATACCAATCCCATAAGGAATGTCCTTGTTCAAGTTTCATCACCCCTAAAGCGTTCAACCATCCCTGTTTGTATCCCTCATTATTTGAATGTTTCAACCGAGCATCGAGATGGCATAGAGCTTCATTGTATCCCACTATCCAAAACTCTCTAGGCTGCTTGTGAAATCAATAAGTCAATCTCTTAAGCTGCTTTTGAAGTTTCTTCACCAAGTTTAGTTTACTTTCCAGTGCAGATCTTTAGTTCGAGAGTTGGTCGGTAAGATTTTGAATTTTTTGGGACATTTCAACTAAGGCCTGATTTTTTGCTTTCATTTGAGCAGCCTGATTTGCTAAGGCTTGCTCAGTCCTAGTCTCTTCAACACTTCTTCGCCCAGCTCTAGCTCTACCCCGTGAGGAGGATGTAGGTCTGATTTTTTTCAAAGCCTCCAATTCTTCTCTCAGAGCAGCATTTTCAGTTTCCAAAAATGAAAAGCCTTCATCATTGACTAGGACCAGAGCTCCCGAAGAAGAAGAGGAGGCAGCTGATTTGAGTTGTTTTGCTTCTTCTCGCAAGTTAATATTTTCTTCCTCCAATAGTTTGGCAATATTTCTATGTTCCTCGACCCCAAGTTTCAGCACACTTTCTCTCTTCTCATGGGCTGAGATATACTTTTCATAGCCCCGATCAACACTCAACTGTTGGTACTTTTTCTCATAACCTTCGTGCATAAGTGCACTGGTTTCCTTGTGTTAAAAGTTGAAGTTCCTCGATTATCCATTGAAAATCTTCAATCATTTCATAGTAAGCCACATTATTGGCTACATCTCGATCAAGAAAACATTTCAAATATTGGTATGCATTAATTGCTCGCTCAGAAGCATCTGGTCCAAGGATATCAATTATTTGAGCCTTAGTGAAGTTCGTATGACCAGCTTTAAAGTAATCACTACACTTCTTTATTAACTTTGTATCATGAGCTGACAAGAGTTCCATCCTAGTAATAAACTAGCAAGGAAAAGTAAAAATGGATCAACAACGATATAGATCGAGTAAGTAATGGAGATAACTTAGAATAAATAACAAAGTCCATTTTATTGATCACAAGAAGAGAAAGTACAACAAAAGTTACAACAAAAAGAAAAAAAATATAATAAAATAATCGAACAACTTTACACCTTCTCCTTATTTCCTACAACATCTTCAGCTGGTTTGGGTGAAGGAGTTGGTTGCTCGGAGGGCAGTTGGCATTGCTCGAAAGAATTTATAGTCTGCTGAACTTACTCGGAGGATTGAGGAAGGGTAGCAACAGGTGTTCGTTCTACTATTACCATAGAAGATTCATCCGATGCAGCTTCATCTTCTTCTTCAACAGCAGGAGGAGGGCCATGAATGTGTTTCTGAAACAGTTCAGAATCATCAGCAACACTCAACTCCTTCAATGCTACAACCCATTCATCTCGGAAGTATTTTAAACTTGCATACTCCATCTGGTAAGATACAACGGTTAAGACCTTGTTCCATCCTTTGTCCCATCCAGAGCTAAAGGATTTATTCACAGCATCTTTCCTCTTCGCTCTCTCCGAGGAGGTTTTCTCCCTGAGAATCTCTTCGGCAGACTTCACCTTCTCTTCAAGCTTTTTCTTATGCCATTCAGCCTCCTCAAGCTTGGCTCAAGCCTCGTTAGAAGCATTTACAGCATGATCTCGAACAGACTCAGCATCATTGATTTTATTCTCCCAGACATCTTTGTCCTCTTTGTACTTCTGTTGGGACTCCATCAATGACTTTGATAACCCAACAAGAGCTTCCTCAACATCACTGGATGAGGTTGAAGCTTTGATGGCTTCATCCTTCTCCATGATATTGTCAAAATACACCAAAAACTGGAAGAAGAAGAAGAAGAAAAGCATGAATCAGAGCCTGAACACGACAATGAAAAATAAAAAGATAATAAGTCTAATGACCACTTACTAATGCAAGAAGTTGAGCCGCCACATCAACAACTTTACCCTGAGGAGTTTAGATTTTTACAGCTCGGAGATCGGGGAGAGTCCCTGACTTTTTCAATTTCTTGGCCAAGCCAGGGGTAAGGATAGCTGGAGAACTAGCCATCATAGATGAAATCCCAACTCCAGCAGGTTGGGCAGCGGAATCAATTATCTTCTCAGCATGACCTCTCCTCAACCTTTTCAAAGAAACACCTTCAATCAAAGGTACTGCCTCTTTTGAGATAACAGCTTCAATCGCAAGTGTCGTCTCTTCATTATTGAGGGCAGTAGGGGGCTCCTTGCTCATATCTTTGGCAGGAGCAACCCCTTCAGTCTGGACATCATTTTTGTTTTTCTTTGCCCATTTAGTACCTAGAGCAGGCTTAGCAAAAAAATTCAGGAACTTTCCTCTTCTTCATCAAATCAGCAATAGAGGTACTCAAATTAGAAGAGGATTCTTCTACACCTGCTTGAGATCTTGGTATTTGATCAAGATCAATTACCACAGGAGGGGCAAGAGGACAAGCAATGAGAGATGATGTGGGGTTTTTGTATCTCAGCAAATAAGAAGCTGACCTCACATGCTCCCCATTGATGGATTGATGCAACCCCCAGATAAGTGTCAAATTTTTTATATTTATGTCACTCTCTTTTGGAGGTTTCCTTTTACTGCCAGCTGCAACAAACATAAATGAGTGTCAGCGATGCATTTTATCAAATACAAAGAAAACTAAATTGAAAAAACTAAAGACAACCTATCCCATTGCCATAAAGTGGACATCTGGGACCTTGATACACATCTTTTCCTTTTATTGCTAATTTTTCATCACAACCCCATGATCAAAATAGTCCCTATTGGCATCGGAGAGATTAACCACTAAGGCTCTATTTGAAAACCTAGTTTTTAAATAAAACGTAGTGTCACTGGTAACCCATTTATAGCAATACATAATTTCAGGAATTCCTAAGCGAGTTCCATGTATTTGGTTCAACCTATATACGCCATTAATTAACCTCCGTGTATTTGGAGCTACTCTTGCAGGAATAATATCGAAATATTGGCAAAACTCCAAACACAGGGGATTATGCGGGAAAGAAAAACCATATTTCGCTACAAAAACGGAGGGAAACCAGTGTCCCTCAGCTAAAGAAAATAAATCAAAAGGGCAAGGAGTTTCTTCTAGAATAACCCAAGAGGGAATTGCAAAGTCAGCTCGGAATTTATCTAAGGATTCGATAAGATAAACCATAGTGGCTAAAGCAAAGAAAGAAGAAGGAAGAAATTCTTACAGAAAACTAAGAAAATATGCTAAGGCGGATGACAGAAAGAACGACAGTTTAGAGATAATGTGAGAAGACAAAAAGTTTAAAGGTCTGGAAGTAAAAAGTAGAGGATGATTTGATTCTATCGCTTTTAAATGCCTTGCATCGAAAAGTGAAAAAATAAATGATTACTAGAAAGATGATTGCATTTTCGGCGGCTAAATGATGGAAAAGACGCAAATATCCAAGCGTCTGTTAAAGATTCAAAATATTTACAAGTTTGCCATTTCGCACTCAAATGACAAGACTAAAGAAAAAAATTCTTAAGTATTGGAGGTTTGTAATCTAACAAGACTGGGTAAAACACCTCCGAGCAACTTCTGGGCATAATGTTCCACACTCTCGTATTCAACCTCAACTGTGAAACATTGGGGGCTTCTGTTGATACAAAAATTAGTCAGTTGATGTGGATCAATTATATGAAGACACGTGTCACCTTACGTGGCAAAAATATATATATATATATTCACTGAGCTACTCAACATGCAGAGCATCTAGCCAGGTTAATCAAACGTCAATAACATATTCAATGAATATCGAATTCATTAAACATTCTTATTATGTACTGATGTATATGTCTAATAAATAATGACATATCGTCCATTCATACTGACAGCCCAAAAGCTATAAATACATTGTAACACCCTTCATAACAGGGTAATTGATCATTGGCGATTGTTATTGTGATTAAGGAAAAATACCCAGCAATACAAAACAGTGGACGTAAGTTATTTACATAAAGTCGAACCATTTTAAAAATCCTTGGTCTTATTTCTTGTTATATATTTATCTGTGATTAATTAATTAGATCGAATCTAGTTTTTTACATCAACAATCATAAAAAAAATTCCAATTTTGAAGTTCCCAACCATTTCCATGTTACCCAATACACCTTTAACCTGAAAAGTCCTACCGAGCCTGGAATGCTAAATTAATTATCGCGTGGAGAGCTAAGACACTAAAAGATAAATAAGAAAGATTGAATGGTGTGTATAAGAGGTAATGTTCCCGTTTTTCAAAAACCGTATTCCGATGAAGAGATCGTTTCACCATATATTTCCATCATTTTAAAATAATATGCGTGAATTTATGTTTCAATGCAATTACTCCTTATGACACGACCGAGAGAATAGCCAGAATTCGAGTGATTCATTTATGAGAGCATCCCGTGAGCATTTGAATCAAAACTAATTTCGAAAAGTAACGTAATGATCAATCGGTGGAAATTTGAGGTTAATTTTTGGCTTCGCACACGCACACGACAAATTGAGACTCTTTTGAATATGAATTTATGGTGATTATTTTTCAAAAAGTTTAAATTGTACAATTTTTAAGTATTTTGATTTTTCATTGAGTCTAAGTCGAATTTTATGGGTATATTCATTGCAAACCCTCACGAGACAACACTCGTCCTACTAGGGTAGTCTAGGGGTTTAAAGGCTTGTTACATATGCTAAATGTAATCGCTTGCTCGGGAAAAAGGTATTATATCCCAATAAAGTATTTAGAAGAGTTGTGACGTTATTCATTTTCTTTTACATTGCTTGGAACGCGTAAAGTTCTAAGTCAAGGGGATTTGATCAAGCATAAATATTGTATACTTATCCCCTTAATTTCGGTACCTTTGTGAACCCAAGTGGTGCAATTGATATGGATTTAAATTGTAATTATGCTACTAACCTTCGTTAGCAAGTAATTCGTGTTTTGTGTTTCTCTTATATGTTTTACAGGTAAATTATGCAAGTGGTGCGACAGAGAAATCGAAACAATGAAAGAAAGGCTAGGAAGGCAAGTTCAAGGGCAATTCGATAATTCTACAGCCTGATCCCGAAGGAGGAGCTGACTGGAAAGTTGAAGATCATGGAAAAGGAGAATACTGGAGAAAATGGCTCCCAAATTCGAGCTACAGTGAAAGATTTATGACCCCTTGAAATTGAAGAAAAATCCATAGAAGAAAGGAAGAAAACATAAAAATATTCTAAGCGTTAATAATGAAGGAAGGAATGCCCAAACTAGCGCGTTTACCCGAACCACAGAGTGAACCGATTCGGGGACGAACCGGTTCAGGGTACATGGTGAACCGGTTCGAGGTGCCTGGGACGCGAATTTCTTCTTAAACGCTGATTGGTCCAAAGAGTTCTAATATGTTACAAACTCTTCTAAAACGTATTTATATCTTGGTATTGACTTGGAAAAGATAGTTCTGAATAGTTTTTGATAAAGAGAAAAGGAGGAGAATACCCTAGGAACATAGCTTTCATTTGGTGTTTCAAGATTAATTATTTTCGAGTTTGATTGCAAATTTCAATTCAATTTTCATTCTTTCTATTATTGTTCTTACAAGTTTATTTTTCTTGCATAATTCAGACGGTTTCTAGGTTTATAATATTTCCTTGCATGTTTCAGTATACTTTTATCATGATTTCTTTCACATGCAACGTAGTTAATTTATGCATAGTTAGGTTCAATATGTCCAATTATATTTTTTAGGGTTGGGATGCATGAACTCAACCCGATGTGAGAGTTGCATGTGTATAGAATTAATCCTCTACACTTAAGGGGTTATTAGACCGTGTTGCGTAGCGAGCACAACCATTGTAGATATTTGGATCTCGTTTGCTTCGGGGTGATCGGGATGCTTCAGAATGTAATGTGAGTGTAGCTATCGCGATAGCGCTTTACTCGTCCTCTGATTACGTATGGTGTGGGCTTGAACCTCATATATGTAATGCTTGGGAGTACTAAAGTGTGGGTCTGATTAATCACTTAAATTTACGATTAATTTTATACTAGCAACACACTAGGGCTTGGGGGATTGTATTCCTGGCCTGTTTTTCTCTTCATATTTATTACTTCATTCTTAGTTATTAATCATTGCTTAATTCGTTAGTTCCATAGTTTTAATATAGTTTCCTTTTACTTAGTAGGATTATTCGCAAATCAATCGTCTTTTCATTTTTTTTGTAGTTGAATTTAGGTTAACCGTCTATCCTTCCGTCGTCACGATTTTCTCATCCTATTTCCCTGTGGAGACGATCCCGACTTACCGAGTTTATTACTAATATGACATGCTTGCACTTGAGCCTAGAGATTACGCACTTTAGAGACACATTCTTAGTCGCGTCAAGAACTATGGGGATATGCTGCCAAATTTTCCTCAAATTGGAATAATGTGCATGAGTTGTTAAGTATATTGCAGAAATATGAGGTCTTGAATGGGATAGGACCACTCACCCTTTAGAGGAGATGGAGGAAATAAGAATTAATATTATAAATTAAATTTTAATTTTAATTTTAATTTCAAATTAAAATCAAATGTGAATTTGAATGCATGCATAAAGTGATGTCATGGAAACTAGCCTTCTAGTTCTTATGCGTACGTATTCAATATGTGATTGTTTATACTAATGGGAACTAAATATTCACACTTTTGTTTATGTTAATCCATGAATATATGCTTCTTACCCATAATAGGTGATTGTTTGTAGTAGTTGTGATGGGATATCCTAAATACAAAGAGTGGATGGGTGAGATAAATAGATTAGGGGATGTGTTTTGCAGAGGTGCTAATAAATTTGTGAAATACGCAAAGAGATGTCATGATGATGAAGAGTTCCGTGTCCATGTGCTAGGTGTAAGAGTGGTAAGGTGTTTGAGTGGAAAATAGTTGAACTGCATTTGTTAAGATAGGGTATGCAAGATAGTTATCGAATTTGGGTTTTTCACGGGGAACTGAAAGTTCCTTTTGTCCCCGAGCAACCTTCACAACAACCTTCAACAAGTAGGATAGATGTACAAGGGGAGGATGACAATGTAGATCATAATATGCTAGAGGATTTAGTTGATGATGCATATGGAGTTCATGAAGTGGAAGAGAATTACTAAAGATGTTCATGGTTCAGGTGCTCATGAAGATATCAGAATAAACCTTGACAATGACTACCAAAATTTAAAATTTAAGGCGAGCCAACTGTTATACTCTGGTTGTGAGAAATATCAAATAACTTTATATGCCATGGTTGGTTTGCATAGTTTGAAGACCCAATATGGTTTGTCTAGCAATAACGTGACATGTATTTTGAATTGGGCGAAGGGCTTTCTACCCAAGCAGAATAAGCTACCAAAAAACTATCCTACTATGAAAAACAGTTTGAAAGGTTTGGGAATGAAGTACAAATCAATTCATGCTTGTGTGTATGATTACATACTATATCGAAAGGAGTATGAAAATCTCGATCGGTGTCCGGTATGCGATGAACCTAGATATGTCCTATCTACTGGCAAGGTAGGCTCAAGCTCAAAAGTGCCTCAAAAAGTATTGAAATATTTTCCCATTGGGACTAGATTAAAGAGGTTTTTCGTAGTACCATGGATAGCGAAGGCAATGAGTTGGAATACTAGGGCAGAAGAAGGGAAAAATCTCACGTGCCATCCTATTGATTCTACAGCTTAAAAGAGGATGAGTTTTGACTATCCCAATTTTGCTCGAGAAAAGCGTTACATTTGTTTGGCAATATCAACTGTTGGTTTCAATCCATTTGTAAATCTAAGCGCCAATCAAAGCATATGGATAGTGATCCTAGCCCCACTCGACTTCCCTCATTCACAGTGTATGATACCTGAATTTTTGATGTTGTCTTTGTTGATCCCTGGGCCAAAGGCACCAAGTGATGACATCGTTGTCTTCCTAGATCCTTTGGTAGAAGAATTACATGAGTTATGGGAAGAGGGTGTGCAAGCATTTGACTCATTTAAAAAAGAAGAGTTTACACTGAAAGCTATGTTGATGTGGGCTATTCATGATATTCCAGCTTATGGAACATTATCCAGTTGTGTAGTACATGGCTATTTGGGGGGTCCTATTTGTGGAGAGGAGATCGAATCTCTTCATCTCCCAGCTAGCTCAAAAAATGTATACCATTGCCATAAGAGGTTTTTACCCCCGCTCATAGTTTTAGATTTGAGAAATGTTCCATTTTTTTACCGGGTGGGGTTGAATATAGGCTACGGCCAAGAGAACTTTCAGGCTCAAAAATTGAAAGTAAATATTCTGATTGTGGTCCTAATATGTTAGGTAATAATCCTAAATTTAATAATGACAAGTATAATAAGACCCCAACAAGGAATTAAACTGAGATAAGAAAGGCATGGTCTAGGAGGTAAATTTTATTTGACTTGCCCTATTGGAGGAATAACCCGGTGAGCCATGTATTGGATGTGATGCATGCAGAGAAGAACATTGTAGAACATATTATGGGCACATGCCTTGGGGGGAGTCATTCGAATTATGGAGAGAATGCACGAAAAGAACTTAAAGCATTGAAACTTAAGCCACAACTATGGTTGAAAGAAGATAGTATGGGAAATACAATAATTCCCCCTAGTGAGTTTACTTTGACGAGTGAGTAAAGGAAGGTGCTTTTAGATACAATATATAATTTGAAAGTTCCATCTAATTTTCATCTAACTTGCAAAGAATTGTGAATTATGCTACCCGTGATTTACATAAGTGTAAGTCCCATAATTGGCATGTGATCATGCAATTGATTCCTCTATTATTTAAGCACTGTTTCTCCAAGCCGAAGGATTTGCGGAGGGCTATTATGCAAATTAGTATCTTCTTCTCACTTTTATGTGAGAAGGTAGTCAATCGAGATCACATAGTGGCCATAAAATTGACGATGAACGAAGCGATTTGTGTCTTGGAGAAGTACTTTTCCCCATCTTTCTTTGACATAAGTGTTCACTTGTTGGTACACTTATACGATGAGGCGCTTCTGTGCGATCCAGTTAGATATCGGTGGATGTATTCGTTTGAAAGATTGATGAAAAGAATACATAATGCATCGAATGATCAATTGTAGAAGAATACATCACCATGGAGTCATCAATCAACACTTGGGGATATATGCCTCACTCGACCAACGTGGATGATAATGATGAGTTCGTCGATGAGGGTGGTCATGTGATGGGCAAACGAGTGAATTAACAAGTTCACAACATGAACAAGTAGCTCATCATCTATTTGACACACATGAAGATGTCGAAGAATGGAAAAAGTAAGTTTAAATTATTTTAACTTTTACATTATTTTAATTTTTACATGATTAAATTTGTAATACATTCGTCATGATCTATGCAGAAAATATGAAGCCCGTGAAAACAATAAAAGACGAAAAATAATGGCACAATCAGACAACGAATTTAGGTTATGGTTGTCACACGAGGCAATTATAATGAAAATGGAAGTTATTAAATGTCACATTACAAGAAAGCTTTACAACCTACCTAATTAATTTATCTATATTCTCAACTCTTTAAGACGTGTAATGCAACATCAAGGCTTGCTCGTCTAGCCGCTGGACCCTTGTTCATGGCACAAGAGTACAAAAAGTATCGATTGAACGGTTACGTATTCGGCGCAAGGTTGTACGAGGAAAATAAAAATATATAGAACTCGATCATTTCATACAACGCTCTTACTTTCTTTCGAGCGAGCGCAAAAGATAAAAATCTCGTTCAAGTTGAAATGACTTACTATGGTGTAATTCAAAATATATTTGAATTGGACTATGTAAACTTCAAAGAGGTTGTATTTTACTGTGATTGGGTAAGAGTTGAGGATAAAAATGCTTGTAAAGTTGATCCTGACATGAAATTGATCATGGTTGACTTGTCCAAGTTAAAAAGCAACGAATACGTAAGTGATGATACATTTGTTTGTGCTTTTCAAAAGGATAAACAAGTGTTTTACTCGGAGTATTCAACAACAAGCCGTGATAAATCGTCCTACATGCACCAAAGCATCTAAAAAATAGTGTGGATGACTTGGCTACACCTACCGAATATCAATTCATTTTTTATGATAACCCTAATTTGAAACAATTTTTAGATTTGTAATAAGTATTTAAATTATTTGTAATGACTAGTGACTGAATTATTCTAGTGCTTTATTATGATTGGACGATAATTTAATATTTCTTATTCATTTGTACTTGATCATTTTAATGCTTGTAATAACCAAGTGAATATGTTAATTAGAATTTAAATCAATTTAAGCATTAATTCAAAGTCCATGACTCAGGAGTGTGTGCGCGCGCGCGCTTGGGGGGGGGGGGGGGCAGTGTGCGTGTGTGTAAATTGAATTTGGTATTGGTATAAATTTAAATTTATATAAATTGATATTGATATGTATTGTTATTATAGGATTTGAGCATTAATTAAAATTCCATATACACATTTGTACTAATAATAACAATTTTTGCAGAAAATGACTTCATCCGGGTGCGGTAGCGGGGGCGATGAGGGATCCTCGGCTAGTAGGCCCCCAAAATGGTGTAAATTCGGGTCCATCGTCGAGAATAAGACAACATTATTGGTTAGTGTGCTAGAGTTACTGAAGGCGATCGTTGGCCTGGGGTACACTGATTGGAGGGCCGTGCCTATTGACCTCAACTTGAACAACTGGGAGGCACTACATGTAGTGTATTTATATTTATATTTATAAGCAACTAACACTTACTTTCTTTTTTGTTTGTATTTGTTTGACAGGAACAATTCGGCCTGTCCCCACATCTCCGCAATTCCACGTTGGAACAATTGAGGGATCAATATAAGACGTGGAAGAAGAATTAGCGGGCATGGTACTTTGGGAAGACCCGAGAGTCTATTCTGAGACCACGTGACACCATCCCCCCGAAGGAGCCGATCTCATTGGTACAATGGCAAACGTTTATCGATAATGATACCGATGAGCAACAATTGACATCTTACCAATCAAGGAGGGACAACCGGGTAAAAAAGTTGGATGTGCACTACTCCGAGCGGACGTCTTACACCGAGGTGGAGCACAGGACGATAAGTTTTTATTTTTCTTTAATTTTAGTCATTATAATTTAGCATTACTTTTTGTTACTTACTAATTATGTATTATTTTATTTCAAGACATGGGAATGTCCCTGGGGTAGGTCACATAGGCTCGATGCCTATGTGGCAATTCGACAGAAAAAAGGCCAAGGACAAGGAGGTGGCTCTGAGCGTCGCAGCTACCATTGTAAGTTATAAATGTGTAATTTTTTTAATTACGTTATAATTTTTTTATTTACTTAATTAACTAATCGTGTACTTTTTGTCTTTTCAGGCAAAGCTTAAGGAAGTGCATAAGTCGCAGTCTGATGCCGACAAAGCATCTTTGGCTACAGACGCACTCATCCAAGTGCTCGGGGAGGATCGCAAGGGGAGGATTAGGGGGTGAGATCGCAGGTGGGGAAGTCTAGGATCATCAGAATGGAGGCGATCAATAGTGGGTTTGCACATAAGGTGGACACCCATGACCAGGGGCGGAGCTACAGTGTAACGAGTGGGTGCGGGCGCACTCACTGAAATTCTGGAATTTTATATATATATATATATATATATACCTATGTGTAATAACTTAAATGTTGAGGTTAAAAATTGTAATTTTGGAAACTTAACTCTATACCCACAAAACAACAGCAGCCGGCCCTAATATTTATTTCCTTCTAAGTTATTCATTCCCTTCCAAAACAAATAACCCAGTAAAGAAATTGTTGAACACTTAACCCACTTAACCAGAAATCCCTGTCCGGCGAACCTGTCCAGAAATCAACCGCCCCTCCCTGTCCGAAAAATCAAGGTGTGTTGTTATGTGTTCACTTTTTTTGTTAGTTTATTTGTTGTTAATTTATTTGTTAAAGCACTCTTAATGTTATTAGTGTATAACATATTCTGAAATTGTTGGAAAAATTGGTGTATAAAATTGTTGGAAAATTGTTAAAGCATATTATGAAATTGTTAAAGCATTCTTATTTATTGGTGTATAACATATTCTGAAATTGTTGAAAAAATTGGAAAAATTGTTGGAAAATTGTTAAAGCATATTTTGAAATTGTTAAAGCACTCTTAATGTTATTGGTGTATAACATATTCTGAAATTGTTGGAAAAATTGGTGTATAAAATTGTTGAAAATTGTTAAAGCATATTCTGAAATTGTTAAAGCATTCTTATTTATTGGTGTATAACATATTCTGAAATTGTTGGAAAAATTGTTGTATAAAATTATTGGAAAATTGTTAAAGCATATTTTGAAATTGTTAAAGCACTCTTAATGTTATTGGTGTATAACATATTCTGAAATTGTTGGAAAAATTGGTGTATAAAATTGTTGGAAAATTGTTAAGGCATATTCTGAAATTGTTAAAGCATTCTTATTTATTGGTGTATAACATATTCTGAAATTGTTGGAAAAATTGTTGTATAAAATTGTTGGAAAATTGTTAAAGCATATTTTGAAATTGTTAAAGCACTCTTAATGTTATTGGTGTATAACATATTATGAAATTGTTGGAAAAATTGGTGTATAAAATTGTTAAAGCATATTCTGAAATTGTTAAAGCATTCTTATTTATTGGTGTATAACATATTCTGAAATTGTTGGAAAAATTGGAAAAATTGGTGTATAAAATTGTTGGAAATTTGTTAAAGCATATTTTGAAATTGTTAAAGCATTCTTATTTATTGGTGTATAACATATTCTGAAATTGTTGGAAAAATTGGTTTATAAATTTGTTAGAAAATTATTAAAGCATATTTTGAAATTGTTAAAGCATTCTTATTTATTGGTGTATAACATATTCTGAAATTGTTGGAAAAATTGTTGGAAAAATTGGTGTATAAAATTGTTGGAAAATTGTTAAAGCATTCTTATTTATTGGTGTATAACATATTCTGACATTGTTGGAAAAAAATGTTGGAAAAATTGGTGTATAAAATTGTTGGAAAATTGTTAAAGCATATTTTGAAATTGTTAAAGCATTCTTATTTATTAATGTATAACATATTCTGAAATTGTTGGAAAAATTGGAAAAATTGGTGTATAAAATTGGTGTATATCTTATTTTTGTTAGATTGATTATGTTTTTTCTATTAATTTCATAATATGTTGAAGTATTTTAAAAAAGCTAAAGAGTCATCCTCGACTCCGCCTCCACCGCCTCCATCTTTGCCTCCACCGCCCATAGTGGAGACAAATTTTGAGGAGTATCCATTCGATCCGGGGTTAAGAAAAAGCATTCATAGCTTTGGTGCTAAAGAGAAAAAAAATATTCGAATGTATTACTTGCAAAAAGGCCCATGTCAACCTAAGAATCATGTGTTCCCTTGGCGTTTATGCAGCAATGAAAGACGTAGATTCATCTCATCATGGTTTAGCGATCACTCTTATTGGTTGGAATGTAGCATACAAAAAGATGCGGCATTTTGTTTGTGTTGTTATCTTTTCAAATGTGAGAATGGTGATCAAGGCGGTGGTGATGCGTTTGTTGTTGAGGGGTATACAAATTGGAGAAAGAAAGATAGGTTTAATGTGCATGTTGGAGAACCACCTAGTGTTCATAATCAATATTTGAGGGCGTGCCAAGATCTAATGAACCAAAAATAACACATTGACATTGTGTTGTCTAACCATTTCAATCAGACTCGAATGGACTATCATATTCGTCTAACTGCAACAGTTGATTGTATTAAATTCCTTTTGCGCCAAGGGATGGCTTTGCGTGGTCATGATGAGTCTCATGAATCTTTTAATCAGGGAAATTTTCTCAAACTGTTACGATTTCTTTCTAGGCACAATGAGAAGGTCAATAGAGTGTCACTTCAGAATGCCCCTGGAAATCATACGCTAACATCACCCATGATTCAAAAAGACATAATTAGTGCCATAGAGAATGTGACTACAAGGGATATTCTTCGTGAACTTGGTGATGGTTTATTTTCTATCTTAGTTGATAAGGCGCGTGATGTATCAGTGAAAGAACAAATGGCCATTGCTCTACGATTTGTTGACTCAAGAGGGTGTATTGTTGAGCGTTTTCTTGGCATTGCACACATTAGAGATACGATTGCCTTATCACTAAAGGTATCTATTGAATCTCTTTTTTCCCATCATGGTTTGAGCATTTAGAGTTTACGGGGTCAGGGCTATGATGGAGCTATCAATATGAGAGGATAATTTAATGGCTTGAAAAGTTTGATATTGTTAGAGAATGAAGAAGCTTATTATGTACACTGTTTTGCACACCAACTTCAATTAACACTTGTAGCTATCGCGGAGGGACATAGAACTATTTCTACATTTTTTGATATTATTTCCCTTTTATCAAATATTGTTGGAGCTTCATGTAAGCGAAGAGACATACTACGAGAGAAACAATTTGAGAAAGTTGTTGAAGGAATCTGCAATGGTGATACATTGAGTGGCAAAGGCATGAATCAAGAAATGGCAATGAGACGAGCTGTAAACACACGTTGGGGTTCTCATTACGGTACACTTTTAAGTTTGATTCATTTGTTATCGTCGGTCATTGATGTTGTTTTAATTGTTGAGGATGAAGGGACAAATGACAAGCAAAGAGGTCATGTTGAGGGGCTTTTGAAGAATGTGCAATGTTATGACTTTGCATTCATTTTACATTTAATGAAAAATATTTTGTCAATTACAAACAATTTGTCCCAAGCTTTACAGAGAAAAGATCAAGAAATTATTAATGGGTGGAAATTACAAGATATGAGAGATAATGGGTGGAAATTATTATTAGCCGAAGTCTCATTATTTTGTGTCAAATATGAGTTGGATATTATACAAATGGAGGATTTGTATGGATTTTTTGGAAGGTCAAAGCGTAATGTTCATGGGAAAACAAATCTCCACCATTATCAAGTTGAAATGTTTTATGCGGTGATAGATTTACAAATTTAAGAGTTGAACAATCATTTTACTGAGGCAAATATGGAGTTGTTGTTGTGTATGGCCTGCCATGATCCCTTTGATTCATTTGTTAAATATGATGCAGAAAAATTGCTTGGATTTGCTGAATTTTACCCATCAGATTTCACTCCTATGGATTTAATGCATATTAAGCGTCAACTTGGAACCTATATTATGGATGTGCGCTCTGACGATCGATTTGATAGAGTTGAGGGGATTGGTGGGCTAGCTAAAGTACTTGTTCAGACTAAGAAGCATACTTTATATCCGTTGGTATATTTACTCGTGCAACTTGCATTACTTTTACCCGTTGCTACTGCGACAGTTGAAAGAGTTTTTTCTGCTATGAAGATTATTAAGACTTCACTTCGTAACAGATTGGGGGATGAGGTGATGAATGATTGTTTGGTGGAATATATCGAAAGAGATGTCTTGGATGATATTGACACTGAAGATATCATTCAATTTTTCCAGAAAATGAAGTCCAGGAGAGTTGCATTGTAATAATTATCATATGATATTTTGATAATGGTTTTAATGCATGGTTTTTTTGTTGAAAATGAATATTAATGCATGTTTTTTTTTTAAATTTACTTTAGTACTAGATTTATGCCTAATATAGTTAAAATAACTAAAAAAATTGCCTCAGGGGCTCCCGTCCCCAAACCCCTGGGATACGTCAGACATGTTTCGTACCCACTAACTCACAATCATGGCTCCGCCACTGCCCATAACGATAAGCTATAAAGGTTGGAGGCAACTGTCCTAGATATGTACGCCTTCATGAAGCATTAATTGGGCAAGGTCAAGGGCAAAAGGAAGGAGAACGAGGCAGAGGTAAACGAGGATGAGGACGCCACTGCTTCATCACTGATACGCACGGACTCAATGCCATATGATGATCCATTTCCCATCGTGACCCCGCAACCTAAGTCAATAATCAGTTGGTCAAGCGTGTTTATAATCATCATATGTTATGGGGAGCCGATAGCGAGGGGGTAGCTTCCTCCCGGGTATGCTGGTTCATGGACGCCCGCTCCAAGATATTGAGGTAAGAGTGCGCGTCATGCATATAGTGGAGGGAAAGGATAACTCACATTTGTGGTTGCGCTAACAATGCAGCGTTCATCATATTAAGGGGGTCTCAATTCATATGTCATGTGTCCTTCCTTCCTCCTCCAACCTGCTCCTTCTTTATGACATTATTTCTATCTTTTTAATTGGATATTTGGATATTGGACTGTATTTGTATTTTTTTTATTTTGGTTCATGTTGGTTTGGATATGGATACTTGCATTTCTATTTTATTTGGATATGGATTATATATGCCATGATTTAGTATATTATTTATATATATGTTGTTTGGACAGCTACAATTTTGCTATAACAGGTACAAATATACTGCTGGGCAGTGACAGGGCCATACTGCCCAATAATTTTTATTAATTCTGCCCAGAGTTGTCGCGGTCTTTGACCGTGACAAAAAATTATCAAGGTAAAAAACTGTGAAAATTCTAATGAACTTGTCACGGTCTTTGACTAGGATAATTCCGTGATAACAAAGTTGTCACCCCCAAACTTGTCACGATTTTAGACCTTGACAACTCAGCTATTTTGGTGTAGTGTTAGCACTTTGGGTTTGGGGAACCTCAGTGACACGATATTTAGGCTTACTATAACCTTTTTTAAGATCAAAATAAAATCTCCTAAGGTGACCTTTCCTATCACAGTGTGTCCAAGTGTAAACTCTAGGAAAGCTACCCTTGGGTTGACCTTTAGGAATGTCCTTGGGAACGATTAACTCGCTCAAATTATTGATCTTAGCTTTAGGAGTAGAAGCATTGGGATGATTTTAGCCTAGGCCGATCTTATCATTTTTTATTTGGACGATTCCCAAAATTTTATCCAACTTTTATGACCTAGATTCCAAATCAAATTTGAAAGGACTTGAGTGAATTAATTCATCGTTTAACTTCAAAAAATTTTACTCAACCAAAAGTTTAGAGTCGTAAAATGTTAGGAACTCATTCTTCATATTATAAACCATTTTAAGAAGGCTATCTCTCTTCCCTGTGAGCTTCTCCCTAAGCGTCATCTCACATGCCCTTAAACCCTCAATTAATTTATCATTATTTCCTATGGCAGTTTTTTTCAACTTAGCTTCTAACTTCAAGTTAGCCTTTTCCATTTTAACTAATATGTATACAATTCATGAAAGGCAACTTGAAGCTCACTCTCACTCTCATCCTCATCATTCATTTCTTCATCTTCCTCCTCAGCATAAACTTGGGAATCACAAGACCCACCCTTGGAACAGTTATGCACATGATTATCTTCATCATTATAAGACAGAACCACGCAGAGTCAGTTTCATACACCGAACTTTTGGTAACTACCTCTGCCTGAAATTGATCACCTCTCCAAGATGCATATCGTTTCCTTTTAACGTTGGGAATTTCCATTTCGGAAGGGCATGATCAACTTTTGCCTTCCTTTCATGAAATGGTGATTTAGAGTCCATAATGGCATATTCTAGACTTTAAAGAGATGTGTAACACATTTTCTGACAAACTTCCACACTCGAACTTGTGTGAATTAAGCTTTTCTCCTTTTCCATAAAGGATGACGCTAAGGATTGTCTCATCACTCTCCCATCGAATTCCATCAGGTCTTCGAAAGAAGTTGAGCATGAAACGTTTGATAAGTATTGGGAGCTTTTTAAATCTTTAAAACAATCTCACCCCACCAAAATTTTCACCAAATTACATTGATTTCCATCTTCCTTGGTGGATTAAATCCACTGACCAAACAATTGGTCAAAATAAAGTGTCAAAGTAGTCTACTTGACTTGACTGGGGAAGAAGTCGAGGCGTACTTGGAGTACTTTGTTGCCAAGACATCAAGAGAGTAGGATACCACGAATCCTTATGACCGCACGACTAGAGAGAACACCGGCCCTAAAAATCAAAATCAAGGTATAAGCATCCCCAATCAAGGTTATGATGTCCATAACAAGTATAAACAACTATTCCATAGAGTCGAAGCATTATAACTCTCCCAATAGTCTCACCACCCAAAATCCTTCTAAAAAGTTTCGAATGTGGAGAAGATTGTTTATATTATTTGTGACCAAATTGGTCACCTAACCAAAAAGTGTCCTACACGTCCAGGCATCAAAGGACAATTACAAGGTCAAGCCAATTCTATGATGTCTTATAAAAAGCAGTATCCTAATATTCCCTTTTATCCTAATAATCCTCCCTAAAATCCAAATTGGAGGACGAGCCACACATTCCTCTCGTGGAGGGCCCCGCATCAAACTCAAGGCTTTCAAGAGTCGGCTCACCCTCCACCTCTTCAATATCAACAACCACTACCACAATATCAACCGCATCATCCTCATGCGGGACCTACTCTACCCACTTTGCAATTTTCCTTCGTCCATAACGTTAACCAAATCGAGTAAACATTTTCCCAAATGTCTCACACTATGCAAGAGATGCAAACTTCTCTTTCTTAATTGGTTCAAAATTCTAAAGGAGATATGAGACCGCTTCTACCGAAACATTCTCAACTCAATCCTAAAGGTCAAATGAGCGTCGAGGGTTCCAATCCAAGCGCACTGATGAAGACAATAAATACAAAAATAAGAATGAAGCATACAAGAATATAGTAAATGTAAGGACAAAATTCCAAATAGTGTCAATGTGTATATATTAGCATTATTCAGGATAAAACCCACTTTGAGTCATAAATAGATTTTACTTGTCACAATTCCCATTAAGTCTATGGCGTTGTGTTGAAGACGTAGAGGCCAAGCTTCAAAGATAAATCATGTTGTAGTTTTGGTGCACATTTTATGTCTTCACATTGTTTTTTTGAGATTCTCTCTACTATGAATTCATAATGGTTTATGGATACTAGAAATATTTTTAAGGATGTTATTTTGTTTAAAATGATTTTAAATGTTTTTAAATTGAATTTTTCTTAGATAACTCTTATTTAGAGTTGTATGGATCTTTCCCTTATGTTTTGAAGAATCAAAATACTTTAATAGTCGTTCAAACAACACGTGAAAGTTGTTAAAATGGCATGGACTTTTCGTTCTAACGAGATGGACAGTTTATTCAAATGACATGCCAATATCGTTCTAACGATGCACCGACTTAAAGTTTTTATTTAAGGCATCTTCTGTATAGAAACTCAAAGATGCATAACATAAAATACATAACAGAACCCATACATTTTTCTGCATTTGTTTACAAAGGTTTCCTGAGTTAAAAACATCCTTTGTGTTCACAAGATCCGAGTTTACATACCATATGTTATAGAGATATTATGTTTTCACCATGATTTTATTCTTCCATCACCGAGGAATCCATTTCATGCAGTGGACTTCGTACTTGCTAATTGATGATTGTTGGATGTATCAGTGGATACCAAGGCATACATGGACTCGTGTGTTGTGGACCTGGCATAGGTGGACTCTTGCATCGCACTGTAGAGGAGTGGTTACAGAGAAGAAGAGGTGACAATGCTTATTGGGATCGAGTCATTGACTAAGACTGTAGTCTTCCTTTGTAATACTGCATCATAATGATTATTCGGTCATGGACGTCTGAGGTTTTTTTTCGTTGTAGTTTCCTTGTATTGCTCCCATTCCCAAAGCCAATACAAATCATGTGAGAGAGCCAACTAGGAACGTTAGGAGAGTGGGTCCACATTTAGGATACATATCTCATCGTGTTTACTCTTGCACTCATTGTGGTAGGAAGGGTCACCTTAGACGTTATTTCCATGACCTTAAAAATGCTCCTATGAAGTTTATAAATAAAGTCATTTCGGTTCTCGAAACCCCCATGCATCATTATACACTTACATAGGTTAGGAAATCGGACTTAGAGGCTTTAGGAATTAGACTTCATGACTCTCGTTTGCTTGCACATGATACTTCTCATAATATTTCTTACGAATGATTGTGTATGTCATGTGCTGATTTTGCTTCATGATATATTCTTGCTAGTTTTATGGTATCTTTATCTCTTTGTATTATATTTTTTCCTTTTATTTAAGTCTTATTGGAAAAATACATATAGATTTTATTTTGGTAAAATTTTTAAAAATACAAAAAGATTTGGTTTCATATATTTTAAAAAAAATACAAAAGATTTTGTTTTGGGGTCAACTATTTTTTGAAAAACACAAAAAGATTTTCGTTTTGTTTTTGTTTCGTGATTTTACACTTGATATGTCATATTGGTATGCTTAGGCCCCCATCGTTTCATCTTTCCACGTGGCTAGTACATTGGGTCATGATTTTAGATATACAAATCTTAACCATGATTTTTGGATCTGAATTTTTTTTAGTACACGCTTGATATCTATTCTGATATTACATTGATTTGGTACTTCTGGGTTGTTCTGGACAGTTTACATGCAAACGATATTGATTATTCATGCTTGATTCTTACACTGCATTGATTTTGTTTAGTCACATCATTTGATATTGATGATTGTTCTATGTGATTATTTGCTAGCTACGATTTAAGATATTTGAATTCCTTTTAGCTAGTTCATCATGTTTATCTAGATATGCTTCAAATGTTATATTGATGCTAGATATTCATTTATGTGTTAATTTTCTCGCTAGTTGTTTATTTGAGACAAAAAGGGGGAGAGATAGATGTGTGATGTAGGGGGAGATTTTTACTAGTATTTTTGTATTGGTATCATATTGATTATTATATATCATTTGTACTTTCATTCTTCACATGGTATTTGTTTATTTCATGTGTGTACTGATTTGTTAGAGATTCGAGATTTTACGACTACATCACATTCAGAAGTTTAAGCTGTCGGTGTGACATTTCTTTACTAGATTATGCCTTGTATTTTCTTTTGAGTTTATGGGATGGGATTTAGGTCATTCGGCTTGACGACCCGGCATAGGCATTTCACTTTTTTGGTTTTATCCCGGAATAGCCAAAGGGGGATATTTGTAAGGACAAATTCCCGAAGAGTGTAGATTTGTATATATTGGCATTATTTCGAAAAAAAATCACTTTGAGTCATAGATACATTTTGCTTGCCATGATTCCCATTAAGTCTATTGTTGTAAATTTATAAAATACCGCAAGTGCACGGGGTATTATAGAATAGCGAGTGTAAGTACGGGTCGAACCCACAGAGATTTGTCAATTTTAACTTTTAAAAGAATTGCAACTGTCCAACTAGATCAAATGGGGTAGAGAATAATTATGAACTACACTAAATAAAAGCAACTACGATAAATGAGAGTAACACAAGATATTTGTAAACAATTAGGAAATAATTAGAATTCGGGGTCCATTTATCACGTAACTAATATTGCACACTAATTTAATGTTGTCATTCCCTTTTTATAACTCAAATTAAACCGACTCTCGGCGTGTTTAATTCGGAAGATATGACAGTTATGCTCAAAACATTTTTAACGTCTCTAATAGACGGCTAAAATCCCTATTCTCTTAGAAAATACAGGTTTTAAAATTCGCAAATGTATTTAAGCATGGACTATCAAAACAATCAAAGTGCAAGCATAATCCATAAAAAATTACTATTTTTAAATCTCAAAATTTGATTTGACAAAACAATCTTGAAGGTTCTAAAACACACTCTCGTGTCGCTTTAAAATGAATACAGAATCTTTAATAATAATTAAAACAAGTAAGGAATAAACAACGATAAAATTAACGTGACAATATTAGCTAACTATGATAAACTTCACCCTACTCCCTACTCCTAATATAAGAATCAAGCTACCATAATGAAGGAGAAATTGCAAGAATGAGTAGAGATCTTCATTAATAAACCAAACTTACAAATAGTTCTCTCACAACAATCTTCAATCCTCTAAAAAATGATAAAAACTTGGCCCTCAAATTGATTATCACTCAAAGTTGCTTCCCAAAATCCTCCACGAAATTCCTCTCTCATTCTCTACGAAATTATGAGCCCAAGGGTCCTTTTTATAGGACAAGTTGTGAGGTGTTTGAGTTGTGGTGGGACTCTTTCTGATTGGCCGAATAATGTTGATAGCTACCTCTCCACCTCTTCAATCTTTGGATCGTGATAAGGGACGGAATTTCCCCCCACTCGAAAACTCTTATCTTTTCTTGCTGAACACGCATGCCGAGTTTTGTCCAAATCGGAGAATAAAAATTTCCGACGTTTTTACGATTTCACAAGTTTAAAACATTTTTTCGAACGACCGTAAAAATCAGCTTTTTCGCTCCTTTTTTGAATTGATCATCAATTTGCACCAAATTCCATCATTATCTGCAAAAATTTCACTAGGCAACTTTTTTCACAAATTAGCACAAAAATATTATAAAATTATCGAAGTACCCATTTTTGACTTAAAATTGCCATTTTTAATATGAATTCAATCATTCTCGCATTTTTTCCTCTTTTTAATAAAATAGTCCTAAGAACTTATTAAATACACTAAAATGGGACTAACAAAGTATAAATTTGGGTATAAATATGTCGTAGTTTTGGTGCACGTTTCATGTCTTCACATTGTTTTTTGAGATTCTAACAAGTATGAATGCATAACGGTTTATGGATACTCAGAATACTTTTAAGGATTTTATTTTATTTAAAACAATTTTAAAATATTTTTAAATCAAGTTTTTCTGAGATAACTGTGGTCTAGAGTCATATGGATCTTTTCCTTGTATTTTGAAGGATCAAACTACTTTAATAGTCGTTTAAACGACATGTGGAAGTCGTTCAAATGACATATGACTTCTCATTCTAACGAGATGATCGGTTCGTTCAAACGACATGACAATATTGTTCTAACGATGCGCCGACTTAAAGTTTTTATTTAAAGCATCTTTTGCTCAGAAATTCGAAGATGCAGAACAAAAAATAAAGAACATACCCCATATGTTTTTCTGCATTTTCTTACAAAGGTTTCCAAAGTTAAAAGCATCCTTTATGTTTACAAGATCCAAGTTTACATATCATATATTATAGAGACCTTGTGTTTGCACCACAGTTTCATTCTTTCATCATTGAAGAATCTATTTTGTGCGGTGGACTTCGTACTTGTTGATTGACGGTTGCTGGTTGTATCGGTGGATACCGAAGCACATGTGGACTCGTGTGTTGTGGACCTGGCGTAGGTGGACTACACCATCGCACTGTAGAGGAGTGGTTAAAGAGAAGAATATGCGACAATGCTTATTGGGGTCGAGTCATAGACTAAGACTGTAGTCTTCCTTTGTAATACTGCATCATAATGATTATTCGATTGTGGACGTCCGAGATTTTTTCCTGTTGTGTTTTCCTCGTACATCGGCATGTTTTGTGAGCATTATTTACTTTATCTTTTTTATATCATTATATGCATGTTTAGGGATTAAAGAAAATAAAATCGTCTTAATTGAAATTGGTTCACAAAATTGGTGCTGAATAAATTTGAAAAAGTTTATTTAAAAAAAAAAATTGTTTTCAATTAATGCACACTTAGAAAAGGGCACCTACGGTAAATTAGGAACACAATAAATATAACAGGTCTTCTGGGATGAACACAACGAATGAAATAATTAGAACTCGAGATGAAAATGACGAATGTCTACAAGATCATTCGTCATATAAATGCTGAATTAAAACTTGTGTAAAACTGAAAAATGTTTTCGATATATGTTGAACGAATGACCTTCAAGGAGATTTGGGTCCCATCCCGATTTATAAGCTTTATGTTTGAGGTTTAGATGTCGACTGGTATCTTGTATAAGAAAAAAAAAAAACCAATTCAGGGGGCACATAACGAGTTATATGGAACAATTTCGGCTTGTAGATAACGAATGCAAAAGAAAACAATTCGGGGAAAAGGTGCGGAGTATAAACTTATTATTTAGAAAATAATAAATCTAATTCGATATCGATATACCAAAAAGTTCCATCATTGTCGATACTTAGATACCGAATGCATCTGTACTTGTTTTATCGCCATTTTTGCCCTAGTTTTACATTACCTAAACAGCATAATAAGTACAAAAAATTGTATCATACCTATTCTTGTACTTTGAGAGTATTTTAATATTATGTTGAAGCCCCAAATCACCAACATTTGTATTGATATTTAGGTCATTTTCAACGGCTTACACGAGTTGATGTGCTCCCCCAAAAAATATCAAAATGATCAGAAAATGATCTACTACCAAGGTATAAAACAATATTAATGACAAGCTAGTATTTTTTCAAGTTTGATTTGTGTTTGTGTGTTGTGTTTTTTCACCGAGCAAGGACGTTCACAATTGGGAGATGAAGGGTTTCTGCAAAAAATGAAAGTGGATCCTTTGATTTGTTTGAAAAATATTATATATGGTGTGGTTGTAAATACCAAAAATCATTTTAAACTTTTGTGCGATATTATGAAGTTATTTATTGGGTATCAATAGTAGCACATATCCATGTAGGCCTGTAAACGGGTCAAGTCTGGATCAAATCTACCTACCTTCATACCCAATCTGAGCATTTTTTTAGCGAATTGGGTCTCAAAAAATTTGTCCAGACCTGGACCCTTTAAGGATCCGAGAACCTTACCCGAAGACCTGAATTGCTAGAACTAAAAAATGGACCAAAAATCCATTACACCCTTATAATCATTCCATATATATATATATATACTTTAGAGGTTGCACCTTGGTGCGATGATAATTTCTTTCGCCCAAGCTATGGTTGGTCTCGGGTTCGAGACATGGGAGCAACCTCTTCATAATCATATATGGAGGTAAGGCAAGGGTACGACCTTTTGTATTTATTTATATATACTAGGTTTTAATCCTGCGCGATGCGTGACGTTTTACAAATCTCTTATAGAAAGACTAACAGATACATGTTATTCAAATATTATAAAAATATGTATCCAAATATTTTTTATGAGTCAAATTTTCTATTAGGTGATAATTACATAAAAATCGGAATTGGATTTGCATAAAAACTAATTGACATGAAATCTACTTATATCAAGTAAATAGTATCCAAACTTTTATGATATACTACTCTTTTCATGAGAATTGTGTTAAAAATAAATTTGACATAATTCTAATTGAATAGTTCAACGCATAATGCTACAACTTAATGTTGGCAGCTATCTAATGATAAATATTTTGTAATTTGATTATAGCCTCGACCAACCTAGTTCTTAATGGTGAATGGTGATAATATGAGATATAACTTCACCATCAAATCATCAATTTGGTTGAGTAGCACTGTTTCTTTTATTTAAGCAAAAAATACAAATACATTTCTTATTACAAAGTGATCAAACCTTATAGTTAAATAAACACACAAATATTGTTAACTTCTTATATATATATATATATATATATATATATATATATATATATAGAGAGAGAGAGAGAGAGAGAGAGAGAGAGAGAGAGAATCTCTCAGACATATAACATACGAGGTCCACAAATATGGAGAGTTTTTTTAAAAATAGTAAAAAAAAATTTGGTTGATTTTTAATGGTGTTTAAACATTTCAAGAATCGATTCAAAATATTTTTTTTGTTATTTAAAAAAAATCAATCAAACTATGTGAGTTTTTAAGCTCTGAAAAAGTAACATAATTTGATCGATTTTTTAAAAATAGAAAATGAAATTATTTTGAGATGATTTGTTTTTGTGAGGTTTTTTGAAATGTTTAAACATCATACAGAAAAAATGAATTCAAAAATATTTTTTTGTTATTTTAAAAAAGTACTCCGCACAAATTATATGTATATGTGGTATATATGAGAGCCTACGTATATAATAATAATTATTATTATTAAATGATTAACAAATCCTTCGAAGGATAAACTAACCCTTGATTTCCTTTTTTAAATTTCAAATAATTTAATGAGGGAGTAAATTAAATGGCCACGTGACGAAACTACTTTAAAAGACACCATTTTTATATTTATATATTAGACTAGTATTCAATCCACGCGATGCGTGGCCGTTTTACCGTACAGTTGTTAAGATTACACATTTAAAAAATATAACAAAATACAAAGCAATCGACTTCTATACATGAACCTTCTAATACATAAACCAACTAAATGCATGTATTGAACAAATGCATATATGTCTACTGCTGATACCAAATTTAGTCTGCTGACATGGACCAATCACTTGAGGACACGTGTTAGCTTACATGGCAAATACCGATACTCCAGACGAGCAACTCAAGTCCACCGAGCAACTAAGAAACCACGAGGAACTCAGGGGCCCCGAGCAGCTCTAAGCGTGTCGAGCTACTTAGTGTACAGCTCACCCAAATCAAGAGAATCAAGGGAGACAACTGCGCATTAAATGCCATTTAATGTCATACAGATGTATATGTCTACTAGATAACAGCGCATAGTCTTTCCATTGGTACTGCCTCAAGGCTATAAATACATTGTAACCTCCTCATTAGCAGGGGACTCGGAATTTCTTGGTAAACCACAAATAGAGAATTCTGGGCAAACAGTCATCAATACAAAAATAGTGGACGTAGGCCATTCTTACAAGGCTGAACCACTTTAAAAATCCTTTGTCTTATATTTATACATTCACTTTTATCTGTGATTAAATAATTAGATCAAATCTAGTTTTTTACATCAACAGATTGGCGCCGTCTGTGGGAACGACTGTAATTAGCGTTTTTCACCTAAACAATTCATTATCAATGGCTGATAATCCTGAATCCAGTAATCGAAAAGCTGGAAACCCCCCAAATCCATCTTCTCCCCCAAATGTTCAAGATCTAGCCGGCATAATGGCTAATTTGGCTCAGGGCCAGACGGCCATGCAAGAAACCATGCGAAAACTCATGCAAACTATCCAGGGTGGAACGCCAGCCCAATCACGACAATGAAGCATTCAGAAAAATACCCGATTACCGTCCTCAAGAATTAGGCGAATGTTATTCCCAGAGGAATCGCAGTCTAGACGCACCGATTCATATCGTACTGAGAGATCTAATGATCCCTCTTATCAGCCTGGACGAACTTCCTCGGTACGAGCTACAGACACTCAACAAAACATCACTCTATCTCCAGAAAGGACCAGTGCTCTGAAAGATTAAGTAGAGTCTCTCCTTTTGATCTTTTGGGTTATAGGAGGAATAGAAGTCCCCCTAGGATTGTGTCGAGGAACTCTCAACGACCATCTGATTTAAAGGAAGGATCTGCCCAATCACGACCAGCTGCTCGTCATAAAAGATCCCAAGAGGCAAATTCAACATGATCAGTTGCTTGAACCAATAGGATCGAGGAAGGAAATGATGCATGGAAGGGATCTATTCAGAGGTTGGAAGACAGGTTAGGGGAAATGGCTAAGGCCAGGAATCCTTTACAAAGGACTTTTATCCGAGGAACACCATTCATACAAGAAATTATAGACTTCCCCACACCGTCAAAATTAAAAGCCCCAGTAGTAACACCAAAATATGATGGAAAAACTGGTCACGTTCTTCATATAGAACAATACCAGGCAGCTGCTGATATCTATGCTGTTCCAGACGAGATGCGATGCAGAGCATTTTCAGGAACTCTTATCGAATCTGCTCAAATATGGTACAACAATCTTCCTCGTGGGAAAATTGCGACTTTCTTTCAACTGGCCGAGCTCTTTATTGGGAACTTTTATTTTGGAGCAAAACTAGTTAAACGAGTAGCACACTTGTTAAGTGTTAGACACAAGACAGGTGAGAGTATTAGGGATTATATTACTCGTTTCAATAATGAGAAGCTCGAAGTTATTGATTACGAGGAGAAGACAGCAATCACTGCTCTAATGAGTGGATTACTGCCAAATAAATTGTACTACACTCTATCCAAATATTCGCCTACAACCATGGCAGAGTTAATGGCAAAGGCAACCAAAATTATGAATGCCTAGGAAACTATGGCTGCGAAGAAAAATTTAGACACCAAAGAGACCAAGGTTGAGGGAGATAAGGCTGAGAAGAAAGAACAGAAAAACAATGGTGGTAATAAGCAGTCAAAAGCAAAGCAAGCATTGGAACATCTGAGGAAATTTGGAAACTATACTCCTTTGAAGGTAGATATAAACCACGTTCTGGAAGAGATTAAGAACAGCGAGGAGTTAAACTGGCCTGAAAAAATAAAGACAGATCCTGACAAGAGGGATAAGTCTAAATATTACGAGTTCGATAAGGATCATGGTCATACGACCAAAAACTGCATAGTTCTCCAGAATGAAATTGAAGAGCTCATCAGGTGAGGGAAATTGAACAAGTATGTGGATAGCCGAAATGGTGGAAAGAGCAATGACCGAGCAAGGCAGAGGTCTAGATCTCCTCGTCGAGCAAAATAAGATAAGAAGAGAAATCGTGAAGAAGACCTGGATGATGATTAAGACGACCCCGATCTCCCCAAAAGACCAAAATAACCAGAACGTGAGGTATTTTCTATCCGTTTTGGATCATTTGATTGCAATGTTATTACTGGTGGAGATGCAGGAGGTGGAGACCTTACTGCAGAAAGGAAGGCTTAGCTCAATGAGGCTCAAGCTTGTTCATATATTCAATGGATAAATCTAGCTGAAGATGATCGCCCGAGGAAGGTGAACAAAGATAAACTGGTCATCGGTTTCTCTAAAAATGACCTCGCAGGTGTGCTATATCCTCATAATGACTCATTGGTGATCAAAATGAGGATGAAGGAAGTAGTGATTTTGCGAGTATTAGTGGATAATGGTAGCTCAGCAGATATTATGTTCTACCCATATTTTGATAGTTTGAACCTAAAGCTATCCCAGTTGGAGCCATATCATCGGCCCCTCCTCGATTTTACTGGCGAGAAATTTTTTCCACTTGGGACGATTATGCTGGATATGTTCATCGGTACATGGCCTGCTTGTCGAACAGAAAGAGTGCACTTTTTCGTGGTGGATAAAAATGTCCAATCAGCTTACAATATCATTATGGGAAGGGTAGGTTTGAAAAAGTTTGTAAGGACACAAATTTCCAATTGAGTCCTCTTATAGTTTTGGCTCAATTCCGGACAAAAACATTTATTCATAGGATTTTATTTATTGTAATATTCTCAAGCCTATGAAGTGTATGTTGAAGACGTAGCGGCAAAGAACTTAAAGCTTCATCAAAATGCCGGTTTGTGTGCCTCGTTTCTACGTCATCAACTAAGGTTCCATGCTTCCAAGGTATGAATGTAATTATATGTATATAGGAGCTTGGAACAATGTTTATTTGGGTGTTAGGTTTAATAAAAGCCATGTTTATTTCAGAAATAATTTAAAAAGAACTTTATATTAATATATATAAATGTTTTTGGGCCAAAATAGAATTTAACAAAAATTTCTGAAACTCGTTCGAAATTTCGTTCGAACGAGATTTTTCGTTCGAACCAAACTTCGTTCGAACGAGACTGCTTTCTAACCTAACTGGTCAGTCGTTAGATAAGTCGTTCGAACGACTTTCTCGTTCTAACGAGGCATCTAACGAGGTTCTAACGAGCCCAGGCTGGTCGCTCGTTAGAAACCTCGCTCGAACGACAGTCAAAGTCGTTCGAACGAGAATGCCAGGCGGGAACAGTTTTGAGCAGTTTTTTGGCAGTTTTCTCCCATGATCCCCACTTGTTTTTTAACCAACTTTTTCCAGCCTTATGAGGGACGGGAAACACATTTTTCCTTCTAACTTTTCCAACTCATTTCCATCTCAAAAAGAGAGTTTGAGAGCATAATTGTTTAGGGAAAAGGTTCATGTTTTGAGTGTCATCTTTTAAAAGAAAAATTCACACACTCTAGTTTACACCCAATAATTGTTTATCCAAGTTCTCCTACATAAATATCAATTACTTGGAGGTTGTTTTGGCACCGGTTTTTCTCTACACCGAATTGAAGAGAAGTTCGTTTCATTTCTACCCGTTTGGAGAAAGGCTCCATGTTTGGGTGACGGTGTGCCTAATTGTCCCATCGGTGTATTCCGAGACCACGGTGGAGCTCCGTTGGTTATCCGCTAATTGGAGGTTGATACAAGAAGAAGCATCACGGCTTGAGAGGGTTCGAGTTTAGGAAGTAAATCTTTTGTCTTGTATTTTGTAATACCATTTTTAGTGGATTTGAGGCTAGGGCCGTCCCGAGGTTTTTTCCCGTTAGTGGGTTTTTCCTCGTACATCGCGGTGTAGTGTGACTTTGTTTATTTTATCTTGCACAATAATTTAGAATCCATGCTTAGGATAATTTCAAGATAAAATTGGATTTAATTCTCACACTCATTTAATTTGGGACTAAAATTAAATACTGGGTAAAATTGGTTTATTCAAGTCACTTGCTAAAATTGGTTTCGCCTAACTTTGTATAATTGTTAATTATAAATTAGGCAAATTCTTAGGACTTGAATTATGTTGTTTTAATTTGTTTATTAAGATATTAAAACCCGACCTTGTTTTGTTTTGTTGAACCATCACTTGTATTCAACGCTTCCGCATTTATTTGTTTTAAAAAGGAAATTATTATTATTTTAATTTGAGATTATTATTTCAAACCCGGGGATTCTCCAACTGCGTTTTCAAAGTTCGAAGCAGTACCATCTACAGTACATCAATGTTTAAAATTCCCAACCAAATTTGGAGTAGGAGTGGTGAAGGGCGACCAAAAAGTAGTTCGGGAATGCTACTATTCATCTGCCGAGCAAGAAGAGCATGAAGAATCCATAAAGAAGACTATTACTTATCAAGTTGATGAGATAGAAGACGCAGAGATTGAGACTTTATACCCAAGAGATGAGTCTCAGCTCGTTAAGGGTCAGGTCATGGAGGCTACTGAAAATATCATTCTGGACGATGAGCATCCAGAACGAACAACTCAAATTGGTGCTTCACTAGATGTGTCAATAAAACAAGAGCTGATAGCGTTTCTAAAAAGCAGAAAACAAACTTTTACATGAAGCCACGAGGACATGCTAGGGATAGACCCAACTTTCCTATGTCACGAGCTTAATGTGAATAAGGAGATCAAGCCAGTAAAATAAAGAAGAAGAGTGCTAAGCCCCGAAAAGAACCAAGCTATACAAGAAGAAGTCGAGAAGCTCCAAAAAGCCTGTTTTATTGAGGATGTCAAATATCCTGATTGACTAGATAATGTGGTGATGGTAAAGAAGAAAAATAACAAATAGAGGATGTGTATAGACTTAACTGATCTCAATAAGGCATGCCCAAAGGATCATTTTCCTTTGCCCCGAATCGATCAGCTGGTGGATGCTACCTCGGGGTACGAATTGCTGAGTTTTATGGATGCTTATTCTGATTACAATCAGATTAAGATGAAGCCTGAGGACAGGGAGAGTACCTATTTTATTACCCCAAGGGGAACTTATTATTATAATGCTATGCCTTTTGGACTTAAAAATGCAGGTGCGACATATCAGCGGCTGATGAACAAGGTGTTTGCGGAGCAAATCAGTCATAACATGGAGGTTTATGTTGACGATATGCTGACGAAGAGCAAGAAAGCTGCTGATCATCTAGTTGATTTAGGCCAGACCTTTAATCAACTAGAAAAATATCAAATGAAGATGAATCCCACCAAATGCATATTCAGAGTACAAGAAGTCATGTTTCTCGGATACATTATTAATCAACGAGGAATTGAGGCGAATCCTGACAAAATCAAAGCCCTATTGGAATTGCGATCTCCGACAACGAAGAAGGAAGTGCAGAGTCTCACAGGGTGAGTTACAACACTTAATAGGTTTGTATCACGAGCAACTTTCCCAAATATCCTGATTGGCTAGCTAATGTGGTGATGGTAAAGAAGAAAAATAACAAATGGATGATGTGTGTATACTTCACCGATCTCAATAAGGCATGCCCAAAGGAGCATTTTCCTTTGCCCCGAATCGATCAACTGGTGGATGCTACCTCGGGGCACGAATTGCTGAGTTTTATGGATGCTTATTCTGGTTACAATCAGATTAAGATGAAGCCTGAGGACAGGGAGAGTACCTCTTTTATTACCCCAAGGGGAACTTATTATTATAATGTTATGCCTTTTGGACTTAAAAATGCAGGTGCGACATATCCGCGGTTGATGAACAAGGTGTTTGTGGAGCAAATCAGTCATAACATGGAGGTTTATGTTGACGATATGATGACAAAGAGCAAGAAAGCTGTTGATCATCTAGTTGATTTAGGCCAGACCTTTGATCAACTAGAAAAATATCAATTGAAGCTGAATCCCACCAAATGCATATTCGGAGTACGAGAAGGAATGTTTCTCGGATACATTGTTAATCAACGAGGAATTGAGGCGAATCCTGACAAAATCAAAGCCCTATTAGAACTGCGATCTCCGACGACGAATAACGAAGTGCAAAGTCTCACAGGGCGAGTTGCAGCACTTAATAGGTTTATATCACGAGCAACTGACAAATGTATACCATTCTTCAAAACACTACGAAAGACTTTCGAGTGGAATGATGAATGCGAGAAGGCCTTTCAAGAATTGAAAAAATACCTGGGAACACCTCCATTGTTGTCCAGACCAGTGATGGGAGAAAAATGTACTTGTATCTAGCAGTTTCAGAAAACGCAGTGAGCTCGGCGTTGATAAGAGTGGAGGATGGAGTGTAAAAACCAATCTATTACACTAGCAAGGCCTTCCGAGAAGCAGAGATCAGATTTCTAAGGTTGGAAAAATTAGCACTGGCGTTGATCGAGGCAAGCAGAAGGATGAGGCCATACTTCCAAGCTCATACTATAGTTGTGTATACAGACATGCCGTTAAGGCAAGCTCTGCACAAACCAGAGAAATCAGGAAGATTGATGTATTGGGCTGTAGAATTAGGAGAATACGATATAATTTATGAGCCTAGGTCATCACTCGAAGGGCAAGCAGTGGCAGATTTTATAGCAGAATTCACCTATCCGGATACCTCCGAAGAGCAGGAGTCGAATATCGACTAACCTGTGGTTGTTACAGGATCATCAAATTTAAACCCCGACCAACTTAAGTCGGTTGACGAGCGAGAGAAGTTGGTCGACGAGCAACAAGAAGTGTTGGAGGAGGATAAAGGAAATCATCAAATATTCCACCGAGGAACTCTGTCTGACCAAGAGTTTGATAATAAGATACCTGTATGGAATTTATATGTAGATGGCTCTTCTTGCACTACGGGCAGCGGAACAGGAGTTATTTTAAACAGTCCCGATGAGATCGATGTGGAGTATGCTTTGCGTTTTCAATTTAAGGCTTCAAATAATGAGGCTGAATATGAAACTATGATCGTGGGTCTCAGTCTAGCCAAAACTATGAAAGCAGAGCAGGTCATTGCATTCAGTGACTCACAGCTGATTGTAAATCAAATGTTGGGAGTGTATGAAGAAAAGGATAATTAATGATCCAATATCATGCGAAAGTAATGGAGATGGTATTGAGATTTAATGCAGTACAGTTGGTTAGAATACCAAGATTGGAGAATGCAAGAGCAGATGCCTTAGCTCGGTTAGCCTCAGCCACGCGCACCGAGCTACGAAGAACAATCCCAATAAAAATATTGGCTAGTCAGAGCATTGAGAAAGATCTAGAGATGAACTTCATTGCCCTTGATTCAGGACCATCATGGATGGATCCTATCAGGGCCTATATTGAGGAGGGGGTTTTACCAACTGATAAACTCACAGCCAAGAAACTGAAGTTTAAACCTGCTCATTATGTATTAACTAATGGCATTTTATATAGACGAGGAATTATAGCAGGTCTGCAAAGATGTGTGCATCCTTCCGAGGTGAAAGATTTGATTGAAGAGGTCATGAAGGGTCCTGTGGAGCTCGTGTAGCAGGTCGGACGCTTTTGCAAAGAATAATGATGCAGGGATATTATTGGCCGATGATGAGGGCTGATTGTATAGCTTTCGCTAAGAGATGTGACAAATGTCAACGCTTATCTTCTATCCGAAGAACTCCCCAGGCATTGTTGACACCCATAACATCCCCTTGGCCATTTGCCATATGGGGGATAGACTTGGTCGGGCCACTCCCAACGACCAGAGGAAGGTTCAAGTACCACGTAGTCGCTATGGATTATTTTACTAAATGGGTGGAAGCTGAACCCCTTATTGATATGACTTATGATAGGGTGTATCAATTTATTTGGAAGAATATCATTTGTAGATATGGTCTTCCCCATGCATTCATTACGGATCATGGAACCCAATTCGATAACGAGGAGTTTGCTGCATATTGTCACCAGTCAAACATATTAAAAACCCACTCTACACCAGGCCATCCCCAGAGCAATGGACAAACTGAGGTGAGGAACAGAATGCTACTGAATTGTTTGAAAAAATGACTGGACGATGCAAAGGCAAATAACGAGCTACATTCTGTGTTGTGGGCTTATCGTACTACACCGCGAGCAGCAACAGGAGAATCTTCATACATGCTGGCATTTTAAAGCGAAGCTGTTATACCTGTCGAGTTGGGACTCCCCACACACAGGGTGCTGAATTTCAATTCTCCTATTAGTGACTTGATGAGGCGATTGGATCTAGATATGCTCGAAGAATTTAGAGAAGAAGCAACAATCAGGAATGCTGCATACCAACAACGAACATCTCTGTTTTATAACAAGAGGGTAAAAAAAGTGTGATTTGAAGGAAGGACATTATGTGCTAAAGAAAGTAATTCAAAAGCACAATAAACTGGAAGCTAACTGGCATGGACCCTACAGAGTAACAGAGGTTGTTCGTCCAGGAACATACAGGATAAAAACCTTGGAAGGAGAAGAATTTAAGAATGCATGGAATGCAGAACATCTACGCAAGTATTATCAGTAGTTGGGATTCCTATATAAATGCAGTTTTCTTCAGTATGAATAAAGTGTTGAGATTTTTACCCAGTTCTCTCCTATTGATGAATTTTTTTTCGGAATATTAGTGCTACACACTACGCATCAAGTTCAGAATTCCAACAAATCCACCAACTACGATTGGTTGGTGAATAAAATCCACCAACTACGGTTGGTCGGTAAATAAAATCCACCAACTACGGTTGGTCAGTAAATGAAAATCCACCAACTACGGTTGGTCGGTAAATAAAATCCACCAACTACGGTTGGTCGACAAATAAAAATCCGCCAACTACGGTTGGTCGGTAAATAAAATCCACCAACTACGGTAGGTCGGTAAATAAAAATCCACCAACTACGGTTGGTCGGTAAACAAAAATCCACCAACTACGGTTGGTCGGTAAATAAAATATATCAACTACGGTTGGTCGGGAAGCAAAATATCGCCAACTCCGGTTGGTCGGCAAATTATTATCACCAAATCCGGTTGGTTAACAATGAATTTCACCAACTCCGGTTGGTCGATAATTTAAAATAACACATGACATTTTTGTCTTTTTACAGATATACATATACATTCATCATTAAATAAAAGAGATATTTCATAAAATATTTCCAAACCCATAACAATTGCAAAGAAAACTAAAGATTTCTTCATTAAAACCAGAACAAATTATATATGATAAATTGCAGATTACATAAATGAAGTTCATTACATAAACAAACCCTATTCTATAGGTTTCTTTCCATTTGCCTTTGACACAGGGTCTACCCCAGCTGGAGGATCATCAAGATTGTAAGGGGAATTTATGAAGTTCAGATCTTGCAACATTCTGACATTCATTATAGAAGGACGATCAAGCAGATGTTCTGGCCTAGATATTTCAAAGTTTTAATGGAGACTGTAGTCAGCAAGATACTTGGATATTAGAACACGAGGAATGGCCCGAGCTGGAATCCAACTAAGGTCAAGCTTGAAAGGAGGCACAGGTAGATCAAGAACTTCAGGAGTGTAATAATCCCACAAAAATGACCTCTCTCTAATTTGAGAATACAAAGAGCATTAAACCATCCCTGTTTGTACCCTTCGTTGTTCGACTGTTCTAAACAGGCATCAAGATGGCAAAGTGCTTCATTGTAACCAGCCATCCAAAACTCTCTGGACTGTTTATGGAACTGGTAAGTTAACCTCTCTAGTTGCTCGTGGATATTCTTTACCAGGATTTCCTTATTTTTCGAGTTAGAGTTTTGTGTGGAAAGTTGCTCGCTGAGGTTCAGATTCTTTTTAGACAGCTCTGCTAGAGCTTGGTTCTTTGCCGTCAATTGAACCGCCTAATTTTCCAAAGCTACTTGAGTTCTTGCATCTTCAATAGAGATTCGACCAGCCCTTGCTCGTCCTCGAGAAGAAGATCTTGCTCGTCCAGGAGTAGAGGTAGAAGGACCAACTCTTTTAAAAGTTTCCAATTCATCTCGCAAGTTGGCGTTCTCTACTTCCACAAAAGAGAAACCTTCGTCATTAACAGGGACCAAAGCTCCTGAAGAAGATGCTGCAGATTTTAGTCGGGATATATCCTCTTGCAAAACATTATTTTCCTCCTCCAATAATTTAGCGATCTGCCTATGCTCCTCGATCTCAAGCTTCAAAACGCTCTCCTTCTTCTTGTGGGCAAAGATGAACTTATCATATCCTTTCTCAGCACTAAGTTGTTGATATTTCTTCTCGTACCCTTGGTGCAAAAGTATGGAGGATTCTTTGTACTGCTGCTGGAGTTCCTCTATAGTTCCTTGGAGATCCTCGATCATCTCATAATAAGCCACGTTATTGGCAACCACTCGATCAAGCAAGTACTTCAGATGTTGGTAAGCTTCAATTACTCGTTCAGAAGTATCTGGACGAAGGATGTCAATAATTTGAGCCTCGTTCAGGTCTGTATGGCCAGCCTTGAAGTAGTCATTGCATTTTTTCATCAATTCAGTATCGTGAGTTGACAAAAGCTCCATCCTGGCCATAAACTAGCAAAGAGAAGATATAGAAAGAATTAATAAGAATGCAGACAGAGCAAGAAAAAGTCAAGATGAACAACCAAAAGTTTGAATTTTTATTTCATCACAAGGGAAAGTACAAAGTCCGGGATTACACTCAGAAATAACAAAACAAACACCCAAACTACTCTACACCTTCTCTTTGTTTCCTAAAACTTCCTCGGGTGGCTTGGACGAAGAGGATGGTTGCTCGAAAGGCAAGAGTAGCTGCTCGGCAGGATTAGTGGTCAGTTGGGGTTGCTCGGAGCACGATTGAACAGCTGGAACAGTCAAGGCCTGATCTCCAACTACTATGGAGGATTCTTCTGAGGCAGCTTCGTCTTCTTCTTCTTCTTCTTCTCCGGAAGAGGGAGGAGGGTCGTGAGTATGTTGCTGAAATAGGTCAGAATCTTCAGTAACCTTAAGCTCTTGTAGAGCTGCCACCCATCCATCCCTAAAGTATTTAAGGCTGGCATATTCCATTTGTGAAGACATGGCAGCCAAACACTTATTCCAGCCCTTGTCCCAACCTATGCTGAAGGATATTATAACAACTTTATTCCTTTTAACTTTCTCCGAGGAAGTCCTCTCAGTAAGAAGTTTCTCGGCAGCCTTCAGTTTCTCCTCCACTTCCAATTTCGGGCGCTCAACATCGTGAAACCTCCTAACTTCCTCTTCAGCAACTTTGAGATTATTCTCAAGATCTTCAACATTCTTGAGCTTCTCCTCAAGCTCTTTATTTTTCTTCTCAAACTCTCTCAATTTCATCTCCAAATCCTTGGAGGCCTCCACAGCTCGATCTCTCTCTTGCTCAATAGACTTAACTTGCTTTTCCCAAGCAATTTTATTCTCCCCATACTTCTGATGAGAGTCCTTCAAAGACTGGGTTAATCCAGTAAAAGCTTCTTCCACACCTCCCGAGGATATTGAAGCCTTGATAGCCTCATCCTTATTCAAAATAGCGTTGAAACATGTTACCAGATGAAAAAAGAAATAATTTTGAGTTAGTGCAGGGACATAGCAGTGAAAGATGAGAACTCAGATCAATAATACTTACTGAAGCAATATGTTGAGCAGCCAAGGTAGTGACCCTGTCACGAGAAAGGTTGTCCTTAATACCTTGGACTTCTGGGATAATCCAAGACTTCATCGAGCTCATAGCAGAGCTCGGAGGAACAAAAGTGGGAACACCACCTTCAACATTTAAAGACTGAGAGACAGGTTCTGCTGATCTCTCAGAAGAACTTTTCCTTAATGTCCTCGTAGGAGCAGGAACGTTTTCAACCAAGGATGCTATCTTGGTTGGTGATATAATGATGTCCTCGCTTGGAGGAGAAACAACAACAACCTTAGTCGGAGCCACATTGGGCTTTTCAACGATCTTGCTTGGAGCCACATGGGGATTTTCGCTAAACTTCTTGGTAGCATCAGAAGGGGGGTACCTCTACAATCTTTATCCTCTCTCATGGGACATATTTTTTACTTTTCTTTGTCTCCACAGCAGGAGAATCAGACTTGTCGAAAAAGGAAAGAACTTTTCTTCTCTTCATTATGTCACCAATAGGAACGTTTGACTCTGAAGAGGAACATTCCACACTAGTATCAGCAGCTGGTATTGGGTCAAAACTAACCACCACTGGACGATCAGTAAAAGATGAAGTGTAGCTCTTGTACTGCAACAAATAAGAGGCCGACCTAATGTGCTCCTCGACCACAGATTGGTGCAAACTCCAGATAAGTTTCAAGTTTTTCCAATTAACCTCTGTCTCCTTTGGGGATTTTCTTTTGCTATCAACTGCAAATCATAAAAAATTAAATGTCAGTGATACATTTTGTCAAACACCAAGAAAATAATATTTCAAAAAATAAAACTACCTATTCCATTGCCATAGGGGGGAAACCTGGGACCCTGACATACATCATCTCCACTTAATGGAGCATGTTGCCAATTTTTCATAACAAACCCATGCTCAAAGTAATCCCTATTGGCATCTGGAAGATTGACAACTAAAGCCCTATTTAAAAACCTAGTTTTTAAATAAAAAGTACTATCGCTGACAGCCCATCTATAACAAAACATAATCTCTGGGATTCTTAAGCGGGTTCCATGGAGTTGATTTAACCTATGAACTCCATTAACTATTCTCCAAGTATTCGGTGCTATTTTTACAAGAACAACATCAAAATACTGACAGAACTCCAAACATAAAGGATTGGGAGGAAAAGAAAAGCCACACTGAGCCACAAAGAGACTTGGGAACCAATGTCCCTCAGCCAAAGAAAAATAGTCAGAAGGTTCAGAAAGTTCTTCCAATGTGACCCATGAAGGAATAGAAAATTCAGAACGAAATTTGTCAAGCGATTCAACAACGTAAACCATGATGAACAAAGTAAATAAAAGAAAAGGAAGAAAATCTTACAGGAAAGGAGTGAATCAGTTGACAACGAACGATGGAAGAAACGAACGCACAAGATAGAGAAGAAATGGAAGTTCAAAGATACAGATTTGAAAAAGTAAAAGACGATAGGATTTTCTGTAGCGCTTAAATACTTTACCTCGAGAAAGGAGAAAAACAATGATTACCAGGACGGACGATTGCGTATCCAGCGGCTAAAAAGAAGAAAAGGGCACAAATAACGAAGTGGTTATGGAAATTCAAAATATTTATGAGGACTGATATTGTGCATTTAAAAAGGAGTTGTATACAACGAATACCTTCCTAAAAACCATACAAACCGAAAATCTAAGCAGTAGAATGTTCCATACCTTTCTTCAACATCAAACTACGAAACATTGGGGACTTATGTTGATACCAAATTTAGTCTGCTGACATGGACCAATCACCTGAGGACACGTGTCAGCTTACATGGAAAATACCGACACTCCAGACGAGCAACTCGAGTCCACCGAGCAACTAAGAAACCACGAGGAACTCAGGGGCCCAGAGAAGCTCTAAGCGTGTCGAGCTATTTAGGCGGTCCGAACAACTTAAGCGGTTCGAGCTACTTAGTGTACAACTCACCCAAATCAAGAGAATTAAGGGAGACGACTGCGCATTAAATGCCATTTAATGTCATACAGATGTATATGTCTACTAGATAACAACGCATAGTCTTTTCATTGGTACCGCCTCAAGGCTATAAATACATTATAACCTCCTCATTAGCAGGGGACTCGGAATTTCTTGGTAAACCACAAATCGAGAATTCTGGGTAAACAGTCATCAATACAAAAACAGTGGACGTAGGCCACTCTTACAAGGCTGAACCACTTTAAAAATCATTTGTCTTATATTTATACATTCACTTTTATCTGTGATTAAATAATTAGATCAAATCTAGTTTTTTACATCAACATCTACATTAATCTAGATAATAAAAAATTAATAAACGACTTAATGAAGTGTACGCGTGTTATCGTGTGGACGCGTGTCGTCTGTGCCTTTTAATAATTTGAGTCTCGATACTTTCTAGTGCATCTTCATTTGTTGTACCAGTCGCACATGAACTACCACAAACACCAAGATCCGTAGACATTTTTTATTTTACAAAATAGTCAAAATAGGATGTGATGGTGTAATATTTACTCTTAATATAAACAAATATTTTTCTGAAATACTATTATATTTTTTTGGGTATACAGTCAAAATGAGCCGTGATTATGTAAAAAACCAAGAATATCAGTTCATTTCTATCTTTTTTTTTTAAAATCCAAATCATGCGAGAACATTCATAGATATAACGAGGAAGATAAAAAATAAACTATTACAGTTCAACCTAATATATTAGTTCCATGCCTCGACAAAGTAAAGGGAAAAGGGTGGAGAAAATGAAAATTGATTTCAAACTACAATTGGGTGACAAAATTTTTAAGCAGAAGTCCCAACACTTTTTCCTTTCTTTCTCTGGAGCTTCTTCATATAGAACTCCAGCGCTTGACCCTCCAAAATGTAGCCGTCAGAACGACCACACTAGCCAATCCGTGATACATTTAATTAACAAATAATTAAAGGGGCATATAACAAATAGTCTTTCGAATTTTTTTAATACACGTTTAGTTCAAGCATTTTTATTTTGCACCAAGGACTTTTTGGTGCAAAATAAAAGGCTTTGACTAAGTGTGTATTAAAAAATATTTGAGGGACTTTTTGGTATTTGATCCATAATTAAATGATTGAATTTCTAAAGGTATTCAAATTCGAGTTTAACGGATCGGGTTGGAACCCGATTCATTGGCATGCCTACATCTAGGGGTGACAATTCGTGCTAATGGGTCGTGTTTGGGTCTAGATCAACACGACCCGATACAATTTTATCTGGCACGAACACGACACGACCCGTTAGTAACATGGCCGACACGAATAACACAATAAAAACAAATTGTGCCAATTTGGTACGATTGACACGACCAGACACGATAACCCGTTGGGTAATTGAAGACGAGTTCCTTTTTTACACGAGATGGAGTTTCTTATTTGGGTCAATTGGGATACAATTGAGTTATTTTCTTATCGTGTTGTAATTAGGCTAAAATCGGCCAATTTCGTGTCATATTTTTGACACGAACATGACCCGACCTGCTAGTGGGTCAAAAAAACCTGGCCCAAACACGACAAATCATTTTAATTTCGTGTCAATTTCATATTAGATCGTATCGTGTTGTCGTGTTCGTGCGCGAATTGCCACTCCTACCGACATCTAGACCTGTCAACGGGTCGGTTTGGGTCGTGTACGGGTTACGGGTTACGGGTCAAAACACCCTAACCCATACACGACCCGTTAAGCCTAACGGGTTTAAAAACAATACCCAAACACGACCCGTTAATATTAACGGGTACACGACCCAAACCGTTAACACCCGTTAATATTAACGAATCATTTTGGGTCGAAATGGGTAACGGGTTGGGTGACCCTATAATACCCGTTAGTCTTCAATACTTTAAAAATAATGGGTTTTAATTGTAATTTTTATTGGGTATAGATTGGGTGACCCTATAGCACCCGTTAGTCTTTAAAGATTTAGAAATAATGGGTTTTAATGGTTATTGTTATTGGGTACGGGTTGGGTGACCCTATAGTACCCGTTAGTGTTAACGGGTAGAAACGGGTTAAAACGGGTACAGGTAAATTTCCAAACCCGAACCGTTAGTGTTAACGGGTCTACCGTGTCAACCCGTTAATGACCCAAACCCAATAAGGGTAAACCCATTAACTTATAATTTCGTGTCGGGTCGTGTCGTGTTAACGGGTTATCGTGTATTTTGACAGGTCTAGCCGAGACATTATGCTAGGTCAGCCCCAACCGAGGTAGGGATAGTCCCATGCTGGTGATTATTAAGGCCTCTTATGACCTCGTCCCAAGCCGAGGTTGAACCGGTTCCAAGTTGAGGGTCGACTCACTGTCACCTCGGCCCACCCTTGGCCGAGGTTGCCATACCCAGGTGTACGAGAGTGCTGTTGACACATGTGATGCGCGCAGTGCCCCTTGGTAGTGTAGAAGGTAGTTTCGGCCTGGGCCGAGGTAGGTCTGGCCGAGGGATGGTATCGTGGGCCCCTGGCCTTCATAGGGTAGATTAATGTTTCGGCCATCATCTCGGCCGAGGCAGGTGTCCCTGGGCCTAGGTTATACTTGGGCATATCAATCACCCCCCAGCCCTTAGTCATATGCGAGAGCAAGTGGCTAGGGGATTGCTTCACCCCCAAAGCCTGTCCGTCCCAAGGCTAATACCTGCATGACACCTGTCCCAATCTAGGGCGTGCCAACTTGGCTGGCGTGTGCTGTCAGTAGTTGTCCCTTGGGTTTTCCCAAGGAAATTATGGGCCTTAGGGAGTGTGCCCAAGTATTTAAGGGGTTAAACCCTTCCTTTCTCTTTCTTCTTTCTCATTTCTTTTCCGCGTATACAGCTTCTGCAAGTTTCTTCTCTCTAAAGCTTCTTCACCCATCGTCCTAAATCAAAGGATTTCATCGATTTTCTTGCAAGTTTCTCTTTGTTTCGTTCGTCGATTCACTTCCAGGTACCTATCCTTTTCTATTTCCTCTGTTTCTCATATTTTGTTTGCATTTTCCGACGTTTTTTTTTTTAGTTTTCCGGTGGTTCTTTGAGTTTTTCGGCGAGCTCCATTAACTCTGGCGAACTAGGTTTTCCATAAACTTCCCTGTTCAATCTTTAAACTCCTATATTTTATAAGCAATTCCTGTTTGTAGCTTAGGAAGTTATCCCAAGTTTAGTGTCGTCTCAAGTTTTGGGTCGTCCTCTGATGCTCAGACCCCTGTACCAACTTCTTGAGGACTTCCCTTCTCTTAGAGAGAAGACCTTAGAAAAAATTAGGCAAATAGAGAGAGCTCAGGAAGAAGCTCGTAGGTCTCAGGAGTTCCCTATTAGACCTCTCTTTCCCCCACCTCTCAAGGTGGTATATCCTGATCCTCCTGAGAACTTTTATCAGACAGACGTCTCTGCCAACTCATTGCCGATGTCTGAGTTTGAGTCCTCCACCTCAGACCCCATGTCTGTGGACTCTTTCCAAGAGGCCATGGACTTTACACCTCGGCCTGGTCAGGCCCCTGACCAGGCCGAGGTCTTCAGCCGAGCCTCGTCCCAAAATGGCTCAAGAACCTCAAATTCTTCTTCAGAGGTCGAACTTGTCGAGCCAAATGTAGCTGTGCTACCCATTCTTGATGCCATCCCTCTATCGGCCGTTACATGGGTTGAGTTTGCTTAGAGATTCCTTGGTCACCCCTCTACGTCTGCTCCAGCCGACGTTGATCCTGACGATGATGAGGATGCTGAAAGTGATGTTGACATCTCTGAAGCAGCCGAGTTTGAGAGCACAGTCACTGAAGTGGATCTTTTGCACTTCAGATATTTATACTCCATCAGTCCCTCAATCAGATTAAGGAGACCTTTGAGGGAAGAGAGGGCCTATCATGGCCGAGATGGAGAAATCTGCTTGTACGAGCAGATGTTTAAGTTAGGGTTTCGCCTACCCATTCATCCTATCATCAGATCCATTCTTTCCTTCATCAACTTGGCCCCCTCGCAGCTCTCTCCCAATGCTTGGAGAGTCATTATTGGGGCCATCATCTTGTGGAGGGAAGTCCACCACTCTAACCTCCCAGTTCAGGTCTTTGCTGGTTGCTACATCCCTACCTCGGCCAAAAACCATCCGAGATACTATCACTTCGTGGCTCGGAGGCCTGAGAAGAAGATGCTCCAGGTCACTCAGCCTCTAATCACAATTGGAAGCCCCAGTATTTTTTCGTCTCGGGGCCATGGGAATTTGGCTCATCTGTTCCCTCTTCCACTTTTGAGCCGAGGATACCCCTCAGATGGGGTAAGGTCACCATGTCTGCTAGGGCCGATCCTGGCCTAAGTCTTTAAAATATCAAAAAGGTGAAGGGACTGCAAGACCAAGGGGCACATGGTCTGTTTGTCAAGTTCGAACATCTGCTGACCCCCCAGTATCTCTCGGGGACGAGCCTAGGTGGAAGTCCCCTTGTTGACTTTGGTAAGGATTTTTTCTTTTTATTTCAAGTCTAACCCCTGATCATTCATGTTTGATTTCTGACTCTTATCTTTTCACTTTTGCAGAGAGACCACCAGGTGTCCCAGACGAATTGTGGGAGATGGCAGCTCCGAGTTTGGCAAGACTTGCAAAGAAGACTGGCTTGAACGCTCCTCCTCCAGCCCCCTCAACATCCAAATCCAAGAAGAGGGACCCTGAGGTCCCGGCCTCTGAGGATCAGAGGCCTACCTCAAGGCAAAAGAAGACCTCAAACGCTGCGATCCCCATCTCAGCCTACACCCTGTCGGCTCGTCTGGACCAGCTGAAGCTTACTGATAGCGTGGTCGGCAACAGCAGACAGGCCATGGACGCACTCGCCAATGTGATGATCGAGGCAGACAAGCATTTTTACAGAGCCATGAACACCTCCATGATGGTTGAGTTCGGCCTTCACAGAGCCGTTTAGGTATGACTTGTTCCTTTTGTCAAAAATTTTACAAGTGCAACGTCTGATTTTACTCCCATCTAACCTCTTCATTAACTGTGCAGGGTGTGACTGCCATGTACCAACTGTCTAACTGGGCCATGAGGAAGTTGCCTCTCATTCAGAAGGGGCAGGAGGCTGAGAAGGTCGAGAGCGCCCTGAAGGCCGAGGTTGACCGTCTGAGGTCAGAGTTACAGAATTCTGAGAATAAGGCCAAGAACTCTGAAAATAAGGCCCAGAGTTTGGAAAAAGATATCTCTGCGCTCGTCCAAAACCACGCCCAGGCCCTGAAGGATAAGGATGATGCCCTGCAGCGGAAGGTCAACGCGGCTGTGAAGGCTGCCCTTGCAGATGCCTCAGAGAGAATAATTTCTGACTACAAAGTCTCTGAGGAGTTCATGGGTTTTGGTTTTGAATACCTCGAAAGAGGTATCAAAGCCACCACCAAATGGGCCGAGGTCAGAGAGAAGGAGGTTGGCACTATAAAGGCCTCCGACTTTATGGGCCTCGACTTCGCCGACCCTCAGTTTGCCCAGGCACTGCAAGAGGTAGAAGATGAGGCTGCTGCCCCTGGTGAGACTGCTACTCTGGAAGGGACTGATCTCGGAGGGACTGACCCTGCTGATGATGGCTGAGGTGACCAATGCTGATCAGGTCAACCCAGCCGATACTGTCAATGCTCCCCCCTCAGACCTTTAACTTGTAACAAATTTGTATTTTTTAACTTGTAATTTTTAACCTCTGAATGTTATGTAATCTCTTATTTTTACTGAATGCCAATCACTTCTTTTATTTTTATATCTGAATGCTATTAAGCTCTGAAGTCATTACCTAATATGTTGTTCTCATAACCAACTTCACCAAATTAATGATGTTAAGGGTCTGAGGTCGTCTAACCCAGGTGTCTGAGCTCAGACCTCGTCACCACCGAGTGATGTTATGAGGGTCTGAGGTCATCACCTAAGAGGTCAGCCTCATAATAAATATCACCAAATTAATGGTCAAGGGTCTGAGGTCGTCTAACCCAGGTGTCTGAGCTCAGACCTCGTCACCACCGAGTGATGTTATGAGGGTCTGAGGTCATCACCTAAGAGGTTAGCCTCATAATAAATCTCACCAAATTAATGATGTTAAGGGTCTGAGGTCGTCTAACCCAGGTGTCTGAGCTCAGACCTCGTCACCACCGAGTGATGTTATGAGGGTCTGAGGTCATCACCTAAGAGGTTAGCCTCATAATAAATATCACCAAATCAATGATGTTAAGGGTCTGAGGTCGTCTAACCCAGGTGTCTGAGCTCAGACCTCGTCACCACCGAGTGATGTTATGAGGGTCTGAGGTCATCACCTAAGAGGTTAGCCTCATAATAAATATCACCAAATTAATGATGTTAAGGGTCTGAGGTCGTCTAACCCAGGTGTCTGAGCTCAGACCTCGTCACCACCAAGTGATGTTATGAGGGTCTGAGGTCATCACCTAAGAGGTTAGCCTCATAATAAACTTCTGGTCTAAAGAACGAAACAAGAACTTGATATGGAGACTGATCTTTATTAATAACCTTTTCTCAGTAAGATAGTACATTTTCATAAAATTCTATACATCATATGTAATATCTCTTGAGATGGTCAGCATTCCATGGGTTAGTGAAGGGTTCTCCTTCTAGGTTTTCTAGCCTGTAAGTGCCAGGCACAACCTCTTTCGTTACTTTGTAGGGGCCATGCCAGTTTGGGTGTAGCTTGTTTGCCTTCTGTAGAGTCTTCTTTAGCACTAGGTCTCCTACTGCAATGGGTCTTGACCTCACCCTCTGGTTGTAGAATTTCGCTGCCCTCTCCTGGTAGGCTGCCTTTCTGACCTCTGCATCTTCTCTTCTCTCTTCAATAAGATCCAAGTCTAACCTCCTCCTTTCCCCATTGCTGTCAGGATCGTAGGTCTGAATCCGATGAGTTGGTAGTCCTACTTCCGTTGGTATGACGACTTCTGAGCCATGTGCCAGCATGAACGGGGTTTCTCCTGTGGGTGTCCTTGCTGTGGTCCTGTAAGCCCATAGAACAGCGTAGACCTCTTCTATCCATCTCCCCTTCGCGTCTTCTAATCTCTTCTTGATTCCATCTAAGATAGTCCTATTCATGACCTCGGTCTGGACATTTGCCTGAGGTCGACCAGGAGATGAGAAGAACTGTTTAATCCCCACACTTTTGGCAATATTTCTCTAAGGAGGAGTTCTTGAACTGGGTCCCATTATTCGAGATGAGCGTGCTTGGGAGGCCATATTTACATATGATGTTTTTCCAGATGAACTGAAATGTCTTCTGCTCTGTAATTGTTATCATCGGTTCTGCCTCTACCCACTTTGAAAAGTAGTCAATGGCAACAATCAAGAATCTATAGTTGTTGACAGCTCTTGGCAAAGGTCCTACTAAGTCAATTCCCCATACCGCAAATGGCCATGGAGAAGAGATTGACGTCATAGGCTGATGAGGTTGATGAGGGATAGCGGCGAACCTCTGACATTTGTCACACCTCTTCACATAGTCAGCAGCGTCTTTAGATAAGGTGGGCCACCAGTATCCCTGAGTGATGATCCTCTTGGCTAAGGGCCTTCCCCCTATGTGGCTAGAGCAAGAGCCCTCATGAACCTCCTGTAAGACCCGGGGTACCTCCATGGGATGCACACATCTGAGGAGGGGCAAGAGGAACCCCTTTTTATACAAGACATCTCCTACCAATGAGAACTTGGCAGCCCTGTATCTCAACTTTCTTCTTTCCAGCCTGGGCTCAGGTAGCTCCCCCTCTCTTAGGTATCTGACGAGCGGGTCAATCCATGAGTCTCCTACGTTAACATTGTGACAAGGACTACACATCTTGTCCTCCTTTATGCTCGCCTTTCCTAAGACCTCGATTGGAATGGTCCTTCCTAAATCTGTCTTCATTGCCGAGGCCAGCCTTGCCAATGCATCAGCGTGGTTGTTGCTCAGTTGAGGTACTCTCTTCAGCTTTGCTTCTTCAAATACTCTAGCAACCCTCTTACCTTCTTTAGGTATTTGGCCATCCTTTCATCTTTGGCCTCGTATGCCCCCAACACTTGATTGACAACCAACCTTGAGTCGCTATGAAGCAGGAGTCGCTTTACTCGAAGAGTTATTGCCAATAAGAGACCTGTTATCATGGCCTCATACTCAGACTCGTTGTTTGAGGCTAAAAAGTTGAATCTCAAGGCGTATTCAATGTTAGCACCATCTGGGGCCGAGAGTATTAGCCCCGCACCGCTCCCACTGTCACAGGAAGAGCCATCAATGAAAAGGCTCCATACGTCTGCATCTGACGAGAAGACCCCTTCTCTCATAACCCCCTTTTCGAAGAGGTATCGATCCTCTTCATTTTCTTCTACTCTGCTTCGAGTTTTTCCCGGGACAACCTCTTCTCGGCCTCGGAAGACGTACGGGGCAGTCTCTTTCGAATCTCGGAAGACACTTCGATTCGTCTCTTCGCCGTTATCTGAACCTTTATCTATCTCGGCCTCTTCCCAAGTGAACTCTGCAACAAAGTCTGCGAGGGCCTGCCCCTTAATGGCTGTCCTGGGCTGGTAGGTAAGATCATACTCTCCTAGCTCGATGGCCTAGGTCATCAGTCTCCCGGACTTCTCAGGTTTATGCAGAACCTGTCTTAGCGGGGAGTCTGTGAGGACTACCATGGAGTGCGCTTGGAAGTAAGGCTTCATCTTCCTTGAGGCATGTATCAGGGCATAAGCCAATTTCTCCATCCGGGGATAGTTTTGTTCAGACCCTTGAAGGGCTTTACTGTTGAAGTACACAGGCCTCTGGATTCCATCCTCTTCCCGTACGATGGCTGCGCTGATGGCTGACTCAGAGACTGCCAGATACACAAACAACCTCTCTCCCGTGATGGGCCGAGACAGCAACAAGGGAGACCCCAAGTAGGACTTGAGTTGGTCAAAGGCTTTTTCACACTCTTCGTCCCACTGGAAGGCTGTCTCAGAACTTTAAAGAACGGAAGACATTTATCCGTTGCCCTGGAAACAAACCTGTTAAGGGCAGCCACTCTTCCGGTGAGTCTCTGGACATCCTTGATACTCATAGGAGTCTTCATGTCGGGCAAGGCCTTGATCTTCTCAGGGTCTGCTTCAATCCCCCTCTGATTAATGATGAACCCCAAGAACTTCCCGGCTCCTACCCCGAAGACACACTTTGCTGGGTTGAGCTTCATCCTGTACGAGTCCATGACATCAAAGGTCTTCTCAAGGTCTGCTACATGAGTACATGCTTTCAGGCTCTTCGTTAGCATATCCTCCACATATACCTCCATGGTCTTACCTATCTGCTCCTCGAACATCCTATTGACAAGAGTTGATATGTTGCCCCTGCATTTTTCAGACCAAAGGGCATCACCTTGTAACAGTACGTCCCCTTGTCAGTAATGAAGGCTGTCTTCTCAGAGTCTTCGGCATCCATGAAGATTTGGTTATAACCTGAATAAGCATCCATGAAACTCATGAGCTCGTGCCCTGCCGTTGCATCCACCATCTGGTCTATCCTAGGTTAGGGATAGCTGTCCTTCAGGCAAGACTTGTTTAGGTCTGTGAAATCTACACACATTCGCCACTTTCCATTGGCCTTAGGCACGATGACTGCATTTGAGAGCCACTCTGGGTAAGTAACCTCTCTTATGAACTCGGCCTCTTCCAACTTTTTCACCTCTTCCCGGATGACCTCATACTTCTCTCTGGAGTAGACTCTTCGCCTCTGTTTAATAGGCCTAGTATCTCTGTCCACGTTGAGCTTGTGGGTCATGATCTCAGGGTCGATACCAGGCGTGTTTGCGTGACTCCACGCGAAGACACTCTGCCTCCTCCTGAGGAAGTTTATCATCTCTTCCTTGATCCCTTGCTCCAGGGCCTTGCCGACTTGGACGATTTTTTTCGGCTCGTCCACATTGAGGACGATGGATTCTACCTCTTCCGTGGCCTCGCCCTTCTTTAATTTTGTTTCGTCTCTGGGATCAAGAGTGTCAATGTTGTAAGTGGCGGTTGCTCTCTTATGGGCCTCTCGCTCTTCGGTCGAGTTAAAATAACACTCCCGCGTCGTGCTCTGGTCCTCTTGCACTTCCCCTACCCCATAAGGAGTCGGGAATTTTAGCATCTGGTGGACCGTTGACGGCACGGCTTCAAACTCTTTGAGGGCCACTCTTCCGATGATGAGGTTGTAGGCCGAGAAGACATTTTAGTCCATAACAAAAAAGTTTATCTTCTTGGTCAGCCTCTTAGGCCACTCATCTCCCATCAGTACATCCATTTCATACATGCCCAATGGGTGTACCTTCTCACCACTGAAGCCTATCAATGGGTGATGATAGGGCACTAGCCTTGCCCTGCTAAGACCCAAGCTCTTGAAACAAGGCCAGAACATCACATCTGCTGAGCTTCCCCCATCTATGAGGATTCTCCCTACATCGCACCCATGCACCCTTGTTGTAATGACTAAAGGGTCATCATGGGGGGCTAAGATGCCCTTGAAGTCGAGTCTAGAGAACCCCACTACGAGGGTGTCCATGTCCACCTTCTTCCTCTTCTGCACTGCGTCAGAGGACGTTAGATTCACAACCTCAGGCTTGCCCACTGACTTGGCCTCCGCTACATGAGCCTTACTATCGGCTACCTCAGAGCCACCTCCTGCGAATCCCCCACATATGGTGGTAACACCAATGGAGATCATTCCGACCCTCTTCACTGGGGCGTTGTCATCCTTTGGTAGGAGATCCGGGTCATCTCCATCATCACCCTCTGAATCATCATGCCTTCTAGCCGGGACATCGCCACGGCACCTGTCATTTCTTCTCTTCTTAGGGTATTCTCTTCCACCCTTTGGAGCCTTGCCATCCACATAATTTCTCAGCTTCCCGGATTTCAACATCTTCTCAATCTCATCCTTCAGAGCGAAGCATCTATTTGTGACATGGTCATGATCCTCATGGAACTCACACCAGAGGTTTTTATTCCTCTTATGTGGTGGGGCCTTCAATTTCTCTGGCCACCTCAGAGTCCGGTCAGTCTTGATCTCATTAAGGATGTGCTCACAGCTCATAGTCAGAGGAGTGTAATGAGCGAACTTGTCATCTGCTGACCTCTTCTTCCCCTCTTTCTTGCCCTGGGACCTCCCAGTGCTACCACGATTCTCCTCCTCATATTTGGCGGCCACTACCTCTTTCGCATTCATCACTTTCCCCGCGGTTGCCAGCAGCTCTGCCATTGACTTAGGAGGGTCTTCCGCCAGTTTCCACAGTAGCTTTCCCTTCTGGAGGCCTCCTATAAGGGAGGTCATGGCTATGCTCTCTTCGTAATCCTCCACCTCCAACTTCTCCTTGTTGAATCTTGCTATGTAGTCTCTTAGGCTTTCACCCTTAGCCTGTTTGACATATAGGAGGTGGGTAGTCTTCTTTTGAGGTCTTACCCCAAAGCAGAAGTTGTGGATGAACTGCTCAGCTAAGCCTTTGAAGTTCTCGATCGAGTTCTTCGGAAGAGAGGTGAACCAACTGTGCGCAGCCCCTGTCAAGGTTCCTGAGAAGGCCCTGCACTTCATCTCATCGGGTATCGAGTAAATATCTACCGCCGACTGATAAATCTCGATATGGTGCACTGGGTTAGTGCTACCATCATACTTAGGAGTCACTGTAGGAGGCTTGAACTTAGCTGGGGTTGGGAACCCCACTATCCTAGCTACAAATGGGGAGCCCTCCGAGTAGCCCCTCTGTAATGGGTCCCTGCTCTTTATGAGGTCCACTATCTTCTCCTTGAGACGTTGGATTGAGTCATTCCAGGGTCTTCTCTCATCAACTTGGCCGAGGTTATCCCCTGCCACCTCTCTGCGATGGACAAAGGGTTTCCCAGCCACGACCCATTGACTGTTGACCTCTTCCTGCTCCCTGGATCTTCTCTCCAAGGGTCGGCCTTGATCTAGCCGAACCTGCCTATTCCCTCTTTGAGAGCCTGCCGCGCTCCTTGACCTCGATAGCCTCTGTCTCAGGTCATTGACTGGGCCCAGCCTCTCGAAGGCCGACCCTCTGCTCAACCTGTTAAAGGCCAACCCTCTTTGTTGGGCCTCATCTCTTCTTTGGCCGACACATCCTTGACTCTGCCTAAGAGGTCGTACGGTCTTATCTGACACCTCATACGGCTCCCAGCAGTCTTCCGGGGCCTCTTCAGCTTGAAGGTCATCATACCTGTCCTCTGGGAAAGGGTTTCCTTGCCTCCCCAGGCGCAAGCGCCTAGGGTCAGCAACGTCCCTCCTCCATTGGGGTGCAGGTTGGTCCTTTATGGGAGCCTGGGGTGGTCCCCTGGCGTCAGGATGAGGCTGAACTGCCGCCGGAGTTATCATGTCCGGGGAGACTCCAGGTGGCCTCATCATCATGGTTTGGCTAAGCTGGGCAAATTGCTCCTTCATGGCTTGTTGTGTTGCAGCTAAAGATTTCAAAGCTGCTGCCACCTCCGCTATTTCGGACTGGGGAGGAGCCTGACTGGAACTAGCCCCTCCACCTCCAGGCGGCGGAAGAGGCGGTGGTAATTCTGGTGCCATGTATTAACAATAAAGAGCTTGAACAGTAAGTGAGCTTAATACCTTAAAGGACCTCTTTCAATGGTGAAACAGCTCCACACAAGGGTTGGTTCCTGGTTCACCACCAGAGTCTCCGGTGAGGTAAAGCAGAAAAAGAGGAAGAGATAACCTCTCGATTCCCACAGACGGCGCCAAAATGATGATGCTGGGAATCAGCACCACCAGGTGAGGTGTTTCCAAGCTCTATATATGAATAACAATGGCAGCACAGCTATATAAAGAGATAAGAGAATGAGGTGAGGATATGAGGAATGAACACCGGAATATAGGTGGTTCAGCCAATCTGGCCTATGTCCACAGTGAGTGTGTGAGTAATATCACTGAATGAAGGCACTAATGGCCATGGATACAATTCTCTCAAGCTCTCTCTCTACTGTATACTTAGACAGAGTTTTTGCTAGGGTTGAATAACTGAAGTCCTTTTGCAAGGTAGGGGATGACCCCTATATATAGTGCCTAGGGGGCGTAATGTACCCCCCATGCATGCAATGAGCATGTGTGTGATATCCTCACCAATGTGGGAATGCCATCTGTCACTGTCACATGTAAGTAATGATGATGAAATATTCTCCCACATGTGGAGAATAATCTTGTTACAACTGATTTGTGCCCAGGTGTCCTTATCCAAATGTCAACAGATGCTCGGCAGTTATGTTGGTGAATGACCTCGGCCTGGGAGAGGCCGACCTGTAAAGGCTTGATGTCCGTTCAATCCGAGAAGTTTCATACGGAGTCTCGGCCTGATCTCAGCCGAGACATTATGCTAGGTCGGCGCCAGCCGAGGTAGGGATAGTCCCATGCTGGTGATTATTAAGGCCTTTTATGACCTCGTCCCAAGCCGAGGTTGAACCGGTTCCAAGTTGAGGGTCGGCTCACTGTCACCTCGGCCCACCCTTGGCCGAGGTTGCCATACCCAGGTGTACGAGAGTGCTGTTGACGCCTGTGATGCGCGCAGTGCCCCTTGGTAGTGTAGAAGGTAGTGTCGGCCTGGGCCGAGGTAGGTCTAGCCGAGGGATGGTATCGCGGGCCCCTGGCCTTCATAGGGTAGATCAATGTTTCGGCCATCATCTCGGCCGAGGTAGGTGTCCCTGGGCCGAGGTTATACTTGGGCATATCACCATGAGGTGTCCGGGTCAGCTTATGAGCACCTCGACTAATTTCCATTCGCGGTTCGTGGCTTCCGCTGGCCAAGCATTATTTTGACAGTGCCAGGGATCGATATGGGATCAAACCCAAATGCACAACGTATGCCGAATATTCTAATATCAACAGGAGTTTGCGAGAGTTGTTGATTACGAAGACACAATCCCGTGGAAAATGGATCATTGAACATGAGAGACAGTTAGACGAACATAATAGTGGTTATGTTCCATCACAAGCCGAGCCGAACACTTATTATATGAGAGATATGTGCATCCCCCAACCAATACATTCACCTTCTATGTACTCTCAGTGGTGCACACTAGCAAGGTTGGGCAACCCGTTCGCCAATGAACCAATGGCTGGACATAATGTGGATTTAGATGAAAACATCCATTTTGGTGGGTAACAGTAATTCATTGTACTCACAAATGTGTATTTATGAATGTAAATCAATGCTATGTAAAAGTCATGTGCTACAATTTTGTTTATTTAGTGATAAGTTTGGTTAATAGTCTCAGTAAAAACATGTTTATGAGAACATCTGTTAGTATTTATATTTAATTTACTATTTATGCTATGCTATTTGGCTGCACAATCATATGGAGAAACTGTCAGTCCAGTATTATTGCAAAGTGTGCATTTCATCATCACTTATATAAATAGCATATATGCGTGACAGATTGGTTTAATAAACTTAGCTCCATATAAGTTTAAGCTGGTAAGAAAATATAGTTGCTTTATTATTCAGACACTACAATGTCATCCTCAAGCTATAGTGATGAAGGATGAAGAATGCTGATTATGCTCATTCAATATCATTAGAGATAACACATATCAACAGCAACCAAAACCCTTACTCCATACTGTATGGAGTAACGGCTGCTAACTTTTTAGGTTTTTAGGTTATGAAAACCTAAAACAAAATTTAGGTTTTTAGGTTATGAAAACCATTTTGTTGCTTGACCGTGTTTTGCTATTGGGTTGTAACTTGATTTTTATTTGGGCCATTAATTCTAAAATATGGGCCCCATATTAATTTATAGTTCTAAAATATGGGCCCCATGTTTTAGTGTTTGGACTTATATGGGTATTTTAGTTAAATGGATCCAATATTGCCACTGCTATCCATACATATCAATCATGGATTCATGTTTCCAATGAGTTTTCTACAAGAATTAACATGCATGATAAAGATTCAGATTCATGTATTGGCATTCAGAGTTTGACTTCATCTTTTTTATTCAATGTTTACATATCGATCTTGATTAAGAAATTCACGTAGCAAGTATATATCAACAGATTAATATAATTAATTTCTACACATGAGTTCTAATCAAAAGAACAAATATATAAACACTTATTAATACAAGTTTTAATGTAATATTAAAATTAGATTTGACCGAGCATTACAAAATAATATCATATTTAACCCGTATTAGCCCAATTCAAAACATGATTAACAATCAGATTTATATTCGTAATCAAATTTTAATCTGAAACCATGCTCTTACCCAATTGAATCATGCACAACAATGAAAGTCATAAATTGATTACACTAATACGATAAAAAATATTGTATTTGTTGCATTAAACGAAGCTTGATCTTTGATTAAGACCTCTTGACTGTTCTTCCTCTTCCCCTAAAGCTTGGCTTTCACTACTACGTTTTAATTATGATGTTTAATGAAGGTTAATAACCTATCTCAATAATCTATCTATAACCCCAAACACGGAGTCCACTATGGGCCCACTCTTGGATCTCTAAGTAAGTCAAAATCCTTAACTGATACTCTTAAAACATGGCCCAAAGGTGTACCTATCCATAGGGCCTAATTTGTCATATTAAAAATACTATTTCGGGCCTCTGTGCTCTTCAGAGTCCAATTCAATTGTACCAGCTAACAACACCAAATTAATTACAACCTAATAATTTAATTTATGAGTCATCCATATATTATTTAAAATTCTCATTTTAAATTCTTATTAATAATCCAAACCAATTAAACTCAATAAATTTCCCGTTAATCCACCCGAGTAAATATTAATAGTAATAATTAATAGTTAAATAATTATTTATTGAATTCCAAAAAATATGGGATATTACACCCGAACCATTAATCAGGTTCCTGCGGTCAATATAAACTACTAAGATTGTACACACAATAACACTGATCGGATCTCAACCCTTATCTATGTCGTGAACAATCCAATCATACTAAAATCGAAATTTCGGTATCCTGAGTTAGAGTACAGTTGGTTGACATATTCAATATATTTACAAGAAAGTATAAGTCATTCTCACAATCATGATTCGTAGCTCAGATGAGCTAAGACAATCCTTTATGAATAAATAATAAATGTCATAAAACAACCTTATAAGAATAAAACTCAACACTGGCACCTCATAAGGGAGATCTCAATATTTTTAGCAGAACAAAAACAACCCAGGTGAATATATCGTTAGTCTCTTAACTAAAAGTGGAAAAAAATACCGATCATTTCAATCGGTCAAGACTCGATGATTCCATTTTAAAGCCTAAATTAATTGCATTATTTTAACCCAATTCACTTAAGTAGTTTGTTTAGTGTCCAAAGGTAGTGGTTGTTAGTGGGCTGCTTGATTAAAATGGAATCCATGGACTCATTAACGGAGATTGATAGTCTTGAAATGCCGAAGGAACTACTTATTATTGAGGAGTTTCTCGATCTAAGGTTGCATTTATTTTTTCATTTATGAAAAATTTGTTTGTTTTTTATGTCTGAATGAACCTCTAAATGAGTGTATTTATATAGATTCATTTTCAGAGGTAATTCGACCACTTAACTATTCAGAGACAAATATAGCTCTTAACCTATTAATCATTGAAAAAATAAACACTATATGGTACCTCTTAAGTCTAAATGTTTTAAATTCTGATTTAAGAGGCAAAAATAAACAGCCTATAAGTCGCTTATATATAAAAATATTAAATGCAAATTCAACTGGAACAAAAAATAATTAATCAATATTTTGCGAATGATAAATTGCGATAATTAAAGAGAAATATGATAAATCAAGTGAGGAAGCCTTTGATTGCATTGAGATAGAGTACCCTAATTAGTATTGTTGAGAATGAAATATGTCATTTTCATGACTCATGCAATGGCGGTCAAGGAAAATGAGATTCAAATATTCAACATGAATATAACTTGCCTTGGGTTAAGAAGCAAAAAAAGAAAGGAAATTAATTGTAAAAGGGGGTTGTCTTAGACATCCATTTTTTATTCTTAATTTGCCAAAGAATATTCCTTGGGAGCAACCTTCATGTAAAAAAATATATTTTGACTTTATCCACCACATAGCTATCATTACCTGATTTTTCCCCTTATTTTATTTTTCTTTAGATTTTACCACTCGTTTTGATATTTAGCAACGAAAAAAGCATTGTAAAAAAGTGTCGCTAAATGTTAAAATAGGTAGTAAAGTCTAAAGAAAAATAAAATGATGAGTAAAGTGAAATAAAAATAAGTGCAGAGTGGGTAAAGTCAAAATACCCATTAAAAAAATCCTTACAAATCTGTATTAATCATCCAAGGTAATGGATAAGAGGTACATTTATGGTACTTTGTGAATGGAATGTTCTCCCAAATACATTAACTAATTGGAAAAACTTCTAATATTAATGAGTTGATGGGTGACGTCACGATATTGGAGTCAATTCGGCCTTTGAATTCGCAATTCACATCTTTCTGATCCAGTAGTCATTCCATGTAGGTATGGAACTATTTTGTAGAATATGTAATCAGGGGCATACCCAGAAATTTAATTGAGTGGGTTCATTATACAAGCAATTTTTAACATTAACAGTTAAACCATGTAACCTATCAAAATTAAAATTCCTAAGAAACTGCAAGTTTGCAATATCATACATTCCGAAGAAAAGTAAGCAAATCATTTCACATTAATCATTTTCTTACCTCGCTTTTGTTACATATTTTTTTTAACACCGCCCTTTGTATTTTTCGTCCAATTAGCGGGTTTAATTTACTCGATGATTTAAATATTAATAATTTGATACATATTCTCATAATTTCTTATCAATTCAGCGGTGTTAGATGACACAGCTAGAGTACACATGGCTCCGCCCTTGTATGTAATGCTAATGTTTTATGAGCCCCTTATTTGCATTTGAAATAGAATATACATTAAATCAGAAGCTGTCCCTTTTCATTTCTCTCTTTTTCCTGTGATTACATGTAGGTTTCTTTGGCTAGCCAGAAATAGTGGAAAGTGATGGGAAGTTTTGGGACAAAAATAAAACAATGGTACATATAAAGTCTTTTAAGGGAGGGATATTAATCAAATAACCAAAGCTCAACCAATCTCAAACAATTGAAATTTCTTCCTCTAAAGACAATTAGTATTATTCCGGTTCTCCCTACTTGATTAACTCACCATCACTGAATAGAAGGCATTATGAGAATTAGATGTGGTTACGGTACCATTTTGATCCATGAAATTATGTATTTGGTTTACTACTACTTTTATTACTGCAACCCGAATTTATCGAAATCAAAATTATCGAAAACTTCACAAATGATTTTGGTTTACATATATAAAAAACTAATTTAACGAAAATACCGTATCAAAATTAAATATCGAAACTACCGTTCAATATACTGAGTTAAAATGTCAAAAATACAAATTTTATATTATATTTGAAATTTCTATCATTAGTTGAACTCATTTATCACAAAATTTAATATAAAAAATGAGTTGTATTATTATTTTTAGAAAGTATACAAGTTTTCAAGTTAAGAACACATGCTTATTCATTTCTTTTATCTCCGGGGTTGTAGTACTCCGTATTTTTAAAATAAAAAAACCATTTTTGGAACAAAATAAAATTTGTGGGAATTAAATTAAATCAGACAATTTAAATAATTAAATATGAATGAAAGAATGAATTATTATTTCCTGTTATGTGAAATTAACTTTGCGTGATAAATAATTTATGTTGAAAATAATTGAACATGTGCATTAAATAATTGATATATGGGGTATGACACAATTTAAAATATACTAGTTGACTAAAAATATTCGGGACCCGTTTTGAGAGGTTTATGAACACATTAGGATGTTTTAGATCCTTAAAAATGGTCCCGAGGTATATATATAAGGTATTGGCGCTCATTTGGAGGTCCAAAGTCATAGCCTAATGCTCAATTAGGGAATAATAAGTTAATTACCTTTATTAAGAGTTAAATAACTCTCTGAAATTTACATCTAAGAACCCTAGACCACACTACTTAGAGGAATGAGGCAAGAACCCACAATAAGGAATTGAAGGGAGAGATTCAAGGGGGAATTAAAGGAATCAACATACATTATTAAGGCAAGAATTTTTTTGCTTACTTTTTTTTTTATCCAAAATGCTTCTTAAATCATTGCATGTATTTCCATATAGAATTCTGGATTTGTAGGATTTGTGATAATTAAACGATGAATTGAATCTTGTTTATAAATATTTGGAATCTAAAAGTAAGGTAGGAAAATCCAGAAATTAGGATGGGTATAAATTATGGGTTGAATTTTAGAAAAAATCATGATTTTGGACCCTAATGGAATTTATATGATTATTCACCTTTAGAGAACTATTGGGTATGTTAAGGATCTAAATTTCTGGTGATAATTATCTTTACATATTGTAGAGATTAATGAACTTATGGATTAAAATTTAAAAATACATGAACATCCGTTATGACTTCAATTCTATGATTTGGGACTTGAAATTGACATTAAATCATGTAATAAATGATTCTAAGAGGGTAAACAAGGTCACGGAACCCGTACTGAAAACTATTTTAAGGATAGAGCCTTTAGAATTCTGTTTGAGTTGAAAAATAGGATTCCCGAACTTAAAAAAATATGGGCAGAAGGGGCTATTTTCTCCCCTGGTCCGAACCAGTTCGATTTTTTAGGGTCCCGACTAGGGGTCCGCCGTTAGGTCCTGGGATTTTTAAAAGTTCGTACGATTTAGTGGGACCGTGTTTGGGCAATCGTAGAATTTATTAAAAAAAGAAATGTGGTGACGTTAATAAAGGGAGCAAATTAAATTAATTGGATGGTTAATGATGTTATTTAGTTAATGGTCATGTAATAAATTAAATGTGAATCAATTATTAAATGAGGATTATTACGGGAGGAACCTATAGGACAACTAAGGGTAATCATGGGGCAATCACCCCCCCCATATATATATATATATATATATATATATATATATATATATATATATATATATATATAATAAGGGAGCTTTGTTTTTGAAAATGTACACATTTTTAACGGTGAAGATCGATGCCACCTCCTTACATATTTTAATGGTTGAGATCACATCTCTTTATTTTTTACAAACCTACCCCTTAATTTTTTGGTTTCCCCCTCTTTTTTACTCATCAAACCTACACTTTAATTCAAAAATTGGGTATTATGGTAATACACGCTCACGTTAGACACGCACAAAACCCCATCTCTCTTTGTAGATATCCCTCACGCACAAAACCTCATTCTCTCTCTTACCCGCCCGTCGTCCACAAGCTCTCCATCTCAAACACAAAAACCCTCTCTCATTTTCTCCCCATCAATCACCTGCCGACATCATCGCTGCTTCCACCATCCTCGCTGCTGCCGCCATCACCGCTGTTGCCACCGGTGTCGCCATCACCGTTGTTACCACCAGTGTCGCCATCATCGCACCTCATTTGGTTTGATTTGTCTATTAGGTACATAATATCATCTCTCACTTTATTTATGAGGTGCATACTATCATCCATTTTTTCTTATCCCAATGTTCATTTGGAATCTTTCAATGGGTTGACGAAATAGAGTGGGAGAAATCGTGTTTTGAGTATGTATTTTAATATGTAATTGTTCTTGAATGTTTTGGTGTCAGCTTTCCAATTTTTGTTGTATAGTTGTGTGTGTGACATTTTATAGTTTGATATTTCCTAGTTTGTGAGGATTTTGTTTCCGAAAAAGGTGCTGGGATAGTGATGTTTGGAGCTAAGATCAATTTGACTAATATAAAGTTTGTTTTGGAGATGCAATCTAAGGTTTGAATGTTATATATTTGTTTTGTATGATTTCATATCAATGGTAGGCATGTTTGATGATTGAAAACTATTTCCCATTTGTTATAACCACAGATCGTTCATCTTATTACATGGAAATCATGTGCATCTCACCCTTGATTCATCACATCGAGTTTTCCAAATCATGTCTATTGTTTATTTTTTATGCAGAGAAACCCGTAATCTATTTTCGATTCAGGTTGTTATCTAATCAACTGCATTCATTGTGATGATTATGTGATTTCCAAGTTAGTGAGTTAACTGTTTGCATTTTGTTTCGTGCTTAGTTTTGTGTTATGTTTTGTCTTGATAGGTATATTAGTTTTTTGTTATGTTTTGTCTTGATTGGTATATTAGTTTTGTGTTATATTTTGTCTTTGATTGGGTATACATCCAGTAAAGTAATTACTAATTTCTCAGTTTTGGTTTATGTATTTAATGCTTTGTGGTATAGGGTTTGTGGGTGGGTGTTTTGTTGTTGAGTCGTGCATTTATATTTGGTTTGAGGGTGAGTTGTTGACCTCATTATACTTGATGATTTGTTTTATTGCTCTGCCATTTAAGGATATACCATCTCAGTGTGTTCAAAGGGTACACCCTCACTCTTTACTCTTCTTTGTGGTTTTCACTTATTGGTTTTTTGTTTGTGTGGTTTTTTTTCGGACTGAACACGAGCTCATTTTCACACGAGAAAGAATGGATTTTCACATTTATGGTTTATTTGTGGTTGACAATGAGAGATTTTATTTGTGCTTCTTTCTGTAGTCAAGTTAATTTCATGTTTTGGAAGCCTATAAATTATTTTTTTGAAATTTCACTCACCAACAATGCCGGTACATACCCCAATATTGTGTGTTTGATATTTTGAAATGTATGTCCATTAGCAAAGCCTGGGTTTCCACACATTCATTTCTCACATTATTTAGAACTGTATGTCCATTAGCAAAGCTTGGGTTTCCATAAATTAGTGTTTGTGCCAAGAAATCACGAAGCAAATGATACACATAATGCACAAAACAAAAAAGTATATAGTGTTTGTACCAAAATCCCAAACCCAAACACATATATGTTAGTGCTTCTATGCAAGTTTTCGTTTATTGTTTTGCCTTGCTCATGTAGTTTTATTTTGCCAGTTTACTGATATCAAGCTCCTAATATTTGTATTTCTCACCCGCATTGTGGCGATATTGGTGTACTTCACATTCATTTACATTTTGAAAAAAAAATGTTACAGTGTTATGTGTGTATTTGTGTATGTTTTGGACATAATATTGCACATGTAGTGTTTATTAAATTGCACATGTGGTGGTTGCTAAATTGCCTCTAACGTGTAATAAATGCATATAGAGTTTTCACTTCTTAGTTTTATATCTATTTTGTTTGATTGTACCTTTGATCATTGAAAGGCATAGCATGTTTCGACCTTACGGTAGATTGATTAATTGTTTGTTCCCCATGAGAATATGAGCTTTAAACTAATGGATCCTCTTTTGTTTGGTCCCTTCTAAATTAAACTCACTGTGGACATGTAGATAACTAAATGTTGTGCATATTTTTGTTTTTTAGGCCCAACAATTGGTTGTATGTTGGATGAGGCATGCCTAAACCTCCTTCAATCATTGTTAAGATTTCGGTTACGTAGCTTGATGTAATGTGTATATTTTTTGGATTTAATGTTAGTGTTCATCCCGTAACTTAATGTAATTCGTTAGCTTAATGACATGATACATTTTAATATATTTAGTAGCTTAATGTTATACCTCTAATCTTTTATTTTGTTTCCTACACAGATCGGAGGTACCATGTCACTGCTGCCCTTGAGTCCAACATTGCCCCCGCACAAACTCTCCCATGTTGTTACCTCCCTTCAACTGCCTCCTGCGTTGCCTCCCACGCTCCCGCTCCCGCTGCTGCCTCCATATCTCATTGCGATAAGGTTAAATCTCTCTTCTCCATTTGAGATTTATGGGTATAGGTACACTAATAGTTCACACTATATATATTTAGTGCTTCAAAATAAAGTTCTTACTTTGGAATTTTAGGGCCAGAATCTGCTAATTGGTGCTAAGAATTTGGGCCTACATGTTTTTATTTGTTATATATCAGATGGTGGATATGGGAAATAAATAAGGACATGAGAACTTTGGATTTATTTGATGTAAGCATTTCCATTTATGGTGTTCTGGTGAATGTGTGGTTAGTTGGTATGAGTATGTGTTCTACCAATGTGTTGTAAGTTTTATATTATAATTTTTTTCAATTTTAGGGATGCTCAATTGCCCTATTTTTTTTATAATTAAGAACATTTTCATCACATGATAAAGGTTCAATTTATTCATAGTTGGATTAAAAAAAGCCTAAAATGGAGGAATTGTTACTCTAATTGGATACTAATAAGTTTGAATGGAGATGATTACGATATCTATGAATAGTCGTGTATGTTCTTTTGTTATATTAGAGAGAAGACCTCCTGTTGCATTTAGCAGCCATATGGTTAAATCTATTTTCAGGAACTTCTTGCATTTTTATTAGATGGACTTCATGAAGGTCTAGACGGACTTCATGAAGGTCTGGATCGTGTCAAACACAAACATAACATCAAATCAAAAGATACATTTATAAGTCATTATCACTGTTTGCCATTAACAACCCTGATTTCAAGTTACATTTATAGGTCATTATCAAGATTTCAAGCTCCAAAGATCATTATCAAGCATACTGATAATGTAACTTGAAATTGGGAAATGTAACTTGAAATCTTGATAAATGTTACTTGAAATCTGGAAAATTATCAAGATTTGGAGCTTAGCAGCCCTAATTTTAAGCTGCATAGAATAGGTAGTAGATCAAATTGATCATCTATGGGTGTTTTTAATGGTATTGACAGTTGCATAGACCGAAGGGAAGTGGAATTTATAGATATAGAGGCCAACAACAATACTTAATGGATGTCGCTATTGCTGCTCCAATAATAACACAATAGTTTTTTTTGCAACAACACATCAAGATGTCGATGATGATGATGGTGTTGGATGGATGTGGACTTGGTTGTTTGATGTCGGTGGACGATGTAAGATCATTGAAGGTGGTGGAATTATTGGTTGGGCTGGAGATATACTAGCGATGCATTGATGAACGACGATCATAGAGATGATTTAGGTCAACGAACTTGGACGACAAGTTTAATTGAGAAGGCGGTGGTGGCGGGGATCAAAGTTGGACCTGTTGAGATTTTCAAATTACAATAGAAACATAATTTGCCCCAAAAAAGGAGAATAGTATTTTAGAAGAGAAATAGAGACCATTATTTAAATAATATCTCATCATTCAATATTCAGTATTCATTCATCAAAAGTTTCCCAATCAATTGGGATTATGAGTTCTTTATAGGAGAAATGAAATCATAATTCTATGAATGGTGCATTTATTTGTTAATCTGAATTTGAAGTTTGTAATTTGAGTATGAAAAATACGTTTGTTTTATGAATAAATGAACTTCCCAATGGATACATTTGTGTTATGAATTTTAATTGCATTAATTCCAATTTTCTTAATATTAATTGCATATACCTGCTAAGTAGCAAAATTGATATACCTGTTTAGGAGAACAATTGATATATCTGTTGATATACGTGTCATTTCTTCCTTTCTTTGATTTCATTGCATTTCTTTCTTTTCACGTCGTTGGGTTAATGTACGCTCACACATGCATATTTTAATGCTGCAAGCTAACACATGTATATTTGAATAAATTACTTATGGTCACCTCGGCACGATTTGTTTATACTGAATTTCTCCCTATCTAGATCGAAATATATGCCAGGCGCCTCATCTTAGATAAAACTTATATGTAAAATATACATACATATGACTGATTATGTCTTATTTTCTTCTTTTTCGTTTTGTAATTTATTCATTAATTATTGTCTCTTCATTTTACAATCACAAAAAAGTAATTTATTTTCATTTTGTGGGTGATAATTTCATTGTTTTTATTTATGAAAGTAAGCTTAATTTGTGGACTAACTGCCCAAATTGGAAATGCTCCCTTTATGATTATGCAGAACATGGACTATAGATCAGAGCATGTATTTGGTGACGTTCGGCCGAGTTTGCTCCAATTCTGGCCGAGCTTGCTAAGAAGCTGGAGTATAGATTAAAATATTTAGACAAGGAGTTGTTTCATCGCTCCAATTCTGGCCGAGTTTGCTAAGAAGCTGCCTCATGTCACCTTTCTCAAGGTGGGCATGGATGAATTGAAGTCTGTTGTGGAGGACTGAGCAATGGACACCATGCCAACATTTGTGTTCCTAAAAGAAGGGTTAAATCATCTCATATACATATACATGGCTACATCTCAATTAGTTGCTATAGTAGTAGTGGCATACATATGTATTCCTAGATAGCCATGTCTACATCTCAGTTAGCTGCTAGATAGCCATGGCATGGTATGTCTGGTATATTAGCTGCTATACATATGGTTAAAATAAATCTTAGTGAATTTACAAGTGTGGTTACATCTCAGTTAATTACGGGTCAATATACAAAGAACACATCATTTTGGCAAGAGGACATATTCTACAAATTGTTGCCCCTGCACAAGGCAACTCAGTATAGAAATAGATCATCTACAAGTCTTCTTTTTATAATTTGACTTATATAATATGCAGTTCTTTGTTATACTTTTAGGAGTTTTCTTTCAACAATAGTTTTATGATGAGATATTTCTTATTTTGTATAATTAATTGGCATGCCATTGATTATCTTGATTCTATCACATTCCTTACGAATGCATGGAAAGGTCATATTATTATGAAGGTATTACATTTTAGTTACTTTGTTTTCTGCATAATATTTGGCATGAACGGTCTAATTCTATCAGGTCATTTATTAAAATCATGTTAATTCTGAACGAGGTGTTTTGTTTTGGCCGGTGAAGGGGATGCATTTGGTAAGAGAATTGGAGAAAGACTTGAAGGTTGAAAATGTTATTTTCATGGTAATCAGGTGATTGTGTTGCATTTATCATGTGTAAAACCCACCTTAATTGACTACTCTATAACTATCTACAAAAGGTTAGTGCATGTATTCTCAAATGCCCAACATGTATTAATTGTTAATGTTAGTATATATGTTGTCAAAGAGAGTAAGATTTGACAACATTCACTAGACTAAATCATCCCGAATGATATTATAGTCATTTAATAGTAATAGATGTTTGGACATCTATCATTCATCGGACACGGTGACTTTCAAGAATATGCTTCCATTTATATACGCGTAAAAATTGAATTGATTTGAATTTTATTTTGCAGGTCAACAAAGATTATGCAACGTTAAGAGAGTGCAAGTAGCAGCAGCAGACCATAAGTTGTTCATAGTGAAGAGAGGACAAGCTGACATCAATTTGATGTTTGAGACATCAAATTTCATTTGCCCAATTGCCATGTAATGAGAAGTAATGCAGGTTCAAGTGCATATAGTGAAGAGAGGGCAAGCTGAGAAAGAGGTTAGCTCAAAGAAAAACACCAAAGCAGATGTCTACCATTAGATGCAACTGCATATATGCAAGCTGCATATATGCATAAGGCATATATGAATATACATCGGTTGATAATCAATAGCAAGAGCAATAAAAGCTAAAGAGAAGTGATTTCATTTTTTGGGATTTCGTGTTAGTTTCCAAATAATTAACTGGAAAAAATGATTTATTTCTTCTAATAGAATAAATATACCATGATATTCTATGAGACAAAATTGTGTTTAGCGATCGTAAAAAATTGACATATGGCACATGAGCTTTTGAAATCATTACATAAGCTAATATAGTGTTCGATCGCTAGAAGGTTAGGCTTATATTGACTTTTTTTGTCTTCGATCTAAAATAAATTTGTACAGTTAGTAATTGGTGTAATTAGTTTCTTATATAGACCTCTTTGTTGTATTTAGGTTGTTCAAATGCGACAAGCGCTACTGCGCTACAATCACATTTTATATGGAAACGAGCATTACAACAGTGTGTGTTTTTCATATTTTCCATACGTATTTTTGTATATATGAATTTTTTCCTTCCCTAATCTATTTTCTTACGTTTATTAAGTAGGTGAGGAAAGTGGTTGTGCAAATGAATGTGTGAGTGTCTCAATTCAATTATTTGGATTTGAATATGCTACTGATTGGAATTGGTTTATCTGAACACTTTTCATATGATTTATGGGCTATCTGAACTAGCAGTTGAAGTTTTACATGGAGGCCTATTAATGGTTATAGAGAGCGTAAACAAGTATGGTGTTAACATTCAACTTAAAGAACATTTTGAGAAGGATTTGCTAGATTCTCCTCAAGCAGCTAAAGTTAGTATTAGAGAGTTTAACAAGGATTCTTCAGTCAACTGAAAGAACATTTATGTTTACTTCTCATGCCGCCTCTCGATTTCTTAGAACATTGAAGCCTCTTTTGTTAGCATCTATTAAAACCTTTTTTTTTAGTGTTTTAAATACCGTTTTTCATCTATTACGTTTCACCTTCCGTTTTACTGATTTGAGTCATTTATTCAATTCATAAATATGCAGGTGCACATTTCTAAACAGAGGTGAAAGTCTATTCATGTTTAAATACCGATTCTCATGATGAACACATGTTAATTTTACTATCGAAGCCAGCAGTTGACGAGCCACCTGCTACCATCATTTGCTATTAAGGTAAATTTGTCCGCAAGCCATAAAAAATATCCCATTTTGTTTTGATCTATAAATATGGGCTCGGTTAATATTCAATGTACTTTTTTAACTATTTTCACAGCTCTTATTTAGTGTTTTAGATTTTCGTTTATGTATATCTTTATTTTGAGTTCTATTTTATAGAGATATGTGGTTTAGAATAAACGCAATAACACTTCTTGGGTGTAATACATATGTTCAAATAGTTCCTTTTTCCTAATATTGATTTTTGTTTTATTTGTAGACCAGATATGATGGGATCAAACTCGAAACTGCATTTTTGTATAAAAGAGGTAATCCAAATGGATCTGGATGAATCATTCTCGAATTTAGACAATTTGGATGTGATTGTATATTTCATTTTACTGATTGTATATTTACTTATGTGATTGTATCTTTGTTCGAGAAACTGATTAATTATGTTTATTATTTGTCAAATCGTACAGAAAACCGAGAGGGAGAGAGTGATAATGGCCAGAGGTGGGAAGAAGGATGGGAAGACAACAGTAGTAGCACCTAATCCAGAAGCACCACGGCACATATATTTTGAGGAAGTCCCACAGAAAGAATAAATTCATATTCTCCTTTCCCGGCATTCTAGCTCCCATCTCCGAATTTGGGATTTTTTTTAACTTGTTGGATTTGTTGTTACCCCTTAAATAGGGTGGATAGTCCAATAAACAAAGGAGACTATGCCCATTTTTTTTTTAAAATTGACACTTTGATTTTTTGAGATACAGTTAATTTGATTGGTGAATATTGTATATTTCATTTTATATGTGAATTTGTTTGAAGAATTTAGATAATTTGGATGTTGGACTATTTGTTATTTGTTAAGCAGGGTGAATAGTTCCATAAACAAATGAGATTATGCCCATTTTTTTAAAAAATTTGACACTTCGTTTTTTTGAGACAATGTGAATTCGATGGATGAATATTGTATATTTTGTATTATATGTGAATTTATTTGATGAATCTAGAGTATTTGAATGTTATTGGACTATTTGACATTGTTTTCAAATTACACTTCGAAATTTTTGCATTTCGCTATTACGTACGTTGAAAAATTGTCACCGTTTTGCGATTATGTACTTTGGAAAATTTCTTCGTGCCTTCAGGCACGGGCATACGCTAGTATATATATATCCTGTAAGGACTTCTTATGGTGCAGATCCCGGTACATACCATTTTTCTAAAATAGTAAAAAAATGATTTTTTTACAATACTTCATAGATATGATATCCATGGTGAGAAGATCATCTCCAATTGTTTTCATCAAAAAATTCAATAAAAATACCGTTGAGATGAGGTGATATGTAAAAAGATGGTATAAATATGCATTTTCGACCGTTGAGATTTTGGGTCGGCGCTAGCCACTTGATTGATTAAATTTTTTGATGAAACTTCATGGATATCATCTTCTTACTGTTGAGATCATATCCATGAAGTTTCATAAAAAAATTCAGTCAAAAAGTGGGTGAGATGATCGTCAAAATTTCAATGGTCGAAAATGCATATTTTATTTATACCATTTTTTTACATATCACCTCATCTCAACGGTTTTTTTATTGAATTTTTTGATGAAAAAAATTGGAGATGATCTTCTCACCGTGGAGATCATATCCATGAAGTTTCATCAAAAAATTCATTTTTTTATTATTTAAAAAAAAATGGTATGTATCGGGGTCTGCACCATAAGGAGACCTTACTGTAGGGGGCCTCTCTCTCTCTCTCTCTCTCTATATATATATATATATATATATATATATATATATATATATATATATATATATATATATATATATATATATTGTGTGTGTGTGGACATACCTGGGTTCATGGACCATCCTATCGGTTGGGGTACGCACGTTCGGGATCGAAACACACATCGGCACATGTACGTCATATTTTAGGTACTACGTGGCAGCGCCACTTAGTTAAGTGTTGATGTTGGGATCCATGTGACACAACTTGGTATGGGTCGGGCAATGGTGTAACTGCGTAGGTACTGCCCCACTTGCTTGTGTTTTTTTTTGTCCGTTTTGGATGGGAGACTCTTACGGACTCACCGATAGAGCACGAATGAGTCACTATAGGTAGATGCCTTGTTGTGGTATATATAAGGACGTATATGAAATTAATGGAAATAAATGAAAGAATTCCTAAATCTAATATTTTGGACTAAAATAAAGACCCAATACTACGTAGTATGAATGATATTAGATGTTATCCCCTTACGGGTAGTATGGTGGGGGTAAAATTGGGAAACAGTAACTTGGACATATTTAACTTTGTTTCAGTGTCTCACTTTTCTATATACATCTATATACTGTCATTATGTTTATTCTTTATCCATATCGGGCTATGGTTGGGTATTCGAGTAACATTACTCTTAGGTGAAGGGAGAGACATTTTATTCAGGAGAGTGACGATGGGAACACTCACTTTGAATTAACTTTACTTTTGCACCATAAAAATAAGTAAGTTAATTCTTGGCACTTTAAGGCGCTGACCCAAAATTATAAATGTTTTCTCTCCCCAGGTGAGCCTAGGTAGGGATAACAGGATAGAGGTGACACAGTGTTGTTGTTGCTTTCATTCAGGAGACTTCACTTCCTTGGCTCTATCTTAGGTTGTCTTTCCATTTAGTTTAGTTCATTATGGATTATTGTAAGGGCATAAGCCCGAAGTTTATTTCCTTTCATTCTGGATTACAGTTGTACCTAGGTTATTGGATATTTTAAGTATACGACGTATACCATATATTTTAGGGCTGACTGTCGGTTGGTTTGGTCGGTAAATAAAACATACCAATGCCAAACCAATTTTAATGGACTAAAACCAAAATTATCATTTATACCACTAGGTATAATTGTGACACCCCTCCTATTTCAATTATGGGTGATGAGTCATTTACTAAAATAAAATAGTAGTCTCATTTGGTTCATTCTTAGCATCACTGTCGGAAACATTTTAATTACTAACAACCTATCAGGACTGGTGTCAAAATTTTAAGACTTTTTTTTACTTACATAAGACTTCCATTCACATAATCAACCATGAATATAATAAAACTCACTCATTGTCATAAATAAATTAATCGATAATTCTTGGCGAAAGGTCATAATACAATGATTCAACTAACTGAAAGGAAAACATTCGAATAAAATAAATACAAAGTAACTGGGCCACATGCCCAGAATAACTATAAAATACCTCATGTTTAGATCTCAAGGATAAAGACGTCTAATCTATCCCTGCAGGCGTCCACAGCTCCTGCAGCATCGTCTGACTAGAAGAATGGTTAAGCCAGGTTTCCCTGTGGTTGAACACTTAAAAGCTTTCGAAAATATTTTGAAATGAGTCAGAGCCAAAAACCTTTTAAAAATATTTAACAAATGTTTAAAATACATTATTTAAACTGGTGTCGCACTGACATGAGATAACCCTCACTCCTCATCTAATGTGCGCACCTAACGTATGCTTCTTACCCTTCCTAGTTACACTACCCGCCTAGCTAGACTCCTCGCTAATCTCAATATGACACACTACCCTTTCTCGTATATATTGTTTCTTTGTGATTTCTTAATTAACTTACCCCTCTACTTAATTAATTCTCAACTACATCATCACAACCTATTTTTATAACTTTACTTCAATTACTAATAAACATTCACATTTATAATATCCGTATATAATTATCTCCACCTTTACATGCGTAGGTTTGTAACACATCAAATATATACACATACATCGCTCATTATATATGTAACTGCAATCCCTCCGAGTATGTCCTTGTTGGATTCGAAATCATTAGCATGCTATCAAGCTCCAGGACTGTCCACTACAACCTGGGCAATCGGGTCGGAATCTCACCACCGAACCCAAAAATAAAAGCGAATACCAGAGGCGTTCATGGCCTGAAGTTCGTGGGATATAACCATACCACATTATTTCATGGGACTCCAACCGTACACAACGTGGGCATGCACAAACCTATGACCCTGGGGAACGGTACTACCTCACTAAGATTCGCCAAGGTGACCTCCCACGGTGCGCAACCTCCACCGATAGTATATCTGCTAGGATGAGTATGTTTCACATAATTACCATAACACATAGATACTTTCACACACACACACACACACACACACACACACATATATATATATATATATATATATATATAGAGAGAGAGAGAGAGAGAGAGAGAGAGAGAGGCTCACCTACATCATGCACTATACATCACACCGTATTCTAGGCCTTAGAAAACTTTTTTTTTCAAATTTTATATTTTTTCCTTGAAATTAACCTTCCAATCAAGCCATATGCAAAAAATTAGGTGAAAATACATTTTGTAGCTATTTTTAAAAAATCCACAAAAAACTGCTGGCGCAGACCCTTAAAAATAAGGTATTTTAAGCAATTTTTTGTGGATTTTTTAAAAATAGCTATAAAATGTATTTTAACCTAATTTTTTGCATATGGGTTGATTGGAAGGTTAATTTCATAGAAAAATATAAAATTTGAAAAAAAAAGTTTTTTAGGGCTTAAAATTAGGTGTGATGCATGGGTAATGTATAGAGCATGATGTAGGTGAGCCTCCCTCTCTCTCTCTCTCTCTCTCTCTCTCTCTCTCTCTCTATATATATATATATATATATATATATATATATATATATATATACTATCTCTATACCCGTATATATGTAAAATAAAACCGGCTAACCGTGCATGTCACTCGTAGCACTAGCCTATAATCTCCGAGTTTAAATTCGATTCCCAAATTCATAAGTAGTCACTTACTTATTTATATATATCACGTTTATATTTTATTTCGGACACTAAGCCTATCTCAAATCAAACCGTAACCTAACTCTTTTTGAAATCCCAACACGATTTTATAAATCATAATCCGAGTGTTTTTCACCCTAAAACACTTGTGCATCCATACCCAGATTTTATTTACAACTAAAGATTTAGGTCTCGAACACCCTTTCGTAGAAAATTCATAATTAATTAAAAAAATTCAAAAAATACGAAACTGGCGGCCACGCATTCGTAACAAAAAGATCAATCTCCATGACCCAAAATCGTGAGTCGTTAGAAAGACATACCAACCTCGTTTGGACGAGAATCTCAACTAGTTCTAACGAGCTTCTAACGAGATTGACGCTGTAACCCCCTTTCTTAGGCGGGATTTATCACCGTCCCATCAACAATCCCATGTAAATCAGCAATCTAACCCAAAATTTCTACTTTTTATCAATTCTAAACATGATTAAACTTATTTTCACATTCGAATTCATTTAATAACAATCTAAATTCTTGGGATTCAACATCGTTAATCAAGAATTATACACGTCCTTAAATTGACTTTAAGATTGAATCAAACCTTATACTAATAATTCAAGGTCACACTTTTCTACATGAATAAATCTCAGATTCTATATGGGATCATAAGCAAATTATCCTCCTCTAATTTTATTCACAAAATTCTCATTTTTACACATGAATCCCACCTGAAAATTCATATTTATGTCGTCAACTATAATATGAACTAAAAACACCCATATAATATCAAATCAAGTTAAACACTTGCTTTATTTCTTTATAGATCTTCCTTGCCCAAGAATCCTAGCTCAAAAATTAGCAATTTCATCCCGGGTTGCCTTCTTGATTCCTCTCTTGAGTTTTCTCCCTTCTCGTTTGCCTCTCTCTCAAGCTTAGGTGATTAGAATGATCAATTGGGCTACCTCTCTCATCCAAAACCCCTTAATATTTCCCTAATTCCGAAATTAGGTTAACTAATAACATTAAAATTACCTGAATACCTCCGTACGATTCATGTATAACTTAAAAAGTTCTCGAAACCTGATTATAATCCTCGGGTACTTAATTCTGACTATCTCGACCCATCCCGGATCATTCGTGCACTCGAAATCACCGTCTGAGTCACCTATCATCAATTTATTATCTTATTCCCAACCCGACCCCACACGTGCGCCGAACAAGTTCATGTCAACCTGTCGCTTTTTACCCACATACGACTTAATATAAAAAAATACAATTTCATTTACTTATCACACAAGTAAATATAATAACACATAAATATTCTTCCAATATTTGCTAATTAATATTTATTTAATTCTCTTTAAATTTCACAAATTAATTAAATTACGAGCACATGTGTAATTTAAATATTTCCAAAAATACGAGGTTTTACAACGACCTGACTTAAACCAAAACCGTACGACACATTTTGCGGTAAACAACGATAAAATCGATTTTTTTCAGTATAACTTCAAGTTTTTTTAAATAACACTAAAATTTGAATTTTCACCACTAGGCTTTCTCTTTACAGCTAGCCCAACTCAAAATATTAGATTTCAATAAAGGTTATAACACTTTTTATTTAGTCAAAATAAATTGACCAAAATAATATTCACCAAACAAAATGCAAGCTAAAAACTTACAAAATACTATAACTTTAGAAAGCTCAAAATGCGAGATACTTGAAATACTCAGAGTATCCCCTTATTTATAAACCTTATCTCCCATCCATTTTAGTCTCTTTTTCAATGTTGGACTCTATTGGTTTTCAAATGCATACAAGTACGCTAATGCTCCATCTCAAGGAGAATTCTCTAAATCGGATTAATGGATGATTTTTTTAAACTAGTAAACAAAAAATTGAGTTGATTTTTTATGGGTTCTTAACATATTAGGGTACCCCTTAAAAAAATTTCAACTAAAAATGAATTGTTTTGCTATTTAAAAAAAGAGTCAAAAACTGTCAGTTTATAACCTCTTATAAACTGACAGTTGTTTTACCTATTTTTTAAAATAGCAAAAAATTTCATTTTGAGCTTATATGTTTTTTTTATAGGGATACCTTTGAATTTTAAGAACCTACAAAAAAAATTCAACTCAAAATTATTGTTTTTGCTATTTGAACAAAATTCATCCTTTAATCCGTTCCATGACTAGTGATATGTTTAAGAGCCTAGGTGTCCATTTCAAATCACTTTACCCTAACTATGTATATTTATGTACAAATTAATCACAACATTTTCACTTTAACTAAATAATAAACTATAACATTATTTTCTATCATTTTTCAATGTTATAATACCACATTTTTATGGTAGTTTCGGTATTTAATTTTGGTACGGTAATTTCTGTAAATCAGCTTTTTAGATTCATAAACCAAAACCAACCATAAAAAATTCGGTAATTTCAGTTTCGGACGTTTCGATTTTCGGTAAGTAAAAGAGGTAGACCATTATCACTTTTTATCGGTACAAAACGGTACATTACGAGTTTTTACCGTACCACGAACACCCCTAATATGTTTATTTATGAGTTGGTTTATATATATTGTATTTGAGAATTGAAAATACTGAAAAATAATCAATAAGAAACAAAAATTGAGCAAAAAACTAAGAAAACAGAAACTAAAAATACCGAAACAAAGCATAAGCAATATTTACCAAAAATACTGAAAAAATCGCAATACCAAACGATTCGGTATTGCGGTATTGGAATACGTCAAATACCGAAACTGAAACCGAATGTACTAAAAAAAATGGTACGATATTCGTATAAGTCAAATACCGATCAAACCGACCAATGACCACCCCTAATGAGAACCCATTACCATAAGTAGTGATCGAGATTTGCCATGAGACTTCCTTGCTTTCCCTTGAGAAAGAAGGGATAAAAAAAGTTTGAAACGAGTAGCGCCTCGAATAACAACGGCTACATTGAAAAGCGAGGACCTAATCCAAGCACTTAATCGATCGAGTTCGTTTATGAACAGCTTCCGATTTCACAACCGTCCGGAAACACTTTGCCCAACATTGAATTTGTTTGAAAATAACTAAGTTGGCATACAGTCAATTAAATCTTTTATGCCAACATAAATGAAACTAATTACTATATTTGGCAAGGAAGGAGTGCGAGGAACAACTCTTTCCTTTCCATTGGTTCTTGAAAGTTTGGTAGGGTGAGTCTTCCACATTTTCTTGACAATAGATATGCATTATCACCAAAAAGTTCCTAATTACAAACTTTCACTGTCAAGCCTAATACTTGGATGCAGAGGCGGAGCCAGGAATTTTAGGGAGTGGGGTAAACATTTTTTTCCAACAATATTAACTATTAAAATATATAAATATTTAACACATGTCATTTCATACCAAAAAAATAATATTTAACTAATGACCTCGTTCCACAAAAAATAGCAAACTCCTAAATTACAATTTATAATTGCCCCCTACGAGATCTCATTTTTTGGAAACGGTCCATAATGGCATCATTGCTAACACTGTCGAAAACATCCTTTTCAACATACGCGAACACACAATCATTCATCCACTCATCCTCCATTCGATTTCGGAGATCCGTTTTCACAATGTTCATAGCTAAAAATGCCCTTTCAACTGTAGTGGTAGCAACGGGTAAGATCAATGACAATTTTATAAGCCTATAAACTAAGTTGTACACAATATGCTTTTGCAACTCTACCATCTTCTTAGAAAGAGAGAGAATCCCTTCTAATTCTGAGAAGTCATCATTAGATTTCATTTCCATTTCATAAAGCACAACTTGGTTTTGAAGTTCAATGCGCTCACCCTCGGAGAAATCATTAGGATAGAATTCAGAAAGACGAACCAACTTCTGGCAATTAAAAGCAATGAATGAGCCACTTGGGTTTAAGGATGACATACAAAGAAGCAATTCTGAATTAACCTCATCAAAACGATTGTTGAGTTCAACAAGTTGTTTATTAACCTCATCAAAACGATTGTTGAGTTCAACAAGTTGTTTATTAACACAAAGATAGAATAAATCAACTTGATAATGATGTAAATTTGTTATTATTTCAGCTCTACGTTTAGGCTTTCCTAAAAGCATAAAATTATCTTCCATTTGAGGAATGGCTATATCACGTCTCATGCAAAATGAAGAAACATCGAAAAAAAAGAATCCCAACCACTATCTCTCATTTTTTGCATACGCTCTTTAGAGAGTCTAATCAATGTTATAACATTCACTATATCTTGATCTTTTCGTTGCAATGCTTTTGAAAGATCATTAGTGATTCCAAGCACATTCTTCATCAAATGCAACGTGAAGATAAAATCAAAAGACCGCATCAATTTTAATAAAGTGCAAGCTTGCCCCTTTTGGTCTCCAGAGCCATCAAACATCACATCCTCGACAACTTCTGACACAGACGAAAACATAGTAATCAAATTTATCAATGTACCATAATGTGATCCCCAACGTGTTTCACCTGGTCATTTGAGATTAGTCTCTTGCTCCGTCTAGGCATGCCTTGGGAGAAACGCTCCGCCTTAAGATTTTTACGCCTTATTCTTGGTAAAACCCTTAAGGCGCACTTTTTTTTCTAAAAACAACAATGCTTTAGTGAAACGATATCGCATTTTAAAGATTTTTTTTACAAACCGGACCATTATCTCATCCAAAATAATCAAATAGTATTTTAATTTGTAAATGTGCAGACATATTTCTATGATATGTACAGTTTTAGTATTTTAATAGCCTTTTTATGGTTAAAAAATATTAAAATATATTAAGAAGGCCTAAACGCCTTTTCACGCCTAAGGTCCGCCTAGGCTTCTAAGGCTTAAGGCTTGGCCTCCACCCCTCGATCACTTCCCGCGTTTTTTAGAACCTTGGTCTCTTGATTTAACCCACGACCACATGATAATTCACCACTTTCAAGTAGCTCAAACACCCTCTCAGCTTATTTAGTTCGAAGAATGTCTCGACGCTTACATGATGCTCCAACAATATTCACTAAATTAGTGACAGAGTAAAAGAATGCAGAAATATCCGGAAGATCTTTTGCGACATGAACAAGTGCCAATTGAAGTTGATGTGCAAAATAATGTACATAAAATGCAGACTTGTTCTCTTTCAATATGAGTGGTTTAAGGCCATTGAACTCGCCTTGCATATTACTAGCCCCATCATAGCCTTGACCGCGCAAACTCGTGATACTTAACTTATGATTGCTTAAAAATTCTTCGAGTGATGTTTTGAGTGAAAGTGTCATAGTCTCACGAACGTTTATCATGGCTACAAATCTTTCCATTACACAACCTTTCTTGTCCACATATCGCAAAACAATGGCCATTTTCTCTTTGACAGATGAATCACGAGCTTCATCAATTAAAATTGCAAATAATTCTCCGTCAAGATCTTTTAAGATAGCATTAACTGTCTCAACACCAATTGCATTTACAATATCCTTCTGAATCTCAGGTGCTATTAGTTTATGATTGCCGGGAGCATTTTTAAGAACTACATGATTGATTAATTCGTTGTGATTTACTAGCCACTGCAAAAGTTCAAGAAAGTTCCCCTTGTTGAATGAATTTTTTGATTCATCATGACCACGAAAAGATAACCCTTGACGCACAAGAAATCGAATGACATCAATAGTTGCATTTAAACGAATTCGGCAGTCAATCTTATCTTGCTTCGAATGTTTTGCAACTAGTGTCTCAATGTGTCGATTTTGATTCATTAAATCTTGGCCTCTTCTATACGCTTCATTGTGATACCTTGTGGGGTTCCCAACATGATCTTGAAGCCTTTTGCTATTTTTCCAATTCTTAAATCCACCACTCACAAAAGTGTCATTTTTACCCAACTCGGGACGAAATAAATAACAATACAAACAACTTAGTGAACCACATTGGATTAAATCGATGAAATTTATCGCCTATTTTTTTTTTTGGAAATGTGTGATTACGAGGTTGATAAGGGCCCCTTTGCAAATAAGCTCTACGAACATCATCTTGATTGTTGGGATCATAATCAGAAATTCGAGGTCGTAAAAAAGGATCCGAAGGAAAATTTTATAAATCAACCTCAATACGACTTAGATTAACCTTTTTGCGTATAGGTTCTTCCGCTTCAACATTAGTATTTCGAATAGGAGGCACTGAATCGGAAACTTCTTTCAGAGTTCTTTTATAAAATCTTTCCATAACCGGAAAAAAAACTTATGTAAATGTTATAATTTTTTTTGAAAGAAATGGATTAAAAATAAATTAGAAACAAAAACAAACATATATATTTAATGAATAAAGTTAACATTCCTGATCAAATAAAAAAAAATTGCCCTAAATGAAACCCTAAAAAAAATAGCCCAAAAAAAAATTAGCTCTGAAAAGTGACATTAAACAAACATGGTGACAATAAATAGCAGCCGTTATAGTGTCTTATAGAGAGAGAGGAATAAGAAAAGTCTTACCTTAAATTTTGACAAGAACTTTTGTTTATGTTGGTTTTGGCAAAAGAGAGGAGAGCGTCCCACCGTCTTTTTCCAATAGAAAACAAACCTCACAAATTATTTGTTTCTTTAGAGGAGACAAAGTTCCCTTCTTTTGGTTTAATAGAAAAGTAGCCGTGTCTTTTACAATTTGGTGGGTCATCGGGCTTTGTGTTGGTTAGTCAAATAAAGAGGCTTATAATACAATTGGGATATATTAAAGAGGGGGGTGGGGGGGTGGGGCACACTATATATATGTATATATGTATAAAAAGAATAGGCAATCATCTCTATAAAAAGAATAGGCAATCATCTCTAGAAAAAATGAGAATTGGGGGTGGGGCACTTGCCCCCCCTCCCACCACGTGCCTCCGCCCCTGCCTGAATATTACTCGTTTTACTCACAAAGTTACGACTGTAAAATGAACCAAGCTACTCAAGTTCGGCTTGTGTTCGTTCGGAAAAAAGTTCGTTCGAAACCAGCTCATAAAATAAATGAGTCAAGTTTGAACAAAATTTTAAGCTCATTCTCTTATTGAGCTGGGCTCGATCACTAATACCCATACTTAACTAATGTAAAATAACCAAGCTACTCGAGCTCGACTCGTATTCATATGTTTAGAAGCACATTCGAGCTCGATTATAAGATAAATGATCCAAGCTTAAACACATTTTTAGACTCGTTTACATTTACAAACCAAACTTGAGCAATCTTAAGCACAACTCGGCTTGCCTCACCTCATTTTCTCCCCTACAAAGTTGTCATGAATATTCCAGTTGTTACTAGTGGGTGATTTCAACTATAAACATAGTGAAAATCCATCTTCAAATCCCTGATGAGTGAACCAATATTAATTAGTTTTTACATTAAAAAAAAACATCACAATAATTGCAAAAATAACCGTAATTGAACCATGGCTTTTGACAACTTAATACTTCTTGTATACAAAGTAGTAACCAAATGGTTCCAACTCAAGTAATAAATTGATTATACATATAAAGGAGGAAAGAGTATAAAAGGGACATAGCACAAATTTGATGAGAGAAAGAGGTATGTTTTAAAAATTTAAGGAAATATATATTTTCCAACATTTAACCAACTTTATTAACACCTCAGATTGGTGATGAGCTTTTTACTCCTCTGACGTTGATATTAAAGCTTAATTACGATGGAGGAAACATTAACTTATAATAGTTTGATGCAACACTACAATGTGTATCTAACATTTATTTTTCTAATTCTTCACTAACATTTATTTCTTTATTAGAATGTAATATAATTCACCTATCCCACAACAAAAAAAATATTCACCATTTGCACTATAAACAATATACTGTTCAAAACCGTACCAAGTACATACGAAATGACATTTATTTGAGGAAAAAGTGTTGACATGACCCACGTATGTTTATTTATTTTCCCGGTCAACAATAAATTCAGTTTTGTAAATTACAAGAAACGAATAACAAATAAACTAAGGGGACTTTTTGATACGTGGTTTATACTTATGACTTGGAAAATATTTCAAAGCTGGGATTTGTAGATGTCGTGGCAAGATATGGCCGCGTTGATGGGGCATAACCTCAGAGAGAACGAATAGGGTTCCGAAGGAATGAGATATTTGTTGTGGACGCATGGTGACCAACTATCGTCTCCGCCTACACCCATATGTTTGTGATCAAGGTGTACCTGAAAACACCACCCGTACGACAAAGTTACAACACTGCACAAAAATTACACGAAAAAGGAAAAAAAACAAAGGCCTGTTTTAGTTTTCCTCTTCATTTATAGTTTTCATTTTGGGTCATTTTGACTTTACCCAACATTTTTCCTTTTAGTGACACTTTGTTTTTCAACTTTTGCAATGCTTTTTGCGTCACTGAAAGTCAAAATGGTGGCGAAAGTCTAAAGGAAAAGAAAACTGTTGCTAAAGTAAAATATTGATAAAATAACGGGTTAGTAAAGTCAATATGTCCCTTTCATTTTCTATGAAAATTTCAAGAAGTTTAAAAACAGGTTCACTTATTGAAAATAAAACTTGTTGCATCTATTTTTCACAAATAGCACCACGAACTTGTCACTAAGTGACAAGCTCGTGAAAAAGAGATTGCAACAAGTTTTAATACACCAATACATATATATTACACTTTCAAACCTTCACCAAAATAAAAAACAAAACCAAAAAATATTTCACCCGTATATATTAGGTCTTTTTTTTGTCCCCCCCCCCCCCCCCCCCAGCAGGCAAGATAATTCAGTATTTTGAATGCCGTGCTACATGTTCATTAATTAGAATTACCTTCACATGTTCATCAACTCACTAGTACCTTATGCATCATGTGTTTAGTGCGTGTTGGGGGGGAAGACACTCAAATTTATGAATATGCGGGGGTATCTCTAAATACCGAATTATCTTATAGGGTAAAAGTGAAAATATATATATATAATATTAATTTGACAAAAACACAAAGTTCGTAAAGGGTACCTCAATGTCATCTCCTTTAACAAGTTCTCGTTTATGCATTGCCCGGTCAAGTTCTGCCGTGGAATAATAACTTGCATTCATTTGCACAGGTGGAGAGTTGCCATACATGGAAGCAAAGATTCCACACCCGTCCTTATTTTGAAATGTGACCCACCTAACATCTGCCCTACCCGAACATTCGCCAGGAACAACATAAGGGACATGCATGTCATCAACATTCTTCTCATACACTCCCAAATGGGCAGCCGCTTTTCGATCCGGATAACATTCAAATGGCCCTCTCCCGTACCATTTAATTCGGTCCATCGATTTATCCAAACGGAACTCAACTCCAATGCGTGGCAAAGGTGGAAGTTCACAATTTGGTTTTACATTGCATTCGATAATAACATCACCAGACCCGTGTATCGAGTAAGTTAGATCAACCTTGAAAAGAACATTTGATTTTTTATCGCCGTCCTTTGTCACACCGAGATAGACAACTGCTATTTTCACCAGATTATCTGTTGTATTCTGAATAGTAGAGCTTTCTTTAAGGAAGGTGAGATTATCAAGATTTGCGGCTTTCCATTTGGACAAGTAACTATTTTCACCTCCTCCTTTGTCATTGTCGGTTGGTGCTCGCCAAAAGCATGGGAGTATACCTTTGTGCATCACCTCAACTCCTCCAACCTAACATTTAACACCATGTCATAAGAATTCGTAGACATTAATTCATGGAAAATTTGAAAAATTCGTTACTTTCCAACTTTTGGTGTGTTTAGTTACTCAAATTTGCCTACAAAAATTTTACAATTTGCCTAAAATACAACCAGATAATGCACATTTTGTACAATCTTTTTGAGAGGGAGTTGAGAAAATAATTTCATAGATTTTTTTTTCGACTCACTTCAATCAAATAAATCCTAAGTGAATAATTTTATGTTAGTTTGGGTTTGATTAGAATAGGAAAAAATTCCAAGTATTGCCAAGCTAAATTTGCTCCTTTATGTGTTCCATTGTAGTTGTGCAAACATATGAAAAAGAATGGGTTATTTAGGCTACAAGAAAAATATGTCTTGGGGGCGGCAGAGGGAGGTAAGAAAATAAAAGTTGGAAAAAGCAAATTTTCATGCTTTAACAGGTACATTTGTGCAAAATCAAAGTTAAATCATAAAGTTGGTCTAAAATTCCTGAAAAATTGGCTTTTTATGATTACAACGGCAATAATCCGGTAAAATGGGGTTTATTCAGGGCGGGCTCAATGGATAATGAGGATGGAATAGCGGTTGGATGGTTAGGACGTCCTATCTTTAAAGATAAAGAAGGGCGTGAACTAATTGTACATTGTATGGCTAACTTTTTTGAGACATTTCCGGTCGTTTTAGTAGACGGCTACGAAATTGTTAGAGCCGATGTTCCTTTTCAAAGGGCTGAATCGAAGTATGGTGCAAGGCAAATTTGTGCAATCAAAACACCACATGTTGAAAAATATAGAATCTTCCATATTTCATACGGAGAATGTTGTCAATCAAACACACCCCAAGATTATATATACAGAAGGTACTAAGAGAATGATTAAAGAAGGTACTATGGCCAAGCGCATAATCTATCCTACAATCATGGAAGAAAATCTGCACAAAATGAACATAAAACTAAGGCCATGTTTGGTTTGGGGTGTATTATTTTCCACCTCGGTGTAAAGTAAAATGGTGAAGTGTTCGGAGTTAAAATTTGTTCACCGTTTTGTCCACGTAATTATAGCGTGTGCCGTTATTTACAATCATATACAAACACGGATTCTAACTCCGAATAAGTGAAGTTAGTTTGAACCACGGGTCTCAAGGTTATCTAACAATAACTATGGCAAGCTTTTATCACACTTGTCAAATTGCCCATGTTAACATCTACATACAACATGCTTTAAACACATTACTAAACCGATTTCTAGTTCATGTTAAAATGCACAATATTGACTAATCGAGTGAGTCATGGTAATTGCATTAATAATTACCTTCCAGCTTTCAATGCCACCTGTTTTATTGTTGAATATCATCTCCCAACTATTCTGATGTCCAATTTTTATTGTATCCTCGAGAACTTCACTATACAAAGTGGCATCATTAGTTTTGATGACCTGAAATTCATAATAATTCGTAAAATCATTAGCAAAATCAGACAAGTATTCATCATCATCATCATATATATATATATATAGTTAGTCTCTTAAGCAGACCCCAAAAAACAGACTAAAAAACAGAATAATATTTTGTTGGGGTACATGATTAAAATTTTGAAATAAACTTGGTGGTGAAGAGATAATCTTCAAAATAATCGGTTAAAATATTCAACCCTGCAGTGGGTAAAAGTTAGAAGTAATAAATACGTTTATTTTCGGCTGTTAAATTTCACCCACTTCCATATATCGAATGAATTTTTTGGAGATGATTTGATTATACATATATATATATACATACACACACATACACACACACATTAAAAGAGGATGTATAAATAAACTTACATGATGGATAATTTCTTTTCTTGTAGGCAACTGAACTTGCGTAGATGAAATAACATGACCAGATTCAACCCAACGTGTGGACTTCAAAAGCTTTGCAGTTATCGTCAACATGTTTTCCACGGCAGATGATGAAGACCAAGAAGAATACCATTCGCCTGATTCCCATTTTATTTCATAACTTCCTTGTGGTTCGATTATTGGTAGAGAGAGAACTCCAGATCCAAGTTCACATCCATCACCGTGAACAGTCCAGTTAAACTCCAAATCTTGTGTTGTTTCAAAAAAGTTGGTGTTGGTTATCTACAAAGTCGGTCCAAATGACAATTAGATAGATTTTTCTAACGAAATAACACATATAGGCACCATTTGGTTTGGGGTGGTATAATTTTCAGCTAAATAACAAGTAGAATGGCGAAAGTATTTTCATTAATCCGTCATCAAATTTTAGGGCCTTTCACAATTAGATCATTGAAGAAACAGAAAATTCAAAAAAAAAAAACCTATTAATACGGTAAAAAAAATATAAGCTATTAGGATACGGTCCAAATAGTTGATTTTGGTGAAGCATCTTGACCGCATCCATAATTATAGCTTTTAAATTTTTTTACGAACATAACTTCAACTTAAAATTGGTGAAATTATTTTTCACCATTTTCTTATGAGTTTGTTTATTTTACCCCTAGAGATAATGAGAGGTATTATCAAGTAAGAGTTACACCGATGAATATTGATGCAGGGGTATCTCTAAATACCACATTATTTCAGGGGGTAAAGTTAAAAAAACAGTTGAATTTTTTACCAATATGAAAAACATTTCACCCGAACAAAATGTCTGTACCTTAATTACGCTTTCTATGAATGAAACCTTGATTGGTTGGTGGACATACTTAACCTCTGAAAATAACACCACCACATCATGAGCAATTTATTATCAACCGCAATATATCTGTCCCAATCTAGTTAAAATTTGATGTAAAACATTAAAATGAGAACAAATATTCAAGTTACCATGCATTGCAGGATGAGGAGTTCGATCTGGCCAAACAATGCCATTCAGACAAAAGTTCAAATCATTAGGAATATCCCCAAAATCACCTCCATATGCCCAATATTTACTACCATCAGTATCATCCTTTAGCAATGCCTGTATAAAATGAAAAACAGTTTAGACCTATGAGAGGCAGTTGTTTAAACTTTGAGGTGGAAAACATACCAAGAAAAATAAAGGAGGCAAAAGGGAGAAAATAGGGGCTTATTGGTCCCGATATCCAATGAGAGGGCATTTTAGTAAAACCCCCAACTTTTTGCACTTTAAGCGCTGAATCGCTGATATTTTACGCCTGTAAAGATATTTTACCATTTCCGCTGTCATTTTACATTTACACGTAATATTTTATGCCTTGTAGTAATTCACTTCTGCCGAGTTGACATTGGCGCCAATGTGGTAAATGCAATTAAAGAAAGGGGCATTTTGACCCATCATGTAGTTATCATTATTTTAGTTTACCCACCATTTTGTTTTTCTTTAGACTTTACCCTTCATGTTGGCATTTAACGATGGAAAAAGCACCGCAAAAAGTGAAAAAAAGTGTCGCCGAATGTCAAAATGAGTGGTAAAGTCTAAAGAAAAACAAATTGGTGGGTAAAATAAAATAATGATAACTACATGGTGTTTGTGTCACTTGGCTTGGTTTGCTTATTTTGGTTAATTACGAGCGTGCCAAGCGAAGTTATAGCCTTGCCAACCAATTGATTATCACAGTCTTGTGATAATAAGGCGATTGTGTGTTGTTCGATGCTTTAATTTAGAAAACTTGTGCTTCCCTTAGGGAAGACATTGATGTGAATGCTAAATTACTGTGATTAACTAAAACTAAAAAAACCGTAACTAGCATAAACTGAAATTAAAGTACAGCTTCAAAATTAAAGAAAAACATATGCAATAAAAGAAATAATTACACTAAAGAATGTAAGACGGGATTATATTAATAAAATTAAAAAATCAAATGTAAGGGCAAGGAAATTTTTAATAAAATATAAAGAGAATTACAATCTACCTTACAAAAAATAAATGAAAAGAAAAAGGAAAGAAAAGAAAAAAAAGAAGATAAAACGAGTAAATGTAAATTTTTGCTGAGGGAGCTTTTGTATTTATGAATGGTTGAATTTATAGTTATCCGCAATAACTAACTCTTTTTGGCTCCAAGCAACTTTCGGTTTGAATTTTGGATCCAAGTAACTTCCGTTTTGAATTCGGATTAATTCTCTACAATTACCATCCATGCTTGCCTCCAAATAACATCTAATTTGAATTCAAATAATAACCACTTTAAACTACCCATCACTTTCACCAAAAATTCCTGCAATAACCACCATATAACGGCCACTAACTTCCCCCGTAATCTAGCCATGAGTCAAAAAGCGTTACGAGATGAACCCGGTAAAATATGGTTTAAACACATCGTGGGAAAAAGTCAAAATACCCCTTAAAGAAGAGTAGAATTGACTTAAAGTGGACTTTGGTGGTTGTTTACAGGGAAAAAATGGCGTTTGTGCAAGAAATAATATAACATTAATTAATTGATAGATTTGAAATGATAAAAGAGTATTAATCATTCAATGTATGTAAAATATTGACGGGTATCAAACCTGATCGGACCAATCCCAGATGAAGCCTCCTTGGAGACCGAATGTGCTATCAATTGCTTCCCAATAGGCGTCAATGTTCCCATTGCTATTCCCCATCGCATGTGAATACCTGTCATTTGTTCGACAAGGATCCTTGAGTAAACCATATTTCAAAACCAATATTACGTAGCAAAGCGGAAGATTTGCAGAAACAAACATGAATATAAACAAACTCAAACCCGTTTTTGCGTTTCAATTATAGCCTGTCTCTATTCTTGTCATCTAAATGTAAAAATCATAATCGTAATGATTAGGGTCATTTTCGCTTTACCCCCCAAGATAGTGGCATAATTAGACTTACAAACCTACAAGTTCCATATTAGTTACCTCCCCACCCCCCCATACATACTGGGCATGCATTAGATAATGGATAAGGTACAAGTGGGCTGATGTACATGAGCGCGCACGCGCGTGGGTGGGGGTATTTTTAATTTTTGAACTTCTGGGGACTAAGTAAAATAACCCTAATGAGTACATAGAACTAGGAAATCCTTTTTCATAGTAAAAGGGAAAAAGAAAACATAAACCCTAGGTATGGTTTCAATAGCAGTCTTTCTTTATTCCTTATATCGCAAGGTAAAAATAATAATCGTAATAATGAGTACAAAGAAGTAGGAAAGCCTTTTTTATACTATAAGGGCCAAAACAGACCTCAAACCCTAGCTAGGGTTTTGATCATAGTCTCTATTTCTCTATTGCTCTCATCTCAAGGTAAAAATAAGGGCTATTTGGGGTTTGGCCTCCATTTATTTTACCACATTTAGTTTGACCTCATAATTTTAATTTCTGACTTTGGCATCTAAAAGCTTTTCAAAAATCAATGACGCTTTGTGACGATCTTTTTCACGCTTGATGAGCATTTATGACTCACTTTTGGGTGCCAAAGTCCAAGAAGTGGAAATTATATGGACCAAGTTGATGGGACAAAATAAATAGGGGCCAGGGCTAAACCCCAAATAACCTAAAAATTAGTAATCGTAATTACAAAGAACTAGGAAAGACCTTTTTCATACTGAAAGGGCAAAATGAGAAAGATACATAAAAAAAGTACTAAAATTACAAATGTGACATCCTATGAGCCCACGCATCACACGATGAATAAGATATGTGTATAGCAGAACAGAATCTAAAATTGAAAGAGGAACATACTCGCAAAGTATTAAAGGTCGTGTTTCAGCTGGATCTTTGGCTATTCTAACAATGTCCCAAACACGCATATACATGGGGCATACAATATCTGTTGAAGAGGTCCGGGCTCCACCGCCTTCATAGTGTACAAGCCTTGACGAATCCTTTCCTCGAATCCACCCTGGAATGTATAATATCCATATTGGCAATTTTTTCATATTTGAATTATCTATATGATTATTTAGTAATTTTGAACATTTTCTAAATTTTGACTCATGTTTACTTGTTTATGATCCCATTGCTATGCAAAACTCAGTTTTTTCTCTGAATTTTTACCAAGTTTCGTCCTAATATTTCCTCAGTGTTGTTCAACATCTTCAATTTTGAATGATGATTATTAACTGTTAGATTACTTGTCACTTGTGTGTTAATTGTGTAATAGTGAAACAAGTGTATGGTCATGAAGTTAAACATCTTAATTCTCCATAAGCTTTTAGTATGGGCCTTCTCTCATCTCTCACCAAACCACGTGACGTTGTTGAAGCAATTCCTTTTCTTTTTGTTTTTTTTCTTTTCAAATAAGATACAAATATTACATTAAAGAAGAAGAAAGTATAACCATAAGGGTAAAGAGGGAGGAGGGGGGGGGGGGGGGGGGGGGGGGGGTCAACAAAAAACTTTAATTTTGAGTTGCACCCCATTTTATGCTCACTTTTGAGTTACCCCAACTTTTTAGAAAATTTTGAGCAATGCCCCCATTTATCGCTCTTGCGACACATTTGAGACATTTGTGATGCTTTTGGGGGTCAAACTCAAATTTTATGAAAAGTTTGGGGGTAACTTAAAAGTAAAGAGAAAAGTGGACTAAAAATAACCCGATAAAAATAGTGAATAATCATATACCAGCAAGAGCATCATGGGTAGGTCCATAGCTTGACTCATTTCCCAAGGACCACGAAATAATACATGCATAATTTTTGTCCCTCTCAACCATGCCAATAACACGATCCAACATAGATGAAGTCCAAATTGGTTCCTTTGTGGGATGCTTCAAATGTCCGGAAAGATCAAACCCATGCGTCTCGATATTGGCTTCATCGATCATGTACATTCCAAATAAATCACACAACTCGTACCATCGTGAGTGTTGGGGATAATGGCTGTTTCTGACAGCATTGATATTGTTTTGCTTCATTAGGACCAAATCCTACAAGAAGAATATTGAAAATCTTCTTGTTAATATCAAATGATTATAGTCAACAACTATAACACGTGGACACGGACATGTGACCCGGTGGAACTTGGCATGCCGACATGATATTTTAAAAAAGTGTAAGATACAGACACATTGGGGACACGATACGCTTTATTTTATTTAATAAAAATAAAGAAAAATCAAGATTAATTTTGTTTTAATAAGAGTGAGAATATAGCAATGAAATAAGCACGTCAAAAAGAGAGAAAAATACATTATACTTGGATCCCTTTTTTTACCCCCCCTCCCCCCCCCCCTAAAAAAAGAAATACATTGATCCTTTTAGCCCTCAAAACGTGTCAGAGTTAGTCTATCCGAACGTGTCGGACAGTGTTTCCCACATGTAAGTCGGAGTGTGTCCATGTTTCGGAATGTGTCAAAAAAAATGGACCCATTTTTCCATGTCGAACACTAACACGAGACCTTTGGAAGAGTCTTGGTGCTTCATAAGTCAACAGTAACATATACAAGCATGCAGAAGAAATAAAATGTCACCTTCACCATGCAGGCTTCCAAGTTTGTCTTCCCAATACGTGGATGGTTTTCATGCCTGTTTACCCCTCTTATTATAACAGGTTGCCCATTTACGAGTAGCTGTTTTGGAGCTTTTGAAATTTCTCGTATACCCACTTGGCATGATTCACAATCAACTACATGGCCCGATGCGTCTTTGAGGGTGACAACCAGTGTGTAAAGATTTGGCTGTCAATGAATATATTTAACATCGAAATTGGTAAAAATTACACCATATAAGTAGAGAGATAGTAATAACAGAAGAATCATGATAAAATTTGTTCCAAAGAGGTAAATAATTTTGTGTCTATCAAATTAGGGATTAGTGTGTTCAACTTAAATATTAATTATGTACTTTACGTAACAGCACTGATGTACATATTCTCCTTTTATATTTCCATATTTTCTGTTCAGTTTTGAGAAGGAACTCTTCTTGACCATGAATGATTTTAAGCTATACACAATTTACGTTTATTAAGAAAATAATTCTTTTGGAAAGCATGATATTGACATATATTCATGTTGTCAAAAGAGAGTATTGTGGACTAAAAGTCGGTAACCCAGGTGAGTGTATTATATATAGGATGCATAAGCCATTTTCTAAATTTATATTATGTCACACAAATTCCATCTTTTATGGTTTTTTTCATTTTTATTTTTTTTCAATTGAAGTGCCGTGCTCTAGTCTTCTTACCTAATGGAATAACTGGATATGGACAAATACATCATTTGCCTGCTAAGTTGAAGAAGCGACGGGAAGGAACAGGCAAATTTAAGGGAAAAAAGTAGGGTGTGTTTGATTGGCAATATTTTCCATGGAAGATTCCGTATAATTCCAACTTTGGGTGAGTTTGATTTCCGGGGTGTCTAATAATCATATTTCCCATGCAAAATATGGTATCTTTGGGATTTTTCAGCTTTTTGATGTGTTCGATAATTTATTTCCTAGGGAAAAATTTCCAACTTCCACTACGGCACAACTTGGTAATGTACATTATGAGCATTTGCCTTGAAAAAATTTCTTTGGGGGGTGTTAAGACAATTTTTTCCATGGATGTTTTCCTGGCACTTCAATCAAAACAAAATTTTCCAGTACAACCTGATAATGCACAATTTGGGCATTTTCTAAGGAAAATATTTCCTTCGGGGGTAGGTGGAGGTAGGAAAATTTTTCAATAGAAAATTCTTATTTCAAATTTTATTCCACCCACTCCAATAAGACAGCCTTAGTAAGACTTGTGAGATTACTACCATGGAAAGCTGCATAACGGTATAAAAATAAGATCTGGATTACATTTACCATTCAACTAATATATTGGCTGAAGCATTAAATGGAAAATAAAAATTGATTTAGCTGATACTACTCACTTGTTCTGCAGACCACAGCTTGGGCTTTTGAAGTTTCCCAACAAGAAGATATCCATGAAATCCCAGAATCGGCCCAGAGTATTTATAGAGTTCCAAATGAGCCACATTAGTTGAAAGCAGATCATTTTGTTTATCACTACCATCCCAATTTCCCGAGTCAAATATTGAAGCTTCAATAGTGAAGTTGGCAAGAATATTGTCTTTTGTTGTTTCTCTTGAGTTGTCAATTTTCACTTCAACCTGAATGTGAACATGTGAAATGATAAATCCCACACTTGCATGTATTTGCCACATTTTGTTCAGAATGATTAATTGTTTCACTAATACAAATAAATATAAAAGTTATTTGGCCTTTGGCCCCAACTTGTTATGTTGTATATCACTTTGGGTGCCAAAGTTCAATGTCTTGCAATTTTTTTTAGTATCGCAGAAAGTGAAAATGGTAGCTAAAGATGTTAAACTTTGGCACTCAAAGTGATATACCATATACGACATAAGAAATGAGGGTCAAAGACCAAATGACCCTACAAAATAAAAGTAAACAATATGTGGATGAGAGGTACTGTAATCTAAAAAAATTCTCCATATATGAATGAAATTATAGTACAACGGCAAGATATTAAGAAGACGTGTAACTAATAACATCGACTCAACTGTTTCTTTCCCTTCACCCAAGAGCAGAAATAAAATAAACTTGGAAGAAAAAGAAGTAAAGATACAATCTAGTATGACTTTTCAAAGAAACTTAAAAAATCACTTCACTTAAGAAGATAACCAGCTTGCATTTCTCCTTTTACGACTTTACATCTTACATCCTTCAAGTATTAGATTTTATCCATAGCTAGGACTCATCCCCAATATTACTCATTCTTCGAACTCATTTATGTGTGCTTATCGAATTTGGGGGGCCTGGTATGTGAAACAGAGGTTTAAAATCATATGAGCGACAAGTTCCCCCTAAACGTCTCACAAGAATGGTATAAAGGGATAAATGCATTGCTAGATGATATGACCAACCTAACAACTCTCTACGACTATAATAAATAAATGAAGTAAGAGAGTTTACTTTAGACGCAACACCACTGAGGTTGAATAATACTACTAATAAACAATCGAGGAGAAACTAATTCTAAAAATTATCAAGGATGTTGCTGCAAAAGTATCCTACAAGGGAAGTTTCATATAAAAAACAGAGCAAGATGCCAGTAAAATGTAGGCAAGATAAGCATTACGAAGAAAATTCAAGACATTGTGTTACATAGTAATTCTATAATCAATTCGATCCCCCGATTGCTTCGTCTTTTGTTCTTTTCTTCTAATTTAATAAAGAAAATTTTCTTATAAATTCTTGAAAGATTTGTTACAATCTATAAAATGTAGGTAAGATAAGCATTACAAAGAAATTTCAAGACTTTGTGTTACATAGTAATTCTATAATCAATTCGATCCCCCGATTGCTTCGTATTTTGTTCTTTTCTTCTAATTTAATAAAGAAAATGTTTCTTATAAATTCTTGAAAGATTTGTTATAATCTATAAAATGTAGGAAAGATAAGCCTTAATGCAGGCAAGATAAGCATTACTAAGAAAATTCAAGACTTCGTGTTACATAGTAGTAAAGGCAATATTTTGTGTTCTTTAGTAGTTACATGCTTATGTTACCTAGAAGGAAACGTGTATTTAATATCTTCATTGTGGAGAGTTATATAGTAAATGGACAATTGAAAATGTTGACAATCTAAGGCATGCCAAGAAGGAATAATAGAAAATACCTCTTTTTCCATCATGAATTGCGATCCTTGCGCATTTAATTATAACTTTTTTTAGACCTAACTCATATAGCTCTTGGCTAAGGTACAACCCATAAAACAAAGCGCGCAATTTCAAGTATATGGCATGAAATAACATCGTGTAGAAAGAGCAAACATTAAAATAGAGATGACAACTGGTTCATAAGCTTAAACTACAATTTTAGCAAGACATTATGGAAACCAACATTTTATATACATCTATGAAGCTCTCAATAGATTCTTTAAATAAAAGTAAAAAAGTGCACATTAGGACTAAAATTTTCATCTATGTGGACATACCAGATTAAGTATACATCAATTAAAAACCAATGGATGCAATTTTTCAGGAACAATGATTACATTCTTCTGAGAATAAGTGTGTTATATTGTTCTTTCAACTATCACTTGGGTCCCTGAATTAATTTATGGTTACCTGTATATCAGCATAGGAAAAATCCTCCGCCAGGTTTGATCTAAAGAAATAGTCTGCAATGAATACCTGCATATAAATTGATTTCCAATGCATTACTATGGGTTTCCCTAGATTTACTCTTATTTAAAATAGAAACTCTAGATAGAAATAATTCCCAACTAGAGTTAACTCTATTAAAAAAGAAGATGAATTACACAACTGAGGGTAACTCTTCCCCATTTTAAATCATCCCCAAAGGGTTACGAAACTGTCCCTAGTGGGTATGCTATTAGGCCGAATTTATGGTTTTGATGATTGTAGTATGTATTCTGTTAGTGCGAAGTTTTACAATTGTCTGGAGCTTGAACATGGAAGCTTGTTCAATATAGGTGAGACTTGGCATCAAGGGACGGCACATGAAGGTTACTGACAATCAAATGGTATCTTTTTGCTATTGGTAGGGTATATTGGGGGTTAATTCACTGTGACAGTGTAATGATTGGTAGGGGAAAATTACTCTACCAATGTGTAATTTTAATTACACATCAGGGATGCTCTTAAAAGGATAAAAAAAATCTATAATTGTGATAAATAACTATGTGATATTATTCCAGCTTTGCGTATTTTCAGCAATATCTTGAACTTCAGAACTCTTAGGATAGTAACAGACTGCATCTTCAATTTCTGAACTTTCTCGACACATCTACTGTTCACCACTTAAAACTCCATAAGGCTTATAATTTCTTTGTTATCAGAAGATTCAGCACATTTAACTTAAGATTTTCGTTTGCATATTTATTTATGTTGACCTTCATATAAAAATTTTCATTAATCGGGCGCTGCAAAATTAACACTTGGGGCGTGTTTGATTACAAAGTTGGAAAATAGTTCATTTCTATGAGAGGTTGGAAAATGCGTGGAAACAATAAGGAAAATTTGGTCTTACTTTTGAAGTTTTATGCAGAAATCAATTCTTTGGGGGGTGGATAAGAAACGTTTTCCATGGAAGATCATAAAACTATGAAGAACTATTTATATTTATAACTGTTTGTCTTCATAAAATACATTTGAAATCATACACCCCCCCCCCCCCCAAAAAAAAAAAAAGTGAGCTAAAATAAGTATTTTCCATAGAAAACGAATCCACACCAATCAAACACACCCTAAGAGAGTGTGTTTGATTGGAGTGAGTAGAAAAAATTTCTTAACGCCCCCCCCCCCCCCCCCCCCAAAAGAAACTTTTTCCATATAAAACAATATGCATTTTTAGATTGTTCTTTAGGCAAACCTGGAAATTTTCTCTTGGAAAATTTGGACAATCACACACCAAAAGGTGAAAAATAAAAAATATTCCATATTTTCTACGGAAAGTATTGCCAATCAAACACAACCTTAATTCTTTCTTTTTCTTTCTCTCTGTTTTGTGTGTGTGTGTGTGTTTTTTTGGGGGGGGGATATTTTGCCACATTTTACCCTCTTGAAGTTTAAATATTAGGCTTGCCCCCCCCTGCAATATTAACCTTAGAGTTAGATTGCGAAAATCATTTAAAACTGAATCAATCATACTATCTCAAGAGGTGCAAGTCTACTTTTTTAACTTCTAGGGGGTAATGTTAAAATAAACTATAATATCTCTATTTTTAATAATAGGGTATCTTGACCTTTTAGGACATCTAACTGATCCCTAGGGTAGCACTGTGTGAGTGGTCCCTTGGGAATGGTAATTTTTATTCAAATGACGTCCCCTTTTAGAGATGGAGAATGTGCCATTGGGTTGAAATTAACTCTTAATTTTTTATCTATGCTAAATACAAAAAATAACACTGACATAATAGTGCCTGCATAGTAGAAATAATCAAAGAGAATACAAACCTTTGGCTTGGCTAGAAGCAACACATCACGATGAATGCCCGATAACCACCAATGATCTTGATCTTCAAGGTAAGAACCATCACTCCATCTACATACTTGAACAGCTAGAACATTTTTCTCCTCAGATCCACATGGATGGCAAAAATCACTGATTTCAAACTCGGCGGGTAGTCTACTATCTTGACTGACCTAGCACAATACATACAAGTATATTAACATATGTTTGAGAGGAATATGTGTTGAACTATTCAACTCTTGAATTTGTTCAGATTCAAGCATGAAAACACATCCACATTCAATAGGGTTTCCACATGAACAATAAATCAAGTTAATTTATTAAGATATAATTTAGAGTGATCCTTTGAAGATATGTTCGATCAGCTATTCATGTGTGGAATTTACGTAGACCGTTCATCATATTTTTGATGTGTCCAGGTGACAGATTTATTTGTATTTTTTTTTATTTTATTTTTCATGTTTTATTAGGCATTTTTCTTATTTTAGTTTTTCATGTGTACGGGGGTCAGATATTTTATTGTTATTTCTTGATGTGGCATTGCCTTTTGATGTCTTTAAAGTGCCATTTGTAGCCTTTTTACCTTTTTAGGCTTTAGCTTGACTAGCAAGCTAAGCTTTACCTATAACTAAGGTCCTTGGCCATCCATTGTGGCACTTTACTTTTTAGAGATGAATTAGAGATATTTATTGGGCCATTGGCCGCTAAACATTATGTTGTTTGTAGTTAGCAGTTTACGCTTCCGCCCTTTAACCTTTCTCCTCATGTACTCACCGATGTGGTTGTTGTAGAGCCATGGATATGGCTCTGAGGAACCGGCGAGTCACTCCTCCAAAATACACCCTCGTTGCCCGCGGTCAAGAAGCACCACCACCCCCAACATGCGATGATGAAGAAAATTCGAACAAAGGTAGGATATAAAGTTTTCGATATCTTAAGAAACTTGAGCCAACATTGAGTGTCGATTAAGTCATGTATATGTGGTAGTTTGGTTTCGAGAAAGCTTGCAGGAACAACTCTTCTGGGCACGACGGTTTTTCTGGAGAAATTTGTAAGCTCACATTTATAATGTATTTCAAGAAAAAAGAATTTTGTATGATAACAACACAATTGATATATGATCACACTTCACTATCTTCTCTATAATGTACTTTAGATGAAAACAAGCACTCAATACACGATGAGATATGTTACAAAGATCATATCATCCATGCAACCATTGCCCAAGCATTACAATGAAGATTCAAAGCACTCAACCAACCCTAGCAAGTTCAACTCACAAGCATAAAAAGTTCAAAACAGAAAGATCAATCAGAAGAGTCCGCCGAATATTTTGATCTTGGATTAGTGATTCATTCTGATATTTTGATTTTATTATGGAATATGAAGAGAGAATAGAGGATAGGCTCATTACATTCAAAAAAGGATATGGGAATTTACCATAAGTAATTGAGCGTGAGAGCCAAATGAATCGAAAGATTCATGAGAATCATGAGAAGTTCAAGTTCAAACCATCGATACAAGCAACTTCCTGATCCTAGAAGAATGATCAAAAACCAGAAGACATTTCCAGTATCTTGATGATATTAAAGAGTTACTTTACAAATGTAAGTAAACTTTTTTGATCATGTATATGCTCAAAATCAACATTCCTAGACCTACCTAAACCCTACCCAACCCAATCCTACCCAAAAGATGGAACCAAATCCCAACATCATAGTTCCCCAACAAGGAGGAGTTAGTCGACTATAACCATGTATAATCAACTATAACTCATTCTATAGTCAACTATACATCGAGGTATAGTCGACTAACTTAGGCCAAGTGGATTTGTCTTCCACCAAGGAGTTAGTAGACTATACAAAATGTATAGTCGACTATAAGTGTTTGAAACCCAAAATATCATAACGACTAGTTTTCAAATTTGAATTCTAAGTAATCCAGAATTTACCACACTCCCCTCCAACGGCCAGTTTCTCAAAATCAGACAATAAAAGGATACCTTGGGTTCTTTCATCAAACATACAAGCTTAAAACAACAATTCCATTGACCAAAGTTCCATTCCCAAGCTTGTGTCAATATCCTTGAGTTTTCTAGAGAGAGAAACCAAGTTCCAAACCCAATTCAAACAAGAGCTTTAAACCCAAAAACTCCATTGAAGCCAAGCTTTACCCAAAACACCTTTGAGCTTCAATCTCCACTCTCAATTCCTCTTTAACAACGTTATAAACCCAATACTCACTTATGCTAAAGCTTTAACCTAAAACCCATTTAAGTGTTATAATTGCAATTGCTTGTTTGTTTACATTTCTGGAAAGAGAAAATAAACTCATTTCATCATTGTGTAAGTAAAGGTATTGTGGCCATTCCTTCCCTTTCGAGGGCTCTTTCTCTCTCTTTCGCACGTCTTGGGGGGTTCCCGGTGCTCGCGCGCGCGTACTCTGGGAGGGAGAGAAGGTCTCGCGCCCTTTCTCTAAGAACGCTTCTGCCGTCGTCGATGTGGGGTGATGTAAAGAGATGGAGTCGCCAGCCTATTTCGCAAAAAACAGGCAAAAGAACACGTCGCCGCCTCCAGGGAGCGGCATCAAAGACAAACTGATGCTTATTAAATTAGTAGTAATAGGTTCGGGGGCTAAGTTACGGAATGGGAAGGTGTTAGGCACCCATCCCGCCCTTTTGGTCTCTCATGGGCTTATGTTATTATTTTCCTTAATTTCTCCGTGAAGTGTGTGTGCGTGTATATAAATGGAGATCGGAATTGCTCAACTCATATCATGGAAAAGATAGAGTTAGGTCATCCAAAGAAATGTTTCCAAAATAATAATTAGAAAGTATGATGTGCGCGCTTATCGAGATATTGATCGTTATAATGTTACGACAATATTTGTTAGATAAAACGCAAATATGAATCACAGGTATGATATATAATAATATATGGATAAAATTAGAAGAAGATGAAAATGTAAAAATAAGAAAATTGGAAAATTGTAAAGTTGGACTCGAGTCATGGGCTTTAGCCCGAAACGCCTACGTAGCCTATATAGGCATCAAAGTCCACGTAGTTCGCATGCGGCATAAGGGTGGGGTTTATCCAATAGATTCGAACGGGAGCTTATTATATGTGTGTAGAAAATGTATTCTTAGTTTTGAGAAATCGTGGTGAATAATCTCATTGGAATTTATAGGTGTATCCCTCTTTTTCTTTGTTTTGTTTTTTTTTAATAGAAAATAAAGTATGTGCAATATAACTAATAAAGGATGAGATGTCAATGTGTATAAAGTAAAGGCTAGATTAAGAATTTATGTAACTAATGAGGAAATAAAGAATTTAAAGAGAGAGAAGGATGTTTGGACCTTTTTTGGAGAATTGAGGCTTGATTTTGATCCTTGATGAGCTCCCTTGAATGTTGGGATGAATGTTGGATGAGAGAGAAGGAGATTTTGCTAAATTGGGTAGGAAAATGATGGGAATAAAAGATGGAAAGGAATTTCACACAAGGAGACTTCACTGATTGCAAGAGAATGTTGCTGAGATCACTGATATTGATGGATCGGAGGTGTGCCTTGAGAGTGAGCTCATGCCCTCCTTTTGTAGGGTAGGGGGACTGTTGATCGGCATACCCCTAGTCCTGCCAATCGGCAGGTGACCCTAGAAACGATGCCGATTGGAATGGAAATGGATCTACCAATCGGCAGTCTCATACAGATTTTTCCGAAAAAACGGTCGTAGAACACAGTCCGTAAATCCAAATCGCGCATGGGCATACCGTTAGAAAGGTAATTTAGAGACCTTTAAGAGTCCTTCAGGCCGCTCCCGGGTCCGGGAGTTGACTTTGGATCAAACGGGACTCGGAAGCGCCCGTTGGTCCTTTGGACGGGAGATTATCGAACGGTAATGGATCGTTCGTCCAAACCGTAAGTCAGAATCGCGCACGGGGCGGATAGTTGGAAAGGTTATGCTAGGCACTTCGACGTTCCAAAGAGCTTCGCTCAGTTCGGAAAGCTGGCTTTGGTCAACCGGGGCCCAGAAGCGCCCGGTGACCTTTCGGAGTAAAACGGGTCGTTCGTCCGTACCGTAATGCTGATTCGCGCACGGGACGAACCATTGGAAAGGGTATTCAGTGCCCTTCGAAAATTCATTCAGTCTCGTTCGAACTGAAGAGTTGACCTGGGTCAAATGGAGCCCGGAAGCGCCCGATGGCCTCCGTATCAGTTTTCGGGGGAAAATGGATCGTTCGTCCGAATGGTTATGCCGTTTCATGCACGGGACAGACCGTTGAAAAGTGGTTTCAATGCCCTTCGAACATAATGCTTTCGCTCTAACGATGAATTTGATTGGGGTCAAATCGGGGCCCGAGAGCACCCGGTGGCCTCCAGATCGATTTTCGGTAGTAAAATGATCCGTTCGTCTGAACCGTTATGCAGATTTGCGCACAGGGCGAACTGTTGGAAAGGGGATTCAGAGCCCTTTCTAAGATTCATTGAGCTTTCGCTCTGATCATAGAGTTGACCGAAGTCAAACGAGGCCCGAGAGCGCCCGATGGCCTCTAAATCTGTACTCGGAGTATGGACCAAGGGTTGTAGTGAAATGGGGAGGTTCTAGGGACCTAAGGAGAGACTTAGAGGGGTCCTAGAATGTAGTGTCTATAGGTACTTTGCTGTACGTTTTGGTTACGACTCTTGTTATTGATACTAACGGTGAACTTCATTGTATCTTCACAGCCGGTAGTGTCATTGTTGCGGGTAGTCAAGGCATTTCAAGTCCTTGGGGTCTTGCGTGGGTACCGCTTGGGCAATGATGAGCTTAGTGTCTTGTTGGTTGCGGTTTGCAAGGTGTAATAAATCCTTGAAAGTTTATGGTTCGTTTTAGTGAACCGGCGATAGTGAAGTTTCTTGAATACCGGTCTCGAGCGTAGACGCAGTGGCCGAACCACGTTAAAATCTCGGTTTGCAAAGTTTTTCTGAACTCTCTCTCTTAACTACTTGTGCTTATTGTTGACTAATTGTTCATACTAGACTTGATTTATTATATTGCAATTTATCTACAAAAGAAGTTAATAAAGTTTTAAGTTTTATAATTGCCATTACAAGTAACAAACCTAATTCACCCCCCACCCCCGGGTATATTTTCAGGCCAACAATTGTTATTAGTGGGATATATTGCTAGGTATCCAATCTAAAGTACCATTTGAGTAAACAACTTTACAACAGGGGTTTGGAACTCCTTCCCTATTTCCTTAGAGTTAGGTTGCTCAATCTAAGGAAAGAGTTAGCTTGTGTGAATGAGAGTATGAATTAAATTTACTATATGAGCCGGTCTTCCTCATAGATCATTGTCTTGATAGTCTATGTGCGTGACATTATTAGTAGTGGGAGTCACTTACTAAGTATAGCCAACCTAAGTTTCATTTGAGTAAACAACTTCACACTAGGGATTGGGACTCCTACCCTATTTTATTATTGAGGTTGCTCAAACCAAGTTATAAAAACTTGTTATAAAAAGCATTATCATCCTTGTATATTTCGCAGGTGCTACTTGGCCAGGAGATCAAGTAGTATGCAATTTGCATTGGATTCTTGTACGTTTGGGGCTGATAACCTTGTTACTTCTCAGGGTAAGAAACAAAACGTCGTGGTTGGATCTAGTGCATAAGAATATTATCATAGTATGTCTCATAATGCATGTGAAATTATATTGTTCCGGTCCTTTCTTCATGACGGGGCTTGATGCTAGATCTCTTATGTTAATGTTTGTGATAACCAGAGAGCTATCTTCAGCAACTTAGAATTTCATTAGCAGACCAAACGCATTGAGGTTGACTGTAATTCTATTCAAGATCTTGACATTTTTACCAAGTCTCACTAGGCTTACATTCAGCAGTTTGTTATAAATGGAAAATATTAGATCAATATGCTACAATTTTAGGGAAAGTGTTAAGATTTACTATTTTTGCAGTGTTGCCATGTATTTATCCAGAATATTCCAAAATACTCTAACAAGGCTAATGTTGTAATGTTCTAGTCTCTTGTCACTAATATTAATAGTTGTGTAGTCAAATATACATAACTGTTATTCAACTTATTTTCCCCTTTCTTTATTCTATTTATTTGAAACCCTAATCTCTAAATAACTTTATATTTTGAAACTTTATTCATACTATTCCAGTATACTCACCTCATAAAATATCATTTAATTTATAAAATCACCCCCTTCATTTCGCAGAGTAACCACAGAGAGGGAGTTTTCAAAGAAATATCACTGAAACAGATCACCAAAAATATTAAATGAACAGTCATGTCACCTCTCAAGTATAAAATAAACACTTTTTGGAAAATGGAAATCCTTTGTATTCATCCAAACATAATTATGACTGTCCATTACAAACCTATATCCGACAGGAACCCCGTTTATCCAAGCGTGGAATGCAGAATCAACAGCTTCAAAGTGTAATAATATCCTACGGCCTGTCAAACACCAATTAATGTATCACATAACATAATTGACAAACTAGTAAGGATCATAATACACACACACACACACACACACACATATATATATATATACACACATGCACACACACATGGATAATTATCTAATTAACACAATCGAGATGCCAAACCAGTCTTGGATCGTGCATATTGATTAAGCAATAGAGGGCGAGAAAATAACATGTCACAAGGGACTATCGGCAGAACTTTTTTTTTTTAAGACTTTAAGATACAGAACTATATAAGTGCTCAAGCAGGGATTTCAATCTGTGCCTATGTGTGTGTTGTGTGTGTGGGTGGGTGGGAGGGAGGGAGGGTGGGGGGAGAGAACAGACTAAATTATAATATGAAACATGGAAAATGTCAAGTACTCCCTCCATCCCAAATTAAGAGTCCTACTTCCTTTTTTGTAGGACCTAAATTAAGAGTCCCCTTTGAAAACCAATTAACTAAATTCCACCATATTTAACAAAGTTTTATCTTTGGTAATTGATTATGTTTTAAAAGTCACACTTTTGCTAAGTAAAATTTGACTTTCAAATGTTGACTCTTAATTTACTAAAGTCACTTAGTCATGTCGATAATTTTTTTTAAACAATATTTATTTTTTATTTCTTTAGGGATTTGAAAACACAACCCCCCTTGTTTAAATTTTTTTTCCTAGGGTAATTTACATAGGACCCCTAGGATTTATGGCATTTTGCACTTTAACCTCCCAAAATTATGAAACCGAATGCTCTTTAACAAAAATTGTCCCAGTACCACTCTTTGTGCAAAAAGGTAAGATGATGGCAGGAGGGGACGAGGTGTATACTTACTAAATAGTAGAGATTTAGCAGGTCTTTAAGGCTTGGTCAACATAGTAACAATCCATGTTGTTAAAACTTTAGTGAAAATTCGCTGATTTTGTTAAAATTTTAGTTGCTAGTCCCTACCTTTGGTAAAATAATAGTGTGAAGTTGCTAAAATAACAAGGACCAGAATCTGAAGTTTAAAAAAATGATTTTTAACCTAAATATCTTTATATTAGAGACTGGAACCAAAATGCCCCTTAAAATAGAACCTATGTGAAAAGCAATTCATTATACCCAGTTAAAAAAAAGAAACATTTCATTACATCTTAGTTAACAATAAAAAAAGAAAAATAATTTCATTACCAGCTACAGTTATTGATGTGCACCAAAGAAATCATACCTTCCCAATCTTTAGGAAGGTGGAAATACGTTCGGTAACAGCCAGTAGGATTATCCTCAGGGACATGAGGTGGATCCAGTGGAAATGGATATACAATATTTGTATATATGGGTCGATCAAATCCATGCATCTGCCAATTGGAAGGTACTATTCCAATCAGAAACAAAATAACATATTAGAAATTGTAATAGCACCGCTTGTAAGAAATAAATATTCCAACATTTATCGTCCAAATGATTAATGAATTAGTAATACCACTAAAAAACAAGAATAATGTAGGTCACTGAAATAATTCGGAAAACTAAAAAAATACTATAATGGAACAAGAAAATGATCATATAAGCGAATTTCAAGTACCAAATATTCTCAGGGTTGATAGAAAAGATGGAATGAATTTATTGCATTGAACTTTTTTCCAAGCTAAGATTTCATAATTCATGTGCATGATTATAAATATATAAAGAAAGATGGAAAACAAGGATCATTTCGACTTTAGCCACCATTAGTTATAATTATTTGATTGCCATGGGTAGAAAAAAATTCCAAGCTGAGAAAATGTGCTTACCTCCCCCCCAAAGAACATTTTTCCATGGAAAATGTCAATGCGAATTATTAGGTTGTACTCTAGGCAAACCTCGGAAATGAAAATCAAACGCATCAGTGGGTGGAAAAGTTTTCCATGGATTTTTTTTAACCCACCCCCTAAGAAAAAATCCATGGCAAGTGGCCAAACATGCATGTGGGGGTCGTACTTTAGGCAAAACTAGAAAAAAAAAATCCAAGGGAAATTTGGGCAATCAAGCACACTATAAGTTGAAATAAATACGCTACCTGGTATAGTTTTCCATGTAGAATCTTGAAACGAACTATCATGAAAATTCAAAGGCACGCTGTTAGGATTGGAGGCGAGTGTGAATTTCCAATATCCAGATAAAGATTTAACAAATGGCAAACCATTGACCCAAAAAGCAGCACAATCAAGAGATTCAGAAACAGCTTCATCGTCCCAAACTGCCGATTTGGATACCTCAATGTCCACTTTGTTGCGTTCGTACCAGTATCTAAGAGATCCTATTCATATAGCAACATTGGAAATTCAAAGAAAGTATTATAGGGTATATGAGCTTGAATACTTTTAATGCTAATAAAGTGTAGTATCAAGTTCCCATTTGGTTTGGGGTAAAATGTTTTTTGCGGGGTAGAAGAGGTTGAATGCAAATAAAATGTGGTATTAAGGCCCCATTTGGTTTGGGGTGAAATGCTTTTCACCTGGGTGAAAAGTTAAATGACGACAAGTAACTTTACCTAAAATTATTGTTTGTATGAAATTTTAAATAAGTGCGCAAGCTATATTTATGTGATTTTGGACAAACTCCAACTAGATGAAAATATTTTTAACCATTTTATATTTTACCTAACGGTGCATTTGATAACAAAATTGGAAAAGGATTGAAAATTAACTCCTTTTATAAATAGTGGAGAAAGATATGAGCAATTTGACGATACGTTCTCTTAATTGTACATTTTTCCACCAAATACAATTTTTCTAGGGTTGGGAAAGAATCGCATTCCTTGGATAGCCGAAAAAGTCATTTCACCAAAGTCACTCGTCTATTCTTCCACTTTTTTCTCAATTTTTTTTCATAGAAATGATTTTTTTCTAATCCTTTTCCCAACTTTGTAATCAAACACATCACCCTGAGTAAAAATTGTTTCACCCCGAACCAAACGAATCCTAAAAATCATTTGGCTAGAGGAATCTAATTATAAAAGGGAACCAATAACAGCTTTATCAAACCTAATATTCTTAGATCATTTAAAACATGGAACCCGCTTTAATACGCATAAACACTTTGTGAAAACATTAAAAAAATTAATAATTTTTTTTTGCGAATACAAACAAGGGTGGGAAAAAGTTGGTTATCACCTTCAACTGTATCATGGCAGTGCAGTGAAACATGAGCATCTCTCTTCCTCCACTTGATAAAAGACGGATCTTCCCACACCTTATAACCATTATTTGACGGCAAAACGAGTTGAGCAACCAAGGAAGCCATCACCAAACCAATGCCACAACTGCATTAAAAAAGACTATATTACTAGTGACAAAGAAAATAAAAGATAATACACTCCCTCCATCCCAATTTAAGCTTTTCCAAAAATAGTGGGCAAAATGCAAAACTAACCCTTAAGTTTGGATCATTTTCGATTTTAGGACGGTTGACAGAAAGGAATAGGATGCCCAGTCATCCTCTCTGTTAAGTGTCTCCTAACGAGACGTGACCAAGGGATAAAACTTCATGAATTTTCAAACATATCGGGTGCAACATTGAAAATGAGCGTGAACTTCAGGGTTAATTTTGCCATTAACCCAAAATAGTAAAGAAAAATAGCATGAAATTACAACATCATGCAAGGCTGATATTCGTACAAAAAATGTGTGTTTAAAATTTTTGACTTTTAAACAGGTTTTTTAATTTGGGACGGCGGGAGTACATTTTATATCAAGCAGCCAAGTTCAAAAGGATGTTGAACAATCAGAGGAAGTGGGTCGAATGGACGTGAAATAGGCTGTAGTTCGAGTTTTTAAGGAGGCTGTGGTTCCGGTTTCTAAGGAGGGGCCTTTAATTCTTGATAAGAATGTACAAACTAATTTTGGTAATAAGGGTGATGGGTCACCTACAGATTTGAAATATGGGTTGGAGTCATTTTCAACAGGAAAAGGACTTGATTTGCAAAAAAGTGTCACAAAAAGTGAAAATGAACCCCCAAAAGTGCAAATAATAAAAACTTCAGACCCTAGATGCATTGTGAAGAACCAGTGGAGCCCAAAATACAAATAAGTTAATAACCAACAAATTTATAAATAAACAAAACCCTCTTTTTGTATTATAGAGGAAATTAACTCGCTGCATTTTATATGTTATTCACGTTAATAGTCTGTAATACAGAAATATATCAATTAAATTCCAATTCAATGATGCCTCTCTCTGTATTATATGCATGTAAAATTAGATCATTTTTTGTTATCTTCAGTTGTAGAGGATTGTTGTTTGATACATTTTATGGAAATTTAGAAACTTTTATCGGGTGTATCATCATTTTATAGGTTCGGTAGGAACTAGAATTTTTTTATGAAAATCTTATAGCACATTTTGTTAAACAATGACCCATTATTATGATTAGACTGATCTTAATATACACACGTGATCATATTACAATGACCCATTATATATATATATATATATATATATACATATTGAAGTAAATATCTAATCAAAAGATATACTATATCAGGTTCCCAAATCCCCCTTGATTCTAACCTAACAAATTTGTTTGTCATTGAGCAATAATAGTAGGGAATTTATATAAAGGAAATCAACTACTTTCTTTCAAGCCATCATTACCTCGAAGTGTATATATACGGTTACAGTGCAAGGAGTCCCCATGAACTTTCATTTTTTGCAAATACCACCTGCATGTCCCAATAACCCCCCTGAACTACGATTTTATTGCAAACACCCCTTTCTGGAGACCTTTTAGCAATGTTTTTTAGCAGCACGTGTGGGGTCTTTGTAACAACAATATGCATAATATAGCAAGAACTTGAAAGTTCAGGGGGGTTGTTTGTATTCGTGTATAAGGATGTATATCTGGTCTAACTGGCAGGATGCATGGCGAAATAGTGTGTGTGTATGTGCGCTGTACACAAATACACACACATATAGGTATATGTGTATATCGATATGCATATGCATATACGCTTAAGTTCAAGAAACTTACCTGAACTTTCAATGCTTTCCAAATACCCCCCCTGAATATCCCAATAACCACTCAAACTATGTGTTCTGGTGCAAATAAGCCACTGAATGTCCTAACAATTCCCCTGAACTATGCATTTTGTTGCAAATACCCCCTTCATGAGACTTTTAGCTACGTTTCTTAGCAACACAAGGGGGTCTTTGTAACACACTTGATAGTTCAGGTGGGATTTCTTACACTTCAATATTGAAACTAACTGTCAATTTTTACAAACTAACCCCTGAATATCCCAATAATCCCCTTGAACACTGTGTTGCAAAAACCCCTGAATTTCCCATTAACACCCCCCCCCCCACCCCACCCCCCCGTGAAATTTGCAATAACCTCATTTTGAAGCATATAGTCCCCTTCCGTAGACGTTTTGGCAATCTCTGTTCGAGGGGTTTCTTTCAAAAAATTGAAAAATTCAGGGTTTATGGCACTTTATCACACACATGGACATATGTGCGCGTGCGTGCGTAAGTGTATATATGGTCAACTGACAGATGCATAGCAAAAATTTACCGATGTTATACACACACACACACACACACACACACACAGATATATAACATATTAACATATGCATGTATTTTCTATTGATTCAAAGGATTCCAAGTGAAAAAATACCATCATAATATAAATGCAATAAGTTCTGCTCAGTGTAAAATAAAATCGAATCACTTCTTACCATCAACACAATAATAATAATAATAATAATAATAATAATAATAATAATAATAATAATAATAATAATAATAATATTTTCATCATATACTGATATAACTATGTTCTATATGAATTTTAAACACAAAAACCAAATCTATGACAAACTGTGTTTCTAAATAATCTGAAACATATCAAACAACTGTGGGTTTCAAAAGAGAGAGAGAGATGCATACCAGTTAGCCAAATAAGTGTTTTGAGTTGATCAATCTATCTCTATGTATATATGTAGCTCTATGAAGCACCGACACTCTCCCGGAAGCCACAAGTCGGCTTTGACACGAGTCCGACGCTCTGACACGTTGCCGACACGCTGGGACACGTTGGAACATATTTGGACACGCTGGGACACGTTCCCGACACGCTGGGACATGTAAAAAATGACACTTTTTTTTTTCCTTATGCGATTATGATTCTGCCTTATTTATGATTTTTAATGTTAAAGTGTGTTTGAATTTTGTTTTATATGGTCCGTTTTCTTAATTTCATGTTAAGAATGCTCTAATAATGTATTTTATGGAAAAAAATCTATTTTATTTCATTAATATATATATTTAAATATATATTATATATTTTAACATATATTATATACTATATGTATCCTAGCGTGTCGTATTCTAGTTTTTGAAAAAATCACGTGTCGCGTGTCGTGTCGAGACACGTATTACGTGTCGAGTCCGTGCTTCATAGATGTAGCTACAGTGTAACAAACCCCCTGAACTTTCAAATTTCGCACATAACCCCTTAATTTCCCAATACCCCCTTGAACTATGTATTCTGCCCCCCTGAATTTCCCAATAACCACCTGAACTATGTAGTTTGTTCCAAATACCCCCTCCTCTAGATTTTGTAGCATAACTTTTTAGCAACACAAGGGACCTTTATAATAAAATGCAAACATATCAGTATGTGTGCATATATATAATTATATAATATGTATGTATTTTTGATTGATTTTAAGGATTTCAATGGAAAAAAGATCATCATAATATAAATGTACTTTCTGCTCGGTGTTACCAAAAATCCAATAACTTTAAGCATCTTGATCATAATATGTTCTATATGAATTTTAAACTAATAAAAAACAAATTTACAACAGATTCTGCTTGTGTAAAATCGAAAAACATCAAACAAAAATGAGTTTCAAGAGAGAGAGAGAAAGAGATGCATATCAGTTGCCAGATAGGTGTTTGAGTGGATCAATCCATCTCCATGTATATAAATGGCTAAAGTTTAAGAAATCCCCTGAACTTTCAATTTTTGGCACATAAGCCCCTGAACGTCCCAATAACCCCATGAACTATGCAATTTGTTGAAAATACCCCTTGTGTATATATAAATATTCTTAAAAATTTCTGATCAAAATATATAACATATCAGGTACCAAAATCTCCCTTGATTCTAACCTAACAAATTTGTTTGTCATTGAGTAATAATAGAAGGGAATTTTATATAAAGGACATCAACTACTTTCTTTCAAGCCATCCCTATCTCCAAGTATATATTTGGTTTGGTTACAGTGAAAAAAATCCCCCTGAACTTTCATTTTTTGCAAATACCCCATGGATTTCTCAATAACCCCCTTCCAAACACGATTTTCTGGAGAATATTAAGCAATGCTCTTTTAGCGGCACGTGGGTGGGGAGTTAAACGTAAAAATATGAATACTTTATGGGGGTTCTTGAAAAACATGAAATTTCATTTTTTTTTCCTTTTAGCCTGTGTGTGTGTGTATTTGTGTATAAGTATGTATATATTGATTAACTGACAGATTGCATAGCAGAATATTACTGGTGAGTGCATGTTTGTGTTCCACACAAATACACACATATATGTATATGCATATGTATATGTATATAGGCTAAAGTGAAAGAAACTTACCTGAACTTTCAATTCTTTCCAAATACCCCCTGGAAATCCTAATAACCCCAATATGTGCTTTGTTGCAAGTAAGCCACTGAATGTCCTAATAATAACCCCCTGAACTATGCATTTTGTTGCAAATACCCCCTTCTCGAGACTTTTAGCTACGTTTCTTATCAACACAAGGGGGTCTTTGTAACAAAATTGATTGTTCAGGGGGGATTTCATACACACATTATTGAAATTAACTGTTAATTTGTTCAAACTAACCCTTGAATATCCCAATAACCCCCATGAATAAGTTGTTGCAAACCCCCCCTGAATTTCCCAATAACCCCTTGATGTATGCATTTTGTTGCATATAGCCCCTTTCGTGAACTTTTTAGCGATCTTTCTTCAAGGGATTTCTTGCATAAAATAGAAAAATTCAGGGTTTTTGGCACTTTATCCTACATATAAATACACACACACACATATGTATTATCCGGTCAACTGACAGGATAAAACTCAATAACTCACCTCAACAAAGTTTTCTCCCAATTATTTGGGGTCAACAATGTCAACTGACAGGATGCATAGCAAAATTTTACTGATGTTATACACATATATACACACACACACACATATATATATATTGTCGAAAAATATAAATTATCAATTAAATATTCGTAAAAATGTAAAAATAAGCCTAAATATTTTTTTTCCGGGGGCTACAGCCCCCGAACCCATACAATGGATTGTGCCCCACCCAGGCTGAATTCCTGGCTATATATATATATAGAGAGAGAGAGAGAGGCTCTCATACACAGTGGTGGAGCCAGGAATTCAGCCTGGGTGGGGCACAATCCATTGTATGGGTTCGGGGGCTGTAGCCCCCGGAAAAAAATATTTAGGCTTATTTTTACATTTTTACGAATATTTAATTGATAATTTATATTTTTCGACAATTATAACTCAAATAAAACAACATCGATTTTTTTCGTTGGAGGCACCACATTTTGCGAGTTCTTTTATAATACTTTTCCATAACTGAAATTGCAAGTTTAAATATTAAATTATTTTAGCTCACCAAACATTAAATTATAAAAAAAATACAAATTGCAAGTTTAAATAAAATTGCAAATCCCTAAAAACAAACAAATGATAACAAATAAAAATTAAATCATAACATATCATGAACTCAAAAGTAGACATTTGTTGGGTTTTTTAACTATCCCATTGAAATCTATCCCATTGAAATCTAAACAGCAAATCTAAACAACAAATGGTGGAAAGGGAACAACAAAAATAACTCTCTTCCCATTGAAATCTAAACAGCAAATATAAACAACAAACAAGTAGAGATGGGGCAAATATAAATGACAATGGAGGAAGGAGTCCTTGCACAACAATGGAGGAAGGAGGCTGAGGTCGGCCGGAGGTGTTAAGGGCAACGGCTGGCAGAGGCAGCGGTCTTTTTTAACAAAGGTGAGAGCAGTTTTCTTTTTTAACAAAGGCCGACAGTTTTCTTTTTTAACTAAGAGAGAGGGGTTTTTCGGTTAACTAATTATAATATTTCAGTTTTGACCCTACTTTTTGTTATAATTAAATTTTATCCAGAAATAATTTTAAAAAATTCAAAATTTCTAGGTGGGGCACTCCCCCCCCCCCCTACACAGTCCCTCCGCCACTGCTCATACATACCAAGTATACATACTTACTTGTTGGCGCAAACTTATTTTTCTAAAATAGTAAAAAAAATATTTTTGAGTTAAGCTTTTTTGTATGGTATTTAACACTTCAAGGGACCCATATAAAAGATCCGTTTATAGTTTCCGCCTTTTGCTTTAATAAAAGATCCGTTCCGGTTAGTGTGAGTTACTTTTGGATTCGGCAAAGACTGTTTTGATATGTGGGGGTGATAGTGGTATCATATATGTGGAGAGTCCATCTTGTGCTTGGACACTTTTTTTTACTCCCGCCCAAACATCCTCAACCGTCCTTCATTAAGTAGAAGCTTCCCAGATTTAGAAATAATTTTGTTGCCTGCCAATTGCTCAGATTGTAGTTGTTCACTTCCACTAATGTATGCCTTTAAATTATGTTCCCTCAAATGGGTCTCATCAAGAGACACCGCCTACTCACAAACTCGAAGACCCACAACACGCTCCTCTAAGATCCCAAAAAAGTGGAATTTTCTTACTACAAACAAAATGCTCCCATTGGATTCCTTACGAAAGTAAGAAGAGTAGTGATATGGCCGAAAGTAAGAAGATTCCTTACAAAAGTAAGAAGAGTAGCTCCCATGCTCTCATGTGAATGCTCCCAACTGTAAAGCACTACTCCATCAACAATCATCTGAAAGAGAAACGTAAATTATATAAAGCACTACCCAGCTGTAAAGCACTTTTTCTCTTATACCTCCTCTAGCCTTATTCCTTTGTCTTTCAAAAATCAATAAATTATGTAATTCAGAAATCAATAAATTACGTTTCTGAAAGAGAAACGTAAATTATGTAAAGCACTACCAAGCTGTAAAGCACTTTTTCTCTTATACCTCCTCTAGCCTTATTCCTTTGTCTTTCGAAAATCAATAAATTATTCCTTTGTCTTTCAGATGATTGTTGATGGAGTAGTGCTTTATAGTTGAGAGCATTCACATGAGAGCATGGGAGCTACTCTTCTTACTTTTGAAAGGAATCTTCTTACTTTCGGCCATATCACTACTCTTCTTACTTTCGTAAAGAATCAAATGGGAGCATTTTGTTTGTAGTAAGAAAAATACTCTTTTTCGGAATCCTAGAGGAGCGTGTTGTGGGTCTTCGAGTTTGTGAGCAGGTGGTGTCTCTTGATGAGACCCATTTGAGGGAACATAATTTAAAAGCATCCATTAGTGGAAGTGAACTCTGTGGGTGGAAAACAGATGGAGCCTTTGTCTCTGAGCAATTGACAGGCAACAAAATTATTTCAAATATCTCTAAATCTGGGAAGCCTCGACTTAATGCAGGGACGGTTGAGGATGTTTGGGTGGGAGTAAAAAAAAGTGCCCAGGCACAAGATGGACTCTCCACATATATGATACCACTATCACCCCCACATGTCAAAACAGTCTTTGTCGAATCTAAAAGTAACCTCAACTCAGCTCAACAAAGCTTTTTCCCAATTATTTAGGGTCGGCTACATGAATCCTATTTTTCCATTCCATTATGTCCAGCGCAATATCTTCGGTTAAATCACGTAATATCATGTCCTTTTTTATAATGTCCCACCAAATCAATTTATGCCTATTTCTACCCCTTGCATCATCATCAATACTGACTAAATCACTCTTCCTTACGGGAGCATCCATTGGTCTACACTTGACGTGTCCAACCCATTTAAGTCGATTTTCTCTCAATTTATTTTCTATAGGAGCTACTTTTACCGTTTCACGAATTTGTTCATTTCTAATTAATCCTTTCGAGTTTTACCACAAATCCATCTTAGCATTCGCATCTCCGCCACACTCATTTTTTGCACATTTTGCTTCTTGGTTTCCCAACACTCTGTCCCATATAACATGGCAGGCTAATAGTCGTCCTATAAAAATTTTCTTTTAACTTCAAAGGTATACGTCTATCACATAATACGTTTGTAGCACTTCTCCACTTGACCCAGCTTGCTTTTCTCCTATGAGTAACATCGTCACTAATATCTCCATCTTTTTGATAATCAAGCCTAAATAACGAAAATGATCATTTCTAGGTATCTCTTGTTCCTCCAATTTCACCACATCCCCGTTTGTTCTCATATTACTACTAAAATTGCATTCCACATATTATGTTTTTGTCATGCTTATTTTAAATCCTTTTGTTTCTAGAGTTTCTCTCCACAATTCCAATCATCATTAATCCCCGTCTTAATCTCATCCACAAAAATAATATTATCTGCAAATAGCATACACCTTGGCACCTCGTCTTGTATTTGTCCAGTCAATTCATCCATAACAAGAGCAAGGAGATAAAGACTTAGTGCTGAACCTTGGTGTAGACCTACAGTAATCGAAAATTCACTACTTTTTTCAGCTGATGTTCTTACTGTAGTCATGGGCTTATCATAGATATCCTTGATCACATCAATATATCTACGAGTCACTCATTTTTTATGTAGAACCCATCATATTATATCTTTGGGTATCCTATCATACGCCTTCTCCAATTCTATAAAAATCATATGAAGATCCTTATTTTTCTCCTTATACCTCTCCATTAATCTCCTCAATAAATAGATTGCTTCAATTGTTGACCTCCCAGGCATAAACCCAAATTGATTCTCAGATATTGTTGTATTCAATCTCAATCTATATTGAATCACTCTCCCAAAGTTTCATTGTACGACTCATAACTTAATACCACAATAATTTGAACAACTTTGTATGTTCCCTTTATTTTTATAAATAGGTACTAAAACACTCTTTCTCCATTCATCGGGCATCCTATTAGTCATTATAATTCTATAAAATAATTTTGTAAGCCAAGATACTCCTTCCTCCCCCAAGCACTTCCAAACCTCAATAGGGATACCATCTGGTCCTAAAGCCCTCTTTGTTTTTCATCTTTTTTAGAGCAATCCTAACTTCTATTATCCTAATTCTCAAAAAAATATATTTTCTCGAGTCTTCCTAAGTTCCTCTTTATCTAATGTACTCCCATTATCTCCATTTAATAACCTATCAAAGTAGTTTTTCCATCTTTCCATAATCTCATCATCCTTGACTAGGACTCTCGAATCATCACTTTCAATACACTTAATGTTATTAAAATCCTTTGTTTTTCCGTCCCTAAGTTTAGCAAGCTTATAAATACTTTTTTCCATTTCTTGTGTACCAATTTTGTATAAAGATCATCATACGCCTTTGACTTAGCATCTCTTACCATTTTCTTAACTTCCTTTTTAGCCCATTTATATTTCTCAGAATTTTCTTCGTTTCTAGTTATTTGTCATGTTTTAAAGCACTTCCTTTTTATTTTTATTATATTTTACTTATTCATTCCGCCACCAAGTTTCTTTAGATTATGGCCCCTTGCCTTTTGATTCTTCAAGAATTTCTTTTGATATTCTCCAAATACATGTGGCCATCTTATCCCACATTATGTTAGTCTTTTCTGCGATATTCCATGATGCTTCATTTAATACTTTATCTTTAAATATTTCTAATTTATCTCCTTTTAAGTTCCACCACCTAGTTCGTGGGTTAATCTTCTCTTTTCGCACTTATGATTGATTTTCAATATTTATATCCAACACCATTATCCTATGTTGTGAGGTTAAGCTTTGTCCCGAGATAACCTTACAGTCTTTACATGTTAATCGTTCTCCTTTCCTAGTAATGAAAAAATCTATTTGGCTCTTTTGCGTTCCACTTTTATAAGTTATTAAGTGTTCAAGCCTCTTTTTAAAACATGTATTTACTAATACAAAATCATAAGCCATCGCAAAATCTAAGATAAACTTTCCACCATCATTCCTAACCCCAAAACCATATCCTCCATGCACTGTCTCATATCCTACACGATTTTCTCCTATATGACCATTAAAATCTTCCCCCTATATGGATTTTCTCACCTAGGGGTATTTCTTGAATTAGTTCATCCATTTGTTCCCAAAATTGTACTTTAGTGTGCTCATCTAATCCTACTTGGGGTGCATAAACACTAACAATAATAATTATATTTTCACTTAATACCAATTTTACAAGTAAAGTCGATCACTTTTCCTAATAACGGTTACGATATTATCCTTAAGATTCTTATCTATGAAGCACTGACTCAACACGTAATACGTGTTTCGACACGACACGCGACACGTGATTTTTCCATAAACTAGGATACGACACGCTAGGATACGTATAATATAAATATATATTTAAATATATAACATATATTTAAATATTTATATTAATGAAATAAAACAGATTGTTCCCATAAAATACATTATTAGAGCATTCTTAACATGAAATTAAGAAAATGGACCATACAAAACAAAATTCAAACACACTTTAACATTAAAAATCATAAATATAGCAAAATCACAATCACATAAGAAAAAAAAAATAATTAAAATTTAAAAAATTTAAAAAACAAAAAAAACACGTCATTTTACGTGTCCCGGCGTGTCCTTTTACGTGTCCCAACATGTCCTTTTACGTGTCCCAGCGTGTCGGCAACATGTCCCAGTGTGTCGGCAACGTGTCGGAGCGTGTTGCGTGTCAGACTCATGTCAAAGCCGATTCGTGGCTTCCGGGAGAGTATCCGTGCTTTATAGGTTCTTATCTACTATGATTCCAATTCCGTTCCTATTTCTATGTTTTCCTGTATAATATAATTTAAACCCTGTATTTTCTATTTCTCTAGCTTTGTGACCGATCCATTTAGTTTCTTGTAAATAAGCTATGTTAACTTTTCTTCTTGTCATTGTATCTACTAACTCCATTCATTTTCCAAGTCGCTATGTTCCAAGTCGCTAACCTAAGTCTATTATCTTGGACTAGCTTCTTTACCCTCACACGTCCAGATTGTTGCAAGATCCCTTCTGTGTTTCTCGTCGCATCCGAACGCCAATGCGACGGCTCTTGCCTATTTTTCAAGACATCCGGTGGCAGGCACAACGCATCGTTTAAGGGGAATGCCCTAGTATTAGCGCGTATATTCATAGGATTCATGTTCATTAGGATCTCACAAAGTTTTACGTTATCAGCTACCTAACGCAACCCTCTTCTTTTATTAAAACAAAAGGCAGAAACTCTAAAGAGAACAAATAATTTTGATATGATCTCAACAGTGAGAAGATCATATCCATAAAGTTTCATAAAAAAATATAATCAATCAAGTGGTTAGCGCCGATCCAACATTTCAACGGTCGAAAATACATATTTATACCATTTTTTTACATATCACCTCATCTCAACAGGTTTTTTATTGAATTTTTTGATGAAAAAAATTGGAGATGATCTTCTCACCGAGAAGATCATATCTATGAAGTTTCATCAAAAAATTTAATTTTTTACTATTTTAAATAAATGGACCTCATTCAGGGTTCTCAAACTGGGACCTCACTTGATCCTTTCCCTATATATATATATATGTGTGTGTGTATATATATATATAGAGAGAGAGAGAGAGAAGAATACATACGTACCATTTTTTTAAAATAGTAAAAAAAAAAAATTGGGGCTGATTTTTTTTTTGTGGTTTTTAAATATTTCAATAGGACCATAAAAAAATAATCAACTCAAAATGATTTTTTTTGCTATTTTAAAAAAATCGGTCAAACTGTGTCAGTTTTTAAGTTGTTTTAACCTGTTAAAAACTGACAAAGTTTGACCGATTTTTTTAAAATAGTAAAAAAAATCATTTTGAGCTGACTATTTTTTTATGATCTTACTAAAATGTTTAAAAACCATAGAAAAAAAAACAGCTCCAAAATATTTTTTTTACTATTTTAAAAAAATGGACCACATTCAGAGTTTTCAAACTGGGAGACCTCTCTCTCTCTCTCTCTCTCTCTCTCTCTCTCTCTCTATATATATATATATATATATATATATATATGCATGTATTTTCGACTGATTCTAAGGATTTCAAGTGAAAAAATACCATCATAATATAAATGAAATTAAGTTCTGCACTTAATACATAAAATCTAATCACTTCTTACCATCAACACAATAATAATAATAATAAGGGGGTTTTGGGAAAAGGTCCTCCTAATGCTCAAAGTGTATAAAAATAGGACTGTGTATATAATTTTATAAATTTAGTCCCTGTACTACCATGAAAAATGGTGAAAAATAGTGCCGCTGGCGCGGACCAAAAAAATAAAGGTATTGTACCACAGGGACTAGATTTGTAAATACTATTGTACCACAGGACTACCTTTACCTTAATTCTCTATAATAATAATAATATAATTATTATTATTATTGTAATATGGATCTTCATCATATACTGATTCAACTATGTTCTCTATGAACTTTAAACACAGAAAAAACAAATCTACAACAAGAAGCATATCAAACAAAAGTGGGTTTCAAGAGAGAAAAAACGAGAGACATACCAGTTAGCCAAATTAAGTATTTTGCGTAAATCAATCTAAAATTCTAAAGAATGGGTCTTAGATTCTTTCTTTAACAGTTTAGGCAAAGTGGAGTTCTGAGTGAACTGGGTCACTCAGCTCCTTTGCCGTTGGATTCTTTATGGTTTTTTGTCGATAATGCTAAGATATTGCCACGTTGACATGGGTAGATCTCAAAAATCTAAGCTTTTGGAGAAACACGTGTTGGAAGTGGAGTAATAAATGTAGTTACATGAGTCGTATATTGGATCAAATAGGTCCCACGAAGGAGAAATTAATTTAATGACCTAGTTAAAATTAATGGTTTAATGATAAGTCACACTAATGAGGTCATATATATATAAGAAAAGCATATCCAAAATATTTAAAAGAGATTATTAAAAAAAAGAACTATTTTTTAAAAATAGATAGAAAAAAAAATTATGTTTAGGGGATTTTTTTACGGTATTTAAACATTTCAACGAACTTCGAAAAAAAATCAACTCAAAATGATTTTTTTTTTTTTGCTATTTTCAAAAATCAAAACTAACGTATATTTAACCAATTTTTTTAAAAATAGAAATCAATTAATTTTGAGTTGATTTTTTTTGTAGGTTCGTTAAAATGTTTAAATATCGTACAAAAAAACTCGCTCAAAATAATTATTTTTACTATTTTAAAAAATGGTCTATATTTTCCCTCTCTTTGAGGTATGTTAGAGATACTCCCCGTGTATATATATATGTATATTGTTGGTGGACTTAACAAAAAGTTCAATGAGATATTTGTTAAATATTTAAATTTGTTATATTGTTCATTAACAAAAAGTCCACGTACCCATTAATTCCCCTTTCGTTGGAGTAGTCTTCGGAGCTGGAGCCGACAGGGAATGGGGGATGGGTGGGAAACGGAGTACTAGCGTGAACAATAGTTCATAAATGATGTAGGTTTGTGCTAAGGATCTTACTGCTAAATGATAATATGATTGATTTAAATATTTTATGAGTGTTATAATAAGGAGGGACTAACTATTATTTAATCCTCTTTTTTTGAAAATACTCCCAAATAGTTTTTTTTAGGTTTTGGAGACGATAAAAAGTCTTTTCGATGTAGTTCTGTGTGTGATGTGTATTTTTTTAGTATTTTATACGTGAAAGTTGTAATATATACATAATTTTTGTGGTATATACGTAAATTTTTGTAATTTATATATGAATTTTTGTAGCGTACACATATTAGGGTTGTGTCTACCCTAACATGTTTAGGTGTGTGTTAAGGTTTGAGCAACTTTGGTACCAAAAGATATTATGCATTTATAAATGTGTGGGTTTATACCTTAATTTGTGGATAATTTATCTCAAGAGAAGGGGGGGGGGGGGGGGGGGTATCCCAAATAAAATATTTTTTGGTATTAAAGTACCCTACGTAGGTAAAAGCAAATGTAGACCACGTCCTAAAAAATTAGTTTCCCTTTCTCTCTCTCACACACACACCATTCCGTTTCCCCTCCTCACGCTTGTTACCCTATGTGTTTTAAGCCTCTCATCTCTATCCTATTTGCTTAAACTCTCTTTGGTCTTTTCTCTTCTTACTTCTTTGTTGCTTTATGGTTTAATTGAAAGTTTAATAAGAAAGGTAAATATTTCATTACATTTCCAGTTTTACCCTTGTATTTTATATGATTTGTTGTATCTTATAATTTATAAATGAGTGTTTTTACTAATTTTAGGAATGACTATGATACTAACTTATTAAATTCAATACGATACTAATTTTAGAGAAAATAATAAGAAATATGTTTATGACTTCTAGTTTTTATTCGTATTTGGTATAACCAGGTATGCATGCATAGTTTTTTATCATGTTGTCTTCACCCACAAGGAGATTTAAATTTTCCCCATTTGAAATGAGGGAATGAGGAAATGCATTCGCAGACTCCCAGAATTTTTCCATAATGCCAAAGTAGGGGGCACGACGGTATTTTGCCCACTGAAGGCGACGGTCAGCGATCTCAGACAAAGTTTCCCCAGTAGCGGTATCCTTAATGGGAGGGGTCCTCTTAACAACAGGTGTCATGGCAAGTGAATAGAAAGCTCAAAGAAAAGAAAAGAAGAAGAGTTGGGTAATTTGGAAACAAAGGAATAATGTTTGCTCTTGTCGCTAAAGAAACAATTTGCCCAAAACCTAAAAGGTAAAAAGAGGTGGGTATGAGAAGAAACCCTTTTATAAGGGGCATTTCATTTTGAGAAAAGACGTCTATGTTAGGCAAACGCGCGCATGTGGAAATGTAATCATCATAAGGAAAATTTCGCCAGCTCAGGTACCTCGCGTGAGTTACACGTGCGGATCCTCGGCTGCCACATATACGATTGAGGGGATGTATGCCAGTTGCATTTAAAGCGAAGCGACGCAGCAATGATGAAATCTTGGGGAAATTCAAAAGACGTTCTGATGGATTTCTTACCCTTACACACTTGTTCAAATAAATGGTTTGGAGGGGAAATTTTTTTGCAGATCATTATAATTCCCCAAGTTAAGTGAATAAGCATTAGAGGTCATTTGAAGTACGAGATCATCCGAGGAGGAAAGGATCTAAGGTTACTAGCGTACAATCCAATGTTGTCCCGATTCATATTGACTATCTATTTAAAATAACATATGTACATAGGTGATTCGAAGTACGATGTTGATTTTTTGTACAAATATTTCTTCAACAATAGACAAATATCTCTACGAAAGGGAAAATGTAGAGGGAGGTTCAGGCTTAAAGTTGATTAAAGCAAAGTTAACACTTCACAGGAAAGAACAAGGATGGCCACTCGCACAAGAATGACATTGCTCGAAGGATCTCCAATAAAGATCAAGCCCAATTAACAAACATGGAAAACACAACTTGTAATAGGAATCACGATACATTTGTATTTAGCTTTTCTTGTAAATATAAAGTACAATTTGTAATATTTGTGAGGTTGATCAGTACCCTTAAGGGACCATATTTGGCAGGGCATGGGAGAGCTTACATGTTCTATCGAGCAATCTCCTCTTGGGTATCTCGCAGGGATTTGGTTTGGAGGATTAGGAGCAAGGCAACGTTGGAAGATACCAACCCCTTTAGGGTACTTAGGCAAAACCTTGGTTTATACAAATAGGGATAAACAGTTGCTCGAGATACTATTTTTGGGGAACCTGCTCAAAGGACCCCAGTCCAAAATAGTTGCCCAAAATTTTAGCCGTTGATAATCACATACAAATCACAAGTTGCTCGAGGAATTATCAGTCGAGCAACCTTCCATTAGATGAACTACCTTTTTGAGTGATATGACAACACATCCTTTGTAGGTTACTGTTTACCAACTCCTTGACGTCAGCATGTCTGACATTTAAGTGATTTGGTTTTATACGTTGAATGTGTTGACCTTTGACTTGTATTTACTCTGGTTACTGATTATTCTTTAGCACTAATCTCCATCTTGATAAGTGGTTACACCTCCTTTGACACTAATATCATTTCAAGAATCCACATCTTATAACTCCCACTTGCTCCTATTTCTCAAATAACTTTTCAAAGTTTCAAGAGAACAAATTTAAACAATAGAGAAGCTATTATTTTTAGTTCTTCCTTTTTAAGAACTTGAAAACCTTTGGGGAAAATAAGTCAGGTGTGACATCCCGCCTATTCTAATAATGGGTAGCCAATCCTCTACTAAAATAAAACAAGAATCTCAGTATGGTTCATTCTTAGCATCATTGTCGAAACTAATTGATTACTAATAGCTTATTAAGTCTGGTGTCAAATTTTAAAACTTATTAACAAGCTTTGTTAAACCATTCAACCATATAAGATAAACATTCATAGCAATAGAACATAATGAGTACTAATAGCATAATTAAATAAATAACCGATTAACTCTCTGTAAATCCCAAGTACAATCATCCAACTGATAAATGAAATAATATAATAAAGTCTGATAATAAAAAGTTGTTCAACTGTGGGCAACATTCCCAAGAGAAATACTGAAATAATCATCCTAACTAGATAGAATGGAAATAGGCGTATAAGCAAATCATGTATGCATCCACAACTGATGTAGCATCATCTGACTGGAATGACAAACTAACCCTGGCGTTCCTGTGGCTCAACACCTAAAAGGTTTTGAAAATATTTTTAATACGGGTCAGTGGCCAAACATTTTTATAAATATTTGCAAGCATTTAAATGCATTAATAAATATGCAACAAGAATTATTCATGTTCATCTGGTGTCGCACTCACATGAGATTATCATCACCCCTCATCTATAGTTCACTTTTAACACATGTAAATTAATTACGGAGTTATGATACCCACCCTTAACATACTCTAATATTCTAAACCTCTAGCCAAAAAGTGCTACTCGTAATTTACTTTACTTTGATTATCACATAGCTATTACGTAGGCTATAACATAGTATTTCTCACGTATACTCATAATGTTATATAATCAATATAATTGTACACTAGTTATAATTTAATGTTCACACATTCATTTGAGTACACATATACATATAACACTCATTTATATGCATATATACATAGCATCCCCGAGCTTTCCTCCCAGATGCATTCCTTAGTATGCTATTAGGCTCCAGGTACGCCACTTACCACTCCTGGGCCACCGGTCAGAATCTTACCACCGATCCCAAATCGTAAATACGTATTGAAGGCGGTTATAGACATATATATGTGGGTCATAATCATACCACATTACCCCAACCGGACTCGAAACTTACCTATAGTGGTCATGCAATAGTACTATGACCTGTTGAAATGACCCAACGCCCGTTGGTTAATGCCAGGGTGGACTGTCCACTACGCACAACCTTCAATGATAGCATAACTAGAGTAGGTATGTTCATATAGACATCAATCACATATAGACATATATGCATTGGTTTCTCTCGATATATGTATATATATATATATATATATATATATATATATATATATATATATATATCAACTAACGTGCGTAATATTTCTCGTAGTACTAGCCCACCAATCCCTAAGTCTATCCCAACTTCTCGATTTTTATCAAGTATTCACTTACTTTTGATTAATTATCTAACTTCATTTTTTTCTGGCAAACGTACTATTCTACCTAAGCACTTAGCCTAATCCTTCCTGAAATTCGATTCCCGACTTCACAATTATAACCCGAGTATGGTCCCCCTATTATACTCGATATTTCTTACCTCGAACTCATTTTTGGTTAACCTAAGGTACTTTCTACCTTTCTTCTATAATTTTAGAAGTCATACTCCATATCCCGGACTCCATAAACCATGTCGAACCCTACACGCTCTAGGAAAAACAAAAAAAGGCAATAGAGAACAGCACATCAAAATAAACTGGTTCATTAGGGGGAGTGAACTGGTTCGGTTCTCTCCCCCGAGCGAACCGGTTCGATTTGCTAGGCTGCCATCATAAACTTAAGACGGGAGTTTCCTCTTCAACTTTAGGAGTTATAACCTTCATGTAAACCCCAAATATGATTATCAAACCAATCCCAACCATAAATTAACAAGTTTCTACATACGATTCATCCCGAATAACATCTAATTCACGAGATCACCTAATTTACATCAAGATACATGCATGGTTTAAAGCCTTAATTCAAGATTCAATCGTTTATCTCTTAAATCAATCAAGAACTCGTGTTTTTATTCTAACTGTAAGGACATATTTTCATAGGTCCGTTATCAATTTATTATGTCATATACCTCTACACCGTCGAAGAGCATTCAAGAGACATCTACATCAAAGACGGATCCGAATTACTCAAGCTCTTCATCATTCAAGACTCCGTGAAGTTTACTTTGGTAAGGTTATGTTATTAATACCTTAACTTTTCACTTAGATCTTTTGGGATATTTTTATAAAATATTTTCTAATTGTTGGAGCGGACTTTTTCGTCAAAAATTGAGAATGAGTATTTTTTCTAAGTGTTGAAGCGGATATTAAAATCTATTTTTTTTTCAAAACTTTCGTTCAAACGACATCTGTACGTCGTTCAAATGACAAGCAGTGTCACACGATGTCGTTCAAACGATATCGTTATCTCGTTCGCGCGACATGTAATCTCGTTCGAACGAGCTCGAATTTCGAGGCGGTGTAGTTTTTATATAAATACTCATTAAATGGCTTCGTTTTTCTTAAGAAGTCACAGCGTTTTGACGAACAGAAAAACTGCGAAAGCAGAATTCTTATAGGCTTCTTCCTTTAGGGTTTTAATCCCTTTTTGGTTTTCAATTCACAAAACTCCCATATGCTTTAGTGAATTGTTTTGGGTTTCAAGAACACTTTACTTTTGTTCATCTTTCGCGGAGTGCGTCTCTACACCGTATGGCTGCGTGTCATTGAGGATCTTGCTGCGTGAAGATTCTTTGCGGAAGATTGGGCTAAGAGTCCTTGGAGGGTGCTGCGTGTATTCTCTTGCTGAGTTCAAGACTGCGAGTCTTGGTGGCTTAGTTGCGCGTTGATCCAATGAAGATTTCTCTATGTAATTGTAAGTGGAGATTTATTAATTCATAGTGAAATAAAGGTTTTACTCGAAAGGGTTTTTTCCTGAAATCTGTATCTCAGCATATTTATTGTGTCGCATGCTTTGTATTTATTTATGGGTTGACACACGCACTTTGGATGCTTGTTTAGGGACTGAATTAAATAAGGTTTGATTGGAAACTTGCGAGTTAGTTTTAATCGGTATCACACATCACGTATTTTACAAATTAGTATCATAGCTGGTTACGCTAACTTATCGCGTATTCCTATTTTTCGCAAAATCGTGTGATATTGATTTTTTTTAAATCAGTTTTGTGAAAAATCGCAATCTTTCCTATGGAGCACTTATATAATCAGATGCCTATTTTTTACGGGTCTAATTATGCCTATTGGAAATATCGCATGAAAGCTAGTTTAAAAGCCATTAACGAGCGTGTTTGGAACCTTTGAGAAAATGGGTGGACTCCTCCCACGGTCACCGTTGATAATATCACCTCTTTAAAACTCATGTCAGCCTGGACTGACGATGATCATAAAATGTCTAAATTTAATTCACGTGGTTTGAGTGCTATTTCTGGAGCTATCACTCCTGATGAGTTTCGCCGAATTATGACGCGCCCCACGTCTAAAAAGGCATAGGATGTTTTGAAATTGAGACATGAGGGTACGAACGCTGTTAAAGAATCAAAATTATAAATTTTGGCCACCCAATTTGAGACTATCACCATGTCTGAGTCCGAATGCTTTGATGATTTTTATGCACGTTTGTCGGATATTGTTAACACATCTTTTAATTTGGGTGAGGTGATTGATAACACGCGTGTCATTAAAAAGATTTTGAGATCTCTTTCAAAACGCTTTATTCCTAAAGTTACTGTTTTGAACTCTTTGGGAAATTTGAAATCACTAAAGTTGGAAGAGCTTGTAGGAGATCTTAAAACCTATGAGATTGATATGTTTCCCAAAACCATTAAGGTTAAGGATAATGGCATTGCTTTAAAGACTCATTGTAAGAAAAAAAGAAAGAAAAAGATTATGAGTCCGACTCTGAGGGAGACTTTGATTTTAATGATTTGGCCTTGTTTACGAAATTTTTTAAAAAAAATTCTCAACATGAACAAAAATAATTCTTCCAATAAAAAGAGATTTTTTGAGAAAAATAAAAAGAAAGAAAAGGATAAAGAAAGCAGTGAGAGAAAAAAGGAGAATGACTCCGATGAGGAGTGTGAGGAAGATTTTGAAAACGTGACTTGTTTTGAATGTGGGGGTAAGGGCATAAGTCGTTTGAGTGTCCTACGTGGCTTAGAAAGAAAGGGAAGAAAGTAGCCATGCCTACCACACTTAGTGATAGTGAGAGTGATGAGGGAGATGAGTCCGATAAAGGTTTAGCACATGGGATGGTTGTCATTTTCTCTAGTCGTGTGAACACACCCACTTGGTCTCACGAGAGTGCACACGAGAGCGATGACAGTGATTTGTGTTCTTCGAGTGAGGGAGATAGCGAGAGTGAAAGTGGAGATGAAAGTGAGCTCCAAAAATCCTTTAGAGATTTGTACAAGAAGACCTTGAAAACAAAGATATATAATAGAGATTTAGGTCGCTGGATTTTAGATTTGGAGAGAGAGAAGAAGGTCTTAAGAAAGTAGAAGTGTGATTTGACCAACACGTTGTCTAGTCTGACGACATATGTATCCTAACTCGAGAGTGATCTCGAACGTACCAGGGAGGTCAAAGTCAGTTTTGAGAACGCACATAAGAAGGTTGAAAAGGTGGTTCTTAAGGGTAAAGGTGAGAAGTTAGGAATAAGTCATGACAGTGATTCTACTTTCCAATTAGCACCCGAGCCAGTTTCCACTTTAGTGTTAGATTCACGTGAGTCTCACCCTCACTCACCTAGGCATCCCATTCCTATTAGAAGAGTACGTCCTAGAGTTTTTTAGAGAGGTGTTCCTAGGCATATTTATGTTTGTTCACATTGCTAGAGGAAAGGTCACCTTAAGGAATTTTGTTTTAAGTTGGGTTATATGTCACGTTTTGCTTCTACACGTGTTTCTGACACACATGCACCCACACATGATACTTTATATGCTCTTGGAGACTACATGAGAGAGTTTACACATTTAGGTGAGCAAGTTAAGTTTTTGGTCAAAACTTCACAAGATTTGATGGAGGTTTGACTTGTTTACTAGCATAAGATGATTTTCATGATGTCATTATTTGCCTATTGCTAGTATGTATCATTTTTGTATAGATTTTTATTTTTGAAAAATATAAAAAGTTTTTATTTTGATAAAAAATTTCAAAATTCCAAAAAGTTTTTTTTTGCACCGTTTATGGATGAACACTTAGGATGACCGACTCACAACATCATTCCATTTTTTATGTGACTATTTGTAGAGTTTTGAGACAATATATCATGTCATCTTTGTGCTTTATAATGTTTGGAGTTAAGTGTTACTTCTTACATGTTTGACTCATGATTTCCTTTGTTGCACACATACACGGATTTGTTTGATTATTGCGCTTATCTATCACATGTTGGTCGAGTGTTTCCATCTCAATTATGTCTATACAACGAACCAAATGCGAAAAACAAGACAATAAAAAAGTTGTGCATATGAAAACCGTTTGGTGAGGTTTTGTGTGTTTTTGTTTGAAAACGGTGAAGGGCTATGAAAGGTTTTCATTTATCCTTTGCGATTAAGCCGCCGTTTTATTGGACCTAAAAATTGAGGAATTTTATTATCCGGGGTCCAAAGAGGTTTAAAAGAGGCCGAAATAATTTAAAGGCAATAAAAAGAAATTCATGCCAATTATGGGCCATTTAGGTTTTTGCACCAATTCTCCAAAGTTTGAGAATTTAGTTTAACACCTCTAAAAGAAAATACATATGAGGGTGTTTTGGTGGAGAATTAAAACGGGTTTGCACGTCCTTAAAAGTCTTGAAAATGCGTTAAATAGTTTTGGACGTTATTGGTGTGGAAATCACTTTGACTTTGATTTGTTGATTTGCATAGGACGATGTCATCTAAATTCAACAATTTTTACACCAAATGATGTTTTTGATGCTCATTCGTTAAGGGTACACATATGCATCGTGCACATATGATTGATTGAGTTTATTTACCTATCGAATGTGTTCACACCCATTCATGCCATTTCCATGACTTGGTTGTTTGAGTTTAAATCCATGGTGTGATTTTTTTTTTGTATCTCATTTTTGTATAAAAAATTGAAAATTCAAAAATAGTTTGTGAAATTTGTGAGATACTCCTTTGCATGCGCGTAGCTTGATTGTGGTTTGCTATGCATTTTATCGTGACACTCCCTGTTTTGATTGTTTCTTCGTATTTGTCTATTTGCGGACATCATCAAAAAAGGGGAGAAAGAATTATCATATTATGGGGGATTTTTTGCATTATGGGGGAGATTTGATTATTAATGCTTTTGTCTTATATCATTTCAAACTCGATGTGTTACGAAGGTTTTTGCTTTATCTCATGTGTATAGGTACAAAGATTGAAGATCGTGATGTTACACACCCTGATGAGAAAAGCTTTGAGATTTGACGAAGATGATTGAAGAACAGCTTTGAGGTCTTGCAAATTTATTCATGGGAGGGTAGATTTGTATAGGCATTTTGGTTTTTGATAATTCGTATTTTTTATGTATGTACCGGCATAGACATAGGGGGAGATTTGTAAGGACATATTTTCATAGGTCCGTTATCAATTTATTATGTCATATACCGCTACACCGTCAAAGAGCATTCAAGAGACATCTACATCAAAGACGGATCCGAATTACTCAAGTTCTTCATCATTCAAGACTCCGCGACGTTTACTTTGGTAAGGTTATGTCTTTAATACCTTAACTTTTCACTTAGAGCTTTTGGGATATTTTTATAAAATATTTTCTAAGTGTTGGAGTGGATTTTTTCGTCAAAAATTGATAATGAGTATTTTTTCTAAGTGTTGAAGCGGATATTAAAATATTATTTTTTTTTCGAAATTGTCGTTCAAACGACATCTGTACGTCGTTCAAATGACAAGCAGTGTCGTGCGATGTCGTTCAAACGACATCGCTGTCTCGTTCGCGCGACATGTAATCTCGATCGAACGAGCTCGAATTTCGAGGCGGTGCAGTTTTTATATAAATACTCATTAAATGGTTCCATTTTTCTTAAGAAGTCACAACGTTTTGATGAACAGAAAAACTGCGAAAGCATAATTGTTTTAGGCTTCTTCCTTTAGGTTTTTTTATCCCTTTTTGGTTTTCAATTCACAAAACTCCCATATGCTTTAGTGAATTGTTTGGGGTTTCAAGAGCACTTTAATTTTCTTCATCTTTCGTGGGGTGCGTCTCTACACCGTATGGCTGCGTGTCATTGAGGATCTTGCTGCGTGAAGATTCTTTACTGAAGATTGGGCTGCGAGTCCTTTGAGTGTGTTGCGTGTATTCTCTTGCTGAGTTCAAGACTGCGAGTCTTTGTGGGTTGGATGCGCGTTGATCCATTACAGATTTCTCTATGTAATTGTAAGTTGCGATTTATGAATTCATAGTGAAATAAAGGTTTTACCCGAAAAGGGTTTTTTCTGAAATCTGTGTCTCAGCATATTTATTGTGTCGCATGCTTTGTATTTATTTATGGGTTGACACACGCACTTTAGATGCTTGTTTAGGGACTGAATTAAATAAGGTTTGATTAGAAACTTGCGAGTTAGTTTTAATCGGTATCACACGTCACGTATTTTACACTAACCATATTATATCTATTATATTTTCATTATAAAATTCCTCTTCGATGATTTCTTTAATCAAAACCCCGTTTTACATGGTTCTCCTAACCCCAAAATTGTGTTCTTCCTACACCAATTTTTTTACATTAATATTTGAAACTACAAATAAGATTAAAGCAAGTTAAATACTTACCTTGAGAGTGATGAATTTTTTAGATTGTCTCCTTAGGTTCCTCTCTTGGCAATGATCTTGAACCCGGAGGAACTTAATTTTTAACCCGGTTCCCTTTTTCTTCACCTTTATCCCTTTTTTTCTTCTCTTTTATCTTTTCTCTCAAAACCCTAGCCTCTTGAATGGTTGGATAGTTGCCCCTTCTATACACCTTACCTAAATATAAACCTAAACACTCCAAATCTCGAAATTAAGTCATTCCTTATATGTAAAATGACCTAGATACCCTTTTACTGCTCCCGTTTAACCTAAAAAGCCCCCGGAACCCAATTATAACCCTCGAGTATCTATTTTTGACTATTTTGACCCATTTTGGACAATTGTCACACTCAAAATCACCATCCGAGTTATCTAACATTAATTTCCATCTCATGACTAATACGACTCTATATGCCCATCCCAAATGAGATATCATTAAACCCGTCGCTTTTACTCACTTACGACATAACATAATTTAACATGTTTTCATTTACTTATCACACAAGTAAATATAATTACACATAATTATCAATCCTTTTATTCGTTAATTAATATTTATTTAAGTCACTTTATTTCTTGATTTAGTTAAATTACGTGCACACGTGTAATTTACAATGCTTTAAAAATGGGGTGTTACAGACTCCCCCTAATAACGAAATTTCGTCCTCAAAATTCGAACATATTTTATACGAAGAGCTCCATTTTCTTTTCCCGCATGCCATCCTCCTGCTCCCAAATTGACTTACGGCAACATTGTGGTGTTCCAACTGTACACGTACTAACAATACCGTCTTGACCGAAGTCCTACTCACTACGATCTAACATGGCGACAAGCCTCTCCTTGTAAGAATGTTAGGCTGTTAGCCGATCTCCTCTGTAATTTAGCCTCTCCCTGAGATACCTCATTGATTATGGCACACGAAACACATAGTGAGCCCGCTGTAATTATTCTAATAAGAGGAGCTTATGCATCATCAGCCCTACCCTCTGATACTGTGGGAAGGCCCCACATACCTACGCGCCAACTTCCATTCTTTCCAAATCGCACCTTTCCCTTCATGGGAGATATCTGTCGTAACACCTTACCACTAATGTCAAACTTCAAAAATCTTCGGTTACTACCCTTAAAATCCAAAATATACATTATCAAGATTCCCTCCAACATGTTAGTCACCGTTACCGTCTGCCCATCGATCTGCGGGTGATACGCCTTGCTCAAACGCAATTATATTCCCATAGAGTCTTGGAAACTCTGCCAGAAGTGGGACACAAAGATCTTATCTTGATTCAAAATAATGTTGGGAGGGACCTCGTGCCGGCTCACTCTCTTTTTACAGTAAAATATTGGGCACACTGCCCGATCGTGTAATTTATCCGAATTAGTAAGAACTGTTCCACCTCGGTCAATCGATCCCAATAACCTAGAGGGAATCTTGACCTATCCACGACGTTGGTAACCCAATACGAAATCCATCGATATACACTCCCATTCCCTCACTGGAATCTCCAATCATTGCAAAACTCTGGTTGATCACCTAGGATCAACCATATCTATCTAACGAGTGGTGCACCTGGAGACCAACTTTGCTATGTTTCGCTCCATACTGACCAGCACATACTATATCCAGCATTATAGAGCACATCTCTATACCCCCTCTTGGGGTACATCAAAAATCGTGACCTGTGGGTCTGCTCCATAACTACGCGCTTCGTAGGTCCTCCTCGTCTGGTACAATCAAATTCCTATTGATACATAATCCACCCTCATAACTGACTGAGTGCGACTCCGCTCCACCTCCAAGACTGTTGGACCCTCCCTTGGAAAGAAGGATCCCCTGCCCAAGTCTTCACAGTCCTTTAACCCAACTCGGATATGATGGTTCTCCCTACTATTAATGCCCGGACTATCTTCTTCCCTAACGAATTTCAGTCCACCTCACCATTCCAAATCTATTGTTAACTTCCCTTCAGGAATACGACTCACCTCATTTACCTCCACATTACCTTATCTCGGATGATACGGAATATCAAACTAACTAAGGCGCTCATATACCCTATACCACGCCCATATTCACACAAATACCAAAAATGCAACCTACATACATCAAAATCGGGTCCCATATGCCATGTATGATCATACGGTAATGGTATACTCGATTACTCTACTAATCGCGCCTCAATCTTTCTGAAATTACCCCACTTATAAACTAGTGGTAGAAACGTTCGATAGTGCCCTCTTCACTACACTGCTTAGCTCCGCTGGCCCAATTATATAATAGCTCTTGACTCAAAATGTTATATCTATACATGTGTAACGACTAATGTACTAAAATAATTACCTAGAGCCCAAATGTCTACCCACTCCCGACACCTACTAAGTTTCATGCGTGGGACGTCTCGTAAGTGAAATCCAAACAAGGACCCCCCTGATACACTACTACCTAGCTTTGTCGGTCACCAAGATCCATCGGCCCAAGACACATTACTGGGACACTCAAAAATCTTGTCCCCGAAAGTCACTAAGATCTAATTCTCAACTCCCACATATCTAAATCAGTCATACAATACGGCGTTCACACTATCACTAAGTCCCCAACATTAAGTCAATGGAAAATTTAATCTCTCGGCTCGGCGGTAACCCCGGAATCCCCTAAATCACATCAGTAAAGTCCCAGAACACAAGGATCAAATATAAAGATACAACTATACTCACAGAAATGTCCTCTCCAATATAATATAAATGCGTGCTCGACCCTCACTCGTGACGAGGCATTGAGAAAAGAAACACATCCTGCCGTGGAATAGCGAACACGATATGTAATATCCGTACTTAAATTAAGAAGCCTTATTTCTCAATTTAATCTATCCTAGAATATATAAACTCAAACGAACAAAAGAAGGATTAATCTACTCTACAAAACCTATAAAATTTCTAAATTAACCAAGGATCCCTGAAGTTTCAATAATTATAAACTAGACCCTAAAAATTCCAAACTACTATAACTAAACCTATACTTAACCCCCCAAGCCCCACTTTTATATCAAATTGACCCTATAAACTTCAACTAATTAAAAATTACAATTTCATCCCCGATAACTTCTAAAATTATAAAAATACCCCTAAACTTTACCAAAAGTACACTTTTTGAGATATATAAGTATATATCTTATCAACCAAGGACCAAAAATCAATTATTTGACATTTATACTAACCCCCTGTCCACCTAAGCCTCCACATAAGCAAAAAAGGCCAAAAATCACATATTTGAAACATGAATACATGTGAGGTTCAAGTACCAAGTATGAAAACTCTTATAAACCTGCTCAAATCCACCTCTCATTCGAACCAATTAGTCCCCGTGCTCATACACTATAAAAGCCCCATGAGCTCAGACATTAAAACTCACCTCACTAGTGTATTTAAAACTCAAAATTTTCTCTCAAAACAGGTAACCTATTATTTTATGCATTACATCCATTTCTTTCAATTTCAAATGATATGTGTTGTTATTATGCTTATATCACTCAAAATAGTATTAACTTTACGTATAAAATAACCCTTAGGTGAAGAAATATGAAAATCCGCCATTAAAGCTTGAGCTTTAATAGTGAACTTCAATATAATGCTTAGAACTCGGCTTTAAAGCTATGAATTCATTCATTAGAACCTTAGGAACTCTAGTGCAATGATTAAAATACACGAATTCAAACAACAACCTTCAATTGATCAAAAGTTTTTTCTGAACCAGAAAGCTCAAAACTTTGAATTCTCCTTGTATATTCCACCTCAAACCCTAAAATCAAAACAACTACTCCTGAATGTAGAGGAAACCTAACCATATTCATAAGAATCCCTGCCATATTCTTAAAAGTTTTGAATATTAAGTTAAAAGTACGAAAAAACACATAGTTATGGAACTCATTGTATACTCCACCTCGATTCATAAAACCTATATATTTGGATTCCTTCTGAAATTTTAGGTTGAGTTTGATTAGAAATCATCTTTAATGGTTTAGAAATGAAGGAGATATCTTCAGTCAAAAATCTGAAACCCTAACGTCAAAAATTGAGAGGTTAAAGATGAACTATTTGACCAGAAACTTTGACCACGCGCGTGAGGGCTCATGGCCAATCAAAATTTTTTGAATTTTTTTCCATTATTTTTATTTTATTTTTCTGGTCAAAATGGTACAAGGTAAGTTTGTGTTTGGTCAAGTTGAGACCAAGTTATGAAAAAATGAGGTTTTAAGTTGGAAATATTTTGTCTAAATTACAATTTTACCCCTCCTAATTTTTTCAACTTATGAATTTTAACCCAAAATTTTGTCTATAATTACTTTAAAATATTTTAAGTCAAAAAATTTAACCCTAAGTTCGAGATTTTAAAATCTAAAATTATTTATAATTAAACCCCTAAAACTTTAAAATACACAGTTTTTGGCATAAATTGACTAAAACAAACCCCAAATCTAATAATACTTATTCACCCAAACATTTTCATACATATAATCAAGTACTAGCTCCTCCCGATATCCTCTTTTGATCCATAAGCAGTTCAAAACACCGAGCAAGTAGGTCATTTTACCTCTTTAATAATAAATTTTGCGGATTTGTTAATTGCTATTGATATCATTCCATGATAATCCTATTTGATTCCAAGTATGTGTAGAAATTACCATACTCATATGTTATTATATCACTGATTATTTCCATTATGATCAATCGGATCAAGTTGAACCCTTCTCATCTAATAATTGATATCATAACAATTCGTTGTAACGATTCAGTTCCCCCTGCACTTTTGTGTATTATTATTTATTTTAAAAGCATCAGTAATAATTAGGGAGTAGACTACCGTGTTATCCCATGAAATTTTCTTCTTGGCCTATAGTTTTCAATGTTGAGAGCCGGATTTATTGCTACATAGTACATACGTACGACTGTCACTTTAATTGTGTGCATAGCCAGTTATTATCCAAAGATTTTGGTTTACTTATTATTTGGTTTTACTGATGACTTATTTAATTCTATAGCCCTTAGTGAGCTGGTAAGTATGGGATTATCAGTTCAAAAATCCTTGATTTTCTTTATAATAAACTAATAAGTATGGGATTATCAACTTTAATTCTTTAACTTTCTTATACGGACACTAAATTCTATGCACACTCTGCTTCTCATTTATAACATTTGTTATAAAATTAGTAAAACCTGCTTAGCACATTTGTGTTAATTCCCTTTTCCTCCAAATGCCCCAATAAAAAGAGGATAGTATCTTTTCCCCTTTTGAGACAAACACCAGTCACCTGTTTGTGTATGTGATTGTATGGGTAGAGACTAAGACAGATGGGAGCAACGAGTGACACTTTTCTATTTTCTACTTTATAGTTCGAGTTGACGATAAAATGTAATTCACCCCTGCGGTGGTAATACACTATATGTACTATTTTTATAATGAATAAAGTTATGTTTCCCGCCTTAACTTTAATTCATTACTTTCTATATACTCTCTTGTACATTCATACCAAAAAACAGGGTGTGACAAGTTTGTATCAGAGCATGTTTTAAATTTAACATATCGTTGAGTTAACATTCTATACAAGAAAAGTTATAAGATATTAGTTTTTTATTTTTTTGTAACTTCTTTTATCACCATTATATAGTAATTTCGTTTTGCAGCATAGATACGTGGAACTCAAATCTATTTAATGTGGACATTGCACCAACAAATCATTGGGAGAATACAGTCTGAGATGAAGCACTTACAAGGCTTAGAGAAATGATTTGTGTAGTAGATGAAGATTGGGTAGGTTCAAGTAGTGATATAAAGCGACTAGTATTGACCAATCGAGGTTTAGGCGAAGTGCGAGTGATGAGGAAAGTAGATGATTATGTTAAAGATCCAGTAATACTCCAGGAAGCCATAAATCTTGCTTTAGCCGATGTACCACCGACTCCACCGATGTACCCAGATTCTACTTCCAAAGGATAACTAATAATTGGTGTATATTCTAACACAAGCGACTCGACAGATGACGATCCACCAGAACCCGATGATTACCTTGATGTTCTAGATCCGACTCTTTAAAGAATGATGCTGCTGTTCCCGCCTGAGGAAAATCCAAATTTAACAAAATAAAATCATCCATCCTAATGTGTTATAGAATAATAAATATTGTACATAGTGTCATACTAAGTTTTAGGAGGCTGGTTAACTTTTAACTACTGTAGAATAAGTACTAATTTAATATATGACTTTACTGTATCATAAAACCTTATCTTGTATAATATAGTAGGCTTGTCACATATTCCTATTTTATGTTCTTATTTTATTTGGTGACTATTCCATTATATTTTAGGATGGTTAGTACTCGAAGTTCCTCCACTGGAACTCAAACTGAATAGACTCACACTGAAGGAATTATGCGATGTCTTTAGGAATTAACATCTTTATACCAATAATAATAAATTCCTCACTCTGCTTCAGAAGAAATCCGTAGGATGAATTCTCTTAAGGAATTTTTTATATAACGACCTTCGTCATTTGTTGGAAAGCCAGGTGCCAGTGAAGCTGAGAAATTGATGCATCAAATTATGAATTTTTTTAATGGAGTAAGTATATTTGCCAATCTTCGAGTAACTCTAGCAGTTTACATGTTCAAAAGTGAAGATGATTTATGGTAGCAAGCGGTGTCGCGTAACCAGAATGTTGTCAATTTTACTTGGGAGCAATTTGAAGAAATCTTCTTCAAAGAGTATTTTTCAAAAGTTGAACAAGATCAACGAACTGTAGATTTCTTAAAATTTATAACAAGCAAATTTGTCCGTAGCCCATTATGAAGCCAAATTTATTGAATTATCCCGTTACGCCATGGAGTATATGGATACTGAAATAAAGAAATGCAAGAAATTTTATAAGGACACAAGTCTACGATTGAGTCTGAATGTAGTGTTGGCTCAATTCCGGACAAAAATATTTGAGTCATAGGATAGTGTTCATGTGTATCCATCCAAGCCTATGACGTGATAGTTGAAGACGTAGCGGCCAAGATTAAAGCTTCATCAAATGTCGAGTTTGTTGTGCCTCGTTTCTACGTCAACAACTTGTGTTCCATTTACTCCTAAGGTATGAATGCATTACATATTTATATAGGAGCTTAGAACAAGTTTTATTGGGTATACTTTTATTCTAAACTGAGGTTTATTTTCAGAAGGTTTCTTTAAAACTTTAAAATAAAGTTTCTGGGCTAAAAATTAAATTTTAAGCTTTCTGGAAGTTCGTTCGAAATTATCGTTCGAACGAGAATGTCATTCGAACGAGTTTGACAACGATAGTTCCCTTATGGACACTGGAACTTCGTTAAAAGTATCGTCCGAACGAGACTTCGTTCGAACGAAAATCTCGTTCGAACGAGATTTTCGGCAGGAAAATTATTTAGCAGTTTTTCACCTCTATCCCACTACTTTTTCCCCACTAACTTTTGACAGACTTAATATGTGCGGGAACCAACCTTTTCAAACTAACTTTTTCATATTCTTCCATCTCCGAGAGAAAGTTTTGAGAGTTTAAATTTTTTTATGAAAAGGTTCATGGTTTAAGTGTTTTGCTTTCCAAGAAAATCACCCTAAAACACTTTTAGTTTACACCCATATTGTTTATTCCAAGTTTCCATATAAATATCTTGCTTGGAGTGTTTGGCACCGATTTTATCTCTACCGTTTGAAAAGTAGTTGGATTTACTTCTACATCCCACAAAGAAGAAGTTCATTATTTTTGGCTGCGGCATTCTCATACGATGAAAGGCACCGTGTGTGGTTTATGGGTTCCTAAAAGTCCGATCGGTGGATTCTGAGATCGCGGTGGAGCTCCGTGGTTATTCGTTAGGCAGAGGTGTGTACAAGAAGGAGTGTCAGGGATTGGACAGAGTCAAGTCGAGTGCTGTAAGTCTTACTGTCTTGTATTTGTAAAATCGTACTTAGTTGATTTGAGGCTAGGGCCGTCCGAGGTTGTTTCCCGTTGTGGGTTTTTCCTCGTACATCGCGGCATAGTGATTTATTTATTTATTTTATCTTTTGCATAATTCACATTAGATGCATGCTTAGGTAAAAAGATAAAATTGGTTTAAATCACTACTCATATTTAATTTGGTGCAAAGTCAATTTGGGTATATGTTAATTTAATTCAAGTCACTAATTTTATTGGATAAAATTTGGTTTGGACTAATATTGCAAATTGGATTAATTTTGTTAGGCAAATTTCTAGGACTTGGGTTAAATTACTTTTGGGCTATAAGTTAAATATTCACAAGTTTGTTTTAAAGGGAAATTTTAATTTTGAGAAAATTAAAATCCGATTTAGTTTAACTCTAATTTTGGAAGAATTAAAATTGTAATATTTTAATTGTGAATCTTGCTTAGTATAGTCCATTTTATTTGAACCATCCGTTTTTCGCATCTTTAAAGGAAATTACTTTTTGGTCAGATCCTAAAATTTGGGGGTCCTCACATTTTTCAAATTTGAAAGAGGACTACATTCAAGGATCTGTCGCTCTTTTACAAATCCGTGATTATTCTCAACTTATCGACATTACGACAATTGTGGAATGAAATGCTTCCGCCGTAGTACGCTATTTCCCCCCCATTACTAGAAATAATCATTTTATTAGGAATTCACCTCAATATCAACCTCAACCCTATCTAAATCCAGGTGGACAAGCTTATTCCTAGATTCACTAAACACTACCCGTTCATTTATTCATTGTCATGAATGTCAAGAACTAGGACATATTCGGCCACAGTGTCCTAAATTAAGACCTCTTCCAGTTTAGATAATCCCCCACGAAATACAAACTCCTGTCTTTTCAAAAACCAACCTAAGCTAAATCCTTCTAAAAAATTGTGTCATTCTCGAGTCGTGGAAAAAATTGTGCCATATTGCCTACACGAAAACTCCTATGACATAATAGAAGGTACGATGCTTTTTCATCATATTCCCGTAAATATTTTATTTGATTCGGGTTCAATACATTCCTTTATCAGTCTTAGACTAGATAAATTCTTACAATTGCTACCCACATATTTAATTGTTCTATTGGATATTAATTTACCAATGGGTGAAATCAATACACCGACACAAGGTTATAGAAATTATAAAATTCAGCTTGGTTTAGATACACTCTTTGTTAACTTTATAATTTTAGATATTTGGGGTTTTGATATTATTATCGGAATGGATGTTCTGTCAAGACATCATGATTATATCGATTATCATGCCAAGAAAATTTATTTTCAAAACGAAGAAAATGGTTCCTTTGTATTTTAAGGATCAAGTATGTCTGAACCATGAAGTTTCCAAATTCAAAATTCTTCATAAATTCCAATCATTTTGGAAAACTTCAAAGATGTTTTCCCCGAAGAATTACCACGAATACCCCCTACCCGAGAGATAGAATTTAGTGCAAATCTTTATCCTAATACTCTTCCAATTTCGATACCTCCGTATCAAATGGATCCTTTAGAACTTCGTACCCAATTAGATGATCTTCTTGATAAAGATTTTATTCCCCTTACCTCATCTCCTTGGGGAGCTCCTGCATTATTTGTCAAGAAACATGATGGAAGCTTTAGATTATGCATAGATTGTCGTAAACCCAACTTAGTAACTATTAAAAATAAATATCCTTTACCCCGAATTAGAGATCTATTTGATCAACTTCGTGGAGCTAGAGTCTTTTCTAAAATAGACTTACGATCCGGTTGCCATCAACTGTGAGTAAGAGAAAAAGATATTCCAAAAACTACTTTTTGAACTTGTTATGGACATTTTGAATTTACCATAATGTCTTTTGGATTAACCAATGCACCATAAGCTTTTATGGATCTTATGCATATAATCTTTAGACCATTTTTGGACCGATTTATTATTATTCTCATTTACGATATTCTTGTTTATTCCCAAAATCTAGTAGAGCATGCCCAACATCTAGAAATAGTATTAGGTAGTCTAAAAAACCATCGGTTATATGCTAAGAAGAGAAAATGTGATTTATCAATGAAAGAAATAAAATTTCTAGGATATGTGATTTCTGAAAATGGAATCCAAGTTGATCCTACCAAAATTTTAGCCATTTTGGAATGAAAAAATCCTATCAATATCATCGAGATAAAGATTTTTCTAGGATTAGCGGGTTATTATCGTCGTTTTGTGGAAGGTTTTCTCGCATCACTTTTTCCTTTTGAAAGCTAACTAAGAAGAAAATACCATTTGTATGGATTAATGAATGTAATTAAGCATTCCAAATTTTGAAGGACAAATTAACTACTGCTCATGTCCTCACTATTCCTTCTAGTAATGTGAGCTACGATGTATACACTGACACCTCATTGCAAGGGTTAAGATGTGTTTTATCACAAAATGTGAAAGTTGTAGAGTATGGGTTATGACAACTCAAAGCTCTTTAACGTAATTACCTTGTCCATGATCTTAAGTTAGTGGTTGTAGTTTTTGCTTTGAAAATTTGGCGTTGTTATCTTTATGGTGAAAATTTTCAAGTCTTTTCTGATCAAAAGAGTTTGAAGTATATTTTCACTCAAAAAGACTGAAATTTAAGACAATGACGCTGGATACAAATTTTGGAAGATCATCGATTTAAATTAAACTACCATCTAAGAAAAGGAAATGTAGTGGTTGATTCCTTTAGTCGTAATCCAGTAGGAAGAATCCATACTTCTATTTCTTACGATATTGTTGCTAGCATAGAGCAATATGATCTTGAATTAGTAACCCCTTTCCCAAAATGTTCCAACATCATTGCATATCCTGAATTAAAAGATAAAATCTTAGTTCAACAGACCCAAGACCCTTTTGTGCAATCTTCTGGATAAAATTCATGATTTCTCATATGATAAGGAAACAGGTTTATGATTTAAAAATAGATTGTATGCACATGATGATTTATCTCTTCGAGAATAAGTATTGCAAGAAGACCATCGTTCTAAGTTTATGATTCATCCTGGAAGCTCCAAAATGTACCATACCCTAAAGAAGCAATATTGGTGGTCAAATATGAAAAATGATATCGAGAATTTGTAAGGAAATGTCTTATTTGTCAATAAGTAAAGATTAAAAACCAACAACTTGGTGGACTCCTTCAATCCTTACCAATTTTAAGTGGAAATGGGATCATATTACCATGGATTTTATTAGTGGACTACCTCGTACGTCCCAAGGATATAATTCCATCTGGATAATAGTATACCGACTTACCAAATATGCTCATTTTATGCAAATAAAACCACCAATTCATTTTAAAATCTCAGTAAGCTTTACATTCGGGAAATTATCCGATTACATGGAATTCCTTTATCCACAGTGTCAGACTGAGATTCCCATTTTGTAGGAAAGTTTTGGCAAGCACTTCAAATTGTAATGGGTACTAAACTTTATCTAAGTACCTCATTCCACCTACAAATGTATGGACAAGCGGAATGAACAATTCAAACATTAGAAGATATGCTACGGGCTTGTAAGTTAGATATGCCCGACAATTGGAATGAACATTTACCCCTTGTTGAGTTTTCTTGTAACAACAGTTATTAACCAAGTATCAAAGCTGCCCCATTTGAAGCTTTATATGGAAGACCGTGTCATTCACCCACAGTTAGATATAATCTAGAAGTAGTAAATAATTGGTCTTGAGATAGTCTCAGAAACCACTGAGAGAATACAACAGATTTAAGAAAGATTGAAGATAACTCAAGACCATAAAAAAAGTTACGCAGACCTGCGCCGGAAGCCCTTAGAATTTCAACTTAATGACTGAGTATTTTTTAAAGTTTCTCCTCGGAAAGGAATTTTACACTTTGGAAAGAAAGAAAAATTAGCCCCTACATATATTGGACCTTTCACTATTTCTAATCGTATTGGCCCTGTAGCCTACCAATTAGAATTACCTGTGGAATTAATCGATATTCACAATGTATTTCATGTGTCCCAGTTACGCCAATATATTTATGATCCCCCTCATAATATTATATGGCAAGAAATTCCAATCCAACCCTATCATGAATTTGAAGTACGCCCTATTCGAATTTTGGATCGCCAAATGAAACATCTCATAAATAAGGAGATCCCCTCAGTCAAAGTACTTTTTAAAAGCATCAGTAATAACTAGGGAGTAGACTGTCGTGTTATCCCATTTAATTTTCTACTTGGCCTGTGGTCTATGATGTTGAGAGCCAGATTTATTGCTACATAAGTGTGCGTATCACTTTAATTGTGTGCCTAACCAGTTATTATCCAAAGGTTTTGGGTTACTTATTATCTAGTTTTACTGATGGGTTATTTATTTCTATACCCCATAGTGAACTGGTAAGTATGGGATTATGAGTTCAGAAATCTTTTATATTCTTTACAATAAACTGATAAGTATACGATTATCATCTTTAATTCTTTAACTTTCTTATACAAACACTGAATTCTATACACACTCCACCTCTCATCTATATACATATTTATTATAAAATTGGTAAAACATGCTTAGCATATATGTGCTAATTCTTTTTTCTTCCGGATAGCCCAGGAAAAAGAGGATAGTATCTCTTCCCCTTTTGAGACAAACACCAGTCACCTATTTGCGTATGTGACTGCATGAGCGGAGACTAAGACTGATGGGAGAAATGAGTGGAACTTTTTTAATTTTTTACTTTATAGTTCGAGTTGACAATAAAATGAAATTCACCCATGCAGTGGTAATACACTATGTGTACTACTTTTATAATGAACAAAGTTCTATTTTTCGCCTTAACTTCATTGCTTTATATACACTCTCTTGTACATTCGTACAAAATAGCAGGGTGTGACACAATAGAATTGTAACAATCCACCATCGCTCTACACGTCGCTAACCAGTCCATACCAAGGACAACAACATACTGATACATCTCTAATACGAGAAAATTAACTAAAGCATGACCTCCTAATGTCTACACCCGCTCCCCTACAGATGGAACGAAAGAGAGCCTCGTTACCCAACGGTAAAAATACATAATAATAACTAGCGCTATATCCACTAAAACCGTCTCACGCGTGAATATAGTGCAAACAAAATAATGTGATGCTATCGTATTTACCGAAACCTGCCCCATGTACCCATGGATAAGAAAATATACACTCAATCGCCAACGACTCTGGCTGTAAAACTAGTCCACGGACGTGATAGGCATGCCTAAACTGCCCCTACGGAGGCAGTAACGTTGGAACTGTCCGTAAATCTTGAAGTTGATGTAACTCTTTCCCCGGATAGGCACGTTACTCCTGAACCCTAGACCTACTCAGACATGAACGCCGTATGTGGTTTGCTCCACACATACGAAACACCTCCCTGTAAAATCTGCCTGCCTCTGGCTCTGCTGACCCTGATGAGGCTGCCTTTATCTCTAGCCCTACCGACCTCCAGTTTGGTTCTCCTAGACCTACGGAGTATGCTACTGGACCCGGTGGCCCTGATTGTAACTACCATTACCTGGCCTAAATCTCTTAGCTGAGTCCCTCTATTGGGAATCTCTCTCATTCTGCATCTGCTGCTATTGTAGTGCTCCGCTGGCACTACTACTCCAGTCTTGACCTACTGTCTACACCCAGTGGAAGCGATGATCCTGATAGTGGAGCAATGTCGCATTTACGACCTCAGTGTAGGCCCGTAACGCTGAATTCCCCAACAAGTTCTAGTGAATCCTCCAAGTCGGCCCATCAATGAACTTAAGGAATCTCTTCTCCTCTGTATTCACTTCATTTTGCACAAAGTTCGCCAGACGCATGAATTTATCCTTATACTCGACTACAGTACGACCCTCTTATGAAAGGTCAAGGAATCCCCTTCTCATCTCCGTCTGAACTACTGATGGAAAGTACTTGCAGTCAAATCGCCCCAAAACTCCATGATGGTCACGATATCTCTCTCCTTAGATGTGGTGACTGACTCCCACCAGTGCAACACTTCTCCCATAAGATTAAATGTAGACAAAATCTTCTTTTGAGTGTCACTGCACTCAACCGTACGTAGATGCCTATGGATGTATTTCTTCCATTTATTATCTACAACAACATCCGCGGTACCCTGGAACTCCGACGGATGGCCGTTCTAAAAGACCTCTCTAACTCTCTCCCACACTGATGGAACTGGATGGGCCTGTATGACTGGTGCCACTAGATGTTGTGGTTGTGCTTGGGGAAACTATTACATCATGGCAGTCATCGCAGCATTAACCTCATGTGCAACAATGGTGATAACCTCTACAGCTGTCACCGTCCCTATGCAACCTACAACTCCGGTTGAGCCTCTCCTCTTGTGGCCCGAGCTAGTCATCCTATCCTATTGTTTGGCATCTGAAACTAAACCACAATTGTATAAGATTCACTTTAACTCTAAATACTATAGCAGAAGAACATAGAATTGCAATATGAATCAACAATCCTAAGCATAGGGTTCTAAATCAATGAAATGCAATACTGAAAATGTATTAAGTCCGCACAGATCCTAAGAATATTAGAACCTGATTCTTTGATACCATCAATGACACCCGCCTATTCTAATAACAAGTGGACAATCCTCTATTAAAATAAAATAGGAATCTCAGTATGGTGCATTCTTAGCATTACTGTCGAAACTAATTAATTACTAATAACCTATTAAGTCCGATGCCAAATTTTAGAGCTTATTAACATGCTTTGTTAAACCATTCAACCATATAAGATCAACATTCACAACAATAGAATATAATGAGTACTGATAGCATAATTAGATAAATAATCGAATAACTCTCAATAAATCCCAAGTACAATCATCCAAGTGATAAATGAAATAATATAACAAAGTCTGATAAAAAAGTTATTCAACTGTGGGCGACATGCCCAAGAGAAGTACTAAAATAATCAACCGAACTAGATAGAATTGAAAGAGGCATCAAAGAAAATCCTGCATGCATCCAGAGCTGCTGCAGCATCGTCTGACTGGAATGACAAGGTAACCCTGGTGTCCCTGTGGCTGAGCACCTAAAAGGTTTTGAAAATATTTTTTATACGGGTCAGCGCCCAAACATTTTTAAAAATATTTGCAAGTATTTAAATGACTTAATAAATATGTAGAAATAATTATTTATGTTCATTTGGTGTCGCATTCACATGAGATTATCATCACCCTTCATCTATAGTGCACACTTAATGCATGTATTTTAATTACGTAGTTATGCTACCCCACTTAACTAGTCTATCTATCCTTAATATACTTCAATATGCTAAACCTCTAGCCAAAAAGTGCTACTGGTAATTTACTTTACTTTGCTTATCACGTAGCTATTACGTAAGTTATAACATAGTATTTCTCAACTATACTCATACTGTTATATAATCAACGTAAATATACACTAGCTATAATTTAATGTTCACACATTCATTTGAGTACACATATACATATAACACTCTTGTATACATATATATACTTAACATCCCCGAGATGTCCTCCCAGATGCCTTCCCTAGTATGTTATTAGGCTCCAGGTACGTCATGTACCACTCCTAGGCCATCAGGTCAGAATCTCACCACCGATCCCAAATCGTAAACACATATTGAAAGCGACGATAGACATACATCCTTGGATCATAACTATACCATATTACCCCAACCGGACTCGAAACTTAGATACAGTGGTCATACAACAGTCCTATTACCTGAAGAGACGACATAACACTTATAGATATATAAATTGGCTAACGTGTGTAATATCTATCGTAGAACTAGCCCACCAATCCCCAAGTCTATCCCAATTTCCCTATTTTAATCAAGTATTCACTTACTTTTGATAAATTATCTAACTTCATTTTTTTTCTGTCCAACGTGATGTTCTACCTAAGCACATAGCCTAATCCTTCCTGAAATCCAATTTTCAATTTCACAATTATTACCTGAGTATGGTCTCCGTATTATACACTCGATTTCTTACCCGAAACTTATCCCTGGTTAACCTAAGGTACTTTCTACTTTCCCTTTATAATTCCAGAAGTCAAATTCCATATCTCGAACTCCATAAACCATGTCAACCCCAAAATGGTCTACGAAAAATAACAAAAGGCAAGGGAGACCAGCACGAAAAACCAAACTGGTTCGCTGAGTGAACCGCTTCTTTCTCCTAAGCGAATCAGTTCGGTTTGCTAAGCTTCCATGACGAACTTAAGACAAGATTTTCCCTTTCTCCTTCAACGTTAGGAGTTCTAACCTTTATGTAAACCTGAAATGTGATTACCAAACTAATCCCAACCATAAATCAAGAAGTTTCTACATATGATTCATCTCAAATAACATCTAATTCAAGAGATCACACAATTTACATTAGGACTCATGCAGGGTTTAAAACCCTAATTCAAGATTCAATCTTTTATCTCTGAAATAAATTAAGAACTCATATTTTTCATTCTAATCATATTAGATCTATTATATTATCATTATAAGATTCCTCTTCGATGGTTTCTTTAATCGAAACCTCGTTTTACATGGTTCTTCCAACACAAAAATTGTGTTCTTCCTACACTATTTTTTTACATGAATATTTGAAACTACAAATAAGATTAAATCAAGTTAAATACTTGCCTTGAGAATGATGAATTTTTTAGAATCTCTCCTTGAGTTCCTCTCTTGGTAATGATCTTGAACCCGAATGAAGTTGATCTCCAACCTAGATCCCTTTTTCTTCACTTCTTCTTCTTCTTCTTCTTCTTCTTCTTCTTCTTCTTCTTCTTCTTCTTCTTCTTCTTCTTCTTCTTCTTCTCTATTCTCTCAAAACCTTAGCCTCTTGAATGGTTATATAGCTACCCCTTCTGTCCACTTTACCTAAATTTAAACCTAAACACTCCAAATACCGAAATTAAGTCAGCCCTTATATGTAAAATGACCCGAATACCCTTTTACGACTATCGTTTAGCCTAAAAAGCCCCAGAACCCAATTATAACCTCCAGGTACCTATTTATGACTATTTGGACCCATTCCAAACCATTGACACACTCAAAATCACCATCCAAGTTATCTAACATTAATTTCCATCTCATTCCTAACACGACTCTATCCGCGCATCCCGAATGAGATATCGTTAAACCCGTCGCTTTTACTCACTTACGACGTAACATAATTTAACATATTTTCATTTACTTATCGCAAAGTAAATATAATTACACATAAATATTAATCCTTTTATTAGCTAATAAATATTTATTTAAGTCACTTTATTTCTTGAATTAATTAAATTACGTGCACACGTGTAATTTAAAATGCTTTAAAAATACTCGGTGTTACATCAGGTCATTATTGTTCACATTTTTCTATATTTCTCTTCTTTGCACCTGATAAACGTTACTAGGTTGATCAATGAAAAGAGGAAGAAGAACATTTGTTAGCCATTATAAAAAAAATCCACTTAAAATGATTTTAAAACTTAGGATCTTTATTTATATGAAGATTTGTTACTATGTGGTTCATCGTACGAGTTTCGTTAAGAGATACTTCCTTTATAAAGAAGAAAACTTTTAAGTTGATTTGAGGGAAATATTGTTGATCCGTTGACTAATACATAAGATATTTTGATATTCTTGTTTATATAAAAAAGGTCTCTGGCTTGATAGGAATTAGTATGAAAAGGGTGAGGTGTGAATTAATGTGAAAGGAGTGCAAGACGCTTACCCCGGTCTTTACAATGTTTTTAGTGGGAGTGTGGCATTGGCCCGAGATTTTTTATATTAGTGGGTTTTTTCTCATACATATGGTTTTGTGTTTTGATTTACATTTTCTCATGATTTATCAATTACGTTCTTAATAAGATTAAAATATGAAGTGTATGATGAATCATTTGCAAATCTTATCACAAAGACTTTTTAGGGTGTGATATTAATTTTAGCATGCTTTAAATTTGAAAAGAAAATTTAATTTTGTTTACTTTTCATCCTGGTACACAAAATTCACTCTCAATTAATATCAAACCTAATAATCTTTTGTGAGGTTTAATCGCTTGGAGGAAGATCTCATTTTGAGTTAATATAGAGAATATTGTGTAACACCCCGGGAGGTGCTTTTAAAATATATTGATAAATTAGAGATTTTTGTTTTACAAGAAAATGCCATTTAGATTGAGTATAAATATGCGGAATCATAACTACATAAATCAACTGAATAAAGTATCTCAGTTTTATTAAATCTCTAGTATCCTATTACAAAACAATTTACAATAAACAAAGCGGTATATTTAAATTTTGAAAATAAATATCCAGAGCCTCTAACGATGATCCCAATCCCAACGATGCCATAAATATCATATCGCATCAAACCTAAAATACAACAAACTATGGGGGTGAGCGGAAAACTCAGTAGTTCGTATAAATGCTCAAAGTGTAACTATACGTACTCGTGTGCGCGTGCATCATATATAAGAGTGTATGCAATATGAACACTCAAACTAAAATCCAAATAATATAATCATAACCTAGGATCTCACCGTGGTCATTACATAGCCCAAGACCCCATATCAAAATTCCCACCGCACTTCCCATGGTACGGTATGGACTACCGTCTATTATCCTGTCAATTATCCTTGAAACAATCCAATGGCCCCCAAAAATAATAGCATAACTTGGACACAAGACCCATAATAACCTAACATAACCGCCATAAAATATTGGCATCACTACCATATAAACATTTGGCATACTTGTCAATCGGGGTCTATGGCCTAGTCTTTAGTTAATAAACAAAATCATAGCCGGCAGCACACACCGTTCAGCGGGTGGTTTGGCTAAGAAATTCCTATGCATTCTCCAATAATAATCATCATAATATCATTCTATCAATTCAAATAAATTTTAGAACCAATTCCCATAAATCAAGTGCACATATTTTCTGCCCAATTTTTATAACCCAACATGCTCGTAAAATCAACTAATTTCGTTACCCCAGACTACACGCATGAAATAACACATACACAATGGGTGCAATAATGAATATCATATACGAGCGTACAATATATGTAAATGCAACACATATCATGGATATAACTATACAATCAAGGTTGAATAGATGTAGCACGCTAAATTAACAACGGGAGGATAAAACTACCTCAAGAGAGTCAAAATCCACAATTGTAGGCTTGTTTTAGAAACCCAGAAAAATTAGATCCAAACATTTTCTAAATTGTCAACTCGACTTCAGATTTGGATTATACACGAAAAATTGGGTCAGGTATGTGTTTGAGTTTTCTCAAGTCTCATCTGAAAGCACTCAAAAAGAAGATTTAAAGCACTCAAAACTAACTCTTTCTATTTCTTTCGTTGTTGCCTCTCTAAATTTCGTTTTTGGCCTTTCCTTTTCATTTTCCTTTCCTTAAAATCATCCCTAATATTTCTTATAAAACCTCTCTCTCAAAACCTATCTTATAGCCTAAGCTAACTCATATTACCATATTGCCCTTTAATTTAAAATTATCCACTTTACATATTTAAACCATTATAAAATGTCCAAAAACCATCTATATTTAAATTTAAATCTTTGATTTGATTTCAAACAAAAATACATTGTTTTCAAATATATTATCAATAAAAGTATTTTTATTTAAAATTATTGCCGAAATCTTATATAATATTCTTAAATAACCCTTCAAGTATTGGGGTATTACATATTGTTATATCTAGAGGTATTAACATTTTTGAAGATGCATATCCATGATCTAGAATATTTTCCTCTTTAGATAATGATAATGTAATTCCCAGTGTAGACACCCCATTCTAATACCTGCACCCCACACTCTTCCATTAGGTCCAAATAAAGTTCCTTCGAGTTTAGTACCCTTGATACCCTTTAAACCCCAATCGGAGAACAAATGGATGGTTAAATGCCTCATTTGACTCTAGTTAACTCTCGAACTTGAGAGTATTTCAATACACTTTCATATACATCTGAATCCTCTTTCCAACAGTCCTGGTCGTTTGTGAATTGGACCTATATTTTGCATTTTATGGCATAAAACCAATTATGCCTGCTTATCGGTAGGTGGTGGCTATGCTGGCCACTATATTTGGCAACCCTATGGGTAGGCAGGCCAAACCATATGTCGACTAATGATGCTAGAAACAGTACCACCGATATGAGATGTTGGTAAGCTCAAGCTAGCACTAACAATGGCAGCACAAAGAGTAAATATCCAGTAGAGGGAGGTGATGAGAAGAGGATAAACACTAATATATAAGTGGTTCAGCCAATCAAGCCTACGTCCACTGTGAGTGTGTGAGTAATTTCACTAGATGAAGGCACTAATGGCCATAGATACAATCTCTCGAGCTTTCTCTCTCTACTGTGTAAACCAACAGAGTTTTAGCTAGGGTTGCAATTATTGATCCCTCTACAAGATAGAGGAAGACCTCTATATATAGTGCCTGGGGGGTGTAATGTACCCCCCAAGCATGCAGTGAGCATGTGTATGAGGATCGAACCAGTATCCTGATGACACCTGACTGATCTTATATAGATAATGATGACCACAATATTCCCTCACGTGAGGAGGATGATTGGGTTATAACTGATTTGCTTATGTGTCCCAAACCTTCTATGTGCTTGCATGTGCTCGGACTTGAGCCCTGATGTAAACTCGACCTGGTCGAGTACGAGGTTGTTGAAGTCTGACGGTTTTGCTTTGTCTATCAATAACCATGATGACCTCGACCTAGAAGACTAGACGAGGTTAGGCATGGGGAAGGATGTACGTCGGCCCAAGCCGAGTACGATATGGGCTTTTGATTGAGCTCATAAGACACTATTGCCCTCGTTTGCTGTCTAGCCCAGGTTAGTAAACCATAGGCAGACCTTACAAATTATGACCTTTCTGATGGCAGTCATAAGTTTATTGTCAACTCAGTTGTGAGACAGGCCGAGGTTGGTGACCCTGAGCACGAGGGTACACTTTGGGCATATCAATCACCCTTATCCCTTAATCTTCTATGTGAGTAGGTGATTGAGGGGTATGTTAGGTCGAGTCTGAGCTTCTTTTAATGCCTTAGGGTGTGAAGTGATTCCTTGACACATGTCACTCACTGAAGTGACTAACGTATTCCCCAAGGTGTTGATATTTCTGGAAGCGTCCTTTAGGTTTCCAAGGGTAATGATGGGGGCATTGGATATCATGCCCAGTCATTAAAAAGGTCTAAAGGCATTTCTCTTTCCTCATTTTCTCTTTACTCTTCCAATTTTCTCCCGCCTAAACTTTTCTGCAACTGCCACTCTCAAGCCTCCCATTGTTGTGCTGCGATCCAAGGTTTTCTTTGCTTCCTAACCTCCTCCTCCCTCATTCGCGACTAGTCAAGTATTTCCTTTTACCTTTCCTTCTCCATTTTTGTTATTTTCTTTTATAGTTTTAGTTTTCCGGTGATATTTTATTTTTTTCAGTGAACAAAACCTCCACTGTTTGGTGGTTATTAGGTCAAGTTTGGTGGGGTTGGGCATTTTTGGGACCATTCTAGGCTGCTTCGAGGTTATTCTAGCCAATAACCCCTTCCTTTCTGGCTTTTGTCAAACTGCCGGTCACCTTCTCCGGTGACATGCCCTTGAGTGTTCTTGGTGTTCTTGTTAGAAACCTTTCAACTTTCACCCTTTGATCTTTTAATTTGGGTTCCCTAAGTTGTGTACCCGTTTTTAGTTTTTAGTCCTTCCCTTAAGTGTAGTGTCTCCTTCCTTATTCTCAGACCCTTGTACCAACTTATAGAAGAATTCCTATATCTTCGTGAGAAGACCTTTGAGAAGATTAAGCAGATAAATCTAGACCAAGAGGAAGCTCGTAAGGCTGAGGGATTTCCCCTTAGACCAATTTTTCCTCCACCCTTGAAGATTATATACCCTAAGCCTGCAGAGCCTATTGAAGTCCCTGAGGTTCCCGAGCTGATGTCTGAGTTATCTTCCTTAGATCCCATGTCTACCTCTGAGGCTGCTGAGTATGTAGACTCTTTCCAAGAGGCTATGGATTGTTTCGCCAAGGGGAGTGTTGTCTCTGAGGGAACAGAGGTTTCTGATCATTCCTCCCCCCATCAAGCGGTTAGTACCTCTCATAAGTTTTCGTCCGTTAAAGTCTTAGGGCCAAGTGTGGCAGTTCCCCCTCCTATCGATGCCATCCATCTGTCGGCTACTACTGGTGCTGAGTTTCCTCAGAGGTTTCCTGATGGTTCCCCATCTGAGCCTCAGACTCAGACTGTTGATGATAATAATGATGATGAAGGGAGTGAACTTATCACTTCTAAGGTTGATGGTCCTGAAACATCTGTCACTGAATATGACCTCCTCGTCTTCAGATATCTGTATGCCATTCCTTCCTCCATTACCTTAAGGAAACCTCTGAAGGATGAGAGGGCCTTCGATGGCCGAGAGGGAGAGCTCTGCGTCTACGAGCAGATGTTTAAACTCAGCTTCCGTCTTCTAATTCACCCCACTATTCGAGTTGTTCTTTCTTTTATCAACCTTGCTCCTTCTCAGCTTTCACCCAATGCCTGAAGGGTATTGGTTGGGGATATTGTACTCTAGAAGGTAGTTCATCATACCGACCTTCCAGTTAGGGTATTCTTAGCTTGTTACATACCCTCATCTGCTAAAAATCACCCCAGCTACTATCACTTTGTAGCCAGGAAGTCTGAGAAGAAGATATTGCTTGTGACTCAGACTTTTAACCACAATTGGAAGCCTCGATTATTCTTTGCCTCAGGGTCTTGGGAGTTTGGTCCTAATGAGGCTTGTGGAACATCTGTTCCACGAACACCCCTGAGGTGGGGTAAGGTCTCCTTCTTAGCCACCCTGGATTAAGCATAGACAATCGTAAGCATATTGAAGATCTTTATAGTCAAGGAGAAGATGGTAAACTCATCAAGTACGATCATATGATGACCCCTTATTATTTGTCTCAGATGGGTCTTGAAAGTGGCCCTTTGGCCGAGCTTCATAAGTATTCTAGAAAAATCAATTTTATAACAAGTCTAGTCTCGTGAATTTCATGTGTCATATCTTCTCCTTCTGATGTTTCTTTTTTGCAGAGAAGCCAAAAGGAGTTTCTGAAGACATATGTAATATGTCTGCTCCCAGCATCACGAAACTATTAGAGAAGCGTGGTGGCAAGACTGTGCCACCCCCTGCCCAAATAAAAAAAGGGAAAATCTCCTGCTGAGACATCAAAGAAGAGGAGGGCACCTACAGACCCTTCCCATACAAGGCCCAACAAAACTCAAAATACTGAGCGTGGTATACCAATATCCTCCGATAACGCCTTATCATCTCGACTTGCTTAGCTAAAAATTAGTGACAACCTCATAGGCAATAGTGCCCGAGCATCTTATGCCCTCGGCCATGCAATGACCAAGGATAATAAGCATTTTCTTCACTTGATGGATGTCCCTCTACTGATAGAGTTTGCTGTTCATAGGGCAGTTCAGGTACTTATTTGTAATTTCCTTAAGTGTTACCTCTGCTCTGAGCATTTCATTATTGCTGATGTTGTTTCTTCTTTTTACAGAGTGCTCTCTCTCTTTATCGCCTGGCTAACTATACTCTGACGAGGCTGCCTCTGATCCAGAAGGACAGGGACGCTAAAAATCTTGAGGAGAGTCTGAATAAGAAAATTAAAGATTTGAATAACAATCTGAAGGATAAGTGTAATGAGATCTCTCGGAAGAAAAGTGATCATGCCAATTCTCCGAAGGCAAATGATGATAGCCTCCAGTCCAAAGTTGATGCTGTCGTTAAGGCTGCCTTGGAGGATGCTTCAGAGATAATCATCAGGGAGTATCAAACCTCTAATGAATTTGCTAGCTTCAGTCTTGAATACCTAGAGTGGGGAAATAAGGAAACCAGCAGATGGGCTGCCATGAAGTAAGAAAGTTTTAGCAGTTTATCGACTGAGTACTTTATTGGCCTCGGCTTTGCAAATGCCCAACTTGCTAAGTCCCTTTAGGAGGTTGAAGAGGGTGTCCCAACAGAGATGAGCCAGCTCGAGGTAAATGAGACTGAGGATGTTGGACATCAAGGTGAAGAGGCTGAAATTACCAACCGAGTCCAAGAGCAAAACAACCCTGTTGCTGGTGGGTCGGCTGAAGCCTGAGTGTCTCTTTTGCATGTCTGAATTTTTGTGAAGCTTTTGTATAACCTCTTTTATTTGATGAACTGTAACCTCTTCTCTTAGAACAATGTAACTTTTTGGCTCGAATGAATGTAGTTCCATTTCCTTCATTTGTGTTGCTTTTCTTTGCTTATTGCTTTGCTATTTCATGTCTATGATGTTTCCTTTATCCATCATATTACACAATTTGAGTAATGGGAATCAAAGTAAGTAATAGCAGACACACATAATTATGCTTCACCTCATATTTCACCATATTAATGATGTTTAAAGGTCTGAGGTCACCAAATCATGGTGTTTTACCTCCTAAATTTTCACCAAATAATGATGTTTAAGGTCTGAGGTCACCAAATTATGATATTTCACCTCATATTTCACCATATTAATGTTGTTTAAAGGTCTGAGGTCACCAAATCATGATGTTTTACCTCCTAAATTTTCACTAACTAATGATGTTTAAGGTCCGAGGTCACCAAATTATGATGTTTCACCTCATATTTACACCAACTTAATGACGTTTAAGGTCTGAGGTCACCAAATTATGATGTTTTACCTCATATTTCACCATATTAATGATGTTTAAGGTCCGAGGTCGCCAAATTATGATGTTTCACCTCATATTTACACCAACTTAATGATGTTTAAAGGTCTGAGGTTACCAAATCATGGTGTTTTACTTCCTAAATTTTCACCAAATAATGATGTTTAAGGTCCGAGGTCATCAAATTATGATGTGTTACCTCATAATTACACCAACTTAATGATGTTTAATATTTGAGGTCACCAAATTATGATGTTTCACCTCATACTTTCACCAACTTAATGATGTTTAAGGTCCGAGGTCACCAAATTATGATGTTTTACCTCTTACTTTCACCAACTTAATGATGTTTAAGGTCTGAGGTCACCAAATTATGATATTTTACCTCTTACTTTCACCAACTTAATGATGTTTTAAGGTGTGAGGTCACCAAATTATGATGTTTCACCTCATACTTTCACTAACTTAATGATGTTTAAAGGTCTGAGGTCACCAAATAATGATGTTTATGGTCTTTTGTCACGAAATTATGATGTTTTACCTCATATTTACACCAACTTAATGATGTTTAAGATTTGAGGTCACCAAATTATGATGTTTCACCTCATACTTTCACCAACTTAATGATGTTTAAGGTCTGAGGTCACCAAATTATGATGTTTTACCTCTTACTTTCACCAACTTAATGATGTTTAAGGTCTGAGGTCACCAAATTATGATGTTTTACCTCTTACTTTCACCAACTTAATGATGTTTTAAGGTCTGAGGTCACCAAATTATGATGTTTCACTTCATACTTTCACCAACTTAATGATGTTCTAATACTCACACACATCGGAGCAAGAGCATTAACACAATGTTGCTACTTGTTCATTAACATCCTCTATTTAAGTTGATACATGTATTACAAAGAGAAGATTAATTGAGACATCATAAGTAATATTTCTTTAAGTGATCGACATTCCAAGGGTTGGAGAAAGGTTCTCATTCCAGATTTTCTAGCTGGTAGGTACCAGGTAAGACCTCATCAATTACCCTATAAGGACCCTACCAATTATGATATAGCTTATTTATTTTTTGCCACGTCTTTTTCAGGACTAGGTCCCCCCACACCTATCGGCCTTGACTTTCCCCTCTGATTGTAGAATCTCACTGTCACACCCCAAACCCAATATCCATACTAATCATTTGTTATTGGAATAATTGGATCATAATCTCGGGCCCATTGGAAAATATATTTCATTTATCAATATTTTTCCTTACATAATGTGCATAATGAACATAATATTATTCTTATACCATAAAATTCAATATCAGAGTCATAATGAAGCGGACATACAATACTGTGATTAACTATGATCAACTCAATCCATACTAAATCAATATATACAATGTGTGAGTATATTAAAATCTTCAGTGTGACAACGATAAAATCCCCATTTTTAAACCCCAGCTCTCTCCAACGATGCAACTCTCAAAGTTACCGATCATATGGTATCCTAGGTGGCAGCGTACGAACCTGAAATTGTTAAAATATAAACCGTAAGCATTAAGCTTAGTGAGGTACTCCTTCCCCGCAATAGAATAACAATTCTATATTGAATATGTGGATATAAAATCCGAACAATCCTGCCCATTGGCAATAACAAATCCTCGATCATAAGATCCAAATAATTATGCCCATTGGCAATAACAAATCCTGGATCATAAGATCCAAATAATTCTGCCCATTGGCGATATCAAATCCTGGATCATAAGACCCAAACAAATCCTGGATATTTTAATATCCAAACAAATCCTGAATACCGAAGTATTCAAACCAATCCTGGATCATGAGACCCAAATAAATCCAGGATATTTTAATATCCAAACAAATCCTGAATACCGAAGTATTCAAACCAATCCTGGATCATGAGACCCAAACAAATCCTGGATATTTTAATATCCAAACAAATCCTGAATATCGAAGTATTCAAACCAATCCTGGATCATGCGACCCAGACAAATCCTGAATACCAAAGTATTCAAACAAATCCGCTCTTAGAGCTATATTCATATTTATATATGAAACAAATCATAAGTACACTCACCTTGATAGTTTAACTGGATTTTCCCTTGCTTTATTCAGTATTTTTTCAATCAGATCTTCTTCCCTTCCTATCATTCTTACAATATTAGTATCATCATAAGAATATCAATAATCCAAAGAATGATTTAAACATAATTCAATCCATAAGCATCACATCATTCCATTCAAATCATTTATCACAAGTGAAGTTCCATCCCAATCCATGTCAAATCATAGACCAAATATAAATTCATTTATTCTTGTAAATTCAATCCTTATCATATTATTATTCCAATACAAAAGACGATACATCGTTTTAAGTCTCCTAGAGCAAGATATGCTCATTTCTTTACCACATATCAAATCTGCCCTATAGGCTCTTTCATCGTTCATTCAACTTCCAGGAATTTCCATAATTTTTCTACATCATAAATTTAGGTGATATTTCCCCAACATTAGTAAACATACTTAACAATACAAGATTAAAATTTCATAATTTTTAGAGTTCATTTGCTATGTCAAGCAAAACATCGAACACATGGCAGGCATACTTTCACAATTAGGGCAGATTTCATACCCGAACTTCAAACTCTCACCAAAGACTCATTTATTGGTATTTTCCCATGATTTTCGGATATGTAATACATATGTGAGTTCAGGTCAATATCCAATTTGAATCAATCAATTCCAGTAAGTATACAAAAATATATGGAAGTTTTAATAAACAAGGTTCCTAAACAAAATAATTTCAAGGGTTTACACATTCAAGTTTGCTTAAACTTGCATCTATCCATAAGTACACATCAAGACATGGAAATCCAGTAAACAAATGATTATTTAAATCATTTAAATAAGTAATACAAAAAAATAAACAAGATTTATGGATGGAAATACCTTAGGGGCTTTTACGTAATTTTTCTATGAATTTTTCTTCAATTTCTCCCAACACTTTCTTCCTAAACTTCAAAACTCTCTTTCTTTAAGCTTCAAATCTCTCATGGCTGAATTTAGCTGAATAAGGAGGTAATTCTAAGGATTTTAAGTCGGCCAAAGCCACCACCCTTCCCAACCAATCAAAATATAACATGTGGCATTATATAAAACAAAATATCATTTGAGGCTAAATGACTACTTTACCCCCTGTTCGTAAAAAGGCAATATCTTCCCACTCGGATTTCCGTTCGATGAACCGTTTGTTTTGTTATAAACCTAACTCATATATCTACAAATATCTAGTTTACACCTCAAGTTCATTGTTATGTCATAAAGGCCAAAACTAGCCTCCAACAGGAACATTCCTACCGAAAACTTTAAAATTTCACATTTGTAACTAATTCGATATTTCAAGCTTTAGGAAGGTGGGATTAAACTAAACATAATTACTTAACATTATATATATACTAATAACATATTATTCGTATCACATAAGATAATCATGATTTAAACATGATTTATCATAATTATATTTGGGTTGTCACAATTCTCTCCCCGTTAGGAAATTTCGACCTCGAAATTGACATACCTTGGTTGTCCGAATCAAACAAATACGGATAACTAATCTTCATGGTATCCTCTCTCTCCCATGTAGCCTCTTCCATGGAATTCCTTCTCCATACAACTTTCACAAGTGGGATTACTTTTGATCTCAATACTTGTTCCTTCTTATCCACGATAGCAAGTGGTTATTCCACATAACTCAAGTCTTCCTTTAACTCAATAGGCTGTTCTACCAACACATGTGAAGGATCCGCTACATACTTTCTTAACATAGAAACATGGAAAACATCATGTAACCGAGATAACTCTGGTGGTAATGCTAACTTGTAGGCAACCATGCCGATTTTCTCAAGGATTTCATAAGGTCCAATGTAGCGTGGACTTAATTTCCCTTTATTTCCAAACCTCATAACTCCTTTCCATGGAGATATCCGAAGAAACACATAATCCCCTTTCTGGAATTCCAAATCTTTTCGTCGTTTATCCACATAAATTTTTTGTCTGCTTTGAGCTGTTCTCATTCTATCTTGAATAATCTTCACCTTTTCAGTGGTGACTTCAATCAATTCTGGACCCTCTATCTTCCTTTCACCAACTTCACCCCAACATATCAATGTACGACATCGTCTACTGTACAATGCTTCATATGGAGCCATACCAATAGTAGACTGAAAACTATTGTTATATGCAAATTCTATCAAAGGCAAATATTCATCCCAATTACCTTTGAAATCAAGCACACAAGCTTCCAAAATATGTATTGTCCTTTCGGACTGCCCATCTGTCTGAGGATGAAAAGCCGTACTAAACTTCAAGTTAGTACCCATAGCACACTACAAGCTATCCCAAAATCTGGATGTAAAAGTAGGGTCTCTATTTGAAACAATAGATACCGGTGCTCCATGCAATCGAATAATTTCATTAACATATAATCTAACATACCTGTCAACTGTATACGTAGTCTTGAATGCTAGAAAATGAGCGGACTTCGTCAATCTATCCACCACTACCCAAATCGAATCTGACCCCTTCTGATATCGAGGAAGCCCAACCACAAAATCCATCGTTACATGATCCCATTTCTATTCCGGTATTGGCAATGGCTGAAACAGACTAATAGGCTTCTGATGCTCCACTTTCACTTGCTGACATATAAGGCACCTAGCAACAAAATCAGCTATTTCATTTTTCATATTATTCCACTAATAATGCTCCTTTAAATCCCTATACATTTTAGTACTACCAGGATACATAGTATAAATGGAATTATGAGCCTCATCTAAAATTTCCTCTTTCAATCCACACACATTAGGCACGAACAATCGCTGCTTATACAATAAAGTGCCATCATTCACAATACAAAAATCTTTAGACTTACCATCTCGGACATCTTGTCGTTTCTTCTCAAGAAAATGATCTTGACTTTGCAAATCACGAATACGGGTAGCTAACAAAGGCCTCACGCTTACATGAGCAAATAACATGTCCCCATCGGCTAGCTTCAATTCTACTCCCATCAATATCAACTCCATGATTTGGGAAACTCTAGCACACCGAATACAAGATAACCTTCCCGAAGCCTTTCTACTCAGAGCATCTGCAACTACATTTTCCTTCCCTGGGTGGTAGTGAATTGTACAATCATAGTCTTTAATTAACTCCATCCATCGCCTCTGCCTCAAATTCAACTCCTTTTGAGTAAATAAATACTTAAGGCTTTGATGGTCAGTAAAAATTTCACATACCTCAGCATATAGATAATGGCGCCATAATTTCAAAGCAAACACAATAGCAGCAAGTTCCAAATCATGTGTAGGATAATTACGTTCATGTGTACGCAAATGCCTAGAAGCATAAGCAATAACTTTACCATGCTGCATAAAAACACAACCCAACCCCTGGTGTGAAGCATCAGTATAAATAACAAAACCATCTCCACCATGTGGAATAGTAAGAACAGGTGCAGTTACCAACCTCTTTTTCAATTCATCAAAACTATTTTCACAATCAGAATTCCATTCAAACTTAACATCTTTCCGGGTTAATTTAGTCATCGGTAAGGCTATTGAAGAAAATCCCTTAATAAACCTTCTATAATACCCAGCTAAACCCATAAAACTCCTCACCTCAGTCACATTATTGGGCCTCTCCCAATTTACAATAGCTTCCACCTTCTTGGGATCAACACATATACCATCTCCAGAAATAACATGGCCTAAAAATACAACTTTTGATAGCCAAAATTCACATTTGCTAAACTTAACATACAATTGCTTATCTTTCAACACATTCAAAATAGTTCGGAGCTGCTTTTCATGTTCAACCATATCACGTGAATAAATCAGAATGTCATCAATAAAAACTATCACAAATGAATCAACAAAATGATGCAGTACCCGGTTCATAAGATCCATAAATACAGCTGGAGCATTAGTCACCCCAAAAGGCATCACCAGAAATTCAAAATGACCATACCGAGTACGAAAAGCAGTTTTAGAAATATCACTCTCCTTGACCCTCAACTGATGATAACCCGATCGTAAGTCTATTTTTGAAAACACTTAGCACCCTGTAACTGATCAAACAAATCATCTATACGAGGTAAAGGGTATTTGTTCTTAATTGTAGCTTTATTCAGTTGCCTATAATCCATACACAAATGCATGGTACCATCTTTCTTCTTCACAAATAAAACTGGTGCACCCCATGGAGATACACTAGGTTGTATGAACCCCCTATCAAGTAAATCCTGTAACTGAATCTTGAGTTCTTTCAACTCAGCAGGTGCCATTCTATACGGTGCCATAGAAATAGGTGTTGTCCCCGGTGCTAATTCAATACTAAATTCAACTTCTCTTTCTGTAGGTAACCCTGGCAACTCACTAGGAAACACTTCAGGAAAATCCCGTACAATAGGAACATCGACTAATTGTAAAGACCCCTTCCTAGTGTCAAGAACATATGCAATAAAACCCTCACAACCCTTACTCAATAATTTTCTCGTCTGAATAGCAGAAATGATGCAACTAGGAACAATTTTCCTTTCCCCCACAAATTTAAATTCAGGCTCACCAGGCATATTAAAAATATCTTCCTTACAGAAACAATCCATAGATGCATGATATTTAGATAACCAATCCATTCCCAGAATTATATCAAAATCAGAAATATCTAATGGAAGTAAATCTATAACTGTATCTCTAGACCCCACAGTCAAAACACAATCACGAAAAGCATATTCAGCTACAACCATATCCCCCATAGGCATATAAATACCCAACCCCACATCTAAACGAGTACATGGTCTATTCAGGTATACAACAAAAGCATAGGAGACAAAAGAATACGTGAAACCAGGATCAATCAAAACATAAGCACTTCTATCAGTAACAGAAAGTGTACCTGTCACCACATCTGGAGTAATCTGAGCTTCTTTCATTGTAAAGACTCGTCCACCTGGCCTGGAACCACTAGCTTGTCCTCTACCCACACTTTTCACTGCACTGCCTGGAGATAACATTCTGCTTGCTACTTCACTATGTGTTGCTGGAGTCTGTGCCAATTGTGGACAATTCTTCTTAATATGCCCCACTTGATGACAATGGTAGCATTCCAATCCCTTAAGCTTAGGACACTCAGATTTATAATGCCCTTCCTCTTTACAAAAGAAACATATAACACCTCCTATTGGGGCCTCACCTCTCCCTGACTTTCTGGCTGAACCAAAAGATCCTCCACCCCTAGTATATCTGCCAAATCTCCCCTGACCTCTACCACTATCTCCACCACCTCTCTGAAATTTATGAGGTTCCATCTTAACACTTCCACCCTCACCTCCCTTCGAGTGAGATGCGTCGAATCTACTTTTCTTAAAACTCTCTCTGCTCGCCACCCCTTGGTTCATTTGCCTTTCTGCTATCGTGGCTTTGTTTACCAGAGAAGCATAATCTTCTAACTCATAAGTGGCCACTCTATTTTGAATAGGCCAAATCAGTCCATCTTGAAACTTACTACATTTATCTCCTTCATCCTGCACATACTTAGTAGCAAATCTAGACAAAGCAGTAAATTTAGCATTATACTCCCTCACAGACATGTTCCCTTGGGTTAAATTTATAAACTCCCTCAGCTTCTCCCTCCTATAAACCTTAGGTAAATACTTAACATACAAAGCTTTAATAAATTCAGCCCAAGTAATAACATCAGTACCTTCCATCGTGGGCACCAAATGGTTGTTGGCTTCCCACCAATATTTCGCCTCTCCTTTGAGCTTAAACACGGCTAGATTCACTTTCTGGTTATCTGGAACCTTCATAACTGCAAATATAGTTTCTAGATCTCTGACCCACATCTCAGCTTCTGTAGGTTCAACTGACACTGAATATTCTGGAGGATTCAACTTCAAAAACTTCTCATGCATAGAATCTTTCATTTCCTTTCTTGCCTCTTTCTCAATCCTGGTCACAGTCTTTGATTCTAGATATCTAGCCTGTTGTTCGGCCATTTGTGCCATATTTATTTCTTGTTGCTCTGCCATCCTCATCATTGCCTGTGTCATTATTTGCATCTCTGTAGGCTGCTCTTGCTCTCTAGCCCTTCCAGCAACACTTTGCTCTACTTCAGTATTCTCTGCACGAGAAGCCACTCCCTCTTCTCTATGTTGTCCATTCCCAGGTTCCATCTGGAATTATCTGTAATACAATAAAGTTCTAACAACCAACATAAACAGTTTATAATACTAAACTATTGGTTAGTACATAAACAATTCATAAATATCAAATCAACTTAATAACTGCCATCTAATCGTCACACACGTCCATAATTAATAACCACGCTCTGATACCACTAATTGTCACACCCCAAACCCAATATCCATACTAATCATTTGTTATTGGAATAATTGGATCATAATCTCGGGCCCATTGGAAAATATATTTCATTTATCAATATTTTTCCTTACATAATGTGCATAATGAACATAATATTATTCTTATACCATAAAATTCAATATCAGAGTCATAATTAAGCGGACATACAATACTGTGATTAACTATGATCAACTCAATCCATACTAAATCAATATATACAATGTGTGAGTATATTAAAATCTTCAGTGTGAGAATTATAAAATCCCCATTTTTAAACCCCAGCTCTCTCCAACGATGCAACTCTCAAAGTTACCGATCATATGGTATCCTAGCTGGCAGCGTACGAACCTGAAATTGTTAAAATATAAATCGCAAGCATTAAGCTTAGTGAGGTACTCCTTCCCTGCAATATAATAACAATTCCATATCGAATATGTGGATATAAAATCCGAACAATCCTGCCCATTGGCAATAACAAATCATGGATCATAAGATCCAAATAATTCTGCCCATTGGCAATAACAAATCCTGGATCATAAGATCCAAATAATTCTGCCCATTGACGATATCAAATCCTGGATCATAATACCCAAACAAATCCTGGATATTTTAATATCCAAACAAATCCTGAATACCGAAGTATTCAAACCAACCCTGGATCATGAGACCCAAATAAATCCTGGATATTTTAATATCCAAACAAATCCTGAATACCGAAGTATTCAAACCAATCCTGGATCATGAGACCCAAATAAATCCTGGATATTTTAATATCCAAACAAATCCTGAATATCGAAGTATTCAAATCAATCCTGGATCATGAGACCAAACAAATCCTGGATATTTTAATATCCAAACAAATCCTGAATACCAAAGTATTCAAACAAATCCGCTCTTAGAGCTATATTTATATTTATATATGAAACAAATCATAAGTACACTCACCTTGATAGTTTAACTGGCTTTTCCCTTGCCTTTATCCAGTATTTGTTCAATCAACTCTTCTTCCCTTCCTATCATTCTTACAATATTAGTATCATCATAAGAATATCAATAATCCAAAGAATGATTTAAACATAATTCAATCCATAAGCATCACATCATTCCATTCAAATCATTTATCACAAGTGAAGTTCCATCCCAATCCATGTCAAATCATAGACCAAATATAAATTCATTTATTCTTGTAAATTCAATCCTTATCATATTAGTATTCCAATACAAAAGACGATACATCGTTTTAAGTCTCCTAGAGCAAGATATGCTCATTTCTTTACCACATATCAAATCTGCCCTATAGGCTCTTTCATCGTTCATTCAACTTCCAGGAATTTCCATAATTTTTCTACATCATAAATTTATGTGATATTTAACCCAACATTAGTAAACATACTGAACAATACAAGATTAAAGTTTCATAATTTTTAGAGTTCATTTGCTATGTCAAGCAAAACATCGAATACATGGCAGGCATACTTTCACCCTTAGGGAAGATTTCATACCCGAACTTCAGACTCTCACCAAAGACTCATTTCTTGGTAGTTTCCGATGACTTTCGATTATGTCATACATATGTGAGTCCAGGTTAATATGCAATTGGAATCAATCAATTCCAGTAAGTATACAAAAATATATGGAAGTTTTAATAAACAAGGTTTCTAAACAAAATAATTTCAAGGTTTTACACATTCAAGTTTGCTTAAACTTGCATCTATCCATAAGTACACATCAAGACATGTAAATTCAGTAAACAAATGATTATTTAAATCATTTAAATAAGTAATACAAAAAAATAAACAAGATTTATGGATGGAAATACCTTAGGGGCTTTTACGCAATTTTTCTATGAATTTTTCTTCAATTTCTCCCAACACTTTCTTCCTAAACTTCAAAACTCTCTTTCTTTAAGCTTCAAATCTCTCATGGATGAATTTAGATGAATAAAGATTTAATTCTAAGGGTTTGAAGTCGGCCAAAGCCACCACCCTTCCCAAACAATCAAAATATACCATGTGGCATTATATAAAACAAAATATCATTTAAGGCTAAATGACTACTTTACCCCCTGTTCGTAAAAAGACAATATCTTCCCACTCGGATGTCCGTTCGATGAACCATTTGTTTTGTTATAAAACTAACTCATATATCTATAAATATCTAGTTTACACCTCAAGTTCATTGTTATGTCATAAAGGCCAAAACTTGCCTCCAATAGGAACATTCCTACCGAAAACTTTAAAATTTCACATTTGTAACTAATTCGATATTTCAAGCTTTAGGAAGGTGGGATTAAACTAAACATAATTACTTAACATTATATATGTACTAATAACATATTATTCATATCACATAAGCTAATCATGATTTAAACATGATTTATCATAATTATATTCGGATTGTCACACTCACAGTTCTCTGCTGATAGGTTGCCTGTCTTATCTCTGCATCCTCTCTTCTTTCCTCATTCAAATCAAGATCAAGTCTTATCTCTTCCCCAATCCTATGGGGGTCATATGTCTAAACTCTATGAGTGGGAATTCCTACCTCTGTTGGGATGACAGCCTCTGAGCCATGGGCTAACATAAATGGAGTTTCTCCTATTAGTTTCCTCGTTGTCATCCTGTAGGCCCAAAGCACATCATATACCTCCTCTATCCATATTAATTTGGACTCTTCCAACCTCTTTTTTATCCCATCAAGGATTATTCGATTTATGACCTCAATCTGGCCATTTGCCTGGGGTCGGCCGAGAGAAGAGAAGAACTGCTTGATTCCCACTCTTTCGCAGTATTTTTCTAAGGATATGTTCTTGAATTGGATCCTATTGTCTAAGATGAGGGTGTTTGGAAGACCATACCTGTACATGAAGGTCTAATGTTTAGTTATTGTGATCATTGTCTCAACTTCTACCCATTTGGAGAAATAATCAATTTCCAGTATTAAGAATCGATAGTTGTTTACAGCTTTTGGCAGGGGTCCTACTAAATCAATACCCCATATTACAAATGGCCAAGGGGAGCTGATTAAAGTCAAAGGTTGGTGAGGCTGATGAGGGATGGTGGAGAACCTTTGACACTTATCACACTTCTTTACATACGCGGCTGCATCTTTAGCCAAGGTCGGCCACCAGTACCCTTGAGTGATTATCCTCTTAGCCAACGGCCTTCCTCCTATGTGATTGGAACAAGAAACCTCATGCACATCGTTCAAGATGTGTGGAACCTTTGAAGGGTGGACACATCTGAGGAGATGGATCAGGAATCCCTTTTTATACAGGACATCTCCTACAATTGAGAATTTAGCAGCTATGAACCTCAGCTTTCTCCTTTCTCCTTTCGACTCTGACAACTCTCCCTCTCTGATGTATTTGATAAGAGGATCCATCCATGAGGCTCCCATATTTAGATTTAGGCAAGGTTTATCAACCTCTTCCTCTTAGATGGTCGGCTAGGGCAGAATCTCAACTGGTACTGTTCTTTTTATCTCTGTTCTTGTTGCTGAGGCCAACCTCGCGAGTGCATCAGCTCGGCTATTATATAGCCGAGGTATCCTCTTCATCTTTACTTCCTTGAAGCTTTCCAGCATCGATCTCACCCTCTTCAGATACCTGGGCATCCTTTCATCTTTGGCTTCATATATCCCCAGGATTTGGTTCACGACTAACCTGGAGTCACTATGGACTAGGAGCTAGCCGATATTGAGGATTTTGCTAAAGAGAGACCTACTATTAGTGCCTCATACTCTGATTCATTGTTGGAAGCTTTGAAGTTGAACCTCATCGCATATTCAATATCTGTTCCATCTGGTGTAGACATTATCATCCCTGCTCCACTTCCACTTTCACAGGACGACCCATCAACTAAGAGGTTCCAAGTAGTTTCATTAGAGGATAATCTTCCCTATGATAGGGTCCCTTGGTTGAAGAGGTATCTCTCTTCCTCATTCTCAACTGCTCTTTGTCTGTCAGCACTTGTCTCGGCCTCGTTCTAAGTTCGACCGACTTTTTTCTCTTTTGGCACATCTACAGTATCTTAATTCTTCTCAACCTCGGCCTCATCCTAGGTAAACTCGGCCACAAAGTTCGCTAGTGCTTATCCCTTGATGGTAACCCTGGGTTGATAAACAATATCGTATTCCCCTAAATCGATTGCCCAGGTCATTAACCTTATTGACTTCTCAGGCTTATGGAGGACCTGTCTGAGTGGGGAATCAATGAGGATGACCATAGAGTGGGCTTAAAAGCATGGCCTCATTTTCTTAGACGCATGTATTAGAGCATAGACTAACTTTTCATTCCGAGGGTACTTCTGCTCAGACTCTTGAAGTGCTTTGCTGTTGAAGTACACTAGTGTCCACACTCCATCTTCTTCACTTACTATCATGGCACTGATGGCTGACTCTAACACAGCTAAGTATACATATAGTTTCTTACCCCGAATTGGACATGACAGCATAGACTTCAGCTCTTTAAAAGATATGTCACATTCCTCATTCCATTCGAAGGCCTTTCTAAAAATTTTGAAAAAAGGAAGACATTTATCTGTAGCTCTAGATACGAACTTGTTAAGTGCAACCACTATTCTGGTCAGCCTCTGAATGTCTTTGATGGTTCTGAGTGTCTTCATTTCTAGCGAAGCCTTGACATTCTTAAGATTAGCCTCTATTCCCCTTTGATTGATAATGAAGCCTAAAAACTTTCCTGCTCCTACCCCGAAGACACATTTGGTCGGGTTAAGCTTCATTCTATATTTGTCCATGGTATCAAAAGTTCTTTCAAGGTCGGTCACATGGGTGTCGGCCTTCAGACTCTTCGTTAGCATATCATCCACGTAAACTTCCATGGACTTGCCTATCTGATCTTCGAACATATTATTTACAAGATGCTAGTATGTAGCCCCTGCATTTTTTAGGTCGAAGGTCATGACCTTGTAGCAATGGATCCCCTTGTCTGCAATGAAGGCTGCCTTCTCTGAGTCTGTCGAGTCCATGAAGATCTGATTATACCCAAAATACGCATCCATGAAGCTCATGAGATCATGTACTGCTGTGGCATCCACCATCTGATCTTTACGAAGTAGGGGAAAACTCTCCATTGGGTAAGATTTGTTTAGATCAGTGAAGTCTACACACATCCTCCATTTCCCATTAGCTTTGGGCACAATGACAACGTTAAACAACCACTCGAGGTATATGATCTCTCTGATGAACTTGGCCTCTTCAATCTTTCTAACCTTATCTCTGATGACATCATACTTTTCCCTTGAGTATACTACCCTTCTCTGCTTGATGGGCTTGGCATCTTCTACAACATTGAGTTTATGGCACATAATCTTAGGATCAATAACCAACACGTCTGCATGGCTCTAGGCAAAAATACTTTGTCTCTTCCTCAACAGCTTCATTAGTTCCTCCTTGATCTCAGGTCTTAGGTTTTTTTTTACTTGGATGGTTTTCTCCCACTCGTCCTCATTGAGGACGATGGATTCTACCTCCTCCGTAGCCTCTCCCTTTTTGAGCTTTGTTTCATCCCTAGGATCAAGTGTGTCGATGTTGTACGTGGTTTTTACCTTCTTATGAGCCTCTCTCTCTTCTGCGAAGTTGAAGTAGCATTCACGTACCGATGTTTGGTCACCCCTTACTTCCCCTACTCCATAAAGAGTCGAGAATTTTAGCATTTGGTGAACCGTTGAAGGCACGACCTCAAATTCCTTGAGGGCTGCTCGTCCTATGATGAGGTTGTAGGCTGAGAAGACGTTTTCATCCATCACAAAGAAATTAATTTTTCTGGTCAACCTCTTAGGCCACCCATCTCCCATTCTCACATCTATTTCATACATGCCCCATGGATAAACTTTTTCACCACTAAAGCCAATCAAGGGATGATGATAAGGGATAAGCCTAGCTCTGTTGAGGCCTAAGCTCTTGAAATAGGACCAAAATATAACGTCTGCAGAACTACCCCCATCAACGAGGATCCTCTGAACTTCACACCCATGCACCCTTGTGGTGATGACTAAAGGGTCATCGTGGGGAGCTAAGATACCTTTAAAATTAAGTCGTGAGAAACCAACAACGAGGGTGTCCGTATCTACCTTCCTTTTCTTTTCATATTTAACCTCTGTAGAGGACAAGTTCATAACCTCGGCCTTTGTCACCGCTTTGACCTCTGCCACGTGGACCTTGCAATCAGCTACCTCTAAGCCATCACCTGCTAGTCCTCTACATATTGTGTTTACACCGAAAGAGATCATACCGACCCTCTTTACTGGAATATTATCATCTTTTGGTGGGAGGTCAGGGTCATTCTCATCATTATCTAAATCATCAGCTCTTCTGGTAGGGGTATCCTCCTGACATTTATCATTTCTTTTCTTTTTAGGGTCGTCTCTTCCACCCTTAGAAGCTCTACCATCCACATATTTCTGAGCTTTCCAGACTTTAACATTTTTTCAATCTCGTCCTTCAGGGAAAAACATTTGTCAGTTAGATGGCCATGATCTTGGTGGAACTCGCACCATAGACTCTTGTTTCTCTTATATGGAGGAGCCTTCTGCTTTTTCGTCCATCTCAGGCTTCTATCACTCTTTATCTCATTGAGGATGTGTTCGCAACTCACAATTAAAGGAGCATAGTGTGAAAACTAGTCGTCTATAGTCCTCTTCTTTCCATCCTTTCTCTTTTGAAATTTCCCACTGCTACTTATATTCTCATTCTCATACTTCACAACTATTGCTTCCTCTGCGTTCATGACCTTTCCAGCTGTTGTTAACAGCTCGACCATAAACTTAGGAGGGTCTTCAACCATCTTCCAAAGTAGCTTTCCCTTCTAAAATCCTCTAATAAGGGCTGTCATAGTTATACTTTCTTCATAATCTTTTACATTAAGCTTTTCCTTGTTGAACTCGCGATGTAGTCTCTGAGGCTTTCATTCTTCCCGTGATTTACATAAATTAAGTGAGTCTTCTTCTTCTTCTGAGGTCTTACCCCAAAATAGAAGTTGTGTATAAACCGCTCGACCAAACCCTTAAAGCTCTCAACAGAATTTTTAGGAAGAAAAGTGAACCAGAGATGTGCAGCTCCCGTTAGAGTGAACAAAAAGGAGTTTTAATGTAGGCCAATGGGTTTACTTAAGGCTGCAACCATATCGTGAAATCAGTGTATCCGTGAGAAGGGACATAAAGTTAGCTCCAAAATTATATGGTCCATACCAAGTATTAGAGAAGATCGGTTTTTTTACTTATAGATTGGACCTACCTTCTAGCTCTACCATACATCCAGTAATCCATGTGTTTATGTTTAAACAGAAACTTAGGGAGGGTACCACAGCAGAGCCTTAATTACCAGTTATAGATAATCAAGGCAAATTTAGGGTACAACCTATAGCCCTATTGGATCACCGAGTAGTGAAGAGAGGAAACCATGATGTTCCCCAAGTGTTGGTTCAATGGTTCAACACACAACCACCTTATGCAACATGACACGATTATGATTCTATCACAGTACAGCTCCCTAATCTAAATCCTTAAGTACAAGGATTAAATGAAGCGGTGGGGTATGTAAGAATTGAAGAAGAAGAAGAGTTATGTTAGTCATTAGAGTTTTAATGTTGTTAAGTTGTTGTAACAAAAGTTAGTTAGGCAGTTAGTTTTGTTAGTAGTCAAGGGCCAACTGCCATTTCATCTAAAGAGTTGGTTAGCTGATTACTTGTTCCTTTAAATGGAAGTGAGTTGTAACCGATTTTGGTATTCAATTAATCAATAAGATTTCAATATATTCTCTTAATTCTCTCTAAACTTCTTGTTTCTTCTCTAACCCTTTTTCTAATCCTTTACTATCTAAATTCTTAATATTTCCAGTGTTGTGTGATTAAGTCAGGATGAGAACCTGATAGTATAAATGTTAAATCATTTGTATCTTGCTTACTCTAATTTGATACGTTGATGAAGGGTTTTAGTTTTTGTTCTGTACTTATGTATTTTTTTAATTATTAGTTTATAAACTTCGTGTTTTGAGCATAAGATGGCATCATTGTGTTGATCAAAATGAATTAAAAAGAAATGAGTTATTATGTATTGGAAATCCACTTACTTTTATAGTTGTTTTTGTGTTAATCTCATTTTCACTTTAAAATTTGTGCTACAACCCTACTCCTAAATTTTTTATTGTCAAACTGGCTACTATAAACAATTGACCATGTTACCTTATCTTTTTTTCTCCTCATTCTTTTGAGCCATATAAATGTAAAATAAAATTTAAAAGTAAATTAGATAAATGAAAAAAGTAAATGTATGGTAAATAAAAATATGTATGTGTAAATATGGTTCTTGACGTTTAATTGACAATTCTAAATTTTAGAAGCAATGAAAATGCCAAAAATTAGTTTATTGATTCTTTTTTTTAAAGTGGTGAATATTAAAGACTAAAGAAAGAGTATAGGTATTCCTATCTTACACAAAGCTACACTTAGAGTTGGTTGAATAGAACCCATTTTGCGTTAGTTGAGCATAACTATAATTTGCTAATTTTTAAAAAAGTAAAATCCCCCCTATAAGACATTATATAAAGCCTTTATATCTATTCCTTTTGTGATACATTATTAATTCATGTTTTGTGATAAAATTTATTTATAGTTGTATTGTTTAGGTGGCGATTAATCTATTTTTTAGGGTATTAGGAAATGCGTTCTATTACTGATTTAACCAATAGATTAGGGGTTCTAGCGACTATTTTCAAAACTTGGGATTTTTAGTAAAACATTGCACACAAGTTTATTTACTAATTTCTTTACTCTTTACTTCTGTAAGAGGGGAGTCCGCTTGAGAGCTGGGGTATTACAATACAAATGGAGGTGTAACCCCTATAGATATGATGATAAACCACTAACCCAAATGTTCTTAATAATCACCAAATAAACACACAATACTGTACATAACAAATAATCAGATTGAACTCACAAATAACTCGTGTATAACTCAGATAATAATAAAAGAACCTCAGAAGGAACTCAGTCAAAGGGAGAGAGAAGTAAACACCCTAGATACACCTTCGCAGGAAGCCAATACACCAACAACAATAAATGTCTCCGGTAGCTAATAAAAGCTTCGTAATAAATATCGATGGTGGGTGAGTAAAACTCTGGTTTGCAATAACTCTTTGCTCTCAAGAAGGATATTTTCTCTCTCTAAGAAGAACCCTCTCTTCTTGAAAGCAGTTGGGGTTAATAAATAGACACAAACCTCTCCCGATGTATCTCAGTCATAATAAATGGGAAATACATTCCCCTCGTACTTTGGATCGTTTGGTTTGAGGTTTGAAAAGGGAATTTAGAATTCCCCTCATCTTGAATTACATTGTTTGGTTGTAAATTTTGGGGGAACTTAGAATTCCTGAAATTTAGAAATCCCACAAAATTAGAATTCTCCTTTCCCCTCTAAAATGGCAGGAATCCTATATTCCCGGGCATTCTAGTTTATTTTTGTGGTGAGACAAAATTATCACCTCACATAAACTCTCACACGTACATTCTCTCTCTCTCTCCCCCATACACACACACACATCTCTCTCTCTCTCTCTCTCTCTCTCTCTCTCACACACACACACATACACACACTCTCTCTTGAACACACACACACACACTCTCTCTCTCTTTTTTTCTCACACACATACACACACTCTCTCTCTCTCTCTCATACACACACACATAATCTCTTTCTCTATTACATACATATACTCTCTCTCTCTCTCACACACACACACAGACACACACACACACACTGTCCCTCCATTTCTCTCTCTCTCTCTCTCTCACACACACACACACACACACACACACACACATAGACACACATATATACACTCTCTCTTTTCTCTCTCTCACACGCACACTCTCTCTATCTCTCTGTCTTTCTTTTTCTCTCACCTACACCCACACACTATCTCTCTCTCTTTCTCTCTCTCACACTCACACACACACATACACATACTCCCTCTCACACACACATACATATACACACATACTCGTGTGCACACACTCAAATCAAGTAGAAGGGTATTTTAGTTAAATGATATAAATTCCTAATATGGGAACGTAATTTAGATGCCGAAAAAAAGAATTTTTGTTCGAACCAAACAATATAAAGGAATTCAAGATTCCAGAAACTTAGAATTTCTCGAATCAAGGATTCCCATTCCTTTTCGAAACCTTGAACCAGATGAGCCCCAAAGGAGAAAAATTCAAAGGAATGATCATTAAGTTATACATAACCTACCTTTATATATACAACGAGGCTCTAAGGCGGACGCAACTTGCGAACGAATTTTTGTGTATTTTTTAAAAATTGCAAAATTTTAAATTTCAACTTGACTTTTTTCTGTGGTATTTAAACTTTTCGGGGGACCCCTATAAAAAAACCCATCTCAAAATGAAATGTTTTACTATTTTTAAAAAATTGGTCAAATATATGTCAGTTTTAAAGAGCTTTAAAAAGTGACATATGTTTGACCGATTTTTTAAAAATAGCAAAGCAATTCATTTTGAGCTAATTTTTTTATAGGGGTCCCCTGAAATGTTCAAATACTATAGAAAAAATCAATTCGAAAAAAATAAGAAAAAATCCGTTCGCATTAGAGCCAGCCTGTATATATATATATATATACACACACACAGACACACACACACGGGTATACCCGTGCCTGAAGGCACGATGAAAAAATTCCAAAATATCAATCATGATCAAGTCATAAAAATTTTGTATTGTAGTATCAATCGTGATTAATTTTTCGGAAGGTTCAACGAATACTTCCAAAGTATTGAACAGACTACATTTTTTTTGTAAAATTATATATATTACAATAAAAAAATGTACACTATTTTAGAAATTTTGGGAAAAATTTGCTTTGTTTATCTATCCACCTATTTTAGGACCAAAAGAATAACCCAACAATACTACAAAATGTCCACTCGGGACATCATGTAAAAAAATCATCCATTAAACATTATTTATAGAAAAAACCCATATATGTTATTTCTTTATAAAAAATTCCTTGAATTCCTATGCCAATGGCATGGTACTGCAATATGATCCACATATCATAAGTAACAATAAAAATCCATTTTCGACACCTCATTCGTAAAGTACATGTATTATTACGTTGATATGGCCAAGTGATGTGCATGCAATTGTTATATTAAGAACATGAGTAAAATCGTGTAATTGTTTGATAAATATGTTGGTAGAAATTGATAGGTGTTTTAAGTTAAGAAATATGAGTAAACTTAGAAAAAGTTTTGTCGAGTCGTATTCGTGCCGATTAAACATACTTATTCACAATTTTCACTAAAAAATGTAACACTAAGATAACAATATCTCTAGTGGTAGCCCGTTGGATGCACGGGCACGTGAAAAATAAATATATGACAAAATTCTAACCATTGTAAAATTTGAAAAAATAACTATTCATTCATGTCAAACACCACTAAAGTTTCCATCAAAGTTCGCTTATAATGATTCAAAATCAAAAACCAATATCTTATTTTTTTCAATAAATATTAATATAAAATTCCTAAAAAAGACACTACAAATTAAAAAGAAAAATCAATACCTCAATTAGAAATAGTGCATGACGACTATTTTACATTACAAAAGTCATATATTCAATATGACATGGAAGATATTTGAATAAAAATGAATTAACATCAGGGCAAGTGTTACACCACAAATTAGAAATTTTTTTCCATCCTCAAAATGAAATTCTATGTATTTCCCACATAAGCTTTATGCAATCCCATATTTAACTTCCAGTGCAAAATCATAATCTACAAACTTACCCTTGTTTTTTCATGTTTAGAAACCCCCTAAGTTTCCAAATTTTGATTTTACTTACCACCCTTAATGCCATTAATTTTTCCTGTTTCGAATTTATCATAACTTCACACCGTTGGAAGAAATGTAAAAAATATTTAAAAATGTAAACCCAAAAATTAAATAAGACTAATACATGGCTGAGTACATTGCTATCAACCGTGGTTGTTAAAGCTATCATGATAGATATGTATTCACACAATCCTAAGCAATCATTTCATTAAGAAAAACTACGGCTATTATGGGCTACTACACAGATGTACTGTGGCATTCATTTATTTGTTCTTTTTTTTATATAAAACAGATCTTTCTTTAATAAAGTTAATGGGAACATATGAATTATTGGAGACTTGATACCTCATACCTCGAGCCATGTGCTACAATAAAATTGATGGATTTTACATTAATAAGTGTGATATGAATTTTTTTAATCAGAGAGGTCTTGCTAGTCCACTATTGTAGAAAGTCAAAAAAATTAAGAAAATTCAAAAATAATTTCCCGCACATCATACATTAGATTATCTCAAAAACAACAAAACACACACACACACACACACACACACACACACACACATATATATATATATATATATATATATTTCAACAAAACATATACAGTTTGATAATTTGAATAAAAAAGTTCAAAACATAATAAAAGTTTTTTAAATACTACTTGCATCCACTACTGAATATAATAGATAATCATTTATGCCTATAGTCTTGATTTGCAAATTTTATCATTTTCCATACACTGAAGGTAACATGATTGAGAGAACAATTTAACACTTTGAAGCCTCTTTGAGGAATTTACTCAAACATCTGGGCATTAATTAAGACAACAACTTAACACATTAATTCAATGTACAACAAAAACTACACCCTAGATTTTTGTTCCTCATATAATACTTTCACCTTGAAAAAACCTCAACCAAAATCAAAAACCCAAAAAATGACATCATGGAAACAATGGTGTAGGAAAATAATTGATGGAAACAATTCCCATCAAAATTTATAATGTCATTTGTATATTTGAATCAAACTGTGCTTATATAACATCGTCTAAAAGAGTAATGTTTATATTAGAATCAAACTGCCTTATCTGTTTTCACTCCAAAAAATGGGGATACCATGGATACAATGTGATATTGAAGCTATAGGCCAACTAAAGATACAGATCTAACGTAGAAACTAATCACTGGATGATCACGCGGCACCAAAGAAGCACCAATTAGCCAAGTTTAATATACGTGATCCCAATAATGTTTACAAAATTTAAAAACCAATTTATAACACAAACACAAACCAAATGCGCGATGAATAAAAAAGAATATATAAATAAACATAAAGATCAATACATGAATGGATCTGCAATAATCCCGTAACTTTCTGTAATTTCTACTTGACACCATGACAACCGTCTTTTGCTGAAGAAATCAATAAATCCATGCAAATTAGGTTTCAAACTTCAATTTCTGATATCTAACTTGTATATATAGCTCCACATACCTACTGGAAAGAAAAATCTCTTTGTGCTTCCCCTAGACAGATAGAACACTTTCCCCATGAAAGAGAACAGTGGGTATAGAAGAACATTTATTAGGAATAACAAAATCTTTCGAAAAAATTCTAAATAAACAATAATACATAAAAAAAACAAATCAAAGAAACTATTATGCTCACCCAAAAAGTGATGTTGTATCATAAGAAAGCTAAAACATCTGTCTGCACATTTTAGGAACATTAAAGCTCTACTGCTGTAAGATTACATTCAACATCATTTTTAGATTAGTCGATTAAATTATCAACTTTTTATCTTAAAATAACTGTTGTGAGATTTTACAAAAACACAAATTTGTTACAAAAAAATGTATACTTAAATAAATTAAGAAAGATAAATAATGATATAGAGTCACCTGACTTCAATATTAGTGTAGATGTTCCACACCAATTTCATCCCATAAATTCCCACAGCAACATGTACTCCAGCAAACAAAAGCATCATATATGTTTGCGTTTAATCATATTTATAAGAATATTTTGGAGATATTTAGCATACACTATCAGATCCCACAAATCAGATCTATGAGAGACTCTCGAGCGACAAAAATTCTTTTGTTGGAATGATTCTTAGTCTCTGGTCAGTGGTCGACCAAACTTTGATGAACAGATAACAAATAGAAAAATGGTAACAATTTGGGTGAACCACTGCATGCTGCCAAATTTATCTCATCGCATAACTCTTTTTCGGTACACAAAGAAACAAATTGAAGGGCTGATTATCACCAGCTAAAGATATCTCTCATCTCCGATATTTTTTCGCTGAAGATGATTGTGAATGTGATGTCGATGCAAATATGCTATATCATCACAACATCTGTTGAATAAAAATGATTTGAAATACAAAAACATCCATATTAACTTTATCATCATATCAACTTTGGTTAATCGATCATGGGTCTTCACACTTAAGATCGATTGGATCAATATACACGACTGGAGAAGTTTTGCAAGATCTGGAATTAGAATAATCTTAAGCTTTGGAGAGTGTATAATTATATCTATGGGATCCAAACCAAACCCTCCAAAAAGGATAATGGGGAAATGTTTACTTACAAACCTCAGGTCTCAACTTCATAGTTGAAGAAGACATCAAAAAAACTTCAGACCGAGATAGAGAGAATGCAAAGATCGAATGAAATCTGAAACAAATCCCAAACAATCTTAAAAACAAAATTTATTCAGCCTTCGAAACTGAAAAACATATTCTAAAAATGAAGCAAACTCACCAATAATTACGGCAAAAAGTGGCCTCCTTCCTCCTCCATATCTTTCTCGTCTCTTTCATTTCATCCCCACTGTGACTGAATAAACTAAACCCAAGTCAGCGTATTAGGTTAAAATGGAGAGGAGAATGAAAAAATACCATCAAGATAGTCCGAAAAATATTATCCCGAAGGCAGTTGAAAATGGGTAATTGAGAGAGATAATGCCTTCAAAACGGAGAAGTGGGAGAAAATGGGGCTCTGCGTTTGAGGAGGAGAGGGTTTCGATTTTTTGGTATGGGTTCTGATTTTTAGAGTTTGAGAAGGAGAGGGTATACCATCGTGAAGGGTGGGTGAGGTTGTATAGAGGGAGGTAATTTTCCAAAATAGTCCTTACGTTTGAATTAAAGTTAAAGAGGGGGAATTAAGTATTGAGAAAAAAAAGAGGGGAAATTCAAAATTTTCAAAGGTAAAATAGAAAGTGCAAAAAAATTCATCTCGTGACATCATTATCTGATCTTATGACATACATAAGTTTTGTAACTTATTATATATATATATTGGCTACATTTATAACTCTTTCTTGCAACTTTATGTCTTTTAATTTAATATGAAAGGATTGGATGTATACCCAGGAGAAACTCCATAGATTTATTCCTTTTGTGTTTTCATTATCTAGTTAATTGTTATTATTGGCATTTTTCATTTTAATGTCGCTACATTTAAATTGGACTGGCAAAACCGGAGGAATTTTTAAGTGAGTGAGATTGGATGATTATTCATCACGTTTTCATTTTAGCATGTAGAAGAAAATAATAATAATAATAATAATAATAATAATAAAGTAAAGGCAAAATTTCAAATTTAAGGAAAATATCCTAATTCGGAGTTAACCTTTTCTACCTTCTTCCAGGAACAGTAATTCATCCCCTTTTCATTCCGAATTAACTAATCCTTTTTTCTTAACTTCCTTTCCTTTCTCCCCAAACTACTATATTCATCTCATTAACATTCAATAAGGGACTGTTTGATATGCCTTATTTAATTTTCCATGAAATATGCTTATTTTAGTTCATGTATTAGTTTTGTTGCGTTTGATTTCAAATACATTCTATAAAAACAACAATTGTAAACATGAAAAGTGATCTATAGTTTTATCATCTTATATGGAAAACATTTCTTTCACATCCCCTAGATAATTTACTTTCATGAAAAACTCTAAAAATAAGACCAAATCATTCATATAGTTTTCCAAAAATGAATTACTTTCAATCAATTTTCTATTTTAATCAAGCACACCCTATATCTAAATGAATTGCTATAGTATTGCTAACAAGTTGTTTCTTGAGATCCCGAGTTCAAAACTCGACAACCCATAAAGTCAGGCCATGTCTAGGTTGGTGTGGCCTATGATTCCCTAGTTCGGTTGTGATTTACTTACCTTTGACTAAATGGGGGAACAAAATTAGTTTAGGGATTGTTTGTTTTTACCAAGTCTGAATCTGAACCATTAAAACTTAAGAGGTACCAAATAGTGTTTATTTTTTTAAAAATGACTAAGAGGCTAACGGCTATATCTGTATTGAATGACTAAGAGGTAAAGTTACATGTGAAGTTTGAATCATAAATCATCTGAATCAGTCAAAATACATTCATTCAAAAGTACATTCAGACATTAAACTAATGAAAAATAAATATTTATTAAATTTACAAGTGGAAGTCGAAATTGCCGTTGAGAAGAGAGTTGGAAATATGGAAGTTACACTTTCCTTCTAAAAATTTATTGTACGTAGAGTATTTGGAAAACCAAAGAATGAGTAAACCCTTCACTATTATGACCTTCTACACTTTGAAAGACATGTTTCAATTTTATAGACACATTGGAGTTTCAAGAAGATCACCCATGTGCTAATACTTTAGCAACCCTACAAAATCAACGTTGTTAAACAAAAACAGAGGAAGTGTGTCCGTTTCGGCATGCAAAATGGGATTGATTCAAGGTCAAAATGGAGGAAATGGTCCATTACCAGATTCCAATGTGTCATAAATACTTTACCAGATTGCATTCGCAGCCAGAAAAGTAGGGCTTAATGGAGTTGTGTTGAATCAAATCTTTAACTGTGATAAGGACCATGATGAAAATGTTCATTTCCCTGAAATATTCCATATTGTGTACATGTGTATAACAGGAAACGAAGAAAGAAAAGTTAGATACTGTGAATATTTTTTTATGATCAGAGGTTAGAAATTGAAAATATAAATGAAGAATATTGATAATGTTTCATAACAAAATATTTGTTATAATATAATATTGTATAAACGTGAGGACCGAGAACTCCAAATAATATTTTTTCTTTGCAGAGATGAATAAGGGGAGGAATCTTAGTCCATCATGAAGACACTCAACTCATTCCATCCTATGATTTACAACCACTATCTTATCCTCATTGTGAAATATATGAAAGTATATGAGTAGATTTACTTTAAATTAGAGATTATTTAATTTAAATTTACTTTCTAAATGATTAATTAAGACAATAATTCAAGACAAACTTGATCAAAATAGCTAACATCATAGTGACTGATTTTTAAAAATTTCTTAGGAAGAACAAGAAAGAGAAGGCTGCTGAGAGATGGCTTTGACGAATGGGTTGTTCAGGTTTGGAGGGTCATGAAGGTGGTGAAATGTGTAAAATCGTTCTTAAGAACACCCTAACTTTAATCACGAGCACATTAATATGATCAAACTTTAACATAAAATTGTTCTTAATAAAATGATCTTAGATCTTCAAGTTTTCATAAAATATGCATAAACATTAGAAAAGAAGATTTACCTTAATCCAATGCATTAATCAATCTTTTATAGAAATCTATTTTAATCATCTTAATTAATTTCTCCCATAATCCCTCTTTTTTAAAAACTTGCACTTAAATGGAATTTCAAAATTTTCTCTCACTAACCCAATATATTGTGTGTTTATACAAATTATTTGATGGAGTATAACCTGCTATATATAGGGTGAGAGATGACTCAAATATCCTTTATAAACTATAATTTTATCATTTATCACAGTTAGATTTGCATTAGAAGACTAACCCACTTTATCTCTTAAAAATCCCGGTGACTTATCTAAAGGTCTCCTAACCAATCCGATTCCTTAGTTGGACCACATCAAGTAGAACTCTTTTATTTAACCCGTTAATGAATTTCGAATTTTATAATTCCGAAATTATTAAATGGATAAAATATTTCTAACAGTCTCCGACTTGGTCCTAATAAGAATTCACAAAATGATTTAATTAAAGGAACATCAGTCGCACAATAATCTTTAGAATAATCATTAACAATTATTCACCTTAATTAAATACTCCACTAATATGAGTCATGTAGGTTCCACACTAATTCAAGAGCATGATTTGTTCCATGTACTACGCCACTAATGTCATTTTCAATTAGGCCTAAAATGTGGATTGCCAATAATGGTCCTATAATGTCTTTATAAAAAAGAATATTTCTATCATATTCATTTATTCATTCACATGCATGTAAGCAATAAAGACAGAAATATAAAATTCGAAAACACTTTAGTGATATCATAATGTAGTGTAATAAATAAGCACTAGCAATCCACTACATCAAAATTTTATTGGCTACACTTAAGACCCATATATTAAGCATGCTTCATTAATGTCTTTTGTGATAACCCATTTATGTGGATTTGCTATGTTAACACTTGGACTACTGTGTTCAACTGGCACTTATTATTTCAGAATTTCTTATTTAATTGAAAGGTATTTACATTCAATGTGTTTAGTTACTCTTGGAATACCTAACATTTCTTCATAAAGAAGACTGCATCGACATTATCATAATATTTCAATGACTTAATAATAGTCGACAACTCCAAGTCTCGAAATGAAGTCACGCCACCAAAATACATAAGTTGTTGCATCAAGGCATGCTACAAACTCAGTTTTCACAATTGTTAATGAATGGACTGTGTTGCACCCCTTCATTATATTGGCCATTAAACATGAACAAACATACCGTGACACCCCGACTAATTAATTTCCGGGTAGCTACTCCTTTATTAAATTAAATCAAAATGCCAAGTTGGTTCAGTTAATAGCATCACTGTCGAAAATATTTTTTTATAATTACTAACCACCTAGTATTTAAAAGTAAGATGTCAAATTTTAAATTAAGTCTGATTAATAAGCAGTAAGTGAGATATAAAAGAATAACATAACCATACACCATAAAGTCTCAACGAAGTAACCAACAAACATTAATGAGTCCAGAGGAAAAACTCCTCACAACAATCCCACAACTGAAATAAATAAAACAGTGTATCCTGAATTAATTACATGCCAAAAGTCTGAATAACTGATATGAAATGTCTCTAAAATAAATGGGCGACATGCCCTACAAGTGATGGAACTGAATATGGAGTCAAAACCAAAAGAAGCGTCTACTAGCAAGGCCCTGTAACTTCCACAACAGCTACAGCTCGTCACCTGAATGGAAATACTATGCATAGTGTCCTTGTGGCTGGGCACCTAAAAGGTTTTTACAAAAAATAGATTTGAAAGCAAACGGGTCAGAGCCTGAAAGTGGAGAGTATTTTAAAAACATCAAGTGCTTTAATAACATTAAAACAATGAATGCAAAATACATGTTAGGACGTGCACTCACATGAAATTCTCACCTCTCGTCTAACTGTGCACTCCTAACGTTCCCGTACCCATTCAAGTGTTTCTCATATCTATCTAGTTCAAAAGAGTTTCTAACATATCTACTCGGTTCACGCTTTAATTCCAACCTTAACAATTAAATAGAGAGTTCTACTTTAATTCTCGGAATCCCAATTATTAACAAAACCATTTACTGGTATATATCCCCTTTTTATCTTTTCATAACGTTACAACAATTATACTCGCAATTAAACATAACAATTCCTTTTCATTTAACCGTATATTATTCACATCATAAATATACAATACAAGCACCCCGAGGCTAAGCTGCGGTGCACACATACTCTGCTATCCATCCCGGTACATCACGTACATAAGGATCACGCATTCTGAATCTCTCAGGAATCGTTCTCAGATAACAACAATCACAAACAATGGAGGCGAACACAGTCACATCACATGGGTCACGCACATATCTACGCTCCCATGATCAGCAGACTTATTAACTTCCCAATAAGTCCTTCTCTGACCTATGTCCTCGAGGTACCAATCTATATCCCCCCGTAGGCACACAAAGATTAGATGGTCCTAAACGAACGCAAACCTCCCGTGATAGCAAGTATGGTAGGTATGTCATACACATAAGTCATATACTAAGCATTCACACATCTTAGATATCTCAATATTAATAAAGGTATATTCTACATCCTTATACCATTATTCCAATCTTATACATTTTTAAGTCTTCCGATAATATATAATGTAAACTGTCGACACATCTCACGTCATAGTTTCTTGTACTTAAAACCTATTTCAAAGGGATTACTAAGTCTCCTATTATTCCCACATATTACATCATTATTCTTAAGATCCTTACTTCTGCCCCAAACCTCATTTCATCAAATTATTCGAATTTACTCTTTTAACCCTAATATTATCTCACTCATCGAATTTTAATAGATTTCATACTAATTCTTCAAATTGAATTCTAACTCAGGTCCAAATTTTATAACCATACCTACTGGTCTTCCTTAAGTCTAAGGATATTCATAAAATCTCCATTAATAATTTTCTAAGGGTTAACATCATTAAAATTTTACTAGGGAAAATTTTACTCATTCTGGGAAGGTCGATCGATCGACCTTGAACATCGATTGATCGATGGTGGTCGATCGATCGACTGATGAATGTCGATCGATCGATTGCACCAGATAGGCTACGGACTGCTTTGTTTTGCAGTCCTCAAATCATCCCAAAAATTCATTACAATGCATGAAACTTCATTCTAACGCTATAATATCATCAAATAATCATCCTACAACATTGTTAACGTTCTAAAACTAATTAATCATCACCCAAAGGCCTTATTTAGATCAAAACATCCTCAAGAACCCTAGTTTTCTATTTCTTTCAAGAACAACAGTAATTCTCTTCTTTAATCCGTTTTTAGATCATCAAGTATTATGTTTTGGATTCATAATTCGTCCAGAATATGTCTACATGCAATTCCTAACATGGTTTATAGTTTTAATCCTCAAATTCATGGGTCTATATCAATCTTCCAAGACAAAATTCGATAATTACACTAAACATGGAAGAACACATTCATTGAATCAATTGTAACTAAATCACTTGCCTTATGTTCTTCAGATTTTTGTTGTTGGTTGAAGAAGGTTGAATTTCTCTCTCTCTCTGCAGAATTCTCCTCTCTCTTTCTCTCTCTACAAGTTCTTCTCCAAGATGACAATGGTGGTTTAGAGGTTGCCTTAGAAACCTCTTAAAATTTCTTCCAATAACTCCCGTAGCCCATTAAGTCATTTAGTGTTGTTAGTGGGTTTAGTGGGTAAAGACTAAATCAGATTTTAACTTCTAATTTTCGTGGGTTTTAATTCCCAAAATTCCGAAATTACCAAACTACCCTTTTGGGTTGCCGGTATGGCCTAAAAATGCCCCGGGACCCAAACTAAACCCACGGCTAGTGTTTTCTGACTATTTCGACCCTTCCGGAGTCGTTGGCGCACTCAAAATGACCATACGGTTGATAAAAATAAAATTCACTTTTTAATTCAAATAATTACATTCCTGACGCGACTGTCACGTGCGTCCCAATTAAATTTTCCAAATTGCCGTATTTCAACCTCGCGACAATTTCAATATTTTCAATATTCATAGATTGCCATATATACACATTATAATCAAATACCAACTCACATCTCGTTAGTATTTTATCCGGATTAATTCTCAATTAATTCACATTTAATTTAATTAATCCCATAAATAAATATCGATAAAAAATGCGGGGTATTACACATACTTAAGTAAGAGTGAACTCCATACTATCCGTACAATTAGTAAATCTGAGTCGTAATAACCATTCATATTTAAATGAACACATATTATAAATGTGAGCATATAGTCTTTTAAGTATCTCATTACTTCATACTTAACTCTTAAGCCCATACAAAATTATTTTGTTTCTCTAATTTTTAAATATGTGCTTGTATATAGAGAAAATATATAAACTTACTCCCGTTGATCTTAAGGTGTATACAAATATACAACGATTAAAAAAAATAATGGTAATGTTTTTTAAAATACGGCATGCAAAAAACTTATGTTTATATAATGATCTCTTAAACATATACACATTGTTTATTAAACTCCAAAGTAGTTTTCACATCCACTTAATGTAACTCTCAATCATAATGAGCTACTAAAGTCACAAGAATTTCATGTCCTTACATATAATTCATAAGGTTCACACTACACCAAAAACACTAATTTAGTACACACTGATATTAAAAATCTGGCACAGTTTAAAATTGTGCCAAATTCTGGCACGGTTTAATGATAATCTGGCACACTTTAAAACAGGGCCAAATTTGGCACTATTTTAAAGTGTGCCAAAATTGAGTACACTTACTAAAATATAAAATACCTTAAAAAATCATTATAGAAACTATGTTTTAGTGGTAATCTATGTTTTTGGATGGAGCTTGGGATCTTGGGATCTTTTAGTGGTAATCTATGTTTTTATGTTCTTACCCTTCTATTTAAAATGCATATTTGTTCTGATTCGTATAGGTTATGGAGTTTTAAGAAAATTTAAGTGCTAAATATTTAATAATAACGTAAAAAAAATAAATTAAAATAATAAGTAGACACCCCCACTAATTAAAGGGATAAATGAGATTTTGTGTTGAAAATTTAAGAAAAAGAAAAAAAAAACTATTTAAATAGTAATTAGACACTAATGCTAAACATTCAATAATTATGTACACATGTAGAAAAACCCTAGACCCGTTCAAGGGGTCTTACTACGACTGTGGTGAGAACTCTTGAATTGTACCATTTTTGGACAGTTTGAAAATGCAAAAGTTTGTATTGTACATAATGTTTATGCATGTCTTATTTTGAAAATTTTGATGGTATCTCTTTATGTTCTTTGGGTTCATACTAGATTGATGTAGTGCTTTATGTTTTCTTGGTTGAAAAACTTAAGTAACATATGAATACTCCCAATTTAAATTGTGTACTTGAAGAACTGTAGGGAGATACCGAAAAATTTTACCAGATTAGGACATGGCATGAGACATTATGAATAGTACAAAATATGCGATTCAAATGGGATAGGGCCCTTAACCTGTAGAGGAGATGGAGGAAATATAGGAGTTAAAATATATATATACAGTAAGCGTTTATATTATAATACGTGTTCTTTAAATTTATCAGGATGTCGTCGGGAATCAACAAAGAGTGGATAAATGCAAAAAATATCGAGATCGATACGTATAGAGATGGGGTGTTACAGTTTCTACATTGTGTGCATAATAATAGTTCAAATGTTAAACATTTATGTCCCTATAGACGTTGTCGAAATGGGAAAGGACATGTTGTTATAGATGATATATCCATTCATTTAATGACATATGGTATGGACATGAACTATACCATATGGAATTTTCATGGTGAGACATTAGTTGTTGATCAAGTCCAACCACCACCTCAATTTGTGACACCGACAGAACACGTTAATGTACATAATATTCCAATTTTGAAGGATCTTGTGAATGATGCTTGTGAGATGTTTACGGGTGAAGCAGGACCTAGTGAACCTAATTTTGTAGGAAGTTATTAAGCCCCCTAACTTTTGAGGTTCCCAATGATTCTCACACACATAAATATAAAGGTAATAAGTATGATCGTTTACATCGACTCACACATGAGCCATTGCACCCAGCTACTGGTTCTTTGCATTACACCACAATGTATGCTCTTATAAAGTTAAATGATTTGAAAACACAATTCAATTTGTCGGATGGTGCTACAGGTGGAATTCTTATATTGTTAAATGAACTACTTCCTGAAGGGAATAACTTAACAACTAGTTATACATAAATGGAAAAACTCCATTAGAGATCTCGGTATGGATTATGTTAAGTATGGTGTATGCATTAATAACTGTATGTTATTTTAGAAAGAGCCTGAAAAATCTAATAGATGTATAAAATGTGGTTCTTTACGCTACAAGTTTACTTCTGTAGATGGGGATGGGGTAGAAATTCAGAATACTAATGAAAAAAGTACTCTAGGGTTCCTAAGAAGGTAACGCGACATTCCCCTTTAATCCCTAGGTGTGACACCCCGACTAATTAAATACCGGGTAACTACTCCTTTATTAAATTAATACAAAATTCCAAGTTGGTTCAGCTCATAGCATCACTGTCGAAAAACGTTTTAACAATTACTAGCCACCTAATATTTAAAAAGTGAGTTGCCAATTTTAATTAAATCTGATTAACATGCAATAAGTAGATCATGAAATGCTAACATAACCACCACAACATAATGACAATATAATAACCAGATAGTAATGAGTCTGGAGGAATACTCCTCACTACAATCTTAATACGAAAATAAACAAATACCAAGTCTGCATCACTAATTAATTACAACCCGAAATCTGAAATAACTGAATATGTAGAATGTCTCTAAAAGAGATGGGGCGACATGCCCAACAAATGAGAAAATCTGATAATATAGAGTCAAGATCGGAAGTGGAGTCATCTACTGTCAAGGTCCTGTAACTTCCACAGCAGCTACAGTTCGTCACCGGAATAGAACTCCTATGCATGGTGTCCTTGTGGCTGGGCACCTAAAAGGTTTTTACAAGAAAATATATTTGGAAGCAAACGGGTCAGAGCCCGATTGTGAAAACAGTTTAAAATATAGCAAGTGTTTTAATGACATTGAAACAATGAATGCAAAATACATGTTAGGACGTGCTCTCACATGAAATACTCACCTCTCGACTAGTTGTGCACTCCTAACGTACCCGTACCTATTCTAGTTATTCCCATATCTAACTAGTACAAAATAAAATCTAACATTACTATACGATTCACGCTTTAATTTCCGACATCTTCATTTAAACAGAGATCTTTACATTTATTCTAGGTTTCCCATATTAGCAATACTACTTACTAGAGGATTTCCACTTGTATCTTTACAAAAACGTTACTATTATTTATATTCGCATTCATACATGACAGTGCATTTCAATTAATTGTATATTATTCTCATTATAAACATACAATATTAGCACCCCTAGGCTAAGCTGCAGTGCACACATACTCTGCTATCCAATCTCGGTACATCACGTACATAGGGACCACGCATTCCGAATCTCTCAGGAATCATTCTCAATTAACAACAATCATAAATAATGGAGGCGAACATAGTTCACATCTCATGGGTCACGCACATACCTACGCTCCCATGATCAGCAGACTTATTAACTTTTCAATAAGTCCTTCTCTGACCTATGTCCTCGAGGTACCAAGCCAAATCCCCCCATAGGCACACAAAGATTAGCTGGCCCTGATCGAACACCGACCTTCCATGATAGCAAGTATGATAGGTATGTTATACACGGAAACCACATATACTAAGCATTCACACTTATTAGATATCTCAGTATATTAATAGAGGTATGCTTCACGTTCTTATCCCATCATTTACTGTTATACGTTTATAAGTTCCCGTTTTAAATGCATTACAGTTATCAACTCTTCTCACGTCGTAATTAGGTACTCGTTTCCAAATCCACAATCGTCATCCGATTTACTATAAGATTCTAAGTTCTACTCCTCGACGTACCCCAATTCTCACAATCATACCCACTAGTCAATAAGGGAAGGTTAATTCTCCATTAATTAAGTCTACGGGACATTTGAAATAAAATCGGGCCTAAAAGGCCATTCTGTCAACTCATTAGAAGTCTCGTTCGAACGAGGTCATTCGAACGAGTGTCGTTCGAACGAAAGGATTCGAACGAACTACCAACTTGTTAGAAGGGATACTGTCATCTCGTTAGAAGTTCGTTCGAACGAGGTCGTTCGAACGACCTGGACAGGTCTTCTAACGAGATGGCAGAACACGCCTAGATATCTGCAAATTCGTTTTTCTTCAAAATTCTCTTCTCTAAATCCCTACTAAGATCATCCTAATTAAGTTTTAACGTTTTTAAACTACTCTAAGTCCTCCTAGGTCACTCTTTAACATGTAATCATCAAAATTTCCAAACCTTGTCCCAAACCCTATAAACATAAACCCAGAATTTTAATGTCTACAATTACTCCTTATAAATCCATTTTTAAATCATCAAAAGATATATTTTGGATCTGAAATTCATCCATAACCATTCTACATGCAATCCCTATCTAAGATTTTGAATTCTATCTCCAATTTCATGGGTTTTCATCAAACTTTCAATACAAGACCTATATTCAATTCTAAGCATGGAGGAAACATTCGCTTGAAATTATGTAATTAAACCACTTGCCTTAGATGTTCTGATTTGATGATGAAGGATGAAGGTTGATTCTCCTCTTTCTCTCTACAGATTTTTCCCAAAGATGGTGATGGTGATGGTGGCTAGGGGTTTCTTTTGGAACCTCTTAAGACTCTCCCTTTAACTCCCGTAGCCCACTACTTGATAAATGCTGATAATGGACTTAATGGGTTCATTACTAATATAAAATTAACTCCTAAAATTCGTGGGTTTTAATTCCCCTATTTTCAAAATTACCAAACTACCCTTCTGGGTTGCCGGTATGGCTCAAAAATGCCCCGGGACCCAAACTAAACCCCCCGCTAGTGTTTTTTGACTATTTCGACCCTTCCGGACACGTTAGCGCACTCAAAATGATCATTCGGTTGATAAAAATATAATTCACTTTTTAATTCAAATAATTACATTCCTGACGCGACTGACACGCGCGTCCCAATTAAATTTCCAAATTATCGTATTTCTGTCTCGTGATAATTTAAATATTTTCAATACTCATGACATTTTTAATTTTAACATCATAATCAAATACCAACTCACATCTCGCTAGTATTTATATCCATATTAATTCCCAATTAATTCTCATTTAATTCAATTAATCCCTTAAATAAAAATTAATAAAATTACGGGGTATTACACTAGGCTAAAACGATTGTATACAATAAAATGGATAACAGGGAAAATGACATGGCACGCTAGTGCAAGCTCTTGTATGGAATTCTTGCGTCATCTCCGAGATTCAACAAAATGGGTAAATTCAAACATTATGTGTAGAGATTTTGCAAAATATCCGTGCAATATTCGACTTGCAATAGCAACTGATGGTCGTAAGTATAGTTGTTGGCCAGTGATAATTTAACCTCTCAACCCTCGTCCATCAATGTGTATGAAAAATGAGTTTTCAATGTTATCTGTATTGATTTTCGGGACAAAGTCACCATTAAGTAATATTGATGTCTTCCTCCAACCATTGGTCAATGAGTTAAAAATATTATGGTCCAAAGTTGAGGCTTGGGATGCAAAAAAAAAATGAGAAATTTCAGTTCAAAGCCATGTTGATGTGGGGTATTCATGATTTTTCAACTTATGGGATATTAACAGGTTGTTCAACTCAAGGTTACAATGGGTGTCCCATTTGTTCTATAAGTACACCTTCTCAATATCTTCCTAAGTCAATGAAATGTTGTTACCAACGATCTCGTATGTTCCATCCTCAAAACCATCCTTACAGGTTTGACACATTAAAGCAAACATTTAATGGTAAAATAAAGGATGTTAGGGCTCCAAGAAAGTTAACAAGTGTAGAATTTGAGCAGATAATGTCACTCATCGCTTGAGAAGGTGTTCAAAGAGAGGAAGAGGGAGAGGGAGAGGGAAAGGGAGACAAAAAGGGAAAGGGAAATGGAATTGGAAAGGGTAAGGATAAGGAGGATGTCATAATGGAAGACAATAATTATCCAAGTAAGGGCGACGATGACGATCTAACGGGTACCAAAGGTTTTTCAAGGAGGTTAATTTTCTTTGACTTAGAGTACTGGAAGGATCATGATATTAGACATAATTCAGATGTTATGCATGTTGAAAAGAATGTCACAGAGACTCTTTTAGGTATAATACTCTCGGTGAAAGGATCACCAAATAAAGATACGGTCAAAGCCTGTGAAAAGTTGAAAGATCCTTTGAATCTTAAAAGGAAATTATAGATGAAAGATGTTAAAGGCGGTAATAAAAGGCGAATGCCGAAGCCATCCTTCACATTAGAAAAGTAAAAGAAAGAAGCCTTTTATCGTACACTAAAAACATTAAAGGTACCGATTGGATTTTCATCAAATTTCATCAACAATGTTAACTTCGATCCACTTGGATTTATTAATCTCAAGTCCCACGATATCGCGTCATTATGCAATGGTTGCTTCCTACATTGCTTATGCATTCATTTCTGGATCATAAGCCTTTGTTTAAAGCTATACAAAGGATAAGATATTCTTGAACGTGTTATGTGACAAAGCGATATTTAGGGAACATATTTCGAAGGCTAAAAATGCATTGGCAAAGGCACTTAGTGTCCTTAAAATTTATTTTCCACCTGCCTTTTGTGGTGATGATCCACCTCATGCACCATTTAGCCGATGAAGCTTTGACAGCTGGGCCGCCAAGATATCGGGCGATATGGCTGTTTGAGAGAGAAATGGGAATATATAAAAAGTGGTCATGAAACAAGAGGTGCATTGAAGGGATCATTGCTAATGCATATTTGTTACACGAAGATTATTTGTATGCCATGAAGTACATATCGAAAAGAGGTGGAGGAACTCATAAGAGGAATCTTGAGGATTTCCTTGATGATGAGTTTGATGACTCGAAATTTCAATGAGCATTGGGTAAAGTAAAGAATTGATCTTAAATAATTGACAGTATGAGCAAGTACGAAGATGGGTATTATCTCAATGCGACGGTGTTCATGAAGGGAGAAGGTACACACTTAGTTCTATGTTAATTCATATTAATTGATTGTAATATGATATTTAATCATTTTAAAACTAATTTCTTATAGAAAATTTGTGGTAAGTGAGACTTCACCGACAAATAAAATTGATGATTTTATCCCTTAGCTAAGGAACGAGGCAAGTCTTTATTTTTATGTGTACTTATTTATCAACCGTAATTATTTTTAATGATAATTTAAAAACTTATCATTTCCTTACAGACCTCGAGATTTAATGATAAGGGAATTTTACCATATATCGACGGTCATCTCCATACGGTTACTAGTTATGAGAAATTTCAATGCAATGGGTACACCTTTTGTACTTCTGAACATGAAGAAAATCATAACTTTCAGAGTAGCGATGTATCCACTAAGGTCTTTAATAGGAAGGGGATTATGACACACTTTTATGGAGTAATTAGACAAATACTCTACCTCAATTACATTGAGTTCACACATACGGTCTTTTATTATGATTAGGTGGATGTTGATGATAAGAATTCTTGGAAAGTTGAACCCACCTCAAAATTGGTGATGGTGAATCTTAGTAAGCTCATGAGTAAAAACACCATTTATAACAATCCGTTCATCCTTGCATCTCAACCAAGTCAAGTATTTTATTGTTAAAATGTAAAGCTGAAGGGGTGGTCAGTTGTTTTACACTCTCCCAAGAGACTGACAAAAGAAATAGATGCGATTGATATTGACGGTACAATGTATGAATCCATTCTCGAGGAAAATGTCAATTGCTAGAGCTTTTGGACAACGATGAAGTGTTCTAGTGCAATGATTTAGTTTTGAACTTGTTTTTGAATATGCAATATTCTATTTTTTGTTATTTTGAATGGGTACTATTCTATTTATTCCGTTTCTTCTTGTTGTTGTTGTAAACATTTAATAGTTTGTGTATGGTTATTTGAACTTGTAATTTTATGTTTACTGTTGTTTGAACATGTAATCTTATTTATATTGCTATTTGAACATGTAATCTTCTTTATATGGCTTTTTGAACATGTAATATTCATGTTAACGTTTATTGTGATTATTTTGGTGTCCAATAGCCATTTTTTTCCAGATAAATGTCTCAAACCATCACTAAGTGGGGCGACACCTATATCAACCTCCCGTTCTAAGGTTGCTTCGAGTGCTTTGAGAGCGGGTGATGACTCTTCCGCTAAGAAATTGAAATTTAATGAGCACGTCCTTCCAGTTGGTGAAGATTCATATACACTCTCAACTAGGTTGGGGAACTTAGCAAGGACACATATTCTCATTTTTTATACGAGTTGGAAACAAGTGGATGTGAGATATAAGTTGGTCATCATTCATGGTATACTATTTTTTTCTTTTTTGAAGAATGTAATAGTTAGTAAATCCAATTATGTGATGTTTTAATTTTATTTCTTCATATATTATATAAAGAGTTCCCAGATGTGCGCGAAAGTCAGAAGACTATGTTTATGAAAAAAGCGAACGATGCTTAAAAAAAGTTCAAGTCAAAGCTAAGGGTTAATTTGAAGGATTGTAATGTTGGAAAGTGGAAGGAGAAAGTGCCATGAAATGTCAAATCTGAGGACTGAGGGGTGTTTTGTAATAATGAAGCTTTAGAGGTTCAAAAGACTTTGCGAAGAAAGAACAAAGAGACTAAACAAAATTGTGTGAGAAAGATAACTCATAACACAGCTTGTCATAGTTATGCCTGAGCTTTAGAGAATTGGATAAAGAAGTATGGGCATGCACCCACTCGTGCTGAATTGTGGTTGGCGACTCATATAGTCAAAGGAGGTGGTTATGCCGCTCAAGATAAAACATTTGCGGTTTTTTAAATTTTTTAATGTTCGTTTTGTCCTAAAAAAGTATCGTATCATTATCATAAAAATTAATGTTAATATATTTTTTATATGACCAAATTTAATTTCTTCTGGATGTATACAAAGAGAGTGGCCAGGAGGAGACCTTGGATGTCGAGCCTATTTTTGAGGTTTTTGAAAAAGATACGTGAGGACGTGTTCATTATGGTGGGTTCAAAATTTTGAGAACCGCTATATTAGGGTCGACATTTGCTAGAGAAATGCTTGAAGCGGTGAAAGAGAACACTGAAAATTGGAAGGATCATGTTGATGAACTTAGGAGTGAAATGGAGGGGATGAAGTCTGCATTATCAGAATTCATTACTGAGTTCAAAACTGGGAAATTTTCAGGTGTTGGACACAACGTTTAGGAGTTACCTACTTTAGAAACTAGAACTCCTTCGTGTTCTCTTTTCTCCCCTGCATTTGAGGTTCCAAATTTCACCTCTCCAATTGAATGCAAAATACTATCACACACATGTGAACTTGTTAGTTATGGGAGGAAAACGCAACTATGATTTGTCTCTGCCAATTACTTTTATACGTTGAGAAAGAATGAAGTGTGAGTTTTAATGGATGACATCAAAGTGCCTGAGTATCCAGTTTGGGGTGGAAAACAAGTTCATTGTAAGAACTTGGGAGATATTGGTAAAAATGGAATTATGTATTGGCTCAACGACCTTTGTCCTCCCATAGGTGACACCGATGAATAGTTGTTTTGGTGCCAATTAGTGATATTGCACCAACTTTTGTAACTTTTGTGGTATTGCATAAACTTTTGTAGTCCTAAGTTTGTAACTTTTTTTTTCTCTTTCACTATGTCTTTCAATATCTCATATGGTTAATCGAACACAAATTGCAGATTGTCACGTGATTAATAATTTCTTGCAGAGAAGGTAAAACTTAGCGCATATATCTCTTTAACAGGTGATTTTCGAGATGGTAAAAGTGGATTCATATTTCTCTATTGTCATGGAGTTGAACACATAACTAGACCCTCCATTCTAACTTGAGAGCTACCATGCATAAAAAATAGTCAACATTGGATAAATGTTTCGCTATGGAATGTGTGAAATTTGTCATTTGAAAGAACGACCTATTGAGAGATGTTTGGGACTCAGTTAACAACGAGACTGCTAGGAGTAGAACATTATGCAGTCTCAAATCTTTCTCAAATATTATGGAGGTAGATTTTTCACTTGACCAATTTTGTGTATCATCCCCTGTTTGAATTGATTGGTTCTGCACAATGGGTTTGAATTTGGAAAAGGCCCTAATTTCTTTTAGTGATTTTCATTTGTATTTTACAAGTATTATTAACATACATAGATTTCATTGTTTAGGTGGAGAAATACAAATTGGAGTTTTAAAATGATAGTTATATGATGACCTAAGCTATAAAATTGGGATGGGAATTTGTCAGAGGGGGATCAAGAGCAAGAGGTATTTGTTTCCTATATGTTGAATTTATTATGTTCATATCTATTTTTTTTCTCTCTCCATCTATGTTTCAAGTAACTATGTTTGATCTATTTTTATTTGATCTGATCCGATCCGATCTGATGGGACATGTATGATCTTATCACACACATATTTGATCAGAGGTTAGGCACATTGTTTGATCTGATAACATATATCTGATCTGATCTGATCTGATCTTATCACATACATATTTGATCAGAGGTTAGGCACATATATCTTTATTCATGATTGACGAGTCCTGTGCATAATGATTTCATCATCATGGTCAAGTTTGAGATTGATTAAGGCAAGAGAAATAAAAATTGATTTTACTCATTGTAGATAATCTGAAATTGAATAAGCACCTTTCTTGATGTTTTACAATTGATTTAGAAGGAGGTTATTCTATGTACTCTTACTTTAACCATGCATACCTCTCAAATATATAACTTTAGTTGTTGTCCTATATTGAATTAAGTCATTAAAACAGGTTTGCTTGAAAACTATTATACTATCAACATATATCACAGGTATGTTAACAGAAAATGAACCTCTAATTATATGTGTTGCTCTTAAGAAGATTAAAATTCTTTTATGACCACTTAATTTTATTGAATAATATTTAATTCTGAAATGTCCCTTTCTTCTCCTAAAATAGGAATTCTCAACCAACTCCACTCCTTAGTCTTAAAAACTTTTTACTGCTTCCATTAACCGAAAATATTTGTATCAAAATGAGTTAAAAGAATTATAAATTGGGAGATAAAATTATGATATTATAAATTCTGGGGTAAACATAGAGATGAGGTCGATAGAATGTGTCATTCTATAAAAAAAAGTAATATTACTTTGAACTTTTAGTAAGTTGACTTTTCTTTTTCTATAAACAGACATTACTAGTCTTTTTGCATCATATTTCATTCAGTGAGTTGAAATCTTCACCACTGTTTACATTAGATTATATAATAAAGGACGTATTTGATGGGACATCTTCTAAATACAATATTGTATTGAGGACTCCCATACCATTTGTGATACTTTTTGTGTTTAGATTTTTTCCCTCTACTACGCGGACTATAATTTTATGGGTAAGAATGTGTACGGGATATTACGTCTTCATGCTAAGCGTATATAATATTTTATCTTAGTAACTGTTTCATTCAAAGCATATTTAACGGACTATAACTCTGCCCACTGCTTTATATTAAACCATGCTTTAATTTACACATTTTCTAATCCATTACATATTATAAGAGCAGAACAATTCCAATCAAGAATAAGTCACTACTCTCATAGAAGTTACTGATGTGACATCTTAAATCCACCCAGCAAACACGTACAAAGCTCAAGATTCAAACAAAATAGATAAAACAGATGGAAAAAATAACCGTCCATCCAAATGAATGAAATCAACAAGGTAACCGTCCATGAATAACAATCAAACGATAAATCCTAACACAAAACATTTGTCCTTGATTCTATAAAAATCTAACATACAACACTGGTAGTTTGCAAGAACAAATGAATTGACATCAAGGATTGATTAAGCACATCCTAGATTGGAAAGATGATGACATTTTTGAAGTTTCAGAAACTTAATTTCTCCTTTCAACGTCGAAACTATAATTACGTTGTAACGGTTGTCTTAATAAACATTGACTTATGAAGATTACTCTTGCAAAACTTTCATTTAAATAAATTACTCTGATCTGTTATAATCTTTCTTCTATTTGATTTCAATTACATTCTTAGTATGTCCATTTTGCTTTATTTGATCATTTATTTCACTAATATTTATTGCTTAATTTTAATAAAATAAATAGGTTTTTATACACGTACTATACAAAAACACTCACACATCGCATGGGCACCATGCTAATATATATATATATATATATATATATATATATATATATATATATATAAATTAAAGCAGACCTACGGTATACAATAAATTCTCTTTAACCAACAACTGGTAGTTCATTTTGTGTTGTTCATTTCATGTTGTTTCACTAATTGATTCCATTTCGGCCAGTGCTGATTTTTTCTCTCTCCTTTTTGTAGATTCAATCTTAAACCATTGCAATTTTAAGTTGGTATGCAGAAGGTAGACTACAAGGTTTAAAGAAAAGTCTAAAGCCCTCGAACCTAAGTTGATATACATGTGATTTTTTTACGAAGTTTGATTCATTGAAGTATTTATTAGATGAATTTGAGATCAGTGAATATTGTTGGTTGGTTGTTATCCATTAAGAGGGTGGATAGTCCAATAAACAAAGGAGATTATGTTCATTTTTTTCTAAATGGACACTGTAAAACCTTTATGTGAGTTTTGTTTTTCTCGCGCTCATCGTTTCAGTGGTATTGACCTTTGGTACTATTTTTCAGTGTGTAAATCATGTCGACAAAGCCTCGTGAAGTTAATGCAAGAGTGCTTTATTTGCATAGAGCTCATGGTGTTTTAGAAGATGGAAAGTTGCAAACTTTTTTCCAACGGATCTCTATGATCCACATTTGGATTTGCTTTCTATTACTTGTGCTCCTTATATGTATTTATTTCATTCGCATCTCAAAAAATCCCCACTTTTCCTTTTTTGATTATCCTTGGCTTGGGTATCATTGGTTTAATACTCAACTAAAGACTTTAATTTCTTGTAGCCATCTCTATAAGGCTTTAGGTTCTTTCGTTGTTTTCATTTTGGGAATTTTTTTCTGCTTCTTCTTCTTCTTGTTTAATAAATTTAGCTCTTTGAGTTTTCTATAAAAATAGTCTTCATCTGTGAATTTGTCTAAAAGATTTAATTAGCTAAAGTTACTTATTAATTCTTCATTACTGGATATGTAGGATTAATTAATTTGTTTTGTAATAATATTTATATTTTTTTTTACTAATTCAAAAATTTGGCACAGTTTAAAACCGTGCCAAAAGCGAATCAAATTTTGGCACGTCTTTGACTGTGCCAAAAGTGTACCCAAATATATTAAATCTGGCACAATTAGAAACTGTGACAAAAGTGTTCCATAAATATCAAATTCTAGCACGGTTTAAAAGTGTGCCAGAAGTGAACCTGTTTGGCAGAATCTGACACACTTTTAAACCGTGCCAGAAAAAAATGTCAGTTTGGAACACATGATTCTGACACAGTTAAAAAACATGTTAGATTTGATTTGGTATAGTTTTAAACCATGCCATATTGCTATTTTTGGTGTAGTGTCATTTATAACATTTTATTTATTAATGATGAAATATTTTATTGCAATTTAGCTTTATATCATTTAGTTACCATTAGTGTCGTGTTTGGTCTTGATTATCCACTCATACCAGACCTAGTGCATCAATTATGTAATCAACGAGATCCTAAGCTTAGTTGCAGTCCATTAGTTTCACTTCTTGTGACTTGTGAAAATAAAACCAGATCATTATTTATCCCTATGCAAAATTCATGTTCATGCAGATACACCACATAATCATTAGGATAGTAGACCCTTTAGGATCTTATTAATACTATTCCTTATGATTCTATCTACATTTGTCTCAGGATGACAATACTATCATTTAGTGGTCGATAATTAATTTATTCTTTGTTGTTTATATAAAATAATAACTAAAAGAACGAGTATTGAAGAAGGTTATCGATAATAGGATAAGTACCCTACCTTCCTTTATTACCATATTTCATGATTTGCTACGCCCACTGATCTCACCATTCATAATGAATTTGACATTTTCGATTTTCTTTAATGCAATAAGTACATGTCAATGACAATTATATGATCTATGTAGGTCCACTTTAAGGAAAGTTTGTCATAATCTCCCACTTGGACCACATAGGTCATCCCGATATTAGACATCGTAATACCTTAAGAGCATAACTCTAATATCAAAATTTATAAGATATATTACAAAATTCTTGTCCATGAGAATTATTAAAGGGAGTCTAGATTTAATTTGGTACAAGATTAAAGAGTTTCATTAATAAGGCTACAATTATGATGCAGGATCAAAACAATATTTAAAAGAAATATGTCCAAATTTTATTTTATACAAAATATCGAAAGGAATACCACAACCTTTGAAAAAGGTACACTAAAAGATTCTTTAGAGAATATCCCTCACGATCAGTCTAGACAAACATTTTATGAAAAAAATTAAAAACATTGAGAAGTCGTGTTCGTGGAACCCCATTTAGTGGACATCGCCCCGAGGAATTCATTGAAATAAGGCAGTTGAGGCCGGTAGCATGTTTTCTTTTGTTGGGGGAGTTAAGGGAACTACGAGGGTGATTGTCAGGATCAGGGCTATAGAGTCTGAGATACTGAAAACCTTAACATGGTCAGGGTGGCCAGAGATGGGAAATGATTGTGATGTGGAACGTAGAACCACACACTTTGATTTTGCACGGTAGGAATTAAAGGACAAGAATAGGGTGCCTAGATGGGGCATTGATTAAAGTAGTTTTTTGTTCAGTTAGGACAAGTGTATTGTATCTAGGAACTATTTGGAGTAGCCAAGGTAATTGGCAAGAATGTTATTGTGAGTTCCACCTCGGATGAGGGAGGTGTATTCTGTGTGGCAGGATTGAGTCACAGTATTTTATTAACCCAAGATTCGAGTGTGTAATTCGAGCTTTGTGGCAGTCTCGGTAATATTATAGAGGGTATATCTATATATTTTCTGCGGTAGCGAGGTTCTATTTTCCTTCATTCGTTGTAAAAGCGGGTGTTGATATTTTAAAATTATATCTGGTTTGTACTACTCGTTTTGTATGTGTTATACGAGTATAAAATATTTTTGATTGATCGGATCGATAAAAGGATAATGATTGCAAGGCTATCGTATCTGCGGTTCTAGGGTAGAACTAGTTGTTCTGCAATATCTCACCTGGATATGGGTTGAGACCTTATAGATATGGTCTAAGGTATGCAGAAATTATTATTTACATGTTTCATGCTGACATATCTCCATGATCGACAAAGTTAAGTAGTAGTGTATCAGAGGGGTTCCTTGTTTGGATTTCGCTTGCGAGACACTCCACGCATGAACCTTAACGACGTTGGGAGTGGACAGATATTACTTTATGCTAGGATGTTAGTTTTGGTGAAATTAGCCGAGAGTCATGTGATTGATTAAGGGTTAATAAAAAGTAGATGTGCGGTGAAAAATAACTGGAAATGTTTCTCGCACCACAAATACGTGGGCGAGGCAAGGTAAAGGAATTCGGGTTGAGGCTTATAGCCAGGCCTTGATTAGAAGGCAAATTTAAAGGAAATATATTTTGAGTTGGGGGTTCATGACACTTTGCAGAGAGTAGGCGCCCCGATTAGTTAGACTTTCCATTCCGTCGAAACGGAAGGACATAGAGGTAGAAGCGCGTTAGTAGGGTTATGAGATAGGATTTTTAGTGGTCCCGCTTGTGTGCCTTAGGCCATTATATCTTAATGACCGACGATGTGAGGTAATAGTGTAACGGGAGGGTTCCTTATTTGGATTTCGCTTTGCGAGACGTCCCATGCATGAAACCGAGTGAATGTTGGAAATTGAGAAAGGTCTTGGACACTAGGGATATAGTTAGTATAGTACTCATTCTACGTGTGTAGGAAACACATCGACCTTAGGTTTATTAGGAAGTAAGGCCAGTGGGGCATGTGGCGCTGTTTTAGGAAGGCTGTAGTGAGTTAACAACGAGAAGATTGGTGGGTTAACTTTAAGAAGGATCAGGTTTCCAGGAATAAAAAGAATGGAATCTCGAGTAACTCGGGAAACCAGGACGAAAAGAATGTGAGGCCCATCTTTAGAGAGAGTTTTACCTCTGTGACCTAGCTTTCGATGAGCTAAAGGACAAGTTGACTTCTACTCCTGTACTCGTGTTGCCAAGATTGGGAGTGGACTATTTGGTCTTTACGGACGCACCTCTACAAGGATTGGGAGGTGTGTTACTACCGGAGCATGGGGCCATTGCGTATGCATCTCGCAAGCTTAAGCTTCATGAGAAGAACTATCCCACGCATGACTTAGAGCTCGCTGCGGTAGTGTTTTCCTTACAGATATGGAGGCACTACCTCCTGGGCGAGAAATTCAGTCTTTTCACGGACCACAAGTCGTTACAATATTTGTTCTCACAGAAAGATCTAAATATGCGACAACGTCGGTGGTTGGAGTTCGTAAAAGACTATCAATTCGATATTCATTATCACCCAGGAAAGGCAAATGTGGTAGAGGATACGCTGAGTACAAAACCCGTGGGGGAACTAGCGAAGGCATGGAAAGCCAAGTGGAAAGAGCTTAGATAGGAGGTTGCTGTAGCAAGAGCATTTATGTCAGTGTTGACCATTACACCTGCTATTGTGATGTGAGTCATGGAAGCGCAAGGAAGGGACATTTCTGAGTTTGTCTCCTAATGCGCCACTTATCGATTGGTGAAAGTGGACCACCAGAGATCAATGGGATTGTTGCAACCGTTAGAAATACCAGTGTGGAAAAGGGAGAGTATATCCATGGATTTTATCACTGGATTGCCGACGTCGCAAAGCGGTCATGATTCTATTTGGGAAATTGTCGATTATTTGACCAAATCACCACACTTCCTACCAGTACGTGACGGATAGCTTGCTTAAAGGTCACAGGGTTTGTGATATCTCCAACGTCAAAATCAGCTTTTAGTAGGTATATGACAAAACCATCTGCCATTGTATCTAGTGTGGATCTTCTAGCTCTTTGTGATCTTCTGACAACTAGTGCAGGAGCATTCACTTGAGCTTGCACTTGTTCTGCATTTTCAGGTTTAGGTGCAATATCTGTACTAACAACCTCATTTCCTACATTTTGAGGTTCATGATGATCAATGTGACCATTACTTTCAGGGACTACAACCTGATCCATTTGTGTTGGTAGTATTGGAGGATCACTGATGATGGCATTTTCAAAAGAAGAAGGATTATATTCTCGCACTTCTTTTAAATCTGAATCCAAATTCACAAACTCATGAGAATAATTCATCTCATTTAGAAAAACTGCCTTGTTGGTTTCTATGATTCTAATAGAGTGGGATGGACAACAGAACTTGTAACTTCTTGAACGGTCTGGATATCCAATAAAGAAACCTGAAACAGTCATGAACTCGAGCTTATTCTCTTTTGGATTTTAAGGCCTTGCTTCTGCCTTGCAACCTCATACATGAGCATGATTGAAGCTTGGTTTCCTATTTTTCCAAGTCTCAAAAGGAATTGTAGTACTGCTTTGTCAGTAATCCTATTAGACAAGTAATTTTCACTCTTTAAAGCTTCTCCCCATAAGAACAAGGGTAGGCCAAAAGTGCACATCATACTTCTGACCATATTGAGTAATGTCCTATTCTTCCTCTCTACAACACCATTTTGCTCTGGTGTTTTTAGGGTTGTGTATTGGGCTTGAATACCATATTCTTGTAGAAACAAGGTAAAAGGTCATTTGTGTTGCCCAGACTCAGTGTACTTGCCATAATACTCTCCCCCTATCTGATCTCACTATTTTTATCTCAGTGTTTAATTCTTTTTCTACTTCTACTTTGTAAATTTTGAACTTTTTTAAAGATTGGGATCTATCGGTCATAAGATCCACATAGTAGTACCTTGAGTGATCATTTATAAAGGTAACGAAATACCTACAGCCACATATAGTTTCTTTAAAAGGTCCACAAATATCTGTGTGAATTAGGTTTAGCAGTCCAGTGCTCCCAACTGCTGCTTTCTTCTTTTGTTTCACAAATTTACCCTTAATGCACTCTATGCAGTCTGTGAGGTCGGAGAAATCTAGTGTAGGCAAGACATTTTGTTTAGCTAGTAATTGCATTCTCTCTTTGGAAGTCTCCAGTGCCACAACTACATAGAATTTTCATTAAACTTTCTCTTTTTTCCAGTCAAACGAACTGTGGTTTCTGAATTTTCAATTAAAAGAACTTCCTTAGGGTAAGAACATGTTAACAACCAATAATCATTCACAAAAGAGGCTGATCCAATATAATTGGAACCATGAGAGATATTTATTCCTTCACGATCAATTGAAAAAACAAAATGTTTCTTAACTAAGCAAGCAATTGAAACTAAATTCCTTTTCATAGAAGGAATGTAATACACATTTTCTATATCAAAATAAACTCCTGGTCTAAGCTCTAGCCTAACAATTCTAACTGCTTTGACAGCTACTCTCATGCCATTTCCAACACTGATGTTTCCTTCATTTGTCCTTGGTTGCCTCTTACTTATGAATCCCTGCATAGAATTTGTGAGATGCACAGGTGAGCCAGTGTCTAAACACCAAGTATGAGGCTTTATATCAACCAAGTTAACTTCTATAGAATAGACAATGTTATTACCTTTCTTAGCTAACCAATTCTTATAGGACTCAGAGTCCCTCTTCATATGTCCATCCTTTTTACAGAAGAAGCACTTGAAATTATTTTTCTTTATATTCACTCCCTTTTCTGAGATGGCTGCTTATAGGTACTAGCAGCAGAGGGCTTGCCTTTTCCCTTAGTTATCTTCCAGTGGGGTTTAGTCACTAATTTCACACTGACATCCTTGACCTTTTTAACCATCTCCTCTTCTTGCACACAGACTGCCATTAGTTCATTTAGAGTCCATTTTTGTTTTTGTATATTGTAGGTAGTGTGCAACTGATCAAACTGACTTGGTAAGAATTTTAGAACCATATGGACCACAATGTGATCATCCAGAGGCATGTCTTATGTTCATGTCTTATGTGTATATCATGTTGGTAAGCTTGTCGAGTAACATGCTTGCTTCAGCCTTGTCACTAGTGGTGAACCTTTCTACTATGTTCTCTAAATACTTCATAGCTGACTCTGTTGTAGGTATGCTACCTCTTACTGTATCCGACAAGGTCCTCATGGTGGTGAGCCTGCAGATGCAGTTGGCTCTATCCCATTCCTTAAAATGATTCTTTTCTAAGTCAAGCACCAATCAACATTTTGGTTGGCCAGGTACAAATCTAGTTATGCCTTCCATTTCTTATAGTTGTTTCCATTCAGGGTGACTATGGTTCCAAGGCTAGCTATTGGGGTGCACATTACTGAAAATAAAAGAAAGACTACTAAGTTTTGTACATTTTGTTGAGTTTTATGCAAGGTTCAGTTAAGGCATAAAACAAAAAAAATAATCACAAAGAGTGATTCAAAGAGGATATCTCAATTGCATACTATATCAATAGCAAGTCTACCTGTATGGCAAAGCACATGCTATCCCTAATTTTCCTTTTTCACAAAACCATTATAGCAAAAAACATGTTATAACTAGATAACTCAACTCATGTATGCAAGAAGAAGCTATCTAGTTTTTCTTGATATGCTTTAAAACTATAATGTAAAGTGCCACTTTAAAAAATTAAAGTCATAAAAGTTTAAACCTCCTGTTGGAGACACATTTTATAACTTCAAAGCAAAAAGTGCAATTTTCAGACTTCAACCTTGATAATTAGTAAAGTCCTCAAAATATTTTTGTTGTACGTAACATACATTTCAAGGACTTGTTTAACTTTAAAATCTGAGGTTGTTGAATCTTTATATTGTTCTTCCACAGTAAAAAAAAAAGGAAGAAAACTGCTTATTTTGAAAGCTTTGACATAGAAACACGTCAGTGGGAGAATTCGTAATGATTTCTATTGTCAAAATAATCATAAAACTTTCAAATAAATGTACCCAAAAAATGAAAATTCTAAGAATTTGAGAATTTTGACTTGAAAACATACCTTGATACAATCGAGTGCTTGCAGCATATTGTTACCGAAAGCAGAAAAAAACATTTTGAGAGAACAGTTTTTTATAGAAGGTCCATGCTTAATCATAAAAAAATTGGTCTATGACTTTGTGATGTGAGGCCATTTGTCAAAAGAAAGGATGATCTTCTGCACAACACTCTAATGTGAAAACTAATATTGGGCAGTTCTTAATCTCACATAACTAGAAGCTTATTTATAGATAAGATTTTACTAAGCCTCTAACCCATAAAAGAGACTTAGTCAATTAGAATTTGAATCCCTGATATTGTGCAACGATTCTTTGATTTTCTATAGCCTTTATCATCTCTTCTGACTTAGTCATGATAGTTGCCTATCTTTATGCAACAGTGACTTAGTCCACTCTAACAAGGTTGGTCTCGTGCGAGGTGCTCGTGCCTCTTTCCTAGCCTTTTGCTTGTTGTTTTGATATTTCAGCCTCCAAAACCATATTTTTTTAGCCTATAACTTGCCTATACTTGTTATTTTGTTAATCTGGGAGTCCGATAAGGACACGACTAGTTCACATACCTTACAATGGCACACATCGAGATGCTCGTGCCTATTTTCGAGCCATTACGTTGTTTTGATACTTCACCCTCAACGCCCCATTTTAACCTAAAGCTTAATACTCTTGTTATTTTGTTAAACCGCGAGTCCGATAAGGAAATGACCAGTTCACACAAGTTACAATACTTCATATCGAGGTGCCCGTGCCTCTTTTCAGCCCGTTTAGTGGTTGTTTTGATATTTCACCCCCAATGCCATATTTTTTAACCTAAAACTTGCGCATACTCGTGGTTTCATTAAGTCGGGAGTCCAATAAGTCGTACATGAAAGAAAACTATAATATTTCAATATGATGGACCTTATCCACTGACTCAAAGCTTTAAAATTCTTGTTTTACGAATCTTTTGATGATGATTAAGACTTTTTATTCTCTGATGAAGTTTTGAGAGAATTGTGTGATATAAGAAGTGGAATTTTGAGTAATGATATATGGCAAATTGAAATTCATTTATGTTTTTCTAGTAGAAATAAAAGACCAATGATATTCTCCCTATATTATTTTGGGTGGTTTTGTGATGCAAATATTGGTTAAAATCATTGCATAATGTGCTCAAGTTACTAATTTTATTATTTCATATTTGAGCTTGAGGTGATGAATAGATGTCCATGTATGTTATGTGTTATGATGACAGATAAAGCATTAATTAAGGCTAAAATATAAGCATGAATACGAGAAGTTTTATGCTCGGATCTATCTATCTGTGTATGGTGTACTGGTTGAATCCCCAATAAGCATGAATACGAGAAGTTTTATGCTCGGATCTATCTATCTGTGTATGGTGTACTGGTTGAATCCCCAAGTGTAGTTAGACTATCATGAACCACATACTCAGAATCAATAATCCCAATATTTTTGGTTCCATTGCCCTGTAAAAAAAAAGAACATTATATAAGAAGTTTGTTATATGTTCAGAACTAGTTTTTAGCCTCGCGCGATTTGCGGGTGCTTTGCAGTTCTTACTATACAATACAAAATGGAGAACATCTAATGATGAAGTAAAGAGAATTAAAAAACCAAAAAAGAATATAACACACATATACATATATATTATAAGATTGTTTATAAATATAAATTATTTATCTATTTTTATAAAAATATAATCATTTTTTATAAAACTATAGTGTTAACACTTTTTTATAATTTTTTGAAAAGCGTAGTTTTTAACTTCATTTCTTTATATAAATTGGACAATACATTTTTTTTATAAAAAATATTTTTTCAATTATATATAAAAAAAATTATTTATTATATAAATATTAACATTTATTAATTGAGGAAAAAGATTTTCATATAAAAAAAATTTATATGGGGGCACAATTAGCAATGAAGAAGCATCAAAGAAAATCAAATCTCTGGACACTACCATAGGCCCTGCAGCAGCTTAAAGAGAGCGAGTAGAGGAAGAATTAACAAAGGCAGTAGAAAATATCAAGCAATTGATGCTTCAATTAAAAGTGCGCTACACTAAAACTTGATGCTTCAATTAAAAATGTGTAATATTTATGAATCATGGTATAATAAATATTTTGACCTTTGTTGATTTCCAACTTGTAGACATGTCCATTGAATATGTTGGATCACAAACCCGTTGGTCACTCGAAAGTATTCGACAACTGATTCCATTGAATTTCTTTCATACATTGGAAAACAAATAATAAGAAAATGAACAACCTAATATAACTAAGTTAACTACATCCCACAATGGTATTGTGAAACTCATAGAATAGGTCATGGTTGTGCCGCGTAATTCCACACTTGAATGGACAAGTTTTGAATGTATCTACTAAAATCCCCTCCACCATATGAATGATATAACGATCATCCGTCACAACATTGTCGAACACGGAATAATTACGAGCCTTCCACATCTCCCAAGTCACTATAGATGGAATTGGTCCTTATAAAATGAAAGTAATATTTATGTGTACACGAAAGTAACCACCTGATATTAGCCTTCCTTTCATATACCTTGCGATTTAAACCCCAACATACCCTCCATATAGGACCAAACCTGAACAATTATAACATCGATTAACAAGTGATACACATAGGTAAAGGAATTAATGTTATATGATTAATATTGAGATATTAATTCATATGTAATCTAATCAACAATACAAGAACATCTCGCCTACCCCATGAATGTTTCAAGAAGTACCTCGGCAGCCTCTAACACTCTGTAGTGGAAGAAAGGTACTGGTAATGTCGCAGGGCATCTGGTACGCATGCAGATGAGTTCTGCTAAACATCAAGGTTTTGTTCGAGTACCTGCAGAAAACATGAAGAAAAGTTACAATGATGCCGACAATATTTAGTTACGTTTACTCATGTTTGTCCACGAGTCCTGTCAGCATAGTTTATATATGAATCTCAAATATGATACAAATCCTTTTTTCTAAAGACGGTCATGCCTAATACACTTCCCCATAAATTGCAATTACAATCTCAATACTCGAAAGAGTTTTTAAGAAGAATACTAAATGTTCACTGAATAATTAATATATAAGTAGCACTCTAATATCTTCATGCCAAAATGGCACTCTTATAATCATCATGAACAAATGAGAAACAAACTGCTCATGATGATTATACATGAGTTTGCATACGATTGCATCAAAGTAAAATGTAGTGATGCCACAAAGATCATGATTGCACGAAAGTATACACTTCGAGGCATTTGAGCTATTACACATATGGACCTCAATAATTTTCCCTATTTACAGCAAGACAAGGATTATAGCTTTCCGTTTTAGTATTTGCAGTCATATTTTGACAAACCATGTTTGTTGACAGACTGGGCATTGAGGTCAAACAGCCATCAATGCACATAACCTTGTATTTAAGGAGCTGATGCGATTTCTGCAACTATTGGACTCCACAACATCTATAATCTATAGAGGTACTTTTCAAAATAAGCTCAATCGTGAAATCGTGGAAAATGATCTCTATGGAGCTAACTTACTAAAGGTTCATTTAATCACAAAAACAGGACCCTAATCTACGACTGCTCATGGAAGCATTGACGTCAGCATTGGGTTCAACTCAAGATTTAGACAGAAAGAAAATAGGATCTCAAATTTAAAGTGGAAAGTTAGAGAGGAAATTCATGTTGTCCAGTTCAATTTCACAACGCAATATTTCAATCCACATTTTCCCAAGTAACTAACTGCTTTTATGGAAAGATATAAAAAACAATGACAAATTACAACGGAAAGTTGAAGTAAATAAAACACAATTGATATTCAAGAGAAGAAAACAAGAACAAAGAAAAAATGTTGGAGGCCCAAGAGAAGTTGTGCCCAAAGCAAAAAGCTCTCTAGTGACTATTGCATTTCAATATCCACCAAGAAATTTCTGGGACTATTGCATTTCAATATCCATTCCCTATGGATTTAAACAATATGCCACTGGTGGGAACAGACCCTACTCCCCAAACTCTGTAAAACAAAAAATTGAAAAAAAAATATTTTAAACAAAAAATAAAAGTGCATTACTAATTAATCATCCCTCATTTATAGAAAAGACCATCATATAAAAAGTGGAAAATTATAACATGTGAGTGTATGGAAGTTACTATTTATCTTTATGTCAAATCTATTTTGGTCAAATGTCATCATAACCCACAAACGGATCCTATCCTACAAAATTATTGTGGTAAGCATGACCGAAAACAAACTCAAAACTCATAGCGAGCTCAAAATAAGAAGGTGTGGGTAATTAGCAAACTAACATGATTTAAACAGCTTAAAATCATAAAAGAAACATAAAAAATCAGAGGTTCTTTATCGAGAAGTTTTTCCATACAAATCTAACTGAAGTCTTCACAAAGAGCACATATAGTAATATATATTCGTCAATAAAATTAAGTACTTCAAACTTATCACGAAACTGGTACGAGGAACCTAAAGCCAATTGTACACTCAACTAAGAATGATAATTGAATATCAATCTAATCGCATTAATAATCATGGAATTCCTAGCCAAGGTCTGTACCAAAAGGAAATTAGTTAAACATGAGCTTCTTATTACCCGGTTAAAGCTATATTCTGAATTGTCCAACATAGTTATAACACCCACATCACTGAGTCGGATTGTGTGAGTCAATTCTATGAGTTGCGGTAGAAAACTATATTTAGAACTATGCTCATTGACTGTTTTTTTCTTTTTTGCTGCATTAAACTGCGCTTCTCTGTATTGTGTGCAAAATGTATATCATGTTAAAACTTAAGCTTTGTATGAATTAATAAGAAAAGGCCAACTTACAAGAAGAATTTTGTAAAACATATCTGGTGGTTTTGTAACTACACAAAATTTAAGAATTGTCTATACATACAACTGACTTGTCATTTTGTGAACAAAGCTCCTGACTAATCATGAAAATAAAACACACATAAAGTAAAAAGCAAAAGAATTTCAGAGTTCGAATTCAATTGTTTACCTGATCTGAGAAGTCACTGTTATGCTTCCACACGTTCCGGCAACGACCATCATTGCTGCACTATGACGTTAACTTCTTACCTGACATTAGTCTATCAAAAGGAAATTGGAACCCAGATCAGTGGGTTTATGTTTAACTCCCCTGCCTCCAAGAATAGTATTTCTTAGTAAATTTGTCAGGGGAGGTAATATAGAGAGAAAAACTGAATTATGACCCAAGAGAGGATACGTGCGCTAGCTGCTTCCTTTTCAACTCCTTGAAAATGCGCTCCTTGAGAAATTCAGTGTTTTTGCAAATTGCAGCTCTCATGCTGTCATCTAAGTTTAACACAGTTTGGCTGGGTACTTCATATGCTTTGTGTTCCGTGGTTCTTGGCTCATGTAATCTTCTAAATCGTGCATGTCTCATCTCAGAAATCACCATTACTGTTCCCCTTCCACACGTTTCTGCAAAGACCTTCATTCCTGCACTCTTATTTTAATTGCTATACCTGTCTAATGTTAATCAATAGGCAATAAGAACACAGATTAGTAGGTTTATGTTTACCCCCCCCCCCCCCCCCCCCCCTCCCTCCAAGAATGGTATTTCTCAGTAAACATGTCAGGGGAGGTAAGTTAGAAAAAAACATTGAATGAGACCCGAGAGAGGATAAGTGAGAGTTTTCTTTTCAACTCCTTGAGAATGCATTCCACAAGATATTATGTGTTTATTCAAGTTGCGGCTCTCCTAATTTCTTCTAAATTTAACAAAATTTTGTCCAAATTATTTATTTCTCTGTTGTTACTCTTCTCCATCTAGTGGCTAACTCAATATCTAATGTTAGACCGTAAGCTAAGGTGTCTTTTTCACTGTCTCCATTTAAGTTAATTTAGGTCTATCTCTTCCCTTGTCACTATCATCAATATTTGATCAAATCACGCTTCCTAATGTGGAACACTTATTTGTCTACAATAAATATGTCTAAATTATGCAAAAGAATTTTTTCTTGAACTTACGTATAACAACTACTTATATTGCCTCTCCGATTTGATCTTTCTAATTTTATCATTTCTAGGTTTACCAAACTTCAATCTTAATTTTTGCAATTATACTTCACTCATTTGTCCATAAAACATGGCTTCTCTAATTGCCATTCTATGAAACTTCGCCTTCGCGTTCAACTTCCATGTATATATCATCAAGAAGGAAGAGTTACAGCTATTTAAAAGGCACTTGGTTCAGTTATTCCTTTGACGATCTTCTAGGGAAAAGGGGTTGGAGTTAATTTTAACCCTCTTGGTTGTGCCTTTTTCAGTCGCGGGGACGATTCTTCCTTCAAACATCTTTTTATCCATTGTATTGTTTCTTATTTTTTTTCTTCCTTCCCATCTTTATATACATCTTTTCTATTTGGGTTTCATTTCCTTGAGGAGTTTCAATAAAAAGAAAAATCGTCTAACTTGTACACTAGACAAAACTATTTACTCATTGGTGCCTCTTGATCAGTATAACTTTTCCATCGTCCCTAATTTATCCATCTTTGACTACGGATCTTAAATCATCATTGTAAATACATCGAGCTTTATTAAATATATGTTTTCCATTTCCTTAGTATATCAAACTTGTAAATATTCTTTTCTCCATTCTTTGTCCTTACCTTGGCATATGGGTAATCATACGTTTTAAACTAAGTATAGAGGAACTATCTTTATTACTTCTTCCGACATTGCTTCACGATTGGTCGATTATGTCTTCCAAAATATTCTACTTGAGATTTCCCTGACTTAACCACACTTTGCTAACCACAATATGAGCAATAAACTATTGAAAATTTATGATTTTTATTCTCCAAGTTGTATACCTAGGATCCAAATAAATACCACAAACACACTACAAATTAAATTTTGGAATTTTCAATTGGAATTTTCCGGCACAAGACTATCTCAAAGGAAACCTTTCCAAGCCAGAGAACCCGCACCCTACTTTGCACATCTGTATCACATCGAATTTTTCTTGTTTAAAATTGATGCATAAATATAATTTTTCTATTTTTAAGCAGATAACCAAAGCTTCTACAGTTGTATCCGGATGAGCTAATTCGATTGGAAAAAAGGAGTCATACTAGAGACTAAGGGCTTGGGGGATCATAGATCGAAACATTCAGTTTTGGCAAGTAAATCTGTTTGCTTGACAATCAGAACCAGAGCTATCTAAACTTGATCTTTATCTTACCACTCAAAACCAGGTAAATCTGTTTGCTCGGCCTTCCTTGCCATGACATGCTAAATATCTTGCATTGGGTTCTCCACTTTGACTCGAATTGGAATTCATCTCAAAACCATCAACTCCAATAACTCCATATTGGTCACCCACTTAGTTACATCAAAGTAGAAAAAGTACGATCATATAATTAATCTATATAGTGCTTTAAGTTAATGTTTCATGATTACAGATTTGTCACCAACTTCTAAGGTCTTCAAACCACATACTGTACTTTGATGATCCATATCTAGCCATAGCCCTCCTTAACGTGGGCTATAAAAGATCATATTTTACAAACGAGACTTCAAGTACTTCACAACTTGGTCTGCCTTTATTTACAGTGAATCCATACTAAAGTCTTATAATATGTTCACATTCTCATAATGCAATTATCTGATGGAAGTCCATTCATTTATGTATATCCTATAGATGAAATGTTCTCCAAAATTTGTGATGCTTACGACATGTGAGCTCCATGGGGTGTAGATTAAATAAGGGTGGGGTGGATATTAGGATTTTTAGGAGATACTCTCTCTTTAGGATTTCTTCCAAGTAAGTATTATTGTTTGTTTCTGATTTTTTTTCTTTTAATTTCTATATGTATTTTCATTTGTTTGGTAGTTTTTTAGCTTAATTAGGACTAGGGGTATCAAATTATTAAAATTGACCTTTCCCTCCCCTTGTGAACAAACCAGTATGAATAATATTATAATTTTTGAGAGATCAGGTTGACTTCAGGAATGGAATATTCAAGCCTTAAAAGGATTTGGACTGACTGAAATTATAATTGTTAGCTTGTTCTAGTTTGTGTTTCTAAAAGCCAGCCAGTATAAAGTATGAACAGGTGCGATATCAATTGTTAATTGACAGACATTTGTGTTCAAGCCTTAATGAGTAAGGTGTAAAATAGTTCTCCGTCTTAAGCATGTGTGTTTGGTGCAGGTGCATTTAGAATGCCCAATGAAAGGGGTCTGCTGAATATATAAACTCATGACACAAATTCTGCAAACCCTACCCTACCACAAAACAGAACTTTGAATTTTTGGAATTTCGGAAGCTTTGGTCTTTAACTATCCATCTTGCAACCAAACTCTCGGCATCAATGGTTGTGATATAGAAGACATTTTTGGTGCATTTGTGACATGGTTGGCCTGCTCTAAAGTTGTGGCGGGGTTCCCCCCAAATTGTCCCTCGTTAATGTTTATAACGGGTGCATAAATGGAATTTTTAGAAAAATCTGGCCCCATATTGTGGTGGAGTTCCTCCGCATTGTCCCTTTTTTTCTTTCTTTAAAGTACGTATTCGATCGTTTTTGGACCAAATAAGACCTTTTTTCTTTTTTTTTTTTTGGGTTTAGTGAGACTCCAAAAGGCTCACTCACGTACAACCATTTTAGGGAACCACAACAATGCACCCTCTTTAGTAGTTTTGGTAAAGTGAGAATCCAATGGCTCACTCACAACAACCATTTGGGAACCACAACAGATACATGACACTAACCTGCTCTCTATTGCACCGTTTTTGGATATATATCAACAACTTTATATCCGATCACAAGGTACTCGACTTAAGTCTCAACCATTTTCTTTTGCATTCCTCAATCCATTAAAAATAAGATAGGATAGTACGGAATTTACTTTGTTTATGTCAATGAGTAATGGAGTTAGCAGCACTAAACAATCATATGGACACGTGGTAAGTGCATTAGGTTTGATAATAGCTTAAGCAGATTACTTAAAAACACACCAAGATAGTATAATGCTTGAATGCGAAGTCCGGCACCAGTAGTTAGGATCCTGACTGACAATTAGAATAAAAATATACAGAGCTTTGCTAACGAGCAAGGATAAGTCAGTCCAGTTAAGAAAATAGGCTTGAAGTAATGGTTTCTGATAGTCTAAACCTTCTCTGATCTGCATTTTATTTACTGTGAGGTTCATAAATTATCTCTAGCTTTGTGAGGATTCATTTCCTTGAATTGGATTAAAAAATCTGAAGTTTTCCTTCCCATCTGTGTTTTTATATACCCCCCTCCCCAAAAAAATAATAAATAAATAAATAAAATAAAATAAAACTTCTTGTTCTTATACTTTTATTTACATATTAATGCACCCTTGCACATATGTTTTGGGTCGATATTCGGGCTGTTGTAAACTTCTTAGCGGTTTCTTTAGAAATTTGAGATTAATATTATTTTGGGCAATTGCGACTGAATATCTAAAATTAGTGTTGGAGACGTTTTTTATTTACTCTGCTTTCTTCAGTTTTTTATCGATGTATATTTGCAATTGTTTGGTTTAAAAGTGCTCATACAACAAGTCAAGCATTGTTAAACTAATGGACAATTTATTCCTTTAGAGTATCCTGTAGTAAGTATTAATTATTTTTTTGGGTGGGTGTGTTATGGGAGAATTACTTGATAACTCCAGTAGGTGTCTAGCTCTCTTTTATCTGAACATATTAAGCCTTTCCTGCTATGCGTTTTCACTATTAACTTTGAGGATCATAAATTATTTCTACCTTTGATAGGGATTTTATTTCGTTGAATTGGATTGAAAACTTGAGGTTTACCTTCCCTTTCATTATATGTTTTTATGTACTCTGCCCCCTGCCAATTAGCTTCATATTCATATGCTTTTGTTTACAATTTCACACAGTTTTGGTGGCTTAACATATTTATGCATCCTTGCACGTTTGCTTTTACTAGATGTTTGGGTGGTTGTTAACTTCTCGGAGTGTTTGCTTTGGAGATTGATATGACCTTGGACAAGTGTGGCTGTACCTTTAAAATTGGTGTTGGGCGCTTCCCTTTTTTCTTCCTTAGATTTTCAAATTGAATGGGTGTGTATTTGGGACTATCTGGTGTAATAAGAGCAGATACTATATACTTAGGATTGATACAAAATATTTATATCTTTTATCGGACAAAGCAATAAACTCAAAGTTGTGCCTCAAACTATATCGGGTTTGAGATATGGGATCAACCTCTCCTTATATAGAGGTAAGGCCAGCCGACATCCGCCTCTCCAAAACCCTGCAATTAAACGGAAGCCTTGTACACTATATATACACATAATTTTTATATTAATTTTGTCAGCCTACACCGCTTGATGAATATAATATAAAATCCTATAGGGCGAAGCCACGGCGTGGCAGAGGGGGGCCGTGGCCTCCCCCAAGATTTCTAACTTTTTGATAATAGCCAGCATACTCAGTCCCCATTTAAAAATTTAGTGTTGTTTCACATGGAATGGTCCTCCTCCCCCCCCCCCCAAACAATCTTTTTTACGGTAAACCAAAGGCACTCAAACTAACCTAGGGTCTAAACTTTAGAATGTGTCTTATCATCCACATGTACGTCTTTTTCATTATTAACTTACCAAAGTCAGTGGACAAAAATCAAAACAATAGTTAAAACCAAAACCTTTTTTCCCTCCTTTTTCCAACCCTTTTCCTCTCTTAAACTCCAAAAAGCTCTCAGCAGTCCCCCCCACCTCCCTTTCTTTCATGAAAGTTTCATCTCTCTCTCATCTCAGCAGATAGAAGCACTGCCCTCCTCCTCCCCTCCCCTCTTCCAGCCCTGGCGATCCCGACTCTCTCCACTCTCAGCTGCAGTCCATGGTAATTTTTTTTAAGTTAGCTTCATTGTTAAATTTCTGAAACATATTAACTATTTGTTATTGGGTTGTTGCTTATTTTGGTGAATAATTATTGTCATTTATTTTTTAATTGCTGAATTTTTTGTTTCATGAAATTTTAGCGCAAAAATATAATTGGAAGGAGTAATTATTATATTACAAGTTATACAAGTATTTGGCAATCAATTAATATATTTTTAGTGCTAAAAACATGTATAAACTATAAATAACCTTAAAAAAATACATCTCAAAGATAACTAATAAGCAATAAAGAGCATGGCGTAGAAAACTGTATTTAGAGCATTGTGCAAATACATCTCAAATACATCTCATTGTGTGAGTCAATTCTATGAGTTGCTGTAGAAAACTGTAATTATAACTATGCTCATTGACTGTTTTTTTCTGCGCATCTCTGTATTGTGTGCAAAATGTATATCATGTTAAAACTTAAGCTTTGTATGAATTAATAAGAAAAGGCCAACTTACAAGAAGAATTTTGTAAAACATATCTGGTGGTTTTGGAACTACACAAAATTTAAGAATTGTCTATACATACAACTGACTGGTCATTTTAGCTCCTCACTAATCATGAAAATAAAACACACATAAAGTAAAAAGCGAAAGAATTTCAGAGTTCGAATTCAATTGTTTACCTGATCTCAGAAGTCACTGTTATGCTTGCACACGTTCCGACAAAGACCATCATTGCTGCACTATGACTTTAACTTCTTACCTGTCATCATTAGTCTATCAAAAGGAAACTGGAACCCAGATCAGTGGGTTTATGTTCAACTCCCCTGCCTCCAAGAATAGTATTTCTTAGTAAATTTGTCAGGGGAGGTAATATAGAGAGAAAAACTGAATGATGACCTAAGAGAGGATACGTGTGCTAGCTTCCTTTTCAACTCCTTGAAAATGCGCTCCTTGATAAATTCAGTGTTTTTGCAAATTGCACCTCTCATGCTTTCATCTAAGTTTAACACAGTTTGGCTGGGTACTTCATATGCTTTGTGTTCCGTGGTTCTTGGCTCTAGTAATCTTCTAAATCGTACACGTCTCATCTCAGAAATCGTACACTGTTCCCCTTCCACACGTTTCTGCAAAGACCTTCATTCCTGCACTCTTATTTTAAGTGCTATACCTGTCTAATGTTAATCAATAGGCAATAAGAATGGTAAGTTAGAAAAAAACATTGAATGAGACCTGAGAGAGGATAAATGAGAGTTTTCTTTTCAACTCCTTGAGAATGCATTGCACAAGATATTATGTGTTTATTCAAGTTGTGGCTCTCCTAATTTCTTCTAAAACTGACAAAATTTTGTCCAAATTATTTTTTTCTCTATTGTTACTCTTCTCCATCTAGTGGCTAGCTCAATATCTAATGTTAGACCGTAAGCTAAGGTGTCTTTTTCACTGTCACCATTTAAGTTAATTTAGGTCTATGTCTCTTTCCTTGTCACTATCATCAATACTTGATCAAATCACACTTCCTAACGTGGGACACTTATTTGTCTACAATAAATATGTCTAAATTATGCAAAATGATTTTTTTCTTGAACTTACGTATAACAACTACTTATATTGCCTCTCCGATTTGATCTTTCTAATTTTATCACTTCTAGGTTTACCAAACTTCAATCTTAAAGTTTGCAATTATACTTCACTCATTTGCCCATAAAACATGGCTTACCTAATTGCCATTCTCTGAAAATTCGCCTTCGCCTTCAACTTCCATGTATATGTCATCAAGAAGGAAGAGTTACAGCTATTTAAAAGGCACTTGGTTCAGTTATTCCTTTGACGATCTTCTAGGGAAAAAGGGTTGCAGTTAATTTTAACCCTCTTGGTTGTGCCTTTTTCAGTCGCGGGGACGATTCTTCCTTCAAACGTCTTTTTATCCATTGTATTGCTTCTTATTTTTTTTCTTCCTTCCCATCTTTATATACATCTTTTCTATTTGGGTTTCATTTCCTTGAGGAGTTTCAATAAATCGAAAAATCGTCTAACTTGTACACTAGACAAAACTATTTACTCATTGGTGCCTCTTGATCAGTATAACTTTTCCATCGTCCCTAATTTATCCATCTTTGACTACGGATCTTAAATCATCATTGTAAATACATCGAGCTTTATTAAATATATGTTTTCCATTTCCGTAGTTTATCAAACTTGTAAATATTCTTTTCTCCATTCTTTGTCCTTACCTTGGCATAAGGGTAATCATACGTTTTAAACTAAGTATAGAGGAAGTATATTTACTACTTCTTCCGACATTGCTTCACGATTATTCGATTATGTCTTCCAAAATATTCTACTTGAGATTTCCCTGACTTAACCACACTTTGCTAACCACAATATGACCAATAAACTGTTGAAAATTTATGATTTTTATTCTCCAAGTTGTATACCTAGGATCCAAATACCATAAACACACTACAAATTAAATTTTGGAATTTTCAATTGGAATTTTCCGGCACAAGACTATCTCAAAGGAAACCTTTCCAAGCCAGAGTGCCCGCTCCCTACTTTGCACATCTGTATCACATCGAATTTCTCTTGCTTAAAATTGATGCATAAATATAAATTTTCTATTTTTAAGCAGATAACCAAAGCTTCTACAGTTGTATCCGGAAGAGCTAATTCGATTGGAAAAATGGAGTCACACTAGAGACTAAGGGCTTGGGGGATTATAGATCGAAACATTCAGTTTTGGCAAGTAAATCTGTTTGCTTGACAATCAGAACCAGAGCTATCTAAACTTGATCTTTATCTTACCACTCAAAACCAGGTAAATCTGTTTGCTCGGCCTTCCTTGCCATGAAATGCTAAATATCTTGCATTGGGTTCTCCACTTTGACTCGAAATTGAATTCATCTCAAAACCATCAACTCCAATAACTCCATATTGGTCACCCACTTAGTTTCATCAAAGTAGAAAAAGTACTATCATATAATTAATCTATATAGTGCTCTAAGGTCTTCAAACCACATACTGTACTTTGATGATCCATATCTAGCCATAGCCCTCTTTAACGTGGGCTATAAAAGATCATATTTTACAAACGAGACTTCAAGTACTTCACAACTTGGTCTGCCTTTATTTACAGTGAATCCATACTAAAGTCTTATAATATGTTCACATTGTCATAATGCAATTAGTTGATGGAAGTCGATTCATTTATGTATATCCTATAGATGAAATGTTCTCCAAAATTTGTGATGTTTACGAGATGTGAGCTCCATGGGGTGTAGATTAAATAAGGGTGGGGTGGATATTAGGATTTTTAGGAGATACTCTCTCTTTAGGATTTCTTCCAAGTAAGTATTATTGTTTGTTTCTGATTTTTTTCTTTTAATTTCTATATGTATTTTCATTTTTTTGGTAGTTGTTTAGCTTAATTAGGACTAGGGGTATCAAATTGTTAAAATTGGCCTTTCCCTCCCCTTGTGAACAGACCAGTATGAATAATAATATTATAATTTTTGAGAGATCAGGTTGACTTCAGGAATGGAATATTCAAGCCTTAAAAGGATTTGGACTGACTGAAATTATAATTGTTAGCTTGTTCTGGTTTGTGTTTCTAAAAGCCAGCCAGTATAAAGTATGAACAGGTGCGATATCAATTGTTAATTGAGAGACATTTGTGTTCAAGCCTTAATGAGTAAGGTGTAAAATAGTTCTCCATCTTAAGCATGTGTGTTTGGTGCAGGTGCATTTAGAATGCCCAATGAAAGGGGTCTGCTGAATATATAAACTCATGACACAAATTCTGCAAACCCTACCCTACCACAAAACAGAACTTTGAATTTTTGGAATTTCGGAAGCTTTGGTCTTCAACTATCCATCTTGCAACCAAACTCTCGGAATCAATGGTTGTGATATAGAAGACATTTTTGGTGCATTTGTGACATGGTTGGCCTGCTCTAAAGTTGTGGCGGGGTTCCCCCCAAATTGTCCCTCATTAATGTTTATAACGGGTGCATAAATGGAATTTTTAGAAAAATCTGGCCCCATATTGTGGTGGAGTTCCTCCGCATTGTCCCTTTTTTTTTTCTTTTCTTTTTTTTTTTTTGGGTTTAGTGAGACTCCAAAAGGCTCACTCACGTACAACCATTTTAGGGAACCACAACAATGCACCCTCTTTAGTAGTTTTGGTAAAGTGAGAATCCAATGGCTCACTCACAACAACCATTTGGGAACCACAACAGATACATGACACTAACCTGCTCTCTATTGCACTGTTTTTGGATATATATCAACAACTTTATATCCGATCACAAGGTACTCGACTTAAGTCTCAACCATTTTCTTTTGCATTCCTCAATCCATTAAAAATAAGATAGGATAGTATGGAATTTACTTTGTTTATGTCAATGAGTAATGGAGTTAGCAGCACTAAACAATCATATGGACACGTGGTAAGTGCATTTGGTTTGATAATAGCTTAAGCAGATTACTTAAAAACACACCAAGATAGTATAATGCTTGAATGCGAAGTCCAGCACCAGTAGTTAGGATCCTGACTGACAATTAGAATAAAAATATACAGAGCTTTGCTAACGAGCAAGGATAAGTCAGTCCAGTTAAGAAAATAGGCTTGAAGTAATGGTTTCTGATAGTCTAAACCTTCTCTGATCTGCATTTTTATTAACTGTGAGGTTCATAAATTATCTCTAGCTTTGTGAGGATTTATTTCCTTGAATTGGATTAAAAAATCTGAAGTTTTCCTTCCCATCTGTGTTTTTATATACCCCAACAAACAAATAAAATAAAAATAAAACTTCTTGTTCTTATACTTTTATTTACATATTAATGCACCCTTGCACATGTTTTTGGTCGATATTCGGGCTGTTGGAAACTTCTTAGCAGTTTCTTTAGAAATTTGAGATTAATATTATTTTGGGCAATTGCGACTGGATATCTAAAATTAGTGTTGGAGACGTTTTTTATTTACTCTGCTTTTTTCAGTTTTTTATCGATGTATATTTGCAATTGTTTGGCGTAAAAGAGCTCATACAACAAGTCAAGCATTGTTAAACTAATGGACAATTTATTCCTTTAGAGTATCCTGTAGTAAGTATTAATTGTTTTTTGGGGTGGGTGTGTTATGGGAGAATTACTTGATAACTTCAGTAGGTGTCTAGCTCTCTTTTATCTGAACATATTAAGCCTTTCCTGCTATGCGTTTTCACTTTTAACTTTGAGGATCATTAATTATTTCTACCTTTGATAGGGATTTTATTTCGTTGCATTGGATTGAAAACTTGAGGTTTACCTTCTCTTTCATTATATGTTTTTATGTACTCTGCCCCCTGCCAATTAGCTTCATATTCATATGCTTTTGTTTACAATTTCACACAGTTTTGGTGGCTTAACATATTTATGCATCCTTGCACGTTTGCTTTTACTAAATGTTTGGGTGGTTGTTAACTTCTCGGAGTGTTTGCTTTGGAGATTGATATTACTTTGGACAAGTGTGGCTGTACCTTTAAATTTGGTGTTGGGAGCTTCCCTTTTGTTTCCTTAGATTTTCAAATTGAATGGATGTGTATTTGGGACTATCTGGTGTAAGAAGAGCAGATACTATATACATAGGATTGATACAAAATATTTATATCTTTTATCGGACAAAGCAATAAACTCAAAGTTGTGTCTCAAACCCGATATATATATATATCGGGTTTGAGACATGGGATCAACCTCTTCTTATATGGAGGTAAGGTCAGCCGACATCTGCCTCTCCAAAACCCTACAATTAAACAGAAGCCTTGTACACTATATATACTCATAATTTTTATATTAATTTTTTCAGCGTACACCGCTTGATGAATATAATATAAAATCCTTGGGCAAAGCCACAGCATGGCAGAGGGGGGCCGTGGCCTCCCCCGAGATTTCTAACTTTTTGATAATAGCCAGCATACTCAGTCCCCATTTAGAAATTTAGTGCTGTTTCACATGGAATGGTCCCCCCCCCCCCCCCCCCCCCCAAACAATCTTTTTTACGGTAAACCAAAGGCACTCAAACTAACCTAGGGTCTAAACTTTAGAATGTGTCTTATCATCCCCAACACACAGCCCCACTTGTACGTCTTTTTCATTATTAACTTACCAAAGTCAGTGGACAAAAATCAAAATAATAGTTAAAACCAAAACCTTTTTTCCCTCCTTTTTCCAACCCTTTTCCTCTCTTAAACTCCAAAAAGCTCTCAGCAGTCCCCCCCACCTCCCTTTCTTTCATGAAAGTTTCATCTCTCTATCATCTCAGCAGATAGAAGCACTGCCCTGCTCCTCCTCTCCCCTCTTCCAGCCCTGGCGATCCCGACTCTCTCAACTCTCAGCTGCAGTCCATGGTAAATTTTTTTAAGTGAGCTTCATTGTTAAATTTCTGAAACATATTAACTATTTGTTATTGGCTTGTTGCTTATTTTGGTGAATAATTATTGTCATTTATTTTTTAATTGCTGAATTTTTTGTTTCATGAAATTTTAGCGCAAAAATATAATTGGAAGGAGTAATTATTATATTACAAGTTATACAAGTATTTGGTAATCAATTAATATATTTTTAGTGCTAAAAAAATGTATAAACTATAAATAACCTTAAAAAAATACATCTCAAAGATAACTAATAAGCAATAAAGAGCATGGCGTAGAAAACTGTATTTAGAGCATTGTGCAAATACATCTCAAATACATCTCATTGTGTGAGTCAATTCTATGAGTTGCTGTAGAAAACTGTAATTATAACTATGCTCATTGACTGTTTTTTTCTGCGCATCTCTGTATTGTGTGCAAAATGTATATCATGTAAAAACTTAAGCTTTGTATGAATTAATAAGAAAAGGCCAACTTACAAGAAGAATTTTGTAAAACATATCTGGTGGTTTTGGAACTACACAAAATTTAAGAATTGTCTATACATACAACTGACTGGTCATTTTGTGAGCAAAGCTCCTGACTAATCATGAAAATAAAACACACATAAAGTAAAAAGCGAAAGAATTTCAGAGTTCGAATTCAATTGTTTACCTGATCTCAGAAGTCAATGTTATGCTTCCACACGTTCCGGCAAAGACCATCATTGCTGCACTATGACTTTAACTTCTTACCTGTCATTAGTCTATCAAAAGGAAACTGGAACCCAGATCAGTGGGTTTATGTTTAACTCCCCTGCCTCCAAGAATAGTATTTCTTAGTAAATTTGTCAGGGGAGGTAATATAGAGAGAAAAACTGAATGATGACCTAAGAAAGAAAAACTCCCCAGCCTTTGAAACCAACACATGTTGCTTGCTTATCCTTGGACAATTCAACATCCACCCCTTTTTTATCCCCCCATAATAAACGGATGTTTCAGTAACATATCAGCACTCCAACGGTGCCTGGGATCTTTGACAAAACATTTGCATAAAAAATCCTTTACTGCCTTTGACAACCCATTCGGTATATCGGGGACCTCTTTTGTATAACCAATTCTAAATAAGAGAGTCGAAGTATCCGATCTCCATCCCTTATTGTCCTCCCAACCTGGTTTTCCAGTTATCATCTCCAGCACAGTGCAGCCAAGCGCCCATATATCTGACTGCGGAACATAATTTTGGTAACTAATCGACTCTGGCGCCATATACAAAATAGTACCCCGTAACGGAGTTCCACTTTCTCCCACCTTCAATGCGAGACCAAAATCCGCAATTTTTGCTGACACGTCACTCTTCTTAACTAACCTCAAAGAATTTGATGGGCCAACAAGAAGAATATTATGAGGTTTTATATCACAGTGAACGTAGCCCCTCTGATGAATGTAACGTAGACCCATGAGCGTAGATTTCGTGTGCAATCTCACTTCCTCTATTGGCAGCCCATCGCGCGTATTCTGAATTCGATCAAACAAACTGCCAAACGAAGCGTATTCTAGCAGTAAATTGTAAAACACGATCCCATTTTCATGGGTAACATCCGCTCCGTGACAGAGAATTATATTAGAGCAATCTTTAAACAACCCGAGTAGCCTTCTCTCTTTATGCAACGAAGTAGAAGAAGAAAACTGCACAGATTTCACAGCCATCAAACGAGAAGTGTGGCCATTATCGTCCCGGAACACTGCGAGTGAAACTACTCCGAATGACCCAGAACCTAAAGTTTTTCCTCGAATCCACATTGTTTTCAGTTGTGAATCTCTTGGCTTGTATTTGGATGTCACCTTTGTTGTTTATTAAGAACGATATCAATTCTATTGCTGACTAAAGAGATGGTAGTATCATAGTACGGTACGATACATCAAAGTAGCCGTATCATACTAGGATACATATCCGGATAAGTTTGAGTCTTTGAGATGAACTCGATAGATATCCGTATCGTACTAGGATAGATACCAACCAATGAAATGCTATTGTATTAAAAAATTTATTGCTCGGTTTGGTTCTCCCAATAGACAATAATATTTTAATTTTTAATTATAAAGTATATGAATTCTTAGGAGTATTTTGGATTTAATTTAATTTTTATGACATGTTTATAATACACCATGTTTAAAAAATAAATGAAATAGCCTCTAAGAGATTGATCACCTACAAAATTAAATAGATATTTATCTTATCGGACTTTTACATATATGTTCCTTTTGTGGGATTTTTCCTCACTTGTGTGTGCTTGAATGTTCTTGCATATGTTTAGGGGCTGAATTAATTTGGTTTAAAAATAGACTCTAATTAAATAAGTGTGCCAAATTAGAAACTTGCGAATTTAATCAATTATCACAAAGTCACGTTTTTACAAATTGGTATGAGAGATTTATTAAAAGCGACTGCATACCTTTCTCAAATTGGTATCAGAGCAGGTTACGCTAATTTATCACGTGATCCTAATTTTTCAAGGATTTATTTCTTTTGATACAATTTGACTTCTCGTGTCGTCAAATTGGTATCAGAGCGGGTTGCGCGAACTTATTGCGTATTCCTATTTTCCGCAAAATTTGTGTGATATTGATTTTTTTTTTGAAAAATCAGTTTTGTGAAAAATCGCAATTTTTCAATGGAACGCCCATTTAATGAGGAGCCTATTTTGTAAAAGTTCACGACCGTGCTGAAAAATTAAAAAATTTGAATTTGAAACTTTGCAAAAGAATTAAATTTTTGGAAAAAGAAAATTCTCTCTTTAAAAGTAAGATTGAATATTTGCAAGCGTTTCAAACTCAAAGTGATATTTGTCGTGAGCACTTTGGTAATTTGTGTATTGATTTTGATTATTTGAAAATTGCCAAAAAGAAGAGTGATGAGAGAGTCTTTGTTTTAGAGAAGGAATTAGAGGATTTCAAAAATTCTAGGGATCCCGTTTGTGCCGTCGAGGATAAAAAATTAATCGATGATTTTACGGCACGTGAAAAGATTCTTAGGGATAAGTTTGTTTTAATTGAGGGGGAGCATGATAAACTGTTAAGTTTAATTACAAATTTGAAAAAGAAATCCCTGTCTTTGGAAGAGTCTAATTCTTTACTTGAATCAAATATTTTGAAGTTGAAAAATGATTCAAATTATTCAAGTGTGACACCCCGACTAATTAAATAGCGGGTAGCTACTCCTTTATTAAATTAATACAAAATGTCAAGTTGGTTCAGTTAATAGCATCACTGTCGAAAAATATTTTTTTAATAATTTCTAACCACCTAGTATTTAAAAAGTGAGTTGTCAAATTTTAAATTAAATCTGAATAACCTGCAATAAGTGAAATTATAAAAGTTAACATAACCATACACAATAAAGTCTCAAAAGAGTAACCAACAAATAATAATGAGTCTGGAGGAAATACTCCTCACAACAATTCCAATACTGAAATAAATAAAACAAGTATGCATCCTAAATTAATTACAAACCAAAGTCTGAATAACTGAAATATAAAATGTCTCTAAAGGAAATGGGCGACATGCCCTACAAATGATAAATCTGAAAATGGAGTCAAGATTAGAAAAGGAGGCGTCTACTGTCAAGGCCCTGTAACTTCCACAACAACTATAGCTCGTCACCTGAATAGAATTCCTATGCATGGTGTCCTTGTGGCTGGGCACCTAAAAGATTTTTACAAAAAAAATAGATTTGAAAGCAAACGGGTCAGAGCCCGAATGTGGAAAATAGTTTAAAAATAGCAAGTATTTTAATGACATTAAAACAATGAATGCAAAATACATGTTAGGACGTGCTCTCACATGAAATACTCACCTCTCGACTATTTGTGCACTCCTAACGTACCGTACCCATTCAAGTGATTCTCATATCTATCTAAACCAAAATAATTCTAACATTTCTACTCGATTCGCGCTTTAACTCCAACATCATCGATTAAATAGAGAGTTTTACTTTAATTCTCGGATTCCCAAATATTAGCAAAACCATTTACTGGAGGTTATCTCCTTTTTATCTTTTTCAGAGCGTTACTATAATTATACTCACAGTTAAACATGACAATTCTTTCCAATTAATCATATATTAAGCTCATCATAAATATACAGTACTAGCACCCCGAGACTAAGCTGCGGTGCACACATACTCTGCTAACCCATCCCGGTACATCACGTACATAAGGATCACGCATTCCGAATCTCTCAGGAATCGTTCTCATATAGTAACAATCACAAACAATGGAGGCGAACATAGTTCACATCACATGGGTCACGCATATACCTACGCTCCCATGATCAGCAAACTTATTAACTTCTCAATAAGTCCTTCTCTGACCTATGTCCTCTAGGTACCAATCTAAATCCCCCCCGTAGGCACACAAAGATTAGATGGCCCTAATCGAACGCAAACCTCTCATGAAAGCAAGTATGGTAGGTATGTTATACACAAATAATTACTTACTAAGCATTCACACATCTTAGATGTTACCATATTTTCATTAGTGGTATACTTCTAGTTCTTATACCAACTTTTAGTGTTACACAACTCACATGTCCCCGGTTTATATATATTTAAGTCATCAATTATCCTCACATCGTGATTAGTCACTCGCATCCTAATCCACAAATATCATTCGGTTCGAGCCACTATTATATTTTTTACTCCTTAACATATCCCAAATCTCCCAACTATACCTATTAGTTAACAAGGGAAAATTATCTCATCAATTAAACAAGGTTACAGGACACTAGAAATCAAATCAGGCCAAAAAGGCCATTCTGTGAACTCGTTAGAAGTCTCGTTCGAACGAGGTCGTTCGAACGAGAGTTCGTTCGAACGAAAGGCATCGAACAAACTACCAATTCGTTAGAAGTAATGCTGTCACCTAGTTAGAAGCTCGTTCGAACGAGGTCGTTCGAACGACCTGGGCAGAGCTTCTAACGAGATGGCAGTTTCGAGCCCAGAAATTTCTACTTCGCTTTTCTCAATTTTCCTCTTCTCTAAACTCATCCTAAAATCATCCCAACAGTGTTTTAAGGTTCTTAAACATTACTAAACCTTCTTAGGTCGTATCTTAACATGTTTATGGGGTCCAATCTTCCTAAACAACATATAATTATCATATCTCCCAAATTTCCCCCCAAACCCTATGAGTATGAACCCAGAAATTTAAAGTCTTCAATTTCCCTTTATAAATCCATTTTTACATCATAAAAAGTTGTATTTCTTTTAGTACAATCACCCAATAACATTCTACATGCGATCCCTATAACATATCATGAATTCCTATCTCCAATTTCATGGGTTTTCATCAAACCCCCAATATGATGCAATTATTTTAAATTCTAAGCATGGAAGAAATATTTGCTTGAAATTAACGTAATTAAACCACTTGCCTTAGATTGTTCTTCTGAATTTGTTGTTGAAGGTTGAAGGTTGTCCACTTCCCTCTCTCCAGATTTCTCCCAAGGTTGAAGGTTGAGGATGGTGGTTATGGTTTTCTCTTTGGGAACCTCTTCTAACTTTTCCTATAACTCCCGTAGCCCTCTAAGTTGTAAAATGATGGTAATGGGTTAAGTGGGTTACTAAATAACCTATAATTAACACCCAAAATTCGTTGGTTAATATTCCCAAAATTTCAAAATTACCAAAATGCCCTTTTTAGTTGCCGATTTAGCCTAAAAATGCCCCGGGACCCAAACTAAACCCCCGGCTAGTGTTTTCTGACTATTTCGACCCTTCCGGACTCGTTGGCGTACTCAAAATGACCATTCGGTTGATAAAAATAAAATTCACTTTTAAATTCAAATATTTACATTCTTAACGCGACTGACACGCGCGTCTCAACAAAATTTCCCAAATTGCCGTATTTCAAACTCGCGACAATTTCAATATTTTTAATATTCATATATTGCCATATATACACATTATAATCAAATACCAACTCACATCTCGTTAGTATTATATCCGGATTAATTCTCCATTAATTCACATTTAATTTAATTAATCCCATAAATAAATATCGATAAAAGTACGGGGTATTACATACTTCCCCCCTAATAACAGAATTTCGTCCCGAAATTCGGAACTAGAAGGTACCTAGTAAAAACAACTCTGGATAACGTTCGCTCATCTCATCCTCGCGCTCCCATGTGGACTCCTCAGCATTATGATGCCGCCACTAAACACATACCAACGGTACTATCTTTGACCGCAGTTTCCGCTCGCTTCGGTCCAAAATAGCAATTGGTCCCTCCTCGTAGGAACTATCGGGCTGGAGGTCGATGTCCTCCAAAGCAATGTGAGTATGGGACAAATCGTCCCTAAGATATTTCCTTAGCGAGGAAATATGAAACACATCATGAATCCTATGCAAATGCTCCGGTAACCCAAGTCTATACGCAACTGACCCAATCCGCTCGATGATAGGAAATGGCCCCACATATCTCGGTGCCAGTTTCCCCTTCTTCCCAAAACGCATAATCCCCTTCATAGGAGATACTCTGAGTAAAACCTGGTCCCCCACCTTGAACTCCCTGAAGAACCTCTTCGCATCAGCATAGCTCTTCTACCTATCCTGAGCTACCCGAATGCGACTCCGTATCAATTCTATCCTTGCCGAAGTATCCTGAATCACTTCCGACCCAAGTAGTTTGTTGTCCCCCACCTCTAACCAACATTCTGGGGAACGACAAGGTCTACCATACAACGCCTCAAATGGAGCCATGCCAATGGTGAACTGGAAGGAGTTATTATAAGCAAACTCCACCAGTGGAAGGTACTGCTCCCATCCACCCCCAAAGTCTATGATACACATACGCAACATGTCCTCCAACATCTGATTTGTATGCTCGGTTTGCCCATCGGTCTGCGGGTGATAAGCCGTACTCAACCGTAACTCCGTGCCCATGGCCTCCTGAAAACTCTCCCAAAACCGTGAAACAAATATCTCACTACACCAAATCTGCCCATTTGTCAAGGTCATTGACCTTGACAAATCCACCTTGTCAAGGTCAATGACCGTGACATTTCGAGGCGAGACAACTTTTTTTGTCACGGTCGTGTCACGGTCATTGACCTTGACACAAAACTCGCGTTTTGTGTCACGATCGTGTCAAGGTCAATGACCGTGACACGTTTGTCACGGTTTATAAACGTGACAAAGCCGTGACCCTTTGTAAAAAAATTGTCATGGCCATTGACCGTGATAAGTCTGTGACAAAATTGTCATGGACGTGTCACGGTCAATGACCGTGACAATTCTGGGCAGAATTTAAAAAAATCTGCTGGGCAGTATGGCCACTGCCACTGCCCAGCAGTATATTTGTACCTGTTATAGCAACGTTGTACCTGTTCCAAACATCATATATCCGAACAAACTAAAGATAATGCAAATATATATTCAAATAAGAAACTATTTAAAAAGAAACAACATCACCATCATTTTATCTCAAATCTACAAACTATTTGCATGGAAAAGAGATTTTGTACCGCGACGCTCGGGAACACCTCCTTATCCCTCCCTTCTCGTCCGAATAGCCACATAAGTATAGAGCATATGTGGCCTACCCTTAGGGCCACTCCCTGTCCCCTGAATTGAAATAAAGTAAAATTAGTATCCGCCCCTCAAATATAGATAAATATAAATCGTAATTGAAATCGAAATCGAAATTGACATATAAGTATAAATACATTACCTGTAGTGTCACTCAAACAGCTAACTTGAGCTCATATGGCACCTCCTTCCAACTAATGTACCCCGGGCAATCGTGTCAATTATAATTCTCTTCATATCTAAACACTAAGAAATACCATAATCCTATGGAGTTATGCGTTGCAAATTCCTTCCAACCGTTGTGTAGCCAAAAATCAGCAGTTGAAGTTGTCAATTCCACCTTTCAATGGTCTCCCATGTTTTGCTAGAAGTTCCAAGTGGTGGGGTATGGAAAGTGGAATTGAGAACTTCAACTGGTGATGTTTGGCTACATAACGGTTGGGAGGAATTTGCCAGGCATCGCTCCATAGGATTATGGCATTTCTTAGTGTTCGGATAGACGAAGAGATTCAGTCTCCTCTCCACAAATAGGACACCCCAAATAACTATGTACTAATCACCTATTAAAGGTAAGAAGCGTATATTCATGGATTAGTATAAACAAAACTTAGATGTAGTTGGAATATTTATGTATTAATCTCCTCTCCACACACGCACACTACACAAGAGTGAAAATGATAAAGTGCAGATCAAGTAAAAGCATTAAAAATGGATGTTTCGATACAAATTGAAATATTTATTACAAATTGAAAAATTGTTTCGAATTCGGGTTATCATAAAAAATGGATTGATATTCGGTAGGAGCAGCCAAGTCATCCACACTACTATTTAGACGCCTTGGCGCGTGTTGGACAATTGACCACGGCTCGTTGTTGATATACTCTGAGTAAAACACTTGCTTAACCTTTTGAAATGCACGAACAAACGGCTCATCGCTCACGTGGTCGTTGCTCTTCAACTTGGACAAGTTAACCATGATCAAATTGGTGACAGGATCAACTTTACAAGCATTTTTATCCTCAACTCTTACCCATTCACAGTGAAATACAACCTCTTTGAAGCTTATATAATCCAATTCAAATATATTTTGGATTACACCATAGTAAGTCATTTCAGCTTCAACGAGGTTTTTATCTTTTGCGCTCGCTCGAAAGAAAGTAAGAGCCTTGTATGAAATTCCCGAGTTCTGTACATTTGTACTTTCCTCGTACACTTTAACGTCGAAAATGTAACCGTTCAATCGATACTTTTTGTACTCTTGTGCCACGAACAAGGCTCCAGTGGCTAGACGAGCAAGCCTTGATGTCGCATCACCCATCTTTAGGAGCTGAGAATATAGATAAATTAATTATATTAGTGGTAAAATTTGAGTGTAATGTAACGTTATATAACGACTGTTTTCATTATAATTACCTCTTGTGTCAACCATAGCCTAAATTCGCTGTCTGATTGTACCATTATTTTTCGTCTTTTATTGTTCTCACAGGCTTCATATTTACTGCATATTACAAAATTAATCATGTATAAAATAATCTAAAATAATGTTAAACATTATAATATTTGAAACTTACTTTTTCCATTCTTCGACATCTTCATGTGTGTCAAATAGATAACGAGCTACTTGTTCATGTTGCAAACTCGTTAATTTCACTCGTTTTCCCATCACATTACCTTCATCATCGAGGAATTCATCAGTGTCATCAACGTTGGTCGAGTCAGGCATATATTCCCGAGTATATATTGATGACTCCACGGTGATATATTCCTCTGCAATTGATCCTGTAATATATCGCGTATTCTTGACGTAATCTTTAAAAACTTTCATCAATCTTTCAAACGGATACATCCACCGATATCTAACTGGACCACAAAGAAGTGCCTCGTCGCATAGGTGTACCAACAAGTGAACACTTATGTCAAAGAATGCTGAGGGAAAGTACTTCTCCAATACACAAATCGCTTCGTTCACAGCCAATTTTGCGGCCACTATGTGTTCTCGATTCACTACCTTCTCACACAAGAGGGAGAAGGTAATACTAATTTGCATAATAGCCCTACGCAAATCCTTGTGCTTGGAGAAACAGTGCTTAAACAATAGAGGAACCAATTGCATGATCACATGCCAATCGTGGGACTTACACTTATGTAAATCATGAGTAACATAATTCACAATCCTTTGCAAGTTGGACAAAAAAGTAGATGGGCCCTTCAAATTATATATTGTGTCTAGAAGCACCTTCCTTTCCTCACTCGTCAAAGTAAACGCACCAGGGGGAATTATTGTCCTTCCCCTACTATCTTCTTTCAACCTTAGTTGTGGTTTAAGTTTTAACATTTTAAGGTCTTTTCGTGCATTTTCTCCATCCTTCGAATGACTCCCCCCAAGGCAAGTACCCACAATATGTTCAGTGAAGTTCTTCTCTGCATGCGTCACATCCAATACATGGCGCACCGGGTTTTTCTTTCAATAAGGCAAGTCAAATAAAATTGACCTCCGAGACCATGCCTTTCTTATCTCAGTTTCATTCCCAGTTGGGGTCTTCTTATGCTTGACATTCTTAAATTTGGGATTCTTACCTGGCATATTTGGGCCACATTCAGAAGATTTACTTTCAATTTCTGAACCCGAAAGTTGTCTCGGCGGTAGCCTATGTTCAACTCCGCCCAATAAAAAATTGGAACCTTTCTCAAATCTGAAACTATGAGCTGGAGGTAAAAACCTCCTGTGGCAATGGTATACATTTTTTAAGCTAGAGGATAGACGAAGAGATTCAGTCTCCTCTCCACAAATAGGACACCCCAAATAACCATGTACTACACATCCGGATAATGTCCCATAAGCTGGAAAATCATGAATTGCCCACATCAACATAGCTTTCAGCGTAAACTCTTCTTTTCTAAAAGAGTCAAATGATTGCACACCCTCTTCCCACAACTCATTTAATTCTTCTACCAAAGGAGCCAGGTAGATATCAATGTCTTCACTTGGTGCCTTTGGCCCAGGTATTAATAAAGCCACCATCGAAAATTCAGGTCTCATACACTGTGAAGGAGGGAGGTTGAGTGGGGCTAGGATCACTGGCCATACACTCTGATTGGTGCTTAGATTTCCAAATGGATTGAAACCATCTGTTGATATAGCCAAACGAATGTTGCGTTGTTCTCGAGCAAAATCGGGATACTCATAATTTATCCTCCGCCAGGCAGTAGAATCAATAGGATGACGCATGATATTACCCCCTACTTCTGCCCTAGCATGCCAAGTCATTGCCTCTGCAATCCATGGTACTGTGAAAAATCGCTTTAATCTAGGCCCAACGGGAAAATATTTCAATACTTTTTGAGGCACTTTTGAGCTTGTGCCTTCCTTACTAGTAGATTGGACATATCTAGGTTCATCGCATACCGGACAACGATCGAGATTTTCATACTCCTTTCGGTATAGTATGCAGTCATACACACAAGCATGAATCAATTTATACTTCATTCCCAAACCTTTCAAACTGTTCTTCATAACAGGATATCTATTTGGAAGTGTATTCACCTTGGGTAATAAGCCCTTCACCCATTTCAGAATTCCCGTTAGGCTATTGCCAGACAAACCGTACTGCGTCTTCAAACTGTGCAAACCAACCATGGCATGTAAAGTTATTTGATCTTTCTCACAGCCAGATTATAACAGTTGGGTCGCCTTAAATTTTAAACTTTGGTAGTCATCGTCAAGTTTTATCGTGTTATCTTCACGAGCACTTGAATCTTCTACATCATCAGTAACCTCATTCTCCTCATCTTCATAAACTCCGTACGCATCATCAACTAAATCCTCTAACATATTATGATCTACGTCGTCCCCTTCTTCATCTATTCTACTTGTTGAAGGTTGTTGTGAAGGTTGGTCGGGGACAAAAGGAACTTTCAATTCACCGTGAAAACTCCAAAATCGATAACTATCTTGCATACCCGATCTTAACAAATGTAGTTCAACTGTTTTCCACTCAAACACCTTATCATTCTTACACCTAGCACACGGACACGGAAACTCTTCATCATTACGACATCTCTTTGCATATTTCACAAATTCGTTAGCACCTCTGCGAAACACATCCCCCATTCTATTAGTCTCACCCATCCACTCTTTGTATTTCGGATATCCCATCACAGCTACCACAACTAAACACCTATTAAAGGTAAACAAAACTTAGATTTATAGTATGTTTTATTTAATTATCCCATCATTTAATTATCCTATTAAAGGGTAAGTGGTCCAATCCCATTCAAGAATGCATTTTTCTGTAATATACTTAACAGCTCATGCACATTGTTACGATTTGAAAAAAATTCGACAGCATATCCCCTTAGTTCTCCAAGTACACGACGTAGATTGGCAGGTGTGAGTGTTATTTCAATTGGTCAATTAAAATAACAGTCACACTTGTCAATCTAGTATGTACCCAGAGAACATTAAGATACGACTGCAGAACTTCCTCCAAAAGTAACAACTTTAAGCCAATAAGAATATTATACAGAAATTATACAGTCTCAAACTGTCCAAACGGGACAATTCGAGAGATCTCATTACAGGGGTAATGACTCTCGAACGGGTCTAAGGGCTATTGAATGCGTACGCATAAGAACTAGAATGCTAGTATCTATGCGCACTATATTTAATTTCAAGTATGTTTCATATAATGGGTTAATTCAAATACAAAAATAAATTCATGGGTTAATTCAAATACAAAAATAAATTCATGGGTTAATTCAAATACAAAAATAAATTCATGTATTGACCACATACACACACACACACACACTATCTAAGTTGTTCTACAGGAATAAAAACAACATTTTTAAAATATGAAGGGCTCACTACACATGTACACACACGCACATATATACACACATACACACATATATATACACACAAACATATATATAAATTATTATCAATTGAATTAATTTCATGAATAAAATTATTATCAATTTAAATGAAAATATAAATTATTATCCAATATATTTGAATGAAATATTTATTTTGAATGAAAATATCAACTATTATCCAACTATTATCAATTATTTATTTTGAATGTATATAATATCCAAAAATATAAATGTAAATAATATTCAAAACCCCACCCACCCCCACCCCCATCCCCACCCCCTCCCGATGTTTATTATCCAATTATTATCCAACTATTATCAATTATTTATAAAATTGATGTCTACTTTTAGTGTTGTGTATATATGTTAGTTGATGCCATTATATTTTTAGCCTAATTAGATTATAATGTTATCTCAATTTATATTTTTCTTTTTCTATCTGATAATTTTCAACGTAAGAGCACAGTACATAACGTATGTGTAAGTTCCGTCAATACCATTTCGTTTCAATTTTGTAATATTATGTTTTTTCCAAATATTTTAAAACTTATTAAATGGGTGCCCCACCCCCTGACCCCCTCCCCCCGCCACACACACACGCACACCTACGCACCTACGCACACACACACACACACACACACACACCACCCCCTCCCCCACCACACACCACCACACACATATATACACACACATACACACACATATACACATACATACACATACATATACACACGCACACACCCCGCCCTGCCCCACCCTGCCCCACCCCCTACCCCCACCCTGCCCCACCCCCCACACACGCACACACATACACACATATATATATATACACATACACACATAAATATACACACAAACATATATATAAATGGAAGAGAGAGAGAGAGAGAGAGAAAATCGACCTGAAAGTAGAGAGAGAGAGAGAGCAGCGTCGAGAGAGAGAGAGAGAGGGAGGGAACGACGCGGGAGGGGAAAAAGAAGGGGGAAAGGGTTTTTGCTGTAAACATTGTCACGGTCGTGTCAAGGTCATTGACCGTGACAAGTAAATTTGTCACGGACTTGTAACGGTCGTGTCAAGGTCAATGACCGTGACATAAAACGCGTGTTTTTTGTCACGATCAATGACCTTGACAAGGCTGGCCAGCTGAAAGGTGACAATTTGCCCATTTTGGTGTAGTGTCTTGTCTCGGTCAGACATGATATTTAGGGGCACACCGTGAAGTCTCACTATTTCTGCAATAAAAATCTGGGCATACTGTCCCGTAGTGTAGTCTGTCCTTACGGGTAGAAAATGAGCGACTTTGGTCAGCCTGTCCACAATTACCCAAATGGAGTTGTGACCCCTCTGTGACGTAGGTAACCCCGTGATAAAATCCATGGAGATGCTCTTCCATATCCACATCGGGACCTCTAATGGCTGTAGAAGTCCTGCCGGTCTCTGATGATCCACTTTTACCAGATGACAAGTGGCGCATTTAGAAACAAACACGGCAATATCTCTCTTCATCCCGCTCCACCAATACTGACGTCTCATGTCTTGGTACATTTTATCCCCACCGGGGTGTACCGCGAACCGTGAGCCGTGCGATTCTGCCATCACCTCGTGTCACAAGTCTTCCCCTTCCGGAACGACTAGTCTCCCATTGAAGCGTAATCCCCCGTCTGAGCTAACGGTATAGGACTCTGCTCCCTCTGCTAGCAATCGAACTATCTGCTCCTGACAGAACGAGTCATTTGCCTGTGCCTTTACCACCTTCGTGAAAATCTGAGGTGTAACTGTCATCACAGACATGAACGATCGGGCCACTGCATCCTGGTGTTCCAACACCTTCCACTTAGCTTTCCACACCTCGGCCATCTCATCTACTGGCCTATGGCTCAACGTTTCTGCTACCACGTTAGCCTTCCCCAGGTGATATTGGATATCAAACTGATAATCCTTCACAAACTCAAGCCACCTCCGTTGCCTCATATTCAACTCCTTCTGCGTGAATAAGTACTGAAGAGATTTGTGGTCCGTGAATAACCGAAATTTCTCCCCTAGGAGATAGTGTCTCCAAATCCGAAGTGCAAATACAACTGCCGCTAACTCCAAGTCATGGGTGGGGTAATTCTTCTCATGAGGCTTAAGCTTACGGGAAGCATAAGCTATGGCCTGACTCTCCTGCTGCAATACACCTCCAAGTCCTTGTAAGGACGCATCGGTGAAGACTAAATACTCAACTCCCGGTCTCGGCAATGCTAACACAGGTGCTGAGGTCAACTTGTCCTTCAACTCATCGAATGCCAACTGACAAGCATCGCTCCAAACGAATGGCACACCCTTACGAGTCAGATGTGTCAAAGGACCCGCTATCTTTGAGAAACCCCGAATAAACCTCCTGTAGTATCCTGTTAGGCCCAAGAAACTACGGATCTCAGTCGGTGTCGTGGGCTGTCCCCACTCCCTTACCACGGATACCTTCCCCGGATCAACAGATATCCCCGGTCTGAAATAATATGCCCCAAAAACTAAACCTCCTTCAGCCAAAACCCGCACTTCTCATACTTTGTATACAGCTCGTTCTGACGTAGTGTCTGCAAAACTTGTCTCAAATGCTCGGCGTGCTCCTCTTCTGTCTGGGAGTAAACCAGAATGTCATCAATGAAGACAATGACGAACTGGTCTAGGAACTCTCTGAACACCCTATTCATCAAGTCCATAAACACAGCTGGAGCATTGGTCAAGCCAAAAGGCATAACCCAAAACTCGTAGGAACCATATCTCGTTAAGAAAGCAGTCTTCGAGACGTCCTCTTCCCTGATACGCAACTGATGGTATCCTGATCGTAAATCAATCTTTGAGAAGAAAGAAGCTCCTCTCAGCTGGTCGAATAAGTCATCGATTCGGAGCAATGGATACTTAGTCCGTAACGTGACCTTATTCAACTCTCGATAATCTACACACAACCTCAATGATCCATCCCTCTTCTTTACGAACAACACAGGAGCACCCCACGGCGAAGTACTCCGCCGGATAAACCCCTGACCCAATAACTGCTCAATCTGATCCCGTAACTCTCTCATCTCCGCTGGAGCCATGCGTGGGAAATAGGTCGAGTGCCCGGCATCAAATCGATCACAAAATCTATCTCTCTACTCGGAGGTAGTCCAGGTATATCCTGAAATACATCGACAAACTCTCGAACAACCGGAATCGCATCAAGTGGTATCACCACTTCCTTAGAGGTCTCCTCCTCTATATAGTACAAGTGAGTGGACGATCCTCCCTTAGGGCGAGGCATCGCCACTAAAAACATCTCCTTCCCGGGAATGGCAAAGATAATACTCCTACTAAAACAGTCAATCATGGCTCGGTACACAACTAGCCAATCCATACCAATAATGGCATCATACTCAGTCATCTCTAACACTAACATATCCGCGGGTAAGGTAAACCTCCCTATCTCAATACCCACACCTCTACAAATAAGGGAAATCACGGAACCCCTACTCAACGGTGAATCTACACAAGTAACCGTGCTCTCGGTGGTGTCTATTATCCTAATAGTGCGTGCAAATCTCATGGAAATGAAATAATGTGTGGCCCCCGTGTCAAATAAAATACGCCCCATAGTCCCCTGAATAGAGAACATACCCTCAATGGCCGGTGGATCCTTTGGGGCTGCGGCATGTTGGAGCTGAAACCTCCCTGTCCACTTCTGAAACCCCCAGATCTGAATCTCTTAGAATCCCCCTATTGGGAACTCTGGTCACCCTGCCTGTACTGTCCCTGAGCAGATTGTGCCCCACTGACACCATTTCCCCCAGTCCTGCCCTGATGGCTGGACTCTCCTGATCTCTTGCTCTTAGACGTGTGAAAGCAGTGATCCTGGCAGTGTAGCAGTGCAGCGTTAACCACGTCAGAATAAGTGGCCAACGAGAGATTCCCCAACAAATGCTGACGGATCCTCCAAGTCAATCCATCTGTGAACTTCTGAATCTTCTTCTCCTCAGTCGGTATCTCATTCGGAACAATGTTTAATAAATTAGTGAATTCGGCCTCATACTCGGCCACAGTCTTTCCTTCCTGCTTGAGGTTCGTCAACTTCCTTCTCATCTCCGTGTGAACAGCTGACGAAAAATACTTGCGGTCGAACCGCACCCAGAACTCTTGTATAGTGAGAGTGTCCCTCTCCTCTGCGGTGGTAATGGACTCCCACCACTGTAATGCAGAGCCTACTAGCTTGAAAGTAGCTAGTATCTGCTTCTGAACATCGGTGCACTCGTACATCCTTAAGTGCCTCTGAATATCTTGCCTCCACTGACTCGATACCACAACATCGGAGCTACCTGCAAACTCCGAAGGGTGTGCTTTCTGAAAAGTATCACGGACGCGTTCCCAAGCAGACGGGAATGCATGTGCCTGAACTGGCGCGGCTACCGGCGCCTGGGGCGGTGCCTGCTGTACAACGGCTAGGGCGGCATTTACCGCTTGGGCTATAATAGCTGCAACCTCAGCGGCATTCATGGTGCCCTGTACTGGTGCAGGCTGTGGCCCTGGCTGTGCATCCCTAGGAACCCGTTGCGCGCATCGTGGAGGCATCTGAAATGAGAGTAAAGTCTATAAGTTCGCAGTTATTAACTCAAAATAGCTGAAGAGCGAAGCACGCACAAAAGAATACAATAGTCCTAAAATATAGGGCTCTACATCAAAGAAAGCTCAGCGAAAACATAACAAGCCGTACAGATCCTAAGGACACTAGAACCTGGCTCTGATACCACCTGTGACACCCCGACTAATTCAATACCGGGTAGCTACTCCTTTATTAAATTAATACAAAATGTCAAGTTGGTTCAGTTAATAGCATCACTGTCAAAAAATATTTTTTTAATAATTTCTAACCACCTAGTATTTAAAAAGTGATTTGTCAAATTTTAAATTAAATCTGAATAACCTGCAATAAATGAAATTATAAAAGTTAACATAACCATACACAATAAAGTCTCAAAAGAGTAACCAACAAATAATAATGAGTCTGGAGGAAATACTCCTCACAACAATCCCAATACTAAAATAAATAAAACAAGTCTGCATCCTAAATTAATTACAAACCAAAGTCTGAATAACTGAAATATAAAATGTCTCTAAAGGAAATGGGCGACATGCCCTACAAATGATAAATCTGAAAATGGAGTCAAGATTAGAAAAGGAGGCGTCTACTGTCAAGGCCCTATAACTTCCACAACAGCTACAGCTCGTCACCTAAATAGAATTCCTATGCATGGTGTCCTTGTGGCTGGGCACCTAAAAGATTTTTACAAAAAAAATAGATTTGAAAGCAAACGGGCCAGAGCCCGAATGTGGAAAATAGTTTAAAAATAGCAAGTATTTTAATGACATTAAAATAATGAATGAAAAATACATGTTAGGACGTGCTCTCACATGAAATACTCACCTCTCGACTATTTGTACACTCCTAACGTACCGTACCCATTCAAGTGATTCTCATATCTATCTAAACCAAAATAAATTATAACATTTCTACTCAATTCGCGCTTTAATTCCAACATCATCGATTAAATAGAGAGTTTTACTTTAATTCTCGGATTCCCAAATATTAGCAAAACCATTTACTGGAGGTTATCTCCTTTTTATCTTTTTCAGAGCGTTACTATAATTATACTCACGGTTAAACATGACAATTCTTTCCAATTAACCATATATTAAGCTCATCATAAATATACAGTACTAGCACCCCGAGACTAAGCTGCGGTGCACACATACTCTGCTAACCCATCCCGGTACATCACGTACATAAGGATCACGCATTCTGAATCTCTCAGGATTCGTTCTCAGATAGTAACAATCACAAACAATGGAGGCGAACATAGTTCACATCACATGGGTCACGCACATACCTACGCTCCCATGATCAGCAAACTTATTAACTTCTCAATAAGTCCTTCTCTGACCTATGTCCTCGAGGTACCAATCTAAATCCCCCCCGTAGGCACACAAAGATTAGATGGCCCTAATCGAACGCAAACCTCCCATGATAGCAAGTATGGTAGGTATGTTATACACAGATAATTACATACTAAGCATTCACACATCTTAGATGTTACCATATTTTCATTAGTGGTATACTTCTAGTTCTTATACCAACTTTGAGTGTTACACAACTTACATGTCCCCGGTTTATATATATTTAAGTCATCAATTATCCTCACATCGTGATTAGTCACTCGCGTCCTAATCCAAAAATATCATTCGGTTCGAGCCACTATTCTATTTTTTACTCCTTAACATATCCCAAATCTCCCAACTATACCTATTAGTTAACAAGGGAAAGTTATCTCATCAATTAAACAAGGTCACGGGACACTAGAAATCAAATCAGGCCAAAAAGGCCATTCTGTCAACTCGTTAGAAGTCTCGTTCGAACGAGGTCGTTCAAACGAGAGTTCTTTAGAACGAAAGGCATCGAACGAACTACCAATTCATTAGAAGGCATGCTGTCACCTCGTTAGAAGCTCGTTCGAATGACCTGGGTAGAGCTTCTAACGAGATGGCAGTTTCGAGCCCAGAAATTTCTACTTCGTTTTTCTCAATTTTCCTCTTCTCTAAACTCATCCTAAAATCATCCCAATAGTGTTTTAAGGTTCTTAAACATTACTAAACCTTCTTAGGTTGTATCTTAACATGTTTATGGGGTCCAATCTTCCTAAACAACATATAATTATCATATCTCCCAAATTTTCCCCCAAACCCTATGAGTATGAACCCAGAAATTATAAGTCTTCAATTTCCCTTTATAAATCCGTTTTTACATCATAAAAAGTTGTATTTCTTTTAGTACAATCACCCAATAACATTCTACATGCGATCCCTATAACATATCATGAATTCATATCTCCAATTTCATGGGTTTTCATCAAACCCCCAATATGATGCACTTATTTTAAATTCTAAGCATGGAAGAAACATTCGCTTGAAATTAACGTAATTAAGCCACTTGCCTTAGATTGTTCTTCTGAATTTGTTGTTGAAGGTTGAAGGGTGTCCACTTCCCTCTCTCCATATTTCTCCCAAGGTTGAAGGTTGAAGATGGTTGTTATGGTTTTCTCTTTGGGAACCTCTTCTAACTTTTCCTATAACTCCCGTAGCCCTCTAAGTTGTAAAATGCTGGTAATGGGTAAAGTGGGTTACTAAATAACCTATAATTAACTCCCAAAATTCGTTGGTTAATATTCCCAAAATTTTAAAATTACCAAAATGCCCTTTTTAGTTGTCGGTTTAGCCTAAAAATGCCCCGGGACCCAAACTACCCCCCCGGCTAGTGTTTTCTGACTATTTCAACCCTTCCGGACACGTTGGCGTACTCAAAATGACCATTTGGTTGATAAAAATAAAATTCACATTTAAATTCAAATATTTACATTCTTAACGCGACTGACACGCGCGTCTCAACAAAATTTCCCAAATTGCCGTATTTCAAACTCGCAACAATTTCAATATTTTCAATATTCATATATTGCCATATATACACATTATAGTCAAATACCAATTCACATCTCGTTAGTACTATATCCGGATTAATTCTCCATTAATTAACATTTAATTTAATTAATCCCATAAATAAATATCGATAAAAGTACGGGGTATTACATCAAGTAGGTTTGATAGTGATGGTAATGGCTCATCGTGTTCTCATGCTTCTAATCCTAAATCCAAAACTATAATTTGTTTTAAAGGGTCAACTAATTCCAAGGATGTTAGAAAAGGTCAACCCATAGGTGTCGGTACACCCGTTTACACATGTTCATATTGTGGTAGGAAAGGTCACCTTAGGCATTTTTATTTTGATCTTGAAAAAAGTCCTAAGAAGTTTATGTCTAGTGTTCCAGTTGTTCCCAAATCCCCCACACGACGTTTTCACATTTATTTGGATTAGAAAATCACTTTTAGAGGCACTAGATTTTAGACAAATTGATTCTCGTTTGCTTGCACATGATTCTTCTTTTGCCATATCATATAGATGATTGAGTTTACATGTTTGTCGTACGCTAGTTATGCTTTTTGATATATTTTTGCTAGCGTTGTGATATGTGCTTTTTGTATAATTTTTTTTTTTTTGAAAAATTTTGAAAAATACAAAAAGATTTTATTTTGATAAAATTTTTGAAAAATCCAAAAAGAGTTTTGTATGTTGTTTACACCGTTTATGGATTGACATTTAGGATGATCGAGTCACAACATCATTCCATTTTTTTCATGTGACTATTTGATAGTGTTTTGAGACAATAGGTCAATTCATCCATGTGCTTTATAATATGTGGAGTCATTAATATGTAATTAAGTGTTACTTCCTACATGTTTGAGTTTTCCTTTGTTGCACATATTCACGGATTTGTTTGATTAGTGAGCTTGTCTTATCACATGTTGGTTGGGTGTTTTCATTTTAATCATGTCCATAAAACGAACCAAGCGCGATAAAACTTGATAAAAAAGTTGTGCATGTAAGAGCCGTTTGTGAGTTTGTGTGCTTTGTTTGAAAACGGTGAAGGTCTATGAAAGATTTTCTTTATCCTTTGCGATTAAGCCGCCATTTAAATTGGACCTAAAAAATTGAGGAATTTTATTATCTGGGGTCCAAAGAGGTTTAAAAGAGCCCGAAAAAATTTAAAGGCAATAAAAAGAAATGCATGCCAATTATGGGCCTTTTAGGTTTTTGCACCAACTCTCTAATGTTTGAGAATTTAGATGACCTCTAAAAGAAAATATATATGAGGGTGTTTGGATGGAGAATTTAAACGGGTTTGCACGTCCTTGAAATTCTTGAAAAAGCACTACATAGTTTGGACGTTATTGGTGTGGAAATCATTTTGACTTTGATTTGTTGATTTGAATAAGATGATTTCATCTAAATTCAACAAATTTTTACACCGAAGGATACTTTTAATGTTCATTCGTTAGGAATACACGTATTCATCGTTCACATATGATTGATTGAGTTTATTTACCTATCGAATGTGTTCACACCCATACATTCCGTTTTCATGACTTGGTCGCTTGAGTTTAAATCCATTGTGTGATTTTTAGTATCCTATTTTTGTATAAAAAATTGAAAAATAAAAAATAGTTTGTGAAATTTTTTAGACATACCTTTGCATGCGCATAGCTTGATCTTTGTTTGCTATGCATTTTGTCGTGACACTCCATATTTTGATTGTTTCTTCTTATCTGTCTATTTGGGGACATCATAAAAAGGGGGGAGAAAGAATTATCATGTTATGGGGGAGTTTTTGCATTATGGGGGAGATTTGATTATTAATATTTTATTCTTATATCATTTCAAACTCGATGTGTCACGAAGGTATTTTGCTTTATCTCATGTGTGTAGGTACAAAGGTTGAAGATCATGATGTTGCACACCCTGATGAGAAAAGCTTTAAGAGTTTTGATGTTGAAGAAAAATGTGAGAACTTGCAAATTTTACCTTTTCAGTTTTGGGATTCATGGGAGGGTAGATTTGTATAGGCATTTTAGTTTTTGATAATTCAGATGTTTTTATATGTACCGGCATAGACATAGGGGGAGATTTGTAAGGACATATTTTTAATAAGTCCATCACAATTAATTATGTCGTATACCGTTGTCGAAGAATTGAGAAGATTGCATCTACAAAAGACGAATCTGAATTACAAGTTGCCTTCAACATTCAAGCCCAACAATATGAACTTTGGTAAGATAATGTTTTAATGTTTCATATTTATTTTAAGAGTGTTGGGATATTTTTAAAAGGAGTTTTAAAAAGCTTTTACATAAAAATGTTTTTTTATAAAAAGGGTTTTATTGCTGTTTTAGAAAAATGTGTTTTTGAAAAGGTTTTATTATTGCTTTAGAAAACATTGATTTTTGAAAAAGTTTTGGAAAAATTTCTAAGGCAGCAAACGTACCTCGATTTCGATGACAAGGTCATTCAAGAGAGATCACCATCTCGTTCGAACGACATTGGGATGTCGCGTGTAGTCGTCCAAACGACACGCGATCTCGTTCGAACGACCCTGCTTTTGGCTGACACGTCTGACTTCATCCTGATCTTTTCACCGACTCAAGTTTCCTTATAAAAGGGTATGTCAGCTTTGGTTTTAGACGTGGAGAATAGTTTCCCGCTTTAAAGATTTTTATCTTTTGAAACTTTTGTGCATCTGCCCAGATTTAATTCAATACCTTTTGGCATAAAGTTTTTCTCCAACAATTTTAAGGGTTCAAATATTTTTTTTTAATTCACAAAATCCCAATTACTTTTAGGTGAATTGTTTTGTGGAACCCAAGAACTTATTTTTCTTTTGTTCATACTTTATGGGGAGAATTCTACAACCGACAGGTGCGTGCTATTGTGGAAGGAGTCCTTACAAAGTTCACAACTTGTGGAGAAGCCGTATCTCTTCTTCATTACTGACCACTTGGAGTTCCTGCGGGAGATTTCAGCCGAGACATCGGAACCAACGCCTGAGGGTATTTCGTATGTCGCTATTATTTTCATTGTAATCCGTGTAACCGTTCTTTACATAATTATCGTGAAAATAAATGGTTTTGCCCCTTGGGGGATTTTTCCTCACTTGTGTGTGTTTGAATATTCTTGCATATGTTTAGGAGTTGAATTAATTTGGTAAGTGTGCCAAATTAGAAACTTGCGAATTTAATAAATTATCACACAGTCACGTTTTTACAAATTGGTATCAGAGCTTTATTAAAAGAGAGTGCATACCTTTCTCACATTGTCTCCATCGCCGCAATATCCGTCATTGTCACCACCACCGTCGTATCTGGCATTTCCACCATCAATGCCTACAGACCCAGCGTTAGGTTACCGTCAACTTCACTATGGGCATGTGTTCAAAGTCTACTAGTTGGATTATCCATCCCCACCACAGGCTATTGAAGGTACATTTTACATTTATGGTAGTTATGCATGGGGGGCTTTGTTTGACCTGGGATCATCACACTCGTAAACTAGTTATACTTTTGCTTCGACATTGGGGTTATTTGAGATTATACTGATGTTTTCTTACATGTGGACACCCCAATGGGTAGGGATGATTCCTTACGTCATATTTGTAGAGATGTGGCAGTTAAGATCCATCGTTTTTATTTTTTCACCAACTAATTACTTTTAGATATGTCGACGTACGATGTTATTCTTGGGATGGATTGGTTAGCCCAGTACCATGTGCATATCAACTGTAGTGGGAAGGCGATCGCATTTTCCATTCTCGGGCGTGAGATATTTCTTATAGCCATGCCTAGGCTCGAGAGAGGATCTAGCATTCACTTATATTATAGAGATAAGAGTTTATTAAAGGAGGTCATCGTAGCCTTAGAGTCGATATCGTTTGTCCAAGAGTTTACGGACGTGTTTTATGAGGTTTTGGGGTTACCGCCAGCTTGAGTGATAGAATTTGTTACTGATTTGGCACTAGGCACCAGGCTCATTCCGAGGGGATCGTATCGAATGGCTCTATTATATATGAGGGTGCTATGAGAGAGGATTCAGTAGTTTCTAAGTTAGGGTTTTATACAGAGAAGTATATCTTTGTGGGTAGATCATGTGTCGTTTGTAAAAAATAATGACGGTTCACTTAGATTGTGTGTAGACTATGAAGATAACTTAACAAGGTCATAATACGAAATAACTATCTATTTCCATGTATTCGTGATTTGTTTGACTAGCTACATGGGGGCATCATTCTTTTCCAATATTGACTTTAACTCCGGGAATCATCCGTTGAGTATTTGGTAAGAGGATATTTCAAAGACAACCTTTTTGATGAGTTATGAATCGTACGAGTTTTTGGGTCATGCAGTTAGGATGACCATCATGCCAACGATGTTTATGGAATTAATGGAATAGGCTATTTTATTCATTCTTAGTCCAGTTCATCATAATGTTCATTGATGACATTTTGGTGTATTCTCAATCGGAGGAGGAGTACATGAATCATTTTAGGTTGGTTTTTGCAGACACTATACAAACACAAGTTGTATAGTAAGTTCTCAGAGTGTGGATTTTTCCTACGAGAGGTGTAATTATGGGATTCCATTGTATCTGAGGCTTGGATTTCAATGGATCCTAAAAAATTATCAACATTTATGTATTTGGGATAACCCATTATGCCTAAGGAGGTCAGGAGTTTCTTGGGTTTGATTGGGTACCACAAGAGGTTTATACAGGGGTTATCAAAGATTTTTGGACCACTAACTCGCCTCACTTGTAAGGGAGTGCCATTTTTTGGATCGCAGACTATCAGAGCGCATTCGAAGAGATCAAGAAGAGACTCATAATTGCACTTGTTCTTGTTTTACCATGGGGATGAGTTGAGTATATGTAGTATATGGATGTATCAGTTACGGAGTTAGGAGGAATTTTATTATAGGAAGATAGGCCATTAGTTTATGATTCTCATAAGCTTAAGTTTCACGAGGGCAACTACGCCACCCATAATTTGGAGTTAGCAGAGGTAGTCTTTGCTCTTCGTATCTGGCGACATTACTTCTTGGGTGAGAGATGTACATTATTTTTTAATCATAAGAATCCTCAGTATTTGTTCACTCAACAAGATTTGAACATTATATAGAAGAGATGGTTGGATTTTATGAATGACTACCACTTCTCGATTAAGTATGGGGCAGGTGAATGTGGTATCAGACATTTTGATCCATAGACAAACCGTCACTATAGAAGCTTTATAGGCAGAGTATGTGGATGAGTTGCCTAATTTTTAGGCAGAGAGATGGAGGAACTTGCGTGCAATGGATTTTTCAAAGGTCTTCTTTGCAGTGGTTGTCGTTACACCTATTATTGTTTCGTGTGTGATTTATGCCCAGACTTTGGACTCCTTTTTCAGGAGAAGGTATGAGAGAGAACGGTTTTATTTTTCTCAATTAGATCAAACAACGAATTGAGATTTTAGGGACGTTTGGTTGTGTGAGAGGGACCAGAGATGTGGAGGGCAATTTTGGCAGAGGAACATGGTTTACGGCTCGCAGTGCATCCTAGAGGGGATAAGATGTCAAGATATGAACAGATTGTATTGGTGGCCAAAATGAAGAGGTACATATTCAAGTTTGTGTCTAAGTGTGCCATATGTCATCTAGTAAAGGTGGATCACTAGAGACCAACAGAAGAGTTATACCCGTTAGAGATTACCATGTGAAAGTGGGAGAGAATCTCCATAGATTTCATCATGGGGTTGCCAAGATCCTAGAGGGGCTAAGATTATATTTGGGTCACCATCGACAGACTACTGGAGGTGGCTTATTTCCTTCTGGTGCAGATAGACTGCACCGTAGAGCAGTATACTAGACTTTTCACTGCGGAGATTGTGCGTATTCATTCTTCACGACTATATGTTTAAGTGGGACATCATTTGGGACGCCCAAAAAAATGTGATGTTCATCCGGACGGACACATATGAAGTCTGTGCAGGATCAGTAAAAAGTTACGCTGATAAGAGGAAGCATAAGTTGACATTTTAGGTGGGGGTCAGGTGATACTGAAGGTCTCCCTAGTGAATGGAGTGGTGAGATTTGAATCCAAAGGGATGTTGGCGCCATGTATATAGGTTCCTTTTATGATACAGGACAGTGTGGGCCCGATGGCATATTATTAGGAATTACCCGATCATCTTCTATGGGCACACGATGTCTTTCATGTGTCTATGTTGAGAAAGTTTTTAAGGGATGAGTTATCCTATCAACACATCGAACTCGGTGGGATTGAGCTACAACTAAATGCGAGATAAGTGAAGTGACCACAACGTATTCTTGAATGGAAATAGTAGATTCGACAATCGAAGGTCATACTATTTGTTAGTGTCCACTGGGGACACCACAACAAGGCTAACTCCACTTAGAAGAGAGGACGACATGCGAGCGAGATCTCAAAAGATCTTCGAGTCATGTATATAAATTGAATTTTGAGGATAAAATTCATTATTTATGGGGGAGGAATGTAACCTCGTATTTTTTTGTGCATTATTTAATTCTAAAATTAATTATATTTGCCTTACATTTTATTTGTGTTATAAAATTCATATGTGAAATCTGACATAATACATAATAATACATTAATTAAATATTTAGATATGATTGAGTGTTATGGGTGACTATGGAACGGTCAGGTACTTGGAATTGAGGATTTTTTTGGTTTGGATTATCCCTTCGATGTTGGATCCCACCGATCATGAAGTAGTTTCTTACATGGTCGTGTTATATATAACTAATTAATAATTAAATAATTAACTCGTACCACCTATTATATGGATTTAATGAAATAATTGATTTATTAGAATTAGTCTGGTTTCATGTTGGCTTTTGGGATGCTTAGGTTGTCCATTTTTTATTTAAAATATAGGATTTTAAGTCTAATGAGTTAATATATGGGTTGGGTAGAGTTTTATGCCATCTGGAGTGCTTTTGGGGCTCATTGGGTTGAGGCATATATTAGGCCTAAGGTTAGTTTCATAGGAAGCAACATTAGTAGGACATTACACAAACCTAAAATGCATTAGAGGAAATTAAGATAAACCTTAAGGAGCTGAAGAGAAGAGGCACACAAGGTTGATGAGGATTTAGGAGTTTTAGGACTTTGATTTATCAATCAGTCCAAGGCAAGTTTACATAAATTAGGAATTTCATTTGAGTTTGTGCTACAGTAATAATTATTCATCGTAATTTTAACAAACAAATATTATAATCTCATTTGTATAATCTAATTCCTAATTTTGAAATTAATGTAATGGTTAAATAAAGGATAAACCTTATGTTAATGATATTAGATGATTTGTTGATGAATCTCATGAATTTGATATTGAAATATGATTGTAATCAATATAAACTAATTCATTGTAATTCATCTAATATATCCCCCTTGTTCAATTCGAGAATTAAACCAAACCTGAGTTTAATTTTCTAGAAACATGAAATAAGAGTTTTTATCTCTTAATCTGAAACTAAAACATCAATCCGTATTATAATGGTTTAAAACTTGTAGATACATGCTAATATTGTTGCATTACAACTAGGGGTGTGCACGAACCCGAATGGACCGAACGGATCAAAAAAACCGAACCGAACCGAACCTACTTTTGCTGGTTATTTTTAATTCGGTCTTAAAATATGAAGGGCCGCATTTTTCGGTCCGGTCTCGATCTTAGGTCGTAAAAAGCGGGACTGCACCGGACCGGACCACATTTATTATATATATATATATTTTTTTTTTAATTTACTGACTAATAAACACGCACACTCTCTTTGACAACTAAACCCAACCCACCCAAACCCTAAGTTTAACATAACAACATCTCTTCCTCTCTCTCTACGGTCGACATCTACGAGTTCAAGAAACTCTTCTTCATCTCCTCCCTCTTCTCTCTCTCATCACACCCTATCTCGGCGCATGATCTCCGGTGCGGTCCACCCCCTGTCACGGCTTCACAGTGACCCAATGGCTAAACCCCCAACTCGACGGCTGTCGCGAGTAGGTCCCTGTTCTCCTCTCTCTCCACACCCCCTATTAGGCTGTCACGACTTGTATTTGGCAAGATGGTTGGGTTCATATTTTACATGATGGTTGTCTCAGTTTAGTAGTTCATGATTTCCCAAGATGTATTTTGTTTTATCAGTAAAGAAAAAAATATGATTTTTTCTTTTAGAAAGGAAATGGGATTATGTTAGAAAGGAAAGGAAAGGTTGGGTTGTGACCTAAATAAAGTTCATAATTTTTTATTTGTTCTTGATTTTTATCATTATTCCTCTTTCAGATTTTATATTGGAAATTGGAGGGGCTCAACCACACTCATAATAACCACAGGTATCATTTTTTTCTGTCTAAATTTTTTTTTTTTTTTTTGCCATCTGTTATATATATTTGCTATGTATCAATTTTTTTTATGTGTGAATCCGTTTGTTTTTTGTGTGCTCTGTTTACTAATATTAATTGTCTATGGACCGAATAAAACCGAGACCGAACCCGAACCGTCATAAAACCGAATAGGACCGAGACCGATTATTCCGGTCCGGTCTCAGTCCATAATTTTCTAGGACCGATTAATGCGGTCCGATCCCAAAAATACCTCAAAATCGGACCTGACCGGACCACGAACACCCCTAATTACAACTTATATCTGAAGGAGAATGGGTTTAGGATCAATTATAGGCTTCGAATTTTGAACTTTGGGTGTTAATGGCCATTTTTGGGACTTTGGAGAAGATGGCACTGCTAACATATCATTTGAAATGACATTTGGAATTCATTTGAATGAGCGGTAGGATCTCGTTAGAACGACATAGAGTTTCATTAGAACGACTTTGTTGGGCTTGTTCGAATGACTTGGGTTTTCTTCTAAACAATTTGGGTATCTCGTTAGAATGAGTTAGTGTTTTCGTTTGAACAACTTTTGGCTAGATTAAATTTTAAATTCTTAAATAATTGGGGATAATTACTCTAAGAATTTGCATACTACTTTACTAATCTATGAGTAGATTGGATTACCATAATGTGACTTTATTTAGAATCATATCATGTGTTGGTGTTCGTGAGGGATGTACTATGAGGGGTTATTTATGGGGGCATGTACGACATTTAGCGCATTAGTACCCCAGTGATAGAAATGGGATTACCTTGGTCATTTTACCACGGGTCTTACTACTGACGTTCCAATATTTTGAGGGGGAATAAATATGGGTGCTCTTTGTATAGTCTTCAGTATGGAGGTCTATGAGAATTTCAGGAAAGCTTAGTGACATATACCTTGTTAATTCTTTGAAGTTTTATGTATGGGACGGCCTATACCTATACCTAGTATGCACGAGTGATCTCCAAAGAAAATAAGGATAGGCCTTCATAATTTATGTTCATGCTTGTGCATAGCCCATTCACTTGTATGTGTTGGCGACATTCTTACTTGTATATTAGATTGTGTGATTGTCTCTCCCTTACTACGATAACACTAGATACATATACACTAACGTTAAATATGGAACTACTTGATCATGCTAAAATGAGAAGAATTATAATTAATCATCGGGTTCACATGGGATTGGGATTAGAATCACATGTTATATTTAGGGTTTGGGTTGTGTTAACTTAAAAACAACTAAAATATGAGAGGAAGGTTAATGGTTATTATTGTATCCCAAATTCAATTAAATTTTTACTTATGTATAGTTGTTTAATTTAATCCTATTGTTAAAATCTATTTTCAGGTCCTAGGTCATAGCTACCACCACAACCTTGATTTCATCTCATCCATTCTAAACACATCTCCTCCATAGGATGTAGGTGTCGAGCCTGCATGCTCACTTTTATTTCCTGCATTTCCTTTCTATTAGTATTTAAAGTGTGATTAGTGTACTAGTGGTTAGTTTATGCTGGAGTTAGCTTCTACATATAATAATGGGTTTATTTTGTGAGACAGTTGTATTCCCAGTGATGGAGTTTATTTATTGTTGGAATTTTAGTATTAGAGTTTATTGGTTTATTCATGTCATTACTATTGAAAATTCATTATTGTTTTAGTTTATTTCATTTCACTCATTCTTAGAATATTACTTATTAATTGGACTCGTGTATTATTTATATTTGGACTTGATCAATCTAGCTATGGATTTTACAATGTGTCACAATACATATGTAAAGAATTCCCAAAGTTTTCTCTATAGCTTCTTATAATTTGTTTTGCATAAAATCCTAAGGTTGATTTCACTAATTAAATTTTTTTTTAGCAATGAATTTTCAGTAAGAAAGTTTGTTGAAGTAAGTTTTGCAAGGGAAATACAATTTTGCCTCTAAAAGTATACAAACGTAAAATAATTTGCAACAAAATAATTTAACTGAAAAACATAACCTTTGAAATGATTTTTTTAATAATTTCTAAAACAATGGCAAGAAATTTCCTCCTAATTATTTTCTTAGCAAAAGGACGCCTTGTCTTATCCCCTCTGCGAGACAATTGACCTGTTATTGCTTTGTTGAGTATAAACAAGTAGAAATGCACTCATAATCCAAGTTACCCAAGTAAATAAAAAACAAAAATTGTCCATTACATTTTTTAGATTTTTCATTCCACTCAGTCGTAAGTTGTACTCATATAAAATTGTAAAGAACATAACGCTCTACTTCCCAATTTTCGATCTTTCACCACGTGGAAAATTTTAAATCGAATCAAAACATTACAATGATGGACATATTCGATACAAGAGCACTATTAATATTAGATACTACATCAGTGTAAGATCAAATTGGATTTGTAAGAATCGAAATTTTATTTAGAATGTTAAATGGAGTTATTCTCGATTAATTATTTATTTGAAAATTATGAAATTATTTTAACTATAAGTCAAACTGTGATTACGTTGAAAATAATATTATAGAATTAATCATATATTTATAACTTATTAAGGTGATACTAGAAAAACTGTAATTATATTCTAGTAATTCTTTCGGGATTTATGGAATATTCGTGAATTCATGGGATATTTATTCGGTTAAATTAAATCTTGAAAAATTATGGAGAAATTTGCTTGAATGTCAATTGATCATGAAAATCAAGAATTAATAATGAGAATTATTTATTGATGCTATGTTAGGAATATTATAAGTGATTTCAAGATTTTTCAAAAAACTATTGAAGAATTATTAAACATACGTTATAAAGTTTTAATAGTTAACTATTTAAGACATAAAGTTATTTATAGGATGGAAGCAAGCTAAGTTTGAAATTTTACTATAGTTGTGGGAATCTCCTTAGTATTAAATTAGGAGAAAAATATTTGTTAATAATGGGACTACCTTGTTTTGGATCTCCAAATCCTTTCTTAAACCTTCTGAATGCTAAGACCTTCTAGTGTAGGATCCTCCCCAAAGTTAGGTTGGTGGGTAGACATTTTTTAGATGAAAACCTATGCTCAAAGTTGAGATGTAGTGGTATCTCTCAATCCCTCTTCACTCTCTTCGTTTTGAGAGTGTATGGATGAGTGGCGTCTCGTCCATGCATGTCGTCTCGGATGAGAGAGTAATTTCACAAAATTAATGATGTTAAATATTAATCACAATTAAGTGATTTTCAATTTTCATTCACCAAATTATGGGGTTTTAGCATAAGTCCCCTCTCGTCATTTTGAGAGTGTATGGATGAGTGTCGTCTCGTTCATGCACTGTCGTCTTGGCCAAGAGAGTAAGTTCACAAAATTAATAATGTTAAATATTAACCACAACTAAGTGATTTTCAATTTGCATTCACCAAATTATGGCATTTTAGCATAAGTCCCCTCTCATCGTTTTGAGAGTGTATGGATGAGTGTCGTCTTGTCCATGAGTTTTTTCTCACACCTCTCAAATCCTGATCTCATAAATAGTGAACAAAAACTCATTCCCACGCCTTTATATACAAGCGTAAAAGGTGGCCTTGAGCTAAATTAGGTTTTTTGAGAGTATGGGCCTAATTACTTGCCTATATGGACTACACTAGGGACCCAAGAGAAATAATTAAATTGACTTCAAATAAATACTCATAAATACCCAATTACAATTACCGTAATTTGTTTCCTTTATTTATTTAATCATAATAAATTTCACAAAAGTAATTTCACTGCAATTTAATAATCTCATAAATCCTCGGATATAATGAGGTCTTATTTACAAAGTTGATTATGATGCATACTAGGGACCATAATTATGCTGGCACGTGGTCGACGCGAGTGTCCAAGCTTCTTACACTCCAAGTTAATGAAGAGTCCAAGTCATAGAAGACTCCCACGTATTTATCACATGGAATGGCTAAAATTGATAAGGGATAGGTTTGAACTTTTAAGGATAACTATTAACGGAGCTTAGAAATCTCTTAAGCTTCTGTATAAATGTAAACTCACTCCTTATTGAGTGTGGCATGTAATATTTTATTGTCGGGCAGTACTACAACTCTTCCGACCAATTTTATAAAGTAATAAAGAGCAAACCCTAAACCCCGTGGACATAAGCACATTGTTGAACCATGAAATTCTTACATTATGTGTGTGATCTAGTTACTCTCTTAATTATTTTCCTCTTTTTGGCTTGTGTGCATTAAATATAATTATCCGTAGGAATTTTCCACCTATAATTGACGTCGTCTGTGGAAACAATTTGAGTTCTTTTCCACTAGCCAAATTCTTAATATTTCTCAATCACCCAACTAAGATCATCATAATCTCGATGACCAAGAAGGTCATCAGTAACATATTTTTGGTCACCCAAAAGGTGATCCCCTAGACTATAATGATCATGATTACCAGGAGGATCGTCAATTAACCCCTTAGTCTCAGAAGTTTAGATTCGAGATTGGTAATTATTAACAATCCTCCAATGCATGATACCATACTCAGGAAGAAAAAATAATGAACAATAATGAGGTTGAATGATCTAACCAGATCTCAAGGCTCAACAAAAATTATGAAAAGCACCCCTGAGATGAAAAGGGCTAGCAATAGGCCCTAACATGAGCAAAACGTTGCGCTCCAACGGTGCCTTGAGGAGATAGAGAGAGAAGCCCGTAAGGAAAAGTGCAAACGTGGGTACCGTTCGTGAACTCCTAGCCCTTTAATGAGCAGGGCTCGCAGTCGATAAAGGAGTGCTCATCGATAACAGGAATCCTCTCCTCGACAGAGGTCTCCTAGAAGGAGACCACACTCTAACGAATGGCTAGGAGACAAAAAAGCTCTACGACTTCATCAAAATTGAGGTAGAGTGACATCTAATCCATCAAGGGGATCGCACTACCAAGGAGATCGCAATAAAAGTACTTGTCTATCAGATGAAATCACTTTTTAGTCGAGCTATAAAGGAGTTTGAGCCTCCTAAGAAATTTTCTCTCCCACGATTCAAGAACTATGATGGGAAGACTGGCCTTACTGATCACGTTGTGCAGTATCCCTATGCGATAATGTTATGGAACATTAAATACGAATTGATGTGTCATATATTTCCCTCAAGTCTTTGAGATATGACCCAACAATGGTTTAAGAAGTTGACACACCAATCGATAGCCCCCTTTAAGCAGCTCAACAAGTCCTTCATGATAAGATTCTACTAGAAACACTCATACTAAGTGGATGGATTTACTTCTAATGATGAAGAGAAAGACCCAAGAAATACTCCGTAAGTACGTCATAAGGTACTGGGAGGTGAATAATGAAGTAAAGGATTACATCGAGCAAGTCACAGTGGCATCCTTCAAAATTAGTCGTTCGAGAAGTTCCATGCTTTATGAATCCCTCACTAAGAGAGGGCCATTACAATCAATGACCTCATGGCATTGATCGAAAAATATGCCAAGCTTAAAGTATTATCGATAAAAGCATTCCAATAAAGAGGGGGTAAACAAGAAAGGAAGGAGAAAGAAAAATGGGAAGCAAAACGGAGGCGAGAAGAAAGATCCTGAGAAATCATTCAAAGTCGTTAATATGGTGTTCTCTGAAACTATCTATAAGATCTTTTAAAAGATTTGAGGTCGACAATACTTCAAGTAGACCAAAAGTATGTTCAACGTCCTAAAGAAAAGAAACTAGGCACTGAAGTGTGCATATTATAAAGACCATGGTCATAAGACCAAAAATTTCATGGCACTAAAGTCCTACCTCGAGGAACCAGTCTAAGTTGGGAACCTAAACAACTTTATAGAGAAGATGGAAGGCACAATGTAAACTGTACGCTACTAGAGACCAGACAACATGTTGGAAGATGACGTGGGACATGAGTTCACGTTAATTTATGGTCTCCCAAGACTAGATAATTTCTTGGGTGAATGCTTGGTTCATAAATTCGAAATAATTCATGGGGACTCAAACCCAAACCAAATCAACGGGAACACACTCATAATGCTTGTAAAGAAACTCACAGTAGTCATGGAAAACTTTTAGATCAACCTGACAAAACCCATTACAGACAAACATCGGTGACCTGCAGATATTGATTATACAAAGACCATTATTTTCACCGATGATAATTTGATCGGAGTAAGGACTCCCTATCACGACACTCTCATAATCACTCTAAGAGTTACTAACTAGGATGTGGGCAGCCTGTTGGTGGATTAGGCTAATGTATCTTAGGATATTCAACCAGTTGTACCTGTAAGGACACAAATTTCCAATTGAGTCCATATATAGTTTTGGCTCAATTTCGGAAAAAAACATTTATTCATAGGATAGTATGTAATTGTAATACTCTCAAGCCTATGAAGTGTTTGTTGAAGACATAGCGGCAAAGAATATAAAGCTTCATCAAATATGCCGATTTGCGTGCCTCGTTTCTACGTCATCAATCATAGTTCCATGCTCCCAAGGTATGAATGCAATATTATATATATAGGAGCTTGGAATAAGTTTATTGGGAGTTAGGTTTTATAAAAACTGCATTTTGTTTTAAGAAAGAATTTATTAAAACTTTAAATAAATGTTTATAAAGTTTTCTGGGCTAAAAATGAATTTTTCAAACTTTCTGGTGGTTCGTTAGATATGTCGTTCGAATAAATTTTTTCGTTCGAACCAGATGTCGTTCGAACGAGTTTGCCAACGAGGTTCCAGTATAGGCCTATTAAATGTCGTTCGAACGAACCTTCTGTTCGAACGAGATATCCAACGAGATTCTAACGAGTTCAATATGGAACGTCGTTAGAAGTCTCGTTCGAACGAGATTTCATTCGAACGAAATGTCGTTCGAACGAGATGCCAGGCGGGAACAGTTATTGGCAATTTTTTGGCAGTTTTGCACCCACTTCCCCACTTGGTTTTTAACCAACTTTTTCAGACTTTAATATGTGCGGGAATCACTTTTGATAATCCATCTTTTTCACAACCTTCTAACTCCTAGAGAGTGTTTTGAGAGAAAATTCAAAGAGGGAAAAAGATCATGTTTTGAGTGAGATTTTTAGAGAAAAATTTCCATCACTCTAGTGTTTACACCCAAATGAGTTTATTCCAAGTTCATATATACATATCAATTGCTTGGAGTTTGGCACCGGTTTTCTCTACACCGAATTGAAGAGAAGTTTCGGGTTTTGCTTCTACCTCCCACGAAGAAAGAAGAAGTGTTTCTCATGTTGATTTACCCACACGGAGAAAGGCTCCATGTTTGGGTGACGGTGACCATATAAAGTCCTATCGGTGGATTCCGAGACCGCGGTGGTGTTCCAAGGTTATCCGCTAGGAAGAGGTGTCTACAAGAAGAAGCGTCGAGGCTTGAGAGGGATCGAGTCGTGCGTTGTAAGTCTATATGTCTTGTAATTGTAATTCTGTATCTAGTGGATTTGTGGCTAGGGCCGTCCGAGGTTGTTTCCCGTCTTGGGTTTTTCCTCGTACATCGCGGCGTAGTGTGATTGATTTATTTTATCTTGCATAAATAATTAAGAACGCATGCTTAGGATAATTCAAGATAAAATTCGGTTTAAATTATCACACTTAATTTAATTTGGATTTAAATTGAATTTTGGGTAAAGTGTATTTAATTCAAGTCATTTGCTAAAATTTGGTTTCGCCTAATTTGCTAATATTGATAAATATGAGTTAGGCAAATTCTAGGACTTGGATTAATGAATTGGTTTAAGTGAATAAATTAATTGATTAATTTTACTTTACTTGGTGTAATTTTAATTTGTTTAAGAAATTAAAATTTGTTCTTTTAAAGTTGAACCATCACATTTTTCGCTTTCGCATACAAAAGGAAATTAAATATTTTTAATTGAGATAATCAAAACCCGGGGTCTTTTCAAATTGGTATCAGAGCCAAAAACGATAAATTATTTCGTTAAAGATCCTTAAATAATTTTTGGCTAAAATGGATTTTTCTCCATTTTCAAAATTTCCTATTTTCGATGGTTCAAACTATGCGTATTGGAAAGCGCGTATGAGATCGGCACTAAAATCTATCGACGAGAGAGTTTGGATGTCTGTTGTTAACGGGTGGTCCCCACCAACTTATTTAGTTGAAAATGAACGTGTTATCAAACCCGCCGATAGATGGACTAAAAATGAGTTTAAACTTGCTAATTTTAATTCCCGAGGTTTGAATGCCTTGTTTAGCGTTGTCACACCGGATGAATTCCGACGTATTATGACGTGTGAGATCGCTAAAGAAGCTTGGAATATTTTACAATTAACTCATGAAGGAACTAGTGTCATTAAAGCTTCAAAACTCCAAAACCTCACAACTCAATTTGAAACTATCAAAATGAATGAAAAAGAAACTTTTGATGAATTCTATGCTAGACTTTCTGATATTGTTAACTCATCTTTTAACTTGGGAGAGAAAATACCTGACGACCGTGTTGTAAAGAAAATTTTAAGGTCCCTAACCGATAGATTTATTCCAAAAAGTGACCGTTTTAAATTCTTTACCCACTTTAGCCTCTACGAAATTAGAAGAGCTTGTAGGTGATTTACAAACCTATGAACTAGATATGTTTCCCTCTAAATCTGAAAAGAAAATTGAAAAGGGCGTTGCTTTAAAAGCCCAAAAAGAGGTCAAACAAGTAGTAGAGAGCGAGAGTGATAGTGACTCGGAAGACATGGCTTTGTTTGCTCGTAAATTTAGAAAATTTCTTAAAATTAACAAAGATAAATTTAAAAATGATTTTAAGAAATTTGAATCTTCTAAGTATGACAAAGGCAAGAAGATTTCTAAAGCCGAGAAGATTCCTAAAGCAGAAAAGATCCCTAAACCTAGTAATAAAAATTTAGATAGGGACGAGTCTAATAAGTGTTTTGGTTGTGAAGGTTATGGCCATAGGGCTTATGAGTGCCCCACTAAACTAAGGAAAGAGGGTAAGCGACCCATTTCATATAATGCGACCCTTAGTGATAGTGATAAGGAAGAGAAGCCCGATTCCCCCACTAAGAAAAATTTTGTGGCTTTTATGGCTAGTCATGTGAGTGATAGTGAGAACTCATCCATTGATGAAACGTTAACACATGACACTTCCAAGGTCAAAGTTTATGATTCACTTGTTTTTGATGATAGTGAGAGTGGAGAAGAAAGAGAGAGTGAAAATGAAGAAGAGGTTAATGTGAGTGAACTTCAAAATGCTTTTCAAGAACTTTATAAAGAATCTATCAAATTGAAAAGAGCTAATTTGAAGTTAGAAGCTAGTTTAAGAGAGAGTGTCAAGGTCGTTGATGAAAATGCTTTAATAGAAGACCTTAGGACACGTGAGAGGACTCTTCGAGAGAAGCTAGAATATGTAGAAGGCGAAAGAGATAGCCTTAGGGGTTTAATGGAATCCTTGAAAAAAGAGCTTCTTGCTTTTGAAGAGCGAAATGTTTTATTAGAGTCTAATATTTTGGAATTGCAAGATAAATTAAAAGACTCTAGTAATGTCAAATTTGATTTGGAGTGTCGTTCGGAAAAATTAGATAAAATCTTAGGAACGGTCCTAATTAAAAATGACACTTGTGGTTTAGGCTTCAATACTTGCAATGAATTTACTCATAATGCCCAAACCAATGTTTTAGGAGAATCTACTAGGAATACATTTAAAGATCACTCCTTAAGTAAATTTTTTCGACATGTTTTCACTTGTACACATTGTGGTCGAAAAGGTCATCTTAGGAAATTTTGTTTTGATCTTAAACGAATTCCTAGAAAACCCCATAGTAAAGTAACCACGTAAGTTAAAGTTCCAATACCCCAAGATAATCATTCTTCATTAATTTGGGTTAGGAAATCCGACTTGGTTGCCTTGCAAAATAGGGTTTTTGATTCTCATTTACTTTCACATGCTTACCCCCTTGCTAAATCTAAAGGATGAATATGTTAGTGTTTGCATACTTTAGCGTTTGTACTTCATGCTATATTCACATGCTAAATGTATGCTTCGTTTAGTCATTTTCTAGTCATTGCCTTATTTCATATCACATGCTAGAAATTATGACTTGTTTATCTTTTTGTATTATATTTTGTGTTTGAATTATTTGAAAAATATAAAAAGATTTTTGTTTATCATTTGTGTTTTATTTATCTCATTTAAGCTTAATGAAAAATACAAATGATTTTTGTTTATTCTTTTGAGTATATATCTTTACTTTTGGTTAAAAATGTCAAAAAGTCAAAAATATTTTATTTTGTCTGTATTTTAGTTTGACACACTTTATGTGGCATATATTTGTGTTTGAATCCCATCTTTTACGCTCCCACGTGGCTAGAACTTTTGGTTTAGATTTTCAATCCTTAAAATGTTCTTTACCATGTTTTATATGGAGTAGTTGGATTTTGTATTGTTTTAAATGGATTCTATTTTTATATGCCTCTTTTCACACATGCACGAGCTCTTTTGAAATCTTAATGTCACATGTTATATTTGAGCTTTTTGAGGTGTTCTCCTACCAATCTAGTCATCTACATATCTATGACCTAGGAGGACTAGTGCATGTCAAAATCCGTTGCACGTGAGCTTTGTGACATAAAAATTATATATCTAAATGTGCACGGGGAAGGGCTCCAAAAGGATGAATTAAATCCTTTGCGATAGTAAGCCACCGTTTATTGGATCTAAAAGAAATACGTGATCCAAAGGCCTAAAAACAGAATATTTGGCATTAAAAAGAAAACAATTGCCAATGCCTATGTTTGATTGATATATTCATTCAAATTTAATATAAATTCTTATTGAGGGAGAATTGGATGGTATATCAACGGTTTGCACAATGTCCATTTATCCTAGTTGTCTTTAATGTCATGACTCTATTTGGTTTGTAGAATCATCATCATGCTAGGCTTGTATGCATTGTGTATGTTTGTTCATTGAGTTCAATCTTCCTATTGTCACATGAGGTTATATTTAAATGTGATAAAGTTTGCAATCAAATGAGAACTCCGTGAATGTTTATTAAGTGTTTGGGTCTAAATTTAATTGTTGCTAGTTCACACCCCAACACTTACGTTTCCATATGACACATTTTTGCCATACGAGTGTGCAAACTTATTGTATTTTGTGTCATGTGTGTGTTTATATCTATATATATATGCAAGTACTCTATTGGTATATTTATAGTATATATATATGATATTTGTTTGTCTTTGCCTTGCTTTTATTGCCCATATGCTTTCATGTCCTATCACTTTAATCTTCATCATGCTGTTTATTAGTTCTTTATCCTTTGCCTATTCCTGAACAAAAAGGGGGAGAAAAATGATAGGGGAGAAATGGTATCTAATCCTATTATTATCGTATCTTAGTTTGGGGGGGGATTTATCTTAGGGGGAGAAGTCTTTCTAAGTAGGTCATGTGTTTGATAAAGGGGAGAATTAATTTAGGGGGAGTAATTAATTAAAATTAAATTGCATTTAATACTTTGATATTCCCTATGCATTTGATGAGTTTGTGTGCAGGATTTCTTTTAAAGCGGCATTGTTTAATGGCAAAACGTTTGATCCTTGGGTTGAGTCAAGTTTGGGTGGGTTATGTTTTGAGTCTAGTGAGCTTGACGGCCCTTTAGGATTTTTGCTTGGTTTTTGTCCCGGAATAGCCAAAGGGGGAGATTCGTAAGGACACAAATTTCCAATTGAGTCCATATATAGTTTTGGCTCAATTTTGGACAAAAACATTTATTCATAGGATAGTATGTAATTGTAATACTCTCAAGCCTATGAAGTGTTTGTTGAAGACGTAGCGGCAAAGAATATAAAGCTTCATCAAATATGCCGGTTTGCGTGCCTCGTTTCTACGTCAATAATCATAGTTCCATGCTCCCAAGGTATGAATGCAATATTATATATATAGGAGCTTGGGACAAGTTTATTGGGTGTTAGGTTTTATAAAAACTGCGTTTTGTTTTAAGAAAGAATTAATTAAAACTTTAAATAAATGTTTATAAAGTTTTCTGGGCTAAAAATGAATTTTTCAAACTTTTTTGTGGTTCGTTAGATATGTCGTTCGAACGAGTTTTTTTCGTTCGAACCAGATGTCGTTCGAACCAGTTTGACAAAGAGGTTCCAGTATAGGCCTATGAAATGTCGTTCGATATGTCGTTCGAACAAACCTTCTGTTCGAACGAGATATCCAACGATATTCTAACGAGTTCAATCTGGAACGTCGTTAGAAGTCTCGTTCGAACGAGATTTCGTTCGAATGAGATTTCGTTCGAACGAAATGTCGTTCGAACGAGATGCCAGGCGGGAACAGTTATTGGCAATTTTTTGGCAGTTTTGCACCCACTTCCCCACTTGGTTTTTAACCAACTTTTTCAGACTTTAATATGTGCGGGAATCACTTTTGATAATCCATATTTTTCACAACCTTCTAACTCCTAGAGAGTGTTTTGAGAGAAAATTCAAAGAGGGAAAAAGATCATATTTTGAGTGAGATTTTTAGAGAAAAATTTCCATCACTCTAGTGTTTACACCCAAATGAGTTTATTCCAAGTTCTTATATACATATCAATTTCTTGGAGTTTGGCACCGGTTTTCTCTACACCGAATTGAATAGAAGTTTCAGGTTTTGCTTCTACCTCCCACGAAGAAAGAAGAAGTGTTTCTCATGTTGATTTACCCACACGGAGAAAGGCTCCATGTTTGGGTGACAGTGACCATATAAAGTCCTATCGGTGGATTCCGAGACCGCAGTGGTGTTCCAAGGTTATCCGCTAGGAAGAGGTGTCTACAAGAAGAAGCGTCGAGGCTTGAGAGGGATCAAGTCGTGCGTTGTAAGTCTATATGTCTTGTAATTGTAATTCCGTATCTAGTGGATTTGTGGCTAGGGCCGTCCGAGATTGTTTTCCGTCTTGGGTTTTTCCTCGTACATCGCGGCGTAGTGTGATTGATTTATTTTATCTTGCATAAATAATTAAGAACGCGTGCTTAGGATAATTCAAGATAAAATTCGGTTTAAATTATCACACTTAATTTAATTTGGATTTAAATTGAATTTTGGGTAAAGTTTATTTAATTCAAGTCATTTGCTAAAATTTGGTTTCGCCTAATTTGCTAATATTGATAAATATGAGTTAGGCAAATTCTAGGACTTGGATTAATGAATTGGTTTAAGTGAATATATTAATTGATTAATTTTACTTCACTTGGTGTAATTTTAATTTGTTTAAGAAATTAAAATTTGTTCTTTTAAAGTTGAACCATCACATTTTTCGCTTCCGCATACAAAAGGAAATTAAATATTTTTAATTGAGATAATAGAAAACCGAGGTCTTTTCAGTACCTGTACATAAAAGACGTATAAGAAGCCATTGTTCCTCTAGCCAACTTTACAGGAAGGATGACTTTTTCCCCTAATAAAAAGTCATTCTCCTCGTTCAGGATGAAGTAATCTCTAATATTATTGATTTCCTTGGGGTAAATATAGATTCCCCATACAAGGATATCCTCAACTGAGGGTGGTTGCATTCCATGAGGGTTGTGCCATCTACCTACCACCAAAAGATAAAATAAATTACTCACAAGTGATTTGTGGAGATGCGGGGGAACCAAGCCTTGGCCTAAATATATTTAGTTGTTGGCATACGACCAAAGAAGGAGACGAAGAAGGAGAAAATCGTAAAGACAAAGGAAGGCGACATACTCTCCAAATAGTTGTTAAAGTAAGGACAACCTGGTATTGAGGAAACGAAGGTTACACCTGCTGATCATGTTATGGAACCCTTTAAGAGGTAGCATTTGATGACAACCATCCTAAAAAGTTCTTAATTAATAGTTCACTCAAGGAAGAAGAGAAATAAATAAAAATTATTTGATTGGAAACCATATGCAAGCTAGGAATATATTTAGAAGTAATATATCATATTCTCCATATGGATCCATTACATCCACTAGTGACTCAAAAGGCGCGCTGAACTGCACCTGATAAGGAAAACGTGGTTGGGGAGAAAGTGGAGAAACTTTTAAAGGCATAGTCTATAAAGGAAGTTTAATTCCCCAAGTGGTTATCAAACATAATTGTTGCCACAAAAACTCTCCATCTACGAGGACCAATCAGAAAAGGACACATGACATCCTACGTGGCAATATTCGGTACCCGAGGAGAGTTGATCGACACCCGAGGAGAGTTGGTCGGCACCCGAGGAGAGATAGTCGGCACCCGAGGAGAGTTGGTCGGCATACCAACCAGGAAGATCAAGGGATAACTATGCATTTAATGTGCATTAATGAAGATGACAGCGCATTTAATGAGCCTTAATGTACATTTATACTGTATTAATAGATGACAACACATAGCATACCAAGCAATTCAACAATTAGATTCATTGAATGTAGACATGAATGTCTACATACAATGAATCTCTTTATCTCCCATCACTATAAATACATGTATTCCCTTAGCCAAAAGGGAGGAGAACCAAGAAACACCATACACAAGATACACATCCTTTCTCTCTCTACACCCTATGGTGCTATTGTAAACCCCTGGGAATAAAATAACAGTGGACGTAGGCTTTATTCATAGCCGAACCACTTTAAAAATCTTTGTCTCTCATGTGCTTGATTGGATTGCTTTTATCTATTTATCTGTGATCATAAAAACGGGATTCGGTCCAGTTTTTTGCATCAACAGATTGGCGTCGTCTGTGGGAACGTGTTACAAGCATTGTTCTCCATCAAAAGCTAAGTTTTTATTTTCTCTACATATAATCAATTATACATACATCTTTTGATTCAATCATGATTTTTATGTTTATATACATAAATTAATTGTCCAATTTTTATCTGCAAAATATTGCATATCATGATTTTTAAATCATAACTGTTAGATTCATTCTTATTTAGAAATCTGAAAAATAATGGATTTCATAAATCATAACTTTTTGCTTGATTCTCAAGTTTCAATTTTATATCATGGAATAAATATTTTAAATGATTACATATACCAATATATATGACGGTGGTAAGAGTTGATAATTTTCATTATAAATTTTGTAAGATATGTGATGTCTATTCAAATTCCCATCATATTTTTAATCAGAGAATGAGAAAAGTTAAAATCAAGAACATTTTATGTCTCTCGATAATCACAATTCTGACCCAGATCTGCTTTAAAAGTTCTCATCAATTTGATTCATAAAAAAAATAATATATATATATATATATATATATATATATATATATATATGTGTGTGTGTGTGTGTGTGTATATATATATATATATATATATATATATATATATATATATATGTGTGTGTATATATATATGTGTGTGTGTATATATGTTTATATTCAGTGTTAGACAATTTTCATCATGAACATTAAGCATCTATGACTCTTCTTGAAAATGTTCTAGGCAAACATGTTTATGTAATGAGTTACATCAAGGAAAAAGATTTAACATATGTTGATTCACATATTTCACATCTTCTACAAGGGAGTAAAAATTCAAAACCATTCTTTTTCCTCTTGGATATTGATCATATTTTCTCTTAAATCTGATGATTTCTATTGGTCATCTCTTAGATCTAAGAATTTTGATTTGTTACGATTTATTAATTTTGATAAAGATTGATTTATTAGTTCGATGATTGATTTTTGGTATAATTTTCGTAATGATTTTTATCATCCATCGTATTTTTTTATCCCCACAAATGGGAAATAGGAAGGAAACCCAAAATAACCTTCTCTCTCCTGAAAAACCTTTACCCACTTTCATAAAGAAGATGAAAAATGAACAGTCGCTCAAGAAAGGGCAATGGAGAAACTTTCCCAGAAAGATGAAGAAATTTTGGATTTATTAAATATATATCAATCGTTTTGACTTCAACCGTCTACAGCAACAAAAATAATGAAACTGGGCGGCATAAACAAAATAACCTACAATTCAAGGACGATCATCCACCTCACAACTTGGTTCGGTTTCAGATCAACAAAAAATTTCAATCCCATGATTATATTACTCTCCGATTCAAAGTCTGCCTGCCTTGGGCTCAAAGGTCCCATGAATCTGCAGCTACTGTTTAGCATCAACTGTGTGAGGATGAAAAATCCAGAAGAAGGTCGTCGGATGAGTATTTCTGGTCGGTGAAAAACTATGTGAATTTTTGCTCTACTTAATCGGAATAAAGAAGTAATCTCCTCGGTATATCTCATTGACAAGTATTGCTGGTCGGTAGATTCGCCGGACTATTTTATTTTTTTGTTGGTCGGCGGTCATTGTTTCTACCAATTACCTCCCCTACCAATGCGATCACAGTACCAAAGTTTTGTTCACTTGCACTGGGTGATCGACGACTTGAAATTTATGTGGTCTCGACCTCCTATCTGTTGGTCGGTGAGGAACAAATTTCCCTATGACTGATCCGCGACACCAGGTATTATACAAGTTGAGGGGTTCCCAACCTCTTATGTGTTGATCGCCCACATGTATGTCCGATCGACAACATCTATATTACTGATCGATAGCAAATGACAAGACCCGTTTGGAATGTTTGGGTCTTAATAGCTGATTATGTTCATTCATATTCCACAACTTTTGATGGGTTGGTCGGCAGCATTTTTATTGGTCAGCACCATCTACTGTTGGTCACCAGACCAAAATTTGTTTACCGGACCATCCTTGCTGGTCGGTGGTCATTTGCGAAGAAAACACGAAGAACTTCACCAAATTTTCCAATCATGGTCAACAAAATCTTCTGGTCGGAGGCACCTGATTCTAGTTGGCAACAGTTATATATTGGTCGGTGGAGGGCTTCACCCAGGTTGAAATGCCTCCCGACTAACTAAACTAGGTGAAATTTTATTGTTCGGAGACATCTAATGGTGGTATGCAAATGGTTGGTGAACCTATTTGTTGATCGAGAATTTCACCAGACCATTTTTGTTGGTCGGTGGTAGGCTGTGAAGATCCATCAACAACATTGGAGTAGATCGGCAACACCTCAGTGGTTGTTTCAAAATAAGAACATCTGGTCGACATCTACTTTTGATAACAAAAAAATAGTTGGTCAACAACTTAAAAAGCCAAAGTTGGTCGGAAACAAGTTTTAACCAAAACAAAGGCTTCTTGATCGTATGTACATGGTCGGCAGATCAAAACGAAGGCATCCCAACACTGACGTCACACGATGCTGGTCGGCGATACCACTGGTCAGAGATGGTTATCACCTATTGACGAGGAATGTTGGAATGGAGGGATGACAAATTTATTTGCCCAGATTATTAATTTTGACAAAGTCAAAATTATTACCATTGCTACCTATTTATTTTTCTCACACTTCTCTAACAAAATAAATGTTTTAAAATTAAATAAAATATATCCCTGAACTTTATCTTAGAATAAATTTTTCGATCCCATATTTGAGCATTTATTTAAAAATAAATTTATTTTATAAAAAGCCCAAATCAAACCTTATGACATCTAGTTGATAAAAAATTGCTCACATTGACACACATTTGGCACAAAATATTTTATTTCATATTTTGAAATTTTTATTGCCTTATGTCTAAGCTGATACATATTATCTGATATTTAGCTGAAAAATTTTGCTAATGATAATTTCTATGAGAATCAATCTCAACAGGTGTTCGAGCAACTTATTAAATGCCTCATGTACAAGATTCACCCCCAACAGTTATCCTTTTATCATGTATTATACATCAAGAGGAGCTCCACGACTTACTATTTGTTGGTCGATGGCATCTATTTCTACTCGGCAGTTCTCATACACTTGGTCGGCATCAAGTCGGCAACAATCCTCCACCGAATTTCAGTTTACCAATTCCAGCCATCAACAAAGAATGGTTGAAAAACTTCTGGCATAGGTCGGCTGTAAAAGGTCGGGGCACCTCGTAATTGTAAGTATGGCTGAATGATTATTGGAGAGCAGGTCGGCAACCAGTACTACAACAATAAACATCACCAGCACCAATTGTGTTGGTCCACTATATATAGCTAGTCGGAAAAATCAAATGTTGGTCAGAGGCATTTCATTATGATTGGTGATGGATATTATGCAATTTAAGGAGTTCCCGATCTCCCATTCGTTGATCGGCTACATCTATTTCTACTCGGATGTACCTATTGTTGGTCGGCGTGTATATAGTTGGTCGAGAAAATCAATTGTTGGTCAGCAACATCTCAACCATGGTCGGAGGCAGTAGAAAGCTAATACCAGAATTGAAAATTGATGATTCCTTTGGTTCTCTCTTTTTGATTTTGACAAAATCACTACTTCGCTGCCAAAGGACAAGACTATCCCCTTATTCTTATCCTTATCCTTTATTAATTCAAAACATGAAATTCCTAATTGAAAATTTGCATGGAGAAAAATTAAAATGCATACTTGGTTATTTTCTAATCCACAGAAAATTTATGTGAAAAATATTCCAAGACCAAAAAATTATATTTGAGCATTTATTGAATTTCAAATAATTCCTAAAGTGATAAATAATTTCTAAAAAAACAATTTATATTTGGTCTTTTACTTAAAATTAAAATGCCTAGCATTTTTATTAAAATTTGCTCATGAAATACACGTGTGGCACAAAAATATTATTTCATATTTTGAAATTTTTATTATTTTATGCTGATACACATCACATATTGTTTGGCTGAATAATTATTCTCATGATAATAATTATTTTCTCTAGTCTCGACAGGTGCTCGGGCAGCTTATTAAAATTTCATAGGTACGAGATTCAATCCCGATGAAAGCTCTCGTAAACCTCTGGAAAACTAGTATTGCTCGACATCAGGCAATTTTGCCTCGACATATCAGCCAACATATATTATTTCATTTTTTGAAATTAATATTTTTATTTCTTAAACATATGCCTATCATATATTTATTGGATGATTAATTTATTCTCATGACTAATCAATTCAGCCTACACATATGATAGAGCAAGATATTAATTTTTACAGGTACAAGACTCAACGCCGACGAATGCTCGGAAATAATCTGGAAACTATTATCATTTCACCTCAGCGAGGCCTTATATATTTTATTATTACTCGGAGATATCGGATCAAGTACAAATTATTCTATATATCCCTTGGGATTCATATTGTATTTTGATCTCAACACGCAACTCGGAGAGATATTCATATTCAGCTCCGAGGAAGAACCATAACATTTATTATATTTCACCCCCAACGAATAGTTGGTCGGGGTAATTCTTATTTATATTCAGCATGGAGCTCGAAAAATTTCTTCTCTCTATATATATTCAGCTTCAAGGATGTCTCCAGCAATTATTATATCTTATTACCAACAATCCGTTGGTCAGCTCCGAGGAAGTCTCCATCAATTATTATAAAAAATCCACCAACTCCGATTGGTCGGGAATAAAAATATTTCCCAAAAGTGCCAACTCCGGTTGGTCGGGAATAAAAAATATTTCCCAAAAGTGTCAACTCCGGTTGGTTGGGAAGAAAATCCACCAACTCTGGTTGGTCGGGAATAAAAAATATTTCTCAAAAGTGCCAACTCCGGTTGGTTGGGAAGAAAATCCACCAACTCCGGTTGGTCAGGAATAAAAATATTTCCCAAAAGTGCCAACTCCGGTTGGTTGGGAAGAAAATCCACCAACTCCGGTTGGTCGGGAATAAAAAACATTTCCCAAAAGTGCAAACTCCGGTTGGTTGGGAAGAAAATCCACCAACTCCGGTTGGTCGGGAATAAAAATATTTCCCAAAAGTGCCAACTCCGGTTGGTTGGGAAGAAAATCCACCAACTCCGGTTGGTCGGGAATAAAAAATATTTCCCAAAAGTGCCAACTCCGGTTGGTTGGGAAGAAAAATATTTCCCAGAAATACCAACTATGGTTGGTTGGGAAGAAAAAATGTTTCCCAGAAATACCAACTACAGTTGGTTGGGAAGAAAAATATTTCCCATAAATACCAACTATGGTTGGTTGGGAAGAAAAAATATTTCCTAAAAATACCAACTCCGGTTGGTTGGGAAGAAAATCTACCAACACAAGTTGGTCGGGAATCAATCTCCATCAACTCCGGTTGGTCGAACAGCAGACAGCAGGTGGAGCAAATCTTATTGTCTATGCAAAATAAGAAAATTTGTCAAATAACTGTAATACCCCGTATTTTGTGATATTTATTTATGGGATTAGTTGAATTAAATGTGTATTAATTGGAAATTAATCCGGATTAAAATACTAGCGAGATGCGAGTTGGTATTTGATTATAATGAGTATATATGGCTATATAAGTATATTGAACTGTGAAACTTGTCGTGAGATTGAAATACGGCAATTTGGGAATTTTATGAGACGCATGTGACAGGCGCGTCAGGAATATTATTATTTAATTAAAAGGTGAATTTTATTTCTATTAACCATATGGTCATTTTGAGTGCGCCAACGCGTCCGGAAGGGTCGAAATAGTCAGAAAACACTAGCCGGGAGTTTAGTTTGGGTCCCGGGGCATTTTTAGGCCATGCCGGCGACGTATAAGGGTAGTTTGGTAATTTTGGATTTTTGTGAATTAAAACCCACGAAAATTAGGAAATAATTATCTGATTTATTAATTACCCACTAAACCCACTAATAACTTAATGGGCTACGGGGGTTATTAGAATTAGTCCCAAAAATTCCTAAGGCAAAAACCCTAGCCACCATTGTCACTTTGGAGAAGAAAAGCTTGGAGAGAGAGAGAGAGGAGAAATTCTGCAGAGAGAGAGAGCACGATTCGATCTTCAACATCAAAATCAGAGATACACATAAGGCAAGTGGTTTAATTTCATTTATTACAAAGAATGTTTCTTCCATGCGTAGGAAATTGATAAAACTGTATTGTTTGGGGAGATTGATGAAAACCCATTAAATTGGAATTAAAAACTTGTATTTTGATGAGGAATTGCATGTAGAATTGTCTGTAGGTGATTAATCTGATTATATATATTTTGGATGAAACAAAAACGGATTTAATTAGACTCATAGGGGATTTAAGAATTTCTAGGGTTCATGTTCTTGAAATTGGGGGAAAATGAATAAATTTGATATTTGGATGATGTTTAGAATGAATTAACACCACCAAACACGTTAGTATGTGACCTAAGTATGATTAGGGACGATTAGAAACCTTGAACAATTGTTGGATTGATGTTTAGAGGAGATTAGAGAGGAAGAAAAGTTAGAAAAACGAAAAAAGGGATTTCTGGGCTCGAAACTAGCCACTCGTTAGAAGACCTGCCCAGGTCGTTCGAACGAGCTCTTTCGAACGAGCTTCTAACGAGTTGACAGTTTGCCTTCTAACTAGAGGGATGTTCGTTCTATGTCTTTCGTTCGAACGAGATCTCGTTAGATGCCCAGTTCGTTCGAACGAGACTTCTAACGAGAGGACATTTTAGGCTTTTTGGCCTGTTTTGATTTCGCATGTCCAGTAACCTTGGTTAATTGTAGAGATAGCATTCCCTCGATGATATATTGATATAGTTGGGACATTTGGGTTATATTGAGGAGTATAACATAGTAGTGTGACTCGAATTGAATGGGAATTGTGGAATAGGACGTGAGTGACTATTACGATGTGAGTTATTTATGGCTTAAATAATTGAACTAATCGGGAACTTATGAATTGTGTAACATTATATGTCGGTACGAGAATGAGGAGTGTACCACGAATAAATTACTGTGACTACTAAGATGTGTGCATACTTAGTATATGTATATGATTTTATGTGTATGACATACCTACCATACTTGCTATCACGGGAGGTTTACGTTCGCTTAGGGCCCTCTAATACTTGTGTTGCCCGGATCTAGATTGGTACCTCGATGAACGTAGGTCAGAGAAGGACTTATTGGGATGTTAATAAGTCTGCTGATCGTGGGAGCGTAGAATGTGCGTGACCCATGTGATGTGACTGTGTTCGCCTCCATTGTTTGTGATTGTTGTTATCTGAGAACGATTCCTGAGAGATTCGGAATGCGTGATCCTTATGTACGTGATGTACCGGGATGGATAGCAGAGTATGTGTGCACCGCAGCTTAGTCTCGGGGTGCTTGTATTGTATATTTATGACGTGAATAATATACACTTAATTAATGGGAACTTTAATATTGGTATTATGAATATACTATGGTAATGTTTTGAGAAAGCATAACGGGTTAACCGATAGTGAATTGTATTACTAATTGAGAATCCGAGTTTAAGTAAAGCCCTCTATTTAATTGATAACGCTAGAATGTAATATGGGAATCGAGTAGTAAGGGGTAGAACTTATTACGGTTTGGTTAGATAGGTATGTTATCTAGATGAGTATGGTACGTTAGGAGTGCACATGTAGTCGAGAGGTGAGAATTTCATGTGAGTGCACGTCCTAACATGTATTTTGCATTTAATGTTTTAATGTTATTAAAACACTTGCTGTTTTTAAAATGATTTCCACTTTCGGGCTCTGACCCATTTGCTTTCAAATCTATTTTTGTAAAAACCATTTTAGGTGCCCAGCCACAAGGACACCATGCTTAGGATCCTCATTCAGGTGACGAGCTGTAGCTGTTTGTGGAAGTTACAGGACTTTGCTTGTAGACGCTTCATCTATCTTGACTCTATACTCAGCATTTATCAGTTGTAGGGCATGTCGCCCATTTCTTTTAGAGGCATTCCATTTATTTCCGTTATTCAGACTTCGGGCATGTAATTAATTCAGGATTCAGACTTATGCTATTATTTCATTCGTAAGATTGTTGTGAGAAGTTTTTTCCTCCGGACTTATTACTATTTGTTGGTTATTTCATTACTTCGTTATGGTGAATGGATTGTGTTGTTCTTCCATTATTCTTGTATTGCATGTTAATCAGACTAAATTTAAAATTTGGCAACTTACTTTTTAAATACTAGGTGGTTAGTAATCTTTAAAATGTTTTCGACAGTGATGCTATTAACTGAATCAACTTGGCATTTTGTATTGATTTAATAAAGGAGTAGCTACCCGGTATTTAATTAGTCGGGGTGTCACAGGTGGTATCAGAGCATCAGGTTCTAGTGTCCTTTAGGATCTGTACGGCATATTAGATTTCCGCTGAGCTTTCTTTGATGTAGAGCCCTATATTTTAGGACTGTTGTATTCTTTTGTATATGCTACGTTCTTCAGCTATTTCAAGTTTATAACTGCGAACTTATAAACTTTATTCTTATTTCAGATGCCTCCACGACGTGCATAAAGGATTCCCAGGGATGCAACGCCAGAACCACAGCCCGCACCAGTTCAGGGCACGATGAATGCCGTCGAGGTTGTAGCCATTGTGGCCCAGGCGGTAAATGCCGCACTAGCCGTAGTTCAGCAGGCACCACCTCAGGCGCCGATAGCCGCGCCAGTTCAGGCACATGCATTCCCGTCTGCTTGGGAACGTGTACGTGATGCTTTTCAGAAAGCACACCCTCCGGAGTTCGCAGGTAGCTCCGATGTTGTGACTTCTAGTCAGTGGAGGAAAGACATTCAGCGGCACTTGAGGATGTATGAGTGCACCGATGTCCAGAAGCAAATACTAGCTACCTTTAAGCTAGTGGGGTCTGCACTGCAGTGGTGGGAGTCTATTACCACCATGGAGGAGAGAGATACTCTCACTATCCAGGAGTTTTGGGTGCGGTTTGATCGCAAATACTTTCCGTCAGCTGTTCACACGGAGATGAGGAGGAAGTTGATGAGCCTCAAGCAGGAAGGTTAGATTATGGCCTAGTATGAGGCCGAATTCACAAATTTGTTGAATATTATTCCGGATGAGATACCGACAGAGGAGAAAAAGATATAGAAATTTACAGACGGGTTGACTTGGAGGATCCGTCAGCATTTATTGGGAAACCTGTCGTTGGCCACTTACTCTGATGTGGTTAATGTTGCACTGCTCCATTGCCAGGATCACCGCTTTCACATGGCTGAAGCCAAGAGGTCAGGAGAGTCCAGCCATCAGGGCAGGACTGGAGGAAATGGTGCCAGCGGGGCACAATCTGTTCAGGGGCAGAGACAGGGTGACCAGGGTTCCAGCAGGGGGATCACAAGAGGTTCAGGTCGGGAAATTTCAGGCACGGACAGGGAGGTTTCTGACAGGGCCATCAGGGTCCGAACGGCCATCAGAACCAGCAGGGTCAGAATGGTCAACAACAGTTTCAGCAGGGCCAGTGGAAGAACGGTAACGACCACCAGGGCCGGGGGCAGCAGGGACATAGGGGGGGAACTTCCCGGGGAAGTGTTTCGTTTGTGGCAAGACTGGCCATAAACGCCAGGACTGTCCTGATAGGGGCAGGGCCCCGCAACAGCAGCAGGGTGCTCGACATAAGCCATAGAGGCCACTTTTTCCACCTGCCCTCCCAGCTCCAGCCCAGGTGCCAGCACTACCAGCCATTCCAGCAGTTCCTGTGCAGCAGGGGCAGTTACAGTATGGACGTGTCTATAACGTCCACCAGGCAGCAGCTTCACAGGCACCGCCCGCGATTGAGGGTATGTTTCCTATCCATGGTACTATGGGTCAGGTTTTGTTTGATACGGGGGCAACGCATTGTTTTATAGCTACACATTTTGCGAAAGCCTTAGGGTTGTTAGCCACAGCAGAGAGCACAGTGACGTGTGTAGACTCACCATTGGGGAGTGGGTCGCTTATTTTCTTTATATGCCGGGGAGTGGGGGTAGAGATTGGTAGTTTGGTATTACCTGCAGACATGTTGGTATTAGATATGCATGTGCACGATGTGATTATCGGTATGGATGGCTCGCTGATTATAGAGCCATGATTGATTGCTTTGGTGGAAGCATTATTTTTTCCATTCCGGGGCAACAGATGTTTGTAGTGGCGATGCCTCGCCCAGAGGGAGGTTCGACCGCTCATTTGTACTACATAGAGGAGGATACCTCTAAGGAGGTTGCGATTCCTTTAGATTCGATTCCAGTTGTCAGGGAGTATTCAGATGTGTTTCAGGAGATACCAGGCCTACCCCCCAGTCGAGAGATAGACTTTGTCATAGACTTATTACCAGATACGAGACCTATAGCACGCGCACCGTACCGTATGGCTCCGACAGAGATGCGAGAGCTACGAGATCAGATTGAACAGTTGTTGGGTCAAGGGTTTATACGGAGGAGTACTTCGCCGTGGGGTGCCCCTGTGTTGTTCGTGAAGAATAGAGATGGTTCACTGAGATTGTGTGTGGATTACCGAGAGTTGAATAAGGTCACGATACGGAATAAGTATCCGTTGCCTCGAATCGATGACTTATTCGACCAGTTGAGAGGAGCTTCTTTCTTCTCAAAGATTGATTTGAGATCGGGATACCATCAGTTGCGTATCAGGGATGAGGATGTCTCAAAGACTGCGTTCTTAACGAGATATGGTTCTTACGAGTTTCGGGTTATGCCTTTTGGTTTGACTAATGCTCCAGTCGTGTTTATGGACTTAATGAATAGGGTGTTCAGAGATTTCCTTGATCAGTTCGTCATTGTCTTCATTGATGATATTCTAGTTTACTCCCAGACAGAGGAGGAGCACGCCGAGCATTTGAGGCAAGTTTTGCAGACGCTACGTCAGAACGAGCTGTATGCAAAGTATGAGAAGTGCGGGTTTTGGCTGAAGGAGGTCCAGTTTTTAGGGCATATTATTTCCGACCGGGGGATATCTGTTGATCCGGGGAAAGTATCCGCGGTGAGGGAGTGGGGACAGCCCACGTCACCGACGGAGATCCGTAGTTTCTTGGGACTAGCAGGATACTACAGGAGGTTCATTCGGGGATTTTCGAAGATAGCGGGTCCTTTGACACATTTGACTCGTAAGGGTGTGCCATTCATCTGGAGTGATGCCTGTAAGTTGGCATTTGATGAGTTGAAGGATAAGTTGACCTCAGCACCTGTGTTAGCATTGCCGAGACCGGGAGTTGAGTATTTAGTTTACACCGATGCGTCCTTGCAAGGACTTGGAGGTGTATTACAGCAGGAGAGTCAGGCCATAGCTTATGCTTCCCGTAAGCTTAAGCCTCATGAGAAGAATTACCCCACTCATGATTTGGAGTTGGTGGCAGTTGTATTTGCCCTTCGGATTTGGAGACATTACCTTTTGGGGGAGAAGTTCCGTCTGTTCACGGACCACAAGTCCCTACAGTACCTATTCACGCAAAAGGAATTGAATATGCGGTAGCGAAGGTGGCTTGAGTTTGTGAATGACTATCAGTTTGATATCCAGTATCACCCGGGGAAGGCTAACGTGGTAGCAGACGCGTTAAGCCGTAGGCCAGTAGATGAAGTGGCAGAGGTGTGGAAGGCAAAATGGAAGGAGTTGGGACACCGGGATGCAGTGGCCCGATCATTCATGTCGGTGATGACTGTTACACCGCAGATTGTCACGAGAGTGGTAAAGGCACAAGCAGATGATCCGTTCTGTCAAGAGCAGGTAGTTCGATTATTAACCGAGGGAGCCGAGTCCTATACCGTTAGCTCAGACGGGGGATTACGCTTCAATGGGAGATTGGTAGTTTCGGAAGGGGAGGAATTGCGGCACGAGGTGATGGCAGAATCGCACGGCTCACGATTCGCGGTACATCCCGGAGGGGATAAAATGTACCAAGACATGAGACGACAGTATTGGTGGAGCGGGATGAAGATAGATATTGCCGTGTTTGTTTCAAAATGCGCCACTTGTCAGCTAGTAAAAGTGGATCATCAGAGACCGGCAGGACTTCTACAGCCATTGGAGGTCCTGATGTGGATGTGGGAGAGCATATCCATGGACTTTATCACGGGGTTGCCTACGTCACAGAGAGGTCACGACTCCATTTGGGTAATTGTGGACAGGTTGACCAAAGTCGCTCATTTTCTACCCGTAAGGACAGACTACACTACGGGACAGTATGCCCAGCTCTTTATTGCAGAGATAGTGAGACTTCACGGTGTACCCCTAAATATCGTGTCTGACAGAGACAAGATATTTGTTTCACGATTTTGGGAAAGTTTTCAGGAGGCCATGGGCACGGAATTGCGGTTGAGTACGGAGTATCACCCGCAGACCGATGGGCAGACCGAGCGTACAAACCAGATGTTGGAGGACATGCTACGTATGTGCATCATTGATTTCGGGGGTGGATGGGAGCAGTATCTTCCACTGGTGGAGTTTGCTTACAATAACTCCTACCAGTTCACCATTGGCATGGCTCCATTTGAGGCGTTGTACGGTAGGCCTTGTCGTTCCCCAGCATGTTGGTTGGAGGTGGGGGACAACAAACTACTTGGGCCGGAAGTGATTCAGGATACTTCGGCAAGGATAGAATTGATTCGGAGTCGCATTCGGGTAGCTCAGGATCGGCAGAAGAGCTATGCTGATGCGAAGAGGTTCTTCAGAGAGTTCCAAGTGGGGGACCAAGTTTTGCTCAGAGTATCTCCTATGAAGGGGATTATGCGTTTCGGGAAGAAAGGGAAGTTGGCACCGAGATATGTGGGACCATTTCCTATTATTGAGCGGATTGGACCGGTTGCGTATAGGCTTGGGTTACCGGAGCATTTGCATCGGATTCACGATGTGTTTCATATTTCCTCGCTAAGGAAATATCTTAGAGATGATTTGGCTCATTCTAATATTGCTTTGGAGGACATCGATCTCCAGCCTGATAGCTCCTACGAGGAGGGGCCGATTGCTATTTTGGACCGAAGTGAGCGGAAACTGCGGTCAAAGATAGTTCCGTTAGTACGTATTCAGTGGCGACATCATAATGTCGAGGAGTCCACATGGGAACGCGAGGATGAGATGCGCGAACGTTATCCAGAGTTGTTCTTACCAGGTACTTTCTAGTTCCGAATTTCGGGACGAAATTCTGTTATTAGGGGGGAAGTATGTAATACCCCGTATTTTTGTGATATTTATTTATGGGATTAATTGAATTAAATGTGTATTAATTGGAAATTAATCCGGATTAAAATACTAGCGAGATGCGAGTTGGTATTTGATTATAATGAGTATATATATGGCTATATATGTATATTGAACTGTGAAACTTGTCGTGAGATTGAAATACGGCAATTTGGGAATTTTGTGAGACGCATGTGACAGGCGCGTCAGGAATATTATTATTTAATTAAAAAGTGAATTTTATTTCTATTAACCGTATGGTCGTTTTGAGTGTGTCAACGCATCCGGAAGGGTCGAAATACACTACACCAAAATGGGCAAATTGTCACCTTTCAGCCGGCCAGCCTTGTCAAGGTCATTGACCGTGACAAAAAAACACGCGTTTTATGTCACGGTCATTGACCTTGACACGACCGTGACAACGAATTGTCACGGTCAATGACCGTGACAAGCCCGTGACAAATTTACTTGTCACGGACTTGTCACGGTCATTGACCGTGACAATTATTTAAATTCTTGTCACGGTCAAAGACCTTGACACGACCGTGACAATATTCTCAGCAAAAACCCTACCCCCCTTCTTTTTTCCCTCCCGCGCCGTTCCCTCCATTTCTCTCTCTCTCTCTCTCGACGCTGTTCTCTCTCTCTCTCTCTACTTTCAGGTCCATTTTCTCTCTCTCTCTCTCTCTCTCTCTCTCTCTCTCTCTCTCTTTCATTTATATATATATTTGTGTGTATATTTGTGTGTATGTGTATATATATATGTGTGTATGTGTGTGCGTGGAGGGGGGCAGGGGGTGGGGCGGGGTGGGGTAGGGTGGGGGAGGGGTTGGGGACGGTGGAGGGGGGCAGGGGGTGGGGCAGGGTGGGGGAGGGGGTGGGGGAGGGTGGGGTGAGGTGGGGTGTGTGTGTGTGTGTGTGTGTGTGTGTGGTGTGTGGTGGGGGAGGGGGTGGGGTGGGGTGGGGTGTGTGTGTGTGTGTGTGGTGGTGTGTGGTGGGGGAGGGGGTGGTGGAGGGGTGGGGCAGGGGGTGGTTAGGGGTGGGGTGTGTGTGTGTGTGTGGTGGTGTGTGGTGGGGGAGGGGGTGGGGTGGGGTGGGGTGTGTGTGTGTGTGTGTGTGGTGTGTGGTGGGGGAGGGGGTGGTGGAGGGGTGGGGCAGGGGGTGGTTAGGGGTGGGGTGTGTGTGTGTGTGTGGTGGTGTGTGGTGGGGGAGGGGGTGGGGTTGGGTGGGTGTGTGTGTGTGTGGTGGTGTGTGGTGGGGGAGGGGGTGGTGGAGGGGTGGGGCAGGGGGTGGTTAGGGGTGGGGTGTGTGTGTGTGTGTGGTGGTGTGTGGTGGGGGAGGGGGTGGGGTGGGGTGGGGTGGGGTGTGTGTGTGTGTGTGTGTGTGGTGTGTGGTGGTGGAGGGGGGCAGGGGTGGGGTGGGGTGGCAATTTTTGACACGACACGATACCCGACACGAACTCGACACGAGCTCGGATGATAAATTATTTATGTGTTGCAAGAATTTGAAATTAATTAAATTAAGTTATTGTAGGCGTATGAGTGCTATGATTGGTTAAGAGAGAAGAAAAAAATTATTTTATATTTTACTTAATGGGTTATGCGGGTCAACCCGAACACGACACGATAATAAATAGGTCGGGTTAGTGTTTGCTCATCTGACACGATTAGTTAAATGGGTCGGGTTAGGGTTGACTAATACTTAACATGAACCCGACATGACACGACCCGAACACGACACGACGCACACGAATTGCCACCCCTAGTGGGAATTGATATCCAAGACATGTATTTGAATTGATAGCTATTTATTTGAATTGATAGAATTGTTTCTAGGATAATAATCCTACTATAAGATAATTGCTCAAAATAAATATTAAATAATAATTACTAAGATATCAATTCAAATAAAGTCTTAATAACCTAACCAAAAGAAATAAAATAAAATATCAAATAAATTATCATCCACCTCATAGACATTCCCTACCAATCATTTTAAGATAATTTTATCCTTATAAAGATAATAGATTATGTAATTTTAGGACTTAAAATAATATTGATTATGGATATAGGACAACAAACATTTTACAAACCCCTAAAGATAAATACATTTGATTGCAAAGCATGCACTTGTATTATTTCGACGTGTAATTTGGAAATGCTTGTTTTTCTTTCTAGAGACCCGTGTCGTCAAAACTTGGTAGTGTTCGAGTGTGTTTTTATCACTAAATTATTATTTCACTAACAAATACTCCTTATATCCTAGATTAAGAGTCCATATTTATTTTTTGTACTTACTAATAATACACTTAATCAATGGCTAGGATTAACCCTTATTCACTATTATGAAATTTGGTTAATTGATTATTTTAAAAAAAAAGCAAAAGTAGATTAACATATATACACAACACTAAAAGTAGACATCAATTTTATAAATAATTGATATTTTCATTCAAAATATGTGTGTGTGTGTGTGTGTGTGTGTGTGTGTGTGTGTGCGTGTGGCGGGGGTGGGGTGGGGTGGGTAGGGGTGGTGTGTGTGTGTGTGTGTGTGTGTGTGTGCGTGTGGCGGGGGTGGTATTGACGGAACTTACACATACGTTATAATATAGACGAAACATTTTTTTATCTGTACTAATAACATTTTTTCTATCTGTAGTAATAACATTTTTTTTACAGCAAAAATGTCTCCTTCAGATGTTAGGGCGAAGATGATGATGCTGTTTATGATGATGTCGTCGTCTGGGTTCGGTGGTAGCGGAGGCGACGAGGGCTCCTCCGCCCCTAGGCTCCCCAAATATGGAAAATTTGGGATTACCGTCGAAAACAAGTCGGAGCTTTTAGCACGATCCCTCGAGCTGCTAAAGACGGTCATCGGCCCGGGGTTTATGAGTTGGAATGAGGTGCCGTATGAGCTCAAGTTAGCTGTTTGGGCGGCACTACAGGTAATATTTATATGAATATTTCAATTTCAATTTCAATTTATATTTATATTTATATTTATATTTATATTTATATTTATATTTATATTTATATTTATATTTATATTTATATTTATATTTATATTTATATTTATATTTATATTTATATTTATATTTATATTTATATTTATTCGCAACTAACATTGTATTTGTTGGACAGGAACAATTCAACTTGGATCCAAAGCTACGTGATTCCGTCTTCGAGCAGTTGAGGGAGCAACACAAGACGTGGAAAAAAAATATGCGGACACGGTACTTTGGAAAAACACGAGAGACCATTTTACAATGGCGCGGATCCGTCCCGCCCAAGGAGCCGATCTCATTGGCACAATGGCAAAAGTTCATTGACAATGAGATCGAGGATCGACAATTGGCATCTCGCCAATCGGGGAGGGAAAATCGGGCTAAAAAGACGGACGTGCACTACTCCGGCCGGACCTCTTACGCTGAGGTGGAGCATAGGATGAAGGTAATATTTAATTTATCTATAACTACAGAAATATATTATTGGATATTATTTTACTTTGCGGGGCCGATACTAATTTTACTTTACTTTATTTTATTTCAGGGGGTAGGGAGTGGGCCAGGGGGTAAGCCACATAGGCTCGATACTTATGTGGCTCTTCGGACGAAGAAGGGGAAGGACAAGGAGGTGTCCCCGAGCGTCGCGGCCACGATTGTAAGTAATCCGACAGTTTAATTATTGTTAATTACGTTATAATTTTTTAGTTTACTTATTTTACTAATCATGTGCTTTTTGTCGTTTCAGGCAAAGCTTAAGGAAGTGCATGAGTCGCAGTCTGATGCCGACAAGGCATCTTTGTCCACAGACGCACTCAGCCAAGTGCTTGGCTCTGATCGCAAGGGGAGGACAAGGGGAGTGAGCTCGCGGGTGGCCAAATCTAGGATCATCGGATTGGAGACGAGCGACACCGGGTTGGCTCGAACGGTGGATTCACACGACGCGAAGCTGTCCCGTTTGGAGGCGACGGTCCATGATATGTACGCATTCATGAAGCGTACGTTGGGTGGAGACCGTAAAGAGAAAGGGAAAGGGAAAGGGAAGGAGAAGGCGGTGGAGGAGGAGGTGCGGGAGGACGAGGCGCAGGATGACGAGGATGTGGACCTCGCTGCTTCATCACCGACACGTTCGTACTTCGACGATCCACTTCCCTATTTGACGCCCTCCAACAGACCATTATCGACAATTGGTTGGCCGAGCGTGTTCATATTGGACATATTTGATGGCCAGCGGATAGGGCGGGGATTGAGGGACCCGAACATCGTCGAGGGTGGACTAGTCCATGGACGTGTGCTTCAAGAGATGGAGTCCAGGGTGCTCGTCACGCATGTCATACCCGGGAAGGAGAACTCCCTATTGTGGTTGCGCGAACAATGCGGCACAACGTATATTAGTGGGTGCGTCAATTCGTATGTCGTGTGGCCTACTCACCTCCTCAGTTTTATCTAAAACATGTAGTAACATTATTTTTAAGTTTGTCCATTTTAATTATATTTGGATTATATCGTCATGTATATTATTTTTACTTTGAAGATTTGGATTATACTGTCATGAATATATATTTGCATTATCTTTAGTTTGTGTTGGATATATGATGTTTGGAACAGGTACAACGTTGCTATAACAGGTACAAATATACTGCTGGGCAGTGGCGGTGGCCATACTGCCCAGCAGATTTTTTTTAAATTCTGCCCAGAATTGTCACGGTCATTGACCGTGACAAGTCCGCGACAACATTTGTCACGGGCTTGTCACGGTCATTGCCCGTGATAATTTTTTTAAAAAGGGTCGCGGCTTTGTCACGGTTATAAACCGTGACAAACGTGTCACGGTCATTGACCTTGACACGACCGTGACACAAAACGCGAGTTTTTTGTCAAGGTCAATGACCGTGACACGACCGTGACAAAAAAAGTTGTCTCGCCTCGAAATGTCACGGTCATTGACCTTGACAAGGTGAATTTGTCAAGGTCATTGACCTTGACAAATGGGCAGATTTGGTGTAGTGATAGTCAGAAAACACTAGCCGGGAGTTTAGTTTGGGTCCCGGGGCATTTTTAGGCCATGCCGGCAACGTATAAGGGTAGTTTGGTAATTTTGGATTTTTGGGAATTAAAACCCACAAAAATTAGGAAATAATTATCTGATTGATTAATTACCCACTAAACCCACTAATAACTTAATGGGCTACGGGGGTTATTAGAATTAGTCCCAAAAGTTCCTAAGGCAAAAACCCTAGCCACCATTGTCACTTTGGAGAAGAAAAGCTTGGAGAGAGAGAGAGAGGAGAAATTCTGCAGAGAGAGAGAGAACGATTCGATCTTCAACATCAAAATCAGAGATACACATAAGGCAAGTGGTTTAATTTCGTTTATTACAAAGAATGTTTCTTCCATGCGTAGAAAATTGATAAAACTGTATTGTTTTGGGAGATTGATGAAAACCATTAAATTGGAATTAGAAACTTGTATTTTGATGAGGAATTGCATGTAGAATTGTATGTAGGTGATTAATCTGATGATATATATTTTGGATGAAACAAAAACGGATTTAATTAGACTCATTGGGGATTTAAGAATTTCTAGGGTTCATGTTCTTGAAATTGGGGGAAAATGTATAAATTTGATATTTGGATGATGTTTAGAATGAATTAACACCACCAAACACGTTAGTATGTGACCTAAGTATGATTAGGGACGATTAGAAACCTTGAACAATTGTTGGATTGATGTTTAGAGGAGATTAGAGAGGAAGAAAAGTTGGAAAAACGAAAAAAGGGAATTCTGGGCTCGAAACTGGCCACTCGTTAGAAGACCTGCCCAGGTCGTTCGAACGAGCTTCTAACGAGTTGACAGTTTACCTTCTAATGAGAGGGATGTTCGTTCGATGTCTTTCGTTCGAACGAGATCTCGTTAGATGCCCAGTTCGTTCGAACGAACTCTCATTCGAACAGCCTCGTTCGAACGAGACTTCTAACGAGAGGACAGTTTATACTTTTTGGCCTGTTTTGATTTCGCATGTCCCGTAACCTTGGTTAATTGTAGAGATAGCATTCCCTCGATGATAGATTGATATAGTTGGGACATTTGGGTTATATTGAGGAGTATAACATAGTAGTGTGACTCGAATTGAATGGGAATTGTGGAATAGGACGTGAGTGACTATTACGATGTGAGTTATTTACGGCTTAAATAATTGAACTAATCGGGAACTTATGAATTGTGTAACATTATATGTCGGTACGAGAATGAGGAGTGTACCACGAATAAATTACGGTGACTACTAAGATGTGTGCATACTTAGTATATGTATATGATTTTATGTGTATGACATACCTACCATACTTGCTATCACGGGAGGTTTACGTTCGCTTAGGGCCCTCTAATACTTGTGTTGCCCGGATCTAGATTGGTACCTCGATGAACATAGGTCAGAGAAGGCCTTATTGGGATGTTAATAAGTCTGCTGATCGTGGGAGCGTAGGTATGTGCGTGACCCATGTGATGTGACTGTGTTCGCCTCCATTATTTGTGATTGTTGTTATCTGAGAACGATTCCTTAGAGATTCGGAATGCGTGATCCTTATGTACGTGATGTACTGGGATGGATAGCAGAGTATGTGTGCACTGCAGCTTAGTCTCGGGGTGCTTGTATTGTATATTTATGACGTGAATAATATACACTTAATTAATGGGAACTTTAATGTTGGTATTATGAATATACTATGGTAATGTTTTGAGAAAGCATAACGGGTTAATCGATAGTGAATTGTATTACTAATTGAGAATCCGAGTTTAAGTAAAGCCCTCTATTTAATTGATAACGCTAGAATGTATTATGGGAAACGAGTAGTAAGGGGTAGAACTTATTACGGTTTGGTTAGATAGGTATATTATCTAGATGAGTATGGTACGTTAGGAGTGCACATGTAGTCGAGAGGTGAGAATTTCATGTGAGTGCACGTCCTAACATGTATTTTGCATTTAATGTTTTAATGTTATTAAAACACTTGCTGTTTTTAAAATGATTTCCACTTTTGGGCTCTGACCCATTTGCTTTCAAATCTATTTTTGTAAAAACCATTTTAGGTGCCCAGCCACAAGGGCACCATGCTTAGGATCCTCATTCAGGTGACGAGCTGTAGTTGTTTGTGGAAGTTACAGGACTTTGCTTGTAGACGCTTCATCTATCTTGACTCTATATTCAGCATTTATCAGTTGTAGGGCATGTCGGCCATTTCTTTTAGAGGCATTCCATTTATTTCAGTTATTCAGACTTCGGGCATGTAATTAATTCAGGATTCAGACTTATGCTATTATTTCATTCGTGGGATTGTTGTGAGGAGTTTTTTCCTCCGGACTTATTACTATTTGTTGGTTATTTCATTACTTCGTTATGGTGAATGGATTATGTTGTTCTTCCATTATTCTTGTATTGCATGTTAATCAGACTAAATTTAAAATTTGGCAACTTACTTTTTAAATATTAGGTGGTTAGTAATCTTTAAAATGTTTTCGACAGTGATGTTATTAACTGAATCAACTTGGCATTTTGTATTGATTTAATAAAGGAGTAGCTACCCGGTATTTAATTAGTCTGGGTGTCACAATAACATACTTCAAGGCCGAGAAAGCTTTCAAAATTCATATTCCACACTTGGGGGCTTCTATTATAAATTATGTTGTTCATTCGGTGGCACATTCTCATAAAATCATACAGTCGAGCACCAAATTCAACTCCATAAACTTACATAGTCGGGGCCCCGACTAATTATCATTCAGAAGTTTTTTTTCTTGCTCGAGAATTAGTTCAGGAGGCTATTGAAGTTCAGGAGGAATATTGAAGTTCAGGAGGTATATTGAAGTTCAGGAGGCGTATTCAGAAGTTCAGGAGGTTCATTCAGAAGTTCAGGAGGCATATTCAGGAGTTATTATGCGCATACTATTGAAGTTCAGAAGTCAAATTCAACATCTACAGCACTGAGATCTTTACTACTACTGTCCCGACCAACATTGAAGAAGAAGTTGTATGAAAATGTTTCGAAGTCCACCACTAGCTTGGTACTAATCAGATTGAAGAGTTGGGTTCAAAAGCTAGTATGTTACTCGACAAAGTATTCAGAGGATCATAAATCAGAAGAATCAAGCACGTGAAGTTAGCACTCAGTTGCTCAGCACAGGAGGCAGTTGGTCGGCTAGCAAACCAATCAACATACTTGAAGATTATGACAAGCTACAAGCTGCATACTATGGCATGGCTGCATCCAAATTCCCAGGGGTGATACATAGCACACGGAGTTCCTCGAAAGAAAGATTAGCAACCATCGATCAGCCTGCATTATATGTCATCCAGGAGATAATGCACTTTATGTTGAACAAATCAAGAAGGTAGATCAAGAATTTCATGAGCACCGAGCAACACTGCAGAATAAATACTCCATCCTTTCAGTAAAACTTCGAGCATGGAGTATTGGGGGCTTCCGCTAACACAAAAATTCTCCATCTACGAGGACCAATCAGAAAAGGACACGTGGCATCCTACGTGGAAATATTCGGCATCCGAAGAGAGTTAATTGACACCCGAAGAGAGTTGGTCGGCACCCGAGGAGAGATAGTCGGAACCCGAGGAGAGTTAGTCGGCATACCAACCAGGAAGATCAAAGGATAACTATGCATTTAATGTGCATTAATGAAGATGGCAGTGCATTTAATGAGCTTTAATGTACATTTATACTGTATTAATAGATGAAAACACATAGCATACCAAGAAATTCAACAATTAGATTCATTGAATGTAGACATAAATGTCTGCATACAATGAATCTCTTTATCATCCATCACTATAAATACATGTATTCCCTTAGCCAAAAGGGAGGAGAACCAAGAAACACCATACACAAGATACACATCTTTTCTCTCTCTACACCCTATGGTGCTATTGTAAACCCCTGGGAATAAAATAACAGTGGACGTAGGCTTTATTCATAGCCGAACCACTTTAAAAATATTTGTCTCTCATGTGCTTGATTGGATTGCTTTTATCTATTTATCTGTGATCATAAAAACGGGATTCGGTCCAATTTTTTGCATCAACAATAATAGTCATAAAAAAGGAATAGGCAGTGGAGAGTGTGCGTAGACTTCAGTGATTTGAACCGTGCATGCCCAAAGAATAGTTTTCCTTTGCCCAAGATAGATCAGTTGGTCGATGCCATTGCTAACCATAAATGTATGAGCTTCCTCGACGACCATTCAAAGTACCATCAAATCGTGTTGTTCACTAACGACCAAGAAATGACTTCCTTCATCACCAACTTAGGGTTGTATTACTGTAGTCTAATCCATTCAGGTTAAATAACGTTAGGGTAACCTCCCAGAGACTTATTACAAAGATGGTCAAGGAGTAGTTGGGAGATACGATGGAGGTGTATATATATAACATGCTTACGAAAAGTAAAAGGGAGGGGTATCACCTTCCAAACCTGATAAAGACTTTTGAAGTCCTTCGCTACTACAGGATGAAAGTAAATTCAACTAAGTGATTTTTTAGGTTACAATCGAGAAAGTTCCTTGAATACCTAGTCAGTTAAAGAGGTATTGAGGAAAACCCCGACCAGATTGAAGCCATCAGGAAGGTGTGGTCCACAAGAATTATAAGTGAGGGGTACAAGTTAATCGACATGCTAGCTACATTGAACTGCTGCATATCCAGATCCTTAAAGAAGTTTCGACCTTTATTTAAGCACTTAGGAAAGAAAGAAGGAAATATGGAATATCGAATACACCAAGGAACTATTTGAGTGAATCGTCACTGTTAACCATTTCGGATGATGAAGGCCCTTTAAACCTGCATTTGGAAGTGTCCAGTAGTGTTTTTAGCTCAACCTTGGTTTGTGAGAAGAACAGGGGTCAGACTCCCATTTATTATGCGCACAAAAGATTTCTCTATGATGAAAAAAGATACCTATTATTTGAAAAGCTTGCATATGCACTAGTGTGGCCTCTAGTAAGTTAAAACATTGCTTCGAGGTGAACACTATCATGGTTCTAACTTATTTCTCTGAAAGCAATGCTCAGGATGGTCATTCTATTTTGATATATTTCTAAGTGGTCGGTAGAACTTAGAAGGTTTGATATCTAGGTTCAGCCTATAACCTCAATCAAGGGGAAAGTACTAGCAGACTTCATCACTAAATTTTTCAGCGACGACCAGGAACTAGTGGAGACAAAAACCAATAATGAATAATCTATCCAACAACCAATAAAATAGGTGGATAAATGGTCTATTTATGTTGATGGAGCCTCCAATTCTATGGGGGTTGAAGTAGTGATAGTTCTGGTATCCCCAAATGAAATAATTCTCGAGCAGGCCATAGATATAAAGCATCAAATAATGAGGCAAAGTATGAGGCCTTGATTCGTAAATTAAAGAAGGCACTCTCCCTAAGTGCACGCCACCTTGAAATATTACGAAACTGCAATGCTAGAAATGAACACATGGATGTGTACCTTAGAGAGGCTCTATAATTTGTCGCTCAGTTCCAACATGTCCAAGTGAAATAGCCCCTAAGGGGGAATAATAGTCATGCGGATGCACTTACCACACTTGCTTCAAATTTCAAGGGGTATATGAAATGGATGATCGATGTAGATTACCTTGATTGACCCACTAATACCAGGAAAATTTTGTCGAGCAAGTTTTATCCATTGATAGGTCCCCGAACTGGATGGATCTGATAGTGCGTTACCTGAAAAAGTATTTCCTATCAAATGATATAAATGAGGCACATGAGATTAGAGTAAAGGCTACTCGTTTCCATTTATCAGTTGACTAAAATCTATATCAGCAGTCTTTCAGGGGCTTATCTCCAATGCATACATCCAAATGATGTCAAAAATACTCTCTATGAGTTGTACCCACATGTGGAATCTATGTAGGGGCAGTTCATTAGAATTCACGATTATGAAAGAAGGGTACTGATGGACATATATGCAGCAAGTTGCATTAAGTTCAAAAATACAAAAATTCTCAACTCTTTTCATTATTAGTGTGTCCGCCAGCCAACGACCTCAAGTCCTTGACCTTTTGCCCAGTGAGGGCTTGATATCTTCATCACATTACCTATCGCCTTTGGAAACATAAAGTATATGTTGTTCGACACAAATTACTTATCTAAATGGATTGAAGGAGAACCTTTTGTGAACATTCAATATCTCTACATGAATACGTTCACATAAAAGAACATCATAAGACGGTTTGACTTCCCTTGAATCATCATCACAGACAACGGAACTTAGTTCGAGAACAACCTATTCTAAATGTTATGCGACAAGCACTGTATTAGGCATTACTACAGTTCATTGGTCTACACTCATAGCAATGGGAAAGTAAAAGCTTTCAACAAGACAATCCTTAATGTAATAAGAAATTATTGGAGAAATCAAAGGGGAATGGGTCCACCAATTCCCCTCTGTTCTTTGGGAATTTCGAACAATACCCAGGCAATCAACGGGAGAAATACCCATTGCTTTATCTTATGGGATGGAGGTAGTGTCACACCCTTCTTTTTGGTATGAATGAACAAGAAGTAGACATAAAGCAATGAATTAAAACTAAGGCGGAATAACATAACTTTCATTCATTATTAATATGTAATACACGTTTCTAGAACACACGATAGTACAGAAAATTGAAAAGAGCCACTACTTGCTCCTATCTGGTTTAATCTCTGCCCACATGGTCACATACGTACACAGGTGACCGATTTCTGACTCTAGTAGCGAAGATATGCTATTTTCTTTCTCCTGGCATATCTGGAGATGGAAGGAATTAGCACAAACATGTTAAGCATGTTTTACCAATCCTATAACAATGACATAGATATAAATTAGAGTTGGAGTGTGATAAGCACCCAAAAGTGTACATTTTATACCCCGAATAGAGGCATTTTAGTTGTCAATTCTCGAAAAATTGGGTCTTATATGCGTAAATATTTAATGTGCAGGCTTGATCGCCATTTGTGAAAGTTTGACGCTTATTTCAAGGTAAATGTGCGATTTATGGAGCTAATTCCCCAGTCCCGTAAGCTTACCTCAGCCCTGGCCTGGCCTAAACCCACACCGAACCCCGTGTGTGTGTTGGTTTTATACTTTTACTTTTTTAGATTGTTATTTGATTCATTTTTTTTAGATTTATTTAGAATTTTCTAAAATGTATTTTATATTTCTTTTTATTTTTTAGTTTTTAGTTTTTTTTTCTTTATTTTTAGTTTTGCTAGATTTTATATTTTTAGGACTTTAGGTTTTATTTTTACTTCTTTTGTAGTTTTTATTTTTATTATTTGAGTTTTATTTTTAAAGGATTTATGTTTTATTTTAGTGCGTCGAGTATTTGTTTTCCTTTATTTTTGTTTGTTTTTAGTTAGTTTATTATTATTTTTTCTTTATTTTGTTTTATTTTATTTTATTAGTTTTTATTTGAGTCGTGCTTAGTTTTTAGAGTTGTATTTTGTGTCGTGTTATTTTCATTTTAATTTTTTGTTTTTTTAGTGAGTTTTATTTTTTAATTGATTTTTATTTTTAGTTTAGTTTAGTTTTTAATTTTATTTTTACTCATTTTTATTTTATTAGGTTTATTTTTATTATTTTCTTATTTTATTTTAGTTCGGTACAACACACACACACTCATCTATCCTATACTCACATACACCACAAAACACCTTAACACCCTCACCCACCTATCCATACACCTAACTCACGCAGAATCAACCCCCTTCCACTATTCACCTTCTTCTCCACCTACACACTCATACTCTCTCTCTCTCTCTCTCTCTCTTATAAACCTCCATAGCCAAATCCAAACACACACAACCTACATTAACACACATCTATATTCACACCCCGTTAAACCCCCAAAAACCGAAACCCATAAAACCAGTTTAAACCCCATAAAAAACCGGCCACAAAATCCGGATCTCCTACCCGGGTCTGCCATATCCAAGTCTCCCGAAGCCCACGCGGCCACAACTCAATCCAAACCGTTGCTCCAAACTCTTGACCCCTGCTCCGGCTGATGAAAAACCCGCCTGAAACTCGACGGCGCCAAGCTACCTGAAACCCGTCGCCAAACCCAACCCGCGACCCTTGCCTACGAACCCAACCCGCCAAAACCCGATTCTACCCGACGCAACCAACAAGAAACTCAGATCCGTCCCAAAACTATCTCAACACCCGGAATCCAAAACGAACCCAGTTCGTAAATCCGGTCTTAACCCGAAAACCCCAAAGCTAACCAACCAAACCCACATCCACCTTTCCCCACTTCCACAAAATTAGAAGATTCATTATCTTCTTGACTTCCTGCCATACCACGTGCAGAAGAAAATTTCCAAATCCCACCAAATGATTTTTGACTTAGCCAACAAGGAAATCCCAAAAATTTCTCAACCCAAAACTAATTCGGGGCTTTTAAAAGAAATTAAGGAAAGACTCCCATATCAGACGTAAGAGAGAGAATAGAGAAAGAAACAGTGTGTATTATGTACATAAAAAAAATTCAGAAAAATCCAAAAAAAGTTAGTTTAGTTTAAAATAGATTTTTAGGTTTAGTTTAGAACAGATTTTTAGGTTTAGTTTTTATTTTATTTTTATTTTTGTAATCAAGTGCTGAAAATTGAAGAAGTTGGGCGCATGTCAAGGGGCATTTCAAGACATATTTGTAGAAAAAAATTGTCAATTTATATTCTTCTTGACATATTATTGATTGTTGTTTATGCACACATGAGAATGTTTGTCTAAACACTCCGTTCAAGGGTGGGATGAAATCGCGTAGGATGTTGATTTGATTAATTGATTTCATTAATGTTATATTTCTAAAAACTCAATTTAGACTTGTCACAAATTAATTTATGTAACGAGGCTTAGTAAATTAATTGTACAAATTAATGTTTGAATTTAGGAATCGAACTAAATATAGGTTTTTTCGAAATTTGAATATTGATTCTATATTGAAATTTGAGAATTCGTACAGTTTTTATTAAATTGATCCTAGCTGATAGTTTTGTTGAAAATAGGATAGTTCTTAATTTTTCATCGTGTGACATTTTTAAATTAGTTTTTTAAAAAAGATATTATTAAACTTATAATTGTAACGAGAGTTAGATTATCGACTTAATATTATCTTGAAATATTTCAAATTAATAAATTGAGAAATTAAAATAATTGATAACGCGGTGTAATCCCATCTCTAGACATTCTCACATATTTCACACTCGGTTGTACATTATTTTTCGTTATTTAGTCATATCATAGTTTTAGCATTTAGTAGTTAATTTTCCCTTGAAGTTGTTTTAAATAAATAAAAAATAAAAAAATATTTTGAAACAAAAATTGAATTGCAAGTTTTCGCAATAATTGTTTCACCTTGGAAGTTGGATTGATACTCGTACTTACCACAATACGAGTTGTTTTAGACAAGTTTTGTAGGTATTCAAGGGATTTTGAGATTGACTTTTGAAGACAACGACCATACGCAAAAAGCTCTTATCAAATGGCATCGTTGCCGGGGAATACATAAAAGCTACTCATCAGAGTGTGTATAGAATAAGTGTTTAAAAGATTGGCAATAATAAACTGATAATTCCATATTTATCAGATTATAAAACATCAAAATGTTGGAACTCATAATTCCATAATGATTAGTCTGCTTAAGAAATGCGTTTCATTAACATTTTAGTTAGGATCATGTAAAGAAATTCAAAGAGTTTTGAACTAATAATCCCATTCTTACTAGTTCACTAAAGGGTATATAAGTAATTAAGCCATCAGTTAACTTATACAATAGTCAGTCAACCCAAAACTTTTGGGGAAAAGTAATCTGCTATGAACACAATTAAAGTGGCAGTCATATGTATGTAGCAATAATCATGGCTCTCAATCATCTAAGACCAGTAGGCTAAGTAGAAAGTTTCATGGGATAACACGTAAGTCTACTTCCTAGTTAATACTGATGCTTATAGCAAAAATGGCACAAAGTGTTCGGGTGAACTGAATCAATAAGGTACATGATATCAGTTATCATCCTTAAATTTAAATACTGATGATAAATTCATATACTGATGATGGTTAACAAAATATATAGTACGGCAGTATAATAACATGCACATACTAAGAGTAAATTGGGTTATCACATAGTGATATCAATAGAAGTATTTCAAATACACAAATTATTATACTGAAACGGTAGGAAAAACCTACTTGCTTGGTATTTAGTTGACTTTCCATCACACTGGGATATTTAGAAGAATTGTGACTTGATTTTCTGTTATACAATGGGTGGTATATAAGTATTAGGGGTTAATCAGTCAATTTTGTATTTAAAACTATCTTTGTAAAAAGTTGGGGGCTTATTTGTAATTATCTTCGGACTTTAAAATATTGACCTTAAGTTCATTATTAAACTTTATTGGAATAAAGTTTTTATCTTAAAATAGTTTGGTGTTTGTATGGGAAAAGTTTGGGGATCAAACTCATAAGTCGAAAAAGTTGATAGGGGTTGATTTGTAACTTTAAAGAAATTTCTTTAAGTAAAAACCTTGTTTTTACATAACTTGAGCTAGGAATATTTAATATCTTATAACATTTTGATCAGAAAAATTTAATAATAATTTTGGGAAAAAATCAGAATTTCCTGATTAGCCACGCACCCTCACGTGTGTGGTCAAGGTTTCTAAAGAAAATCTTCATCTTCAACCTCTCAATTTTGACTTTTTAGGGTTTCAATTTTTTATCGAAATTTTCTTCTTCGTTCTTATACCATTTGAGATTATTCCTTAACAAACTTAGCCTAATTTCTCATGAGGAATCCAAATATATATATTTTATGGATTGACATTCAGTATAACTCAAGTTTTAAAATTGTGTTTTTTCCTGAAAATTTCACCTAACTTTCGTGGATTTTCATAGTATGGTAAGGTCTCTTATGAATTGGGTTTGGTGTCTACTATATATGAGAGTAGTTTGGTTTTGGTTTCAAAGATTATAATGGATTGTACATGGAGAACTTTGAATTTGCAGCTTTTGAGTTCAAAAAACACTTTTGATCGATTTGAGCTCTACATGAACATTCATGGTTTTTAACCATTACACTCGAGATCCTTAGGTTATAATGAAGTTATACATGGCTTGAAATCAAAGTTTAAGGCAATATATAGAGTTTAACCATTAAAGCTCAAGCGTTAATGGTGTTCCTACTGATTTTTACTATCCTAGGCCATTTTACACGTAAAAGCTTGCATATTATGAGTTTTCTAACTATATTAACTATGCTGAAGAATACTAGAATTGAAAGAATTGAAAATGAAGCATAAAATGATGAGTTACCTGAATTGAGGAAAATTTCGATATTTGAATCTGAACTGTGGGGTGAGTTTTTACTTATTGGGTCAAGGGGTATTTATACTGTTTCATGTGAGGATTTGATTGGAGCTAAAAAGAGGTGGATTTGAACTAGTTTAGGTGAGGTTTTAGTTGTGGGTAAATGGGGTGCACATGGTTTTATAGGGTTTTCCATGTGATTTTAACCTCTTATGCTGATGTGGGGTAGCATGTGGAGAAGGTTTGAAATAAAATTTAAGAAGGTTTTGATTTTAGTCCTTCATTATTTATATAATTGCTTTTATAGCCCTAAAAGTACATTTTTTGTAAAGTTTAGGGGTATTTTGATAATTTCAAAAAGTTTCCAGGGTTGAAACTATAATTTTATTCTAGTTGAGGTCTAAAGGTTTATTTTGATGTAAGGTTGGGGTTTAGGGGTTAATTATATCTCAAGTCATCTTACTTTGAAGCTTTCAGGGGATCTTTTGTAATTTATTAAAACTTCAAGGGGTTTAAGTTAATATAGCAAAGTTGTGGGTTTTTAAACATAGTTTCGCTCTTCTTTAGCAAACTTTTGGTTTTACACATCTTATAAGGGTTTAAATTAAGGTCGTAGATAGATTAGGGTTTAAAGAAATTCTCGGTTCTTACAGGTAGTCATCCCACTGGAAGCATGTTTACCGACCATAAAGTCCTAACAACAAAACAATCAAAGCAGAGATTGACTTAGTCGATAAAAAAGATAATTGTCTCTTGTAAAGCTTAGCTCCTACTAGTAACAGTTGGCCAAGCAATACAACAGGGGGTCAAAGCAAGGAGCTTCAAGCTTGGGGACTATGTAATTAGAAATATCATGGGAAGTTCCCAGAAGCCCTCAAACAGGAAACTCGAGCTCAACTGTGAAGGCCCATTCAAAGTCATTCGATACAACTAAATGGGAGCCGACCACTTAGTAATAATAATAAAGGGTAGAGAGGTTCCCCAAGCTTGGGATTGAGCCAATTTAAAGAAGTTTTAATTTTAAGCTTACTTAATTTATCTCAATTTTGAATTATTTTTAAATTCTTTTAGACTTCTCTCATATATCTATATGCCTAAGATTTGATGTGACAATATCACCTAAAAGCTAAGACCAAAAGACTATGCACTAGAAAGGGAAGAAAACTGCAAAAAATTCCATCAACACTTCAAGTTATTACAAGAAAATTAAAAAAGCAAACAAATTACAACAAAATAATAAATACAACTGGATCAATTGCCTGATCGGGATGAGTTATTCTCTGAACTCCCAACTCCACCAGGTGGAATATCCAACGCGTAAGAATTAACGGTCGTTGATTTATCTTTGATCCTTGATAACCCCCAGGACTCACCCTGTCGATGAAGTGTTGAGGTCGGTAAATTTCATCACCTCCATCAAGGACGTAGTCGCTAAGGTATTTCCTTATCATGCTAACTAGAATGCCATTGTGATTCATGAAACATCAATCTTATCATGATGCTTTTGTTAATCAAGGCAACTTGGGTTGTGCCAATACCACAACTCAGAATATTATGGAAAGGGCATTAAGACAACCATTTTTGTAGCCTATATTTTGAGCATCGTTCAGGGCAGAGTCCATATTAAGAAGGGCCTCATCGTAGTTGTCCATTCATACTTGATGAGATTTATTATGCAATTAGAATGTGAGATTTCCAGTATTCTTAGTCGGACTTTTGATGTTTAACACTTTAATGAGCAAAGACTTCTTGGTCTTCTCCATCTCTTCTGCTTATATGACCACCATTCTTCTTTTAGGAGGAGGATAGACCCTTGGCAATTGAAACATTTTCATTCAAAGACTTTTGAGTCTTCTTCAGTTCCTCTCTCAAATGAGCGTTCTCTTCCTCTAAAAAATGAAGCTCCCTCTCTAGCCTGTTCGATTGGTCTGGATTAATTAAGTATTTCAATCCTAACCTCAGGTCATTATTCTCCTTATCGAGAATAGTGGAGACCTCCCTAATGCCCACGAGATCAGTGCAAAGAGTTAAACGTCTACTCAAATGAGTATACTCAATAGTATTCAGTCTCTTGTTAAATCCATCCTCTCTGCTAAGCTGGAAAAGACTGTGGTAAAATTCGAACTTCTGATTGGCTAATGACTCCTTATGACTACTTTAGGCAATAAAAATCATGTCATGGAGGGCATCATTGGCTGTCACTGCTTGATAAAAGAGGCGATAAAGATCCAAGTACGCCTTTTTTTTCTTAGACATACATATCAAGCCCTAAGTAATGGTTAAGGTCATCATCCCCTTCGTCATGACCAGCAATGAAATTCCACGCGTTTTCTGAAAGTCATTATAAGTGGTGCCAGCGCTTCAGGTCTTATGTTAAACTGCATGAACAAGTGGTCGGATATATAAGCTTGGTAAACAAAAAAAACATGGAGAAATTAGACAAAAAGGAAAATTTTGGATCAAACTATGTATTTCATCAAAATATATTACAAATAGGTTAAACCCCTACATCTTACATGGAATTAAAAATAAATATATTATTTCTTAATAAATCTCTAAGGGCTCCTTCTCGGAAGTCTGATTAGTAGCAACAGCCCCAAGTTGATCGTCATTGACTTCTACCTGATCACGTTCAGTAGCATTAACCTGCTCTTAGACCGTCACCTCATCATCATCCTCAACCTATTCCTCAAATTAAGGAGGAGAACCTTAGTAGTGCTCCTGAAAGAGGATAGAACCATCACTTGTGCCGACCTTGACAAGAGGCTCATCCTAACCATTCTTAAAAATACATTTCTAAGGTATGCAATTTGGATATCGGCATTAGCGAAGGCTTTGTCACATCCATGAGTAAAGGCCTCATCCTTGGACTTCAACACACCAGCTAAGGCCTCCCCAGCTTTATCCTTGGTCTCAGTGGCTTGTGGCTTGGAAAGATCGATCTTGACCTTAGATTCCTCAACATATTTTTTGTTATGTTCGATAGAGGCCACCAATACAGCAGAATCATCAATCTTCTTTTGAAGATTGATCTTCGCAACCTCCAAGGTCTTAATATTTTCACCTAGCTTCATTTTCTCGAATTCCTGGTGGCATTCAATGATCGAGCAATTGCCAAGGACTTGTTGAACTTTTCAAAGGCGACCTCCACATCAATGAAATATTCCTCCATCCGATCATTTCTCTCTAACAATTGATCATAATCGATCAGGAACTGCAAAACTACGAGCGAAAAAATATGAGAAAAATGTAAGTATGAAATAAAATGTAGATTAATGATATAAAAATGATCAAATTACAAGGAGAAGATTGTGATTGGAACATTCCAATAACCTAGCATGGGATAAGGTAGAGACAACTGCTCTATTAGCAACAAAACCTCGGACTGAATCAAGTCTTGAGCCAGGAAGGGTGAGTAATAACAGATTGGGCAACACCTTGCCCTTATGAGCATTCTTTTTCCCTACAATGCCCTATGGGGGAGGAGCAATGTGATACTTATCTTGTGTCTTTAAAAGGGGGTCATGGTCCTTAGAGGGGGAATCCTCGATGTTCATGGGGTTAATAAAACCCCCAACTTCAGTTTTCTTTAACATCGTTCGAGCAATATCTTTATCTTTGCCCTACGAGAGAGCATGAGGAGGAGACTTGGTACCAACATTTGGGGCGACCAAGTTCACAACCTTCCTCTTAGCCATAGAAAAGAGATAAATAGTATAAGGAATAAACGAAACGTCAAGCGGTTCAATGGAAGATGATGTTACTTCCTCGTTTGATTCTTTACCTTCTAAGTCTGGGAGGTGGAAGCTTCTAGGTCGTCTAAGGTAATGGGAATAACCGATGTTCATTCTACTAGCCTCAAAATGAAAGAGGTGGTGGAACCTTTATAGCCGAGAAGAACTGTCGTTGACCTGGGGTGCTCAATATGTCCAGCTCTATATTGAATAGCCCAAACTATTCGAAGATCAACAAAGTTAACGTCACCTTTGTGAGGTAATTTCTTCTTATCTTTTACTGAAAAGAATAGAGAAAAGAACAAAATGATTTCTTTAATCTAGAGACGATTACAACGGTATAAACTTAATTACTTTCTAACATATTCCTTTTCCTTCCTGGGAGCATCTTGGACCTTCGTATACCACACCCTTAGGAAGGGGAGAATGTTGCAAATTCTATGATACCATTTATCCTTATTGAAATTAGGGAGGTAAATGAATAGGGCTCGATTAGCCACCCTCGTCTTAATGTAATTGATGTTATTAATGGTTGTCACCTAATGGTAACAATACATAATTTTAGTCATACCAAGATGGGTCCTATATATCTCGCTAATGTAGTGAACCGCAATAATGATCCTTGATGTATTTGGAGCAACTTGGAATGGGGCCACATCAAAGTATTGGCAGAACTCCAAAAATAAGCTATTTTAAGGAAAACTGAGCCCACATTCAGAAATAAAGATTGAAGGCAACCAATGGCCTTCAGAAAGGGCGCAAAGGTTAGAGTGATCCTCAACTAATCCCACAGATACTAACTGGGGGATTTGATGGTCAAGTTTGTATTTTTCCATGGTGTTTTCATCGATAACGTACACCGTGGTTAAACATGACAATTAAATAAAAGAATTAAAAAGTGAAAGTGAAGAAGTGTAGAAAAGAGAATGAAGTAGTTTTGAGAGATCTTACGGACGGAATGACGAAAGTGAAAAGCTCGACTTTGAAAGATTGTAGGTTTTTAAGATGAACTAAAAAGTGAGGTAAAGAGTGGTAATGGTTGTCTTGTGGTGAGAAATGTGCTCACAGTTCCCCAAAAGTATAATGATTACATGTGCGTATGACGAATATCGAAGCGATGGTTCACCACCAAGAAAATAAATTTATTTACCAGTGTTCCCCTGGGGTAAAAAATGGGCAAAAAATCCTTTAATTTTAAAGGAATCTACAACACTTCCTTTCGACCAACCAGTAAAGATTCCAGGCTATAAACACTTCCAAATACGAAATAAAGCTATTCCTTTAGTATGTAGACTTTTTAGAATCAACAGTTGACTTAAATACAACAAAGCCCAATGACCTCAAAGCGACACTGAGCTTCGAGAAGAATTGTGGGACTAAAATTATGCTGGCACATGCTCGGCACAAGCGTCCAAGATTCTTGCTCTCCAATTTAAAGCAAAGTTTAATTCATAGAATACTCCCACGTATCCATCACTTGGAACAACTGAAGTTGATAAAGGATATCTCTGAACTTTTAGGGATAACTATTAACAGAGCTTAAAAATCTCCTAATATTCTCTATAAATTTAAACCCACTACCCATTGACAGGGGCATGTGATATTGTATTGTCGAACAGTACGACAACTCTGTCGACCAATTTTATAAAGTAATAAAGAGAAACCCCGAAACCCCATGGAGGTGGGCACATTGTCGAACCACGTACAACTTGCGTTGTGCATGTGATATCATTACTCTATTCATTATTTTCCTTCTTTTGACTTGTGTGCATTAAATACTATTATCTACAGGAATTTACCACTTACATGCATACTGTGATTCCTCTCATTAAGTTTTTGATACCCAATTTGTCAAGTTAATTTGCTATTATTTGACTTTAACTAACATCTAATCATTTTCCTATATGTTCAGACTTAACTTATTTTTTCACCTCCACCAGATTATAAATAATCCATTAATCAGTCTTACTAATGGAAATAAAAACTTATAAGTCAATAAAGGGGGTATCTTTATCCTAAGTATCTCTGAATACGAATTCCTCCAAATTAAGATCTCAGACCTACTTACATAACTGTCACCCAAAGTTTTGGGATCGTTTGATTCAATATAACATTGAATCACAACCATAGCAATCAAAGAGAAAACCACATAAGCATCTCAATCCTCTTAATTCTCAATATTAAGAATCTATGCAACCTTTACAAATGGTGTGAGATTTATTGAGTTCAATCTAGACATCCCATACACTCTAATCTCATAGGTGGTCCCGTTCAATACATTCCTGGGATGTACTGATCACAATCCTATGTTGAAGTATCTCACCAGTTCCCTAACCATCTCCAATTCCCCATTGTTTGAGATTAACTATTAGGATTGTGTATTCTAATAGGATGTCAAGTCCCTATATATAGGTTATGGACGTTTCAATAGTGCTAGAACCAAAATTCAAATCTCCTTGCAATCAACTCGAAGCCAACTCACTGGAATTCCTACTAATCTCTATTGATCGACATTAAATGAAATAAAGTATTTAAACAAATATAAAGCATTCTCACAAACTTGACTCTCAATTCAAAATGAATAAATCAATACTTTATTAATAAATAATAAAATGTTTTTCCCATGGTTTTATGAATAAGACCCAATAATCTCCCACTTAGTCTTAAATTTGTGTGGCCATGCACTTGACTCCCATTCCTTCTACATAACTATCAAAAGTACAAGCTAGTAATATCTTTGTAGAAGGATCTTCCAAGTTATCCTCAGATGTTATCTTGTTCATTATGACGTCATCCCTCTACATGATTTCCTGAATCAGGTTATACTTGCTTTCAGTGTGTTTCATTCTATTATGAGTCCTTATTTCTTTAGAATTCTCAATCGCACTTCTAGTATCATAATAACGTGTAATAGTTGACTACACTAAAGGAACCATACACAAATAACTTAGGAAGCTCTGAATCCAAACAACCTCATTTATGATCCTCGAATCGGTAACATACTTAGCTTCTATAGTGGAATCATCCATATAAGACTTCTTAATACTTGTCTAACTTATGGATCGACATCCAAGGGTAAACACATATCCAAAGGTAGATTTCCTAGAGTCTCTACCCGACTAAAATCATAGCCAATGTACCCAATGGGTGCTAGAATCTCTATTGTGTAAATCATCACATAATCTATAGTCCTCTTTCGGTACTTGAGAATGTGCTTCGCAGAAGTCCAGTGATCCTCACCTAGATTAAACTTGAATCTGTTGATCATGCTAATAACATAACAAATATTTAGTCTAGTATATACCATATCATACATAAGAATACCCACGGCCAAATCATAAGGTATATTCCTCATTCTCTCTATATTATCAGGTGTCTTGGCACACTGATCCTTGGATAAAAAAATCCATGCCTAAAAGGGAAAAACCCTTTCTTGGAATCATGCATTCTAAACCTTGTGAGCACTATGTTGATATAAGTGGCTTATGATAAGCCTAACATCCTATTTTTTATCACTTATAAGTTTTATCCCTAGGATATAATTGGATACTCCTAAGTCCTTCATATCGAGTTGACTATATAACCACACTCTTATACTAGATAATTCACCTACATCATTCCATATTAGGATAATATCATCTACATATAGTGCTATAAATACCACTACACTTTTGTTAGTCATCTTATATAAATAATTTTCATCCAAACATTAATCAAAACAAAAAGATTGGATTGCCTGATCAAAGTGGATATTCTAAGATTTTGATTCTTTCTTAAGACTATAAATGGATATATTAAGCTTCCAAACCTTGTTTTCTTGTCCCTTTTCTATGAATATAGTGAGTTTCATCATATAGATGCACTCTTCAAGATTATAGTTTAAGAACGCAATCTGAACATCCATTTGATAAATATCAAAATTGAAATGTGCACCAATGGATGAGAGAATTTGATTAAATTAATCATGGCAACAGGCGAAAAGGTCTCCTTATAGTCGATCCTTCATTTTGAGTGAACCCTTTTGCAACAAGTCATGCTTTGAAGGTTTACACATTATTTTTTACCCCTCTCTTCCACTTGTAGATCTACCTGCACCCGATGGGTTTTATTCCATATGGAAAGTATACAAGTTCCCACACTCTATTTGAATACATAGTATCCATATTGGTTTCCATATCCTTTAGCTAAATCTCGACATCCTTGTCTTAGAGTGCCTCTTCATAGGGGTTGGGATCCAGTTTGTGACCTCTCGAGACTTCATTGAAGTGCTATCCCAAATACACTAACCTATCAGGGTGATGCCTAACCCTCTCATTATTAAATGGCTCCACTTGTGGTCCAATGTAAGTGACACATGAATCTTGATCATTGATAATACTCCCACTACCATTACATAGTGTATTGTCATGATAAACTTGTATTTCTTCCTGTTGGGGTGGTCCCTAATCATTTTTTTCTCTTATTATTATGTTCAATCATATAATCTTCCTATAATTATCGAGAATTTGTGCTAAAAATTTACTCTTCGGTCCTTAGGATAATAAAATTGACAACTCTTATTTCCTTTATGGTAACCTATAAAGAGACATACATATATCCTTAGTTTTAAATTCCCTGGCTCTTTTTACTAAATATGTGTTGGAAAATCCTATATTCGAATATGTCCCAGTGCATAATACAAATGGAGTCATTGAGACAAATTTAGAAGGAACTAAGTTCAATATGTATGCATCCGTCTCTACTGCAAAATCCTAAAAATAATCTCAGAGATCTGAGTAGCTCATTATGGACCTAACCATATTCAAAAGAGTTTCGTTCCTTCTTTTCACTACACCGTTTTGTTGTGGAGTGATCGGTGTAGATAACTTGGTTGTAATACCCAAACCTGACAAGTGTTCCCTAAACTCAATGGTTTTCCCCTCCACGATTAAATTATATAGTATGGAATAATTTACCATGTCTACGCTCTATATCATCCTTATACTCTTTGACTTATCAAATTCTTCAGACTTGTAGTGCATAGGGTAAACATAAACATACCTTGAGTAATCATTGATGAAAGTGATGAAATACTCGTATCTACCCCTTGACTACAAACATCCGGTCATCTTTCCCTCGAAGAAGAATTCACAGACTGGAAGTGCCTCCACTTCTAATGAACTTAATTACCCATTTGAAACTAATATTTGTATCCTTTTGAGATTGATATGATCCAACGATAAAAGACAAAGATATGTGTTGTTCAACTTAGAAGGTTTCCTTCTCTTTAGGTTATTCACTTCAGTATTAAGTAACAGTGGTGAGATATGTCTTATAATATATGATCATTTTCCAATGTTTCAAATTAGATAAGCGGTTTTAAATTTTTGATAAAAACTCCTCTATTAAAATAAACCAAATATCCATTCATTAGAAGCTTAGAAACTAAAATAAATTTTGTTCTAATAATAGGAAAATAAAAATAATCTACCAATATTAGCTTATTATTTGCACCAAAATTTAAAACTAAATTTCCTATTGTTACTACTGCTTCTTTATGGTGCTCGCCTATGAACATAAACATCTCTTGATCACTGAGATGCCTAGCTACCTAGAACCCCTAAAATAATTGCAAACATGATTAGTGGCTCCCAAATCTACAAACCAGTTTCTGGTATATTGCTTCACAAAACATGTAGGAGAAATTACCATTTCCATTCTTCCTTGCCAAGAAGATGGGGTATTACTTCTTCAAGTGTCCTTCCAATTTGCAGATGTAATAGCCACCTACCGTCTTCTTACATCAACCATGGGTCCTAAAGTTCTTCTTGACAACTTTAGGTTATCCTTGATAATTTCCTTTCTTCTAGTTTTTCTTCTTCTTCTTTTTAACTTTCAGAATAGAAGTATATAAAACTTTCTCAGCAAACTGAATCACATCTTTATGCCTATTGATATTATCCGTAGCCTAGAGTACCTTAAGAAGTTGCGCCAAAGAGTAATCAAAATTTTCATAAAATAGTTTAGGCAAAAATGTTTAAAGGACTTCGATAGTGATTGAAGCATAAAATCAAATTGGGTTTCCTAATAAAATTCAGATCCAAGCACCTCTAGTTCTCCTAAAATGGAATCTTTAGAACGTGCTAGCATATAGGAATACTCGTAGGCATCTTGGTGTTGACCAACCCTTCCATAACATCTATGTAAGGACACAAATTTCCAATTGAGTCCTTTGTAGTTTTGGCTCAATTTCGGACAAAAACATTTGAGTCATAGGATAGAGTTCAAGTTTATCCATTCAAGCCTATGACGTGTTTATTGAAGACGTAGCGACCAAGATATTAAAGCTTCATCAAATGTCGTGTGTGTTGTGCCTCATTTCTACGTCATCAACATGGTTCCATTGCTCCTAAGGTATGAATGCATTTTAATATATATATATAGTAGCTTGGAACATTATTTATTGGGTGTATGTTAGAAATTTATTTTGGGTATTAGAATTTTTTGCTAAACTTTTTTTGAATTCATAGTTCTAAATATTTTGTTCTCGGACACCTTTCAGTAGAAAAATCATATCAAATCCAAAAAAAATCAGAAAGATATGAAACTGGCGGCCACGCGTTCGTATCGTAATTATCTAGAATCATGGGCTGAGATCTCGTTAGATAGGTCGTTCAAACTACTTCTCGTTCGAACGAGTTTTCAAACGATATTTTTTTTTCTTTCTGTCTCTTCGTTAGAAGTCTCGTTCGAACGAGATTTCTAACGAAAAAACAGCGGGAACAGTTTTAAGCCAGTTTTTCCACTTTTCCACTACTTTGCTCACTTCCTTTTTGACATACTTCTTAAGTGCGGGAACTAACTTTTTGAAGACAACTTTTTCACATTCTAAGAGTCTTTTGAGAGCAAAACTTTTAAGAAAAAGTTCCATGTTTTGTATTTGATTTTTATGGATTAAATTCACCAAAAAAACACATACACACCCATTTGTTTAGTTTATTCCAAGTACCTATTGATATATCATTGCTTGGAGAGTTTTGGCACCTGGTTTTCTCTACACCAACAAGAAGAGAGTTTGGGTTCTTCTCTACCCCCAAAAAGGAGAAAAGTTTGTTGCGGTGTTCTCACTCGAAGAAAGGCTTCGCGTGCGGATTGACGGTGACCATCCTTAGCGGTGGAGTCCGAGACTGTGGAGGAGTCCACGGTTATTCACTAGGCAGAGGTTGAAGACCGAAGGAGCGCGTCAAGGCTTGGACGGACTCAAGTCAGTTTGTGTAAGTCCTCTTATGTCGAGTCTTTGTAAAAACTACCATACTTAGTGAATTCGTGGCTAGGGCCATCTGAGATTTTTTCCATTTGGATTTTTCTCGTACATCGGCGCGTCGTGTGATATTGTTTAATTTTATCTTGCTATATCACCTAGATGCATGCTTAGGACTAAAAGATAAAATTAGTTCAAAATCACAATCTATTTAATTTGGTGCAAATTTAATGTTTGGGTATGTTCAATTTAATTCAAGTGCAAAATTATTTTATCTAGATAACATGCAAGTTTAACTTGAATTGGATTAATGTGTGCTTAAGTCGAAATGAAAATTGTGTGTGTAGTTTTAATTTCACTTTTAGTTTAGTTTTATTTATTTTTTGTCATAAGTTGGTTTGTTCTCTTTAAGAAAAGAAAATTTTAAATAACTTTTGAAAAATTAAAATTTGAACCATTTCATTATATTTGAATTTAAAAATTGGGGGCTTCCGCACTTTCAAATTGGTATCAGAGCAAAAGCGATAAATTATTTCGTTAAAGATCCTTTAAATAATTTTTGGCTAAAATGGAATTTTCCCCATTTTCAAAATTTCCTATTTTCGATGGTTCAACTACGCTTATTGGAAAGCGCGAATGAAATCGGCACTTAAATCTATCGATGAAAGGGTTTGGATGTCTGTTGTTAACGGGTGGTCTCCACTGATAAAAAGACTTTTTACTTGTATTTTTCTTGTCGTTGCTTGAAAAGCCCTTCTAATCAAAATCCTTATGTACCTACAAATAATAACAATCTAAAGTGTAGAGGTAAGTAAGGGTATCAATCCACTTTCTAGGGAGTAAAGCACATGGAACAAATTCAATTGTAATTCACTATTTATTTTCTTTTGGGGCTTTTTCACTTTTCTAATTTTTTTTAGCTTTTTCAATATTAAAACAATAGGGTGAGGTGAGGTCTAAACTAAAATAAACTAAAGTGTGAGATGAAAACTAACTAGAAATTTACTAAAATGAAAATTAAAGTCTAAACTAAAAATAAGAGATAAAGTGAGGAAAATAAAGGTGAGAACAATCAAGGAGTGGGGTTATACCATAATTTCTAGTTAATCTATTTAATTAATTTATTCAAATTAAACGTCCCAAATTAATATTGAAATTACAAATCAACTCTCGTTGCAAATGTAATTTTAATAATAATCTTTTAGAGGATTAAATTTACAATCCTACAACTCACAAAATGTAGATCCAAACATCATCTAACAAATCACCCGCTAGGATCGATTTACTAAATTAGTTTAGATCATAAAAATATGATTAGAGTTGAAATTCAAAGAAATAATTTCACATTTTAGAAAAACCTATCTCTAGTTCGATTTTAAGATGGAAATTAAGACTAGAATCTCGATTTTCTCTCGAAAATCATTTACCCTCTCTCGAGGCGTAAATTAAAAGTAAGATTGCAAAAATATTCATCAAAGGGAATTTTAATTTAATTAAACTAATTAAATTAACATTAACATCAAAATAATGGGTTTCTCCACCCCTTGAAAGGGGTGTTAGCCTAACATGATATGAAACATGACAAATTAATAATCAAGGCTACTAAAATAGAAGAGAAGAGAATAGAACAAGCAAACCAAGTCTCCTTGAGAAACTTGAACTCTAATCTTCCAAATTGAAGCATACACCTCTTAATTGAGCATCCAAATGATTTGAAATTAAAATATTCACTCAATTAACTCTCTTACAATATTTAACCTCACAAATATCTAAAGAAATAAAAAAAACAAAACTAAAAAAAATATTTACAAAAGGTGTTTTTCTCTACCTAATTCTCTCTCTAAAATTCCTATCTAAAGCTCTTCTCTTTCTAGTTGATTATTCTTCAAATGGCCTTGAGGTCTTCTTTTATATGCAATTGGAGCTAAGGGGTTAATTTGGAAAAATAAGGATGTGCACATGAGGGGTGTGAGGTGTGAGGTATGAGGATATATGGGTGAGGGTAATATGGAGAGAATGCACAAGTGTGCATGGATTGTGTGAGGTGTGAGGACAAGTGGGAATATGGGGGAATAAATCTGATTTGGTTATTAGGGTATTTTTGGGTGTTGGTAAAGAAGGTTGTTGGGATTTTTAAGGGTATTTGGGTAAAAAAAGGATTAAAGTGAGTTAAGTGGCATGTGGCTTAATTGGCTTGGGTTTGTTTGGCAGGTGATGAGAACACGATTTTTGGCTAAGGGGAAATGGCAAAATGGGTTTTGGCATGGAGGTGGGTTTTGGTTGTTAGATGTGGGTGTGGCTGAGAGGGTAGATTGAGGTAGAGAGGTCGGGTCGTCGCAGCTCCGACCGGAGCTGGGTTCAAGGCGGTTATGGCAGGTCGGCGAGAGAGGGAGGCCGGAGGTTGAGGGACGCCGGGGCTGTCACCGACGGTGAGGGAGATGGGTCGCAGGGAGGTTGTATCCGGCAGGTTGGAGCGTCGGGTGGGACTCGGTTCCGGTAGGGGTCCTCGGTTTTAGGGTTTTGTTGTGTCACCGCCGGGGTGAAAGGTGAGGTAAGGGTGCGCCGGGTTGGGACGCCGCCGGAGGTTGGCTCAGGTGCAGTCCGGCGTCGCTGGAGGTCGAAAGCCGCCGGGTATGGGGGTAAGGTCAGGCCGAGTAGGAGCACAGGTCGGCGAAGGGGTGTCGGGGTGAGCTGTCGCCGGCAGAGGGGTTTGTTTCTTGGTGTAAGGGGTGAGTTAGTTTGAGGTTGGAGATGGTGTTGGGTTGATTTAGTGTGGTAGGGTGTAGGGGAATATGGTGGGTGTGAGGGTGTATAGGATTAAGGGTGAGGGTGAGTGAGAGAGTGAGTTGGGTGTGTTTTTGTGTGTGTGTTTAATTTGAACCTAACTAATATAATAAAAAGACTAAAATCAAACTAAAAATAAAACAAACTAAAAATAATAAAAATAAAAATAATAAAATCCTAATCCTATATAAAAACTAAATTAAAACAAAAGAAATAAAAACTTAAAATTCTAAATGAAAATTAAAGTCTTAAAAAATATAAAATGTAATAAACTAAAAATAAACAACTAACACTAATCCTAATAAAATAGAATAAAATAAAATAAAACTAAAAATCAATAAAAATCAAAATAAAATAAAACTAATCCTAATAAAAATAAAATAGAAAAATATTAAATAAATCTAGAAAATATTAAATAAATCTAAAATAAATCCTAAAAATAGAAAAGACTCAAACTAAAAATCTAAAAAATTGATAAAAGGGATCAAACTCAACACACACACGGTTTGGGATAGTTTGGGCTAGGATTAGGGCTCGGGTGAAGTTCTTGGGGTACAGGATAAGGGTTAATTAGCTCCATTAAATGCACAATTGCCTTGAAATACGCATTTGAACACCGCAACGTGCATTAACCCTGCATATTGAACAATTAAGCGCATAAGACCAATATTGTCGAGAAATAGCAACAAAAGTACAACTATTCGGGGTATAAATTGTACAGTTTTGGGTGCTTATCATCCACCAACTCATTTAGTTGAAAATGAACGTGTTCCCAAACCGGTCGATAGATGGACTGAGAATGAGTTTAAACTTTCTAATTTTAATTCCAGTGGTTTAAATGCCTTGTTTAGCGTTGTCACACCGGATGAATTCCGACGTATTATGAAGTGTGAAACTGCTAAAGAATCTTGGGATATTTTACAACTAACTCATGAAGGAACTAGTGTCGTTAAAGCTTCGAAACTCCAAAACCTCACCACTCAATTTGAAACTATCAAAATGAACGATAATGAAACTTTTGATGAATTTTATGCTAGACTTTCCGATATTATCAATTCATCTTTTAATTTGGGAGAGAAAATACCTGACAACCGAGTTGTAAAGAAAATTTTAAGGTCCCTACCAGATAGATTTATTCCAAAAGTGACCGTTTTAAATTCTCTACCAAATTTAGCCTCTATGAAATTAGAAGAGCTTGTAGGTGATTTACAAACCTATGAACTAGACATGTTTCCCTCTAAAACTGAAAAGAAAATAGAAAAGGGCGTTGCTTTAAAAGCCTGAAAAGAGGTCAAACAAGTAGTAGAGAGCGAGAGTGATAGTGACTCGGAAGACATGGCTTTGTTTGCTCGAAAATTTAGAAAATTTCTTAAATTTAACAAAGATAAATTTAAAAATGATTTTAAGAAATTTGAAACTTCTAAGCATGACAAAGTCGAGAAGATCCCTAAACCTATTAATGAACAACTAAATAGGGACGAGTCTAATAGGTGTTTATGTTGTGAGGGTTATGGCCATAGGGCTTCTGAGTGCCCCACTAAACTAAGGAAAGAGGGTAAACCACCCATTGCATATAATGCGACCCTTAGTGATAGATTCCCCCACTAAGACTAATTTTGTGGCTTTTATGGCTAGTCATGTGAGTGATAGTGAGAACTCATCGATTGATGAAACGTTAACACATGACACTTCCAAGGTCATAGTTTATGATTCTCTTGTTTTTTATGATAGTGAGAGTGGAGAAGAAAGAGCGAGTGAAAATGAAGAAGTGGTTAATGTGAGTGAACTTCAAAATGCTTTTCAAGAACTTTATAAAGAATCTATTAAATTAAAAAGGGCTAATTTGAAGTTATAAGCTTGTTTGAAAGAACGTGTCAAGGTCGTTGATAATAGTATGTTGGTTGAAGACCTTAGGACACGAGAGAAAGCTCTTCTAGAGAAGCTTGAATATATAGAAGGCGAGAGAGATAGCCTTAGGGGTATAATGGAATCCTTAAAAATGAGCTTCTTACTTTTGAAGAGCGAAATTTTTTATTAGAGTCTAACATTTTAGAATTGCAGAATAAATTAAAAGACTCTAGTAATGTCAAATTTGATTTGGAGTGTCGTTCGAAAAAATTAGATAAAATATTAGGAACGGTTCAAATTAAAAATGACACTTGTGGTTTAGGCTTCAACACTTGTAATGAATCCACTCATAAAGCTAAGACCAACGTTTTGGGAGAATCTACTAGGAAAGCATTTAGAGATCACTCCTTAGGTAAATCTTTTCGACATGTTTTTACTTGTACACATTGTGGTCGAAAAGGTCATCTTAATAAATTTTGTTTTGATCTTAAATGAATTCCTAGAAAATCCCAACGTAATGCAACCAATGTATTTAGAACTCCTGCACCCCAAGACAGTCATTCTTCATTAATTTGGGTTAGGAAATTCGACTTGGTTGTCTTGCAAAATAGGGTTTTTGATTCTCGTTTACTTTCACATGCTTCCTCCCTTGCTAAATCTAAAGGATGAATGTGTTAGTGTTTGCATACTTTAGATTTTGTACTTCATGCTATATTCACATGCTAAATGTATGCTTGTTTAATCATTTTCTAGTCTATGCTCCATGCTTATCACATGCTAGAATTATGATTTTTGTTTATCTTTTGTATTATATTTCCTTCATTTTGTTTGCATCAAATGAAAAATACAAAAAGATTTTTGTTTATCATTTGGATTTTATCTCTTGGTAATTTAAGCTTAATGAAAAATTCAAATGATTTTTGTTTGTCTTTTGAGTATATATTTTTTTTGGTTAAAAATTTCAAAAACTCAAAAAGATTTTATTTTGTGTGTGTTTTAGTTTGACACACTTTATGTGGCATACACTTTTGTTTGAATCCCATCTTCTACGCTCTCATGTGGCTAGAACTTTTGGTTTAAATTGTCAATCATTATTATGTTCTTTACCATGCTTACATGTAGTAGTTGGATTTTGTGTTGATTAAATGGATTCTATTTTTATATGCCTCTATTCACACATGCACGAGATCTTTTGAAATTTTAACTTCATATGTTTATCTGAGCTTTGTGAAGTGTTCTTCTACCAATCTTTTCATCTACATATTCGTGACTTAGGAGGACTAGTGCATGTCAAAATCCGTTGCACGTGAGATTTATGTGAAACATACAAACATGATAAATTCAAATGTGCACGGGGAAGGGCTCCGAAAGGACTTAGTTATCCTTTGCGATTGTAAGCCACCGTTTTTGAATGGACCTAAAAGAAATACGTGGTTTAAAGGCCTAAAAACAGAAAATATGGCATTAAAAAGAAAAATAATTTGCCAAGGCCTATGTTTCATTGATATATTCATTCAAATTTAATATAAATGCATATTGAGGGAGATTGGATGGTATATCAACGGTTTGCACAATGTCCGTTTATCCTAGTTGCGTATTTCGTGTCATGAATGTATTGGTTTGTAGAATCATCAATATGCTAGGCTTGTATGCATTGCGTATGTTTGTTCATTGAGTTCAATTTATATTGTCACATGAGGTTATATTCAAATGTGATGAAGTTTGCAATCAATTGAGAACTCCGTGAACATGTTTTAAGTGATTGGGTCTAAATTTAATCGTTACTAGTGCACACCCCAACACTTCCATTTCCATATGACACATTTTTGCCATACGAGTGTGAAAGACTCCTATTATATTTTGTGTGTGTCATTTGTGTGTTTATATCTATATATGTGTACTTGATTCTCTTTGATATATATTATGTATACATATATTTGATATTTTTGTTTAGTCTTTGCTTTGATTTCTAATCCATATATGCTTTAATTCATACTTGGTATCCATCTTATTGCATTCTTTATTGATATCACATGCTTAATAATTTATATATCATATTGGTATCATTTTATTTCATCCTAGTTGGTATCCGATGTTATTGTTTGGATTAGTTGAATTTTTTTTGCCCATATGCTTGAACGCTCTCATCACTATATGAACAATTACATGTTTTAGCTTGTTATCCCATTCTTTTATCCCTTGCTTAGTTTAGAGGGTGTATATGCTTTATTTGGGGGAGATAAGTTACTTTTTTATTCTTTAGCCTTTGTCTATTCCTGAACAAAAAGGGAGAGAATGATAGGGGAGAAATGGTATCTAATCCTATTATTATCGTATCTTAGTTTGGTAGAGATTTATCTTAGGTGGAGACGTCTTTCTAAGTAGGTCATTTGTTTGATAAAGGGGAGAATTAATTTAGGGGGAGTAATTATTTAATTGCATTTAATATTTTGATATTCCCTATGCATTTGATAGTTTGCTTAAGTGTGCAGGAATACTTCAAAATGGAAACATTCAACATCGGCAAAGATATTGATCCTTGGGTTATTTGAGTCAAGCATTGTATTTTTATTTTGGCTGGGACAGTGTTTTTTAGTCTAGTGAGCTTGACGGCCCTTTAGATTTTTTGTTTAGTTTTTGTCCCGGAATAGCCAAAGGGGGAGATTTGTAAGGACACAAATTTCCAATTGAGTCCTTTGTAGTTTTGGCTCAATTCCGACAAAAATATTTGAGCCGTAGGATAGAGTTCAAGTTTATCCATTCAAGCCTATGACGTGTTTGTTGAAGACGTACCGGCCAAGATATTAAAGCTTCATCAAATGTCGTGTGTGTTGTGCCTCGTTTCTACGTCATCAACATGGTTCCATTACTCCTATGGTATGAATGCATTTTAATATATATATATATATATATATATATATATATATATATATATAGGAGCTTGGAATATTATTTATTGGGTGTATGTTAGAAATTTATTTTGGGTGTTAGAATTTTTTGTTAAACTTTTTTTGAATTCATAATTCTAAATATTTTGTTCTCGGACACCTTTCAGTAGAAAAATCATATCAAATCCAAAAAAAATCAGAAAGATACGAAACTGGCGGCCACGCGTTCGTATCGAAATTATATAGAATCATGGGCTGAGATCTCGTTAGATAGGTCGTTCGAAGATAGGTCGTTCGAACGACTTCTCGTTCGAACGAGTTTTCAAACGAGAATTTTTTTTTCTTTCTGTCTCTTCGTTAGAAGTCTCGTTCGAACAAGATTTCTAACGAAAAAACAGCGGGAACAGTTTTAAGCCCGTTTTTTCCACTTTTCCACTACTTTTCCCCACTTCCTTTTTGACATACTTCTTAAGTGCAGGAACTAACTTTTTGAAGATAACTTTTTCACATTCTAAGAGTCTTTTGAGAGCAAAACTTTTAAGAAAAAGTTCCATGTTTTGTGTTTGATTTTTATGGATTAAATTAACCAAAAAACACATACAAACCCATTTGTTTAGTTTATTCCAAGTACCTATTGATATATCATTGCTTGGAGAGTTTTGGCACCTGGTTTTCTCTACACTAACAAGAAGAGAGTTTGGGTTCTTCTCTACCCCAAAAAGGAGAAAAGTTTGTTGCGGTGTTCTCACTCGAAGAAAGGCTTCGCGTGCGGATTGACGGTGACCATATCCCCATCGGTGGAGTTCGAGACTGTGGAGGAGTCCACGGTTATTCACTAGGCAGAGGTTGAAGACCGAAGGAGCGCGTCAAGGCTTGGACGGACTCAAGTCAGTTTGTGTAAGTCCTCTTGTGTCGAGTCTTTGTAAAAACTACCATACTTAGTGAATTCGTGGCTAGGGCCGTCCGATGTTTTTTTCATTTGGGTTTTCCTCTTACATCGGCGCGTCGTGTGATATTGTTTAATTTTATCTTGTTATATCACCTAGATGCATGCTTAGGACTAAAAGATAAAATTAGTTCAAAATCACAATCTATTTAATTTGGTGCAAATTTAATGTTTGGGTATGTTCAATTTAATTCAAGTGTAAAATTATTTTATCTAGATAACATGCAAGTTTAACTTGAATTGGATTAATTTGTGTTTAAGTCGAAATGGAAATTGTGTGTGTAGTTTTAATTTCACTTTTAGTTTAGTTTTATTTTTTTTGTCATAAGTTGGTTTGTTCTCTTTAAGAAAAGAAAATTTTAAATAACTTTTGAAAAATTAAAATTTGAACCATTTTATTATATTTGAATTTAAAAATTGGGGGCTTCCGCACTTTCAATCTAACCTTGTGGCACAGTTATAATCCTTAAACATAACCTGAGTTTCATAGTCATGTCGTAGGCAGTGGACATGTGCCGGTGTTGTAACACATTAGACATACTGGCTAAAATGTAGTAGCGGGCCATCTGATCAACCTTTTGCCATCTTTGGTAGGCTTGGATATCCTTTTGGGATCTCCTTCCTCCGAATTAGCAGGGCAGGTCTGTCGAGAAAAACTTAAAGTTCTCAACAACTATAAGAATGTTTCGATTTCTTTTTCAGTCAATATTGCCCATGCCAGTAGGTTTGTTATCCTTGAAGATTAATGCAAGTTTATTTGAACGAAGATCCAATTTTGAAATCTAAGAATCATAAATTTTGAAAAATGAATTATTTTTAAAACAACAGGCGAAAATTTAACTTTGTTTTAATTTTTATAGTGGTTCCCGCCCTGCCATTTTATTATAAAACTCGCTTGACATTCTACGTCCCTTAGGGAGTGAGATTTCTCGTTGGGAGCTTAAATCACCCCACTTTGAACCAGGCAAATATTTCTTTCAATTTTGTACCTGGACAGTTTAGGATCATCTGTTCAACATAGTTGAATAAACGAATTTTGATCCCACTCCTAGTAACAGTGACTCCGTTAGAAAGGATATCAAAAGTTGTGTCTAAGTGTATACCACCAGTTCATTCTTCGAAATAGAACTTGCTCTTGATGAACTTTCGCGTAGGGGGAGAACTAACTCACATTATAGATCTCAAAATTATTGCTTCAGAGTTTTAGTTAATCCTTGATGCTTTGATTAATTCCATCTATTTGGGGGCCATACTAGCTGACGCGAGGAATCAATCGCATCCTTGATTAATTAAAACACTAATGAATCTTCAACTTAGTATTTAAAAAAAGTAAGGCTTTAAAATATTTTTTCCATTATAAAAGACCGAATTTAAATCCTTGGCAATTTTCATATTTTACTTATGAGAAATAAATATCTTGATCACACATTTTAAATTTTCTTTAAAAAATAATTTAAATTTCTCGAAAAAATTTTGAAGATCTCAATTTAAATCACACCTTAAAATTTAATTGCCCCCATTTTAATTCAATTTAGAAAAGAATAAAACACAACACACATTTTCGGAGAAAATTAGTGATCTAGGCCGGTCTCAAAGTAATAATCCTTGTTGTCTACAAAATCGGGTGTTCCTAATTGCTCAATCAATTAGCACACTAATTATGCAACATAATAAAATTACAAAACATACAATCAAATAAATAAATAATTGTAGGATATAATAAAAGTACATAAAGGCCCTTTCCATTATGTCCAAGACTTCAACAAGAAGTAAAACTCCTCATGCAAAAGAATACTTATTAAAGAAGTCTTCTTTTGGGGCAAGAGTCCAACTTGAAGTAGGCTTCATCAAACGCAAGAGATCTTGAGGGTTTTAAAAACTTAAAAACAGCCCTCTATGTTCTAAAAAGATTATGAGGAAGGAACACCACGAACCATCATCGAAAAACACCCCAAAAGGCCAAACCAAAAATTGTCTGCGGTGAATTGGATTATTCGACCTCCTTCTGAATTGATCTGAGGGTCGAATCGATCCAGTATTAATTTCAGATCAATTTGTGGCACCTACGAAAAATTCTTCCTCCTTCATTTTTTCCATGCAAGAACCTCCATAAACGATCCAAATCTACATGAACCTCCATGAAATTTTTCAAAACACTTACCCTGGTACATGATATTGAGTGAATAAAACATTACAAACCCTCTCTAATGCCTCCAATATATCGATTAAAAAATAATAACAATATTTAATTATTACAAGCAAATTGAATCAAAAGATAAAAAATAACCACGGATAAACCACTATAGGATCCATTCACACGTAAAATAAATGTGTGACCATGATAGGTTAATATACGAAGAATATCTGCAAAACCACATTATTATGAAATCATATACAAACATACACCATTCTACAACATGGAAAACTAGGGTTTCCAAGGTTTGGACAACATGGACCCTTCCAATGGATGATTAATCTAAACCAAAGGCTTTGATACAAATTGTTGGTTATTGCAACAAAAATTCGTTATTGATTACACATGTTAGGATCACGTACACTCTCTCTTAATTTTTCCTCACCCCTCATCTATAATGCATGCCTAACGTTCTATACTTATCCCACCTAGCTATACTACCCAAGCTAACTAGACTAAAGTATCCCACTGAACTTATCTACACGTCTAGATTCCCGTACCGCCCATACAGTACATTCAGTTTATTAACAGCTCTCATATGTTAATTATTTACTATGTAACATTTTCACATATGTTATATTAACGTCTTCATAATTAAGTCTCACTACTTAATTTACTTTCTTAGATATTCAGCATCTATCTTAAATCTGTTAATCAAGTCTCTCTACTTAATTTACATTTTTTAGATATATATATCTATATATCACATCTGCCAATCTACTATCTCTCAAAGTAGAATAATCATAAGGTATATATTTCACACACAATATATGCTATAAGTGAATACCTCACTATAATGTCCTTATATTACACATTAAGGATTTAAGAGTTCGGAATGTCCCCTCAAACTTGGTTCGAAATGTCTCATCGAACTTGGTTCGGAATGTCTCATTGAACATATCAATCAAATCACATGCAAGTACATCATAGGTATTCACTCCACCTATACGTAATTCAGTAGGTATCAACATAACCCCACTATTCATATTAAGTACGTAGTTACTATCTCTCTCACACTTGTCGTACTTATTATATTATGATTTATCGCGTTTTCACAATTTATTGAGCATTCACACAACCCTAAGGGTACTATTTACTCTATTCATCTATATCAGTGGTTAAACCACTTTTAACCTACTAGTATGTATCTTGTATTGACGTTTACTCTCCCCGTAACTCCAATCCTAAATTCTCGACACACAACTCGATCGGTTTATCCCTGTTGATCCATATCCCAACTCTTACACTCAATGACTATAACGAACCTTAATTACACACCTCCTGGTATTTATCAAGTTCCTACGTAGGTATAATATGACTCCTAAGGTTCCCCTTTATTGTTGCCAACCGAAATAAACTCAACCAACAAAAGAACCCAAATTCAGTTTAGGTCGATCGATCGATAAATTGGTCGATCAATCGAACAGGTGAACCCTACTGCAACTTCGTCTTCTTCATTCCTTCTCACCCAAAACTTCCATTAAACCTCACAGAATTACCTCCCAACACAAATTAACCTGATTTATAAGTATGGGGACTATTTCTAAGGTAAAACGTAAAATACATCATTAAATCTAATAGAATTCGCCCAAGAATCATCACAAACCGAATTATCAACAAAACCCAATATATATCTTTTCTTCTTATTTAATCTTCACTAATCCAAAATAAATTTCGTATTAACAATCATATTTTTATCAATTTTCAAGCCTTCTACAAATCATAATACATCTATATGCAACCCTATCCCACACATGCATCCAAATCATTCTTTTTCCCAGAATTTTCAAAACAAGAATTCAATTTCCATCTGACCCTACGCATGGGTATTATAACATCAATTTAATTTGAAATAAATACTTGCCTTTGATTGTTTGATTTGATTTCGTGGATGATGTTGGTGTGGGGTTGATTCCTCCTCCAATCTTCCTACCCAAGTGTTTTAATGTGCAAGGGCACCTTGAATCCTTCAAAGTTCCTTCCTTAAGCCTTGAGAATGTTTCTCTCTTCTCTCTAATGGCCTCCCTTGTGTTTTGTGTTTCTCACCCTAGATCCAATCTCTAATTATCAGATATAGAGTTGTTAAGTCCTTTAACCTCCATTTTTAAAATGATCGAAACACCCTCAATAGGTGCCGATTTGGTCCAAAATTGACCCGAAACACAAACTAAAACCCCGGGTACACTATTTCGACTATTTTGACCATTTCGGAGTCATTCGTGACCTCTAAATTATCATACGAGTCACTAAAAATATATTACTCTTTTCTCACCTCAAAATAGTCTACGCGCGACTCCCGATGAGATAAATAAACTCACTATGCCGTATTACAATAATCGATAATCATCAATTATTTACTATTAACACTTAGTAAATATTTTATCATAATATTAAACAGTATCGATCTCTCGATTAATAATTAATAATCACAATTATTATTTAATCTCATTAAATTACTTCACTCACGTAATTTAAATAGTACGTATTTTCTCAATTAATTCTCGAACTAATTAAATTATAAATACGTAGAAAATACGGGGTATTACACACAACTCAATCAATATAACTAAAATAATAAATAATATATTATCACCATATGATCGGCATATAGGCCTAAAATCAACATCACCCACGGAGAATGATGTGTGATCATTATATATACCATTGGAACATATATATATATATATATATATATATATATATATATATATATATATGCTCGAGCATTTTTCTAAAGAAAAACCCAAATAAACCTATACTTGAAGAACTATCATAAACTAAACATGGAAACGAAAACATCAAACAAACTACTTCAGTATTGTCTCACTCAGAACATATTTTTGGTAAATTCAAAGGATATTAAAAGCAAACATAACATGGCCAAACGCTTAAAAATAAAATCCAACCATGAGGCCCAAAGAAGTATTATCTAAGAAACCCAAAGGCAAAATTATTTGGATTTTAATCAGTTTAAGCATTATTTCAAATTTCGTGACATAACCCGAATTTGAAATAATTTTTAGATTTGTAATAAGTATTCCAATTATTTGAAACAATGCTTAGTTTGGCTTATGATATGAATTTCTATGCTTCAAATGTCGTTAATTTGTATTCTTCTAGTGCTTTGTTATTATCGGATGACATTTTAATGCTTTTATTCATTTGGATTTGATCATTTTCTCATATATATGTGTATACTAATAATATTTTTTTGCTGAAAATATCTACATCAGGGCATTAGGGAAGCAGGGGTGAGGAAGGCTCGTTTAGAACTTGGTCCCCAAAGTAGGGCAAGTTGGGGACAGTAGTAGAGAACAAGATGGCCTTACAAGATAGGGCCTTGGAGTTGCTGAAGATGATTATTGGCCCCGGGTACACAGATTGGAGGAAGGTGAACTACGATCTTAATATGGACATTTGTGGGGCGTTACAAGTACTTTCTCACTTTCTTTTTATTTTGCATTTATATCTATATTTCATTATTTTATAATTTAAACACTACTAACTCATTTTCTTTTTATTTTGTATTTGTTTAATAGGAAAAATTCGGCTTGCGCCCACATTTACGCGACTCCATGTTAGAACAATTAAGAGATCAATATAAAACATTGAAGTAAAAAATGCGTGTACTGTACTCTGGCCAAAATCGAGAAATTTTACAACTTAGGGACACGGTACCCTCGAAGGAGCCAATCTCATTGGCAAGATGGCAACAGTTTATCGATAATAAGGTTTCTGTAATACCCTGTACTTTTATAGATATATAAATTACATAAGTGGGTGTAATTTAATGATTTGAGAAATTAAGTGAAAGATAATTTGAAGTGTGGGTTACATATTAATTAGCGAGTTTTGGATTTATTATTAATGTGTGTTATATTTACTTACGGGGATAAGTAAATGAAGTTGGATTATTTTATATCATGTTGTAGTTGGGCAAAGTGATAAGTAATAATAATATATTACCGGGAAAATACGTGCGAAATTGCATTGGAATATAAAAAGGTGATTTTTTTTATAATTGAGTCAGATGGGGATTTTGAGTGCACGGTTGGTCTCGGAAGGGTCGAAAGAGTCAGAATGGAGTACCCGAGGGTAGTTGAAAAGCCAAGAATTATGTGTGATAATTGATTAACTTCGCAACTTTCTAATATAGCACACTTATTTAATTTCAGCCCCTAATCATGCATCTAAAGTGCGTGTGTGTGTCAAACCATAAATAAAATAAAGCATGTGACACAAAAAATATGCTGAGACACAGAATTCAGGAAAAAATCCCTTTCGGGTAAAACCTTTATTTCACTATGAATATACAAGCCGCAACTTACAATTACATAGAAATCTGCAATGGATTAACGCGCAGCCAACCCACAAAGACACGCAGTCTTCAACTCAGCAAGAGAATACACGCAGCACCCTCCAAGGACTCGCAGCCCAAACAACAAAGGTAGAACCGCAGCTCTCCTCAATGACACGCAGCCATAAAACTTTGTAGAGACTCCCTCGACAATGACACGCAGCCCTCGGTTGCAAAGATCTCTCTACAAAGGTGAACAATAACAAAGTTTGTGTTCTCGGGTTCCAAAAGATTCACAAAAGTAATTGGGATTTTTGGTGTGAATCAAAAAGAGTATTGGGACTCAAAAAGGTGAAGACTTAGAGTATTTAGGACTCTGAATATCGTCTTGAAAAGTCTTAAAAATAACTCTCCCGAAGTTGGTATAAATAAGAAAACCAAGGAAAGAGTTTTCAAAAACTGGGACTACTCGTAATTATCCCAGGCGGACCGGTCCGGCTTGGGGGCGGATCGGTCCGACCTCGGATCGGTTCTTTTAAAATTTGCCTTCTACGGTTCGCATTCGATCCGGGGTATACTGGCTTTTCAGCAGGCGGACCGGTCCGATTGAGGGGCGGACCGATTCGGTGGCGGATCGGTCCGGTATAGAGGCGGACCGGTCCGGCTTTCCCAGAAAAAGAAAAAACTTTTTAAAAGCCTCATTTTGCTTGAAAAAACTTACTTCTAATTTTTATAAAAAACATTTTATAAAAATTTCCCAATACTAAATATGAACTTTAAGGAACATAAAAACAAAATTTTACCAAGTTCATTCTCGCAGAGGCTATGATGTTGAAGACACTTTGATATTCGGATCCGTTGATGTAGATGCGATCTTGAGTTTCTTCAACGGTGTAACGGCGTACGACATACAAATTGATAATGGACAAAAATGTCCTTACAAATCTCCCCCTATGTCTATGCCGGTACATACATAAAAAATATCCGAATTATCAACTTATGACCTATACAAATCTACCCTCCCATGAACCCTAAAGATGGAAAGATACAAATGTTTAAATCTTCATCGTTTGTTCTTTAATCTTCAACAATCATCAAATCTCAAAGCTTTTCTCATCAGGGTGTGCAACATATTGATCTTCAACCTTCATATCTACACACATGACACAAAGTAAATACCACGTGACATATCGAGCTTGAAATGAGATAAACATGGATACCAATATATGATAAAAACATAAGATATATCTCAAAAACTCCCCAAAATTCAAACTCCCCCATAATATGATAATTCTTTCTCCCCCTTTTTATGATGTCCCCAAATAGACAAATGAGAAGAATGAATCAAATTAGCAAAATCGGGGTGTCACGGTATACAAATCAAGGCATCAAACAATACGGTAAACGTGCTCTTGCAAGGAGATGCTCAAACAAATCTTCACAAACTATTTTTGAATTTTTCAAATTTTTCATACAAAGATAGGATACCAATTTGAACAACTATGATACAAAAATCATACCATGGATTTAGACTCAAACAACCAAGTCATGGAAATGGAATGAATGGGTGTGAACATATTCGATAGGTAAATCAACTCAATCAATCATATGTGCACGATGCATACGTGTACTCCTAACGAATGAACATCAAAGATATCCTTAGGTGTAAAAATTTGTTGAATTTAGATGACATCGTCTTATACAAATCAACAAATCAAAGTCACAGTGATTTCCACACCAATAACGTCCAAAACTATGTAGCGCATTTTTAAGCAATTCAAGGACGTGCAAACCCGTTTTAAATTCTCCAACCAAACTCCCTCATATATATATTCTATTAGAGGTAATCTAAATTCTCAAACTTTGGAGAATTGGTGCAAAAACCTAAATGGCCCCTTTTTGGCATGAAGATCTTTTTATTGCCTTTTAATTTTTTTTCGGGCTCTTTTAACCTCTTTGGACCTCGGATAATAAAATTCCTCAATTTTTTAGGTCCTTTTTAACGGTGGCTTTTGCGCAAAGGATAGATGATTACCTTTCGCAGCCCCTCCCCGTTATCAAACAAAGCACACAAACTCACAAAACGGTTTTTATATGCACAATTTCCTTATCAAAATTTATCGCGCTTGGTTCGTTTTAAGGACAGGATTGAAGTGAAAACACCCAACCAACATGTGATAAGGCAAGCACAATAATCAAACAAATCCGTGCATGTGTGCAATAAAGGAAACATGAGTCAAACATGTAGGAAGTAACACTTAATTACATCTTAATGACTCCAAACATTATAAAGCACATGGATGAATTGACCTATTGTCTCAAAAACACTATCAAATAGTCACATGAAAAATGAAATGATGTTGTGACTCGGTCATCCAAAATGTTCATCCATAAACGGTGTAAACAAAAAATAAAATCTTTTTGTATTTTTCAAAAACAAAATTCAAAAACAAGAATTTATACAAAAAGTACAAGTCATCACACTATAAAAAATATATCATGACAACACAACTAGTGTATGACAAACATGCAAACACAATCAACCAAAAGATTTCACATGGGTTGAATCACGTGCAAGCAAACGGGAATCGTGGACAAATAAACCATAAGCCTTTAAATCCGATTTTCTAACCCAAATAGATGTGTAACGGAGTGTGGGGGTTTTGGGAATCGAATTTATTCTTTCATTAACCTTCCTAGGTCCATTTAAAAGCTTGTAACAAAATCGCCTAAGATGACCTTGCCTACCGCAATGTGTGCAAGTGTAAATCGGGCGGTGTGTGTTACCTAAAGGTGGCCCTCTCCTCAAATTCCTAGGTGGCGCTTTCTGAATTTGCTTAGGTGGATCTCTCCTAATGATCCTAGGAGGCACTCTCACGATGTTCCTAGGGGGCTCTTTCCTAACACCCGTAGGTGTCTCTTTCTTAACAAACCTAGGAGGCTCTCTCACACGTGTGGGAATGGGTGCAACATATTTTTCAAGACCAATCCCACCCCTATCAGTTTTGATCTCGACTGTGCCTAAAATCTTATCAAGTTTTTCAAACCTAGACTCCAAATCAAATTTCACTTTACTTGAATCTTTCAATTTCACCTCAAGTTCACCTATCCTAGATTCAAGTACTCGTTTAGAATCCTCAAACTCTAAAAGCTCCTTTTTCATAGTCTCCATCAACCCTCTAAGACTATCTCCCTCACCCTCGACGTACTCAAGCTTCTCTTTCAAAATTTTCACATGAGCCCTAAGTTCTTCAACTAAAAAATCATTATTTTTTATGGCACACTCTTTCAACTGAACTTTCAATTTCAAATTTTCTTTCTTTGTTTTCAAAGTTTCTGCATAAAGTTCATTGTAAGCAGTTTGCAAGTCATGCTCATCTACACTTTCCTCCTCACTTTCATCCACACTCCCATTACTTTCACTATCATCATTAATCACACGGATGGGAAACTCTCGCCTAGAAGCATAAAAAACTTCTTCTTTCGAATCACAATCACTAAGGGTAGAAACATGAGAAATCGATTTATTCAATTTCTTCTTTAAATTTGTGGTATACTCATGTAACGTGTGACCAACACCCTCACAACAAGGACACCTCTCAGATTCGTTTTCAACAGAAGATTTAAAACAAGAGTTCGTGTGAATTTTCCAATTAAATTTTTCAAAAATTTGACATCGAAGATCATCAAATGCCATTTTTGTGCAAAATCAGGATCAAAACACAATAACTTAGTGCAACCCGCTCTGATACCAAGACGACGTGAGAAGTCAAATTGTATAAAAAAAAAAAATCCTCGAAAAATCAGGATCACGCGATAAATTAGCGTAACCCGCTCTGATACCAATTTGAAAAGCCAAGAATTATTTGTGATAATTGATTAACTTCGCAACTTTCTAATATAGCACACTTATTTAATTTCAGCCCCTAATCATGCATCTAAAGTGCGTGTGTGTGTCAAACCATAAATAAAATAAAGCATGTGACACAAAAAACATGCTGAGACACAGAATTCAGGAAAAAACCCCTTTCGGGTAAAACCTTTATTTCACTATGAATATACAAGCCGCAACTTACAATTACATAGAGAAATCTGCAATGGATTAACGCGCAGCCAACCCACAAAGACACGCAGTCTTCAACTCAGCAAGAGAATACACGCAGCACCCTCCAAGGACTCGCAGCCCAAACAACAAAGGTAGAACCGCAGCTCTCCTCAATGACACGCAGCCATAAAACTTTGTAGAGACTCCCTCGACAATGACACGCAGCCCTCGGTTGCAAAGATCTCTCCACAAAGGTGAACAATAACAAAGTTTGTGTTCTCGGGTTCCAAAAGATTCACAAAAGTAATTGGGATTTTTGGTGTGAATCAAAAAGAGTATTGGGACTCAAAAAGGTGAAGACTTAGAGTATTTAGGACTCTGAATATCGTCTTGAAAAGTCTTAAAAATAACTCTCCCGAAGTTGGTATAAATAAGAAAACCAAGGAAAGAGTTTTCAAAAACTGGGACTACTCGTAATTATCCCAGGCGGACCGGTCCGGCATGGGGGCGGATCGGTCCGACCTCGGATCGGTTCTTTTAAAATTTGCCTTCTACGGTTCGCATTCGATCCGGGGTATACTGGCTTTTCAGCAGGCGGACCGGTCCGATTGAGGGGCGGACCGATTCGGTGGCGGATCGGTCCGGTATAGAGGCGGACCGGTCCGGCTTTCCCAGAAAAAGAAAAAACTTTTTAAAAGCCTCATTTTGCTTGAAAAAACTTACTTCTAATTTTTATAAAAAACATTTTATAAAAATTTCCCAATACTAAATATGAACTTTAAGGAACATAAAAACAAAATTTTACCAAGTTCATTCTCGCAGAGGCTATGATGTTGAAGACACTTTGATATTCGGATCCGTTGATGTAGATGCGATCTTGAGTTTCTTCAACGGTGTAACGGCGTACGACATAAAAATTGATAATGGACAAAAATGTCCTTACAGTAGTATTTAGGTTCTGGGGACTTTTTGGATCAGTAGGGACTCGCATTTATGTATATGAGTCAATTTTGGGTTTAATAAGGGGATAACCCTTATTTTTATCTCATAAGTCACAAGAGAGGGACAGAAGGAAAGAAATAAAAGAAAGAAAGAAGAGAAAGGAAGAAAAAGGGAGAAGAAAGAGGAGGACTCGGGCCAAGCTCCGGGGGGGTTCCGGCACAAGGCCGTCGGATTTATCCAACGAGGCAAGTGTTTAACTTGCTTTAATGATTTAAGTGTGTTTATTATTCATATTATAGTTTGTGAAAATTATATGATTTTGGGTTAGGATTCTTGAATCAAAATGGGGTTTTTGGAAATCATTTCATATAATTTGATGTGATAACAACTCCATATGAAATCTGAGCTTAAATCCATGTTAATGGTGTAATTTTTGGTGAGAAATTGGAATAGTTGAATAAATTGTGGGTTTAACTAAGTTAGGGTTTAAATCTTAGTTAAATTGAGGAATACCATGAATAAATTGATGTGTTGGTTATAAATAAGTGTGTAGATATTTATACTGTTGGTTGGTGGTGTTAGAAACCATAAGATTTGGAGTTGGTGAAGAAGATGAACTCCCGAACTATTTACGTCGAACTGGTTGAATGCGGTTCGGTTTGGGTCACTGGACCGGTTCATTTTTGGGGACTATAGGTTCGGTTTTTTGGCCACCGGACCGATTCATTTTTCTGTCCATCGGTTCGGTTCGGTTCGGTTCTGATACAAAAATTGGAGAAGTTTTTCTTGGACTTGCAGGATTGGAGAAGACTTATTTCTAGAGACAAATATTAGGGGATCCTAAATAGAGTGTGTGGGCCCCTAAAATATTAAACGAGTGATGTATAAACCTCGGGTTAGCAGGGATAAGATCCGGGTTATAAATTTTAGGAGTGTTTGGTACGAACGACACTCGGGGAAAATTATTCCGATGGGTATATATATTTATGCGTGTAGGATATATATATGCCGATAATATGTATGAGTGAAATTCAAATGTGCGAGTAGGATGGATATAGAATACTAGCTAGATGGGTTAATCTAATATTAGGGAATTTATTTATGTGATAATTATATCATAAGTGAGTGTATACTTATGGGATTTAATATAAGTATGTGTATACTTATGAATTAATACAAATTGGTATATTCGGGATTATAGTCGAATGCCACGAGAGATAGGCATGGATAGCTGGATTTGATGATATATATATACAGGTATAGAGACGGTATACATATGATATGATTATAAATATATCTGTGTGTGAATGGTATATTTATGTGAAACATACCCCTCTAGTGCTATCATGGAAAATTACGTAATGTGGGTGAATCCCCTAGCTTGAGGAGTAAGGAGAGTACAGTCCCCAGGTCATAGCATCCAATTATTTATGCAGTGTGGTTCTTTATCATGGGTGAGACATCTTGGGTATGATTCGTTCTCACTTTCGAGTGAGGAACTATGACCGCATCCCCTGCGTTTATGTTATGTTTTTATCAGGTCGGTGTGAGACCCCGGCCGGTGGTACCCAGGATGATGTGTGTATTCCCTGAAAGATGATAAAATTCTAGAGACTGCATCCATTGAGTTATAGCTCTGAGGGATGGTTATTATACTTATATAGTGTATGATATGTAAGTATGGATATACTTGATGTGTATGGTATATTGTACATATATATAAAGATGTGAAAAGATATATCTATACGGACAAAATAAAAAATAAAATGAGAAGTAAATTGTTACATCTGGCAGAATTAAATCCAGAATAAAATGTGATATACGTATATCAAGGTTCTAAAAAATGAGTAGCGTGACCGAGGAGTGGAGGCCAACCTAAAGCTTTAGAAGCCTAGGCGGGCCTTAGGCGTAAAAAGGCGTGAAAAGGCGTTTAGGCCTTTTTTAATATATTTTAATTTTTTTAACCATGACAAGGCTATTAAAAATACTAAAATGGCACATACCTTAAAAATATGTCTAAATATTTTTAAATTAAAATTCTATTTTTTTAATATACTAAAAAAAATAAAAAAGAACTCCCGTTTTTTCACGCCTTACCTCAAAAAATGTTGACCACGCCTGGGCCAAAACTTGGCGTATCTAAAAAGCCTCGCGCCTAGGCCCGCCTTAGCTCCGTTTAGGCACGTTTTTTAGAACATTGTCGTATATAAAGATGAGAATATTATATACGAGATTAATAACACTAAAACATGAATAGTGTATATTAACTAGTGAGAGTTATTCATAATGAAAGGATAAATTATAAGTGAGAATTTATAATGCATAAGCTCGTGCGAAAGCTTAGAATATTATATACGCGGGGTATGAGATAGCGTATGGGTGTTAAGAAGTTGGTGAAATGCTAGTTAGGTTAGGTAGCGAAACTAGGGTGTTGAAAATACATGCGTTAGGTGTGTACGGTTAAATGAGAGGTGAGGGATATCTCATGTAAGTGTGACATCAGTTTAAATATGGAGAATATTATGTTTTAAAGATTAAAGTATTTTAAACACTTGCTAAATATTTTCAAAATGTTTTGGGCTCGGACTCTTTTGCAAAAATTTTAAAAACCTTTTAGGTGTCCAGACACAGGGACGCCTGGATGAAAATTCTTTATTTATTTGTTATTTGTTAAGAATGGAGAATAGTCGTATAAACAAATGAGATTATGACCAATTTTTTTAAAATTACATTTTGTTTTGTTGGCAAATGAAAATTTTTCCTTCTTGCAATTACGTACTTTGAAATTTTTTATCGTTTTGTGATTATCAGCATGCCTTCAGGAACGGGCATACCCGTGTATATATATATATATATATATATATATATATATATATATATATATATATATAGAGAGAGAGAGAGAGAGAGAGAGAGAGAACAAGCAGGGTGTGTATTCCTAAGACCAAGATGGTCCGTGATGATGATGAATCGGTGTAAAAAGTGTGTGGGTTACACTTGGGTGTGTATCGATTGCTAGCGAGTGTTGCATGATAGAGGCAACGTTATGCTTAATAGTGAAAAATCTTTGGACTCAACAGAGTATGATCATCAAGTGAGTAGAGACTCAGAGTCAGTTAGATGACGTTCAGGGTTAGCAAGAACGGGGAGCATTAGAGCATGTTGGAGGTTGAGCCTTTGGTGATGATCCCCGTGTGAGGGCCCGTGATGTAACCTTAGTTGTTGAGGAATTCAATGGTTTTTATCTCAAGGTTCCTATAACTTAGAATGAGTGATTGGTAAGCCCCATAAATTTGAAGAATGGATGCACCGCGAATTTCGGGGATCAAATTTCCAAAGGAGGGAAGTTTGTAATACCCCGACCCAAATGTTGTATCTCTTTTTCATATAGTTCGCAATCGAGGGAAAATTAAATAAAGAGAAATAGTATTTAAAGACTTTTCATCCTTTCTATAAATTTGATTTTGTGCCTTTTTAAGATTTTAGAAGTTGAGGGGCAAATCTACGAGAAACTTAGGAACTTAGTGTCCAAACGAAAATTTGGTCATTCGAACGACTTTCCCGTCTTGCTCGAACGAGAACCATTGTCGTTCGAATGAGGATCTTTTATCGTTTAACCGACGCTGATAAAAATCAGGTCTGCCAATTACGCTATCAGATTTTGAGTCGTTGATCAATTTTTCGTGTCGGCTCTTGGAGCCTGACGGTTTAGGTAAATCAGATGGCTTATTTAGTGTGTTTTGATGGCTTCATTTTGTGTATAAGAGAGAGGGGCGTGGGCTGGAAAAACCTCACTTCCATTACCATCTCCTATATCTCTCTAATACTCTCAACACTTCTTTATCTCCTCTAAGAATGTTTTCCACCGTTTTTATGTTATAGCAGCTACACTCACACAATAAAATACCTAGTTCCCCCTTAATGATAAAGAGCTACAAAATATATGGAGATGCTTATTGTGGGTTTAAATAAGATGAATATAAGTGTCCATGGAGTTTGAGGAGGCTTTTGTTGGGGCTGTCTTAGAGGCAAACTTGGTGGAGCTAGACAACCCCTTTTAAGGCCACCTTGGGAGGAGGGGGTTGTCATCTTTCTTATTCTTCCATGCCTTCCATTGTTTAGAGATTCATTTAAGGTGAGGAAAATCTAATCTTAGACTAAAGACTCTATTTTGTGCATTTACAGTCTTGTTGTTGTTTTATGTTAAGAGTAAGATTATTATGAACATGATGTCGGGTTTCTAGTAAAAAGAAATAATAAACATTTTTATGGAATAAAAATGTAAGAAAATGTCATTTTGAAGAAGACATATTTTAAAAGTTTATTTGAAATGATGTTAAATCTTGGATTTTTGGAAGTTTGATGTTAAATATTTTAAGGAATAAAATATTTAAAATGATGTTAAATTTTGGGTTTTTAGAAATTTGATGTTAAATATTTTAAGGAATAAAATATTTGAAATGATGTTAAATCTTGGATTTTTAGAAGTTTGATGTTAAATATATACAAGTTATTTGCATGTGCACGTAAGTATAACGTATTAGAGTCTTCTTTCTGCCAATCGCTTCTATACTGGACTTGTATTTTTCCCACTGAGCATCGGCTCACATCCTCGCTTTGTTACGGTAGGTTGGGAGCGATTTGACTTCTTGAGAGCGTTATACAGGTAAGTACTTTCTTTGTTTTATCTTAATAGCTCTGTATGTTTGGACTTTGGGGTATTTCCCATGGGTCCCTTACGTAGTTTATTTTGAAAACGGAATTGCATGATAAATAAGTAAAATTTTAATTAAAATTAAACTGGACTAGAAACATTATATAGGTTGTCCCATTGCACTTCACACCTAACGTTCGGTCTAGACCGAGTTTTCATGGGAAACCCATATATCCGGGGCCAAGGTTTTAAGTTCAAGGTGAGATAATTTTGGGTATGGTTATGACTCACTATCGAAGGACTATGGCTGCATCCAATACATTTACGATTGTATCGAGTTGGTGTGAGAGTTCGACTGTCGGTAATCAGGATGATGTGAGTATGCCTTTAATGATGATAGTGTTGTAGAGAACGGCATCCAATGAGTATTACTTGGGGGAAGGCATCCAATGAGTTAGTACTTTGGGGATGGTATCCAATGAGTTAGCACTCGGGGGAAGGCGTCTAATGAGTTATTACTCGGGGGATGACGACTATATGCGACATATCTGTGTTTGTTGTAGTATATCTTTACGTATATAATAGTGTGGTTAATTGTATACGGGCTTAACACATTAAGAGTGAACATACATGTGTTTATTATAGTACCTCATTACATATATCATAGTGTGATTAATTACATATGAGCTTAACACATTAAGAGTGAACATATGTGTGTTTGTTGTAGTATCTCATTATGTATATCATAGTGTAGTTAATTGTATACAGGCTTAATACATTAAGTGTAGGTGTTTATAAATAACTGGAGTGAAGTTATAAGAATGATAAATGATGTAAAGATTAATTAAGCTAATGAGCGAAATATCTAAGAAAGGAATAATAGACAATATGTTTAGAGTGGCTTATTGGTGCGCCCTAAAATATGGCTTGTGATTCAAGTGCAAATCTATCGCAACAAGTAATATCCGGTAAGTACGGAATCGTGATCCACAAGGATTGAAACACTCCTAAGAGAACTGAAATAGGTTAAACGGATTCTCTAAACGTCACAAAAGTTAAAGTGTAAAAGATGATTTAATAGTTTGGAAGAGTGATTGAGACTAAACTCTAAACTAACATACTATTGATGATCAGATGATTAATTAATAATTACGGAACTATGAAAAGAACTAAGGTAAGCCTGAGTTCAAGAAATTAAAGGGATCGAGGATCATTCTCCCACCTCGGATTCACAAGGAAGGGGATTATAGGGCTTGGTTGAAATTAATTCTAATCGAGCATAACTAATTAAGTCCGAACATCAACCATGTAGAGACTAAACTCAACAATGGAGGATTAGGGGTTAATTAATTATGGCTAGATGGGTTGGGTTTGTAGTAAAGCTTCAAACACTAACCCTTGCATGACAAGAAAAGTTAAGAAACTATGATACTCCAAAACCAACACATGAAGTTCCATTAGAACAATTATAAACCAAACCCTAAATATGAAGTTCAAGCATCCATGGTGGGATATTGATCCCCAATCACAAGTCTAACTACTCATACTAGGAACTAAACTACACATGCTAGTTAACAACATAGTTAAGTTAGTTATCTAGTTTAAACACAAACCAATGCAAGAGATGGAATTAAATGCAAATTAAAGCTAGTAGAACAAGTAGAGAAGAAGTAAATGAACCTTTCTTGCATTAATAACAACAATTCAACTAGTAATCAAAGCTTCACAAGTTGATAAAAACCATAAATGAACTTTGACCTAGGAGAGAGAAGAGAGTGTTTTTCTATCTCCAAAAAATCTAACAAAAGTAATCTCTATCTATAAAAGAGGAAAAACAAGGGATATATCCCCAAAATCCCACCAAAATGGCAAACTAGTAATAAGAAGAAAGCTGGAAATGCAGGGCCGAATCGATTCGGTGCCAAATCCGAATCGATTCGGAAGTGTAGAGAATTTCCCCTGCATGTAACCGAATCGATTCGGTAGTAATGGCGAATCGATTCGGGCCTGCTGTGAGAAGGAGAGTTGCCTATATAGGCATTAGTTGTCCCATGCTTCACCGAAACTTCCGTAACTTCTTCGTTCGAGGTCGGATTCAAGCACCGTTGGAGGCCACGCGAAGATAAGAAGAAGGTCTACAACTTCCGTGAAGAAATCGGGAACAAAACCCGAGTGCTGAAATTACCAAAATGCCCCTGACTGTGCAAGTGTCAACGGAACCTTCCGGATCAAAACCAAACTTCCCAAAATGCATTCCCGAGACCTATAAAAGCTCAATAAAGACACATACAAAGTATATATGATGAATTCAGGGGTTAGTCAATAAATGAGTATAAGAACCGGGAAATACATGCACGGGAATGCTAGAATGTACAAATTAACGGGGTATAAAATACAATAAAAGTGACGAATCACACCCCCTAACTTATACATTGCTAGTCCCGAGCAATGAAGTATGAAGAAACAAGGGCCAACAACGCAACCATAATATAAGAAATATGTACAACGAAGGAAAAATGCCACTTTCGTAGGCGAACGATTGCATTAAGCGTATGCAATAAGCCGTTCCAGGGACGACACCCACAAACATCAAATCAATTCATACTATGATACGACAAAATTCAATGCGTAGCTCAACAAATATCTAAGAAGCACAATTTATCAACAAAGTGAACGAAGCTCACACAAAAGAGGGCAATTATCGGCATTAAACAAACAACTTCAATAAAAATCGAAACCATGGAAATGCGAAATAAGCGGACACATGTGGTAATTTAGATTTGGCAAAACTTTCAAAATCCATATAAATGTTAAGGCATGCGTACTCAAGTTCTCTCCGGTTGTTACACTCAACAAATGAAACACTTAGAAATGGGATGTAACACACACGGGACATGCGGGCATTAAGAGTAATTGTAAAGGGAAACTAGGCCACACACATGTCATCAATGAAGAACGTAATATAAAATTGAAAAATACAATCTCATGAAAGGATATCGCATATTATCCAAGAGAAAAGCATTTAAACAGATTATCGCTAATGTTCGACCTTTGAATCACATCACCCTAGGATCAAATAGGACTTTTTGGGGTATAGAATTTAGTCTAGGTTAGGGCACGAAATGAAAGGAGAGTATGAACGGATTCAAAGTGTTCGGAATGAAAAATCGGGATAATGGGATAAAGCGGGCAATATCAAAATTTGAAAACAAGTTCCAAACCAAGCATTAAATGTATGAATTGGAGAGTGATTAAAGCTTATTGAACTATATACAACATTTACAAACTTCTCTTTCTTTTTCTTTTCTTCTTTTTCTCTTTTGTTTTCGCTTTTTGCTTTCTTTTTTTTTACTTCTTTCTTTTCTTTGCTTATCAAACTCTCATATGCCTAAAATTGCAACCGACATCATAACAGCATCATTCAATCCCAAGTAATATTCCAAACAAAGGTATGGAAAGTGTATGTATGGTATATAACTCCAATTTAGAGTTGGTTATGGGAAGGGGGTATGAAACGAAAGGCTATATTTAGGCTCAAGGGGTTAACGAGGGTAAACATATATGGTGAGGTCAAGGCTAATATGGGTGATATGACAAAGAGGGCCTATGATCATTTCATAAAGTTTCATGTGATTCGCGGGATAAAACACCATTGAAAATCATGCTCAAGTGTTCAATCAGTTAGTATGCAATCAAATGAAAATAAAATGAGATCGTCAACGAGTTCATTGATAAGAAAGAGATAAAGTGGGTGTATACGCTCACAAATGATGATAAGTCTCAATTTTTACTTTTGTAAGGGTATAGCATGCGCCTTAGAATAACGAATTTGAAACACTTTAAACCAAATCATAAATAATTATTTGTGTATATGCTCAAAGCTTCACAGTTTAATTTTATGATGTTATTCACAATGCCAACAATAACGGGCTAAAGGGTAATAAATCAATGACTCAAAGCATGCTTCATAGCTATACAATAGGATATGTCGATCATATAAGTAATCATAGTAGATTAAAAAAAAAATTACTACTAACATGATAACCGGCATCACAATTGTATACCATACCCCCTAACTTGAATGAAACATTGTCCCCAATGTTAGTAGGGATAAAAAGGGAAAAGGGGTATGAAAATAGTCACCCCGTAAGGAGTAACTCGAGAAACGCGCAACGGCATGCCTGTTACAAGTTAGTACCATAAACAATAATATATACAAAAGAGAGATATACAAGAGGAAATATGAAACTAAAAATGAGTAATTTCATTAATAAATACGAGTTGTGTACATGGGGCAGAAAAACCACAAAATAGAAAATACAATCAACGTACTCTCTCCTCCCCACACCAAAACACAACTACAAGGATAGAAACCCAAAAATCAAAATGAAGAACCATAAAAATTAGCAACAGTGAAAGTAGGATGACCGCGGCCTACACATCGTCCGGATGGCGGCGCGGGGACTCGGGCACGGGGGGATCACGAGGGGCATAAGGGTCATAAAGGTACGGAGGCACAGCGACCTCGCCCTCGCGTAAGTGTGAGAATAGGTCCATCTGCGCCCGAGTAATCATGGAGATGTCGCGCTCGTAAGCGCCCCGATAAGCAGTAAAATCGGCCCGAAACGATGCAAAGCCCGACATGTAAGCTCCCCGAAACTCGGAAAGATCCGCCTGCATCTCATCCATCCGCACCCCAAGATAGGCGATGAGGTCAATAGAAGATGAGGCAGGAGGTGGGACAGGATGAGGCACTTCCGGAATATCCGGCATAGGAGCATCCGGGGCATCAGCAGCATCAGGAGCAACAGCAGGAGCATCCAACATTCGCTTCTTCCTCCTCTCCCAATAATCCTTTCCAAGACTCTTCTCAATGGCCTTCTCGCCAAGCAACTTGGGAAGGCGAGGAATGTAGTCCGTACTAGCCACCTCACAATGCGCATCTCTACAAATACGGGAAACCAACCGCGCGTACGGGAGGGTAGTGGTACCCTTTTCACAGTAACCGGCCTTTAGCATCCGCTGAAGTACCAATGCGGGAAGGTTGATAATGGAATTGGCGTCTAAGAGATGGTAAAGGAAGTGTGCCTGGGCGGAGCGAAGAACAGCCTTGGTCTGGGTAGGCGTGATGGAATTTACGGCAATAAGGTGGATGATGCGGTGGTTGTCGGGCATCAGAGAAGTGGGGAAAGTCTCCCCAGCCCAAACATTCCCTGGCGCCAGACGCGCAATCAGGATCCCATTAGTCAGCCTCCCCTCATCGGAGCAAAGGTAATCAAAATCCTCGGGGTTGTCGGCCCCAGTCAGATGTAAAGCCAAGAGAGGCTTAGAAATAGGAATTCTCTTACCCCGCATGTAAGCCTCGAAATTTCTGTCCCCAGTTGGGACGAGAGATGCATAGAACCGACGAACGTGCTCATCATTGACATCACCCGCCCGGGCAAGGTGAGCTTCCCAATTAAATTTCTGAAAATACCGACGGACAGAGGTAGGGAAATCCTCAAGGTGCACAGGCCTCTCAATAGCAATTGGGCGACCCAAAGGAAATTTAGCATGGAACCAGCCCCTTTCCTGCTTGGAGCGAAAGGAATCGAAACCTCCCCGACCCGAAATTATATTGGATGTGGGCTTGGAGACCGAAGAAACCTACAAGAAAAATCAATTTGATACATACACGATTAGTGTAATGCATAAAATCAATTTAGCGTGAAACAGGATCGAAAAGGAATCGGTGGTGTATGTCGGAAGAAAATGATAGGATAAGCGTATCCGACATACATCACCCTCAATCAAGGTAGAATCTATGTCGATGTTCGATAAGAGGCACAAAAATGGAACAATTTGGGGACCAACTCCTCATTTAGGCCTATTATCGAACACGTGGTGCGCAACCTGCTCAAAATAGGGAGAAAAAATGCATTTGATTCTTGAAAGCCCCCAACAAATACAACACAACACAATAATCAACAATGAAAAGGTTGCATTTGTTGGATAATGATTGAAATCAGTAATGAAAAATGGACAATTCATGAATCAAATACATTTTTATGCTAAGAGGGAAATACACACATAGCTCCCCTAGTTTGAATAGAATGAACACACATTTCATATTGAAATTAACATAGAAAGATTGGAGTTGATACCTTAGATGAGGATGCCTTGGAAGAGGAAGCCATGGATGAACAAGATTGGAGGGAGGGAAATGATAAGGTAGAGGCTGGTTCGCAGGTTAAGAGAGTAGAAAGAATAAGAAGAGGATTAAAATAGAATGGGGGAATTTTTAAGTGGCAGGTGCCCCGAATCGATTCGGTAGGTAAGCCGAATCGATTCGCTACTCGCGAATTCAACACTGGAAGGGGACGAATCGATTCGGTATTAATCCGAATCGATTCGGGAGAAGGGACCTGACACTTTGGACAAACCGAATCGATTCGGTTGAACAGCGAATCGATTCGCTGCACTCGAATTTTGCTACTGGTAAGAGTCAAATCGATTCGGCTGAATAGCGAATCGATTCGGGAGTAGGGAACCAACTTCTGCAATGCTGAATTTGTGATTCTCATGAGGTTTAAATTTTGGGGCCACCTCAACTGGATTTCTTTGGACCAAAATGAGGTACAATAAGTATGTAATTGGTCCGGAACCAAAAATTTGCAACCCCGCATGTGCCGGGGGTTGCTTGGCACCAAAAAAAATGAGAATTCACCGAACCGAACCACTCCTGCTAACGGGGCAGCTGCGTATGATATCCGGTTGTAAATCCGCAAAGATTATTAGGACGTACTTCACTATGTGAACACCTATCCTTCCCCCCGGTCTGCCTTTACTCCAACTAAGGGTCATACACTTGACAATTACATCGGGTTCGAGATCGGAGGATATGAAACCTATCCAAAATGGACTACCCCAACCGCTGGACCCGCGTTTGGTTTTGAAAACCGGATTAATATTTGAAAGAGGGGACCATGGGTTCTTAAAGTGACGGACCGGAGGGTCGGTGCGCAAATTGATATAGACAATTTCAACCTATTTTTCTCTGAGCAACTTTCCTTACAAGGGATTGATGACTCTATGTAAGTGTCAGCTTCGAAAATGGTAGAGTCATCAATCAGAGTGACATCAAAGTTGCCTAAATTATCTTTGATTTCATGGTTTTCTCCTACGCCAACCTCTCCTAGCATGTCAAAACACACATCTAACACACTCCATTCAATTTCCTCCCTCGCAATATGATCGTCGTCCACACATGTCATTCCAACGAAATTCACCTCCTTCACACAATCATCCTCGTCACTCGAGAGGTGCGACACATTGAAAATATTGACATCTAATGTCATATTCCCAAAAGACAAGTTCATTTCACCATTCCTACAATTTATCGAAGCATTCGCGGTCGTGAGGAATGGTCGTCCTAAGATGACGGGAGGTTGATTGTTCGGGCTTAAAACAGGTTGGGTATCAAGAACGATAAAGTCGATCGGGAACGCAAAGGTGTCTATCTGGATGAGGATATCTTCCAAGAGTCCCCGTGGAATTTTGGTGGAGCCGTCGGCCAATTGGATTTTAGTTTTGGTAGGACTAAGTTCTCCCAAGTCCAATTAAAGATAAACCGAATACGGCAAGAGGTTCACACTAGCTCCTAAATCAAGAAGAGCGCGATTAATGGCGAAGTTTCCAATCTTACACGAGACCGTTGGACACCTCGGGTCCTTAAATTTTGGAATCGTGTTGTGTTGGAAAATGGAACTAACTTGTTCAGTCAACTCCACCTTTTTGCGAGAAACATGATTTCTCTTAAAGGTGCACAAATCTTTCAAAAACTTGCCATAGGAAGGGGTTTTCTTAATCGCGTCAAGGAGAGGGAGATTGATTTTTACTTGTTTAAATGTCTCCATGATCTCTTGATCTTTGTTGGATTTAACAATTGGAAGGATCCCTTGAGGGTAGGGTGCGGGGAATGGACAAGGGACTGAAATTTCCGGCCCCTTGGTCGGCGACTTATCTCTTTTCTTTTTAGGAGTCACTTCACTCTCTCGGGGAGTTATTGTGACCTCGTCGGATACTTTCGGGGAAGGTGGAGGTGGATTTTCAATCACCTTCCCACTCCTAAGAGTGGTGATGGAATTTGCATGTTCCATAGACCTACATTGATCGGAAGAAGGAGTGGAAACATCGGAATTCATGCTATTTTGCCCAACGGGCCCATGAGGTTGTGACGGGAATTTTCCTTTTTCATGCACACTCAAAGAAGCGGTCAACTTGGAAATTTCCTTTTCGATCCTAGTATTTATGGCTTGTTGAGAAGTCACAAAAGATTGAAAAATTTCTTCTAGATTTCTCTTGTTCGGGTGCGCGTAGGCAGGTATAACTGGTGGATGTGGTCCCGGAGGGGGACCTTGCATTACAACTTGGGAAGGGGGATGTTGGTTGTACGGTTGTTGGTAATTCTGAGGCGAGGGAGGACGAGATTGTTGATATTGGTAACCGAGTTGTTTACCCCACGATGGATTAAACCCTTGGTCGGGAACGTTTTGGGATCTTATAAAAACTCCCATAGCATTCGCTTGGTCATGGAGGATCACTTTGTAAGCCGGAATAGTGGGACAATCTTGGGTCGAATGAGCATTAGTGTCACAAATGGCACACAACTCCTCAATTACGGAATGAGTTTGAACAACGGGATCTCGAACCTTTGAACCGAACTCCTCAACTTTCTTAGATAATTTATCTAATCTCATTTTCATCTCAGCCTCGTCAGTGAGGTGATACATACCAGGGTTAGAAGAGGACGGAACCGAAGGTCGCTAACTGGTTTTGTTCGGATCGGAGGTATCCCATGCTTGGGTGGTCTCGGCACAATATTTGAAATGTGCCCATGCATCATCGGGATCTAAACCAAAGAACTCACCGGAGCACATTGTCTCCACCGTTTGTTTCGCATTAAGTGTAAGCCCATTGTGGAAAAATGAGATTAATCTCCACTTTTCGAAATCGTGGTGCGGGCATTTATGAAGTAACTCATTAAATCTCTCCCAACATCGCTCGAATGATTCACCTTAGGTTTGAACGAATGTTTGGATTTGACTCTTTAAAGAGTTGGTGCGATGAGTTGGAAATAATTTTTTTTAAAACTGCGCTTGCATTTCGCGCCAACTCCTGATGGAATTAGGAGCTAAAGACCAAAGCCAAGTTTTGGCTTTGTCCTTTAAGGAAAATGGGAAGAGTTTGAGACGTGTGACATCTAGAGGACAGTTTTGATCGCTAAAAGTAGCGCACACCTCCTCGAACTCTCTAACATGAAGGTAAGGTTGTTCACTGTCCATGCCGTGGAAAGTAGGAAGTAATTGAATCATTCCATTACGAAAATGGAATTGCGCGGCATTGTAGGGAAAAATAATACAAGACGGAGAGGTGGTCCTCTCCGGTTGCAAATAATCAGGCATGGTCCTATAAGGGGGGTCGGGTGCAACCCCTTGAATACCGTGCTCACTAACATTGTCAGCCATGGTTGTGGGATCGGAGTGAGCCCAAGTATACGAAAAAGACGAGACCGAACTAGAACGAGAAATTGATGGTAAAGGTCTCCAGTAATCCGAGGATTCACTAGACGATGGTTCACGAATAGGATTCAAATTACTACTACTCGCGTCATGCATTTACGGAATTTTGGATTGATTTTTGGAAACCGTGATGTCACGGTGACCACCAGGAACGATAGTATAAAGAGAATTTCTATTACCTATGATGGTTGCCAGTCCCCGGCAATGGCGCCAAAAACTTGGTGCGCCCTAAAATATGGCTTGTGATTCAAGTGCAAATCTATCGCAACAAGTAATATCCGGTAAGTACGAAATCGTGATCCACAGGGATTGAAACACTCCTAAGAGAACTGAAATAGGTTAAAGGGATTCTCTAAACGTCACAAAAGTTAAAGTGTAAAAGATGATTTAATAGTTTGGAAGAGTGATTGAGACTAAACTCTAAACTTACATACTATTGATGATCAGATGATTAATTAATAATTACGAAACTATGAAAAGAACTAAGGTAAGCTTGAGTTCAAGAAATTAAAGGGATCGAGGATCATTCTCCCACCTCGGATTCACAAGGAAGGGGATTATAGGGCTTGGTTGAAATTAATTCTAATCGAGCATAACTAATTAAGTCCGAACATCAACCATGTAGAGACTAAACTCAACAATGGAGGATTAGGGGTTAATTAATTATGGCTAGATGGGTTGGGTTTGTAGTAAAGCTTCAAACACTAACCCTTGCATGACAAGAAAAGTTAAGAAACTATGATACTCTAAAGCCAACACATGAAGTTCCATTAGAACAATTATAAACCAAACCCTAAATATGAAGTTCAAGCATCCAAGGTGGGATATTGATCCCCAATCACAAGTCTAGCTACTCATAATAGGAACTAAACTACACATGCTAGTTAACAACATAGTTAAGTTAGTTATCTAGTTTAAACACAAACCAATGCAAGAGATGGAATTAAATGCAAATTAAAGCTAGTAGAACAAGTAGAGAAGAAGTAAATGAACCTTTCTTGCATTAATAACAACAATTCAACTAGTAATCAAAGCTTCACAAGTTGATAAAAACCATAAATGAACTTTGACCTAGGAGAGAGAAGAGAGTGTTTTTCTATCTCCAAAAAATCTAACAAAAGTAATCTCTATCTATAAAAGAGGAAAAACAAGGGATATATCCCCAAAATCCCACCAAAATGGCAAACTAGTAATAAGAAGAAAGCTGGAAATGCAGGGCCGAATCGATTCGGTGCCAAATCCGAATCGATTCGGAAGTGTAGAGAATTTCCCCTGCATGTAACCGAATCGATTCGGTAGTAATGGCGAATCGATTCGGGCCTGCTGTGAGAAGGAGAGTTGCCTATATAGGCATTAGTTGTCCCATGCTTCACCGAAACTTCCGTAACTTCTTCGTTCGAGGTCGGATTCAAGCACCGTTGGAGGCCACGCGAAAATAAGAAGAAGGTCTACAACTTCCGTGAAGAAATCGGGAACAAAACCCGAGTGCTGAAATTACCAAAATGCCCCTGACTGTGCAAGTGTCAACGGAACCTTCCGGATCAAAACCAAACTTCCCAAAATGCATTCCCGAGACCTATAAAAGCTCAATAAAGACACATACAAAGTATATATGATGAATTCAGGGGTTAGTCAATAAATGAGTATAAGAACCGGGAAATACATGCACGGGAATGCTAGAATGTACAAATTAACGGGGTATAAAATACAATAAAAGTGACGAATCACTTATTCGTGAGGCTTATAATGGGACTAGATAGACGAGGTAGTGTGTAAGGACATGATTTTATAAATGTTCATATAGAATCTAGGTAGTTCGTCTTTTTCCTAGATCACAACAAGTATGTCGTATACTGAAACATTCGGCACGTCGAAACATGATCATCTATGACGGTCTACCTGAATCCGAAGCTTTGCGCACCCATCATCTTCAAACGTGCATCGTGCATCAACATCGTACAACATGCAACGTGTGTCTTTATTCATTCCCACTAACTCCAATCGCTAAAAAGGTATATTATTTAATTTGGAGTTTTAAATGTTTCCGTATTTGTTTGGGAATTTTTATAAAAAAAATTATCAAAATAAGTCGGATTTTCTAAGTCAAAATTAATTTTTGAAGACCTGTAGACGAGCATAGAAAAATACTTTTTGGCGCTTCAGTCGTTCAAACAACAAAGTCATGTTGTTCGAACGACATGCTTAAGTCGTTCAAATGGCCTCTTCGAGTGACATGCAATGTCGCGAGATAAGTTCGCGCGAAGCTCGCTTGAAGTTTTCATCAAACAAACCAGTAACGTTTTGCACTATTTGCCTCGTTGGATATGTCGCGGGAAGTGGTATCAAGCGACATCATATCTCGTTCGAACGACCTTACCGACTTATTTTTTTCTAAATACCTATTTCCGCAATCAGGTTTTTTAACTCTTTACAACTCCGTTTTCTGCAGAACTGTTGTGATTTTCAAACTTCATATTTTAGGTTTTAAACCTCTTTTTATTCACCAAAGCATCCAATATATGTATATATATATATATATATATATATCATCATCATAAACTCTTGTTATTTATATTACCCATGCTTGGAGTATTTCTTGTGAAGAAGAAATGTTATCTTCACTGCTGACCATTGGAGCTCTTGAGGGATCTCTTGTCGATGACAATGTACCGACGCCTGAGGGAATTCATGTGTCAAATAAAAGTTACATTTCTCTGTATCTATAAGTTGTGATTTACAAGTTATAGTGAAATAAAAAGGTTTTGCTCCTTTGGGGATTTTTCCTCAAGATTGTGTTTATGATTGATTGTCTTGCATGATTATATATATTTATTGCTTTCAATCACAATTATATGCATGCTTAGGGTTTAATTAAAACTGGTGATAAAATTGGATTTATTTAAATAAGTGTATACTATTGAAGGGAAGTGCACTCTCAAATTGGTATCAGAGCAAATTACAAAATTATACCACGTAATTTTTTCAATTTTTTTTTTCTGAATATCAATTTCTTTGAAAAATTGATTTTTGAAAATGCGTAAGTTCAATGGAAAAATTATATAATCGAATGCCGATTTTTTACGTGGCAAACTATGCATATTTGAAAGCTCGCATGAAATCTTCTTTAAAGGCCATAGATGAACGAGTTTGGATTATGTTCGAATGAAGGTGGACTCTTCCCTCCGTGACCGTAGAAAATGTAACCAATCTTGAACATGTGGTTGATTGGACTGAGGATGAATTTAAATGGAGCACTTATAATTCTAGGGGGCTTAGTGCAATTTCTGGAGCCGTCTCACCGGACGAGTTCCGACGCATAATAACGTGTACCGTGTCAAAAGATGCATGTGATGTTCTTCAACTTACCCATGAAGGCACAAATGATGTTAAAGAATCAAAATTGCAAATTTTAACTACTCAATTTAAAACTATATCCATGCTTGAATCTGGAAAGTTTGGCCGAATTTTATGCATATCAATCTGATATTGTCATTAATAGTTTCAATATTGGTGAACATATTCCTAATACACGAGTAGTTAAAAATATATTAAGATCATTGCCTAAACTTTTTATCCCCAAATTCACCATGTTAAATTCTTTGGGAAATTTGAATAAGTTTAAATTAGAAGAACTAGTAGGAGACCTCCAAAAATATGAAATTGAAATGTTTCCTAAACCGGTTAAACCTAAATATAAAGGGATAGCCCTTAAAGCCCAGACTAAAAATAATGCTGAGTCAGCTAGGAAGAGAGTAGAATCGTCTAAACGGAGAGAGTAATAAATTCCAGATTCTAAGCTTGACTTTAATTTAGATGATTAAGCATTGTTTGCAAAAAAATTCAAGAAATTTCTCAAATTAAAAAATAGTGGCAACTTTAAAGATAAAAAGAATTTTGAGAAAAATAATTTGGTAACAAATTTGATAAAAATAAAAAGGATGAAGAGAGATGTTATGAGTGTGACAGTAGAAATTATAAGGCTTTTGAGTGTCCAACTAGGTTGAAACGTCAAGGCAAAGGCAAAGGCAAAGCTTCTTTCAATGCCTCCCTTAGTGACGACAGTGAGATCGAGCCGATGGATTCTGGAGATGAATCACCGCATGAGAGCAACTTCATCGCATTCATGGCCAACCACGTGAGTAATCCAATGCATCTCACGAATACGGGGATGCTACATCACAAGGAGACCTCGATCGTGATAACGATGAGTGAGGGTGATGCTGCAAGTGAGAGCGACAGTGACCTTTGACGTGCTTATGCCAATTTATATGCTGATTCGTTTAAAATTAAAAATCATAATAAAGGGTTAGATCCTAAGATAGTTGCATTAAAAAGGGTTTTAGGAGAGATAATAGAGAGAGTCCTCCATTAACACTACCTTGAGAGAGAGAGAGAGAGAGAGAGAGAGAGAGAGAGAGAGAGAGAGAGTAGTTTTGAGAAAGAAATAGGGGACTTGACCAAACAAGTGGCCAGTCTGAAGAGTGATCTCCTTGTATTTATGGAGGCTCGAAAGATACTTGAAGCTAGGGGTGCACATGGTTCGGTTCGGTTCGGTTCCACTACGGAACCAAAACCAGAACCGAAATTGATCAGTTTCGTGGTTTTAGAACCACAACCAGAACTGAAATTAGTCGATTCGATTCGGAACCGAACCATTAGTTCTTGGTTTGGTTCGGATCGATTCATGGTTCTGGTTTGCGATTCTGGTTCGTTGTCTGGGTTATGGTTCTGGTTTGCGGTTCTAGTCCATGGTTCTGGTTCATAGTTTTCGTTAATAGTTCTGGTTCTCGGGTTGGTTCTCAGGTTGGTTAATATTTATGGTTAATGGTTCAGGTTCACGGGTCGATTCTAGGGTTGGTTCTTGGGGTCGAGTCTTTGGTTCAGTTCTTTAATTCAATTTTTCGATTCGATTCCATGGGTTCGATTCTCAGTTTGGTTCAGGTATAAAACTGAGAACCAAATCGAACACTTCAGTTCTCAATTTTTTAGAACCAGAACCAACCCTTGGAGAAAACAACTGAACCAACCCAACCCACGAAAGTCGGTTTGGTTCGATTCTTCGGGTTGTCGGTTTTTTTGCACACCCCTACTTGAAGCCCTTGTAGCCTAACTCACTCATGATCTTGAGAGATCACGGAGGTCAAGGTACAAATTGAGGACATATCTGGTAAGATGGGAAATATACTCCTCGCCCCCTCCTTAGGGTTTGCTAAAAGGTAGGGAATAGGTTTTGGCAATGCCTTCGTGTTTCATATAGCATTGAAACCAGTTTTTGAGTTTATAGTGAATTCATATGGCCACTAATCAAAACCCAAAAGAAGAGTTCGTCCAAGAAGAGCAAACTAAGGTTGACCTAAGATCGTGTACTTTTGTCCTTACTGTAAAAGAAAAGGCCACCAGAGGGAGTATTGATATAGTTTGTGTCGGACTAGACGTACTTATGCTCTGCCTCGCCCCACAAGTGATCTTACGAGTCTGAGAGCGTAGGTTGAGTTTCTAGTTTCCACATCTCAAAGTTTGATAGGATAATTCCAATGGTTGTCTAAACCGTCAGTGGATACTTCCAACATCCCGGCTAGAACCATCAAGAGCAAGGGTAAACAAAAGGTAACCTCTTATTGGATTCCTAAAAATGATTTCAAAGCCCTTGTTGTTCATGTTTCTCTTAAAGCACATAATACGTCATAATTGTATTTTGATAGTGGGTGCTCCAGACACATGATATGTGACATCTCATTTTTTACCTCCTTAGAGGATCGCAAGGAAGGTAAAGTCACTTTTGTAGGACGAGGTACTGAGAAATACCAGTGTTTCCTAAGCTAGATAACGTTTTATACGTCAAAGGTTTGAAAGCAAACCTTCTCAGCATTATCCAGCTGCACGACGCTGACTTTGAAGTAAAGTTTATCAGGACGCGTGTAATATTTATGATCAAGCCGGTAAACTTCTATTGCAAAGGGTGAGGACTAAAGATAATTGCTATGGTATTGTGCCCAAGTCCTCATTTGTCTGTAATAGCGCCATGATCACTCCAATGGATTTGTGGCATCAACGTCTAGGTCATGTTAATTTCAGAGATTTGGAGTGCTTAACTAAAAAGTACCTAGTACGTGGCTTGTCGCCATCCGGGAAGCTAATTTTCATAATTTGTGGACCCTATCAGTTGGGAAAATAAGTTAGTAGTCCCCACAAGAAGTTGAATTCCATTACCACTACTCACGTGCTTGAGTTGATTCACGTGGATCTTATGGGTCCTACTCGCACTGAGAGCATAAGTGGTAAGAGGTATATCCTTGTGATGGTGGATAATTTCTCCCAATGTTCTATAATATTTTTTCTGAGAGAGAAATATGATGATGTTGAGTTTCTTACAACCAAGTGTCATGTTCTGCAAAATCAACACAGGGTCACTATCAACAAAATGCGTAGTGACAATGACACTGAATTTAAGGAAGTAAAGGTAGATCTTTACTGTAATAGACTTGGGATCAAACATGAATTTTCAACCGTGAAGACTCCTCAACAAAATGGGATTGTTGAGAGGAAAGATCGGATAATTCAGGAGATGGCTAGATCTATGCTTCTAGGTCGTAGACTTTCCAGGATATTTTGAGCAAATGCAGTGTCTAACGCGTGCCATACAGTGAATAGGGTTTATCTTTGTCCATACACACTTCAGACGCCTTATAAATTGTGGAATGGAAAGAAGTCCGACCTTATATATTTCCATATTTGGGGGAGTAAATGCTACATCCTATGGGATAGAGAGCAACTAGAAAAGTTCGACTCTCGGAGCGATGTGGGAATATTATTAGGCTATTCATCGAATAGTAGAGCATACCGGGTTTGACTTGAGCAAATCTAAGGTTATGGAGTCAATAAATATCATCGTACAAGATGACGAACCATCGAAGTTTGTTGAACCTAGCCTTTTATATGAGGATGACGTACCTTCTAGTGACAATCCTTTTGTCCCTCATCCAACCAGGATGGACCCTACTCCTGACTTAGGGGACACACCTGCTTGGGTTCACAAGAGTCATTATACTTCCGCTGTTCTAGGAGATTCCACCTTAGGGGTCAAGACTCGTACTCAGCTAGAGAACGTTGTTAAATTTTCCAGCTACACATCCAAAGTGAAGCCCAAGAATCATAAAGAAGTACTTAAGGATGAACATTGGATATATGCTATGTATAAAGAGTTACTTTAATTTAGAAAGAACGATGTCTGAGAACTTATCCCCCAACCTAGTGAGACGAATGTGATAGGTACCAAGTGGATATTCGAGAATATGATGGATGAAATCAGTACTATTATACGTAACAAGGCTAGGTTGGTTGCTTAGGGCTACACACAGATATAGGGTGTAGACTTTAAGGAGACATTTGATCCTGTTGCGAGGCTTGAGTCCGTTCATTTATTACTCGCCATCGTATGTCATTTGAGCTTCAAGTTATATCAGATGGATGTCAAGAGTGCCTTTTTAAATGGAATTCTACACGAGGAGGCTTACGTGAAATAACCAAAAGGATTTGAAAACCCTACGCACCTAGGAAACATTTATTATCTGAGAAAAGACCTGTATGGTTTGAGGTAAGTACTCCGTTCTTGGTACGAGAGGCTTACTTCATATCTCTTATCACATGGCTTCAAGAGAGGGAGAGTTTATAAGACATTATTTGTTAGGAGAGAAGCATGTGCTATTTTAATTGCCCATGTCTATATGGACGACATAGTCTTTGGAACCAAATGCTCTCAAAGTGCTCATGACTTTGAGTAGGAGATGAAGAATGAGTTTGATATGAGCATGGTTGGTGAGCTTACATTCTTCCTAGGTCTTCAAGTTGCGATGCTCGTCTCCCAATCCAAATATGTAAGATCCCTTGTGAAGAAATTTGGTTTAAACTCCGCTAAGCATGCACATACCTCGATAAGTACCTCAACTAAGCTTAGTAAGGACACTTCAGGCAAGGACGTGGAGTAAACCTTATATCGGAGTATTATTAGCAGTATTCTCTACTTAACTTCCAGTCATCCCAACATCACCTTTGGTCTGTACGTGATATCAGTCGTCCCCGAAATAGTCGCACTCACTCGCTCTTAAACGTATTATCACATACGTGAGTGGGTCTCTCTCATACGGTATTTGGTATTCCTTTAATACCAATGACCAATTATTAGCGTATTCGGATGCTGATTGGGCCGGGGATGCAGATAGATGTAGGAGAACTTCTGGTTGGTGTTTCTCTTTTGGTTTTGCTCTTGTTTATTATTTGAGCAAGAAGAAAAACTACATCTCTTTGCCCACTATGGAGGCTGAGTACATGATCTTCGAGAGTTGTTGCATGTAACTATTGTGGATGAAGCAGATGCTGAAGTATTATGGGATGTCACATGACACTATGATTATTTCCCGTGATAACACGAGCACGATACACATATCCCGCAATCCAGTCCAGCATTCGCGCACAAAAAACTTTAGGATACATGAGCACTTTATCCGTGAGTTAGTCTAAGAAAAAGTTGTGTCCTTAAGTTTTGTGTCCACCGACCTCCAGTTAGCTGATATCTTCACAAATCCTTTAGATGCCATTATATTTTAAAGTCTTAGGAAGTTTTAGGAATTTGCACAGTTGAGTGACACGTTTAATATAGTATACATTTTTCATGCTCATATAATATTGTTCCTATTGCTAGACTGTATATTTTGTACTATTTTTGTGTATTCTCTTTTATTCATATTCTTTTAACAATACAAGAAGATTTTTGGTTATTTAAGAAAAAGTGAAAAATTTTAAAATATTTTCGGTTTTTAAGAAAAATGAAAAGGCAAAAAGATTTTATTTTTATAAAATTTCAAAAAATACAAAAAGATTTTTGTAAATTTGTTTGCACCTTATATGGATAGACATTTAGGATGGCCAAAGTCGCAACATCATTTCATATTCCACGTGACTTTTTTATAGTGATTTGAGACGCTACATCATAACTTCCTTGTGCTTTATAGTGTATTTGAGTCATTGAGATGTGATTAGTGATATCTTTCTATATGATTGGCTCATTTCTTCCTTTAATGCACATATGCAAGGATTTGTTTGAATATTACGCTTGTCTGTCACATGTTGGTTTAGGTGTTTTCATCTCAATTTTGCCTATAAAACGAACCAACTGAGATAAAAGAGAGAATAATAATAGTAGTGCTTGTAAGAACCGTTGCCTGTGAGAAATTTGTGAGAATTAAAAATTCTAAAGTGATCACGAGATCGGGCTACGAGAGAATAATAATTTCATTCTGAATAGCCTCCGTTGATAAAGGCCTAAAAAAAGTGTGGCAATGATAAAAGTAGCCAAGGCCATTGTGATTAGTTTGTTATGTTCATTCAAAAAGAACAAAAAATAAAAAATCATTATTATATGAGGGCGTTTGGATGGATATATATATATATATATATCAATGGGTTCGCACGTCCTTGAAAATCTCGAAAAAACATTAAATAGTTTTGGATGTTATTGGCGTGGAAATCATTTTAGACTTTGATTTGTCGATTAGATTAAATTAATTTCATCTATATTCGCCTCTTTACACCTAAGGATGAGATTGAGTACATTCATCAGGAGCATCCAAAATTCATTGTGCGCATATGTTATGATTATATGCATTGATTTTCCTATCGAATTTGCTCACACCCCTACATTTACGCTACCATCGACTTGGTTGTCTTGGTTTTCTTTTCATGGCGTGATTATTTGTTGTACATTTTGTAAGAAAAAAATTGAAAATTTAAAAAGAAAATTTTAGTAACTTGCGACAAACTCCAGCGTTACTGATTACTATTTTTTCTCATTTGTCTATTTAAGGACATCATAAAAAGGGGGAGAACGAATTATGGGGGAGTATTTGTGCATATTTGATTACATGATTTGCTTATGCTTAATTGATATTCATTTATGCTTATCATTGCTTTCCAAACTATTACGCGTCACAGTATTTGTTTCTTGTCTCATGTATGTAGGTTCAAATTGAGGACATACTTTGCACACCCTGAGGATGACAAACAAACGTTGGAGATTTGAAGATGTTGAAGATTTCTGAAGACATGTAATGTGATATTTCCATTTATGGGTTTTGGAAATATTCAATTTTATTTCATAGGATTTTTTTGGGATGCATAATTTGGAGATTTTTATGTATGTGCCGGCATAGACATAGGGGGGAGATTTATAAGGACTTGATTTTATAAATGTCTGTATAGAATCTAGGTATTTCGTCTTAGTCCTAGATCACAACAAGTATGTCGCATACCGCTTCAGCACGTCCCAACATGATCATCTAGGATGACCGTAATCCGAATCTGAAGTTTCACACACCCATCATCTTCGAATGTACATTGTGCATTAACATCGTGCAACATGGAACGTGAGTCTTCATTTATTCCCACTAACTCCACACGTTAAAAAGGTATAATGCTTAATTTGAAGTTTTAAATGTTTTCGTATTTATTTGGGAATTTTAATAAAATGTTTTCATCAAAATAAGTTGGATTTTCTACGTCAAAATTAATTTTTGAAGACCTGTAGACGAACTTAGAAAAATATTGTTTGACGTTTCAGTCGTTCAAACGATAAAGCCATGTCGTTCAAACGACCTCTTCAAGCGACATTAGGGGTGGCAACGGGTCGTGTCGAGCTGGGTTCGTGTCGGATGATAAACGAATCGTGTGATAAATGGCTCCACCCATACTCTATTCATTTACTAAATGGGATAAAAAATTGAATTCGTACACGGTTCGTTTACTTTGTGGGTGACATGACACGACCCGTTTTCACCCGTTTAACTAAACGAATCATGTTAACACGTGGGACCCGACACAACTCGTTTTCACTCGTTATCCTGTTTCATTCATTTCACTTGTTAACCCATTTAATTCGTTTAACCCATTTCATTCGTTTCACTCGTTAACCCGTTTCAGAAATTCAATGTTCATCCAAAATTAATTTAATGATATCATCCAAAATTAAATAACAATACCCTACACAAACAGTAAATAAGTGGGAACCCCAAATTATTCAAAAACCAAATTGTTCAAAATCATCACATCACAACACAACCATTTACAAACCCAAATTGTTCAAAATCCAAACAAAATCATCACAATAAAGAGCAATACAAATGTTGATACCAAAATTAATCTGCTGACATGGACCAATCATATGAAGACACGTGGCTATCTACATGGAAACAACAAACACTTTCGAGGAACCCACTCGTTCCGAGGAACAAGACCACAACGAGGAAGACTAGTTCCCCGAGGAACTCATAAGCTCCGAGGAACAATGCCTCTCCGAGGAACTCTTAAATACCGAGAAGCTTAGGCGGTCCGAGCAACTCATGGCGGTCCGAGCTGCACCTCAAAGCAGGATACCAACAGTTTAAATGCTCATTAAATGCTTATCATTTGGATGCGCACGCAAAGAGGGCATTAAATGTATTACCCTTTCATATGTATATCATTTAATGTAGTACCCTTTCACATTACAGCCTCAGGTCTATAAATACATTGTACAATCCTCATTGTAAAGGGCCCCCCAGACCAGAATTTCTTGAGATAACTTGTAATCGAGAATTCCCAAACACTCAGCAATATCAAAACAGTGGACGTAGGCCATTCTTATAAGGCTGAACCACTTTAAAATTCTTTGTCTCATTTATTTATCTGTGATTGAATTATTAGAGTGATCTAATTTTTTACATCAACAGATTGGCGCCGTCTGTGGGAAACGACTGGTAATATCGTTTTCTCAATCAAATACAATCCATTACCAATGGCTGATATTCCTGAATCCAGCAATCGAAACGCTGGAACCCCTCCAAATCCGTCTGCTCCACCAATTGTTCCAGATCTGACTGGAATAATAGCAAATTTGGCTCAGGGCCAGACAGTCATGCAAGAAATAATGCAACAACTGATCCAAACCCTCCATGGCGGTGCATCAGCCCATTCCGGACCACGAAGCATTCAAAGAAATACCCGTGCGCCTTCTTCGCGTACTAGGCGTACTAACTCACATCGCAATGAGGAATCTGATGATTTCTCTTATCAACCTGGGCGAACTTCGTCGGTACGAGCCACGGATACTGAACAACGTGTCACCCTCTCCCCAGAAAGGACCAGCGCATTGGAAAGATTAAGCAGGGTTTCTCCTTTCGACCGATTAGGCCCTAGGAGGAACAAAAATCCTCTTAATGCAGCATCGAGGAGCTTTCGACAACCATCAGATTTAAGGGAAGGATCTGCCCAGTCGCAACCAGCTGCTCGTCAAGATAGATCCTATGACCGACCAGTTGCTCGTTAAGATAAATCCCAAGAAGCCACTTCAACGCGATCAGTTGCTCGAACCAATAGGCCCGAGGAAGGAAATGATGCATGAAAATGATCTATTCAGAGTCTGGAGGATAAATTAGGGGAAATGGCTAAGGCCAAGAATCCTCTACAGCGAACCTTTGTTCGAGGAACACCTTTTGTCCAGGACATTGTTGATTTTCCAACACCATCAAAGTTCAAAGCACCTTTTGTGACTCCCAAGTATGATGGAAAGACTGACCCTGTCCTTCATATAGAACAATACCAAGCTGTAGTTGACATCTATGCTGTCCCAGATGAGATGAGATGTAGAGCATTCTCGGGAACACTTACTGGATCTGCTCAAATATGGTATAATAGTCTTCCTCGGGGTAAGATTTCAACTTTTCTTCAACTGGCCGAGCTATTCATTGGGAATTTCTATTTTGGAGCAAAGCCAGTTATACGAGTAGCACATTTGTTAAGTGTTAGACAAAAAGCTGGTGAGAGTACCAGAGATTATATTACTCGTTTTAATAACGAGAAACTCGAAGTCATTGATTATGAGGAGAAGACAGCGATTACCGCTTTGATGAGTGGACTACTGCCAAACAAGTTGTACTATACTTTGGCCAAAGATCCACCTCGAACCATGTCAGACCTGATGGGAAAAGCGTCCAACATTATGAATGCCGAGGAGGCCATGTCTGCGAAGAAGAATATGGACGCCAAAGAAACCAAGGTGGAAGGTGATAAAGCTAAGAAGAAAGAACATAAGAACAATGGTGGTGACAAACAATCCAAAAATAGGTCGTCATGGGAGGTCTTGAGGAAATTTGATAATTACACACCTTTGAAGGTAAATATCAACCACATCCTGGAAGAAATTAAGAACAACGAGGAGTTAAACTGGCCAAAGAAAATGAAGGCAGACCCTGACACGAGGAATAGAGAAAAATATTGCGATTTCCACAAGGATCATGGCCATATGACCAAAAATTGCATAGCTCTTCAGAATGAGATTGAAACACTCATTCGACGAGGAAAGCTAGCAAAGTATGTTGATCAGGGAGTCGAAAGAAGAAACAACGACCGAACTAGAGAGAGGTCTAGATCTCCTCGTCGAGCAGAGGAGAACAAGAAGAGAAATCATGAAGTTGATCCAGAGGATGACCCCGACCTTCCCAATAAGCCAAGGCAGCCAAAACGAGAGGTATTTTTAATACGCTTTGGGTCATTTGATTGTAATGTTATTACAGGAGGGGATGCAAGAGGAGGAGACCTTACTGCAGAAAGAAAAGCTTACCTCGGTGAGGCTCAAGCTTGCTCGTACATTCAGCGAATAAATCTAGCTGAGGAAGATCGCCCGAGAAAGGTGAACAAGGAGAAATTGGTTATCGCTTTTTCAAAAAATGACCTTGCAGGTGTTTTATATCCTCATGATGACCCGCTGGTGATCAAAATGAGAATGAAGGAAGTCATGATTTCAAGAGTACTGGTCGACAATGGTAGCTCGGCAGACATCATGTTCTACTCGTGCTTTGATAGTTTAAATCTAAAGCTATCTCAACTGGAGCCATACCACAGACCCCTCATTGGTTTTGCTGGCAAGAAAGTATTTCCACTTGGGACGATCAAGTTGGATATATTCATTGGTACGTGGCCTCCTTGTCGGACAGAAATAATGCGTTTCTTCATGATGGATAAAAACGTCCAGTCATCGTACAATATCATCATGGGAAGAGTAGGATTGAAGAAGTTCGAGGTTGTGCCATCTATAGTGCATCAGTGCCTAAAATTTCCAACAAACTTTGGAGTAGGAGTTATGAAAGGTGATCATAAAGTAGCTCGGGAATGCTATTATTCATCCGCCGAACAAGAACAATTGGAAGAATCAAAGAAAAAGACTACTACCTATCAAGTGGATGAAGGTGCAGAAATCGAAACATTGGATCCTCGAGATGAGTCGCAACTCGTGAAGGGTCAAGTGGTGGAAGCTACTGAAAACATCATTCTGGACGACGAGCACCCTGAGCGAACTACTCAAATAGGTTCATCGTTGGAAGCCTCATTAAAACAGGAATTGATAATTTTCCTTAGAAGCAGAAGATAAACTTTTGCGTGGAGTCATGAAGATATGCCTGGGATAGACCCAAACTTCTTATGTCACGAGCTCAATGTGAATAAGGAGATCAAGCCTGTGAAGCAAAACAGGAGGATGTGTGAATAAGGAGATCAAGTCCCGAGAAGAATCAAGCCATACAGGAGGAAGTCGAGAAGCTCCAGAAAGCTTGTTTCATTGAAGATGTTAAATATCCAGATTGGTTAGCTAATGTGGTGATGGTAAAGAAGAAAAACAACAAATGGAGGATGTGTGTAGACTTCACCGACCTCAACAAAGCATGCCCAAAGGATCACTTTCCACTGCCCCGAATTGATCAACTGGTGGATGCTACCTCGGGACACGAGTTGCTGAGCTTCATGGATGCTTATTCTGGCTACAATCAAATTAAAATGAAACCTGAAGACAGGGAGAGTACTTCTTTTATTACCCCTAGGGGAACTTATTGTTATAATGTTATGAATTTTGGTTTGAAAAATGCAGGTGCGACATATCAGAGGCTGATGAACAAGGTCTTTGCTGAAAAAATCAGTGACAACATGGAAGTCTATGTTGACGATATACTGACAAAAAGTAAGAAAGTTGTCGATCATCTAGTTGACTTAAGCCAGACTTTTGATCAACTAGATAAATATCAAATGAAGCTGAACCCGACAAAGTGCATCTTTGGAGTGCGAGAAGGCATGTTTCTCGGGTACATTATCAATCAACGAGGCATTGAAGCAAATCCTGAAAAGATCAAAGCTCTATTAGGGTTGCGATCTCCAACGACGAAGAAGGAAGTACAGAGTCTCACAGGACGAGTAGCGGCACTCAACAGATTTGTGTCACGAGAAACTGATAGATGTCTCCCATTCTTCAAGACACTCAGAAAGACTTTTGAGTGGAATGATGAATGCGATAAGGCTTTTCAAGACTTGAAGAGATACTTGGGAACACCTCCACTGTTGTCCAGGCCAGTGATGGGAGAAAAATTGTACTTGTACCTTGCAGTGTCCGAAAATGCAGTTAGCTCGGCATTGATCAGAGTGGAGAATGGAGTACAAAAGCCAATTTACTACACAAGTAAGGCCTTCCGAGGAGCAAAGATCAAATATCCAAGGCTGCAGAAATTGGCACTGGCGCTGATTGAGGCGAGTATGAGAATGAGGCCATATTTCCAGGCTCATACCATAGTAGTATATACTGATATGCCATTGAGGCAAGCCCTGCATAAGCCAGAAAAATCAGGAAGATTGATGTACTGGGAAATAGAGCTCGGTGAATATGATATAATCTATGAACCCAGATCATCGCTTAAAGGGCAGGCTGTAGCAGATTTTATAGCGGAGTTCACCTATCCTGATTGTTCCGAGGAACAAAAGTTGCTCGCTGATCAACCTGTGGATGTTACAGGATCAACAAACACAGGCTCAGACCAATTCCGATTGGTAAAAGGGCGTGTGGATGTTACAGGATGTGACGCAGAGATAGTTGTGAGGACTCCGAACGAGAAACAAGAGTTTCTCGCTGATCAACCTGTGGATGTTACAGGATCAACAAACACTAGCTCATACCAACTTCGGTTACTAAAAGGGCTAGTGGATGTTACAAGATCATTGACTTCGGGCTCAGACCAACTCCAGTTGGTAAAAGGGCAAGGAGAAATGATCGACGAAGAGCAAGAAAAACCCGAGGAGGAAAGGAAGGAACAAATATTTCACCGAGGAACTCTAACTGATCAGAAATTTGAAGAAGAGTTACCTATATGGAGACTATATGTAGATGGCTCATCTTGCACTGCAGGATGTGGCGCGGGGATAGTTTTGAGCACTTCGGATGAGGTCGATATGGAATACGCCTTGCATTTCCAATTCAAAGCTTCCAACAATGAGGCTGAATATGAGGCCATGATTGCAGGACTTGGTTTAGCAAAAATTATGGAGGCACAACAGGTCATTGTTTTCAGTGATTCTCAATTGATCATAAACCAAATGATGGGAGTATATGCAGTTAAAGGAGAATTAAAGATCAGATATCATGCAAAGGCAAAGGAGTTGGTGTCAGAATTTGCCGCTATTCAGCTGGTCAGAATACCAAGAATGGAGAATGCGAGAGCAGACGCCCTAGCTCGACTAGCATCAGCTACTCGCACCGAGCTACGACGAACAATCCCAATTGAAGTGTTAGCTGGTCGGAGCATAGATGAAGATCTGACGATGAACTTTATCACCCTTGATTTAGGATCATCTTGGATGGATTCCATCAGGGCGTATATTGAGGAGGGAGAATTGCCAATTGACAAGCTCACTGCCAAAAAGTTGAAGTTTAAAGTTGCTCGGTATGTACTAACTAATGGTGTTTTATATAGACGAGGAATTATGGCAGGTTTGCAGAGATGTGTACATCCCTCCGAGGTGAAAGAATTAATTGAAGAGATCCACGAAGGGTCTTGCGGAGCATATGTAGCAGATCGGACGCTTTTACAAAGGGTGATGACGCAAGGATACTACTGACCGACGATGAGGGCTGATTGCATAGCCTACGCCAAGAAATGTGACAAGTGCCAGCGCTTTTCCTCCATCCGAAGAACTCCACAAGCATTGTTAACACCCATAACTTCCCCTTGGACATTTGCCATGTGGGGAATTGATTTGGTTGGGCCACTGCCAACGACCCGAGGAAGGTTCAAGTATCTCGTCGTCGCAGTGGATTATTTTACTAAATGGGTAGAAGCTGAGCCACTCATTGACATGACGTACGAGAAGGTGTACCAATTTGTTTGGAAGAATATCATTTGTCGATATGGTCTACCTCATGCCTTCATCACAGACCACGGAACACAATTTGATAATGAGGAGTTTGCCGCATATTGTCAGCAGTCAAACATTTTGAAGGTTCATTCAGCACCAGGCCATCCTCAAAGCAATGGACAAACTGAAGTGACAAACAGAACGCTGTTGAACGGTTTGAAGAAAAGATTGGATGATGCAAAAGCAAATTGGATCAACGAGCTACAATCAGTACTTTGGGCTTACCGAACTACTCCCCGAGTAGCAACTGGAGAATCACCATGCATGTTGGCGTTTGGAAGTGAAGCTGTCATACCTGCCGAGTTGGGCCTCCCAACACACAGGGTACTAAATTTTAATTCCCCTATCAGCGACTTAATGAGAAGACTGGATTTAGATATGCTCGAGGAAGTTAGAGAAGAAGCAGCCATTAGAAATGCTGCTTACCAGCAGCGAACAACTCTATTCTACAACAAAAGGGAGAATAAGTGCGACCTGAAATAAGGAGATTATGTGCTGAAGAAAGTAATTCAAAAGCACAATAAGCTAGAAGCAAACTGGCATGGACCATACCGAGTTACAGAAGTTATTCGACCAGGAACTTATCGAATAGCAACTTTAGAAGGCGAGGAGTTTAAGAATGCATGGAACGCAGAGCATCTGCACAAGTATTATCAGTGATGTATATGTAACACAGTTCCATCAGTATGAATAAAATGAAGATATTATGCCAAAGTCTCTCCTTTTATTGAAAATTTTTCGGGGAATACTAGTGCTACACACTACTCGGCAAAGCTCAGACTGCTCAGTGAGATATTCCTAAAAATGCCAACTTCGGTTGGTTAGGAAACAAAATATTCCTAAAAATGCCAACTTCGGTTGGTTAGGAAACAAAATATTCCTAAAAATGCCAACTTCGGTTGGTTAGGAAACAAGATATTCCTAAAAATGCCAACCTGTTTGGCTAGGAAACGATATATTCCTAAAAATGCCAACCTGTTTGGCTAGGAAACGATATATTCCTAAAAATGCCAACCTGCTTGGCTAGGAAACAAAATATGCTCTCAAATGCCAACTTATGTTGGTCGGAAGGTACGTACATTCTAGAAAATGCCAACTTATGTTGGTCGGGAGGTAAGATTATTCCAGAAAGTACAAAAGTTGCTAACTATGGTTGGTCGGGGATAAAAACCCACTAACTGTAGTTGGTCGACAAGTAGAATTTATCGACCTTGGTTGGTCGGACGCATTTTATGAAAAAGATAAAAATCTACCAAGTATGTCTAGTCGGGGATAAAACCCCACTAATCGTAGTTGGTCGACAATGAACATTTACCGACCTTGGTTGATCGGAAACATTTAAGAGAAAAATCTACCAAGTATGGCTGGTCGGGGATAAAAACCCACTAACTGTAGTTGGTCGACAAGCATAAGTTAACAACCTTAGTTGGTTGAAAAAATTTTAATAAACATTTTTATACTCATTACTTTATTATTAAGTGATCGAGCAACATTATTGATACTTATAACTTTTTAATTGTTAATGAGTTGGTCGACAAACAACACAATATTGCTATCTTTTTAACAGATATGCATAAATATAAAATGTTTGATAATTACAAGACAGTAGCAATCAAGATTTGCAAACAAAAATGAAAATCTTTCATTGAATTCAAAATAAATTACAAGTACATTGATATTTAAATGTATACTAACTATTACATCAAAAAATTCCTATTCTACTGGTCTCGTCCCCTCTGCTTTTGACACAGGTTCCTCGCCAGCAGGCGGATCATTTAAAGACAGAGGAGAATTAATGAAGTTGATGTCCTTCAACATCCTGACATTCATCACGGATGGTCGGTCTAAGAGATGCTCGGGACGAGATACCTCGATTTGAGAATGTAAATTATAGTCACCGAGATACTTTGAAATTAAACTCCGAGGAATGGCCCGAGCAGGAATCCATTTCATGTCCAAATTGTATGGCGGCACAGGCAAGTCGAGCAACCCGGGATCATGGTAGTCCCACAGATAATGACCTTGTTCGAGCTTCAACACACCAAAGGCATTCAGCCAGCCTTGCTTATAGCCCTCATTGTTGGCATTCTGGATACGATCGTCCAAGTGGTATAGCGCTTCATTGTATCCAGCCATCCAAAACTCCCTGGGCTGTTTGTGGAATTGATATGTTAGCCTTTCTAGCTGCTCGTGGAGATTCTTGATAAAAAGCTCCTTACTCTTCAAGACTGAATTCTGCGCAGAGAGCGGTTTCTCCAGTTCCCTAATCTTCTTCGACATATCAGACAAAGCCTGGTTCTTCGCCATTAATTGGAAAGCTTGGTTCTCTAACGCGAACTGAGTTCTCTGTTCCTCGACAAGGACCCGAGCTGCTCTTCCTCATCTCCGAGGAGCTCTTGCTCGACCGTGAGAAGATGTGGAAGGGACCGACCTCTTTAAGGCGTCCAATTCTTCCCTCAACTTGGCATTCTCAACTTCTAAGAATGAAAATCTCTCGTCAGTCACTGGGATTAGGGCTGTTGAAGAAGAGGCTGCAGACTTCAATTGTGATAACTCTTTCTGTAAATTGTTTTTTTCCTTTTCCAGCAACTCAGCAATATGTCTGCATTCCTCGACCTCACCCTTCAAAGTTCTCTCCCTCAGATCATACCCAGTAAAAAGCTTCTCATAGCCCTTGTCAGCCATGATCAGCTTGTACTTCTTTTCGTATCCCTCATGCAACAAGGCAGTTGATTCCTTGTATTGATTCTGAAGGTCTTCGAGGGTACACTAGAGATCCTCGATCATGTCATAGTAAGTCACATTATTGGTCACTGCTCGGTCAAGTAGACACTTCAGGTACTGATATGCTTCAACTGCCTGTTCTGAAGCTTCCTGTCCAAGGATGTCGGCAACTTGTGCAGCACTCAAGTCTGTGTGACCAGCTTTAAAATACTAATTGCATTGTTGCAACAACTTTGTATCATGGGCATATAACAGTTCCATCCTGGCCAGAAACTACCAGAGAAAGAAAGAGCAATCATCAATAAGAAAAACAAGCAGAATATGAATAGAAGATGAACAACAGTATGAAAAAAGTTCAAGTTTTATTAGATCATAATTCAGAGTTACATATTATGGATTACATTTGATAAAGAGAAAACAAAATATAAAGATAAGCCCGAACAACACTACACCTTTTCCTTATCTCCCAAAACCTTCTTGGGAGGTTGGGAAGAAGAAGCAGGTTACTCGGAGGGAACTATGGGTTGTTCAGAGAGCATCAGCTGTTGCTCGGAAGAAGAAACGACTTGCTCGGCAACATACTGGATGGCTGGGGGGTGATCTCCCATCACCATTGAAGACTCCTCAGAGGTAGCTTCGTCCTCTTCTAATTCTTCTGGAGTAGGAGGGGGACCAGGGATATGTCTCTGGAAAAGCTCGGAGGACTCGTCGACCTTCATTTCGTGAAGGGCAGCAACCCATCCATCCCTGAAGTACTTTAGACTGCCATAGTCCACTTGAGATACCATGGCAGCACACCCCTTGTTCCCCCCCTTGTCCCATCCAGAGCTGAAGGACTTCTTCACATCAGCTTTCCTCTTGGTCTTCTCCAAGGCAAGCTTCTCGGACAGCAGGTTCTCAACAGCCTTCAATTTATTTTCTGCCTCCTCCTTCTGCCGACCTACTTCCTGGAGCTGGTCCAACCTCTCCTCAACAACTTTGAGATTATTCTCAAGCTCCCCTTCAGCTCTGAGCTTCTCTTCAAGCTCTTTATTTGCTTTCTCCAATGCAGTCTTTTTCTTCTCCAACTCCTTGGAGGCATCAACCGCTCGAGCTTTTTCTTGCTCGGAGGAGGCAAGCTTTTTCTCCCAGATAGCCTTATCAGTGGCATACTGCTGGCGAGAGTCTTCCAAAGACTTGATAGCCTCTTCCATAGCTCCCTCCACACTGGACGAGGAGCATAAAGCCTTAATCGCTTCATCCTTCTTCAGGATTATATTAAAGCAGATCGTCAATTGTGAACAGAAAAAGAAAGCAAGTTAGAAACAAAAATGACAAAAGGAAAATATAAAAAGTTCAAAGTAAAGATACTTACTGAAGCAAGATGACGAGCAGCCAAAGAAGTAACCATGTCCCGAGTAAGATTATCTTCATTACCTTGGACCTCGGGAATGGTCTGGGACTTCACCGAGCTCATGGCAGAGCTCGGAGGAACAAAAGTGGGAACTACAGTCCCAGCAGCTGGGGGCTGAGTAGTGGTGTCAGCCAAATTGACCGAGGAGCTTTTCTTCAGCCTCCTCGGGGGAACAGGTACAGATTCAAACAAGGAAGAATCCTTTGTCGGTGATATCACAATCACCTCTCCAGGAGCAGCAGACCTGCTCAGAGCCACTGCGGGCTTCTCGGCAACCTTGACAGGAACAGCTGAAGGAGCTGCATCAGTCTTCTTTGTCCCCTCCCTTGGGACGTCAATCCTACTCCTTTTTACCTCCCCAGAACCGAAGGCAGTTTTCTCAAACAGAGCAGGAGTTCTTCTTTTCTTCATCCTTTCGCTCAAAGGAATATGAGATTCAGGCGAAGAGCTTGCAGAGGCGGGTACTGGCTCTGCCTCACTGATCACAGGACGAGCAGTGAAGGAGGTGGTGTAGCTCTTGTACTGGAGCAGATACGAAGCCGACCTAATGTGCTCGTCTGCAACACTTTGATGCAGACTCCAGATAAGTTTCAAATGCCTTATATTGATATCTGTTTCTTTTGGGCACTTTCTCTTGCTATCAACTACAAATAAATAAACATTGTTATCAGTGGCACATTTTATCAAACACAAAAGAAACATGATTTCAAAATAAATAAAATAAAATGAAAATAACCTATCCCATTTCCATAAGGAGGGCATCTGGGACCCTGGTAAACCTCATCTCCAGTCAATGGAGGGTGTTGCCAATTTTTTATGACAACCCCATGTTCAAAATAATCCATATTGGCATCAGGGAGATTAACTACTAAGGCTCTGTTTAAAAATCTAGTTTTTAAATAATAAATATTTTCATTGACTGCCCATCTATATCAGTACATGATTTCTGGGATTCCTATACGAGTTCCATGCACTTGATTTAATCTATGCACCCCATTAACTATTCTCCATGTGTTGGGGGCTATTCGTGCAGGAACAACATCGAAATACTGACAGAATTCCAGACACAAGGAATTGGGTGGAAAGGAAAATCCACATTCAGCAAAAAAGAGACTGGGGAACCAATGTCCCTCAGCCAAATTGAAATAATCAAAAGGCTCAGAAAGTTTTTCCAAGATAACCCAAGAGGGGATGGAGAAATCAGAACGAAACTTCTCAAGAGACTCAACAAGGTAAACCATGGTGAGTAAAGAAATAAAGAAGAAGGAAGAAGATCTTACAGGAAAAGAATGGATTTGTTGACAACGAACGACGGAAAATATGAATGTACAAGAGAGTAGGAAGAGACGACGTAAAACTCGAACATAAAAATTTGAAAAGGTAGAAGACGATGGAAGCGTCTGTGAAGTTTAAATACCTTACCTTAGGAAATGGTGAAGTAATGATTATAAAAAGGATGATTACGTTATCGGCGGCTAAAAAGATGAAAAGTAGCGCGGGAATCAAAGCGGACAACAGCGGCTAAAAAGAGAAAAAGTGGCGCGGGAATCAAAGCAGACAACAGCGGTCAAGAAGACGAAAAGTAACGCAGGAATCGAAGCAGGCAAAAAAGTCCAAAAAAGCATGATTCTACGAATTGGGAAGGAGAAATAAATACAAGGAAAAATGCTCCTAAAAATCATGAAGACTATTTAAAGCTACCATATTCCGAGAAAGAATGTTCCATACTCCTCAAATTTCGAACTATGAAACATTGGGGGCTTCTGTTAATACCAAAATTAATCTGCTGACATGGACCAATCATATGAAGACACGTGGCTATCTACATGGAAACAGCAAACACTTTCGAGGAACCCACTCGCTCCGAGGAACAAGACCACAACGAGGAAGACTAGTTCCCCGAGGAACTCATAAGCTCCGAGGAACAATGCCTCTCCGAGGAACTCTTAAATACCGAGAAGCTTAGGCGATCCGAGCAACTCATGGTGGTCCGAGCTGCACCTCGAAGCAGGATACCAACAGTTTAAATGCTCATTAAATGCTTATCATTTGGACGCGCACACAAAGAGGGCATTAAATGTATTACCCTTTCATATGTATATCATTTAATGTAGTATTCTTTCACATTACAACCTCAGGGCTATAAATACATTGTACAATCCTCATTGTAAAGGGCCCCCCAAACCGGAATTTCTTGAGATAACTTGTAATCGAGAATTCTCAAACACTCAGCAATATCAAAACAGTGGACGTAGGCCATTCTTATAAGGCTGAACCACTTTAAAATTCTTTGTCTCATTTATTTATCTGTGATTGAATTATTAGAGTAATCTAATTTTTTACATCAACAACAACTATTCTTCAAAATACAAACAAATTGTTCTTCCAATAAAAATAGCACAACCATTTAAAATAAAAAAAATAAATACTAAGACAATTCTATTGAAATTTGCTAGAACTTCATTTTCATCATATCAACTCGTTGCCTCCTCCATATCATAGCTCGAGCCTCCAAATAAATTTTTCTGATCAAATTTAAATAGATGCAAATAGTTAATATAATGGATAAGTAAAAAATAAATAAAACTACTTGAATTGAAGTATGGATAACTTTCACTACCTTAGCTTAATTACCCACAAAAATTGTGTTTGAGCATTCGCTCGATGACCCTGATTGAGTTGTATCACCATTGATTTCCTCCTCTTCTACCACATTGTCATCAACTATACAAAAAAAATATATAAAGTAAAAAAAAAAAGAGAATTAGGTTAGGATGCAAACTAGCTTAGTAGTAAAGAAAAATATAAGAAAAAAGTGAACATTTTCCTACAAAAAAAAATTACTTACTTTTTTTTTTCCAAAAATCCAATCCCGGGTACATATCAATGCTTGAACATTTTTCGACAAAAGTGAACTTCGATATTGATCAAGAACTCGACCACCGGTGCTAAATGTCGATTCCGACGCAACGGTAGATATCGGGATTGACAACACATCACGAGCCAAAATTGATAATGTTGGATAACGATATTGCTCCCCTCTCCAAAAATAAAAAATGTCCAAATTTGTCAACCGGACAATTTTTGGCTCATTGTAATACATTTGAAGCTCACTTAGTCGAACGGTGCTAATCTCTTTTTCACTTCGGTCAAAATCCTACATTACGACGTATAAAAATGAAAGTAAGTTAGTCTTAATAAATATTAAATTAATCAATAAACAACAATTATAAAAGCATATTTAACCGTACCTAAAAAAGACAATCTCGATTCTCATCACTATCATTTGACCAACTTGGACGATCACTTGTTGCACAACCCACATTGGAGAGATTATTTGTGTATAACTCAAATAAAGAAACCATGGTATCCTGTACACATTCGAATTGATATGAATCATTCCCATAACGTCTTGTATAAGCCCACTCAACAAATTGATACATGTATTGAGGATCCAAGATAACAGCAATTGATAGAATCAAACTATAATCCGACCAATATTTTTTAAATTTGTCGTCATTTGGCTACCCATCCTACGCATATAACTATCATTATCCGACATTGCTTGTTTCAAAGTATGTTGAACCCTAAAGACATGAAGGAAATATAAGTTAGCCGTGGGATAGGTCGTTCCCGAAAATAGACTGACATCATAAAAAACTCCCAAAATTTTGAAAATCTTATCAACCTTACACCATTCTTTAGGGGATGGACGCATTTTATAGTTTGAATCACTCAGTTGCAAATGTGCAAACGCGCATTGATAAAAATGAGCACCCTCAAGCATATCATATGTGAAGTTCCATCTCATTGGAACATCTCCTCGCAAGCTCTTTTTACCCACTAAAGAAACTTGTGCAACACAAATATCAAATTTGGCCTTTCTACTAGATGAACCTTTAACATATTTAATACTTTCACGAATTTTCACCACACCTTCATCAATTTCTTTAAGTCCATCTTGAACTATCAAGTTCATAATGTGACAACAGCACCGCACGTGAAAAAAATTACCATTCATCAAGGGGAATTTTTCAAATTCAACTGACTTTTCAAAATCTCAACAAATGCAATGTTATTAGTAGCGTTATCCAAAGTTATAGAAAATAACTTTTCTTCAATTCCCCACTCCCTAAAAAATGTATATATTTTTTCACATAAATGAGCACCGTCGTGTGGAGGGAGTATAATATAAAAACTAATAATCATCTTATGCAACTTCTAATCTTTATCAATAAAGTAAGCCGTGAGTGTAAGATACCCATCAGTACAACGAGAGGACCACAAATATGATGTCAAGCAAATTCTACCAGGTGATGAACTCAACAAACTTTTAAGATTCCTTTTTCCCCTCTGATATTTCTTTAGTGTTCGAGCCTTAGCGGTATTTCTACACGGTAATTTGAGATCCGGTGAAATATAATTAAAAATACCCTGATGCCTTTAAGTTTTACAAACTTAAATGGTAACTCGTACATAATTAGCGCATTAATAACTAAGTCAACAAATACATCATAATCAAACTTTGGAGATTTTAGTGAGATCACTCCCTTAGTTTGATTAAGGAGTAGTTGTCCTACGTCTTGTGTGTAACGCAATTATTCATGTGAGTTAACATGTTACCCGTACCATAAGAAGCCTCAGATATATATTCCACCCCATAATTCCTACATCTAGCACATTTTCCCCATCATCAGACATGGGTAATTCCTCAAATATAGTCCAAACAATTGAAGTTTTTTCACTCTTCTTACCGCATTTATAAGGAGGAGCTGCTCCAAAATTTTGTATTGAATTTTGATCTGTTGATTGAGTTTCAGTATTATCGTCAACATCATCCAAATTTGTCACCTCAAATGAATCCATCTGAAAAAATATAAAAAACATGTAGCATGAAAAATTTAGTATTCTGAAAACATGTAATCTATTTATTTAGTATTCTGCAAAAATATCCCATTACTAGATGTATATCCCATTATCAGATGAAAAAAAGAGGTAAACAATGCAATTGGACATACAGTCCCATTATTGTACAAATAATTAATAGAAAACAAAACCAAATGAAAAAAACAACAGCAAATGTAAAAAAAAGGAGATGAAAAAAATGAAGTTGAACAAAATGAACAATATTTTTTACCACGGGTGGAGCAGATGAAAAAAATGGAAAATGGAATACTAATTTTTGACTTACCGAAGTTTGGAAAAAAAAGGTTTCGAAGCTTACCGAAGATGGAAAATGGAAGCAGATCTATTAAACGAAGTTGAAAAAAAAATGAAGAAATGAAAATGGAAGCTTACCGAAAATGGTGGTAACGAATCAGCAAGGTTTCGAAGCAGGTTAACGGTTTTGTTTTGGATTTAGAATGAAATATTGGTTATGGTTTTTACGAAGGGAGAAGCAGCAGCTCGGTTGTGTTTTGGATTTGGAATGAAATATTAAAAGTGACTAAGAATATGGTCTTGTTTTGGATTCTTTTTACTTTGAAAATATAAAAATACCCCTCTCTCTTAAGGGTTAGGCGGGTCTATCGGGTTATACGGGTCACACGACCCGTTGTTAATTCGTTTAATAAACGAGTTTCGCAAATATACACGAACCTGATTCATTTGCTTAACGGGCCTGGCGGATCCACCCATTAATGACCCAAACCCGTTACGAATATATTCAAACCCGCTTAAAGCGTGTCAGTTTCGTGTCGGGATAACGGGTCGTGTCGCAATTTGACACCCCTAAGAGACAAACAATGTTACGAGATAAGGTTCCGCGAAGCTCGCTTGAAGTTTACATCAAATGAACATGTACTGTTTTGCACTTTTTGCCTCGTTTGATATGTCATGCGAAGTGGTATCAAGCGACATCATGTCGTTAGAACGACCACACCGACTTAATTTTTTTAATAAATTCTTGTTTCTACAATCAGGTTTTTTAAGTCTTTACAACTCCATTTTGTACAGAACTGCAGCGATTTTCAGACTTCATGCTTTAGGTTTTAAACTTCTTTTGATTGACCAAAATATCCCAAATATGTGTGTGTGTGTGTGTGTGTGTGTGTGTCGCGTACCGACTTAATTAAGTTAAACTTATCCTTGTTAATTAACGATAAATTGCCTTAAACATTAAACAATGCATTAATTTAAATCTCTAAGGAAAATAGCATGAGAATTTATTTATTTATTTTTTTTCAAAGATATGTGTAGATGAAAACATAACTATATTTACATGTAACCTATAAGTACTACACAACAATATTCTTGATATTCAAACCATACTAGATATCCGTCACTCCCCCATTTTAAGGTCCTAACTTGGGAGTGAACTCCAACTAAAAGGCGTACCTGAAACATAACATTATAGGAGTGTAAGCAACACAATCTTAGTGAATGACCATATTCCACACATATAACCAATTCAAATAACCATTTTTATTTTCTAATGTTATAACCCAATAGGAATTGTGTGAGTCTCGCAAGCCTGGACCCGCCAGTCCAATTAACTCCCAGTTAATGGGGAACACCAAATCCCCTAAGTAGGCCCGAGTACAACAAACCTTTAAATTGGGTTAACGGGGCCGCTGCATCCCGTAGGACCCACAAGTCCTTAACATTAGATAAAGGACTCACTAGTCCATATCATTATATAACATCGCTTAACATTTTTAATCATATGCATATGTTTCCTAAATACGACATCACTCCCATAAGCATTTTAACACATGTGTTTAACTACACATTTCCATATGAACATATAAGTATCTATATTTCATAGGATAGGTCACTCACATTGGATTTGGTGCTAATATTAATACCAAACTACTTCCTTGGAATGGTAGTATTAGTTGCTGCCACACCAAACAAGTCAATGTCATTAGTATTTGAATACACCGATTAACATCAAACCCAGTAACACATCACATCATTTGGTCAATCAGAAATAAATAAAGAGAAATTAAATATGATACTTCACATTTCTATAACACCCAATTAATTAAGGTTCTAACAAAATTTACGTAATTAATTTACGAATTGGCTAGTCAAAGTTATGCCCATTTTATTTCAACCTTTTCCAAATCGTTTCTCAAGAAAAACAACAACACAACTTCAACTTCCTGCAATTTTCATATTTTTTATACAATATAACTTTGCATGATATTCCACCCAATATCATTAAACATATTTAATAATACAAAATTAATGTTTCATAATTTTTAGGGTTCATTTTCTATGTCAAGCAAAACGTCAAACACCTGGTATGCATTATTGCTCCTTTAGGGCAGATTTTAAACCAAAACTTCAAACTATCACCAAGGGTTCATTCCTTGGTATTTTTACATAATTTTCGGATATGTTATACTTGTACGAGTATATTTTACTCCCCAACTTGAATCACTCAATTCCAATAAGTATTCCATGATTTATGCCATTTTTATCATAACTATGTCAAAATAGAACATTAAGGCATAACTTAATATTTTTAAGCATACATAACCTTGACCTTGGGTATAATTCATGGAAACATATAATAAACATGTTTTAGCATAAATATACATCATAATCATGAATTTTTATTAATCAAAATTCTTTACAAAAAGATGATGTAAATTTAGGACTTTAAAGATTGCATTTACGATCCTAGCTCCAGTTCTAACTTATGTTCTTAACCAATCCTTGTTCCAACACAATTCAGCAATATGGGTATCATTAAAATATATATCCAAATCAAAAATAAAAACATGACAAGTATAGAACTCATCCATGTGACCAACTTTAATAAAGATGTAATTACCTTACGAGGATTCCTCGATTTATAGAAATTTTCCAAAGATTTATTCCTTAACTTTCTTCTCTTTCTCTCTCTTTAGGCAAAAATTGTTATTTCTTAGGAGAAAGAAGACATACCTCTCATTTATAATCATAAATACGTTGTATAGTGGTCCAATAGCAATAGGGGTAGTGGTAACACGTGATTGGTTGGATGAAAGGTCGAATTAGACAATTCCATTAATGATATATTTGTCCCGCCTTGGTAAAATTACCATTACTCACTATCAAGGGCCCCGATTTACTCCCTCTTTATTTCTATGAGTATATAACTTAAACATCTACAACTTTCATGTTTTGTGTTTTCCCAAAATCATAAAATTAATACGCCTAATTTGGGCTCGAACCGGAAAGTAGCAATTTATCGAAAATCTCAAAACTTTCACATTTCGCGACCAAACATTGCCAATTTCGTATCAACACCCTAATTTACTTTTATAAACATAATCATGCATTAAAACATAATTTATTATTCGTTTAACCACATAACTAATCATATGTTCTAAATATGGTATCTCTGATCATAAGCTCAATTAGCACCTAATGTAAACAACACATACATCACATGAGCATGCATCCCCTAAACATGATAATTAACATGTTTAACACACATAATCAATTTACAACTTATAACTCCTAAGTTATAATTAATCATGTAATTAACCTTCCTAATCATGTTTTAGGGCCTTACAATTCTACCCCTCTTATAAAAATTTCGTCCTCGAAATTTAACGCATATGAAACTTACCAAATATATGAGGACATTGCTTCTTCATGTTATCCTCCCCTTCCCAGGTGGCAAACTCCACATTCTGACTTCTCCAAATCACTTTAACTAGTGAAATGATTTTACTACGTAACACTTGATCCTTTCGATCTACAATAGCAATTGGTTCCTCCACATAAGTTAAGTCATCTTGAAGCTCTATCGGTTGTGAGATAAACACATGTGAAGGATCGGGGACATACTTACGTAACATGGATATATGAAAAACATCGTGTATCGAGGAAAATTCTGGTGGTAACGCCAATTTATAAGCTACAGCTCCAACCCATTTCACTATCTCATAAGGGTTAATGTGACTTAACTTTCCCTTCTTCTCGAATCTCATAACCCCTCTCCAAGGAGAAACACGTAGGAATACTCGATCACCTTCCTCAAATTTTAATTATTTCCTTCGGTTGTCTACATAACTTTTCTGTTTACTTTGCGCCACCTTTAAGTGACTATGGATAAGATTTATCTTTTCAGTAGTCTGTTGTATAATTTTTGGCCCAAGAAGGTTTCGTTCTCCTACTTCAGTCCAACACACTGGAGTTCTGCATTTTCTCCCATACAAAGCTTCATAAGGAGCCATATCAATACTCGAATGATAGTTATTATTACAAGTAAACTCTATTAGTGGAAAGTGTTCATCCCAACTTCCCTTGAACTCCAATACATAGATTCTTAACATGTCTTCAAGTGTTTGGATCGTTCTTTCTGACTGCCCATCAGTTTGAGGATAAAAAGTTGTACTAAATTTCAATTTAGTCCCAAAGATTGTTGTAAACTAGGCCAAAAGTGAGAAGTAAACTTAGGATCTCGATCAGAAATAATGAAAACAGGTGCACCATACAATCTGATAATCTCATCCACATATATTTTTGCATATCTATCCATGGAGTAAGTAGCTTTAACAGGAAGAAAATGTGCAGATTTAGTCAACCTATCAACAACAGCCCAAATAGAATTAAACCCTCGTGATGATTTCGGTAAACCTATAACAAAATCTGTAGTAACATGCTCCCATTTCCACTCAGGAATAGGTAAGGGCTGTAGTAAACCACTTGGCTTCTGATGCTCCACCTTCACCTGTTGGCAAACTAGACATCTAGCAACAAAATTTGTAATGTCCTGTTTTATTCCCGGCCACCAATAACATTGTTTCAAATTTCTATACAGTTCCGTGCTCCCTGGATGCATAGCATATAAAGAACAATGCGCTTCCTCTAAAATTGTTCTTCTTAAATCAGGCACATTAGGTACACACAAACGATTATCGTACATAACAATGTCATCATCACGAATAGAAAATTCATTTACTTTACCATTTTTCATATTATCTCTAACTTTCTCCAATTCTGTTTCTGCTTCCTGTGCTTTCTTTATCTAGTCTATCAATGTGGGTCTAACATTTAAATGTGCTACAATTCCGTAAGACTCATTCAAAGTTAATTCCACCCCCATTAAAGCTAACTCTCTCAGCAAGCCAACTCGAATACAATAAATACAAGATACTATGCCTAGAGATTTTCTACTCAAAGCATCAGCAACAACATTAGCTTTACCCGGATGGTGATGTATCGTGCAATCATAATCTTTTATAAGTTCCATCCACCTTCTTTGTCTCAGGTTCAAGTCTTTTTGTGTAAACAAGTATTTTAAGCTTTGATGGTCAGTAAAAATTTCACAACTAACACCATATAAGTAGTGTCTCCAGATTTTTAATGCAAAAACTACTGCAGCCAACTCAAGATCGTGTAGGGTAGTTGCGTTCATGTATCTTTAACTGTCGAGAAGCAAAAGCAATTACCTTTCCATGCTGCATTAACACACAACCGAGTCCTTGATACGAGGCATCACTATAAATAACTAAACCTTATGTACCCGTTGGGATAGTCAATACTGGAGCTGATGTCAACTTACACTTTAAATTTTCAAAGCTTTTATCACAATCGCCACTCCACATAAACTTGTCTCCTTTCTTGTAAGCTTAGTCAATGGCAATGCAATAGAAGAAAACCCCGGTATAAACCTCTTGTAATAGCCCGCCAATCCCAAAAAGCTACGTACCTCTGTCACACTAGTTGGTCTTTCCCAATTCATTACTGCTTCTACCTTCTTGGGATCTACACAAATACCATCAGCAGAAATAACATACCCCAAAAATACTACCCTGTCTAGCCAAAGTTCACATTTAGAGAATTTAGCATACAACTGCTTCTCTCACAACGTCTGTAAAATAATACGCAGGTGGTGTTTATACTCATCCCTACTACGAGAATATATCAAAATATCATCAATAAAGACAATAACAAAAGAATCCACGTATGGGTGAAATATACGGTTCATCAAATCCATGAATACAGCCTGTGCATTTGTTAACCCAAATGGCATGACAAGAAATTCATAATGTCCATACCTGGAACGAAAGGCAGTTTTAGAAATGTCACAATCTCTTACTTTCAATTGATGATATCCGGATCTGAGATCTATCTTGGAAAACACTTTGGCTCCTTGCAACTGATCGAACAAGTCATTAATTCGGGGTAGTGGGTATTTATTACGGATAGTCACCTTATTCAATTGACGATAATCAATGCAGAGTCTCATTGTTCCATCTTTCTTCTTCACAAATAATATTGGGGCTCCCCACGGTGATACACTAGGCCTTATAAAACCACGATCTAACAAATCTTGCAACTTTATCTTTAGCTCTTTTAATTCTGCAGGTGTCATACGATATGGTGCAATAGATATCGGTGAGGTGCTTGGTACCAATTCAATCGCAAATTCTACCTCACGGTCTGGTGCTAACCCTGCAAGTTCTTCTGGGAAGACATCTGGAAACTCATTAACCACTGGTATATCTGATAGTTTTCCAGCCTCTTGTCTTACTTCCACCACATGGGCAAGATAACCCTCAAATCCTTTCCTTAGCAGTTTATAACATTTTGTAGCAGAAATCAAACATGTTGAAGTGGCATTTTGTTCCCCAATAAATTTAAATTCAGGTTCACCCGGTAACTGAAACACTACCTCCTTTTTAAAGCAATCCAAACATACATGATATGAGACTAACCAATCCATACCCAGTATTACATCAAAGTCACGCATATCGAGAGGTATTTCACCCACTCGCATCACACACTCCCTATATACCCTCTCAATAACCCCCCCCCCCCCACTGGAGTAACAATAGTTAAACCAGAATCTAATGATGATAATGGTTTATTAAGATGCAACAGATAAATCAAAGACACAAAAGAATGCGTAGAACCAGGATCTATCAACATATAAACATCTTTATCACCAATAGGAAGTGTACATGTCACTACATTAGGCATAGCTTGTGCATCTTATTGCGTCAGTGCAAACACTCTGCCTTGGCCTTGGTTTTGAGACGCGCCTGCTCTACCTCCCCTGTGTACTTTCGGTGTAGAAATCCTATCTCCTACTGTCACACTCCCAACTGAAGTTGTAGCTCCCATCGCTGGACAATTCTTTCATAAGTGCCCCGGTTGATGACAATGGAAACACAAAGGTGTCGTCTCAACTATTATACACTCTCGAGACATGTGCCCTTCACCACCATATCTAAAACAAAACACGACCCTCGGTCCCATCACAGATGCATTTTCTTACCAATTCATCCCAGTACTTCCACCTCGAGCTTGAAATCTTCCACGTACATTTCTATTATTTTTAAATTCTTGGCCCTTAGGTACCCCTCGTGCTACACTCTGAGTTAAGGTTCCCGTCTCCCATCTATATGATCTTATACCATCATGTCTAGCTTTCTTCGAGTGTTCAACTTGCATTTCTTTTATTGACTTTTTTGACACCATGGCCCTATTCACCAAGTCCACATAATCCGTGATCTTCATATTAGCAACCATGCTTTTTATATCTACACTCAGCCCGATTTTAAACCGATCACATTTACTTTCTTCCGTCCTCACCAAGTCAGGTGCAAATCTAGATAAGGATATAAATAAAGCTTCATAATCTGCCACTGTTCGGTTCCCCTGTTTCAACGTGATAAATTCTTCCTCTTTCACTTTTCTATAAAGCCTTGGGAAATATTTTTCAAAGAACACCTTCACAAACCTCTCCCATGTAATTGGTGGAGGATTTACTGGCACTACTCCCCCAATCATAGTAAGTAACCTCTCTGTAGTATCCCACCATAACTTTGCATCATCCTCCAATCTAAAGGTTGATAACAAAACCTTTTGTTCATCTCGCACTTCCATCACCTTGAATATTGTTTCCATTTTTTGAATCCACCCCTCTGCCACTAACGGATCCGTAGTCCCCGTAAATGCTGCAGGACTTAACTTCTTGAACCTCTCGTGAAAATTATACCTATCACCGCCATGTACTCCACCTCTTTCTTCTTCCACCAGTTGTGCCACAGCACGTAATATTCTTCCCACATCATCAATAGGTTGTTGTTGCACCTCCGATTTATCCACTTCAATATGTCTATGTCCTTGCTGACTATTAGGAACATAAGATTCCTCATCTTTCGCTCTATCATGCGGCTCATGTGGATTCATCACTCACTGCAATATAAATAACTTAAACAAAATACAATAGCAGCAGTTTAATATTAACATTGTTAGTCAAAATCGAAACACATAGCAAACTCACGTTCTAGTGTCCACTGCCAATCAAGACCCTCACACCCTGTCCAGAACCTAATAACCACGCTTTGATACCAAGTTGTCGCGCCCCGACTTAATTAAGTTAAACTCATCCTTGTTATTTAGCGATAAATTGCCTTAAATAATAAACAATGCTTTAATTTAAATCTCTAAGGAAAATAGCATGAGATTTTTTTTTTTTCAAAGGTATGTGTAGATGAAAACATAACTATATTTACATGTAACCTATAAGTACTACACAACTTTACATAACCAAGATCTTTGGTTTAATATTTACACAACAAGATTCTTGATATTCAAACCATACTAGATATCCGTCACTCCCCCATTTTAAGGTCCTAACTTGGGATTGAACTCCAACTGAAAGGCGTACCTGAAACATAACATTATAGGAGTGTAAGCAACACAAGCTTAGTGAATGACCATATTCCACACATATAACCAATTCAAATAACCATTTTTATTTTCTAATGTTATAACCCATTAGGAAATGTGTTATGTAAGGACATATTTTCATAGGTCCGTTATCAATTTATTATGTCATATACCGCTACACCGTCGAAGAGCATTCATGAGACATCTCCATCTAAGACGGATACGAAATATTCAAGTTCTTCATCATTCAAGGCTCCACGAAGTTTACTTTGGTAAGGTTATGTTTTAAATACCTTTAATTTTCACTTAGAGCTTTTGGGAGATTTTTACAAAATATTTTCTAAGTGTTGGAGCGGACTTTTTCGTCAAATATTAAGAATGAGTATTTTTTCTAAGTTTTATAGCGGACCTCGATTTTGACGCCCCGGTCGTTCGCGCGAGATCAGCATCTCGTTCGAACGAGATTGGAAGTCGCGCGATGTCGTTTAAACGACATGCATACTTCGTTCGAGCGACATATGCTTCTCGTTCGAACGAACTCGTATTTCGAGGCGATGCGTTTTTGTATAAATACTCATTAAATGGTAACGTTTTCATTAAGAAGTCCATACGTTTTCCAGAACATAAACACTGCCAGAGCAGTAATCTTTAGGCTTCTTCTTTTAGGGGTCTAATCCCTTTTTGATTTACAATTCACAAAACTCCCATCTTGCTTTAGTGAATTGTTTTGGTGTTCAAGAACACATCTTTGCCTTTGTTCATCTTTTTTTGAGTGCGTCTCTACACCGTATGGCTGCGTGTCATTGAGGATCTTACTGCGTGAAGATTCTTTGCTGAAGATAGGACTGCGAGTCCTTGGAGGGTGCTACGGGTATTCTCTTGCTGAGTTCAAGACTGCGAGTCTTGTGGGTTGGCTGCGCGTTGATCCATTGCAGATTTCTCTATGTAATTTTAAGTTGCGATTTATAGATTCATAGTGAATTAAAGGTTTTACCCGAAAGGTTTTTTTTCCTGAAATATGTGTCTTAGCATATTTGTTGTGTCGCATACTTTATTTGTTTGTGGTTTGACACACGCACCATAGATACATGTTTAGGGGTTGAATGAATAGACTCTAATTATATAAGTGTGTCAAATTAGATATTTGCAATTTTAATCAATTATCACACAGTCGCACTCTTTTCAAATTGGTATCAGAGCGGGTTACGTTAATTTATCGCGTATTCCTATTTTTCGCAAAATCGTGTGATATTGATTTTTTTTTTTAAATCTGTTTTGTGAAAAATCGCATTTTTTTCTATGGAGCACTTATATAATAATATACCTATTTTTGACGGGTCTAATTATGCCTATTGGAAAGCTCGCATGAAATCTAGTTTAAAAGTCATTGACGAGCGTGTTTGGTACCTTTGTGAAAATGGGTGGACTCCTCCCACGGTCACTGTTGATAATATCACCCCCTTAAAACCCGTGTCAGCCTGAACTGAAGATGATCATAAACTGTCTAAATATAATTCACGTGGTTTGAGTGTTATTTCTGGAGCTATCACTCCTGATGAGTTTCGCCGAATTATGACGTGCACCACGTCTAAAGAGGTATGGGATGTTTTGAAATTGACACATGAGGGTACGAACGCGGTTAAAGAATCTAAGTTACAAAATTTAGCCACCCAATTTGAGACTATCACCATGTCTGAATCTGAATGCTTTGATGATTTTTATGCACGTTTGTCGGACATTATTAACACCAGTTTTAATTTGGGTGAGGTGATTGATAACACGCGTGTCGTTAAAAAGATTTTGAGATCTCTCCCAAAACGCTTTATTCCGCAAGTCACTGTTTTGAACTCTTTGGGAAATTTGAAATCACTTAAGTTGGAAGAACTTGTAGGAGATCTTCAAACCTATGAGATTGACATGTTTCCCAAAACCATTAAGGCTAAGGATAATGGCATTGCTTTAAAGACTCATTGTAAGAAAGAGAAAGAAAAAGTTTGTGAGTCTGATTCTAAGGGAGACTTTGATTTTAATGATATGGCCTTGTTTGCGAAAAATTTTAAAAAATTTCTCAACATGAACAAAAATAATTCTTCCAATAAAAAGAAATTTTTTGAGAAAAATAAAAAGAAAGGAAAGGCCAAAGAAAGCGGTGAGAGAGAAAAAGAGAATGACTCAGATGAGGAGTGTGAGGAAGATCTTGAGAACGTGACTTGTTTTGAATGTGGGGGTAAGGGACATAAGTCGTTTGAGTGTCCAACGTGGCTTAGAAAGAAAGGAAAGAAAGTAGCCATGCCTACCACACTTAGTGATAGTGACGGTGATGGGGGAGATGAGTCCGATAAAGGTTTAGCTCATGGGATGGTTGTCGCTTTTTCTAGTCGTGTGACACCCACTTTGTCTCACGAGAGTGCACACGATAGCGATGATAGTGATTTGTGTTCTTCTAGTGAGGATGAGAGCGAGGAAGAAAGTGGAGATGAAAGTGATCTCCAAAAAGCTTTTAGGGATTTGTACACCGAGACCTTGAAAACTAAGAAGTATAATTGAGATTTTTATCGTCGGGTTTTAGATTTGGAGAGAGAGAAGGAGGTTTTGAGAAAGGATAAGTGTGATTTGACCGACACATTGTCTAGTCTGACGACACGTGTATCCCAACTCGAGAGTGATCTTGAACGTGCTAGGGAGGTCAAAGTCATGTTTGAGAACGCACCTAAGAAGGTTGAAAAGGTGGTTGTTAAGGGTAAAGGTGAGAACTTAGGAATAAGTCATGACGGTGCTTCTATTTCCCAATTAGCACCCGAGCCGATTCCCACTTTAGTGTCAGATTCACGTGAGTCTCACCCTAACCCACCTAGGCGTCCCATTCCTATTAGGAAAGTGCATCCTAGAGTTTTTGAGAGAGGTGTTCCGAGGCCTATTTATGTTTGCTCATATTGCAAAAGGAGAGGACACCTTAGGAAATTTTGCTTTTAGTTGGGATATGTATCACGTTTTGCTTCTACACGTATTTCTGATACACATGCACCCACACATGATTCTTTACATGCTCCCGGAGACTACATGAGAGAGTTTGCACATTTAGGTGAGCAAGTTCAATTTTTAGTCAAATCTTCACAAGAATTGATGGAGGTTTTTCATAAGTTGTCACCACCTTTGGAAAACCCCTCCGCACCCAATGATTGAGGTTTGACTTATTTACTATCATATGATGATTTTCATGATGACATTGTTTGCCTATTGCTAGTATGTATCATTTTTGTATAGATTTTTATTTTTGAAAAATTTTGAAAAATAAAAAAAGATTTTATTTTGATAAAATTTTTAGAAAAATCCAAAAAGATTTTTGTATTTTGTTTGCACCGTTTATGAATGAAGACTTAGGATGACCAAGTCACAACATAATTCCAATTTACATGTGACTATTTGATAGTGTTTTGAGACAATAGATCAATTCATCCATGTGCTTTATAATGTTTGGAGTCATTAAGATGTAATTAAGTGTTACTTCCTACATGTTTGATTCATGTTTCCTTTATTGCACACATGCACGGATTTGTTTGATTATTGTGCTTGCCTTATCACATGTTGGTTGGGTGTTTTCACTTTAATCCTGACCTTAAAACGAACCAAGCGCGATAAATTTTGATAAGAAAATTGTGCATATAAAAACCGTTTAGTGAGTTTGTGTGTTTTGTTTGAAAACGGGGAAGGAATACGAAAGGTTTATTTTGCATTTGCGAATACTAAGCCACTGTTAAATTGGACCTAAAAAATGGAGGAATTTTATTATCCGGGGTCCAAAGAGGTTTAAAAGAGCCCGAAAAAATTTAAAGGCAATAAAAAGAAATTCATGCAAATTATGGGCCATTTAGGTTTTTGCACCAATTCTCCAAAGTTTGAGAATTTAGTTTATTCACCTCTAAAAGAAAATATATATGAGGGAGTTTGGTTGGAGAATTAAAAAGGGTTTACACGTCCTTGAAATTCTTGAAAATGCGCTAAAAAAAGTTTTGGACGTTATTGGTGTGGAAATCATTTGACTTTGATTTGTTGATTTGCATAAAACGATGTCATCTAAATTCAACAAATTTTTACACCTAAGGATTCTTTTGATGTTCATTCGTTAGGGGTACACGTATTCATCGTGCACATATGATTGATTGAGTTGATTTACGTATCGAATTTATTCACACCCATTCATTTCGTTTCCATGACTTGGTTGTTTGATTTTAAATACATGGTGTGATTTTTGTATCATATTTTTCAAAGTGGTATCTTATTTTTGTATGAAAAATTAAAAATCCAAAAATAGTTTGTGATATTTGTGAGGTACTCATTTGCATGCGCGTAGCTTGATCTTTGTTTGCTATGCATTTTGTCGTGACACTCCATGTTTTGATTTTTTTTCTTCTTATCTGTCTATTTTGGGGCATCATAAAAAGGGGGAGAAAGAATTATCATGTTATGGGGGAGTTTTTGCATTATGGGAGAGGTTTGATTATTTATGCTTTATTATTATATCATTTCAAACTCAATGCGTCACGAAGGTTTTTGCTTTATCTCATGTGTGTAGGTACAAAGATTAAAGATCATGATGTTGCACACCCTGATGAGAAAAGCTTTGAGATTTGACGAAGATGATTGAAGAACAGTTTTGAGGTCTTGTAAATTTATTTATGGGAGGGTAGATTTGTATAGGCATTTTAGTTTTTGATAATTCGGATTTTTTATGTATGTACCGGCATAGACATAGGGGGAGATTTGTAAGGACATATTTTTATAGGTCCGTTATCAATTTATTATGTCATATACCGCTACACCGCCGAAGAGCATTCATGAGACATCTCCATCTAAGATGGATCCAAAATATTCAAGTTCTTCATCATTCAAGGCTCCGCGAAGTTTACTTTGGTAAGGTTATGTTTTAAATGCCTTTACTTTTCACTTAGAGCTTTTGGGAGATTTTTACAAAATATTTTCTAAGTGTTGGAGCGGACTTTTTCGTCAAATATTGAGAATGAGTATTTTTTGTAAGTTTTATAGCGGACCTCGATTTTGACGCCCCAGGCGTTCGCGCTAGATCAGCATCTCGTTCGAACGAGATTAGAAGTCGCGCGATGTCGTTTGAACGACATGCATACTTCGTTCGAGCGACATATGTTTCTCATTCGAACGAGCTCGTATTTCGAGGCAAAACATTTTTTATAAATACTCATTAAATGGTAACGTTTTCATTAAGAAATCCATACGTTTTCCAGAACAGAAACACTGCCAAAGCAGTAATCTTTAGGCTTCTTCTTTTAGGGGTCTAATCCCTTTTTGATTTACAATTCACAAAACTCCCATCTTGCTTTAGTGAATTGTTTTGGTGTTCAAGAACACATCTTTGCCTTTGTTCATCTTTTGTTGAGTGCGTCTCTACACCATATGGCTGCGTGTCATTGAGGATCTTGCTGCGTGAAGATTCTTTGTTGAAGATAGGACTGCGAGTCCTTGGAGGGTGTTGCGGGTATTTTCTTGCTGAGTTCAAGACTGCGAGTCTTTGTGGGTTAGATACACGTTGATCCATTGCAGATTTTCTATGTAATTGTAAGTTGCGATTTATAGATTCATAGTAAATAAAGGTTTTACCAGAAAGGGGTTTTTTCCTGAAATCCGTGTCTCAGCATATTTGTTGTGTCGCATACTTGATTTGTTTGTGGTTTGACACACGCACCATAGATGCATGTTTAGGGATTGAATGAATAGACTCTAATTATATAAGTGTGTCAAATTAGATATTTGCAATTTTAATCAATTATCACACAGTCGCACTCTTTTCATGTGACTCTCGCAAGCCTGGACCCGCCATTCCAATTAACTCCCAGTTAATGGGGAACACCAAATCCCCTAATTAGGCCCGAGTACAACAAACCTTTAAATTGGGTTAACGGGGCCGCTGCATCCCGTAGGACCCACCAGTCCTTAACATTAGATAAAGGACTCACTAGTCCATATCATTATATAACATCGCTTAATATTTTTAATCATATGCATATGTTTCCTAAATATGACATCACTCTCATAAGCATTTTAACACATGTGTTTAACTACACATTTCCATATGAACATATAAGTATCTATATTTCATAGGACAGGTCACTCACATTGGATTTGGTGCTAAGATTAATACCAAACTACTTCCTTGGAATGGTAGTATTAGCTGTTTCCCCACCTAACAAGTCAATGTCATTAGTATTTGAATACACCGATTAACATCAAACCCAGTAATACATCACATCATTTGGTCAATCAGAAATAACTAAAGATAAATTAAATATGATACTTCACATTTCTATAACACCCAATTAATTAGGGTTCTTACAAAATTTACGAAATTAATTTACGAATTGGCTAGACAAAGTTATGCCCATTTTATTACAACCTTTTCCAAATCGTTTCTCAAGAAAAACAACAACACAACTTCAACTTCCTGCAATTTTCATAATTTCTATACAATATAACTTTGCATGATATTTCACCCAATATCATTAAACATATTTAATAATACAAAATTAATGTTTCATAATTTTTAGGGTTCATTTTCTATGTCAAGCAAAACGTCAAACACTTGGTATGCATTCTTGCTCCTTTAGGGCATATTTTAAACCAAAACTTTAAACTATCACCAAGGGTTCATTCCTTGGTATTTTTATACAATTTTCATATATGTTATACCTGTATGAGTACATTTTACTCTCCAACTTGAATCACTCAATTCCAATACGTATTCCATGATTTATGCCATTTTTATCATAACTAGGTCAAAATAGAACATTAAGGCATAACTTAACATTTTTAAGCATACATAACCTTGACCATGGGTATAATTCATGGAAACATATAATAAACATGTTTTAGCATAAATATACATCACAATCATGATTTTTTTAAAATCAAAATGCTTTACAAAAAGATGATGTAAATTTAGGACTTTAAAGTATGCATTTACGATCCTAGCTCCAGTTCTAACTTATGTTCTTAACCAATCCTTGTTCCAACACAATTCAGCAATATGGGTATCATTAAAATATATATCCAAATCAAAAATAAAAATATGCCAAGTATAGAACTCATCCATGAGACCAACTTTAATAAAGATGTAATTACCTTACGAGGATTCCTCGATTTATAGAAATTTTCCAAAGATTTATTCCTTAACTTTATTCACTTTCTCTCTCTAGGCAAAACTTGTTATTTCTTATGAGAAAGAAGACATACCTCTCATTTATAATCAGAAATACGTTGTGTAGTGGTCCAATAGCAATAGGGGTAGTGATAACACGTGATTGGTTGGATGAAAGGTCGAATTAGACAATTCCATTAATGATATATTTGTCCCACCTTGGTAAAATTACCATTACTCACTATCACGGGCCCCGATTTACTCCCTCTTTATGTATATGAGTAGATAACTTAAATATCTACAACTTTCATGTGTTGTGTTTTCCCAAAATCATAAAATTAATACGCCTAATTTGGGCTCGAACCAGAAAGTAGCAATTTACCGAAAATCTCAAAACTTTCACATTTGGCGACCAAACATTTCCAATTTCGTATCAACACCCTAATTTACTTTTATAAACATAATCATGCATTAAAACATAATTTATTATGCATTTAACCACATAACTAATCATATGTTCTAAACATGGTATCCCCGATCATAAGCTCAATAAGCACCTAATGTAAATAACACATATATCACATGAGCATGCATCCCCTAAACATGATAATTAACATGTTTAACACACATAACCAATTTATAACTTATAACTCCTGAGTTATAATTAATCATGTAATTAACCTTCCTAATCATGTTTTAGGGTGTAAGGACAAATGTCCACTATAGTCATTTGTTATATTGGCTTTATTCCGTTGGACAAAACAATTTTGGGTCATCAAGCATCATTCAATGTAAAGATACAAGCATCACATCCAAAGTTCACGCGTCATCAATATGCATGCCATGCTAGCTATCCTAAAAAGGTATATTACCAAAATAAATTTTATGTGTTGGAGTATTTTGTCTAATCAAGAAATTTTCATATAAGAAAAATGTTCGTAAATAAGCAATTTTCATAAAGAAAAATCTTTGTAATAAATTTGAACAAATTTGTGCAAAATATGAAATCTCGTTCGAAGTTTATCCAGGTCGTTCGAACGACCTGGATCTAACGACTTTTCCCAGGCTATAGTGGAACTTCGTTAGAAGTTCGTTAGAAAGGTCGTTCGAACGATCTCGTTCTAACGAGGTTTCGAACGACCTATCTAATTCGAGACTGGAACTTCGTTAGATAACTCGTTCGAACAACAAGTCGTTCGAACGACCTCGTTCGAACGAGTTCTGCCAGATCTGAATTTTTAATCTTATTTTTTAAGCAATTTTTTCCTACAACTATTTTGGTCGACTACTTTTTCAGTTATATTATATGGACGAAAATCAGTTTCAAAGGGTAGGAAGTTCATGATTCTCTAGAGAGCTTTTTCCATAACTTCCCTCTTTTTGGTAAAAATTATCTCCAACACTTTTATCATCTTTTGAAACAAAACCCCTTCAATCAACTTGACATTCAACAAGCAAGTTTGCGGTGGATCTCTGCGTTCAAGCTTTGTGGAGACGGTGGTTTTGGGCTTCGGTGGATACCGCGACACGAGGAGTGTCGACCAACGCATTGGAGCTTCGCGTACTACAAATTCAGAGGTCAAGGACGGCATAAGCAAGTCTTGAGTGAGTCAGTGTCTGTAAGTCTTTTGAGTCACTTGTAAAACCTATTTTGTAGTGGATTTTGTCTAGTCCCAGCCGTCCGAGGTTTTTCCCATTTGGGTTTTCCTCGTACATCGGCGTGTTGTGGTTGGGATTTTCGCATTTTACTTTATTAAATCACCTAGATGTATGCTTAGGATAAAATGAATAAAATTGGAATAATTTCATTTTAATTAGTCAAGTTATCAATCCCATTGCATTAATTGAAATTTGTTCTTGCGAACTTGTGAATCTGCTTTAAAATTGAAATTGAAGAATATCACTTTATAGCTAATATTAAAATTGGATTGCGTGTGTGTATTCTACGAATTAAACTAAGATCATATAACCTTGCAACTTCAAATTGGTATCAGAGCTAGTCTCTAAAAGTTATTTAGATGAATCCTGGAGGTTATATGGATAGTTTTTCGTCAAATAGACTACCTTTGTTTGATGGAACTAATTATACCTATTGGAAAGCACGTATGAAATCCGCTCTTAAATCAATTGATGAACGTGTTTGGGTTAGTGTTGAAAGAGTATGGTCTCCTCCTACTATGGTTGTTAATGATGAAATTATTTTGACTCCTCTTGAACAGTGGTGTGAGGAAGAACTAAAATGATGTAACTTTAACTCTAAAGGATTAAATGCCTTATTTGGTGCCGTGTCTCCTGATGAATTTTGTCTTATAATGATGTGTGAAACGTCAAAGGAAGCTTGTAACATTCTCCAAGTTACTCATGAGGGAACTAGTGTTGTTAAAGCATCAAAACTTCAAAATTTAACTACACAATTTGAAACGATCACCATGAAAGAAACTGAAACATTTGATGAGTTTTATGCTCGTTTATCTGACATAGTTAACTCTTGCTTTAACTTAGGTGAAAAAATACCTGAAAATCGTGTTGTTAAGAAAATACTTAGATGTCTTCCTAAGCGACTCATTCCTAAAGTCACTGTTCTTAATTCTTTAGGAAACCTAAATACTTTAAAACTTGAAGAACTTGTTGGTGATCTGCAAACTTATGAACTAGATATGTTTCCTAAAGATAACAAAGGCAAAGATAAAGGAGTTTCTTTAAAAGTTAAGAAAGTCGATGTGTCTGATTCTGATGAGTCTGACTTTGATCCTAATGATATAGCCTTATTTGCTAAAAAAATTAAAAAAATTCTCAAGTTTAAAAAACAAAACTCTAAATTTGAAAAACCTAAATTTGAGAATAAAAAAAAGGAGGAAATAAAAAATTTAATAATCAGGATCCAAAGAAGTTCAACAAAGACAACTTTAAAAAGGATGATTCGGAGAGATGCTTTGAATGTGAAGGACGCGATCATAGAGCTTTCGAGTGCCCTACAAAACTTAAAAGACAAGGCAAAGAAAAAGTTATTTACAATGCTACTCTAAGTGACAGTGATAATGAGTCTGAAGACTCTGATGACTCTAACCCATCTAGAAATAACGTCACTGCCTTTATGGCGAGCCATGCTAGTAATTCGAGTGTGTCATGCCTTAATGTTGACAATTCCGAACAAAATCTTGAGGTTGTTTCTACTCATTCGACTAGTAGTGATGAAAAAGAGAGTGATAGTGATATAGATGAGAGTGAACTACAATCTGCTTATTCCGAACTCTACAATGAATCTCTTCGCATTTAAAAAGTTAACAAAAGATTAACCTTTAAAGTCTTAACTTTAGAAAAAGAGTTGAAAGGCCTGAAGGAGAAGGAGGCGTTAGTTAGTCAACTCGAGGCAATTAAGATATCTCTTTCTGAAAAGCTTATCGTGATTGGTAAAGAAAAATGTGACTTAATTATCTCTTTGGAAGGTGTTAACAAAGATCTTAATGAGTCTTTAGAAATTAGAACATCTCTATAAGCTAAAATTGCCCAACTTGAAAAAGATCTCGAGTCCTCTCGTGAAGTTAAAGTCACACTCGACGATAATTTAGGAAGAATGGAAAAATTATTTCTAGGTCCTGTTTTAGGATATACGGAGAAAGGTTATCAAGAGAGAAAGGGTATAAGATATGAAGAAGGAAATTCTTCAAAAGTCAAAACTGAAATTGTTGCTAAGTTTGTTATAAAATCTAAAGTTCCTAAAATAAATCCCTCTAAGCAACCTTTAAAAGTCGGCCCAAAACAACCCTATGTATGCACATATTGTCACAAATGGGGTCATCTTAAAGATTTTTGCTACAAACTTGGAAAGAACCCTCAATTCACAAATTCTAAACAACCCTATAGCTCCTTAGCTAATCTTAAGAGTCAAGTCGAGTATCTAGTCAATACTTCTAAAAGTCTAATGGAAGAGTTTTTTAGGTTTTCTAAAGTCCAAGGAAATAATTCTAATTATAAGACTAGAGCCAATCAAGGAAAGAAAACAACTCAAGCTTGGGTTAAAAAATCAAACCAAGAAAGCTTTTGTTGCTCATGTTGCATAAAGGCCCAAAATACCTCTCAATGGTACTTTGATAGTGGTTGTTCAAGACATATGACTGGTGATAAATCTCTATTTACCACTCTCGAAAACTATAAAGATGGTAAAGTCACTTTTGGGGATGGTAACAAGTCGCAAATCATGGGTAGAGGATCTATTGAAATTTCCGGATTTCCTAAACTTGAAAATGTTCTTTATGTTGATGGTCTCAAGGATAATTTGATAAGTATTAGTCAACTATGTGATGAAAATCTTGATGTGAAATTTAGTCAATCGGAGTGCACCGTTTATGATCAGTCAGGTGAATCTATTTTACAAGGTGTTAGAACTAGCGACAATTGCTATGGAATCATTCCTGAATCATCTTTAGTTTGCAATAATGCAAAAGCCTCATCTACCGATCTTTGGCATCAAAGATTAGGTCATGTAAACTTTAGAGATCTTGATAGACTAGTGAGAAAAGAGCTAGTTCGAGGCTTACCGCCACTAGGAAAGCCAACATCCCGTGTCAATTTGGAAAACAAATTAAAAGTCCTCATAAGAAGTTAAACTCTCTAACAACATCTCGTGTCTTAGAATTGATACACGTGGACCTTATGGGTCCCACTCGTACCGAGAGCATAGGAGGAAAAAGATACATCTTAGTTATGGTGGATGATTTCTCTAGGTACTCTATTGTAGGCTTTTTAAGAGAAAAATCTGAAACAGTTGATTTTCTTACTGTTAAATGTAGAGCTGTTCAAAATCTACACGGTGTTACCAGAAACCGCTTTAGGAGTGATAATGGAACCGAATTCAAGGAATTCAGTGTGAATGCCTTCTGTGATGAAATAGGAATAAAACATGAATTCTCGGTCGTTCGAACACCACAACAAAATGGTATAGTTGAAAGAAAAAATCGTTCGAAGCGGTTAACACTGCATGTCACAAGAAATGGCAAGATCTATGCTCCTAGGAAGAAATGTGCCCCGTAGGTTTTAGGGCGAAGCGGTTAACACTGCATGTCACACAGTAAATAGAGTTTATTTGTGTCCTAGCACTAACAAAACTCCTTATGAATTATGGATGGGTAAGAAACCTAATTTGTCATATTTTAGAGTGTTTAGAAGTCCATGCTATATTCTTCGAGATAGAGAACTTCTAGGCAAATTTGACTCAAGGAGTGATGAAGGTATTTTCCTAGGATATTCTCAAAATAGTAGAGCCTTTAGAGTTTTCAACTTAAGTAACTCTAAAGTAATGGAATCCATTAATGTTGTCATAAAAGATGATGCTCCGGCCACATCAATTGATAATGAGGAAGATTTGTCATGTGAGTGTGATGTTATGTCAAATGTTGAAAGTATTGAATCTCAAAATGATTTGGTTGTTCCAACTACCAAGAAAAAGGAAGCTACTCCTTGGGTGCGTAAAAGTCATGACACTTCAAAAATTATAGGAGATCCCGAGGTAGGTGTCAAGACTAGGGCACAATTAGAAAATGAAGTTACCTATCTATGTTATACTTCTAAAATTGAACATAAAAAATTTAAAGAAGCATTAAAAGATGAACATTGGATTAATGCTATGTAAGAAGAACTGTTTCAATTTAAGAAAAATGATGCTTGAGAATTAGTCCCTAGGCCTTCTAATACCAATGTCATTGGCACTAAATGGATTTTCAAAAATAAAAAGGATAAAAATGGTGTCATTGTTTGAAATAAAGCTAGATTAGTTGCTCAAGGATACACCCAAATAGAAGGTGTTGACTTTGAAGAAACTTTTGCTCCTATTGCTAAGTTAGAATCGGTTCGCCTTTTACTTGCCATAGCATGTCACCTTCAATTTAAATTATATCAAATGGATGTAAAAAGTGCTTTCTTAAATGGTATTATTCAAGAGGAAGTCTATGTTGAACAACCAAAAGGGTTTGAGGACCCAAAACATCCTACTCATGTCTTCTTCCTAAAGAAAGCTCTATATGGCTTTAAACAAGCACCCCGTGCTTGGTATGAAAGATTCACCTCTTATCTCCTTTCTCATGGCTTTTTGAGAGGGGGAGTAGATATGACACTTTTCGTTCGCCGTGATGAAAAAGGTATCCTAGTTGCTCAAGTTTATGTCGACGACATAGTGTTTGGGTCTACGTGTGATAAACATACTCAAATTTTTTCAAAAGAAATGCACAATAAATTTGAGATCAGTATGGTAGGTGAACTTACTTTCTTTCTAGGTCTTGAAGTTCGTCAACTCAAAAGTGGGATATTTTTGTCCCAAACTAAGTATGCTAAAGACCTCGTTAAGAAATTTAAACTCGAATCCGCTAAACATGCTCGTACTCCTATGAGTACATCTATTAAACTTAGTAAGGATACCGACGGAAAGGATGTAGAGCATACTCTTTTTAGAAGTATGATAGGTACTTTACTTTACCTAAGTGCTAGCCGTCCGGATATTTCATTTAGTGTAGGAGTTTGTGCTCGTTATCAAGCCGCTCCAAAAGAGTCTCATTTACTTGCTATCAAACGTATCATCAAATATGTTAGTGGGACCCTGTCTTTTGGAATTTGGTACTCTTTTGACACCAATGATTGTCTATCGGCATATTCAGACGCCGATTGGGCAGGAGATGTTGATGGAAGTAAAAGTACATCTGGCGGTTGTTTTTATTTTGGAAGTGCACTTGTCTCATGGATGAGCAAGAAACAAAATTCTATTTCTTTGTCCACGGCGGAAGCCGAATACATTGTCGTCGGGAGTTGTTGCACTCAACTCATTTGGATGAAACAAATGTTGAAAGATTACGGTATTTCCCAAGGCACTGTGACTATATATTGTGACAATACTAGTGCAATTCATATTTCTCGTAATCCCGTTCAACATTCTAGAACCAAGCATATTAAGATCCGTGAACATTTCATTCGTCACTTGGTTGAAGAGAAAATTGTTTCTCTCAGCTTCGTTCCTACCGATCAACAATTGGCCGATATCTTTACTAAATCTCTAGATTCCCTTAGGTTTGAAAACCTTAGGAAATCAATTCGGGTTTGCTCCATTGATTGAGATCGAAGCCGTTTATCTAGTTTAGGTTGCTTCTCTTGTATATTTTTATACCTATGAACTAGATTTCTTTTGTATATATTTTATTCAAAATCTCAAAAATATTTTTTCTCTTATTTTCAAGGAAAACGGGAATGGTTAGAAAAGCTTTCAAAATTTTTGTCCATATGGCTTTGTGGTCGATGTATTCGGATCACTATCTTTTTCCATATCCACGTGGCTTTCGATGAGTAGTTAATCCACACCTTGTTTATCTTGTGCACAAAAATGTTTTTTTTTATGATATATATTGTTGTGATTTCTTCACACCTTTGCCTTTTGCACACACCGTTCACGAAATATTGCGGATATCTTGTTCACATTGTACTTGCAAAGTGAGATTTGGTGTTGTCTTGTCAATCCTGTCACATCTGTTATAAGCAATCGAACTTGTGCATGATCATCCGTTGCCCGGATTGAAACAAAAGTAATTATATTCTTCCGGTTGGTTACTGTTTCAAGCAGTGGACTAGGGCTACGAAAAACATAAAGTTTTTGCGTGAAATGCCACCATTTGCATTCTCAGTTGTGTGCCTAAAATAGAAGCATTGAAAATGATATATAATGCCAAGGCCAAAATTATTAGCTTGATTGATTCTTCAAAAAGGAATAGTCTCTATCTATTGTTACTCATGGGAGACATAAGTTGAAGATCAATGGGCATGCACATGTAATCGATTCATTGCTTTCTCATTGTGACATTATTGGCGAGAGAATCATCTATTTTGTATGCTTGTTACATTCGTGTTTACGTGTTCAATAATATTTCCTTCTTGACACAAGGCTAATGTGAGTGAATATTGCGCGTATATATTGTTTGGCATTACGCACTTGTACATTGTTGTGGCTAAAAACTCTCACTCGTATTGTTCACACCCCTATATTCTCGCTCCCACCATTTGGATATGTTGACTCAAACTAGGACTATAAAAATCATTTTGGCATTGCTCTGGACTTCCCAATTCCTGATATTATGCTATTTTTAACCCTATTTTATGTTATTTATATTTAAAAATAATTGATTTTCGTCAGAAATTCTCGTTCGAACGAGATTTTTAACGACATTTATAACACTCATTCTGTCACTTCGTTCGAAATGTCGTTCGAACGACAAAGTTCGTTCGAACGAACTTCTAACGAGTTATCTAACGAATCGCTACTGTGACTTCGTTCGAAATGCCTTGTTCGAACGACATCACTTGTTCGAACGACCTGCGTTTAAATCTTGCAGTTACGCTTCCCAAAACTGCCGCCTCTCTCTATCCACTCACCACATTTTCCCAAACCCCTCTTTCCCAGATTTTCTCTCCCACATCTTCCACTTTCCCACTCTCTTTCCTCTATCCCTCATTTTCCCTATCACCCACTATCTTCCTCTTCCCACGATTTCAATCTCCGTAAACCTTATTTCATCCTCCCTTTTGTTTCCCGATCTGTGCTTGTTGTTTTCCTCTTCATTTCAAGGTATTTTTTCCCCTGCTATATATATATATATATAGATAACGATTTATATATACATATACCCATATATATATATATATTTCTATATCCGTATCTATATATACACTTAGATATTTATTTATATATACATATACCCATATCTATATATATGAGTTTGGGTCCTTTTTTTTTACTCCAAAATCGATTTGTGTTATCCAACATTCATATATATAAATGTGTGTATATTTTTTGGGGGGAATTTTAATTTATCTGATTATATTTCTGATTGCCCCTGGTTGAGCTCTATTCCATGATATTATAAGTTGTTTTTAAACTCAATTTTTTTTTAATTTCATGTAATTTATCTTAACTAAGTTTTATTTTTATTTTTTATTTAACGGAGGATGGGATTATTCTAATTGGTTGTTAGTTTGTTGGTGTGATTGGTGGATTGGTTGGAATTTGTTCGGGTAGGTTCTAGTTTCCATCGTGTTTACCATGACCCGTAATCGTTGCCAACGTCGTATCAGCGATTCCCCGATGAGGAGACTCGTGCCAATGTAGCTATACCCGACCTTAGGCTGCATTGGAGGACCCCCTCTGCACACACTCTTTATCACACACAAGGTTTTGCTACCCGTTCTATCGTTCGGGAGAAAATTATTAATCTCCACTCTCTCCACGGCACCACTGTTCATTCGTGGATTTCTGATTTAGGGTGGGACCCTCTCTTCTCTCTCACGGATGTCGTTTTTCCCGACCTTGTTCGGGAATTTTATTTTGGGATGCACGATAAGAATAATAACATTTATTCTAAGGTGCGCGGTAGGGAGATTATTGTCTCTCCCGACTCGATAGCTCAACTCATCCCCCTCCCTAGGGTCACTAATCCCTCATTCCCTTGGACATCTGATACGCGTCCCGATCCATCTCTTATCCTAAACACCGTCTTTAGGTTCCTCCCTCCCGGCACTGTCACAATCTTCCATAAACATTTACATCCTGACTTTATGGTCCTTAATTGGATCGTATGTGCTTGTCTTCTTCCACGTGCAAACACCACCCAAATAACCAAATAGCACGTGGACCTTATGTTTGCTATTAGCATTCGGGCTCACATCGACCTCCCCGCCTACCTTTTTAGTGTCATTCGGACTGTTAGGATCCTCCCCTCCAGTCCCGCTCGCCAAGCCCTCCCTTTTGCGGCCATTATTACCCATGTTTGTCTTACCGCCGGCTGCCCCCGCGTCTCCACCGATATCCCCATCACTAAATATCAAACCATTGACATGTCCTTGGTCAGCCGCTTTCGTGGTCGTTTGCCACCGGATACTCCTCACCTCACCCCCTCCACCTCTTCTCACTCCGCCGCTTCCTCTCACCCTGCTCCCAATCGTCCCGCCCCCTCCCGCTCTATCCATCGCCCATCCCCTTCCCATATTTTCGCACCCGTCGAGTCGGAGAATTTTTTGTTTGTCCGTTCTCAGGTTGAACAGCTTCAGGAGGATCGACGTCAGGACCGGGCGCTTATGCAGGAGCTTTTAGTTTCTATGCAGCAGGACCGCGAGGCACACGCTTGCTGGGCGGAGGCACAAGCGCGTCGAGATGAAGCCCGGGAGGAGGCACAAGCACGTCGGGATGAAGCCCAAGCTCGTCGGGACTCTCTCCTTTTAGAGCATCTTGATGCCATTCGCCATATGGAGATGCGCTGCGGGGCAGGCTCTTTCGGCACTGGCTCTCTTCCCGATGATACTCCACCTGATGCTCCTGGCTCTTGATGTGATTTGTTTTTCATTTCCTGTTTACTTGTATTTGTGAGGATGAGTGGTTGTTTTATTTCATGTATTGTTTTCATTTGGGTTGGATATTTTCATGTATGAACCTTCACTATTTCTCCTTTCCCCATACTTAATGAATCCTCATTCTTTCCCTTGTCACTCTTATTTCTTCATATTTCTTGATTTGTTGCTTTTCATTCTCTCTATTCTCCTTTATCATGCAGGCCCCTGTAAGGACATTTTTCACATGTCCGAAATGTTTCATTTATTTATGTCGTACGCCGCTACATTTGACACGTCTCCTCACGATCTCACATGACGGCCTCTATCCGAATTCCGAGAATCAAGCATGCATTATCTCCACTAATATGTACCACATCTGCCTCAATGACTTCACGTTCCAAGATTTTAGGGACTTAATGCAAGTGGTACGCAAGGGAAGTCAAAACAGTGAAAAAAAGGCACAATAGGAGAGTTCAAGGGCATTTTCGTAATTTCACATCCATAGTTCGGAGGTCTGGTCAACTAGAAAGTTGCATATCTCGCCGCAACGAATATACTGGAAAAAATGGCACCTCAATCCGAGCTACGGTGAAGGAGTTATGACCTTTTGAAGATAGAGAAAATTCCTTAAAGAATGTTGTTTTTTTTTTACGCTGGATAGAATTTTAGAGTTTTAAGAACGTGGGACTCTTCATATTTTTTCCTATAAATACCAACTTCGGGGGAGTTGTTTTGCAAGACTTTAGGAGACGAATTTGAGAGTCCAAATACATCTAGTCTTCATATTTTTGAGTCCCAAGACTCATGTTTTGATTCACACATCATTGCCAAACCTTTGTGAATCCTTTTGCAACCCAAGAACACAACTTTGGTTTGTTCAACCCTTGTGGAGGAGACCGTTCTTCTTCTTCATTGTAGCCCTACTGGAAAGGGATAATTCCAGCCGCGACTACAGAATCCGATACCCGAGGGTAATTCTTAGTCAACTTGTATTTTCATTGTAATCCGATTGTAATCCGTTCTCTTACAAATTATAGTGAAAATAAATGGTTTTGCCCCTGAGGGGGATTTTTCCTTAATTGCATGTGTTTGAATGTTCTTGCGTAGATTATCAATTTATTCAATCACATACTGCTGCATGTTTAGGGTTTGTTTGTGTTAAAAGGGTTTTATATATAACTTGATCATTTGAACGCGAGCACACACGTTTCTCAAATTGGTATCAGAGCAGGTTACGCTAATCTATCGCGTATTCCTTTTTTTTCCGCAAAATTTTTCTAAGATAACAATTTTCTGAAAAAATTGATTTTTGAAAAAGTGCGTGTTCAAATGGAGAAGTCATATTATAAAATGCCTATTTTTGACGGGACAAATTATGCTTATTGGAAAGCCCGTATAAGGTCGGCTTTAAAAGCCATTGATGAACGTGTCTGGATTTTGGTTGAACGATGGTGGACTCCTCCCACCGTGACTGTTGATAATGTGACCAACTTGAAACCTGACATTTCTTGGTCTGATGAAGAAATTAAATGGTCATCTTTTAATTCTAAGGGTCTAAGTGCTATTTCTGGGTCTATCACACCTGATGAGTTCAAACGCATAGTGATGTGTACCACGTCAAAAGAGGCATGGGATGTTTTACAACTCACCCATGAAGGAACTACTGCTGTGAAAGAGTCTAAGTTGCAAAACTTGACAACTCAATTTGAAACAATCACCATGCATGATTCTGAATGCTTTGATGAATTTTATGCTAGACTTTCTGACATTGTGAATACTAGTTTTAATCTTGGTGAACAAATTCCGAATGCTAGAGTTGTTAAAAAGATTCTTCGTTCTTTGCCTAAGCGTTTTATCCCTAAAGTCACTGTGCTAAATTCTATGGGTAATTTAAATACGCTAAAATTGGAAGAACTTGTAGGAGATTTGCAAACTTATGAAATTGATATGTTCCCTGAAAATTCTAAATCTAAAGATAAGGGAATTGCTCTTAAAGCCCAAGAGAGAAGGAGTGAGGGGTCAGCTAGAAAGAGGGTAGAGTCATCTAGAAAGAGAGAGACTGACACGTCAAATTCTGAGTGCGATTTTGACTTAGATGATTTGGCTCTTTTCGTAAAAAAATTCAAGAGGATTCTCAAATTTAAGAAAAATGGCAATTTTAAAGATAAAAAGAAATTTGAGAAAAATAAGTTTGAAAAGAAAAAGGGAAAATTTTCCAAAAATCCTTCTCTGAAAGAAAGTGAGATATGTTTTGAGTGTGATGGTAGAGGTCATAGAGCTTTTGAGTGTGCCAATCGTCTGAATAGAGATAAAGGGAAAGTTGTCCTTAATGCTACCCTTAGTGACGACAGTGAGGTCGAGACGGTGGATTCTGGAGATGAGTCACCGCATGAGTGTAACTTCACCGCATTCATGGCCAGCCAAGTGAGCACTCCTAGTTCTCCTCACGACGATGAGGATGATGCTTCACAGGGACACCTCGACAGTGAGATCGATGTGAGTGAGGGGGAGGATGACACAAGTGAGAGTGAGAGTGATATACAACGCGCCTACGCTGAGTTATATTCTGAGTCTTTTAAAACTAAAAAGCATAACAAAGCGTTAGTTCTTAAGATCACTTGCCTAGAGGAAGATTTAAGGAAAGCGAGAGAAAGAGAGTTCTCCACCTGCACCGCCCTGAGAGAGAGAGAATCTACCTGTGTCGAGAATGAGACTTTGTTTAGAGAGAGAGAGAGTACTCTAGAGAAAGAGAGAGGGGACTTGATCAAGCAAGTGGCTAGTCTTACGAGTCAGCTCCATTCCTCCGTGGAGACTCGGAAGAAACTTGAAGCCCTTGTTGCCCAGCTGACTCATGATCTTGAGAAAGCACGGGAAGTCAAGGTACAAATCGAGGACAGATCTGGGAAGATGGGAAAGATGCTCCTCGGCCCCGCTTTAGGTTTTGGTGATCGTCAAGGAATTGGATATGATGGTGCCTCCACGTCCCAAATTGCACCTGGACCAGTTCCTGAGTTTACTACAACTCCTTATGGTCACCGTAAAAAACCTCGAAGGAGAGTTCGACCAAGAAAAGCAAACCAAGGTCCGCCTTTGACTGAGCTCTTTTGTACTTATTGCAAAAGAAAAGGCCACCGTAGGGAAACTTGCTATAGCATGGGTCGGACACGACGTACTACTGCTCCACCACGACATACTGATGAGTTTTCTAGTCTGAGAGAGCGAGTTGAGTTCTTAGCTGCCACGACTCAGAGTTTGATGAAAGAATTCCGACGGATGTCTTCGCCGTTAGTGAATGCTTCTTACATTCCAGCTAAAACCAACAAAGGCAAACAAAAGGTCATCTCTGCTTGGGTGCCTAAGAAAGATAAAAAGGCCTTTGTTGTTCATGTTGCTCTCAAAGCACATAATACCTCACAGTGGTATTTTGATAGTGGGTGCTCCAGACACATGACAGGTGATGCCTCATTTTTTACTACTCTTGAGGATTATCAAGATGGCAGAGTCACCTTTGGAGATGGGAGTAAGTCTAGCATTATAGGACGAGGTACTATCGAGTTACCTGGTTTTCCTAAGCTAGAAAATGTTTTGTACGTCAAAGGTTTGAAAGCAAACCTTCTCAGCATTAGCCAGCTGTGCGACACTAACTTTGCAGTAAAGTTTGACCGGGACGCGTGTAAAGTCTACAATCAAGCCGGTAAACTTTTGATGCAAGGGGTGAGGACCGAGGATAACTGCTATGGGACTGAGCCCACATCCTCACTTGTCTGCAACAGCGCCACGATCACTCCTATGGATCTGTGGCACCAACGTCTAGGTCACGTGAACGTTAGAGATCTCAATCATTTATCTAAAAAGGACCTAGTACGTGGCTTACCATCTCTTGGAAAGTCAACTTCGACCGTTTGTGGACCCTGTCAGTTGGGAAAACAAATTCGTAGTCCTCATAGGAAGTTACATTCCATTACCACCTCTCGTGTTCTGGAGTTGATTCACATGGATCTTATGGGTCCCACTCGTACTGAGAGTCTAGGTGGTAAGAGGTACATCCTTGTGATGGTAGATGATTTCTCCAGATACTCCATTGTAGGTCTTCTGAGAGAGAAATCCGATGCTGTAGATTTCTTAACGACCAAGTGCCGTGTCCTGCAAAATCAACACGGTGTCACTATTAACAGAATACGTAGTGACAACGGCACTGAATTCAAGGAAGCAAAGGTTGATTTGTACTGTGATAGCCTTGGGATCAAACATGAGTTTTCTGCTATGAGAACTCCTCAGCAAAATGGGATTGTTGAGAGAAAGAATAGAACGATCCAAGAGATGGCTAGATCTATGCTTCTAGGTCGTAAAGTTTCTAGGAGATTTTGGGCAGAGGCAGTGTCTACTGCATGACACACGGTGAATAGGGTCTATTTGCGTCCACACACACTACAGACACCTTATGAGTTGTGGACCGGCAAGAAGCCCAACCTGGCGTATTTCCGTGTTTTTTGGAGTAAATGCTACATCCTACGGGATAGAGAGCAATTAGGAAAGTTCGACTCCCGGAGCGACGAGGGAATATTTCTAGGATATTCATCGAATAGTAGAGCATACCGGGTTTTTAACCTGAAGAGCTCTAAGATTATGGAATCAATAAACGTCACCGTGCAAGATGACGAACCTCCGACGGTTATTGATCCTAACCTTCAGTGTGAGGATGAGGATTGTTCTGACAGTGATTTACCTGTTCCTCTCTCACACTCTGTGGACCCTACTCCTGTGTTAGGGGACACACCTGCTTGGGTTCGCAAGAGTCATGACCCTTCTGCTAATTGTTGGTGATCCCACTCTAGGGGTCAAGACTCGTGCTCAGCTAGAGAACGTTGTTAGCCATCTTTGCTACACGTCCAAAGTCGAGCCCAAGAACCATAAAGAAGCACTCAAGGATGAACACTGGATATCTGCTATGCAGGATAAGTTGCTTCAGTTTAAAAAGAATAATGTCTGGGAATTAGTCCCCCGACCTAGTGAGATTAATGTGATAGGTACCCGGTGGATTTTTAAGAACAAAATGGATGAAAATGGTACCATAATCCGAAATAAGGCTAGGTTGGTCGCTCAAGGCTACACACAGATAGAGGGTGTAGACTTTGGGGAGACATTTGCTCCTGTTGCGAGGCTTGAGTCCGTCCGTCTTCTGCTCGCCATTGCATGTCATCTGCCCTTCAAGGTGTATCAGGTGGATGTCAAGAGTGCCTTTTTGAATGGCATTCTACATGAGGAGGTTTATGTGGAACAACCAAAAGGGTTTGAAGACCCTCAGCACCCTGAGCACGTCTACTATCTGAGGAAAGCCTTGTATGGTTTGAAGCAAGCACCCCGTGCTTGGTACGAGAGGCTTACTTCTTATCTCTTAGCTCGTGGCTTCAAGAGAGGGGGAGTAGATATGACGTTGTTTGTCAGGAGAGATGACGGTGCTATTTTGGTCGCCCAGGTCTATGTGGACGACATAGTCTTTGGATCCACATGCTCCCAGCATGCTCACCACTTTGATGAGGAGATGAAAAGTGAGTTTGAGATGAGCATGGTTGGTGAGCTTACATTCTTCCTTAGTCTCCAGGTTCGTCAGCTAGAGGATGGGATGTTCATCTCCCAATCCAAGTATGCTAGAGACCTAGTGAAGAAATTTGGTTTAGACTCCGCTAAGCATGCACGTACACCTATGAGTACCACTACCAAGCTTAGTAAGGACACTTCAGGCAAGGACGTAGAGCAAACCTTATATCGGAGTATGATAGGTAGTCTCCTCTACTTGACAGCCAGTCGTCCCGACATCGCCTTTAGTGTTGGAGTCTGTGCGCGTTATCAGGCATCCCCAAAAGAGTCACATTTACTTTCTCTAAAACGTATTATTAAATACGTAAGTGGGACTCTCTCATACGGGATTTGGTATTCCTTTGATACCGATGACCGTCTGTCCGCCTACTCGGATGCCGATTGGGCTGGGGATGTAGATGGATGTAGGAGCACTTCTGGTGGGTGTTTCTATTTTGGTTCTGCTCTTGTCTCCTGGCTGAGCAAGAAGCAAAATTCCATCTCTTTGTCCACTGCGGAGGCTGAGTACATAGTCGCCAGGAGTTGTTGCACACAACTCTTGTGGATGAAGCAAATGCTGGAGGATTATGGGATATCACAGGACACCATGACCATTTCCTGTGATAACACGAGCGCGATACACATATCCCGCAATCCAGTTCAGCATTCGCGCACAAAACACATCAGGATACGTGAGCACTTTATTCGTCAGTTAGTTGAAGAGAAAGTTGTATCCCTGAGTTTTGTTCCTACCGACCGTCAGTTAGCCGATATTTTCACGAAACCTTTAGATGCCCTTAGATTTGAGAGTCTTAGGAAATCTTTAGGGATTTACACAGTTGACTGAGGGGTTGGTCTATGTCTAGAATAGGATGCTTCTTCATGTTCATATCATATGCTTCCTATTGCTAGTCTGTTTTATATGTACCATTACTTTGTTGTACAGCTTTGTTTTATTCTTTTTGCTTTTTATATTTCTTTTGAAAAAAAATACAAAAAGATTTTCCTTTAAGAAAAATTTTGAGAAAAGCACAAAAAGATTTTATTTCTTTTTTTTCCAAATTTTTGAAAAAAATCCAAAAAGATTTTTGTATTTTGCTTCTTTTATGGATGAGCATGTAAGATAGCCAAGTCACAACTTCATTCCATTTATCCATGTGACTGTTTGATAGAGATTTGAGAGGCTACATCATTTCATCCATGTGCTTTACATTGATTGGAGTCTTTGAGATGTAATTAGTGATATCTTCCTACATGTTTGACTCCTATATCCTTTATTACACACATGCACGGCTATATTTGATTATTGCACTTGTCTATCTCATGTTGGCTTGCGTGTTTTCATCTCAATCATGTCTATACAATGTACAATATGCGATAAAACTTGACAAGATTGGAATGCATGTAAAAACCGTTTTGGTGAGACTGTGTGTTTTTGTATAACGGGGAGGGCTGCGAAAGGTAATCATCTATCCTTTGCGCAAAAGCCACCGTTAAAAAGGACCTAAAAAATGGAGGAATTTTAATATCCGAGGTCCAAAGAGGTTAAAAGAGCCCGAAAAAATTTAAAGGCAATAAAAAGCAATTCATGCCAAATATGGGCCACTTAGGTTTCACCATCAATTCTCCAAAGTTTGAGAATTTAGAATGCCTCTATTCAATACAATATCTGAGGGAGTTTGGTTGGAGAATCTAAACGGGTTTGCACTTCCTTGAAAGTCCTGAAAAAGCATAAAATCATTTTGGACGTTATTGGTGTGAAAATCATTTTGAGCTTTAATTTGTTGATTTGATTGAGTCAATATCTTATATTGTCACTCTTTTACACCAAAGGAAGCATTTGAGTTCATTCGCTAGGAATATCCAATATTCATCGTGCACATATGTCATGTTTGTATGCATTGATTTTCCTATCGAATTTTATCACACCACTTCATTTACGCTATCATTGACTTGGTTGCTTTCTGTTTATTCATGGTGTGTTTTTATCCTAGTGACACCCCGCACTTGCATATTTGATTTATTTCTCTAATTTGTCCATTTGGGGACATCATAAAAAGGGGGAGAAAAAATTATCATATTATGGGGGAGTTTGAATTCTGGGGGAGTTTTTGAGATGTTGCTTATATTTTTATCATATATTAATATCCATGTTATCTCATTTCAAACTCGATATGTCACGTGGTATTTGCTTTGTCTCATGTGTGTAGGTATGAAGATTGCAGATCTATATGTTGCACACCCTCATGAGAAAAGTTTTGAGATTCCTGAAGAATTAAAGAACAAACGATGAAGACTATTCATTTGTACCTTTTCCAGTTTTTGGTTCATGGGAGGGTAGATTTGTATAGGCAATTTCATATTTGATAATTCAGATTTTTTATGTATGTATCGTCATAGACATAGGGGGAGATTTGTAAGGACACTTTTCACATGTCCGAAATGTTTCATTTATTTATGTCGTACGCCGCTACATTTGGCACGTCTCCTCACGATCTCACATGACGGCCTCTATCCGAATTCCGAGAATCAAGCATGCATTATCTCCACTAATATGTCCCACATCTGCCTCAATGACTTCACGTTCCAAGATTTTAGGGACTTAATGCAAGTGGTACGCAAGGGAAGTCAAAACAGTGAAAAAAAGGCACAATAGGAGAGTTCAAGGGCATTTTCGTAATTTTACATCCATAGTTCGGAGGTCTAGTCAACTAGAAAGTTTAAAATCTCTCCGCAACGAAGATACTGGAAAAAATGGCACCTCAATCCGAGCTACGGTGAAGGAGTTATGACCTTTTGAAGATAGAGAAAATTCCTTAAAGAATGCTGTTTTTTTTGTACGCTGGATAGAATTTTAGAGTTTTAAGAACGTGGGACTCTTCATATTTTTTCCTATAAATACCAACTTCGGGGGAGTTTTTTTGCAAGACTTTAGGAGACGAATTTGAGAGTCCAAATACATCTAGTCTTCATATTTTTGAGTCCCAAGACTCATGTTTTGATTCACACATCATTGCCAAACCTTTGTGAATCCTTTTGCAACCCAAGAACACAACTTTGGTTTGTTCAACCCTTGTGGAGGAGACCGTTCTTCTTCTTCATTGCAGCCCTACTGGAAAGGGATAATTCCAGCCGCGACTACAGAATCCGATACCCGAGGGTAATTCTTAGTCAACTTGTATTTTCATTGTAATCCGATTGTAAGCCGTTCTCTTACAAATTATAGTGAAAATAAATGGTTTTGCCCCTGAGGGGGATTTTTCCTTAATTGCATGTGTTTGAATGTTCTTGCGTAGATTATCAATTTATTCAATCACATACTGCTGCATGTTTAGGGTTTGTTTGTGTTAAAAGGGTTTTATATATAACTTGATCATTTGAACGCGAGCACACACGTTTCTCAGCCCCTTATCCCTTTGTCTTTTCCGGGCAAAAAGGGGGAGAAACATTAATTAATGGGAATTCACATCTAGGGGGAGAATTTATATTTAGTGGGAGTTGAATAAATTAATTGGATTTATATTGCTTTTAATATTGATCTTATGCATAATTTAGGGGGAGTTAAATTCTTAATATTGAATATTGAGACTTTCATTTACCATTCACAACATATGCTAACATATAGTTCTATATATATTTCATTCTCTACTTCCCCATGCGTTTATGAATTTGTTGTTTCATGTGTGTAGGATACATCTCCTACTTCTTTGCATCTCGTCAGTCTTGTCCTTGTGTCTGTTTTTTTTTTGGGGGTTTTGGGACGAGCCTTAGAAACGGCTTGACGTCTGGCTTAGCAAATTCTGTCTTTTTATTTATTTTTTATTATTCTATTTTGTCCCGAAATAGCCAAAGAGGGGGATTTGTAAGGACAAATTTCCAATTGAGTCATTTGTTATATTGGCTTTATTCCGTTGGACAAAACAATTTTGGGTCATCAAGCATCATTCAACGTAAAGATACAAGCACCGCATCCAAAGTTCACGCGTCATCAATATGCATGCCATGTTAGCTATCCTGCAAAGGTATATGACTAAAATAAATTTTATGTGTTGGAGTATTTTGTCTAATCAAGAAATTTTCATATAGGAAAAATGTTCGTAAATAAGTAATTTTCATAAAGAAAAATCTTTGAAATAAATTTGAACAAATTTGTACAAAATATGAAATCTCGTTCGAAGTTTATCCAGGTCGTTCGAACGACCTAGATCTAACGACTTTCCCCAGGCTATACTGGAACTTCGTTAGAAAGGTCGTTCGAACGATCTCGTTCGAACGAGGTTTCTAACGACCTATCTAATTCGAGACTGGAACTTCGTTAGATAACTCGTTCGAATGACAATTCGTTCAAACGACCTCGTTCGAACGAGTTCTACCAGATCTGATTTTTAATCTTATTTTATAAGCAGTTTTTTCCTACCTGTTTTGGTCCACTACTTTTTCAGTTATATTATATGGACGAAAATCAGTTTCAAAGGGTAGGAAGTTCATGATTCTCTAGAGAGATTTTTCCATAACTTCCCTCTTTTTGGTAAAAATTATCTCCAACACTTTTATCATCTTTTGAAACAAAACCCCTTCAATCAACTTGACATTCAACAAGCAAGTTTGCGGTGGATCTCTGCATTCAAGCTTTGTGGAGACGGTGGTTTTAGGCTTCGGTGGATACCGCGACACGAGGAGTGTCGAGAACACGTTAGAGCTTCGCGTACTACAAATTCAGAGGTCAAAGACGGCATAAGCAAGTCTTGAGTGAGTCAATGTCTGTAAGTCTTTTGAGTCACTTGTGAAACCTATTTTGTAGTGGATTTTGTCTAGGCCCAGACGTCCGAGGTTTTTCCCATTTGGGTTTTCCTCATACATCGGCGTGTTGTGGTTGGGATTTTCGCATTTTACTTTATTAAATCACCTAGATGTATGCTTAGGATAAAATGAATAAAATTGGAATAATTTCATTTTAATTAGTCAAGTTATCAATCCCATTGCATTAATTGAAATTTGTTCTTGCGAACTTGTGAATCTGCTTTTAAATTGAAATTGAAGAATATCACTTTATAGCTAATATTAAAATTGGATTGGGTGTGTGTATTCTACGAATTAAACTAAGATCATATAACCTTGCAAATTCATAGGGCCTTACAATTGTGTGTGTGTGTGTGTGTGTGTGTGTGTTAATCATCGTAAACCCTTGTTATTCACATTGCCCATGCTTGGATTATTTCTTGTGAAGAATAAAGGATGTCTTCATTGCTGACCATTGGAGCTCTTGAGGGATTTCTTGCCGACGACAACAAACCGACGCCTAAGGGTATTGTAATACCTCGTATTTTTATGGTGTTTAATTGTGGGATTAGTTTATAAATTAATTTAATATTAATCTGGATTTTTAAATAAATATCTACTAGCATGATGAGAGTTAGTAATTATTGGTAGGAATTATGTTGAATATTTCTAAATGAGTAAAGTAATATATGAGATTGAAGTCATAAAAAAAAATTATCGAGAGTGAATAATACGACAATTATAGAAATTAAGTCGGGACGCGCATGTGTCGTTTCGGGACTAAATTAATGGAATAAAAAGTAAATTAATTCTAAGTCGCCCGTATGGTCATTTCGAATGCGCCAATGTATCCGTAGGGTCAAGATAGTCAGAAAAGTGAACCCGGGGGTTTAGTTTGGGTCTCGAGACGTTTTTAGGCCTAACCGGTAACCCGGGAGAGCATTTTGGTAATTTTCAATCTTAGGCCTTAATTATGGATGAAAATTGAAGGGTTATATCTGATGGTAGTTAGAGTCCTCGAGGGTTAGAAACATTAGAGTTACAGAAAGGCTAAGGAAGAGAGAAGGCTTCCAAGGAGGAGAACCACCAACCCTACACCACTCTCACCACTTCCACCACCAATGCGTAGATCGGAAGAAGGGGATCGTTTATATACCATTCTAATTCATCAGACCAGACCTTTGATTTCCAGTCAAGTATCTAACTTGTTGTGCCTTAGTTGATAACACATCCATGCTAGTGTAGAAGATGATAATTTTATGTTTTTGTGTAAGATAAATAATAATTAGGAGATTTATATTGAAATTCTGAGTAGAAACCATGTCAGGACAACACTATGGTTATATATAGATGATTAACTATGAAATTGATGTCCATTAGAGGTTAAATTCGGGAAGAATTTGGAAGATATTGATCATGATGATAAAAATAGGGTTCTTGATGAATTATCTTGAATTCACCCTTTAATCGATGCCCCTTGCTGAATTTGTATATGTTTTACGTTAGAAATCATGTATGTACGATAGTACAACTGTTGGTTTGATTATTTGGGACGAATTAATATAGGGTTTGAGGATTTCTGTTAATGAAACTCGTACGTAAAGAATTATAGAATCTGGGCCAAGAACTACTCGATCAATCGATCGACTCAAGAATGTCGATCGATCGACTGGATCGATCGATCGACCCCTTTTCATCGATCGATCGACCCCTCCTGGAAACTGAAACTTCTTCCCCTTTTAATGTTAATCCCATCCAACTGTATAAGGGCCTTTAGACATAATTTAAATATCATAATGGGATATGAGCAGGACCATCAAGGTATAAGTAGGGTCCGGGTAATACGACTTTACATGAGATTTAACCATGAGATTTCAGGGGTATAAATTGAGTGGAAAATCATGCGTACGTTAATTTAGGTCTTGTGAGAATTAAGAATGGCATAGACCGGTAGGGTAGTGACTGTACATCTACTGATTTTATATTTATTAAGAGGGTACACTTCGAGACTCAAGAAGTACTTGAGGATTTACGGGAATTGAGAAAATAAAATAATGATTTAATTATACGTAGAACTCGGGCGTTATATGCCATACATGGTTCAAATATATAATGGGTCGTGGGCGTACCTAGTTGAATAATATGAATATATATGGGTGCATGTATTTATATATATAACATTGTATATCTGTGTGCAATCATACTCGAGCTACTTACTATCACGGAGGTTTCCGCGCCGGGACAGTCTTATCTCGATTGGACGTTTATAGGGGATATTGACTTGTACCCTAGAACATAGGATCCTTGGATACATGCTATCTGAGAATGATAGTGAGACGGTCTTAAGAGCCGTGAGGGTATGTGCTGACCTCTTAGTGACTGAGAACTATGCTTTGCCTCCAATATGTGTGTTTTGTGTTAATACAGTTCGAGAGTGATTCTGAACTAGTATTTACCTTTGTACGAAAGATATGGGGACTTGATAGAAAAGTATGCCGGCACCACAGATTTATGCGGGGTGCCCTATTAGTATATATATTATAAGTGATAAATATATATACCTGTGATTAATCTATTGTGCTTGTAAGTAGATACAAATTGAATAATTAATAGTAAATGAATTAAGTGGTTACGAACTTAAGTCCGTATTGAGACGAATATAACTGGCTTAATATATTCATAAGAAAAGGTTATCTCATATAAACTACAATTATGCGATTACTTGAAACAGAATTTGGTGAGGGGAAATTGGGTTAGACTAGTGTATTGGGTTAGACTAGTGAATTAGGTTAGCTTTATCTAGTTTAGTTCATTAGTACGTTAGACATGCACACTAGTTGAGGGGTGAGAATTCCCAAGTGAGTGTCGAGGTACTAACATGTATATAATATCAACTGGAAAGCATTTTAAATACTTGCTAAACTATTTAGTGGCTATTTTACACTCGGGCTCTGACCCATTTCCTGTCATCTCTTCCTTATTTTGTATATATATATATATATATATATATATATATATATATATATATATATATATATATATATATATATATATATTGCAGGTGCCCAGCCACAGGGGTGTCAGGCTTAGATCCTTGGACTGTTGACATGCTGCAACTAGTGTGGGAGTTACAGGTCCTTACAGTAGACGACCTCATCCTTGTCTTCTATTTAGTCATCATTAGATAGGGCATGTGTCTCCCATTTCCAGTTTTATCTAGTTCAGAGAGATTTGTACTCTTGATTTATTTCATTATTCTGTTTTAGTTGGGATTGCTTTTGATTAATACATTGTCCTGCGATTTGGGACATTTTATTTGGATTGATTTATCTAGCATGCTTCTTTCATTTGAATGGTTTGATTTTTAATATTATTCGTGTTCATGAAAATGGTTTCGTATATTAAATTATAACAATAGGACTTAATCTCTAAAATGAAAGGTTTTGACACTTAGCTTAATTATTTATTATATGATTAATAAAGAAAAATTATTTTTCGACAGTGATGCTAAGAATGAACCCATCGAACACTTTGATATAATTTCATAAAGGATTGATCACCCGATATTTAATTAGACGGGGTGTCACAGGTTATCGTATGTTAAAAAAAAGTTGTATTTCTCTGTATCTGTGCGTTGTGATTTACATGTTATAGTGAAATAAAAAGGTTTTACTCCTTTGGGGATTTTTCTTCAAGACCGTGTTTGTGATTGATTGTCTTGCACGGTAGATATATTTATTGCTTTCAATCACGATAAGATGCATGCTTAGGGTTTAATTAAAACTGGTGACAAAATTGGATTTAATTAAATAAGTTTATACTATTAAACGGAAGCGAACTCTCATAGTGTAACTAGGCGGGTTAAGATGTATGCGCTAGGTGTGCACATTACTTAAGAGGTGAGGGGTAATCTCATGAGAGTGTGTCACCGACTTAAACATGGAAAGTTTTACTTCATCTTAATTACTTGTAACTATTTTCAAAAGGTTTTGGGATCTGAACCATATCAAATCTATTTTCCAAAAACTTTTAGGTGTCCAGCCACAGAGATGCCATTGATGAATATTCTTTCCAGGGACACGAAGCTGCAGCTGATGTGGAGGTTGCAGGTTGCTGAGTAGCCGCTTCACTTGTTTCATTCTAGATTAGGTTCTCTTTTTCGATATTGGTTGGGTGTGTTACCCCTTTTCATTCAAACTTATGTATTTTCGAGTATTTTAGTAATATGGATTAGATGTATTGGATTTTTACCTGATGGTTTATTCAGGGACTTTATCTATTTATCTTTGCTTACACTTTACATCATGGTTTCATTTATATTGATTACTGTATATAGGATTATTGTGGTTTGATCAACATTATTGTATGTTAATGAAACATAAAATTTGGCACCCACTTATTTAATTAGTAGGTGGTCAGTAATTTAAAATGTTTCGATAGTGATGCTAAGAATGAACCGAGTGAGACCCCTATTTTATTTTAGTAAAGGACTGAGCGCTCGTGATTGAAATAGGCGGGGTGTCACAGATGGTATCAGAGCATTATGTTCTAGTGTCCTTAGGATAAGTGAGGACTCACTATGTTTTCAACATTAGGTTTCTATGATATAAGATCCCATGCTTAGGACTGTTGATTCATAATGTGACTTACGTTCTCCTTCCATTGAGTATAATTGATGCAAATTATATACGAGTTCAGTTGGACTTCGTATACCAAACCATATAGGACGACCAACGAGGGCTGTTATGAGGACTCCAAGAGGAAAGGCTCAGTCGGAGCTACAGATTATTCTGGGAATGGTGACCACGGTAGGAGTCACCACTAATATTATTTAGGTAGTTGACACTGTAATAACCACTGGGGCACACTAATCCCCAAGAACCTCCATAGCAGACGGTGGTGAAAATTCAAACTCACAAAGTACAGGCGGTTAGGGAAAGAGTCGAATGGGCTTTTCAAAAGGGCCAAACCCGCAAGAATTTGGGAGAGTGCGAAAGTGTGATTGGCTAATGGAAAGAGACCATCCCAAGGCAATTTCTTAGGATAGAGTGAAGTGACACTTAAGTTAAAATGTCGAGCGACGTTTTTAGCTCATAGGAACAGCGATGTAGTGATGGGAGTCAATCACCACATCCAAGGAGAGATGCCATGAATATCGAGTAATTTGGGATGCGATTTGACAGCAAATCCTTTCATCAGTTGTTTAAACAGAGAGGCGAAATAAATTTTAGTACTTATTATAAGAGGGTCGAACAGTGGCCGAACATGAGGAGAATTTGTACGTTTAGCGAACTTCATACCCGATGAGCTGGATGCGGAGAATAAAAAGGGTCTTTGAGTTGATGATTGACTTATGGGTAGAATACTACAGCATTTAGGGGGAAATCTCACTTGGACGACTAATGGTAATGTCGTCGATGTCATACTTTTGCAAGACTAATATAAATGCTTCCATGCGAAGGGAGTTATGAGATTTGAGAGTCTAGTCAGCAGAGCGAGAATAAATGCAATTCGTGCTAGTGAAGCACCACAGGGGGATACCTAACAGGAGACCCATTTATATGATTCAGATCAATTAAATTCCTACCAAGTGATGGTGGATTCAGTCGGGGCCGTTATGGCCAGTAGTGTGCTCCATAGGACTAGTAGAGCTAAATTAACAACGGGGGTAGCACCGACATGGCCAGCGGGGTCAAATATAAGGGAATGACACACAGATGTGCCTTATGTGTGGAGAGTAGGGCCATATGTGTTGATCTTATCTATAAGGAGTTACGGGACAAGAGAGGGATGCCTAGTAGGGGAGATAATTGTATAAGTGTTTGGTTCGATTTTGACGAGATTATTATGTCCGGGAACCATTTGAACCTCCAGTGCCATTGACAATTGAAGGAATGAGTTTATCTTTAGGTAAATGGGATAATATTTATGTGACACGGGTGAGTCACAGTATTTTGTCAGCACCTGATTCGCGCGCGAGATGGGTTTAATGGGTGTATCATTAGTGTAAACGTAGTGTGTATATATCTACTGTTGGGTGGTGGGGCTCTCTGTAGTTCCTTTTGCAGGGGAGCGCGTGTGGTCACTAAGAGGATATGTTTTAGTGGATTCACTCATTTTAGAAACAGGATATGCGAGTATGATGTTATCCTCGGTATGGACTGGTTAACGATGGTTTGGGCGATGGTGGGTTATCACAATAAGGATATTGTGCTCGATGTTCCAGGGCAGGATGTGTGGTTTTATGATATCTTACCTGGAAGAGGGTTGAGCTCGCTTATATATTATATTGTGGAGGACACTTCAGAAAGTATAGTTGTCTTGTTATATTTGATCCCAATGTGCAGGGACTTTACTTGACACACCCTAACCCAGTTACTTATAATTAAGTTTGAAAATCAAAGTGAGTCAAACCATAATTTTCTTAACCAAATCATAAACATGAGTATCCTTTTTCATTATCAGTATGAAACCATAAAGCTAAAAACTTTTCACAATTTTAAAGTAATTATGATTATTCAAACTTGCTTAAACGATAAGTATGATTAAATTACCCCATACCAAAGTTGACACACCCCAACCCAGTTACTTATAATTAAGTTTGAAAGTCAAAGTGAGTTAAACCATAATTTCCTGAACCAAATCATAAACAGGATTATCCTTTTTCATTTTCAGTATGAAGCCATAGAGCTAAAAACTTTTCACAATTTTAAAGTAATTATGCTTATTCAAACTTTCTTAAAGGATAAGTATGATTAAATTACCCCTTTTTCATTTGACCGAAATCATGGTTTTATGTATCCTTTGCTAACCCAACCAGACCTCCTAAATTTGGCAGTGACATCATGTTACCTGATAAACATAAATATTGGAAACGTGAGCAAAATAGCCTAGTGAATGCATCACTACTACACTATTGCATAAAGTTAAATGCAATAAATCACATACCTATGATGATATATATATTTATCCGGCTCCTTCATAAAGAATGACAAATTTTCTGGCACATTCATAAGAATGACCAATTTTTCGACTCATTCATAGGAATGACCAACTTTCTGAATCATGATTCACATATCAAGTATGTAATTAATAATTCTCCCCCATTTCGTGTCGGGGAGTAACCTCCCATTTTGGTAAATCGAAATGAACAGTTCCACATTCATAATATTATGATTATATCCGTAACCATGCATAAATACATCTTACCGGTGAGTAATATTTGAATCATACCTATACCCAGTTATAAATGCATCTTACCGGTGAGTACACTCACCTTGGTCACTTAATGGGTTTTTCCCTTGCCTTTCTATGAAACTTGTTCAACCGGTTCTCCTTCCCTTCCTATCATTATTACAATATTTTTATCATCATGAGAATATTAACAATCCAAATAATCACTTAAGTGTGATTCAATTCATAAGCATCATATGAACTCATTCCAATCATTTATCATAAATGATGTCTCATCCAATTTCATGTTAAGATATTTAACATATCCAATTCATAGTCCAAACATACTATAATTTATTCTTGGTAATCCAATTATATTAATATTAGGTTCCCAATATAAAAGACCACACATCATTTCAAGTTTCCTGGAGCAAGATATGCCATTTCTTTATTATAAAGCAAATCTACCCTATAGGGTCCTCTATCGTTCAGTCAACTTACAGGAATTTTCATAGTTTTTATATATCATAACTTTATATGATATTCCACCCAGTTTCAATAACATAATGAATAATACAAAATTAAAGTTTCATATTTTTTAGAGTTCATTTGCTATGTTAAGCAAATTAGGCCTGTTAATGGATCGGATTTTATCCGAATCCGAATCCAAATCCGATCCATTTAAGTAGATATGGATCATGCCTAAAATCCGATTACCCGATTATCCGTTTATTAAATGGAGCGGATTTTGATTCATATACTCCAATCCGCTACTAATCCGATCCAATTAATATATATATATATATATATATATATATATATATATATATATATATATATAGTTCTGCTCTTTTGCGGACTAGTCCGCATTTTAAAAATGCGGACCGGACATGTGTCACCTAGCGGTGAGCTCAGAAAAGAGAGAGAGTGCGCCTATAATTTAGGCGATAATTTCTAGGCGCACCGTTAGGTGACACATGTCCGGCCCGCATTCTTAAAATGCGGACTAGTTCGCACAAGAGCATTATTATATATATATATATATATATACACACACACAAATTATATATAATATAATTTTTAATTAATATATATTATATTTAATAATATTTTAAATATATAGTATAATAGTTCTTTATTTCATTATCTGTTTTTTGGAACATTTGCAAAATAAATTTATGAAATAAGAGTTGAAAATAAACATGTTGCAAATCAAGTTAACATAAACGGATAATCGAATCGGATCTGAATTCGTTTAATATAAATGGATATGGATTTGGACTTGCCTAATACGATCAGATTAATAAGCGGATCGGATCCGAATCCGTTTAACATAAACGGATATGGATTTGGATTTGCCTGATCCGGTCCGAATCCGATCCGTTTACGGGCCTAAAGCAAATCATCAAATACACGGTATGCATACTTACACTTTTGTGGTATATTCTATACCTCGACTTCAAACTATCATCCAAGATTCATTTCTAGGTATTTTTACATAATTTTCGGATATGATATACATATATGAGTCTATTTTCATTTCCATCTGGATTTATTCAATTCCAGTAAGCATACACAAAGTTATGAAAGTTTGAACACACAAGGGTTTTAAACAAGGCGATATAAAGGATTTACACCTTCGTCTTTCTTCAAACTGGTATCTATCCATACATATACAACAAGGCATGAAAGTTTACTAAAAAATCTATGATTTCTCTCATTTCAATCAGTAATATCAAAAAAAGAAACAAGATTTATGGATAGAATTACCTAAGGCACTTTTACCTAATTTCCTATGATTTATCCCGAACTTTTCCTCGCCTTCTCTTCCTAAACTTCCCGATTCTCTTTCCTTAAGATAAAACTCTTTCATGTCTGAAATATTCTAAGGGAAGAGGTTGTTTCAAGGGTTTAAAGTCGGCTAAACACACCTCCCTTTCCAACCAACTAAAACCAACCATTTGTTACACTAATAAGACAAAATACCACTTAACGTATCGACATATTTACCCTTATTTCGTAATTTCAACATAACTCCTTACTCGAACCCCTATTTTACACACCGTATGTTGTGTTACAAACTTAACTCATATATATACAACTACCTAGTTATCACCTCAAGTCAATTGTTATATTATAATGGTCAAAACTAGTCTCCAACTTGAACATTCCTACCGAAAGCTTCACAAATTTGTGTTTGTAACTAATTCAATAATTCATGAGTTATGAAGGTAGGATTAGACTAAATATAATAACTTAACATTATATACTCTAATAACACATTATCCCCATACCATACGATAAGCATGATTTAAACATAATTTATCATAATTATATCCGGGTTGTCACAATTTTCCCTCGTTAGAAAATTTCGTCCCCGAAATTTAGTATGAATTTCACTTACCAAACAATTGAGGATACCATTTCCTCATTCTATATTCCCTTTCCCAAGTTGCTTCTTTAATTTCATGGATCCTCCACAGCACTTTAACTACGGGACTAACTTTATTACCTAATACTTGATCCTTTCGATTAATAATTTCCACCGGTTCCTTGACGTGCGACAAATCTTCTTTCATAACATATTCAGTTCCTTCATCATTTTCACGTAAGGATAAGCGTATAATGATTCCTTGTCAATGAAAACTAATTACCAACTCATATATTACTTCATACCTTTATATACGTATGTCGAACATTTACATATAATAGATTATCAATTGTATCACCATACATTCACAATGAGTGAACATTCTTAACAAACCTAGTATCATTCTTTACATTTCTCCCTTCATTCCTATAGTCTATCCTTAAAATCATGCAATATTTCAAATCATAAATATCATATTGCCAGACTATCTTAATACATGACATATTTCCATCTTCCATTCAACACCAAATACATATGTTTAACTTTAATTATTTTTTATACCAAAATTTACCGCCCAAAGTGGATCAATTACATGCCAGCATGTGTCATCCAATGAGGCACAAGTCCAATTCGGCATGACACAAAAGCTCGACAAAAAATGAAGCCTGACCAACAATGCAGCCCGGCCAATTGGGAAGCTCGACCAACAGTTGAAAATCCAACCTGTATAGCCAACAAAGCGACAACAATCTTACAGTCTGTATTGCCAATGAAGTGCCAACATTTATATATTTAGATCCCATTATGTATTAATGTAAATGCCTAACAAATGAAGGCATTCCATCATTTCACACGATAACTATCAATACCCCTCTTGGTCTATAAATACATTGTATCACCCACCCTCATTGCAAGTGACCGAAAAAAATAATTCAAGGTAATCAATACATAACAGTGGATGTAGGATATTCCGTTGAGCCGAACTACTTTAAAATTTATTGTGTCTTGTTTATTTTACTTATTTTATCTGTGATCAATTAATTAGTCCTGGTCTGGGTATTATCAACAGATTGACGCCGTCTGTGGGAACGTATTGCTAAACTTTTTCACTATTTCATTATCCACATCTGAAATTCCTGAATCAAGTACTAGAAATGAGGGACTTCCGCAAAATCCCTCCACCCCTCCAAATAACAATGATTTAACTGGGATTTTGGCTAGCTTGGCCAAGGGTCAAGAGGCTATGCAAGATACGATATGACAGTTGGCCCAAACTCTGCAAGCTGGAGTTCCTACGTAATTCAATCAAAAGAATATGCCACCACCGCCAATAAGGAGTATTGGGCATAGACATTCTCGAACTTTAAGGGATTGTTCGTACCTTACTGGAGCAACTTCTTCTATCAGGATTACCAACACCTCTGATGGATAATCCCTAATCCCAGAAATATTGAGTACCTTAGAAAGGCTAAGTAGGGCCTCTCCTTTCGATCGTTTGGGACCCAGTGGAAATGCCCTCTGAGTTGTGTCGAGAAATATTCGACGACCAAGCGACTTGAGGGAAGGTTCAGCCCAATCCAGATTGAACACCCGACGAACTGCTCGGTCCAATCAAATAGAAGGCTCGCAAGAAGAAAGCTCAGCACGATTAGTTGGTCGACATAAAGAATCCGCCACCCATAGATCTGGTGATGGCAATAATGCTTGGAAAGATTCCATTCAACGCCTGAAAGATAGGTTAGGATAAATGGCCAAGGTTAAGACTCCCATCCACATAAGTTTTATTAAGGGATCTCCCTTTATGTAAACCATCATAGATTTCCCTACGCCGACCAAGTTTAAAGCTCCAGTAGTTACTCTTAAGTATGATGGCAAGACTGATCCAGTTCTTCATATGGAATAATACCAAGCAACGGTTTATATCTATGTTGTTCCTGATGAAATGAGGTGTATGGCATTTTCAGGAACAATCACTGAGTCTGCACAAATCTCGTATAATAGTCTTCCTCGGGGGCAGATTTCTTACTTTTAGCAACTCGTCGAGTTATTCATTGGTAATTTTTACTTTGGAGTAAAACTAGTGAAGTGAGTAGCTCATTTTCTTAGTGTAAGACAAAAGGTGGGAGAAAGTACCAGGGATTATATCACTCGTTTCAAAAACGAGAAATTGGAAGTCATTGATAACAAAGAGAAGACTGCAATCACTGCCCTCATGAGTGGTTTGCTCCCCGACAAACTGTATTATACTTTGGTAAAAGATCCCTTGAAGATGATGACAAATTTGATGGCCAAAATAGCAAAGATTATGAACACCGAGGAAGCTATAGATGCTAAAAAGAATTCAGATGCAAAGGTGGAAGTAAAGATAGAAGGAAAGTCGGATAAAAAGGAACACAAGAATCACAATGAGGGCATGAATTCAAAAATAAAAGAAAGCCTAGATAAGCTAAGAAAATTCACTAATTACAATCCCTTAACGGTAGATATACATCATGGGTTGGAGGAAATCAAGCACAATAATGATTTGAGTTCGCCTGAAAATTAAGGTTACTGATAAGAGAGATAAGTCAAAGTATTGTGAATTTCACAAAAATCATGGTCATACGACCAACTGGTGTATTGCTCTCCAAAATGAGATAGAAGCACTCATACGAAGAGGAAAATTGGACAGATTTGTTGATCGACAGGTTGGTGGAAAGACTAGAGGTAGAGGTCGACAGAGATCTAAATCACCAGTTAAGTCTAAAGAAGATAAGAAGAGGAACCATGACGATGATCCAAAAGACGATCATGATCTCCCTAAGAAGCCTAGACAACATAAACGAGAGGTATTCACACTTATTTTTAGATCTTTTGATTGCTATAGTATTACAGGTGGGGATGCAGGAGGAGTAGATCATACAGTTTAAAGGAAGGCTTACATCAATGAGGATTAAGCTTATTCCTATATCCGGCGAATCAACCTTGCTGAGGAAGGCCGACCAAGAAAAGTTATTAAGGATAAGCTCGTAATTAGATTTTCCAAGAACGATCTATCAGGAGTGTTGTATCCTCATAATGATCCTTTAGTAATCAGAGTTAGGATGAAAGAAATACTGGTGGCAAGAACACTAGTGGATAACGACAGTTCGACAGACATCATGTTCTAACCCTGTTTTGATAGTTTGGGGTTAAAACTTAGCCAACTAGATCCTTAACACAGGCCACTCATTAGCTTATTTAGCGATAAAGTATTTCCATTAGGAACAATCAAACTAGATGTGTTGATTGGGACATGGCCGGCGAGCATGACACAGAAAGTGAGATTCTTTGTAATGGACAAAAATGTTTATTCAGCCTATAATATGATCATGAGAAGAGTTGTTCTGAAGAAATTTAAAGCTGTACCTTATACTGTTCATCAATGCCTGAAGTTCCCGACCAACTTTGGAGTTGGAGTAGTAAAAAGAGATCAGAAAGTAGCTCAGGAATGCTAATATTCCTCTGCCAAGGAGGAAGATATGATAGAAACAAAGAGGAAAATAACCACTTATCAAGTGGATATATCTGAGTCGAACAAACGAATCTGAGGTTGAAACCTTAGATCCACGAGACAAATCTGAGCTTGTAAAAGGCCAAGTGATGGAAGCAACATAAAGCATTATTCTGGACGTTGATAAACCAGAACAAATAACTCGAATATGAGCGTTATTAGAATCGATTCTTAAACAAGATTTGGTGGCTTTTTTTAGACAAAAAAAACAGGTGTTCGCGTGGAGCCATAAAGATATGCTAGGCATAAACCCGAATTTCCTATGCCATGAGCTTAACGTTAAAAAGGAGGTTAAACATGTGAAGCAGCGATGAAGAGTTTTTAGCCCAGAGAAGACCCAGACTATACAGGAAGAAGTGGAGAAGCTTCAAAAAGCTTCCTTTATCGAAGACGTGAAATGCTCAGACTGGTTGGCCAATGTAGTTATGGTCAAGAAGAAAAATAATAAGTGGAGAATGTGTGTGGATTTTACTGACTTAAACAAAGTGTGCCCAAATGATCACTTTCCTTTGCCATGAATTGATCAACTGGTGGATGCTACTTCGGGGCATGAGCTATTGAGTTTCATGGATGCGTATTCTGGTTATAACCAGATCAAATGAAGCCAGAAGACAGAGAAAGTACTTCTTTTATTACTCCCCAAGGAACATATTACTATAATGTTATGCCATTTGGTCTAAAAAATGCAAGTGCCACATATCAGAGACTGGTGAACAAAGTATTTGAGGAGTAAAAAGGCAAGAACATAAAGGTGTATATTGATGATATGATCATAAAGAGCAAAAAAGTTATTGATCATATTGCCGATCTCAGCCAGACATTTGTTCAATTAAAAATGCACCAGATGAAGTTAAACCCCACCAAATGCGTCTTCAAAGTTCAGGAGGGATTGTTCCTAAAAAATATAGTAAATTAAAGGGGCATTGAAGCTAATTCGGATAAGATCAAAGCCTTGATAGAAATGCAATCTTCAATTTGTAAAAAGGATGTTCAAAGGCTAACAGGGCGTGTAGCAGCACTCAATAGATTTGTTTCCCGGTCAACAGACAGGTGCTTCCCATTCTTTAAGGTACTCAGAAAAACCTTTGAATGGAAAGATGAATGTGAAAAAGCCTTCTTGGAATTGAAGAAGTACCTGGGAACACCACCACTACTCTTTTGACCAGTGTTGGGAGAAAAGTTGTATCTATATTTGTTAGTTTTCGAGTCAGCTGTTAGCTCTGCCTTGATCAGGGAGAAGCATGGAGTCCAAAATCCAGTTTATTACACTAGCAAAGCTTTTCGAGGAGCAGAAGTTAGATATCCCGGACTGGAGAAATTAGCATTGGCCTTAATCGAAGCCAGTAGACGAATGAAGCCATATTTTTAAGCTCACACCATAGTGGAATACACTGACATGCCACTAAGGTAAGCTTTGAATGAGCCATAGAAATCTGGGAGATTGATATATTAGGTTGTGGAGTTGGGGGAATATGATCTTGTATACGAACCAAGGATTGTTTTAAAAGGCCAAGTTGTGGCAGATTTTATTGAAGAGTTAAAGGTCCCCGAGCAATAAGGGATTCTAGCCGAGAAACATGCAGGAGTCAGCAGACCTACTAAAGATACGCCCGACCAACTCCAAGCAGGGGAAACTGCAGAAAAAATTACCACCGACCAACTGGAATACAGGAGATGAAAAAGAAATATGAGGAGGTAAAGGATAAAATTTTCCATCACGGAATCATAACAAACCAAGCATTTGACAACCATATTATTATATGGATCTTGTATGTTGATGGGTCATCCTGTGCAACTGGATGTGGAGCTGGAATCATTCGCAATACTCCAAATGAATTAGATATAGAGTACGCTCTATGATTCGAATTTTAGGCCTCTAATAATGAGGTAGAGTATGAAGTCGTGATTATTGGGTTAAATCTAGCTAAATCACTGAATGCCTAGCAAGTTATGGTATATAGTGACTCACAATTGGTGGTAAATCAGGCATTGAACTTATTTGTTGCTAAAGGAGAACTGATGACCAGATACCTAGCCAAAGCTTTGGAGATAATTTCCACTTTGCTAGCTATCCAGATGATCAGAATTCCAAGATTGGAAAATGCCCGAGAAGACGCACTTGCTCGGCTAGCTTCAATAACCAAAATTAAGCTATGAAGAACTATTCACATTGAGCTACTTACTAATAGGAGCATTGATCAAGATCCGATGGTTAATTTTATTGCAGTTGATATGGGGCCATCTTGGATGGATCCCATAAAAGCATATATTAAAGAAGGGATTCTTCCAGCCGACCTATTGGAAGCTAAAAAACTGAAATACAAAGCGACGAGATATGTGCTAGATGTGGTGTGTTATATAGAAGAGGATTAACTGCTGGTCTACAACGGTGTGTGCATCCAACTGAAGTGAAAGATTTGGTTAAAGAAGTTTATAAAGGGTCATATGGAGTCCATGTAGCAGGAAGAACATTGTTGCAAAGAATCCACACACAGAGGTACTACTGGCCAACTATGCGAGCAGATTGTGCAGATTTTTCCAAGAAGTTTGATAAGTGCCAGAGGTTTTCTAGTATACGCAAAGCTCCACAAGATCTCCTAACACCAATCAATTCACCTTGGCCCTATGCTATGTGGGGAATTGACTTAGTCGGGGCTCTGCCGACCACCCGATGAAGGTTTAAATACCTAGTCGTAGTTGTTGATTACTTTACTAAATGGGTGGAAGCTATACCATTTATCGATATGTCCTGTGAAAAGGTGTATCAGTTTATTTGGAAGAATATCATATATAGATATGTCTTGCCTTACACCTTTATCACTAATCATGGCACATAGTTCGACAACGATAAATTTGTTGCTTATTGTGCCCAATCCAACATCTAAAAAATCCACTCCGCACCTGGCCATCCTTAAAGAATTGGCCAAACATAGGTACCTAATAAAACTTTGCTGAATGGGTTAAAAAAAAGACTGGAAAATACTAAAGGGAATTGGATCAATGAACTGCAGTCTGTCTTGTGGGCTTACCGAACAACTCCTGGAGAAACTCTTTGCATGTTAGCATTTGGTACTGAAGCAGTAATTCCTGTCGAGCTAGGTTTACCTACGCACATAGTTCTTAAGTTCAATACCCCACCCAGTGATTTGATGAGAAGACTAGACTTAGACATGCTGGAAGAGGTACGTAAAGATACGATTTTAAGGAATGCAACTTATTAACAGCGAACTGCACGTTTTTTCAACAAGAGGGTGAAGTCGAGCAACTTAAAAGAGGGTGATTATATTTTGAAGAAAGTGATTCAGAAAAATAACAAGCTGGAAGCCAATTGGCACGGGCCTTATTGTATTACTGCAGTCATCCGACCAGGCACATATCGAATCGAGACTTTAGAGGGTGAAGAATTCAAGAACCTATGGAATGCCGAACACTTGAGGAAATACTATCAGTGATGTAATCATGTTGTATTAAGTTCATTTGAACATTAATGAGAATGCGATTTTCCTAAAATTATTATTTTTTCGGAGTACTAGTGTTATGCACTACATTATGCATCTACAAAAACACCAACAATGTTGGTCGGTAATAGAAAAGTTAGTTGTCAACATAAAAATACCAATAGTATTGGTCGGTAACAACAAAGGCACCAACAAAGTTGGTTGTCATCATAAAAATATCAATAATGTTGGTCGGCAGCAACAAAGGTACCAACAAAGTTGGTTGTCATCATAAAAATTCCAACAATGTTGGTCGTTAACGTAAACACCAGCGAAATATTGGTCGTTATCAATAAATGCACCAACAAAGTTGGTTGTCAAATACATAAAAAACCACGCAAGGCAAAACTATAAGTCCCAAATATTTGGTTAACAAAGATCCGGATGAATAATTTTCATCTAAACTGGTCTAAAAGATGGATAAATGTTCCACTCACGCTTGGGAACCAAGGTAACTAATGTAATTACCTAAAAACTTTAGGTATATTAGTAGAACCATGGTGATGCATTAGTAATTGATATAATACTTTGGATAATCCTAAGGATATCAATAGAACCGATAAAAAATTAAAGATTAACTAAAAGTTGATTAATTCATAGTCAAAGACTAAAGAAACATTCATATATGCTAAGATTGACTAAAAGTTGATCCATTTATAAAATAAGCTTTTAATTAAATTAAATGATTACATATCGTTGCTTAAATATGCAAAAATAAAATATGAAGACTTATTCTACAGGACATTTTCCTTCAGCCTTAAAAGCAGGATCTATGCCAGCTGGAGGATCATCCAAAGTATAAGGGGAGTTGATGAAGTTAAAGTTATGAAGCATACTAGTATTACTGCTACTAGGACGATCAAGTATATGAGGATGCTGGACGATCTCTAGTTCATCATGTAGCTCGTAATCTCCAAAGTATTTTGAAATCAAGCATTGAGGAATACAATGAACATGAATCCAATTAACATCTAACTCGAATGGAGGATTATTGAGTTCAAGCAAGCCTGGTTCATACCAATCCCATAAAGAATTATTTTGATCCACCTTTATCATGGTTAAAGCATTTATCTAACCCCGTTTATAGGACTCGTTCGTGGCTTGTTGAAGTTTATCGTCAAAATGTCCCAAAGCTTCATTATACCCATCCATCCAAACTTTTCTTGGCTGCTTGTGGAATTGAAAGGTTAATTTATTAACCTGAGACTGTAGTTTCTTCAATACTCCATCCTTAACCTCTAATTGGGAAGATTGAGTGGATAATTGTTCAGACAAGGTCTACAGCTTCTGGGGCATCTCAGCAATAGCTCGGTCTTTTGCTTTTAACTGTGAAGTTTTGATTGGCAAAGGCCTATTGGGTCCTAATTTCTTCTGTGGTTCCTCGGTAAGGCCTACTTCTTGCCCGGGGGGAAGATGCAGACTTAATCTTTTTTAAAGGTTCCAATTCATCTCTTAATATTTCATTTTCAGCCTCTAAAAAGGAGTAACCCTAATTAGTAGTAGTAACAACAGCTCCAGATGTAGACTCCAAAAGATTCACTCATTTCTCAAATTATTTTTCTCCTCTTTCAGAAGTTTGGCAACAGTTCTGGTTTCTTCAACTTCAAGCTTAAGCAAAGTTTTTTTTATTATAAATTGAAACAAAATTATCAAAACCCCGACCTACACTTAAGCTTTGATATATATGCTCGTAGCTCTGGTGCAACAACGTAGTGGATTCTTTATACTATTCTTGAGGTTCTTCTATCATCTCATAATAGGCAACATTATTGGCTATCGCCCAATTAAGTAAGTACTTTAAATACTTATAGGCTTCTCTAGCTTGCTCTGATGCATCATCACCGAGCAACTGAACAATTTCTTCTTCGGACAAGTCCATATGACCTGCTTTGAAAAAAGTGTTGCACTTCCTCAGTAGCTCGATATCATTAGAAGACAGTTATTCCATCTTCGCTATAAACTAGCAAGAAGAAATTACCACCAATCAACAACAGGAATGGAGAGCATGTATAGTAAAAAAGAGACAAAAGGGAACAAAAGGTTCTTTTATTGATAACAAAGAGTTCAAATACAATCAAAAGAAAGAAAAAGGAAACAAAAAAGAAAAAGGGCAAATGCCAAACAACTTTCCACCTTATCCCTATCATTTTCTACCTTCTTGTCCTGCTCAGAATAAGGGGCTACAGACTGGAGTTGCTCGATTTACTCGGTTGGAGGAAGAGAATACTTAAAAAATATTGGTTGGTCTGTAGCAGATTCAACCCTTAGGGAAGACTCTCCTGAACTAGATTCATCTTCAACCTCATCCTCAATGACTAGAGGAGGACCATGAGTATACCTCTGAAAAAATTCAGAGCCCTCAACAGTGTTTAACTCTTGAAGAGAAGCAACCCGACCATCTTAGAAATAATTTTATTTTGCATACTCAATTTGAGCAGAGTCAGCAGAAATGGCTTTGGTCCAGCCCTTGTCCCAACCACCACTGAAGGATATCTTAACTGCAGACTTCCTCTTAGACCTTTCACCGGACACAAGCTCCTCAGCAGTCTTTACCCTGCGCTTAGCTTCCTTTGCCCTACGGTCAGCTTCCTCTTTCTTGCGCTCAGCTTCCTTAGCCCTGCACTCAACTTCTTTTTCCCTGCGCTCCGCTTCAAGGGAATTTTCATAAGACGTCTGACGAGCAGTTTCAGTTGTCTTCATTTTATCCACCCAAGTACACTTCTCAATTTCCAAGGCTTGTTGAGATTCAAGCAAAGACTTCTTTAAGCCATCCAAGGCTTCCTCCACATCATTTGAAGAAGAAAAATCCCTAATTGCATCATCCTTCTCCGGTATATTATTAAAGTGTACCAATAACTGCAAGAGATAAAGATCAAAATGAGTATATGAGAAATATAAAAGATAGCCAAACCAAGAAAATAGAAACCACTTACTAATACAAGGCTCTGAGCAGCCAATTCAGAAACCCTTGCTCGAGAGAGCATGGCATCCACCCCCTGTGGTCTGAAAGAGTACCAAACTTAATCAACTTCTTGGCTAAACCGGGAGTAATAGCTGCCGGAGGAACATCATCAAAAGAGGGTAATTCAACCAAGGACAGTTAATTAATCACCTGGTCGACATGTTTCTCTGTAAGCCCTCTCCCAAGTCTCCTCAAAGGAACTTCAATATCTTTGGGAGCTGCATCTTTGGGGGCGGGGACTTTAGGGGCTGGATCTTTGGGGGCTGGCTCCTTGGGAACTGGGGACTTCATAACATTCTATGTTTTCTTCTTGGCTCCTTCAGTAGGTGCTTGGGGGACAGAAGTGCTACCACTGAGAAGGTCAGAAAACTTTTTACTCTTCATAATTTCAGATAAAGGAGTGTCTGAATCAACAGCAACCTCTTGATCAAGATCAATTATCATAATAAGAGATGCAGCAGGTCTGGTAATAAAGGAAGAAAGAGTTTTTGTATTGAAGCAAATAGGAGGCGGAGGTAATGTGCTCCTCAGCAACTACCTTGTGAAGACCCCGAATAAACTTTAACTATTTTAAATTTACTTCACTCTCTTTGGGGGACTTTCTTTTCTGGTCAATTGCAATTTAATTTACAAAGCAACAGTCAGTATGACATTTTATCAAATATAAACAGGGCAAAACTACTAAAACACAAAACAACCTATTCCGTTACCAAAGAGCGGACATCTAGGTCCTTGATATTTAGCACATACAACTAAAGGGGCATGCTACCAATTTTTTACAACTACCCCATGATCATAATAATCCCCATTAGAATCAGGTAGGTTAACTACTAAAGCTTTACTAACTACACTAGTTTTCAAATAATAAATAGTATCACTAGTTACCCATTTATAACAAAACATTGTTTCTAGAATCCCTAGATGAGTTCCATAGATTTGATTTAACCTATATACTCCATTCACTACTCTCCATGTGTTAGAATCCTCTATTGCAGGAACAATGTCAAAATACAGACAAAACTCCAGACACAGGGGATTGGGAGGAAATGTGAACCCACATTCAGTAATAAAGATGGAAGGGAAGTAATGGCCTTTAGCAAGAGAGAAAAAATTAGAAGGAAAGGTGGGATGTTCCAATACAACCCAAGATGGAATGTTAAAGTCAATTATGAATTTATCAAGTGACTCGATATAATAAACCATGATGAAGAAAATAAAGAAGAAGAGAAGAAAAATTCTTACAAAAGTTTAAGGATTCAGCGAGAACTGAAGATAGAAAAGAAACGATCGCACGAAAATTCAAAGAACACAGCAACAGAATCAGAAGTGAGAAGTAAAAGATGATCGAAATTTTATCGTCCTTTTTATAAGTTGCCTCAAAAACTGGGAAAGATAATGATTAAAGTGAATGACAGTTGAGTTTACAGCGGCTAACAAGGGGAAGACGAAGATACCCCAAAAATGTTCGCTAAAATTTAAAATATTTATAAAATTGCCATTCGCGCTAAAAAACTGTCAATTAAGTGGATAAATTTTACAAGTCTGGAAGGTCTGTAGCTGACGAAGCAGCCCGAACTACTATTGAAGCATAATATTCCACACTTTCGTATCAGCTCCAAGTATGAAGCATTTGGGGCTTCTGTTGACACCAAAACTCACCACTTTAAGTGGATCAATTACAAGCCATCACGTGTCATCCAATGAGGCACAAGTCCAAGTCAACATGATACAAAAGCCCGACTAACAATGCAGCCCGACCAACTGAGAAGCCCGACCAACAGTCGAAAATCCAACCTATATAGCCAACAAAGCGACAACAATCTTACAGTGTGTATTGCCAATGAAGCGCTAGCATTCATATATTTAATTCTCATTATGTATTGTTGTAAATGCCTAACAAATGAAGGCATTCCATCCTTTCACACGATAACTATCAATACCCCTCTTGGGTTATAAATACATTGTATCACCCTTATTGCAAGGGACCGGAAAAAAATAATTAAAGGCAATCAATGCATAACAGTGGACGTAGGCTATTCCATTGAGCCGAACCACTTTAAAATTTCTGGTGTCTTGTTTGTTTTACTTATTTTATCTGTGATCAATTAATTAGGCCTAATCTAGTTTTTTGCATCTACAATTACTATCCATATCATTTCTGAAGTTTAAGAGTATGTTAAATATCATCTTTGTAATTTCTTAATCTAAATATAGCCTCACTACATTTCATATATCGAAATTGAACAATCATTCACTAAATCTTTATTCTTAACCGAGACTTCATATTTATGTTCATGTATATTGTGCAGTCATGCACTATGAACTAAATATAACTTCTCACTATATTCCTTTTTCAGTATCGTTTGATTGTTCTTTTAGGTAAACATACAATGACCTTAACGAGTCATTTTTCCAACACAATAACTTTACAATCTTAATCTTATCCCCAGTCCTTATTAACATGATAGTCGTATGCAACATCATTAATACACTCATCTTACCCGTTTGGTAACATGGATGTTAAACGTAACATCACCACTTAAAACTTTAACCATACTTACCAACCCTATAATACCTCTCTAACGATTATATGTTGTATTTCTTTCAAGTAACCTGTACAAATACCTTAATGTATCATATTATGGTATCTCACATAGCACATTATCCTTACACATATTTCTTAGTGACTCCATATAGTGTCAATTATATTCATTATATGGCATACTCGTAGTGATAACACGTACGTACAATGACAAATACAACTCACTATCCCCCAAACTAGTTGCTGATATTCAAATCCAGCCAGCATCCTTCTCATACTCATACATTATTCCTTATTCGCCATTAGTTAAAGTTTAGATCTCATTTATTTATTAACTCTAAAAATCTCATTTAGCCCCGATTATATTTTATCACAAAGTTATCACACCCCATCATTCTACATTTATATTTCTCCATGGCCACATCCTATGGGGTGTTGTTGATATTGAGTATAAGCATACACTCGCCCCTCTTTTCTTTTTTAATAACTCCTACTCGGTTATCATATACATTAAATATTAATAATTTTCCACCCTCCATTACCAAATACATTTTTAATTCTCATATATAATTTTTATCTTTCATTCGATAAGAAATTCATTGCCATAATACACAACACATGCTCCTAATAGGATTCCTTAATATTTTAAAATTCCAACTCTTTAACACCTCATCTCAACTTTACTATTTATATACGCATCCCAAAACATCATAAGAGTAATATCCACTGCATATACTCATGTTGTTAAAGATGTGCATCTCAACTCTCATTACTTCTTTTCTTCTACTTATCATAATTCATTATGAACCCATGTTAGGATCCATTGTGATATATTATATTTCGGACCATTTCACATATTAAATTTAAACATATACAACTACTAATCTTATCATTTCTCATTTACTATGTGAATCTCAATTTTACATAACGATTTAAGTCTCATCATAATCATGTAATAGTAATTCTCTTGATTTCTCATCCTTTAATAAAATATGGTTCTCGTACCTCATTCTCCCGTATAAATGAGGCGTCGACTAATCCATGGCTTAATAATTGACATGACTCAAGTCCACATATACCAGTATAGGAAGAGATCACTTCCGATACTTCACAATTTTATATACCACATTTTATCTTTAAAAATTTCCTCCAATGACACATTTGTCCATACAACATATACAAATGCAATGCTTCATATTAAAATACATGTTTTTGATGTCATCCTCGAATACATCTTAACATCTCATTTCCTTTCCTGGAAGATCCTTACATTTCATATTCCGTTCAACAATATATATATATATACAACTGACAAATGTTAATCAATAAAGCCAATTTACTTATGACTCAAAAAAATTTCTACATCCACTACAAAATCTAGGCGCTCCTAACCCAAGAACCTCTAAAACCTAGGCTCTGATACCAAAGTTGACACACCCCAACCCAGTTACTTATAATTAAGTTTGAAAGTCAAAGTGAGTCGAATCATAATTGCCTTAACCAAATCATAAACACGAGTATCCCTTTTCATTATCAGTATGGAGCCATAGAGCTAAAAACTTTTTATAATTTTAAAGTAATTATGCTTATTCAAACTTGCTTAAAGGATAAGTAGGATTAAATTACCCCCTACCAAAGTTGACAAACCCCAACCCAGTTGCTTATAATTAAGTTTGAAAGTCAAAGTGAGTCAAACCATAATTACCTTAACCAAATCATAAACATGAGTATCCTTTTTCATTATCATTATGAAGCCATATAGCTAAAATCCTTTCATAATTTTAAAGTAATTATGCTTATTCAAACTTGCTTAAAGTATAAGTATGATTAAATTAAACATTTTTCATTTGACCAAAATCATCGTTTTATGCATCCTTTTCTAACCCAACTCAACCTCCTAAATTTGGCAGTGGCATCATGTTACCTGAAAAACATAAATATTGGAAATGTGAGCAAAATATACCAGTGAATATATCTGTCACGACCCCGTCCCAAAATAGTAGTAGGGAACGAGTGTCTTGATATGCCTCCAAGGCAACATATATTCTGAATTAAATTGTTTCCTTAAATAAGTGCAACGAAAATATAATCACATGGTTATGAATCGTAAAATACTGAAAGTAAAGGAATTACATCATCAAAGCTTTCTAAAAGGAAACTTCATTTATTTTAAAAGTGACGATGAATTACAACCTAAGACAAAATTTAAAGCTTATTACAAGAGAGTCGAACATGCTCTAGATGATAAAACAAACATAATAACAAAAAGAGCTCTAAAAGTTGAATATTCAACACAGTCCCTTTTCGTTCCCTCCACGAACCTACTTATTTTCTGAAAAATGGTTATGTATACAATATCAGCTAAAAGCCGAGTGAGAATTAATCTCCATACATTCCAGGGTTTTTCAGAAAATTGATACCTATTCAATTTCCAACATAAGGTATATACATATATGGACATGAATTTGCAGTAAAATATATAAAGTAAACTGGCAGCATATGTTTTCAGAATAATCAGTTCAGAACAGAACAGATAAAACAATTTGAGCAATATGTCAATTATTCAATTTATTTTGATGGCCATGTACGCTCTAATACCCAAATAAACAGATAGTGTTACCAAATGTTTCCACCCAGTAACAACACAGATATAAAATCATGATATCTGAAACAACACCTTATTTAGGGCACACCAGCGATAAACCAGCTGGGAAGGTACCACCCAAATATTTCCACCCGGTAGTCAAGGCCAACATAGTAAAAGAGTTTCCATAGGCCGAATCAATAATTTCATAATTAAAATCAGATGTATATATCGAGAGATATACACACATAATAAACGACGGAATCATCGGTATCAGATGTATTTTGAGAATAAAATCATTTCACAAAATATATGTAGTTTGCATAATATCATATAATCAAAATACGCAAGAAATGTCACAAAGTACTCACCTAGAACAAAAATCCGAAGTTATAGATGCTGAGTCTTGGATCACTCGTTAATTCTTAAGACGAAACTTCTTCTTAAACTTTCCCCGCACTTTCTCTCACTATTTCCTTTTGAACTTTTGGAGTAATTTCGTATAGGAACTGATACTAAGGCCTTATTTATAGTTTCACAAAGTTATTAGGGTGTTGACATGTGTCCCAATGACTAAGCATCCATTTGGATGAGTCAGCATGCCGCGTGTCGCGTAACGGGGCTATCTTGCAGTCTTAATTCAACAGGTCGCGACACGTGTTTTAACATTTCTAAAGGATTGACATGAGTTTTATCCTTTCCTATAAAGGCGACACGTGTGCGGGGGATGTGTCCAAAAGAAGCACGAGGTGGAAAGCACGAGGTGGAAAGTTATTAAGGGTATAGGGGTCATTTTACACATGAAGGGTATTTTAGTAATTTTACACCATATATTTTCAATATTTCTTAGAGGTCCTTGAAAATATTTTATTTAAAAAATGGTCCTTTATATATTTTCATTTTATTCCCTAAAACCTTCATTATTTCAAAATCAAGTCCCCAAAGTTTCATAAATTTCATTTTCTACCCCAATACTTATCATTTAGCTTAGAATGTGCTATAAAACTTTGGTTTAATCCATTTTGATGAATAATGAGGCTATTTCAAAGTGTTTAAGTCGGCCTAACTAGCCTCCCCTTCCAACCAATCAAAATATAACACATGGTGTGGTAATAGGACAAAATACAACTTAAAGGATTGACAGATTTGTCGTTATTTCGTAATTTCAACATAACCTCTTGCTCGAACCTCCGTTTAACACACCGTTTGCTGTGTTACAAACCTAATTCATATATATACAACTTTTTAGTTTTTACCTTAAGTCAATTGTTATATTATAATGGTCAAATATAGTCTTCCGTATGAACACTCCTACCGAAAACTTTAAAATTTTATGTTTGTACTAATTTGATATTTCATGATTTCTGAAGGTAGGTTTAACTAATATAATAAATTAACATTACCCATAATAACACATTGTCCATATATCATATGTAAAACATTTAAAACAAGCTATATATGAACATATAAAAGTGGGGTCATTACATCCTACCCTCCTTATAAAAAGTTTGGTCCCCAAAGTTTACTTACATTAATTCCCAAACAGGTACGGATATTTCTCCTTTATTTCATCTTTCCGCTCCCATGTTTCTTCTTCAATGGAATGATTACGCCATAACACTTTGACTAATGGAATTATCTTGGATTGTAATATTTGATCTTTGTGGTCCAAAATTTCTATCGGATGCTCAATGGATGACAAATCTTCTCTAACTTGAAGAGGTTCGTGACTTAGGATATGCGTTGGATCGGGTATGTATTTCTTCATCATTGACACGTGGAACACATTATGAACACTAGAGAGTTTAGGGGGTAAAGCTATTCTATATGCAATAGCTCCTATCCTTTCAAGGATTTCAAAAGGTCCTATGTATCTTGGACTCAATTTTCCTTTATTTCCAAATCGGATTACTCCCTTTGTTGGTGATACTCGTAAGAACACATAATCTCGTATTTGGAATTCCAACTCTCGTCGGCAATTGTCAACATAACTCTTTTGACGGCTTTGAGCGATTCGAAGTCGGTCTTATATCAATTTCACTTTCTCTGTTGTGATCTGGATCAATTCTGGTCCTAATATATTTCTTTCTCCAACTTCTAGCCAACATGCAGGGGAACGACACCTTATACCATTGAGTGCCTCATACGGAGCCATTTGAATACTTGCTTGATAACTATTATTACATGCAAACTCCACTAATGGTAAATGATCATCACAATTCCCCTTCAGATTAAGTACACACGCCCTAAGCATATCCTCTAAGGTTTGAATGGCTCTCTCAGATTGTCCATCTGTTTGAGGATGAAAAGCAGTGCTGAAATTCAATTGTGTTCCCATGGTTGTTTGTAGGCTTTTCCAAAAATAAGACACAAATTTAGGGTCACGATCATAAACAATTGAAATTGGGGTTCCATGAAGCCTAATAATTTCCCGCACGTACAACTTGGCTAATTTTTCTAAAGAATGGGTAATCTTAATAGCAAGAAAATGAGCAGATTTAGTTAACCTATCAATAATTACCCAAATAGAGTCATTACCATTTGAAATCCTTGGTAAACCTGTCACAAAATCCATAGTGATATGTTCCCACTTCCACTCAGGGATAGGTAGGGGTTGTAGTAATCCTGATGGTTTCTGATGTTCGGCTTTTACTTGTTGACAAATAAAACACTGAGATACAAATTCGGCTATCTCCCTTTTTATATTATTCCACCAAAATACTTCTCGAAGATCCCTATACATCTTTGTACATCCGGGATGAAATGTGAATCTCGAGTAATGACTTTCTTCCAAAATTTGCCTCTTTAGTTGGGCATCAGATGGCACACACACTCTATTTTAAAATCTCAATATATCATCTCATATCATAAATTTAATCCTCTTCCCCTCAATAACTTATTCTTTAATCTTCTTCAGTTGCGGGTCATTTACTTGTGCAAATTTGATCCTTTCCATCAACATGGGTTGTACTTGTAAATTCGCGAGTATTCCTCCTTTGATATACATACGTACATCTATTTCCATACTTCTCAAATCCTTCAATAGAGCTTCCTGGTTTGTAATAAGATATGCCAAATTTGGTGTAGACTTCCTACATAAAGCGTCGGCTACTACAATAGCTTTCCCCGGGTGATAGTGAATATTTGCATCATAATCCTTCATCAATTCTAACCACCTCCTTTGTCTCATGTTCAATTCTTTATGAGTAAAAATATATTTTAAACTCGTATGATCGGTATAAATCTCACAAGTCTCACCATACAAATAATGTCTCCAAATCTTAAGAGCAAAAATTATAGCTGTTAATTCAAGGTCATGGGTTGGATAATTTTGCTCATGTGGTTTTAGCTATCTCGGGGCATAAGCTACTACTTTTCCATTTTGCATTAGCACACATCCGAAACCATTTTTTAGAAGCATCACTATAAATCACAAATCCCCCCGTCTCGGAAGGAATAGTTAAAATTTGGGCAGTTACTAATCGATTCTTAAGTTCTTGAAAACTATTCTCGACTTCCTCAGACCATTCATATTTCACCTTCTTTTGGGTTAACCTAGATAAAGGTTTGGGAATACTAGAAAATCCTTCAACAAATCTTCGATAATAACCTGCCAATCCAAGAAAACTATAAATCTCCGTCACATTAGTTGGTCTAGGCCAATCCAGTATAGCTTTGATTTTTTGAGGGTCAACCGACACTCCCTCCTTGGAAATGACATGTCCTAGAAAAGAGACGCTAGGCAACCAAAACTCACACTTCTTTAATTTTGCATATAATTTCTCCTTCCCAAGGATTTGTTACACCGTCTCTAAATGCTTTTCGTGCTCTTTAATACTCTTGGAATAAATAAGGATGTCATAAATGAAAATAACCACACACTGATCCAAATACTTCCTAAACACCCTATTCATCATATCCATAAAAGTGGCTGGTGCATTAGTTAGTCCAAATGGCATCACAAGAAATTCATAGTGACCATATCTAGTACGAAAAGCTGATTTCGAAATATCATCCTCCTTAATCTTCAATTGGTGGTAGCCTGACCTAGGGTCAATCTTTGAAAATATTTGCACACCTTAAAGTTGGTCAAACAAATCATCTATACGAGGTAAGGGGTATTTATTCTTAATGGTCACCTTATTTAGTTCAGGATAATTTATACATAACCTCATAGTCCCATCCTTCTTTTTAACAAATAACAATGGAGCACCCCAAGGGGATACACTTGGTCTAATAAAACCCTTATCTAAACGATCTTGCATTTGAACTTTTAATTCCCTTATTTCTAAAGGTTCCATACGATAAGGTAGTTTTGAGATTGGTGTAGTTCCAGGAATGAGGTTAATAGTAAACTATATTTCTCTACTAGGAGGAAGACTGGGTAAATCATCTGGAAAAACATCTGGAAAATGTTTAGCTATATGAATATCTTCTAAAATAGGCTCTTTTGTTTGAAAATCTATAACACTCGCAAGGAATCCTTGACATCCCTTCTTAAGAAAACTACAAGCTTGCATTGCAGAGATAATACGAATGGGAGACAAGATGCCCGTTCCTTCAAAACTGAATTCTGATTGGTTTGGAATTTTGAAAGTAACTCTCTTCTCAAAACAATCTACCTTATCATGATATGATGTTAACCAATCCATCCCCAAAATGACTTCAAAGTCTTTTATGTCTAAAACTACCGAATCAGCAAATAGTTTATGATTACTAACATCTATATGGAAAGACTTATATACTAAGGTTCCCATCAAATACTCACCCGAAGGAGTAGAAACGTGCATGCTATGACTCAAGGGTTCGGGATTATTAGGAAAACGATTTACAAACCGCACAGAAATAAATGAATGGGTAGAACCAGGATCTATTAAAACTTGAAAAGGTTGTGCACATATAGAAAGTGTACCTGACACTACTTCATTAGAAGCTTGGGTATCAGAAAGTGCAAAACTCTACCTTGTCTGCCTTGGTCCTTCTTTTCACCTAAAGGTTGTATCGGAATCCTTGTTGGGATTCGACAGTCTTTTATCTGATGTCCCTTTTGTCCACATCTAAAACAAGCTCCCGTATCCTTGTAACAAGGCCGTCATCCATGCATCTTCCCACATTGCTGACATATCTTGTTATTATACCGTTTGTCATCCCTAGCTCCCCCAATATTGGATGTATTCCTAAAATTATTTATATTATTTGTGTTCTTCCCTATTTGTTCCCCAAACTTCCTCTTACCATCTCTAATTCTATTGTACTCCTCGCCATCCCTCTCAGCTATCATAGCCCTAACCACGACGTCACTATATGATGTCAACTTCAGGATGGAAATTCGACTATGAATACTCAACCCTAACCCACGTTTAAACTTTTTGGCTTTTAAAACATCAGTTATCACAACATAAGGTGTAAAACGAAATAACTCGATAAACTTGGCCTCGTATTGACTAATCGTCATATTCCCTTGCACTAGACTCATGAACTCAGCTGCCATTTCATCCTTCACCGTTTTAGGGAAATATTTCTCATAAAAGATCACCAAAAAGTCCTTCCAACCTATACAAGTATTCCTCTCCTTGTGTATTCTGTTAGTCATTCTCCACCAATGTTCGGCTTCACCTTCTAACATAAATGTTGCAAATGGAACCCTTTGTTCATCGGTACACTTAAGAACATCGAGCATCTTATCCATCTGGATCACTCAACTTTCTGCTTCAGTGGGGTTAGGAGTACCTTTGTTCAATAGTACAGCTACTTAGTTTAAGATTCCTTGGTGTTCCATTATTCACCTGATGCTCCATAATCCTAGCTAGACTTTCAATTGCCTTGTATGTGTGACACCCCGACTAATTAAATACCGGGTAGCTACTCCTTTATAAAATTAATTCAAAATGCCAAGTTGGCTCAGTTAATAGCATCACTGTCGAAAACATTTTTATTTCTAACCACCTAGTATTTAAAAAGCAAGTTGCCAAATTTTAATTTAAGCCTGATTAACATGCAACAAGTGTAATGAAGAAATAAATAACACCATTCACCATTCTGAAGTAAAACGAATAATCATCACAATAGAGTAAATAAAGTCTGGAGGAAAACTCCTCACTACAATCCCATAACTTAAATAAATAACCGAAACTGAAATAAAACATGCTAAAGTCTGAAAACTGAAATATAAAAGATGTCTCTAAAGAAATGGGCAACATGCCCTACAACTGATAGATGGTGACTCTGGAATCCAAAAGATAGAAGCGTCTACATGCAAATCCCTGTAGCTTCCACAAGCAGCTACAGCTCGTCACCTGAATGAGTATCCTATGCTTGGTGTCCTTGTGGCTGGGCACCTAAAAGGGTTTTACAAAGAAAAAGAGATTTGAAAAGCAAACGGGTCAGAGCCCGAATGTGGAGTTATATTTTAAAACCTGCAAGTGCTTTAAAAACATTTAAAACATTAAATGCAAAGTACATGTTAGGACGTACACTCGCATGATATCCTCACCTCTCGTCTGACTGTGCACTCTTAACGTAAGTACCCATCTATAACGACCCATACTACTAGCTAACTGACAACATAACTAGCTAGACTGCCAAAGGTTCTACCCATATTACTCGGTTCCATTTATCATAACAACGCTCGTAATTAAATAGAGGTTTACCGTAAACTCAGTTACTAAATATGCCATTGATATAACTACCAGCTAACTCATTATATATCTCGAAACAATACCGTAATATTTTTACAACATTAACATGAGGATTCCCATTAATATAATGTATATTATTCATATCAAAAATATACAATACAAGCACCCCGCAATCTAAGCTGTAGTGCACACATACTCTGCTATCCATCCCGGTACATCACGTACATAAGGATTACATATTCCGAATCTCTCAGGAATAGTTTACCGATAACAACATCACAAATAATGGAGGCGAACACAGTCACCATCACATGGGTCACGCACATACCTACGCTCCCATGATCAGCGAACTTATTAATATCACAATAAGTCTTTCTATGACCTATGTTCATCGAGGTACCAGTCTATATCCCCCCCGTAGGCACACAAGGATTAGAGGGTCCTAAGCGAACGCAACCTCCCGTGATAGCAAGTATGGTAGGTATGTCATACACACAATCCATATACTAATACTAAGTAAACACACATCTTAGTAATACCGTATTTTAATCGTAGTACGTATCGCATTCTCGTACTAACTATAATTATAAAATTTTATACTAATCCGATTTGTGATTATACGCGCTATAATTTCTCACGTCGTAATAGACACTCACGTCTCATCCCAAACCGTCCATGTAATACAACTCTCGTATATAATCTACTTCTCATAATTGCCCAAAGGTCCCAATTCTATCACTATATCATCAAAGGAATGCTAACTCTACCCTTGAACCAGTTTCCGGGACTCCAAAAGTCAAAACAGTTCTAAAAGGACCAAACTGTCAACTCGTTAGAAGTTTCGTTCGAACGAGGATGTTCGAACGAGATCCTTCTGTCAACTCGTTAGAAGTCTCGTTCGAACGAGGCTGTTCGAACGAGATCCCAGTTCGTTCGAACGAACTGTTCCTTCTAACGATATCTCGTTCGAACGAGATATCGAACGAGATCCCTTCTCGTTAGTAACGACTGGTCAACTCGTTAGAAGCTCGTTCGAACGAGTTCGTTCGAACGACCTGGGGGCTGCTTCTAATGAGCTACCAGTTTCGGCCCAGATTTTTCCCATCTCGTTTTTCACCATTTTTATCACTTCAATCCTTCTCCAAAGTTCGTTCTAACAATGATTTAAGTCCTCTAATCATACTAAAACATGCTTAGGTTATAAACTAACGTCTTTTAAGGCAATAAGGCATCCTAAACATCATTAAATCCCAAGATTTTATACTTTTCCCCAATATCATCAAGAACATGAACCCTAGATATATATCAACATCAAATTCCAGAATTCAATTCGTTTTTCTTTCACCCAATCATGTATTAACATCAGATTACTTGTCTCCAAACTATTCTACATGCAATTCTCTTCACAATATCTCAAGTTCTATGATCTAAACTACATGGGTTTTCATATTTATCAAGAACAAACCATAAATCCAAATTTTCTAACATGGAAAGAACATTTGCTGAAATTAAACATAATTAAACCACTTGCCTTGGTTTGATTCCGGGTTTGGTGTTGATTTGATGAAGAATTTCTGCAGAATTTCCTCTCTCTCCAAGCTCTTCTCCAATGGTGGCTTAAGGTGGCTAGGGTTTTGATTTGGGGAAACTTAGAAAACCTAAATGACAACCTACGTAGCCTTCTAGGTTAATATGGGTTGGTTAATGGGCTTAATGGGTTTAATCCACATCAGATTTACATCTCAAATTTTCGTCACTTTTAATTCCTAAAAATGTAAAATTACCAAAATACCCTTTAAGTTACCGGTATGGCCTAAAAATACCCCGGGACCCAAACTATAACCCCGGCTAGTGTTTTCTGACTATCTCGACCCTTCCGGACGCGTTGGCGCACTCAAAACGACCATACGGATTATAGATTTTAAATTCACTTTTTATTATCAAAATATTATACCGTGACGCGGCGGTCCCACGCGTCTCAACAAAATTTCTAAAATGCCGTATATAAATCTCACGACAAATTTTATAATACCAAATACATATATAATCATATATGCACATAATCAAATACCAATTCGCATCTCATTAGTATTTATAACCCGGATTAATTTCCAATTAATACGCATTTAATTAATTAATCCCAAAAATAAATATAGTCAAAAGTATGGGGTATTACATATTTCCCTCCTAATAACTGAATTTCGTCCCGAAATTCGAAACTAAAAAGTACCTGCTAAAAATAGCTCTGGATAACGTTCGCGCATCTCATCCTCGCGCTCCCATGTGGACTCCTCGACATTGTGATGTCGCCACTGAACACGCACTAACGGGACTATCTTTGACCGCAGTTTCCTCTCGCTTCGGTCCAAAATAGCAATTGGCCCCTCCTCGTAGGAGCTATCCGGCTGGAGATCGATGTCTTCCACAGCAATGTGAGAATGAGCCAAATTATCTCTAAGGTATTTCCTCAGCGAGGAAATATGGAACATGTCGTGAATCCGATGCAAGTGCTCCGGTAGTCCAAGTCTATACGCAACGGGTCCGATCCGCTCAATAATAGGAAACGGCCCCACATACCTCGGTGCCAACTTCCCCTTCTTCCCGAATCGCATAATCCCCTTCATCGGAGAAACCCTGAGCAAAACCTGGTCCCCCACTTGGAACTCCCTGAAAAACCTCTTCGCATCGGCATAACTCTTCTGCCTGTCTTGAGCTACCCGAATGCGACTCCGAATCAACTCAATCCTTGCCGAAGTATCCTGAATCACTTTCGGTCCAAGCAGTTTGTTGTCCCCCACTTCTAGCCAACATGCTGGGGAACGACAAGGCCTACCGTACAATGCCTCAAACGGAGCCATGCCAATCGTGAACTGATAGGAGTTGTTGTAAGCAAACTCCACCAGTGGAAGGTACTGCTCCCATCCACCCCGAAGTCAATAATGCACATGCGTAGCATGTCCTCCAACATCTGGTTGGTGCGCTCTGTCTGCCCATCGGTCTGCGGATGATAAGCCGTACTCAACCGCAATTTCGTGCCCATTGCCTCTTGAAAACTCTCCCAAAACCTCGAAACAAATATCTTGTCTCTGTCAGACACGATATTTAGGGGCACACCGTGAAGTCTCACAATCTCTGAAATGAAAAGCTGGGCATACTGTCCCGTAGTGTAGTCAGTCCTTACGGGTAAGAAGTGAGCGACCTTGGACAACCTGTCCACAATTACCCAAACGGAGCCGTGACCCCTCTGCGACGTAGACAACCCCGTGACAAAATCCATGGATATGCTCTCCCACATCCACACCGGAACCTCCAACGGCTGTAGTAATCCTGCTGGTCTCTGATGATCCACTTTTACAAGCTGACAAGTGGCGCATTTCGAGACAAACTCAGCGATATCTCTCTTCATACCGCTCCACCAATATTGCCGTCTCATGTCTTGGTACATTTTGTCCCCTCCGGGATGTACCGCGAATCGTGAGCCGTGCGACTCTGCCATAACATCGTGCCGCAATTCTTCCCCTTCCGGAACTACCAACCTCCCATTTAAGCGCAATCCCCCGTCTGAGCTAACGGTATAGGACTCGGCTCCCTCTGCTAGCAATCGAACTATCTACTCCTGACAGAACGAGTCATTAGCCTGTGCCCGTACTACCTTCGTGACAATCTGCGGTGTAACGGTCATCACAGACATGAAAGATCGGGCCACTGCATCCTGGTGTCCCAATTCCTTCCACTTAGCTTTCCACACCTCTGCCACCTCATCTGCTGGCCTGCGGCTCAACGCGTCTGCTACCACGTTAGCCTTACCCGGGTGGTACTGGATGTCGAACTGGTAGTCCTTCACAAATTCAAGCCACCTACGCTGCCGCATATTTAATTCCTTCTGCGTGAACAGATACTGTAGTGACTTGTGGTCCGTGAACAGCTGAAACTTCTCCCCCAACAGATAGTGCCTCCAAATCCGTAAGGCAAATACCACTGCTGCCAACTCCAAATCATGCGTGGGGTAATTCTTCTCATGAGGCTTAAGCTTACGGGAAGCATAAGCTATGGCCTGTCTCTCTTGCTGCAAAACACCTCCAAGCCCTTGCAAAGACGCATCGGTGTAAACCAAATACTTAACTCCCGGTCTCGGCAATGCTAACACAGGTGCTGAGGTCAATTTGTCCTTCAACTCATCGAATGCCAACTGACAGGCATCACTCCAGATACATGGCACACCCTTACGAGTAAGATGTGTCAAAGGACCTGCTATCTCCGAGAAACCCCGAATAAACCTCCTGTAGTATCCTGCTAAACCCAAGAAACTACGAATCTCCGTTGGTGTCGTGGGCTGTCCCCACTCCCTCACCGTTGATACCTTTCCCGGATCAACAGATATTCCCCGGTCGGAAATGATATGCCCCAAAAACTGGACTTCCTTCAGCCAAAACCCGCACTTCTCATATTTTGCATACAACTCGTTCTGACGAAGTGTCTGCAAAACCTGCTTCAAATGCTCGGCGTGCTCCTCCTCTGTCTGAGAGTAAACCAGAATGTCATCAATGAAGACAATGACAAACTGATCTAGGAAATCCCTGAACACCCTGTTCATCAAGTCCATAAACACTGCTGGAGCGTTGGTCAAGCCGAAAGGCATAACCCGAAACTCGTAAGAACCATATCTTGACAAGAATGCGGTCTTCGAGACATCCTCCTCCCTGATACGCAACTGATGGTATCCCGATATCAAGTCAATCTTCGAGAAGAAAGAAGCTCCTCTCAACTGGTCAAATAAGTCATCGATTCGGGGCAACGGATACTTATTCCGTATCGTGACCTTATTCAACTCTCGGTAGTCCACACACAATCTCAGTGAACCGTCCCTCTTCTTCACAAACAAAACTGGAGCGCCCCAAGGTGAGGTACTCCTGCGAATAAAGCCCTGCCCTAACAGCTGCTCTATCTGATCCCGTAACTCTCGCATCTCAGCTGGAGCCATACGGTATGGTGCACGTGCTATAGGTCTCGTACCCGGTAGCAAATCTATAACGAAGTCTATCTCTCGACTGGGTGGTAAGCCTGGTATCTCCTGAAACACATCCGAATACTCCCTGACAACCGGGATCGAATCTAAAGGAATAACAACCTCCTTAGAGGTATCCTCCTCTATGTAATACAGATGAGCGGTCGATCCTCCCTCTGGGCGAGGCATCGCCACTATAAACATCTCTTGCTCCGGAATGGCAAAAACAATGCTCCCACTGAAGCAATCAATCATGGCCCTATATGCTACGAGTCAATCCATACCGATGATCACATCATGAACATGCATGTCTAACACTAACATGTCCGCAGGTAATACCAAACCACCAACCTCTACCCCCACTCCCCGGCATATAAAGAAAATAAGTGACCCACTCCCTAATGGTGAGTCGACACACGTCACTGTGCTCTCTGCCGTAGCTAACAATCCTAAAGCTTTCGCGAAGTGTGTAGCTATAAAACAGTGTGTAGCACCCGTATCAAATAACACCCGACCCATAGTGCCATGGATAGGAAACGTACCCTCGATCGCGGGCGGTGCCTGTGGAACTGCAGCTTGGTGAACGTTGTAGACACGTCCATACTGTAGCTGCCCCTGCTGGACTGGGACTGCTGGAATGGGTGGCAAAGCTGCCATCTGTGGCGGTGCGGGAAGAGCGGCGGGAAACATAGGTCTCTGTGGCTCCTGGCGAGCACCCTGCTGCTGCTGCTGTGGGGCCCTGCCCCTATCAGGACAATCTTGCTTCTTATGGCCAGTCTTGCCACAAGTAAAGCATTTCCCTGGGAAGTTCCCTCCCCTCTGCCCCTGCTGTCCCCGGCCCTGGTGGCCATTACCATTCCTCCCTTGGCCCTGTTGGCCCTGATGAAACTGCTGCCCATTCTGGCCCTGATGGCCCTGGCGGAAACCTCCCTATCCCTGCCTGTAGTTCCCTGACCGGAACCTCTTATTATCCCCCTACTGGGTACCCTGCTCATTCTGTCTCTGCCCCTGACCGGGTTGTGCCCCGCTGGCACCATGTCCTCCAGTCCTGCCCTGATGGCTAGACTCCCCCGACCGCTTGCCCTCGCCCATATGAAAACGGTGGTCCTGGCAGTGCAATAATGCAGCGTTAACCACATCAGAATACGTGGCCAACGATAGGTTTCCTAGCAGATGCTGACGGATCCTCCAATTCAACCCGTCGGTGAACTTCTCTATCTTCTTCTTCTCTGTTGGAATCTCGTCTGGAACGATATTCAACAGGTTAGTGAACTCGGCCTCATACTCGGCCACTGTCTTGCCCTCCTGCTTCAAACTCATCAGCTTCCTCCTCATCTCTGTATGAACTGCGGACGGAAAGTACTTGCGGTCGAACCGCACCCAGAACTCCTGAATCGTGAGGGTATCCCTCTCCTCCGCGGTGGTAATAGACTCCCACCACTGTAGCGCAGATCCCACTAGCTTGAAAGTAGCTAGCACCTGTTTCTGAACATCAGTGCACTCATGCATCCTCAAATGCCTCTGTATGTCCTTCCTCCATTGGCTCGAGACTACCACGTCTGAGCTACCTGAAACTCTGGCGGATGCGCTTTCTGAAAAGCGTCTCGTACACGCTCCCAAGCAGACGGGAATGTATTAACCTGTGCTGGCGCGGCAACCGGCGCCTGAGGCGGTGCCTGCTGAATCACGGCAATCGCGGCATTTACCGCTTGAGCTACTATAGCTGCAACCTCAGCGGCGTTCAACATGCCCTGAACTGGAGCGGGCTGGGGTTCGGGCATTGCATTCCTGGGAACTCGTCGTGCACGTCGTGGAGGCATCTGAAATAAGAACAAAGTTTATAAGTTCACGGTTATAAACTTAATAAAGCTGAAGAACGAAGCATACACAAAAAGAGTACAACAGTCCTAAAATATAGGGCTCTATATCAAAGAAAACGTAGCGGAAACATAATAGCCGTACAGATCCTAAAGGACACTAGAACCTGATGCTCTGATACCACCTGTGACACCCCGACTAATTAAATACCGGGTAGCTACTCCTTTATAAAATTAATTCAAAATGCCAAGTTGGCTCAGTTAATAGCATCACTGTCGAAAACATTTTTATTTCTAACCACCTAGTATTTAAAAAGCAAGTTGCCAAATTTTAATTTAAGTCTGATTAACATGCAACAAGTGTAATGAAGAAATAAATAACACCATTCACCATTCTGAAGTAAAACGAATAATCATCACAATAGAGTAAATAAAGTCTGGAGGAAAACTCCTCACTACAATCCCATAACTGAAATAAATAACCGAAACTGAAATAAAACATGCTAAAGTCTGAAAACTGAAATATAAAAGATGTCTCTAAAGAAATGGGCAACATGCCCTACAACTGATAGATGGTGACTCTGGAATCCAAAAGATAGAAGCGTCTACATGCAAATCCCTGTAGCTTCCACAAGCAGCTACAGCTCGTCACCTGAATGAGTATCCTATGCTTGGTGTCCTTGTGGCTGGGCACCTAAAAGGGTTTTACAAAGAAAAAGAGATTTGAAAAGCAAACGGGTCAGAGCCCGAATGTGGAGTTATATTTTAAAAACCTGCAAGTGCTTTAAAAACATTTAAAACATTAAATGCAAAGTACATGTTAGGACGTACACTCGCATGATATCCTCACCTCTCGTCTAACTGTGCACTCCTAACGTAAGTACCCATCTATAACGACCCATACTACTAGCTAACTGACAACATAACTAGCTAGACTGCCAAAGGTTCTACCCATATTACTCGGTTCCATTTATCATAACAACGCTCGTAATTAAATAGAGGTTTACCGTAAACTCAGTTACTAAATATGCCATTGATATAACTACCAGCTAACTCATTATATATCTCGAAACAATACCGTAATATTTTTACAACATTAACATGAGGATTCCCATTAATATAATGTATATTATTCATATGAAAAATATACAATACAAGCACCCCGCAATCTAAGCTGTAGTGCACACATACTCTGCTATCCATCCCGGTACATCACGTACATAAGGATTACATATTCCGAATCTCTCAGGAATAGTTTACCGATAACAACATCACAAATAATGGAGGCGAACACAGTCACCATCACATGGGTCACGCACATACCTACGCTCCCATGATCAGCGAACTTATTAATATCACAATAAGTCTTTCTATGACCTATGTTCATCGAGGTACCAGTCTATATCCCCCCCGTAGGCACACAAGGATTAGAGGGTCCTAAGCGAACGCAACCTCCCGTGATAGCAAGTATGGTAGGTATGTCATACACACAATCCATATACTAATACTAAGTAAACACACATCTTAGTAATACCGTATTTTAATCGTAGTACGTATCGCATTCTCGTACTAACTATAATTATAAAATTTTATACTAATCCGATTTGTGATTATACGCGCTATAATTTCTCACGTCGTAATAGACACTCACGTCTCATCCCAAACCGTCCATGTAATACAACTCTCGTATATAATCTACTTCTCATAATTGCCCAAAGGTCCCAATTCTATCACTATATCATCAAAGGAATGCTAACTCTACCCTTGAACCAGTTTCCGGGACTCCAAAAGTCAAAACAGTTCTAAAAGGACCAAACTGTCAACTCGTTAGAAGTTTCGTTCGAACGAGGATGTTCGAACGAGATCCTTCTGTCAACTCGTTAGAAGTCTCGTTCGAACGAGGCTGTTCGAACGAGATCCCAGTTCGTTCGAACGAACTGTTCCTTCTAACGATATCTCGTTCGAACGAGATATCGAACGAGATCCCTTCTCGTTAGTAACGACTGGTCAACTCGTTAGAAGCTCGTTCGAACGAGTTCGTTCGAACGACCTGGGGGCTGCTTCTAACGAGCTACCAGTTTCGGCCCAGATTTTTCCCATCTCGTTTTTCACCATTTTTATCACTTCAATCCTTCTCCAAAGTTCGTTCTAACAATGATTTAAGTCCTCTAATCATACTAAAACATGCTTAGGTTATAAACTAACGTCTTTTAAGGCAATAAGGCATCCTAAACATCATTAAATCCCAAGATTTTATACTTTTCCCCAATATCATCAAGAACATGAACCCTAGATATATATCAACATCAAATTCCAGAATTCAATTCATTTTTCTTTCACCCAATCATGTATTAACATCAGATTACTTGTCTCTAAACTATTCTACATGCAATTCTCTTCACAATATCTCAAGTTCTATGATCTAAACTACATGGGTTTTCATATTTATCAAGAACAAACCATAAATCCGAATTTTCTAACATGGAAAGAACATTTGCTGAAATTAAACATAATTAAACCACTTGCCTTGGTTTGATTCCGGGTTTGGTGTTGATTTGATGAAGAATTTCTGCAGAATTTCCTCTCTCTCCAAGCTCTTCTCCAATGGTGGCTTAAGGTGGCTAGGGTTTTGATTTGGGAAAACTTAGAAAACCTAAATGACAACCTACGTAGCCTTCTAGGTTAATATGGGTTGGTTAATGGGCTTAATGGGTTTAATCCACATCAGATTTACATCTCAAATTTTCGTCACTTTTAATTCCTAAAAATGTAAAATTACCAAAATACCCTTTAAGTTACCGGTATGGCCTAAAAATACCCCGGGACCCAAACTATAACCCCGGCTAGTGTTTTCTGACTATCTCGACCCTTCCGGACGCGTTGGCGCACTCAAAACGACCATACGGATTATAGATTTTAAATTCACTTTTTATTATCAAAATATTATACCGTGACGCGGCGGTCCCACGCGTCTCAACAAAATTTCTAAAATGCCGTATATAAATCTCACGACAAATTTTATAATACCAAATACATATATAATCATATATGCACATAATCAAATACCAATTCGCATCTCATTAGTATTTATAACCCGGATTAATTTCCAATTAATACGCATTTAATTAATTAATCCCAAAAATAAATATAGTCAAAAGTATGGGGTATTACATATTTCCCTCCTAATAACTGAATTTCGTCCCGAAATTCGAAACTAAAAAGTACCTGCTAAAAATAGCTCTGGATAACGTTCGCGCATCTCATCCTCGCGCTCCCATGTGGACTCCTCGACATTGTGATGTCGCCACTGAACACGCACTAACGGGACTATCTTTGACCGCAGTTTCCTCTCGCTTCGGTCCAAAATAGCAATTGGCCCCTCCTCGTAGGAGCTATCCGGCTGGAGATCGATGTCTTCCACAGCAATGTGAGAATGAGCCAAATTATCTCTAAGGTATTTCCTCAGCGAGGAAATATGGAACATGTCGTGAATCCGATGCAAGTGCTCCGGTAGTCCAAGTCTATACGCAACGGGTCCGATCCGCTCAATAATAGGAAACGGCCCCACATACCTCGGTGCCAACTTCCCCTTCTTCCCGAATCGCATAATCCCCTTCATCGGAGAAACCCTGAGCAAAACCTGGTCCCCCACTTGGAACTCCCTGAAAAACCTCTTCGCATCGGCATAACTCTTCTGCCTGTCTTGAGCTACCCGAATGCGACTCCGAATCAACTCAATCCTTGCCGAAGTATCCTGAATCACTTTCGGTCCAAGCAGTTTGTTGTCCCCCACTTCTAGCCAACATGCTGGGGAACGACAAGGCCTACCGTACAATGCCTCAAACGGAGCCATGCCAATCGTGAACTGATAGGAGTTGTTGTAAGCAAACTCCACCAGTGGAAGGTACTGCTCCCATCCACCCCGAAGTCAATAATGCACATGCGTAGCATGTCCTCCAACATCTGGTTGGTGCGCTCTGTCTGCCCATCGGTCTGCGGATGATAAGCCGTACTCAACCGCAATTTCGTGCCCATTGCCTCTTGGAAACTCTCCCAAAACCTCGAAACAAATATCTTGTCTCTGTCAGACACGATATTTAGGGGCACACCGTGAAGTCTCACAATCTCTGAAATGAAAAGCTGGGCATACTGTCCCGTAGTGTAGTCAGTCCTTACGGGTAAGAAGTGAGCGACCTTGGACAACCTGTCCACAATTACCCAAACGGAGCCGTGACCCCTCTGCGACGTAGACAACCCCGTGACAAAATCCATGGATATGCTCTCCCACATCCACACCGGAACCTCCAACGGCTGTAGTAATCCTGCTGGTCTCTGATGATCCACTTTTACAAGCTGACAAGTGGCGCATTTCGAGACAAACTCAGCGATATCTCTCTTCATACCGCTCCACCAATATTGCCGTCTCATGTCTTGGTACATTTTGTCCCCTCCGGGATGTACCGCGAATCGTGAGCCGTGCGACTCTGCCATAACATCGTGCCGCAATTCTTCCCCTTCCGGAACTACCAACCTCCCATTGAAGCGCAATCCCCCGTCTGAGCTAACGGTATAGGACTCGGCTCCCTCTGCTAGCAATCGAACTATCTACTCCTGACAGAACGAGTCATTAGCCTGTGCCCGTACTACCTTCGTGACAATCTGCGGTGTAACGGTCATCACAGACATGAAAGATCGGGCCACTGCATCCTGGTGTCCCAATTCCTTCCACTTAGCTTTCCACACCTCTGCCACCTCATCTGCTGGCCTGCGGCTCAACGCGTCTGCTACCACGTTAGCCTTACCCGGGTGGTACTGGATGTCGAACTGGTAGTCCTTCACAAATTCAAGCCACCTACGCTGCCGCATATTTAATTCCTTCTGCGTGAACAGATACTGTAGTGACTTGTGGTCCGTGAACAGCTGAAACTTCTCCCCCAACAGATAGTGCCTCCAAATCCGTAAGGCAAATACCACTGCTGCCAACTCCAAATCATGCGTGGGGTAATTCTTCTCATGAGGCTTAAGCTTACGGGAAGCATAAGCTATGGCCTGTCTCTCTTGCTGCAAAACACCTCCAAGCCCTTGCAAAGACGCATCGGTGTAAACCAAATACTTAACTCCCGGTCTCGGCAATGCTAACACAGGTGCTGAGGTCAATTTGTCCTTCAACTCATCGAATGCCAACTGACAGGCATCACTCCAGATACATGGCACACCCTTACGAGTAAGATGTGTCAAAGGACCTGCTATCTCCGAGAAACCCCGAATAAACCTCCTGTAGTATCCTGCTAAACCCAAGAAACTACGAATCTCCGTTGGTGTCGTGGGCTGTCCCCACTCCCTCACCGTTGATACCTTTCCCGGATCAACAGATATTCCCCGGTCGGAAATGATATGCCCCAAAAACTGGACTTCCTTCAGCCAAAACCCGCACTTCTCATATTTTGCATACAACTCGTTCTGACGAAGTGTCTGCAAAACCTGCTTCAAATGCTCGGCGTGCTCCTCCTCTGTCTGAGAGTAAACCAGAATGTCATCAATGAAGACAATGACAAACTGATCTAGGAAATCCCTGAACACCCTGTTCATCAAGTCCATAAACACTGCTGGAGCGTTGGTCAAGCCGAAAGGCATAACCCGAAACTCGTAAGAACCATATCTTGACAAGAATGCGGTCTTCGAGACATCCTCCTCCCTGATACGCAACTGATGGTATCCCGATATCAAGTCAATCTTCGAGAAGAAAGAAGCTCCTCTCAACTGGTCAAATAAGTCATCGATTCGGGGCAACGGATACTTATTCCGTATCGTGACCTTATTCAACTCTCGGTAGTCCACACACAATCTCAGTGAACCGTCCCTCTTCTTCACAAACAAAACTGGAGCGCCCCAAGGTGAGGTACTCCTGCGAATAAAGCCCTGCCCTAACAGCTGCTCTATCTGATCCCGTAACTCTCGCATCTCAGCTGGAGCCATACGGTATGGTGCACGTGCTATAGGTCTCGTACCCGGTAGCAAATCTATAACGAAGTCTATCTCTCGACTGGGTGGTAAGCCTGGTATCTCCTGAAACACATCCGAATACTCCCTGACAACCGGGATCGAATCTAAAGGAATAACAACCTCCTTAGAGGTATCCTCCTCTATGTAATACAGATGAGCGGTCGATCCTCCCTCTGGGCGAGGCATCGCCACTATAAACATCTCTTGCTCCGGAATGGCAAAAACAATGCTCCCACTGAAGCAATCAATCATGGCCCTATATGCTACGAGTCAATCCATACCGATGATCACATCATGAACATGCATGTCTAACACTAACATGTCCGCAGGTAATACCAAACCACCAACCTCTACCCCCACTCCCCGGCATATAAAGAAAATAAGTGACCCACTCCCTAATGGTGAGTCGACACACGTCACTGTGCTCTCTGCCGTAGCTAACAATCCTAAAGCTTTCGCGAAGTGTGTAGCTATAAAACAGTGTGTAGCACCCGTATCAAATAACACCCGACCCATAGTGCCATGGATAGGAAACGTACCCTCGATCGCGGGCGGTGCCTGTGGAACTGCAGCTTGGTGAACGTTGTAGACACGTCCATACTGTAGCTGCCCCTGCTGGACTGGGACTGCTGGAATGGGTGGCAAAGCTGCCATCTGTGGCGGTGCGGGAAGAGCGGCGGGAAACATAGGTCTCTGTGGCTCCTGGCGAGCACCCTGCTGCTGCTGCTGTGGGGCCCTGCCCCTATCAGGACAATCTTGCTTCTTATGGCCAGTCTTGCCACAAGTAAAGCATTTCCCTGGGAAGTTCCCTCCCCTCTGCCCCTGCTGTCCCCGGCCCTGGTGGCCATTACCATTCCTCCCTTGGCCCTGTTGGCCCTGATGAAACTGCTGCCCATTCTGGCCCTGATGGCCCTGGCGGAAACCTCCCTATCCCTGCCTGTAGTTCCCTGACCGGAACCTCTTATTATCCCCCTACTGGGTACCCTGCTCATTCTGTCTCTGCCCCTGACCGGGTTGTGCCCCGCTGGCACCATGTCCTCCAGTCCTGCCCTGATGGCTAGACTCCCCCGACCGCTTGCCCTCGCCCATATGAAAACGGTGGTCCTGGCAGTGCAATAATGCAGCGTTAACCACATCAGAATACGTGGCCAACGATAGGTTTCCTAGCAGATGCTGACGGATCCTCCAATTCAACCCGTCGGTGAACTTCTCTATCTTCTTCTTCTCTGTTGGAATCTCGTCTGGAACGATATTCAACAGGTTAGTGAACTCGGCCTCATACTCGGTCACTGTCTTGCCCTCCTGCTTCAAACTCATCAGCTTCCTCCTCATCTCTGTATGAACTGCGGACGGAAAGTACTTGCGGTCGAACCGCACCCAGAACTCCTGAATCGTGAGGGTATCCCTCTCCTCCGCGGTGGTAATAGACTCCCACCACTGTAGCGCAGATCCCACTAGCTTGAAAGTAGCTAGCACCTGTTTCTGAACATCAGTGCACTCATGCATCCTCAAATGCCTCTGTATGTCCTTCCTCCATTGGCTCGAGACTACCACGTCTGAGCTACCTGAAACTCTGGCGGATGCGCTTTCTGAAAAGCGTCTCGTACACGCTCCCAAGCAGACGGGAATGTATTAACCTGTGCTGGCGCGGCAACCGGCGCCTGAGGCGGTGCCTGCTGAATCACGGCAATCGCGGCATTTACCGCTTGAGCTACTATAGCTGCAACCTCAGCGGCGTTCAACATGCCCTGAACTGGAGCGGGCTGGGGTTCGGGCATTGCATTCCTGGGAACTCGTCGTGCACGTCGTGGAGGCATCTGAAATAAGAACAAAGTTTATAAGTTCACGGTTATAAACTTAATAAAGCTGAAGAACGAAGCATACACAAAAAGAGTACAACAGTCCTAAAATATAGGGCTCTATATCAAAGAAAACGTAGCGGAAACATAATAGCCGTACAGATCCTAAAGGACACTAGAACCTGATGCTCTGATACCACCTGTGACACCCCGACTAATTAAATACCGGGTAGCTACTCCTTTATAAAATTAATTCAAAATGCCAAGTTGGCTCAGTTAATAGCATCACTGTCGAAAACATTTTTATTTCTAACCACCTAGTATTTAAAAAGCAAGTTGCCAAATTTTAATTTAAGTCTGATTAACATGCAACAAGTGTAATGAAGAAATAAATAACACCATTCACCATTCTGAAGTAAAACGAATAATCATCACAATAGAGTAAATAAAGTCTGGAGGAAAACTCCTCACTACAATCCCATAACTGAAATAAATAACCGAAACTGAAATAAAACATGCTAAAGTCTGAAAACTGAAATATAAAAGATGTCTCTAAAGAAATGGGCAACATGCCCTACAACTGATAGATGGTGACTCTGGAATCCAAAAGATAGAAGCGTCTACATGCAAATCCCTGTAGCTTCCACAAGCAGCTACAGCTCGTCACCTGAATGAGTATCCTATGCTTGGTGTCCTTGTGGCTGGGCACCTAAAAGGGTTTTACAAAGAAAAAGAGATTTGAAAAGCAAACGGGTCAGAGCCCGAATGTGGAGTTATATTTTAAAAACCTGCAAGTGCTTTAAAAACATTTAAAACATTAAATGCAAAGTACATGTTAGGACGTACACTCGCATGATATCCTCACCTCTCGTCTAACTGTGCACTCCTAACGTAAGTACCCATCTATAACGACCCATACTACTAGCTAACTGACAACATAACTAGCTAGACTGCCAAAGGTTCTACCCATATTACTCGGTTCCATTTATCATAACAACGCTCGTAATTAAATAGAGGTTTACCGTAAACTCAGTTACTAAATATGCCATTGATATAACTACCAGCTAACTCATTATATATCTCGAAACAATACCGTAATATTTTTACAACATTAACATGAGGATTCCCATTAATATAATGTATATTATTCATATGAAAAATATACAATACAAGCACCCCGCAATCTAAGCTGTAGTGCACACATACTCTGCTATCCATCCCGGTACATCACGTACATAAGGATTACATATTCCGAATCTCTCAGGAATAGTTTACCGATAACAACATCACAAATAATGGAGGCGAACACAGTCACCATCACATGGGTCACGCACATACCTACGCTCCCATGATCAGCGAACTTATTAATATCACAATAAGTCTTTCTATGACCTATGTTCATCGAGGTACCAGTCTATATCCCCCCCGTAGGCACACAAGGATTAGAGGGTCCTAAGCGAACGCAACCTCCCGTGATAGCAAGTATGGTAGGTATGTCATACACACAATCCATATACTAATACTAAGTAAACACACATCTTAGTAATACCGTATTTTAATCGTAGTACGTATCGCATTCTCGTACTAACTATAATTATAAAATTTTATACTAATCCGATTTGTGATTATACGCGCTATAATTTCTCACGTCGTAATAGACACTCACGTCTCATCCCAAACCGTCCATGTAATACAACTCTCGTATATAATCTACTTCTCATAATTGCCCAAAGGTCCCAATTCTATCACTATATCATCAAAGGAATGCTAACTCTACCCTTGAACCAGTTTCCGGGACTCCAAAAGTCAAAACAGTTCTAAAAGGACCAAACTGTCAACTCGTTAGAAGTTTCGTTCGAACGAGGATGTTCGAACGAGATCCTTCTGTCAACTCGTTAGAAGTCTCGTTCGAACGAGGCTGTTCGAACGAGATCCCAGTTCGTTCGAACGAACTGTTCCTTCTAACGATATCTCGTTCGAACGAGATATCGAACGAGATCCCTTCTCGTTAGTAACGACTGGTCAACTCGTTAGAAGCTCGTTCGAACGAGTTCGTTCGAACGACCTGGGGGCTGCTTCTAACGAGCTACCAGTTTCGGCCCAGATTTTTCCCATCTCGTTTTTCACCATTTTTATCACTTCAATCCTTCTCCAAAGTTCGTTCTAACAATGATTTAAGTCCTCTAATCATACTAAAACATGCTTAGGTTATAAACTAACGTCTTTTAAGGCAATAAGGCATCCTAAACATCATTAAATCCCAAGATTTTATACTTTTCCCCAATATCATCAAGAACATGAACCCTAGATATATATCAACATCAAATTCCAGAATTCAATTCATTTTTCTTTCACCCAATCATGTATTAACATCAGATTACTTGTCTCTAAACTATTCTACATGCAATTCTCTTCACAATATCTCAAGTTCTATGATCTAAACTACATGGGTTTTCATATTTATCAAGAACAAACCATAAATCCGAATTTTCTAACATGGAAAGAACATTTGCTGAAATTAAACATAATTAAACCACTTGCCTTGGTTTGATTCCGGGTTTGGTGTTGATTTGATGAAGAATTTCTGCAGAATTTCCTCTCTCTCCAAGCTCTTCTCCAATGGTGGCTTAAGGTGGCTAGGGTTTTGATTTGGGAAAACTTAGAAAACCTAAATGACAACCTACGTAGCCTTCTAGGTTAATATGGGTTGGTTAATGGGCTTAATGGGTTTAATCCACATCAGATTTACATCTCAAATTTTCGTCACTTTTAATTCCTAAAAATGTAAAATTACCAAAATACCCTTTAAGTTACCGGTATGGCCTAAAAATACCCCGGGACCCAAACTATAACCCCGGCTAGTGTTTTCTGACTATCTCGACCCTTCCGGACGCGTTGGCGCACTCAAAACGACCATACGGATTATAGATTTTAAATTCACTTTTTATTATCAAAATATTATACCGTGACGCGGCGGTCCCACGCGTCTCAACAAAATTTCTAAAATGCCGTATATAAATCTCACGACAAATTTTATAATACCAAATACATATATAATCATATATGCACATAATCAAATACCAATTCGCATCTCATTAGTATTTATAACCCGGATTAATTTCCAATTAATACGCATTTAATTAATTAATCCCAAAAATAAATATAGTCAAAAGTATGGGGTATTACATATTTCCCTCCTAATAACTGAATTTCGTCCCGAAATTCGAAACTAAAAAGTACCTGCTAAAAATAGCTCTGGATAACGTTCGCGCATCTCATCCTCGCGCTCCCATGTGGACTCCTCGACATTGTGATGTCGCCACTGAACACGCACTAACGGGACTATCTTTGACCGCAGTTTCCTCTCGCTTCGGTCCAAAATAGCAATTGGCCCCTCCTCGTAGGAGCTATCCGGCTGGAGATCGATGTCTTCCACAGCAATGTGAGAATGAGCCAAATTATCTCTAAGGTATTTCCTCAGCGAGGAAATATGGAACATGTCGTGAATCCGATGCAAGTGCTCCGGTAGTCCAAGTCTATACGCAACGGGTCCGATCCGCTCAATAATAGGAAACGGCCCCACATACCTCGGTGCCAACTTCCCCTTCTTCCCGAATCGCATAATCCCCTTCATCGGAGAAACCCTGAGCAAAACCTGGTCCCCCACTTGGAACTCCCTGAAAAACCTCTTCGCATCGGCATAACTCTTCTGCCTGTCTTGAGCTACCCGAATGCGACTCCGAATCAACTCAATCCTTGCCGAAGTATCCTGAATCACTTTCGGTCCAAGCAGTTTGTTGTCCCCCACTTCTAGCCAACATGCTGGGGAACGACAAGGCCTACCGTACAATGCCTCAAACGGAGCCATGCCAATCGTGAACTGATAGGAGTTGTTGTAAGCAAACTCCACCAGTGGAAGGTACTGCTCCCATCCACCCCGAAGTCAATAATGCACATGCGTAGCATGTCCTCCAACATCTGGTTGGTGCGCTCTGTCTGCCCATCGGTCTGCGGATGATAAGCCGTACTCAACCGCAATTTCGTGCCCATTGCCTCTTGGAAACTCTCCCAAAACCTCGAAACAAATATCTTGTCTCTGTCAGACACGATATTTAGGGGCACACCGTGAAGTCTCACAATCTCTGAAATGAAAAGCTGGGCATACTGTCCCGTAGTGTAGTCAGTCCTTACGGGTAAAAAGTGAGCGACCTTGGACAACCTGTCCACAATTACCCAAACATAGTCGTGACCCCTCTGCGACGTAGACAACCCCGTGACAAAATCCATGGATATGCTCTCCCACATCCACACCGGAACCTCCAACGGCTGTAGTAATCCTGCTGGTCTCTGATGATCCACTTTTACAAGCTGACAAGTGGCGCATTTCGAGACAAACTCAGCGATATCTCTCTTCATACCGCTCCACCAATATTGCCGTCTCATGTCTTGGTACATTTTGTCCCCTCCGGGATGTACCGCGAATCGTGAGCCGTGCGACTCTGCCATAACATCGTGCCGCAATTCTTCCCCTTCCGGAACTACCAACCTCCCATTGAAGCGCAATCCCCCGTCTGAGCTAACGGTATAGGACTCGGCTCCCTCTGCTAGCAATCGAACTATCTACTCCTGACAGAACGAGTCATTAGCCTGTGCCCGTACTACCTTCGTGACAATCTGCGGTGTAACGGTCATCACAGACATGAAAGATCGGGCCACTGCATCCTGGTGTCCCAATTCCTTCCACTTAGCTTTCCACACCTCTGCCACCTCATCTGCTGGCCTGCGGCTCAACGCGTCTGCTACCACGTTAGCCTTACCCGGGTGGTACTGGATGTCGAACTGGTAGTCCTTCACAAATTCAAGCCACCTACGCTGCCGCATATTCAATTCCTTCTGCGTGAACAGATACTGTAGTGACTTGTGGTCCGTGAACAGCTGAAACTTCTCCCCCAACAGATAGTGCCTCCAAATCCGTAAGGCAAATACCACTGCTGCCAACTCCAAATCATGCGTGGGGTAATTCTTCTCATGAGGCTTAAGCTTACGGGAAGCATAAGCTATGGCCTGTCTCTCTTGCTGCAAAACACCTCCAAGCCCTTGCAAAGACGCATCGGTGTAAACCAAATACTTAACTCCCGGTCTCGGCAATACTAACACAGGTGCTGAGGTCAATTTGTCCTTCAACTCATCGAATGCCAACTGACAGGCATCACTCCAGATATATGGCACACCCTTACGAGTAAGATGTGTCAAAGGACCTGCTATCTCCGAGAAACCCCGAATAAACCTCCTGTAGTATCCTGCTAAACCCAAGAAACTACGAATCTCCGTTGGTGTCGTGGGCTGTCCCCACTCCCTCACCGTTGATACCTTTCCCGGATCAACAGATATTCCCCGGTCGGAAATGATATGCCCCAAAAACTGGACTTCCTTCAGCCAAAACCCGCACTTCTCATATTTTGCTTACAACTCGTTCTGACGAAGTGTCTGCAAAACCTGCTTCAAATGCTCGGCGTGCTCCTCCTCTGTCTGAGAGTAAACCAGAATGTCATCAATGAAGACAATGACAAACTGATCTAGGAAATCCCTGAACACCCTGTTCATCAAGTCCATAAACACTGCTGGAGCGTTGGTCAAGCCGAAAGGCATAACCCGAAACTCGTAAGAACCATATCTTGACAAGAATGCGGTCTTCGAGACATCCTCCTCCCTGATACGCAACTGATGGTATCCCGATCTCAAGTCAATCTTCGAGAAGAAAGAAGCTCCTCTCAACTGGTCAAATAAGTCATCGATTCGGGGCAACGGATACTTATTCCGTATCGTGACCTTATTCAACTCTCGGTAGTCCACACACAATCTCAGTGAACCGTCCCTCTTCTTCACAAACAAAACTGGAGCGCCCCAAGGTGAGGTACTCCTGCGAATAAAGCCCTGCCCTAACAGCTGCTCTATCTGATCCCGTAACTCTCGCATCTCAGCTGGAGCCATACGGTATGGTGCACGTGCTATAGGTCTCGTACCCGGTAGAAAATCTATAACGAAGTCTATCTCTCGACTGGGTGGTAAGCCTGGTATCTCCTGAAACACATCCGAATACTCCCTGACAACCGGGATCGAATCTAAAGGAATAACAACCTCCTTAGAGGTATCCTCCTCTATGTAATACAGATGAGCGGTCGATCCTCCCTCTGGGCGAGGCATCGCCACTATAAACATCTCTTGCTCCGGAATGGCAAAAACAATGCTCCCACTGAAGCAATCAATCATGGCCCTATATGCTACGAGTCAATCCATACCGATGATCACATCATGAACATGCATGTCTAACACTAACATGTCCGCAGGTAATACCAAACCACCAACCTCTACCCCCACTCCCCGGCATATAAAGAAAATAAGTGACCCACTCCCTAATGGTGAGTCGACACACGTCACTGTGCTCTTTGCCGTAGCTAACAATCCTAAAGCTTTCGCGAAGTGTGTAGCTATAAAACAGTGTGTAGCACCCGTATCAAATAACACCCGACCCATAGTGCCATGGATAGGAAACGTACCCTCGATCGCGGGCGGTGCCTGTGGAACTGCAGCTTGGTGAACGTTGTAGACACGTCCATACTGTAGCTGCCCCTGCTGGACTGGGACTGCTGGAATGGGTGGCAAAGCTGCCATCTGTGGCGGTGCGGGAAGAGCGGCGGGAAACATAGGTCTCTGTGGCTCCTGGCGAGCACCCTGCTGCTACTGCTGTGGGGCCCTGCCCCTATCAGGACAATCCTGCTTCTTATGGCCAGTCTTGCCACAAGTAAAGCATTTCCCTGGGAAGTTCCCTCCCCTCTGCCCCTGCTGTCCCCGGCCCTGGTGGCCGTTACCATTCCTCCCTTGGCCCTGTTGGCCCTGATGAAACTGCTGCCCATTCTGCCCCTGCTGGCCCTGATGGCCCTGGCGGAAACCTCCCTGTCCCTGCCTGTAGTTCCCTGACCGGAACCTCTTATTATCCCCCTACTGGGTACCCTGCTCATTCTGTCTCTGCCCCTGACCGGGTTGTGCCCCGCTGGCACCATGTCCTCCAGTCCTGCCCTGATGGCTAGACTCCCCCGACCGCTTGCCCTCGCCCATATGAAAACGGTGGTCCTGGCAGTGCAATAATGCAGCGTTAACCACATCAGAATACGTGGCCAACGATAGGTTTCCTAGCAGATGCTGACGGATCCTCCAATTCAACCCGTCGGTGAACTTCTCTATCTTCTTCTTCTCTGTTGGAATCTCGTCTGGAACGATATTCAACAGGTTAGTGAACTCGGCCTCATACTCGGCCACTGTCTTGCCCTCCTGCTTCAAACTCATCAGCTTCCTCCTCATCTCTGTATGAACTGCGGACGGAAAGTACTTGCGGTCGAACCGCACCCAGAACTCCTGAATCGTGAGGGTATCCCTCTCCTCCGCGGTGGTAATAGACTCCCACCACTGTAGCGCAGATCCCACTAGCTTGAAAGTAGCTAGCACCTGTTTCTGAACATCAGTGCACTCATGCATCCTCAAATGCCTCTGTATGTCCTTCCTCCATTGGCTCGAGACTACCACGTCTGAGCAACCTGAAACTCTGGCGGATGCGCTTTCTGAAAAGCGTCTCGTACACGCTCCCAAGCAGACGGGAATGTATTAACCTGTGCTGGCGCGGCAACCGGCGCCTGAGGCGGTGCCTGCTGAATCACGGCAATCGCGGCATTTACCGCTTGAGCTACTATAGCTGCAACCTCAGCGGCGTTCAACATGCCCTGAACTGGAGCGGGCTGGGGTTCGGGCATTGCATTCCTGGGAACTCGTCGTGCACGTCGTGGAGGCATCTGAAATAAGAACAAAGTTTATAAGTTCACGGTTATAAACTTAATAAAGCTGAAGAACGAAGCATACACAAAAAGAGTACAACAGTCCTAAAATATAGGGCTCTATATAGCGGAAACATAATAGCCGTACAGATCCTAAAGGACACTAGAACCTGATGCTCTGATACCACCTGTGACACCCCGACTAATTAAATACCGGGTAGCTACTCCTTTATAAAATTAATTCAAAATGCCAAGTTGGCTCAGTTAATAGCATCACTGTCGAAAACATTTTTATTTCTAACCACCTAGTATTTAAAAAGCAAGTTGCCAAATTTTAATTTAAGTCTGATTAACATGCAACAAGTGTAATGAAGAAATAAATAACACCATTCACCATTCTGAAGTAAAACGAATAATCATCACAATAGAGTAAATAAAGTCTGGAGGAAAACTCCTCACTACAATCCCATAACTGAAATAAATAACCGAAACTGAAATAAAACATGCTAAAGTCTGAAAACTGAAATATAAAAGATGTCTCTGAAGAAATGGGCAACATGCCCTACAACTGATAGATGGTGACTCTGGAATCCAAAAGATAGAAGCGTCTACATGCAAATCCCTGTAGCTTCCACAAGCAGCTACAGCTCGTCACCTGAATGAGTATCCTATGCTTGGTGTCCTTGTGGCTGGGCACCTAAAAGGGTTTTACAAAGAAAAAGAGATTTGAAAAGCAAACGGGTCAGAGCCCGAATGTGGAGTTATATTTTAAAAACCTGCAAGTGCTTTAAAAACATTTAAAACATTAAATGCAAAGTACATGTTAGGACGTACACTCGCATGATATCCTCACCTCTCGTCTAACTGTGCACTCCTAACGTAAGTACCCATCTATAACGACCCATACTACTAGCTAACTGACAACATAACTAGCTAGACTGCCAAAGGTTCTACCCATATTACTCGGTTCCATTTATCATAACAACGCTCGTAATTAAATAGAGGTTTACCGTAAACTCAGTTACTAAATATGCCATTGATATAACTACCAGCTAACTCATTATATATCTCGAAACAATACCGTAATATTTTTACAACATTAACATGAGGATTCCCATTAATATAATGTATATTATTCATATGAAAAATATACAATACAAGCACCCCGCAATCTAAGCTGTAGTGCACACATACTCTGCTATCCATCCCGGTACATCACGTACATAAGGATTACATATTCCGAATCTCTCAGGAATAGTTTACCGATAACAACATCACAAATAATGGAGGCGAACACAGTCACCATCACATGGGTCACGCACATACCTACGCTCCCATGATCAGCGAACTTATTAATATCACAATAAGTCTTTCTATGACCTATGTTCATCGAGGTACCAGTCTATATCCCCCCCGTAGGCACACAAGGATTAGAGGGTCCTAAGCGAACGCAACCTCCCGTGATAGCAAGTATGGTAGGTATGTCATACACACAATCCATATACTAATACTAAGTAAACACACATCTTAGTAATACCGTATTTTAATCGTAGTACGTATCGCATTCTCGTACTAACTATAATTATAAAATTTTATACTAATCCGATTTGTGATTATACGCGCTATAATTTCTCACGTCGTAATAGACACTCACGTCTCATCCCAAACCGTCCATGTAATACAACTCTCGTATATAATCTACTTCTCATAATTGCCCAAAGGTCCCAATTCTATCACTATATCATCAAAGGAATGCTAACTCTACCCTTGAACCAGTTTCCGGGACTCCAAAAGTCAAAACAGTTCTAAAAGGACCAAACTGTCAACTCGTTAGAAGTTTCGTTCGAACGAGGATGTTCGAACGAGATCCTTCTGTCAACTCGTTAGAAGTCTCGTTCGAACGAGGCTGTTCGAACGAGATCCCAGTTCGTTCGAACGAACTGTTCCTTCTAACGATATCTCGTTCGAACGAGATATCGAACGAGATCCCTTCTCGTTAGTAACGACTGGTCAACTCGTTAGAAGCTCGTTCGAACGAGTTCGTTCGAACGACCTGGGGGCTGCTTCTAACGAGCTACCAGTTTCGGCCCAGATTTTTCCCATCTCGTTTTTCACCATTTTTATCACTTCAATCCTTCTCCAAAGTTCGTTCTAACAATGATTTAAGTCCTCTAATCATACTAAAACATGCTTAGGTTATAAACTAACGTCTTTTAAGGCAATAAGGCATCCTAAACATCATTAAATCCCAAGATTTTATACTTTTCCCCAATATCATCAAGAACATGAACCCTAGATATATATCAACATCAAATTCCAGAATTCAATTCATTTTTCTTTCACCCAATCATGTATTAACATCAGATTACTTGTCTCCAAACTATTATACATGCAATTCTCTTCACAATATCTCAAGTTCTATGATCTAAACTACATGGGTTTTCATATTTATCAAGAACAAACCATAAATCCGAATTTTCTAACATGGAAAGAACATTTGCTGAAATTAAACATAATTAAACCACTTGCCTTGGTTTGATTCCGGGTTTGGTGTTGATTTGATGAAGAATTTCTGCAGAATTTCCTCTCTCTCCAAGCTCTTCTCCAATGGTGGCTTAAGGTGGCTAGGGTTTTGATTTGGGGAAACTTAGAAAACCTAAATGACAACCTACGTAGCCTTCTAGGTTAATATGGGTTGGTTAATGGGCTTAATGGGTTTAATCCACATCAGATTTACATCTCAAATTTTCGTCACTTTTAATTCCTAAAAATGTAAAATTACCAAAATACCCTTTAAGTTACCGGTATGGCCTAAAAATACCCCGGGACCCAAACTATAACCCCGGCTAGTGTTTTCTGACTATCTCGACCCTTCCGGACGCGTTGGCGCACTCAAAACGACCATACGGATTATAGATTTTAAATTCACTTTTTATTATCAAAATATTATACCGTGACGCGGCGGTCCCACGCGTCTCAACAAAATTTCTAAAATGCCGTATATAAATCTCACGACAAATTTTATAATACCAAATACATATATAATCATATATGCACATAATCAAATACCAATTCGCATCTCATTAGTATTTATAACCCGGATTAATTTCCAATTAATACGCATTTAATTAATTAATCCCAAAAATAAATATAGTCAAAAGTATGGGGTATTACATATTTCCCTCCTAATAACTGAATTTCGTCCCGAAATTCGAAACTAAAAAGTACCTGCTAAAAATAGCTCTGGATAACGTTCGCGCATCTCATCCTCGCGCTCCCATGTGGACTCCTCGACATTGTGATGTCGCCACTGAACACGCACTAACGGGACTATCTTTGACCGCAGTTTCCTCTCGCTTCGGTCCAAAATAGCAATTGGCCCCTCCTCGTAGGAGCTATCCGGCTGGAGATCGATGTCTTCCACAGCAATGTGAGAATGAGCCAAATTATCTCTAAGGTATTTCCTCAGCGAGGAAATATGGAACATGTCGTGAATCCGATGCAAGTGCTCCGGTAGTCCAAGTCTATACGCAACGGGTCCGATCCGCTCAATAATAGGAAACGGCCCCACATACCTCGGTGCCAACTTCCCCTTCTTCCCGAATCGCATAATCCCCTTCATCGGAGAAACCCTGAGCAAAACCTGGTCCCCCACTTGGAACTCCCTGAAAAACCTCTTCGCATCGGCATAACTCTTCTGCCTGTCTTGAGCTACCCGAATGCGACTCCGAATCAACTCAATCCTTGCCGAAGTATCCTGAATCACTTTCGGTCCAAGCAGTTTGTTGTCCCCCACTTCTAGCCAACATGCTGGGGAACGACAAGGCCTACCGTACAATGCCTCAAACGGAGCCATGCCAATCGTGAACTGATAGGAGTTGTTGTAAGCAAACTCCACCAGTGGAAGGTACTGCTCCCATCCACCCCGAAGTCAATAATGCACATGCGTAGCATGTCCTCCAACATCTGGTTGGTGCGCTCTGTCTGCCCATCGGTCTGCGGATGATAAGCCGTACTCAACCGCAATTTCGTGCCCATTGCCTCTTGGAAACTCTCCCAAAACCTCGAAACAAATATCTTGTCTCTGTCAGACACGATATTTAGGGGCACACCGTGAAGTCTCACAATCTCTGAAATGAAAAGCTGGGCATACTGTCCCGTAGTGTAGTCAGTCCTTACGGGTAAGAAGTGAGCGACCTTGGACAACCTGTCCACAATTACCCAAACGGAGCCGTGACCCCTCTGCGACGTAGACAACCCCGTGACAAAATCCATGGATATGCTCTCCCACATCCACACCGGAACCTCCAACGGCTGTAGTAATCCTGCTGGTCTCTGATGATCCACTTTTACAAGCTGACAAGTGGCGCATTTCGAGACAAACTCAGCGATATCTCTCTTCATACCGCTCCACCAATATTGCCGTCTCATGTCTTGGTACATTTTGTCCCCTCCGGGATGTACCGCGAATCGTGAGCCGTGCGACTCTGCCATAACATCGTGCCGCAATTCTTCCCCTTCCGGAACTACCAACCTCCCATTGAAGCGCAATCCCCCGTCTGAGCTAACGGTATAGGACTCGGCTCCCTCTGCTAGCAATCGAACTATCTACTCCTGACAGAACGAGTCATTAGCCTGTGCCCGTACTACCTTCGTGACAATCTGCGGTGTAACGGTCATCACAGACATGAAAGATCGGGCCACTGCATCCTGGTGTCCCAATTCCTTCCACTTAGCTTTCCACACCTCTGCCACCTCATCTGCTGGCCTGCGGCTCAACGCGTCTGCTACCACGTTAGCCTTACCCGGGTGGTACTGGATGTCGAACTGGTAGTCCTTCACAAATTCAAGCCACCTACGCTGCCGCATATTCAATTCCTTCTGCGTGAACAGATACTGTAGTGACTTGTGGTCCGTGAACAGCTGAAACTTCTCCCCCAACAGATAGTGCCTCCAAATCCGTAAGGCAAATACCACTGCTGCCAACTCCAAATCATGCGTGGGGTAATTCTTCTCATGAGGCTTAAGCTTACGGGAAGCATAAGCTATGGCCTGTCTCTCTTGCTGCAAAACACCTCCAAGCCCTTGCAAAGACGCATCGGTGTAAACCAAATACTTAACTCCCGGTCTCGGCAATGCTAACACAGGTGCTGAGGTCAATTTGTCCTTCAACTCATCGAATGCCAACTGACAGGCATCACTCCAGATATATGGCACACCCTTACGAGTAAGATGTGTCAAAGGACCTGCTATCTCCGAGAAACCCCGAATAAACCTCCTGTAGTATCCTGCTAAACCCAAGAAACTACGAATCTCCGTTGGTGTCGTGGGCTGTCCCCACTCCCTCACCGTTGATACCTTTCCCGGATCAACAGATATTCCCCGGTCGGAAATGATATGCCCCAAAAACTGGACTTCCTTCAGCCAAAACCCGCACTTCTCATATTTTGCATACAACTCGTTCTGACGAAGTGTCTGCAAAACCTGCTTCAAATGCTCGGCGTGCTCCTCCTCTGTCTGAGAGTAAACCAGAATGTCATCAATGAAGACAATGACAAACTGATCTAGGAAATCCCTGAACACCCTGTTCATCAAGTCCATAAACACTGCTGGAGCGTTGGTCAAGCCGAAAGGCATAACCCGAAACTCGTAAGAACCATATCTTGACAAGAATGCGGTCTTTGAGACATCCTCCTCCCTGATACGCAACTGATGGTATCCCGATCTCAAGTCAATCTTCGAGAAGAAAGAAGCTCCTCTCAACTGGTCAAATAAGTCATCGATTCGGGGCAACGGATACTTATTCCGTATCGTGACCTTATTCAACTCTCGGTAGCCCACACACAATCTCAGTGAACCGTCCCTCTTCTTCACAAACAAAACTGGAGCGCCCCAAGGTGAGGTACTCCTGCGAATAAAGCCCTGCCCTAACAGCTGCTCTATCTGATCCCGTAACTCTCGCATCTCAGCTGGAGCCATACGGTATGGTGCACGTGCTATAGGTCTCGTACCCGGTAGCAAATCTATAACGAAGTCTATCTCTCGACTGGGTGGTAAGCCTGGTATCTCCTGAAACACATCCGAATACTCCCTGACAACCGGGATCGAATCTAAAGGAATAACAACCTCCTTAGAGGTATCCTCCTCTATGTAATACAGATGAGCGGTCGATCCTCCCTCTGGGCGAGGCATCGCCACTATAAACATCTCTTGCTCCGGAATGGCAAAAACAATGCTCCCACTGAAGCAATCAATCATGGCCCTATATGCTACGAGTCAATCCATACCGATGATCACATCATGAACATGCATGTCTAACACTAACATGTCCGCAGGTAATACCAAACCACCAACCTCTACCCCCACTCTCCGGCATATAAAGAAAATAAGTGACCCACTCCCTAATGGTGAGTCGACACACGTCACTGTGCTCTCTGCCGTAGCTAACAATCCTAAAGCTTTCGCGAAGTGTGTAGCTATAAAACAGTGTGTAGCACCCGTATCAAATAACACCCGACCCATAATGCCATGGATAGGAAACGTACCCTCGATCGCGGGCGGTGCCTGTGGAACTGCAGCTTGGTGAACGTTGTAGACACGTCCATACTGTAGCTGCCCCTGCTGGACTGGGACTGCTGGAATGGGTGGCAAAGCTGCCATCTGTGGCGGTGCGGGAAGAGCGGCGGGAAACATAGGTCTCTGTGGCTCCTGGCGAGCACCCTGCTGCTGCTGCTGTGGGGCCCTGCCCCTATCAGGACAATCCTGCTTCTTATGGCCAGTCTTGCCACAAGTAAAGCATTTCCCTGGGAAGTTCCCTCCCCTCTGCCCCTGCTGTCCCCGGCCCTGGTGGCCGTTACCATTCCTCCCTTGGCCCTGTTGGCCCTGATGAAACTGCTGCCCATTCTGCCCCTGCTGGCCCTGATGGCCCTGGCGGAAACCTCCCTGTCCCTGCCTGTAGTTCCCTGACCGGAACCTCTTATTATCCCCCTACTGGGTACCCTGCTCATTCTGTCTCTGCCCCTGACCGGGTTGTGCCCCGCTGGCACCATGTCCTCCAGTCCTGCCCTGATGGCTAGACTCCCCCGACCGCTTGCCCTCGCCCATATGAAAATGGTGGTCCTGGCAGTGCAATAATGCAGCGTTAACCACATCAGAATACGTGGCCAACGATAGGTTTCCTAGCAGATGCTGACGGATCCTCCAATTCAACCCGTCGGTGAACTTCTCTATCTTCTTCTTCTCTGTTGGAATCTCGTCTGGAACGATATTCAACAGGTTAGTGAACTCGGCCTCATACTCGGCCACTGTCTTGCCCTCCTGCTTCAAACTCATCAGCTTCCTCCTCATCTCTGTATGAACTGCGGACGGAAAGTACTTGCGGTCGAACCGCACCCAGAACTCCTGAATCGTGAGGGTATCCCTCTCCTCCGCGGTGGTAATAGACTCCCACCACTGTAGCGCAGATCCCACTAGCTTGAAAGTAGCTAGCACCTGTTTCTGAACATCAGTGCACTCATGCATCCTCAAATGCCTCTGTATGTCCTTCCTCCATTGGCTCGAGACTACCACGTCTGAGCTACCTGCAAACTCTGGCGGATGCGCTTTCTGAAAAGCGTCTCGTACACGCTCCCAAGCAGACGGGAATGCATTAACCTGTGCTGGCGCGGCAACCGGCGCCTGAGGCGGTGCCTGCTGAATCACGGCAATCGCGGCATTTATCGCTTGAGCTACTATAGCTGCAACCTCAGCGGCGTTCAACATGCCCTGAACTGGAGCGGGCTGGGGTTCGGGCATTGCATTCCTGGGAACTCGTCGTGCACGTCGTGGAGGCATCTGAAATAAGAACAAAGTTTATAAGTTCACGGTTATAAACTTAATAAAGCTGAAGAACGAAGCATACACAAAAAGAGTACAACAGTCCTAAAATATAGGGCTCTATATAGCGGAAACATAATAGCCGTACAGATCCTAAAGGACACTAGAACCTGATGCTCTGATACCACCTGTGACACCCCGACTAATTAAATACCGGGTAGCTACTCCTTTATAAAATTAATTCAAAATGCCAAGTTGGCTCAGTTAATAGCATCACTGTCGAAAACATTTTTATTTCTAACCACCTAGTATTTAAAAAGCAAGTTGCCAAATTTTAATTTAAGTCTGATTAACATGCAACAAGTGTAATGAAGAAATAAATAACACCATTCACCATTCTGAAGTAAAACGAATAATCATCACAATAGAGTAAATAAAGTCTGGAGGAAAACTCCTCACTACAATCCCATAACTGAAATAAATAACTGAAACTGAAATAAAACATGCTAAAGTCTGAAAACTGAAATATAAAAGATGTCTCTAAAGAAATGGGCAACATGCCCTACAACTGATAGATGGTGACTCTGGAATCCAAAAGATAGAAGCGTCTACATGCAAATCCCTGTAGCTTCCACAAGCAGCTACAGCTCGTCACCTGAATGAGTATCCTATGCTTGGTGTCCTTGTGGCTGGGCACCTAAAAGGGTTTTACAAAGAAAAAGAGATTTGAAAAGCAAACGGGTCAGAGCCCGAATGTGGAGTTATATTTTAAAAACCTGCAAGTGCTTTAAAAACATTTAAAACATTAAATGCAAAGTACATGTTAGGACGTACACTCGCATGATATCCTCACCTCTCGTCTGACTGTGCACTCCTAACGTAAGTACCCATCTATAACGACCCATACTACTAGCTAACTGACAACATAACTAGCTAGACTGCCAAAGGTTCTACCCATATTACTCGGTTCCATTTATCATAACAACGCTCGTAATTAAATAGAGGTTTACCGTAAACTCAGTTACTAAATATGCCATTGATATAACTACCAGCTAACTCATTATATATCTCGAAACAATACCGTAATATTTTTACAACATTAACATGAGGATTCCCATTAATATAATGTATATTATTCATATCAAAAATATACAATACAAGCACCCCGCAATCTAAGCTGTAGTGCACACATACTCTGCTATCCATCCCGGTACATCACGTACATAAGGATTACATATTCCGAATCTCTCAGGAATAGTTTACCGATAACAACATCACAAATAATGGAGGCGAACACAGTCACCATCACATGGGTCACGCACATACCTACGCTCCCATGATCAGCGGACTTATTAATATCACAATAAGTCTTTCCATGACCTATGTTCATCGAGGTACCAGTCTATATCCCCCCCGTAGGCACACAAGGATTAGAGGGTCCTAAGCGAACGCAACCTCCCGTGATAGCAAGTATGGTAGGTATGTCATACACACAATCCATATACTAATACTAAGTAAACACACATCTTAGTAATACCGTATTTTAATCGTAGTACGTATCGCATTCTCGTACTAACTATAATTATAAAATTTTATACTAATCCGATTTGTGATTATACGCGCTATAATTTCTCACGTCGTAATAGACACTCACGTCTCATCCCAAACCGTCCATGTAATACAACTCTCGTATATAATCTACTTCTCATAATTGCCCAAAGGTCCCAATTCTATCACTATATCATCAAAGGAATGCTAACTCTACCCTTGAACCAGTTTCCGGGACTCCAAAAGTCAAAACAGTTCTAAAAGGACCAAACTGTCAACTCGTTAGAAGTTTCGTTCGAACGAGGATGTTCGAACGAGATCCTTCTGTCAACTCGTTAGAAGTCTCGTTCGAACGAGGCTGTTCGAACGAGATCCCAGTTCGTTCGAACGAACTGTTCCTTCTAACGATATCTCGTTCGAACGAGATATCGAACGAGATCCCTTCTCGTTAGTAACGACTGGTCAACTCGTTAGAAGCTCGTTCGAACGAGTTCATTCGAACGACCTGGGGGCTGCTTCTAACGAGCTACCAGTTTCGGCCCAGATTTTTCCCATCTCGTTTTTCACCATTTTTATCACTTCAATCCTTCTCCAAAGTTCGTTCTAACAATGATTTAAGTCCTCTAATCATACTAAAACATGCTTAGGTTATAAACTAACGTCTTTTAAGGCAATAAGGCATCCTAAACATCATTAAATCCCAAGATTTTATACTTTTCCCCAATATCATCAAGAACATGAACCCTAGATATATATCAACATCAAATTCCAGAATTCAATTCGTTTTTCTTTCACCCAATCATGTATTAACATCAGATTACTTGTCTCCAAACTATTCTACATGCAATTCTCTTCACAATATCTCAAGTTTTATGATCTAAACTACATGGGTTTTCATATTTATCAAGAACAAACCATAAATCCGAATTTTCTAACATGGAAAGAACATTTGCTGAAATTAAACATAATTAAACCACTTCCCTTGGTTTGATTCCGGGTTTGGTGTTGATTTGATGAAGAATTTCTGCAGAATTTCCTCTCTCTCCAAGCTCTTCTCCAATGGTGGCTTAAGGTGGCTAGGGTTTTGATTTGGGGAAACTTAGAAAACCTAAATGACAACCTACGTAGCCTTCTAGGTTAATATGGGTTGGTTAATGGGCTTAATGGGTTTAATCCACATCAGATTTACATCTCAAATTTTCGTCACTTTTAATTCCTAAAAATGTAAAATTACCAAAATACCCTTTAAGTTACCGGTATGGCCTAAAAATACCCCGGGACCCAAACTATAACCCCGGCTAGTGTTTTCTGACTATCTCGACCCTTCCGAACGCGTTGGCGCACTCAAAACGACCATACGGATTATAGATTTTAAATTCACTTTTTATTATCAAAATATTATACCGTGACGCGGCGGTCCCACGCGTCTCAACAAAATTTCTAAAATGCCGTATATAAATCTCACGACAAATTTTATAATACCAAATACATATATAATCATATATGCACATAATCAAATACCAATTCGCATCTCATTAGTATTTATAACCCGGATTAATTTCCAATTAATATGCATTTAATTAATTAATCCCAAAAATAAATATAGTCAAAAGTACGGGGTATTACAGTATGCACCTTCCAGTCCTTCCATATTTGAACCACTTATTCTCGCAGTTGATCTTGGCTTGATCATTTTCTACAGTCATGGTCAAACATAAGACGTATTATACTAACTCAAGATTACAATTTAGAAGAACAATTATATATGAATAATTATATGTAGACTGTAAGACATATGGAGGGTTATCACATAAGTCGGATATTTAATCCTATATCTTATGTACGGAGACTTAAAATTGATAACGTTCGAAACTTATGTTCAGTAGTCTATTGGTTCATAACCTATGCTCTGATACCACCTCTGTCACGACCTCGTCCCAAAATAGTAGTAGGGAACGAGTGTTTTTACATGCCACCAATGCAACATATATTTTGAATTAAATTGTTTCCTTAAATAAGTGCAACGAAAATATAATCACATGGTTATGAATCGTAAAATACTGAAAGTAAAGGAATTACATCATCAGAGCTTTCTAAAAGGAAACTTCATTTATTTTAAAAATGACGATGAATTAAAACCTAAGACAAAATTTAAAGCTTATTACAAGAGAGCCAAATATGCTATAGATGATAAAACAAACATAATAACAAAAAGAGCTCTAAAAGCTGAATCTTCAACACAGTCCCTTTTCGTTCCCTCCACGAACCTACTTATTTCCTGAAATATGGTTATTTATACAACATCATCTACAAGTCTAGTGAGAATTAATCTCCAGACATTCCAGGGTTTTTCATAAAATTGATACCTATTTAATTTCCAACAGAAGCATATACACAGTAAAATATATAAAGTAAACTGGCAGCATATGTTTTCAGAATAATCAGTTCAGAACAGAACAGATAAACAATTTGAGCAATATGTCAATTATTCAATTTATTTTGATGGTCATGTACGCTCTAATACCCAGATAAACAGATAGTGTTACCAAATGTTTCCACTTAGTAACAACATAGACAGAAAATCATGATATCTGAAACAACGCCTTATTTAGGGCACACCCGCGATAAACCAGCTGGGAAGGTACCACCCAAATATTTTCACCCGGTAGTCAAGGCCAACATAGTAAAAGAGTTTCCATACGCCGAATTAATAATTTCATAATTCAAATTAGATGTATATATCGAGAGATATACACACATAACAAACGACGGAATCATCGGTATCAAATGTATTTTGAGAATAAAATCATTTCACAAAATATATATAGTTTGCATAATATCATATAATCAAAATACGCAAGGAATGTCACAGAGTACTCACCTAGAACAAAAATCCGAAATTACAAATGCCGAGTCTTGGATTACTCGTTAATTCTTAAGACGAAACTTCTTCTTAAACTTTCCCCGCACTTTCTCTCACTATTTCCTTTTGAACTTTTGGAGTAATTTCGTATAGGAATTGATCCTAAGGCCTTATTTATAGTTTTCCAAAGTTATTAGGGTGGTCCCAATGACTAAGCATCCATTTGGATGAGTCAGCATGTCGCGTGTCGTGTAACGGGGCTATCTTGCACTTTTAATTCACCAGGTCGCGACACGTGTTTTAACTTTTCTAAAGGATTGACATGAGTTTTATCCTTTCCTATAAAGGTGACACGTGTGCGGGGGATGTGTCCAAAATAATCACGAGGTGGAAAGCACGAGGTGGAAAGTTATTAAGGGTATTAGGGTCATTTTACACATGAAGGGTATTTTAGTAATTTTACACCATATATTTTCAATATTTCTTAGAAGTCCTTGAAAATATTTTATTTACAAAATGGTCCTTTATATATTTTCATTTTATTCCCTAAAACCTTCATTATTTCAAAATCAAGTCCCCAAAGTTTCATAAATTTCATTTTCTACCCCAAAACTTATCATTTAGCTTAGGATATGCTATAAAACTTTGATTTAATCCATTTTGATGAATAATGAGGTTATTTCAAAGTGTTTAAGTCGGCCTAACTAGCCTCCCCTTCCAACCAATCAAAATATAACACATGGTGTGGTAATAGGACAAAATACAACTTAAAGGATTGACATATTTGTCGTTATTTCGTAATTTCAACATAACTTCTTGCTCGAACCTCCGTTTAACACACTGTTTATTGTGTTACAAACCTAATTCATATATCTACAACTTTTTAGTTTTTACCTTAAGTCAATTGTTATATTATAATGGTCAAAGATAGTCTTCCATATGAACACTCCTACCGAAAACTTTAAATTTTATGTTTGTACTAATTTGATATTTCATGATTTCTGAAGGTAGGTTTAAACTAATATAATAAATTAACATTACCCAGAATAACACATTTTCCATATATCATATGTAAAACATTTAAAACAAGCTATATATGAACATATAAAAGTGGGGTCATTACAGTATCACTACTACACTATTGCATAAAGCTAAATGCATTAAATCATATCCCCATTATGATATATATCTACATATACTTGTCCGACTCATTTATAAAGAATGACCAATTTTTTGGCTCATTCATAAGAATGACCAATTTTCCTGCTCATTCATAGGAATGACCAACTTTCCGAATCGTGATTCACATATCTTGTATGCAATAGACAATTCTTCCCCATTCTGGGTCGGGGAGTAACCTCCCATTTCAGTCAATCGAAATGAACAGTTTCATATTCATAATATTATGATCATATCCGTAATCATGCATATATACATCTTACTAGTGAGTAATATTTGTATCATATCCATAGCCGTGTATAAATGCATCTTACCAGTGAGTACACTCACCTTGGTCACTTAATGGGGTTTTCCCTTACCTTTGTCTAACACTTGTTCAATCGGTTCTCGTTCCCTTCCTATAATTCTTATAATATTAGTATCATCATAATAATCTTAGCAATCCAAATAATCACTTAAACGTAATTTAATTCATAAGCATCATATAATCTCATTCTAATCATCAATCATAAATGAAGTCTCATCCAATTGCATATTAATATATTTAACATATCTAATTCATAGTACAAATATACATTAATTTCTTCTTGGTAATACAATTCTTATCATATCAGGTTCCCAATACAAAAGACGACACATCATTTCAAGTTTCCAAGAGCAAGATATGCCTATTTTTTTATTACAAAGCAAATCTACCCTATAGGCTCCTCTATCGTTCAGTCAACTTCCAGGAATTTTCATAATTTTTTAGTATCATAACTTTCTATGATATTCCACAAAATTTCAATAAACATATTTAATAACACAAAATTAAAGTTTCATAGTTTTTAGAGTTCATTTGCTATGTTAAGCAAATCATTAAACACCTAGTATGCATACTTACACTTTCGGGGCATATTCTATACCTGAGCTTCAAACTATCACCCGATATTCATTTCTTGGTATTTTTACATGATTTTTGGATATTCTATACATATATGGGTCTATTTTCCTAACTGGAATTACTCAATTCTAGTAAGTATACACAAAGTTATAAAAGTTTGAACACACAAGGGTTCCAAACAATTCGATATAAAGGATTTACACCTTCATCTTTCTTAAATTGGTATCTATCCATACAGATACAATAAGGCATGAAAATTTATTAAACAATCTATGATTTCAATCATTTAATTCATTAATATCAAAAAAAGAAACAAGATTTATGGATAGAATTACCTAAGGGACTTTTATGTAATTTCCTATGAATGTTTCCCGAACTTTTCCTCGCCTTCTCTTCCTAAACTTCCCGATTATCTTTCCTCAAGCTAAAACTCTTTCATGGCTGAAATATGCTGAAGGAGGAGGTTATTTCAAGGGTTTAAAGTCGGTCAAACCCATCTCCCTTTCCAACCATCCAAACCAATCATTTGTTACACTAATAAGACAAAATACCACTTAACGAATGGAAAAATTTGCCCCCTTGTTTCGTAATTTTAACATAACTCTTTACTCGGACCTCTGTTTTACACACCGTTTATTGTGTTAAAAACTTAATTCATATATATACAACTATCTAGTTTTCACCTCAAGTCAATTATTATATTATAATGGTCAAAACTAGTCTCCAACTTGAACATTCCTACCGAAAACTTCACAAATTTGTGTTTGTAACTAATTCAATATTTCATGAGTTATGAAGGTAGGATTAGACTAAACATAATAACTTTATATTATATACTCTAATAACACATTATTCCCATCCCATGCGGTAAGCATGATTTAAACATAATTTATCATAAATATATCCGGGTTGTCACATTACTGATGTGATTGAGGGTATATCGGATTTCTATCGACCAGAGAGATTTAACTCGTTATTGACTTAGCATTGGGAACTCAGTGATATTGTGAGCGCAGTGTTATTTGACTCCTTTAGAGATGAGGGAGTTTACGATTAGACTTATACGACCGGGGGGATGACTTTGAGTTTCCTAATTATATGCTTTGGGCTTACAGAACTCGATGATCAATAATTCTAGGTGATAATGCATCCGGGGAATTCCTTGTTCGAGTTTCGTTTGTGGGACGCTCTATGCATGAACCATAATAAACGTCGAGAGTTGGGAGATATTGTTGGATGCTAACTAGGACAACAGTTTTTGAATGTTAATTATTGAACGTGTAGAGAAAACACTTTGAGCTGAGAGATCTTATGCTCTATAAGGTCGGTGGAGCCAATAGTGTTGTGTAGAAAGCACTTGGGAACTTTTGCACCACTAGTTCATAGGTGGGGTAGTCTCGAGGAGAAATAAGTCACGATTAGTAGGGAAAATGAGAACAACCTTATTGTATAGCCATGCCGAGAGTGCGGGGCCAAGATTTAGATAAATATGTACGTATGTGACGTTAGTGATGATTGTGCAGGTGTGCACGGGATATATGGTGTATGGGCGCCCTGATTAGTTTGATTTTTAGACTTGTCCATGATAAGAAGGTGTGGAAATGAATGTGTTGAATATATGCTTGTGGAAATTAGAAACATAAGTGGAATTGTATAATGAACTAAACTTCGTTTGAGAAAAGGAAATAACCCAACTATGTGTATATCAAGAGGAACTATCACAACCGAGGTAAGTTGAAAGACGATGGAGACACGTGTAAAAAGGTATCCCTTGATAAGGGAGGACCCCATAATTATGGAGAGTAGAGCGGAGTCTTACTTACTCAAATGCCTAGAGTGGCTTGCGCATAAATAAGATGTTGATTTCTGCCAGATAAAAAAGAGCTCGAAAAGTGCGCTATTTTGGAGCAGATGCACGGGCCATGGTTTTGGTATATCCTAGAAAAGGGGAGTAAGATATGCCACGTGATGTGAAATGTTGAGCACGTTGATCGGTGTTGAGTGAGACATAGTGAAGTTGTCTCTAGGTGCACTAATCGTAGATGGAAAAGGTTGACCCGAGATTATCAATCAAAATTTTATAATATATTGATGATTCCAGTGACGGAATGGATACGTAGACTGATAAAGTTCATTATTGGGTTATCAAAATCACGGATATTTCAGAACTTCCTTCGAGTTTATGGAATGAATTGACCGAAACAGAATAATTGTTATTCATTTTCGGGTGAGTTATACAATCGGGTAGTTTGCCCAACATTTCATTAGAGATAATAAATGAACTGACACAAAGTGCCGCCTAATATTGTTATGAACCAGGATGAGACCTTTGAGTCCCATATCTAATAGGAAGTGTCAGGAGGCGATGAGGACGGAGTTACGTTTTGAGCTAGACGTGTCACACGCAGGCCGATGGGTAGACGGGAGGTGACTAGGATATTAAAGAATGCGAGAAATGCGTACTCTGGATTTTTGGGTAATTGAGAGTATTAATTACCACTGGTAGAGTTATGTATGACACCTCATAACAGTTTATTATATATGTGACGCCTTTTGAGGCTTCATACAGAGATATTATTATCCACCCTTTGGTTGGTTAGAGGTGCGGAATAACAAGCTTTTCGGACCCAAAGTGGTTCATGGTCCATCGGTAAGGATTTAGTTAATCTACGTCATTTTCATATAGTTCAGGAACATAATGAGAGTATATCACCATGCACCGAATTTTGAAGTCTGACACGAGGGGTCAGGGGTTATTGCGGGTGTCTCCCATGAAGGGAGTTACGTGAATTAGCAACAAGGAAAATTGGCAGCTATGGAAATTGAGTCTTTTCCAATATAGAGATAATAGAGCCAGTGGAGTATAAGCTCGTATTTTTGAAGCATTTTTATCGGATTCACGATAGTTTTGTGCATCATTACGAGACCTTAAGCATACGTGAATGTATCAGTATGTGAGAGATTGAATATCTTCAGTCAAAATGGTACCACTTACGCGTGTATAATGAAAATACCAAAATATTATTACGAGTTAACTTTGAATACGTTCGAATGCATTGAATGTAAGGATCCGAAGTTTTTAGTACCGAACATATTCGAATTTCGAGGACGAAATTTCTTTGCAGGGGGAAGTATGTAACACCCCGTGTTTTTGAATAGTTGTGAATTTAATTATTTTTGGTATTTTAAATTACACGTGTGCAGTAATTTAATTAAAATAAAATATTGCGTATTTAATAGATATTAGTTTGTGGGAATAAGATTAATATTTATATAGTAAATTTACTAAGTGTGTTTATAGTAAATAAAATACGATGAATTATTAGTACGTCATAGTGAGTGATAACGACGGGATTTTTGACGGTATCTCAACCGGGGTTTGCGAGTAGATTATTTTAAGGTTGAGATAGAAAATTTATGTAGGATGACTCAGATTGAGATTTCAAGTTCACGGTTCATTTCGAATGGGTTGAGATAAGCAGAATTGATTACCCGGGGGCTTTTTAAACTAGTCCAGACTCATGTAGGGCTATTTGGGTCATTTTATAAAAGCCTAAAAAACCTAATTTCGGGATTATGGATTAAAATATAAAGGTTAGGTATGTGAGGAAGCCCTACAATTAGTTTCAAATCGTAAAAGAGATAAAGAAGAGAGGAAAAAGCAAGGAGACAGTTAGAGAGGCTAATTGGGGGGGAAACTTAAGGGATTCTAGCGTCAAATCATCACGCACAAGAGAGATCAGACCTTACAATCATTCCAAGGCAAGTAATTAACTTGCTTTAAATTAAATTGATCTGAATCATGTTCATATCATGGTAGGTGTAGACCTAAATAATTTTTAAGAGGAAATATCACATGCAAAAAAAGAAAGAAAAGGTTTTGGGTGTATTAATCCTTTAAATTGAAATTGTATGATGAATATAATGAAATTGAATCATGAATAGATGTGTAGACAATCTAATCTTGCTGGTAAATCAGATTCATACTAATATGTAAAGATTTAATATGAATTTTAGGAATTTTGAAATATAAAATTAAGGTTGTGCATTAATATTCTTCTTATGAACCCATTTGGTGAATTAAAGTGAGATTAGTAGATGATTTAATGATATTGAATGATTGGGTGCTGTCAATATTAGTTTAGAAACCATTCCCCAAAACTTATGAATGTGTTAATGGATGATTGAGATCATATGAATGGATTTGGGGTAGCAAATTGGAGGAGAAAATCGTAGGTTCGACTCTCATGTACATCGAACCGCTTCGAGGGTACATCTGAACCGGTTCGGATGTCTGGGAGATTCTTGATAGGCCATTTTAATGCATGAGTTTAATTCGTGGGATTTTAATTAGGGATTATAATTCCGTAGAAAGGGAGACATATTTATTTGGGTATTTCAGAATGGTTATATTACCTATGAGCGAGCAAGAAATTAAAGTTTAGATTTATTTAATTAATTAGAGGATTAATTGGCGAGTGATTTTTATTAATGAATTGAGTGGGACAAATTCGAGAATAAAGGATGTATGGGCTAGTTGGGCAAGTCCTAATACTTTAGCGGAGTAATGCTATTTCATTTAATTAATTAATGATAACTAAAATAAATATAAGAATCGGGGTGTAGACTCGGGATAATAGGCTAGTGCTTTGAGCGATAAGCGCAGTTTAGTTATATATATATATATATATATATATATATATATATATATACATACGGGTATACAGACAATATAAATACGAATAAGAATAATATATGTGTATATGATATTTTTATGAAACATACCCTTGTAGCGCTATCATGGGAGGTCGCACGATGTGGGTGATCCCCCTCGATAGTGAATGGAGGGCGAGTATAGTCCCCACGTCATAGCGCCATGTATGCGCCCTTGTGAGGGTTTAAGTTCGAGGTGAGGTAATTTTGGGTATCGCTATGACTCACTATCGAAGGACTATGGTCGCCTCCAATACGTTTGCGTTTTACCGAGTTAGTGTGAGAGTCCGACCGTCGGTAATCGGGATGATGTGAGTATGCCTTGGATGATGATAACATTGTAGAGAAAGGCATCCAATGAGTAGTACTTAGGGGAAGGCATCCAATGAGTTTATACTCGAGGGATGGTGTCTAATGAGTTAGCACTCCGGGGAAGGCATCTAATGACTTATTACTCGGGGGATGGTATCCAATGAGTTATTACTCGGGGGATGGAGACTATACACGACATATGTGTGTTTGTTGTAGTATATATTTGCGTATATAATAGTGTGGTCAATTATATACGGGCTTAACACATTAAGAGTGAATATATATGTGTCTATTGTAGTATCTCATTACGTATATGATAGTGTGGTTAATTATATAGGGGCTTAATACATTAAGTGTGGATGTTTATAAATAACTGGAGTGAAGTTATGAGAACGGTAAATGATGGATTGATTAATTAAGCGAATGAGAGAAATAACTATGAAAGGAACAATAGACAATACTCGGGTTAGATTGGTGTATTCGTGAGGTTTACAATGGGACTAATTAGATGGGATAGTGTAACTAGGCATGCTAGGTGTGCATATTAGCTGAGAGGTGAATGGGTAATCGTATGAGAGTGCGATACCGGCTTAAACATGGAAAGTTTTAGTGCATATTTATTTACTGCATCTTAATTACTTGTAACTATTTTCAAAAGGTTTTGGGCTCTGACTCGTATCAAATCCATTTTTAAAAAACTTTTAGGTGTACAGCCACAGGGACGCCATAAATGAATATTCTTTCCAGGGACACGAAGCTACAACTGATGTGGACGCCTATAGGTTGCTGAGTAGCCGCTTCACTTATTGCATTCTAAACTAGGTTCTATTTTTTTGGTATTGGTTGGACGTGTTGCCCCTTTTCATTCAAACTTATTTATTTCAGAGTATTTTAGTCAGATGGATTGGATGTATTTAATTTTTACCCGATGGTTTATTCGAGAACTTTATCTATTTATCTTTGCATACACTTTACATCGTGGTTTCATTGACATTGATTATTGTGTATGGGATTGTTGTGGTTTGATTAACATTATTGTATGTTCATGAAAGATAAAATTTGGCACCGACTTATTTAATTAATAAGTGGTTAGTAATTTAAAATGTTTCCGATAATGATGCTAAGAATGAACAGATGAGACTCCTGTTTTATTTTAGTAAATGACTGATCACCCGTGATTGAAATAGGCGGGGTGTCATAAACGATTTTTTAAATATCAATCCCAATCAATTCATAGCAGAGCCCTAGTTATAAATTGGTCATGTTTTAGAAAGGTCCATGTTGTCAACCATTGAAACATAAGTTGCATGTTAAAAATGGTTTTGTAGGATTTTAATGATTGCATCCCTTCCATCATGGTCACATTAATGTGTTTTATGTGATAGAATCCTGCGATGGTTTATCCGTATTTATTTTTTCTCAAAATTTTTACTTGATTGTGATAATTAGGTTTTTATAATTATTGCGTTTAATCGTTGTAATTATTGCATCCTTCCATCGTTATATGGATTTCTGCTCAAGTTGAAGGTCCATTCATGAAGTTTTAGAATGTTACAGAAGAAAGGAGAAAAGATAAAGAAGAAAGAAGAAAAGAAAATAAGAAACAAGATGTTCTGGGAGGGAAACGACGAAGCTGCTATAGTGAACTGACCAAGTTGTTTGGTTTCTTAGCATGCCAAGAAGCATATATTTAACTTGGTGTATCTATAAAAAAAAACTTAAATTTAGGGTGTGCTCTTTGACTAAACTCCAATTAAACTCTATAATAAAAAACTTTAATTCGGTGTATTCTTTAGCTTGGTGGTGTGGAATGAAGGAATGGGGTTTATTTATTGGCTTGATAAGAAACTAACCGTTTTGGAGGGTAGTTTAGTAAATTATGAAAAATCTAGCAGTTGGAATAGTAACTTGGTCACTTTTAATCGACTAAAAGTAGTCTTAGTCGACTAAAATTTTAGGCCAATGATAGAGGAAGTCTTCAAAATGCTAAATATCATTAATGCCAAATGGCATATTTTAGTTGACTATAATCAATTTTTGTCCATTAAAATTGCCCTTTTTGGCTCACTATGTTATTTTAGATGGATGGTTGGTTTATGGCGAGTTTGGATGGGGTTTTGACCCATAGTTTTATCACACTAAGCACATTACATTATTAATTATAAACTAGAACAAGAGAATTAATGAAAATGACATTGCCTTTCATGATACAATGATATATGAGAATTTTTTTTTTTAAATATTATTGCATTTATCAATTTAATAATCTTTTCATTCGAAACTATTATGTTTCCTTATAATCTCGTTTAAAAAATTTCATATAGAATTAAGTAAGATTACAAAATCACTTATATGAACAATGCTAATGAGAGAAATATAATCTAAATGCATGTTTTGTATTTAAAACTAGGGGGTTTTGGAAAAAGGTCCTTATAATATTTAAAGTGTATAAAAATAGGACATTCCATATAATTTTACAAATTTAGTCCCTGTACTAAAAACATCATGAAAAATGGTGAAAAATAAAGGCAATTGTACAACAGAGACTAGATTTATAAATGCTATTGTACCACAGGGATTAGATTTATAAACTTGAAAATCATTGTCCTAAAAATCCAAATATAGGAAGGAACATGACCTTTACCTTAATTTTCTATTAAAACTATTCATCATTTTAGGAGAATAAATTTAAAATATATTTTTATCCATAAATGTTTGTCTTATAAATAACTACAATTACTTTGGAACGAGAGAACATACATTTTCCTATTATTATGCAAATCATGGCATAGGGATTTGATAATATTTTGCAGTGTAATGCTATACGTACCAAAGTTTTTTATCAAGTTTGTATCCCGATTTAGGCACTGGTCTGCCGTTGCCTTGTAAACGGGTCGAAGACGACCCCTTAACCCTCTCCGAATCCGTTTAGTTTTTTGCAGATCAGGTCCTACCTGATTACTCGCTATGTCCTATTTTTTTATGACCAAACCAGGATCCGTCAAGGACCCAACACCCCACCTGTTTATTCGACCTGATTAGCAGTCGTTATAATTTAATTTTTTAATATTATAACTAAATCCTAAATCACCCTCTAAGAATAAACACCATTTTGATTCAGTAAATAATATAATTTTTTCTTTAACAAAGTAATAACATTAGTCTATTTAAAAAAAGTATCACTAAAAATATTAAGAGTAAAAAACCTCTATGGGCCCTGAATTATAAAACTTTGGCCAATTTAGTTCCTAAACTAATAATTTGACCAATTTAGTCCATAAACTATACAATTTGGCTAATTTAGTCCCTAAACTAATAATTGGCCAATTTAGTCCCTAAACTATACAAGTTTAGCCAATTCAGTTCTTAAAATTTGCCCAATTTAATTTAAATAGGATAAAAACTGTTTTTTATTAAATTAAAAAAAAACTGTTTTTTAAATAGGATAAAAAACAGTTTTTTTTAAATAGGAAAAAAAAGAGTTTTCTAAATAGGATAAAAAACTGTTTTTTAAATAGAATAAAAAACAATTTTTTGCCTATTTAAAAAAAACTGTTTTTAAATTTGAAAAAAAAATCTGTTTATTTTAAATAGGATAAAAAACTGTTTACTCTAAATTAAATAGAAAACAGTTAAAAAAACATTTTTTTTCCTTTTTAAAAAAAAGTTTTTAAATTTGAAAAAAAAATCTGTTTATTTTAAATAGGATAAAAAACTGTTTACTCTAAATTAAATAAAAGACAGTTTTTTTAAGCAGTTTAAAAAAACAGTTTTTTTTCCTATTTAAAAAACAGTTTTTAAATTTGAAAAGAAAAATCTGTTTATTTTAAATAGGATATAGAACTGTTTACTCTAAATTAAATAAAAAACAGTTTTTTTAAACAGTTAAAAAACAGTTTTTTTCCTATTTATAAAAAACAGTTTTTAAATTTGAAAAATAAAACTGTTTTTTTTTCCTATTAAAAAAAAAAGTTTTCTTTTTCAAATTTAAAAACTGTTTTTTAAATAGGAAAAAAACTCTTTTTATCCTATTTAAGAAACTGTTTTTTTATCCTATTTAAAAATTGTTTGAAAAATGTTTTTAACTTTTTAAAAAACTCTTTTTCCTATTTAAAAAACAAAAACTGTTTTTTATCCTATTTTAAAAACAGTTTTTTATTCCATTTTAAAAACAGTTTTTTTAGCCTTGAAAAGAAAAAAAGCGATTTTAAGCTATTTTAGAGACTAAATTGGCTAAATTATTAGTTTATGGGCTAAATTGGCTATTTAAAAAAAACCGTTTTTTTTTATTTATTTTTAAAAACAGTCATTTTTCCTATTTGAAAAACAGGAAAAAACGGTTTTTAAATTTGAAAAAGAAAACTGTTTTTTTTTTAAATAAAAAAAAACATTTTTATTTTTTCAAATTTAAAAACTGTTTTTTTTTTAAATAGGAAAAAAACTGTTTTTTTCCTAGTTAAAAAAAAACTGTTTTTTATCCTATTTAAAAATTGTTTGAAAAATGTTTCTAACTGTTTAAACATTTCTTAACTGTTTAAAAAAACTGTTTTTTATTAAATTTAGAGTAAACAGTCTTTTATCCAATTTAAAAAAAATAGTTTTTTTTTTCAAATTTAAAAGTTTTTTTTTAAATAGGCAAAAAAATGTTTTTATCCTATTTAAAAAACAGTTTTTATCCTATTTAAATTAAATTGGATAAATTTTAAGGATTAAATTGGCCAAACTTGTATAGTTTAGGGACTAAATTGGCCAATTATTAGTTTAGGGATTGAATTGGTCAAATTTGTATAGTTTAGGGGCTAAATTGGTCAAACTTATATAGTTCAAGAGCCATAGAGGTCTTTTACTTAAATATTAATAACAATATTAAAGTATCACTAAAAATATAATGTTAGTATATAAATTAGAAATATATTTCAAAAAATATATTTTTTATGCAGACCGAGTCCAAAACGAGTCCGGTCCATTTCATAATGCCGTAATCGGGTAAAACCCGATCCATCGGCATGCCTGATTCCCCGCGTAAGCCGAGTTAGCCAAACCAAATTTGGCAAACCTACATTAACTCTAACTTTACATGCCAATCTCTAAATAATATTTATTCCAAGGGTCCACAATAAATACAAAAACTAAAACTAGGCTACTCACTCAGCCACACTCTCTCTCCTCTCCCCCAACGCTCCCTCATCAAGAACCAAGATAAAAAGACAGATTACAATCCTGCCTGGCCGCCTTTATTTACAACAAAACAAACCAACCCCTCAAAACCTAAATACCCATTAAATATTTTCCTCTTTTATTTGCTTTGGAGTGCGTTTTTATCCTCGTTGCCCTACCCTTCTCACTCATGTAAGTATATACATGTACATATACATATATACATATATATTTTTGTATGTATAGAAAGATTTTTTAGGGTTTTGAGATTGTGGGTTTTTTAACCTGTTCTTTAATAGTGGGTTGTCCTGTTATTGTTTGCCTGATTTGTTTTATTAGAACTTGTGGAATCATGGTTGTATGAGGATAAGGAAAGAACCCTCTAGCTGAAAGTTTTATACCACTTTTGTATGATTTTGTTATATTACATTTTTTTTATAATTTTTAGTCTAACCCACTAACCAATTAAGGTGAATTCGTGGAATCTTGAATTTATTTCCATTGTTTGGTTCGCGCGGACCCGATGTCTAAATTATTCCTCATATTAGGAATAAATATCATTTAACTAAAATACCCTTTTACTTGATTTATCTAAAATTACATACCCATATTAGGAATAAATATCATTTAACTAAAATACCCTTCTATTTGATTTATCTAAAACTACTTCCCCATATTAGGAATAAATATCATTTAACTAAAATACCCTTTTACTTGATTTATTTAAATTTACTTCCCCATATTAGGAATAAGTATCATTTAAGTGAAATACCCTTCTAATTGATTTATCTAAAATTACTTCCACATATTAGGAATAAATATCATTTAAGGAAAATGCCCTTTTACTTGATTTATCTAAAATTACTTCCCTATATTGGGAATAAGTATCATTTAACTAAAATGCCCTTATACTTGATTTATCTAAAATTATTTCTTCATATTAGGAATAAGTATCATTTAACTAAATACCCTTCTACTTGATTTATCTAAAATTATTTTCCCATTAGGAATAAATATTATTTAACTAAAATACCCTTCTACTTGATTTGATTTGTGGGTGTGCGAGTGCGTGAGTGCATATGTGTGTGTGAGAGAGTGCGCGTGTGAGAGAGAGCGCGCTCGTGTGTGTGTGAGAGAGAGTGCGTGTGTGCGTGCGTGAGAGAGAGGGTGTGTCCGAGAGTTCATGTGAGAGGGTGATTTTGTCTAACCACAAAAGTAAGGTAGAATTCTCGGGAGTATGGGATTTCTCCCATTTTAGAGGGGAAATGACAATTTCAATTTTATGGGAATTTGAAGTTCCTTCCAAATTTCAAACCAAACATCGTAATTCTATCCAAACATTATAATTCTATATGAGGGGAATTCTAAATTCGAGGAATCCTAAATTTCCTTTTCAAACCTCGAACCAAACGAGCCCCAAGTGTAATGATATGGATGACTAATTTTTAGTGACGGGTAGGGTTTATAGTTTCACCCCAATATGAAATGAGGAGGGCTACCCTAGTTGGTTGTGTAGATTATCTTATTTTTTTAAAATTTGTAAATTTAAAAAAAAAAAAAAAAAAAAAAACACCCACTAAAAGAAAAACCCAAGTACCCTAGTTAGTTGTGTAGCTCATCTGTCATGGCTCTAGTTGGATATTTATGTCCCAATTAAAGTTTTTAAGAAAATTAAAAAATTCAAACATAAAAATTCACTCATTAAATATTCCTTCATTAATGAAAATAAAGAAAAAACTCACCCACTAAAAGGAAAAACCTAACCAGGTAACCTAGTTGGTTGTGTTGCTCATTTTTCTCTCTTTAATGAAAATAATAGCTCTAGGTTTTGAATATTTCACAACTAGGGTTTACACTAAAGAGATGAAAAAGAAAAAAAAATTCGTTCTCTAAAAGGAAAAATTCAACCAGGTACCCTAGTTGGCTTAGTCGCTCATTTTTTTCTTTATGATAAAACTAATATCTGTAGTTGGAAATTATAAATTATTTCCTAACTGGAGTTGGTAAAAAAAGAAAAGGGAAAATCTCATCTTTCTTTCTTTAATAAAAGGGTATATCAGTCATAAACCCTTCACGTACAGTTTTTGTATGTGGCCCACTAACTTTTGGACTTTATATTGTGGTGTTATAAATTTAATATAGCGTGTACTGTCCCTGATTGTTATATAACAAAGTTTATGTGCCATATTAGACAAAAAATCTGCCATATTAGAAAACTGTGTCATATTTGCCGTGCCTTTAGAGAGGGGAAAAAATGGTTAAATGCTTAGATTTGACCCCTCTATGTATGATGGGTTTAACTGATTTTGGCTAAATATATGGTCAAACAGTTAGAGATGGTCTTAGGACTCGAGGAGAAGGCTATATATTTCATTAAAGTTTAACTTTATAGGTCAAATGTCTAAATAATAGTATTTTATGAGGACTCCTTGCTGAATATAAAACTAGATTTTGTATTTAATCTATTCTTTAATTGTTGTTTGTCTTATTTTTGTTGCCCTGATTTCACTTAGTCTTGGTTTTGTTAGATTTTGTGGAATCATGGTTGGTATTTGCAAAAAAAAGAGAACCCTCTTAGTGAAAATGTGTAAACCGTACAATTTTTCTACATTTCTATATGGGTTCGAAAAGGTTTCCCACAAGCAATTTTAATGTAACTCAATGGCATGATTAATTTATAGTGTTTTCTGGTCGCCACGCCACGCCACACCACGCCACGATAAGGGTTTTTTGGGACACGAACACGACACGAATTCATGTCTTTTTTAGCCGACACGAACAATATCCAAATATAACACGACACAACATGACACGACACGAATAAAAATGATTTCTCAAATATTACACTAAATTAAATATAAATAGACACGAGATAATCTGAATAACAAAACAATTAACACGACTGTCACGATTTTGACACGAACACGACACGACATGATTTTGTGTAAAAAAAAAACTTGACACGAACATGACATCGTGTCAATTTTGTGTCGTTCGGTGACGTGTTTTTGCGCTGTTTTTAAAATTTCCAACCTTAACTTACCCCTTTTGATATTAGCACGTTTAGATGCACCCTTTACAACTTCAAAAACTAGATTTACCATATGAGTTATGATTTTGTATTTTAAGATTGCTCATGTGAAGTTCATTTGTTGGCAGGGGGTAGGTCTAATTTTTGAACTTCTAGGGGGTAATGTCTTAATGCGCTATTATAAAACGGGATAAGTTAAAAAGCTATAGAGTTTAATTAATAGAAAAATAAGAAAAAAGAACAGGAAAAAAACTCAGCCACTAAAAAGAAAAAGCCAACTAGGTACCCTATTTGGTTGAAGTACATGAATTTCAATATCATGACAATATACACTAGTTGGTTAGATTACGTGTTGTGGTATTTTAAATTTTAATATTACGTGTGCGGTCCCTCAATGTTATATAACAAAGTTTATGCTCCATAGTAGAAAAAAATTGTCATATTAGATAATTTTGTGTCATATTAGGCCTTGCCGTTAGAGAGGGAAAAAAATGGCCAAGCGCCCTGATTTGACCCTCTTTATGAGATGGGTGTAACTGATTTTGGCTAAATAAATGGTCAAACAGTTAGAAATGGTCTTCGGACTCTAGGAAACGGCTATATATTCCATTAAAATTTAACTTTATAAGTTAAATGTCTAAATAATAGTATTTTCGGGGGACCCCTCAATAAATAAAAAACTAGAACTAGGCTACTCGGATACACTTTCTCTCTCCTCTGTCAAACGCCTCATCGTGATCAACGAAGATAAAAGACACGTTACAATCTCGGCCGCCTTTATTTATATCGAAGAAACCCCTCAAAACCTAAAAGGCAACAATAGTTCTCTTTTATTTGCTTCTACGTTTGGTCTTTGGAGTGTGTATCATCCTTGTTGCCCTATCCGTCTTCCTTCTCATCCATGTAAGTATATATTTATGTATGTATATATTAATATCATGATATACGCTTGTTTTCTCGGATTTTGAGAATTTGGGTATTTTCATTTGTTTCTTTAATTGTTCTTTATCTAATATTTGTTTCCCTTATTTCATTTATAGTCTTTGTTTTGTTAGATTTTTGTGGAATCATGGTTGATATTAGAAAAAGAAGAGAACCGTGTTACTGATGATCTTTAAAGCTCACAATTTCTCTATATTTTTAGTCAATTATATGGGTTTGTAAAAGATTACCGACTAACCAATTAACTATAATGATATGGCAGGCTAACTTTTATAGATGTGGGTTGAGAGTTTCACCCCCAATTAGTAATGGGGAGGGTGACCCTAGTCGGTTGTGTAACTTATCCTTTTTTTTTTTCAAATAAAATTGAAGAAAGGAAAAAGAAAATGAAAAAATTCACCCACTAAAAGGAAAAAAAACTCATCCATGAAATCTTTCTTTCTTTAATATAATTAATAGCTTTAGTTGGGAATTATTTCTCAACCAGGTATCTTTCATAGCTCCGGTTAGAAATGTGTGTTTGTGTTTTTAAATTGTTCTCTTTTTTTTTTTTGTTGCAATTTAATTCCCCGATTTCATTTATAGTAATATTGTTTTGAATATTTTGCAATCATGGTTGATAGTAGAAAAACAAGAAAACCCTTTTACCGAAAAATATTTAGAGCTCACAAATATCTCTCCATTTATAGCCTATTATATGGATTAAAATTATATGGTTTCTAGGGTTTTGCAATTTTGGGTATATAATCCATGAGTACGAACTGTTTGTTTCCGTTCTTTAATTATTTCTTGTATCGTATTTGTTTCCCTGATTTCACTTGTAGTCCTTGTTTTGTTAGATTTTGTTGAATCATAGTTGATATAAGAAAAAGAACAGAACCCTTTTACTGAGAATCTTTAGAGCTCACATTTTTTCTCTATTTTATGGGTTTGAAAGGGTTACTGACTAACCAATTAACCGTGATGATGTGGAAGACTAGTTTTTATAGAGGTTGGTAGGATTGGCAGTTTCACCCCCAATTTGAAATGAGGAGGGCTTTTGTGTAGCTCATCTTTCTTTCTTTTAAGGGCTCGTTTGGTTCGATGTTTGGAAAGGGAATTTAGGATTCCTGGAATTTAAAATTCCCCTCATTTAGAATTACCATGTTTGGTTAGAAATTTGGGAGGAACTTAAAATTCCCATAAAATTGGAATTCTTCTTTCCCCTATAAAATTTGAGAATCCTATATTTCGGGAATTCTCACTTACTTTTGTGGTGTGACAAAAATGCCCTCTCACATAAACTCTCACACATGCACTCTCTCGCACACAAAAACACACACACACACACACTCTCTTGCTCACACACACATGCACGCGCGCACACATACTCTCTCTCACACACACACACTCTCTATCTCTCTCTCACCTGCACACGCACACATACACAGACATGCATACACTTACACACTCACTGACTCACACACACATTCGAATACACACACTCATACACAACCACATACACACTCAGAATCACTCACACACACATACTCAAATCAAGTAGAAGGGTACTTTAGTTAAATGATATTTATTGCTAATATGGGGAAGTAATTTTAAACGTCGAGAAAAGAGAATTCATTGAACCACACAATGCAAAGGAATTCAATATTTTAGGAATTTAGAATTCTTGGAATCAAACTTCCCATTCCCTTTCCAAACCTCAAGCCAAACAAGCCCTAATAGAGAAATTTTGTAAAGCCTTGGGGCTGAGGGGTGTTTTTGTGTGCGGTTAAATACTCTTTACTCATATATGTGAGGTCAAACACTTTTTGAGCATTTGTGCGCAATTCTAATAATAGGTAGTGAGGTGCTGTAGCTAATATGAATTCTAATATTAAGAAAAAAATATTTTAATATGACATAAATTTTTCTAATATGACACATAATGTTTGTTATGTAATAGTGTCTTATGACTTAGGACACACTATATTATATTAAATTTTAAGACGGCAACCTAAAGTCCAAAAGTTGTTGGTTTGCACACAAAAATTGTTGAGTGCGAGAGTTTATGACTAAGGGCTTCTTCTGTGATAGAAATGATACCTATAGTTGGGAATTATTGCCTAATCAGAGTTTATAAAAAAGAAAAGAAAACGAAAAAAATAAAATTCACCCACTAAAAAGAAAAACCCAGCCAGGTAGCTTGGGAATTATTTCTCCACTACAGTATATAAAAAAAGGAAAAAGAAAAACTCACCCACTAACAGTGTTCTAAAGGCCTAGAAGGACGACTAGTCCCTGCCTAGAAGGGAGAAGGTGATTGGTTGTTTAGAGCAATTGCAAATAGGCAAAATGGTTAATTGTTTATTGAGCTGATTAACTAGCAAGGCATCAATCTATCGGTTGGGCGCCGATTAATCATTTGTTAAAAGGTTAGTCGGATAGGGGATTATATATATATATATATATATATATATATATATATATATGGTCATACCCAGTGCACAAGTCTCACACTTTAGCAGGGGGTTTAGGAGAGGTAGGTGTAGACAAGCCTTACCCTGATTTTTTAGAGGCTGCTTCCAAGATTCAAACCCGCGACATATTGCTTTGGGCGGGCAAGCACTTGCCATCGCATCAAGTCTGATCTCTAGGCTTATATATATATAAACGTTAGGTCTCTAGTTCAGAATTATTTCATTACTAAGGTTTATACAAAAAAAAGAAAAAGAAAAGAAAAACTCACTAAACAGAAAACCCAACTAGGGATGACCCCCCTTGATTTTGTCTAGTTGACTACCAGGGACGTGTACCCTCAAATGTGGGAAATGACATAAGGTTGTGGGTGAGTTTTGTATTAAAGGTAGGGCTTTGTTGCTTTTCATTTTAGGCTGTGGGTGTTATACTTCTCTTAGCATTTGTCAAATTACTTGGAGAATACAACTACATATTGGAATTCAAGTTACAATTTGTGGATTGGATTATTCTGGCTAGATGTATGATAAAGAGACCAAAGGACATCGTTGATAGTTTTGAGGTAGGGTAATACTTGGGACTTGTATAAAAATAGAGACCTAATGCCTGCCTATCTTTCATTTGGTTTGTTTTGTAAGGATAATGGACGGATGCTGATAATCTTATCTTGCATTGTTTTTTTGTGAAGAAGATATTTTGAGAGATTGAGGGGGTAACGGGCGAACCTGTCTAGGAAGGAGGCTACTTTGATTGTTTTGTTGATTATGGTCGTAAAATGTAATAGAACTTTCCTTTGCTCTTCCATATTATGAGGGATAAGAAGGGCTGTGGCGGATCACATTTTGCGGATGAGAGATAGGGAGGTCTGGAATCATAGATTCAGGGACTGTTCAATAGGGGTGTCAATTCGTGTTTTTGGGTCGGGTCATGGGCCAACACGACACGACAAGTTTTTTTTGGATACGAACACGACTCAATTGCGTATTTTGTTATTTGACACGAACACGACCTGAATAAAATACGACATGACCCGAACAGAACGCGACATGACTAACACGATTTCATAAATTTTATACTAAATTAAACATAAATAGACACGAAAACCAAGTCGACCCCAAATAATTGGGAAAAAGGCTTTATTGAGTTGTTGAGTTGAGACACGAAAACCCGAATAAAACACGATTAACACGACTCATAATTTTGACACAAACACGACACGACTTCGCGTCAAAAAGATCGAACACGAACACGAACACGAACACGAAATATTGTGTTGTTTTGTTGTCTTTTCGCATCGTTTCAAAAATTGCCACCAAGGATTGGGACTTGGAGGAGCTTGATACGTTCTTTGGTTGGTTTTGGGAGGCAGGGTTCCTACGGGGTAGAGGATGCGTTGAGTGGAGGGCAGTAGTCAGTGACATTCTACTTAATATCAATGTGCATGTGTGTGTGGGGTGGAATCTGGTAGTTTGTTTTTGTAAGAGGAAATTTGGGTGAGAGTTGCTTTCTTTACTTGGACATTGATGGCATACGGCCTGGAGGGTCACGTGCATGATTAGTCGTTGGATGTTGGATTTGTAATGTTGATGCCGAGGGTCATTTGTATTTGGTTGCACTTGGTTATGTTCGGATCGGTGATAGAGGTGTTGGCGGTATGGAGGAGTAGGGCTGTTGGAAGGCGTCATCGATATTTTGGACCTTGTGGAGGGAAAAGGAAGAGAGATGTTTTGATGGCATTGAGATAGCCCCACCCAAACTCCATTATTTTTGTTGAGCACTTTGCATTGTTGGCTCAAAGGAGAGTTTTAGTTGTCATTCTTGTTTTTTGGTAGATTTTCTTGTGGAAATTGGGTGGAAGAGAGTAGTCCCACTTTTGTGGTAAGGGCACTGATATACGGATGTTGTGTTCCACACGACATGGACACGCTGCATGACAAATCTTAAAAAATTAGGAGAGGACACTGGGGCACGTCGATAAAAAATTTATTTTTACAAATTTATGTAGAAAATTAAAAAGATTTTGAAAAAGACATGTTTGATTACTTATTAAAATCAATGCAATAATACCTTAAAGTAGAACATGAAAGTGTTTTCTTTTTTTATGATGCGAAATTTCGTAGAGATTTGTTAGTAGAGCTCCGGGGAAATTTGTTCAAGTGCGATTTGGGCTTATTCCTCGAAGGATGAAGCTCAAAACGATTTCACCAATATATACTTGTACATTAAGTATTGAACGACTATCGGACATGGTGTCGGGCATGTTAATCATATATTTAAATTATGAACATGTGTCCGAGGGTGTGAGGAGAGTCTCGGTGTTCGACACGTGTCGGGCACGGAAACACTGCCTTCTCTGAAGCATTCGTGCTTCCTAGCACCTGATTCTCTTCCCCTCAAACTTGTTTTGATATTTTATATTGCTTTGATTACCTAGCAAAAAAAATTTGGCACACTTTGCATATTATTTTTTTCTTCACATCGCTTGATGTCGTGGGTCCAATCCAATGCCATTACATAACTATACCAGCCCTTGTACACAATTACATCCAAAACTCTAAAAACAACCATCACTTTGTAGTTCGTACCCATGCCGAAAGAAAAGTTGAAGGAATATAAATACTTCTATGCAATATCTCCAACACAAGGACGAAATGAGAAAGGAATCCCTTCAAAGTTCAAAGAATGGAGATGCAAAAATATTGTTTTTCTCCCATAGCCATTTTTCCATACCTTCCCTCCTTGAAAATTCTAGAATTCCTCGAAATCCAATTATTACAAAATATGCCTACAAAAAGCATCCCAAAGACGCTCTCACAATAAGGCACAATATCTAAAATGAACATATCTTTCGCATGTCCAGGGAGCAGCCCTTGAACGCTAAACTCTTCCATCATTTTCATCCAAATGAAAAAGTGATATTGCTGGGAACTAACGGACTGATCCATTCTCTCATTCTAGTTGCAACACAAGACGCACCAATTAGACAATTTCCAACCGTTCTAGAAGTGCCATTGAGGTAGGGAACGGGTGAGAGTTTGGGTCATTCTAAGTGAAAATATTCTCTCACCCCTTAAGTGCTTTGGCTGATAGCACTAGCAGGCGGTAGGATTTTAAGTGGTGTTTACAAGCTGGCTTCTATAACCGAGTTGCGCGTGCCATTAAGCATTTAATGGTGTCTCACATTGATATCACAACATATCCTAAATATAGGAAGCAAACTGTAGTTCACAATGGTCATATACTCACTTGACAAGGGTTAGAATGTTTTGAAATACAGTATCCAATTATTCTTTTCAGTGAGATTACTGTGTATTGTATACCTAATGAGTAATGAATATATGAAATTTTGTAATGTCTATTTGTAACGTATATGATTTTTTTTTAAAATTATGTGAAATATTATAACGTATACATGTATTTTGGTATGCATACGTGTTAGATTTGTTTATATACTTAACATATAAGTAGGGGTGAGGGACCTTAGTGCCGAAAAAAATGTGAGTGGACTAGAGCAAAAAATTCTCATTCACAATAGATTAAATTGAGAAGCTCCTTAAGAGTCGTCATGTTAGCCGTCATCAAGTGACCTTTAATAATAAAAGACAAAATATTCACAATTAATTTGTGGAATAACATATTAATGTCATATATTTGCAAGATGTGAGGTACAAAATGAAGGCGCTCTCGGTGATGTCTGAAATGAATGACTCCTTTCTCCGTGTGGTACAGTATTTCTCCCATCATAGTCGACAAAGCTCATGAGGACATGTGGCAAATTTCTGTGGTGGTTTGTGGTAGGCGACACCAGAAGTGCTGTTGAGGCTTTTGCGTGACTCTAGAAGTGCTTTCGAGGCTTTCACGCAACACTAGAATTGCCGTCAAGGCCTTCGTACCACGCAAATGTTGTCGGCCACAAACTATGAAGCACAAACTCGACACATAATATGTGATTTGGCACGGCGCGATACGTGATTTTTTCAAAAACTAGGATACGACATGCTAGGATACATATAGTATAATATGTATTTAAAAAAAAAAAATATCTATATCTATATCTATATCTATATATATATATATATATATATATATAGAGAGAGAGAGAGAGAGAGAGAGAGAGAGAGAGAGAGAGAGTAATGAAATAAAACATTTTTTTTCTAGAAAATACATTATTTGAACATTCTTCACATGAAATCAAGAAAATGGACATTAGTTGTATACACATTTTTTTCCAGAGAATACAAGTTGTATACAAATTCATAAAAAAATAATTTTAAGGGCATTAAAATTAAGTTTAAGGGCAGTAGTTGTATACAAATTCATAAAAAAAAGGAACAAACAAAACAGAGGCTGTTCTTAACAGATAAAAAAACAACAACTAAGCTTAAAGGCATTAAGTTTTGTTACATGCATATAGTCTATGGAAATAGTGTTTTAAGGGCATATGTGTGGAAAGAAACAAAAAACAAACAAAACAGAGACGGTTCGTTTCATACAAACTAAGAAGCAAAAAAAAAAAGAGGAAAAAGGAGGTTGGGGCTCGTAAGAGAGAGAGAGGCCTTAGCTAGGGTTTGCGATTGTTTTGTGCTGTGCAAACAAGTGTTTAAGGGTTTTTCTTATGCAAAGAGGCTAAGGAGAAGAAACAGAGAGAGAGGTACTTACCCCTGTGCTGTACAAAACTTAATGTTGTGCGAACAAGAGAGGAGAAGAAGAAACTAGGGTTTAGTCTGAATTTGTTGTGCGAACAAGAGAGGAGAAGAAATTTGTTGTTTTTGGCCTTTTATGATTAGGGTTTTTACCGTAAAGAGAGAGAATAGCTAGGTTATTTGTTGTTTTTGTTTTATATATGCGTAAGTTTGTTTTTAAGTTGGGAAGAGGGTTTGTTTTTAATGTACTAAGGGTATTTTTTTAAGTTTCTTTTGTTTCATGTTATTTAGTTATTGTTTCAATAATTGTAAATTTGACCACGTTGTAAGTTTTTAAAATTGTAAAACTTACCCCACGTGCCCTAATTTACTTGTCCTCAACGTGTCCCAGCATGTCCGGCCAATACAAAACAAAAAAAAAATGCACTCCAGGATACGCGTATCCCAGCATGTCCACAGCGTGTTGACGCGCGTCGCGTGTCTGACTCGAGTTCAAGCTAACTCGTGGCCTCAACGAGAGTGTCCGTGCTTCATAGGCCACAAACAACTGTACACACAAAATGGGAAAACAGTTGCGTTTATTCTAATGCTGCGCATGTTGAACTGTCTTTTTCGGACTTATATATTTCTAGACATTCTGCCTTTAAATTTGGGTTTGAAATGGGTTTGACCAAATCTGCAAGTGCACCGGGATAGGTGAAAACCTATCCTCAATCAAATCACAAATATTTACCCTCTTATGAACCACAAGCAAGAGAATACTTGTATTTTGGAAGGTATGTTGGCTCGGTTGTCTTAATAACACTTTATAAAATAAACATATCAGATGGGAAGTAAATTAGAGATAATTCGATAATGATTTTGCAAGAATGAGCACATATTACAGAAGATTAAGAAGAAATTACAACTAATCTATCAATTAATCACTACGGAATAATACTCAATTTATTTCACTCATTCAAGTTCGTCCTCAATAATGAGGGTTACAGTTATTTGTAGGCTCGCAGTCCTACTAGTATTAATATACGGTACACGTAAGGATAAATACTAAGACTTCTACTCGGAGATAATTACGAAGGGATACTATCAAATATATCTAAATATCCTAAACCTAATTAAATCTCCAATAATTATTAAATAGCATAATATCATATATATTTTCATCTATTTTCTATTGATGAAGAGAGAGAAATACTCCAAGGAATAATCACAGATTACAGAAGATAAATAAGAAATTACAAAAAATCTACGAACTAAATCACCATGGAATATTACTCATTTCATTCATTCAAGTCCATCTTCAATAATGAGGGTTACAATTCTTTATAGGCTCGCAGTCCTACATAACTAAATTACCTAAGGATAATTATTAAAGATAAATACTAAAAGATAATCACGAAGGGCTAATGCAAAAAATATCCTAAACATGATAAATTAATCTCTATTAAATATTAAATAAGATAATATCATATATATTTTCATCCAGTTCCGTCTCGTTTTATATCAGACACTCGTGTGGAAATCCGATACATGTTGGGGAAGGTGTCTTCACCTCTCCCTGCATTCTCCCAAAATCTAATCGAAGACCATATAGTATAGGTGGTACAACCTACCACAAAGAAAGATAACTTTCGATTGATTGATCATAACACAGAGAACTAGAGTTGTACTTGCAACGAGTTCCAAGCATTCATTCTCCCACTTAAACTCAAGTGATGATCTAGGTCAAGTGTTCTTTCTTTTTGTGGAATGAAAAGAATACGAGAATTTTTGAAGCTAAGAGGATTGAAAAGGAGACGCTCTGGGAGAGCAAATTTTCAGCCGCAACCCGGGCTAGTTGGTTACCAATTTTTGTAAAAGCTGGAGTGGTTGTATTCGGTGAAAATGTGCATTTTGTTTTTCATCTCTGGGCTGTATAAACTAGAAAGGCTTCTTTGTGTGTATAGGTGGACATCTTGTCCCCAACTTCTTTTATAACTTTCTTGATCATTAATGAATTTGTTGTTTCTGATAAACAATTAAATTAACACTAAGTAACCATATGTGTGTTTGAATATCTTTTTTCAATGTCAGTCCTTAAGTTATTCTTGTTACATTTAAAAATTGGATACCTTTTTCTTGCCTTGCCTTCTTTATTTTGCTATTGTTGATTTTGTGTCCTTGTTCTATAACCTGTTTGCTGGTACAATTTTATATTGTTGTTAGAATTTAGGGTGTGTTTGATTGGCATTGCAATCTTTTCCATTGAAACTCAATACTTTTTTTAACTCATTTTTTACTCTGTAGTGCTTGATCCCAAATCTATTCTATTAGAGCAATATTCTCAAATGGAAAATGTGATCCACCTTCTCCTTACTTTTCATGTAAAACATTTCTGCACAACCACAAAAAAAAAAGAGAATTGAATTTCATGGAAAATCGGAGTAGCAAGAGAACTTCTCTCTAACTTTTCATCAATATGAACTGTTTATTTTATTTTTTCGAATTCTGTAATCAAATGCACCCTTACAGCCTTTTTATTTATCTAATGTGTTTCAGCGCAGAGCTAATGGCTGAACTTGATCAAAGCTTTACCGAACCGGAGATGGATGGGACTCCAGAGGACCCGCAGCCTGAACAAAAACAGGATCTTAAAGACGATTCAGCCATTGGAGGTGGTGAAAAGAAGTGGCCTGGGTGGCCCGGAGAGAGTGTTTTTCGGATGTTGGTTCCCGCGCAAAAGGTTGGTAGTATTATTGGACGCAAGGGAGAGTTCATCAAGAAGATGTGCGAGGAGACGAGAGCTCGCATTAAGATTCTTGATGGTCCTCACGGAACAGCTGAGAGAGCCGTAAGTTGAATTTATTTCTTTTTGCTGCTATTGTTTTTTATCTATGGAGATTTAAGGACGGGAAAGCATGATTAAATGGATCAACACACTCACTGTTTTCTACACTAAACTATCGAATCTGTTGATACGCTATAGTTGGAATGATGGATGATATATTTGCTTTTCTATGAACAAATAAGATGGATACAATTACTGTGTTTTAGTCCTTAACTCCTCTCATCGACACTTGTTAAGCCTACTGTTTCAGAATGTAAGAAAGAATGTGATTTAGGCAAGTCAAATCTTGTATCAATGCCTATTTATTGCGTATCGTATCAATACGATACAATGCGAAATGTAAAAAATACAGTAATAAATGAATAAATGTGTAGAGAACGCATTTTATGAAACAATAAAACATATTACAGTCTAAAATCAATCTTAGGAAATGATCACCCTTTAACAGTAAAGACTTTTGCCTTGATGCAAAAAAAAAAATGTACTTGAATCCAAGCTATAATCTTGTTATTATATTATGAGAATAAAAGAGAGAAAAAGTAAGCATACAATTAATAAAATGAATTCATTTATATTTTTTGCAAGGAAAATAAATTGAAAAAACGATACGGACCGATACAAAGACTTTTGCCTTAATGCAAAAAAAATGTACTTGAATCCAAGCTATAATCTTGTTATTATATTATGAGAATAAAAGAGAGAAAAAGTAAGCATACAATTAATAAAATGAATTCATTTATATTTTTTGCAAGGAAAATAAATTGAAAAAGCGATACGGACCGATGCAAAGCAATATAGACCAATACGGCTTCGATACAATGCTACTTGTGATAGAACCATGTGATAAACCGGAAAATCAGTTGTTATAATTTTACAACCAAACTACAGTTTATATTAGGATCAAAGTCATTCTATAAATCTCAACAATGAAGCATAAAGGGTAAACCGGAAAATAAAATCATATTAATCTAAATACGTATGTTTTTATTGCAATAATAAACATAAATGTTTGCAGGTCCCGTGAGCAAAAAAATTTAAGCAACAAATCAATCATCAATATCTTCTCAAATACGAAGAATCAAAGATCCAGATTGCAGAAGTCAGCGTTGGCAAGTACTGCTGAAAAGTTTCTCCGAATAAACGCAGAAATATCTTCCATGAACATGTGTACCAAGAGGCTCTGAGTTCTATCTGGTAACGTACCATGGGTGATCAATTTCTCGCCGCATATTGTTGCCATTGAAAAACCTGACAAACATAATTAATAAGAGAGCCCTTATCGAGTTTGTCATATCCATAATCAAAATGGGCACGAGAAATGCACCTCACATCAATCGATTAATCTTAATAAATAACTTTTTCTTTTTGACTTTACCCATTGAGGTGATGTTTTTTTTAGAGATACCCTCTACTAGTTTTCAGTTAGTAGAGATACTCCCGTGGGGGGTGGATAACTGAAATAATTGAAATTGTGGGGGGTATCTCTAAATATTGCATTATTTCAGTGGTTAAAGTAAAAAAACGTAACTATTAAGTATGAACACAATTAATTTTTATACGATATAATGTACAATGTGAAAATGCAATAATATATTAATAAATGTGAAGAGAATGCGTTATAACGAATAATAGAACATATTATAGTCTAGAACCAATCTTAGGACATAATTACATCGCCTAACAATAAGAAGTTCGCTTTTGTGATAAAAATAAGTTCTACTCCCACACTAGCCCCATTATTATAAGAATATTAGGATGAAAGAGAAGGTAATAATACAATAATTAATAATGAATATTCATTACCATTTTTTAAAGGGAAAAAAAACAAAAAAAATGATATGGACCGATATGGATATGATACGGTGCTTTTTGCGATAACTGTGGGAAAAAAATTTCTTTCATCTTTTACCCTTGAAAACGATCAAGCTGACTCAGACTGGCACTAATCATATCAATCTATCCAAGCTTCTATCTTGGTTTTTGCTTTTTGAGAAGAGAGTTTGTACATTATCATGAAATACAACACTAGACCGGCTTAATTATCTAGTTACCAGATGATTGTGCTGATATTGCTTTTTTTGGAAGGTTATGGTATCTGCCAAGGAAGAGCCCGATACGCCCCTTCCCCCTGCTATAGACGGGCTTCTCAGGGTTCATAAACGTATTGTAGATGGTTTGGAGGGCGATTCTTTTCATGCTCCACCCGGTATGGGAGGCAAGGTTTCAACGAAGTTGCTTGTGCCTGCTGCTCAGGCTGGAAGTTTAATTGGAAAACAAGGAACGACAGTCAAATCTATTCAAGAAGCATCAAATTGTATCGTAAGAATTCTCGGGCCAGGTAATTTTCATTTCATTTGTATTCCTTTAAGGGTGCGATTGAGTGCAAATTTGGAGAAGAACAATTTCAGTTCGGCTCTGTATAGTCGTGCAAAAATAGTGCTGTTTTCTGATTTTTTTGGAATATAAATAGAGGACACGTTCAAAAGAATATATATATATATATATATATATATATATATATATATAGTGAGGCTTAACATATCTCCTAGCAACATACCTATACTTGTGCATTTTTAAAAATAGTAAAAAAAATATTTTTCAATTAAATTTGGCATAATACATGGTCTCCACAATGAGGAGATCATCTACGAAAAATTTCATCCAAAAATACAACTTGAAAGTGGGTGATCATCATCTAACCCACTTTTAAGCTGTATTTTTAGATGAAATGTTTTGTAGATGATCTCCTCATTATGGAGATGATGTTTACCAAATTTGGTTGAAAAATCTATTTTTTTACTATTTAACAAAATAGGCATGTTCATAGGTATGTTGCTAGGAGGTATAGCGGAAAGTAGGCCTGTCAATGGATCAGATTTTATCCGAATCCGAATCTGATCATTTAAGCGGATATGGATCATGCCTAAAATCCGATTATCCGATTACCCGTTTATTAAACAGAGCGGATTTGAATTCATATACTCCGATCTGTTAATAATCCGATCCGATTGATATTTTTAATATATATATATATATATATATATATATATATATATATATATATATATAAATTATATATAATATATTTTTAATTAATATATATTGTATTTAATAATATTATAAATATATATTATAATAGTTCTTTATTTCATTATCTGTTTTTTTTGGAACATTTGCAAAATAAATTTATGAAATAAGAGTTGAAAATAAAAATGTTGCAAATCAAGTTTTACATAAACGGATAATCGGATCGGATCCGAATCGATTTAACATAAACAAATATGGATTTGAATTTGCCTGATCCGGTTCGAATCCGATCCGTTTACAGGCCTAGTGGAGAGCATCACCATATAATATATATATTTCCTAGTTTAGAAAACTGATATCTATTTTTCCAAATTTTTTCAGATAATTGGACATTACAATTATAATATTTTTTTAATTTTAAAAATCTATTTTTATAAGAACTGGGTTCCATAGAAAACATCTCACTAGCCGCTCATATCTCAATTTCTCATAAAAACGAACAATTTCTTATTTTTTTTCCAACTTTGCAACCAAATGCTTCCTAATATTTTTAAACTCGTCTCTTGACGATTGAACAAGAATTAATTCATTTGAATACTATGTTGACTATCTTTTCTATATCTCGCTCTTCCAATATATCATTGCAGAAGACTTGCCGATTTTTGCTCTTCAAGATGATAGGGTTGTTGAAGTAGTCGGGGAACCTTCAGGCATACACAAGGGAATCGAGTTAATTGGTTCTCATCTGAGAAAATTTTTAGTTGATCGTAGCATCATTCCACTATACGAAATGCAAGTGAGTATGCCCATCCCTCAGCAGTTCGAACGAAATATTCTATTCGGGTTATCTGATCTTTTGAGTTCCGAGAGTTATGAGTAATTTTAGGTTGGGGTCCAAAGTTCTACATATTTGCACTTGGGTGTTCATTCTTACTTTCTGACGAAAAAGCGTAACAGTAAATATTAAAAGCGTCGTAAAGTGAAAGGAACCCCAATGTCACATTATGATAAAACTTGAACTCCTCCCCAATTGTCCTCATTTCAGAAATGATAGAAATCGGAACAAAAAAAAAATCTTTTGGAAAAACTTGGAAAATTCCTAATCGGCACATATTATGAAAAAATGGAATAATATAAATTTGGAAAAAATCGAATATTTTTCAGAAAATTGGATCGGCCTAATTTTACTAGTGTTGGATTGGAAAAATCGGAAATTCAGAATTAATTCCGATTCCAATCCGATTTTTATTTCTGAAAAATCGGGAAATCCGAAATTGGAAGTTGAGTATATAATTTAAATACATATTATAAAAAATGGAATAATATAAATTTGGAAAAAATCGGATATTTTTCAGAAAATTGGATCAGCCAAATTTTACTGGAGTTGGATCTGAAAAATTGGAAATTCGGAATTAATTCCGATTTCCGAAATTGGAAGTTGAATATATTATTTAAATATCGGATTGGCTTTCGAAAAAAAAGCACCTCTAACTGGACCCGAAAAAGCAAATATCCGGTTTATTTTTGACATTAGAAGAAATTAATATGTAGAATAACGAACCAAAACTACTCGACAGATGCAAATGCCGAATCAGCAGCAGCAGCAGATGGAACATATGCCTCCTCCCCAATCATGGGGCCCACCACCTCAAGCGTTTCCCCAAAATCCTCCCGGAGGGCCTGGTTATGGAGCTAGTCCTCATTTCATGCCGCCTCCTAGGCAACATCAACATGAGAACTATTATCCACCAGCTGAGATGCCGCCACCGATAGAGAAACAGCCTCATCAGGGTATATCTGTTTACGGAAGAGAAGCTCCGATGGGGGTACATGCACCGTCCAACACCCAGTCGATGCCATCAGTTATCACACAGGTAATTCTTGTTTCCAGTTTTAGTTTTATTTTAATCACCGATTATTATTTTGTTCGAGAGCGATGTTATTGAAAACGTGTATAATTTGAGCACGTAGAACGGCTATGGGAACGCGGTACCCCATACCCTAAAAAATGTGGTACGAGGGGGTTCATGCACGGTTATTTTGTTCAAGTTAGGGCCTTCTAAACACTAGTCATTCAAAAATCATAATAATGATATCTACCTTCTAGTGTATACAACAAATTTGTATCATAATACGTAAAGTTAATTTTACATTGCTATGTAAAATTTATAACTTACGAGTCGTAATCAGTGTTCTAAATTCCGCATCTGGAATAGCGCTGCACGCCATTTGCACGCCATTTGTTTATGGAAGAGAAGCTCTGATGGGGGTATACAGGCACCGTCCAACACACAGTCAAATGCCATGGTTATCGCACAGTTTATTCTTGTTTTATTTTAATCATTATATATTTTATTAATCGAGAACAATGTTACATAAAATGCGGATTATTTGGGTACGTGGAACGGTTACGTGTGCGAGCGGTACCCAATACCCGCATAAATGTGTTACGAAGGGGTAGGCTTGTGCAAGATCATTTTGTTCTAAGCAATATTTTAAAAATTAGGAGAGCGTACGCCTCGAGGCGAATCAGTGGAAAAATGCCTTGAGGCTTGCGCCTCCGTGGTGGAATTTGAGGCTTACGCCTCAGTTGGTTGAGGTGGGTGCAGGGAGGCGATGCGTTATCAGGTTAGTGTAAATAAAAAATTACCAAACCCTAACAACATTTTGAATTGAGTTTTTTTGTGTGGTATTTAAACATTTCAACGGACCCGTATAAAAAAAAATGGCTCAAAATAACATTGTTTGCTATTTTGAAAAAATTGGTCAAACTTTCGTAGCTTTTAAAAAAATAGGTATGTATACTTGGTATGTACTGGAGCCTGTTTGTATATATATACACTAGGGTGTACCCGTGCCGATGACACGGTTGTAAAAATGTTTCGAATATTTCATAATAGTGATTAGGTCTGGAAAAATAAGACACATGCGATAACATGATAACTTACATGAAAGCATAAGTTAATGTGTGGACCCTTAATAATTTCATATCATATCAGCACCAAAGTAATAAAATACAATGCCGCGTTTTTTCAACAGGCCAATGTGACATATCGATAGCAAGCCGCGTGTCACCATGGTATACTTACTCGTCACGGCTAGGTGTAACCCATGTTGATGGCACGCTTAGCATGTTGACTAGGTGCTTGCGGCATGGTTACGATTTTAATACGATGCATTTGTGTCTACGGAACATCTAATTTAAATTTGCAATTAGTATTTTTTATTAAAAAATATAATTGTACAACCTAATTTAGATTTGCAGTTAGTATTTGTTAGCTGTAAATTGCACTTGTATAACACCATATGAAATCCGAATGTGGATTACAATTTACAAATTTGACGCAACAAATGGAGATGAGATATAAAAATGGACATTTACAATTTACCAAGGCTTTCATAAAACAAAATTACACGTACATGACATACCATGATAATTTTATTAATTTCTCAAAGCCGTCAAAATTTGAATCAAGATAAGGGTAAATGAGTCTCAGAATAACAAAATTATCTCCTGTTAAATTAGAGAACACAGAGTAAATTATGAAGTCCTATCCTAGCATCAGTTATGATGTGAAGAAATGAAGCTCAATTAACATCAAAAGTACTCTCCAAAAACAACAAATTTCTGCTTCCAAAGCTCTCTCCTTTTCGAGTTTTTTCTCTCCCTAACGGCAATTTGTAGAGGACTCGCCTGTTCTTTGATAAATCAATGTCTTTGTTTAGGAGCTCGAAGGAGAAACCCATCCAAATCTATTGAAAATGAGTATTGTTATAGTTGGTTTTAATTAATCTTCTCATCAATTAACCTTCTGTCAGAGTAAAACCAAGGTTCCACATTATAAAAAATAAAGATCTTGAACAACCATTTGAAACTCCTATTCAAAATCTACCTAACACAAACATCACAAAACTGAAAAAAGAACCTTTATTTTTTATTTTTTATCAAATATCATAATATCAACACAAACCGAAAACGAAAGCAGGACAAAAAAAGTAAATTAGAACTCTCAGCAAACAGTACCGAAGACCATCACCAACGTACCTTTTTGCGTATTTTTTAATTGCTACATCAAACTTTGTACTGGTCACAACCTTTGCTACAAACTTTACCAGTGCTTCACCTAAAGCCCATATATAGCATCAAAAGCCAATATATTAAACCATGTTATCTGCAAAAAAACTCATACAGGCATTATTTTCTATCAAGTTTTGGAGAGTGAAAATGAGATTTTAAAAAACTCAAACCTGGAAGTAAAACAGAGTATATAGTAAGGCATAGATTATAAAAACAACCACATTCCAAGTTTTTATTTTTATTTTTCGCTAATAATGGTTAAACGATAGTCAACTAAGACCAATATGAAAATATTTAACTATAATATCTTATATGAAAATTTAACACGAAATATCAACTATAAAATTTAACACATATATATGGTCTATACTCTCATTGATATGAAAATATTATCTACTGGAACAAATTAAAACAAACAACCACATGAAGAAACTGAATATTAAAAATAAAAAATAAAAACAAAAAAAACTTTGGCCATTAAGACAACCTCATACACAATAGAACTCACATGAGTTAAAACATACGAAGCCAACTGCAGTATTGCTATTCCGTCAATATTTTCTCCGACTCCGATCCAGCGAGATCGAGAGGAAAAGACTTAGAAAGAGGAGGATGAAGACTGCATCACCGTGGAGTTGGGCAAGTACTGGCAGAGGCGCAGTCGGGGGGAGACGTACCTGTCGTTGAGGTAGGTTGCGCACACTCCAAACAGAAATTTAATTTACCTGAAGTAAATCAAAAAAATCTTAACTATCTAATTTAATTCATCGCAAATATAAAAGTAAGTTATAACAGAAAAGAAAACCATGAAAACAGTAGTCGAAATAAAAAAATAAAGCAAACCGATTTCAGATTGGTACCTCCTGACACCATCAAATTGACAAGTTAAATTAAAGAAGTGGAATGATGGAAGCGTGGGTGTGTCAGATGAGAATGGCCAAGCAGGAGGGGTTAAATTTATACACGTGGCTTATTATTTAACCATTAGATACAAACCTCTCACATTTAATCAACCGTCAGTTAGCCTTGACAAAAAATCTCTCCTCCATTATTTTATATATATATGTAAATTTCTGGCGAATCAAAGTTTGGCGCTTAATTATGACTGTGTGTTATTTTTTTAAGCCTGAACTATAAATCGGGCCGAGCTGGAGTTGCATGTTGTTAAGCGTGAATCGGTTCCGGCTTGAATAATAATAATAATAATAATAATATACTCATGATTGCTATATGTAATGTCTTGTGGACTTTGACAAAAGATATAAAGTAATTTAGACCAGTTTTTGTGTTTAGTCTTCTAAAACTTTTAAATATATTATGATTATATATGCGCTGTTGATATTTGTTATTCTTTTTCATACAAAAACCATGTATGTACTTATGTGTACATAAATCGCTAGGGTGTTGCCGTTCATTATGGTTGAGAGGAGTGAAGTTGGATACTTTTTTTCAATATTGGAGTCAGTTTTTTTGGTATGGATGGATGCCTAAAATCTTGTTTTAAGTTTTAACTATGAAGCGTAAGATACATCAAATGGACAAAAATAAGACACGACATTGGCATAACACGGAAATTTTAAAAAGTAAGAACTAGATACGCTAAGGACACACAAATTAAGAAATATATTTTGTCTATATAGAAGTCTAGTGTATACAAGTTTGTCTTATAATACGTAAAATTAATTTCACATTGCTAATGTAGAATTTATAAGTTACGAATTGTAATCAGCGTTTTAAATAACGCGCTATTAAAACACGATTTTGCGCATGTGGGATAGCGTTTGTCGCAAATAGCATGCATTATTTCACGCTACTGCTCCGCAAATCACGCCATTAGCACGCTATCTGTACATGCACCGTCCAACATCCAGTCGATGCCATCGGTTACCACAAAGGTTATTCTTGTTTCTAGTTTCAGTTTTATTTTAATCACCAATTATTCTATTTGTCGAGAGCAATGTTACATAAAACACGGATTGTTTGGGTATGTGGAACGGCTATGGGAATGCGACATGGTTCAAAATCATGACTCAGTCAACTCGGTATCACGGGTTAAGTTTTGAACGATTTTGGTTTCGGGTGATTCGGCGGTATCTCTGCCGAAACGGTATATATCAGCGAGATAGTGGTGATATTTCCGAGATTTCAGCAAGATGAAATCATGGAGAAGAAGAAGCCAAAATTAATTAACAAAATGAAGCACTCTCACCTTATGTCAGAGCGTTCATCGAAGTCGCCAACGGTGGCCTCAACAATATTTGGTCTCAAATAGTTTAGTTGTAGGGGTTGATAGCTAGGGAAAGAAAGTTTGGCAGCTAGGGTTTTTACTTTTGTTGGTGTTGAACTCCTCCTTTTCTTATTTTTGTAGAGTTTTTAAAGGATCAATTACCAAAAAGTCCCTTAAACATTTTTTAATACACATTTAGTCAAAGCCTTTTTATTTTGTTCTAAAAGTCCCTCAAACACCCATTTAACTGATAATCTCTTATTTTTAAAGGTCCGCGCTAGCGGCACCCCTAACACTAGCGCGCTATGAAGCGTTAGATATAGAAAATGGACACAATTATGACACGACACGACACTAGCACGCTAACTTGGAAAGAAGTTAACATCTGCTTTTGCATTGGCAAGTACTCTACCATGCGTAAATGTCTCTGTATGTCCTTCCATCCGTTCGCCACTAGTATATCTGGATTGCTCGAGAACTCTGGAGGTTAGCCCTTAGTGAAGGCCTCTCTCGCTCTGTCCGAAATAAACCCCGATGCTTGAGCTTGTACGACCATCTGCTGTGGTGGTGGTGGCAACTGTTGAGCTTGTGGCAGTGTAAAATGCTGAAGCATGGCCGCCATGGTTGTGGAAACCACCTGGGACACAATAGTGGCGATCTCCGCTGGTGTAATCAACTGTGGGACTGGTGCTTGCTGTTGTGGCTCTGGCTGAGTTCATCCTCGGCAGTAGGTGCGACTGTGCGCCTCGGCCTACCTCTTAGTCCATTTGCCATCTGAAAGCAAATAAGGTTCGAATTAATACAATCGTAAGAATACAATGAATCCTAAATATAGGCTCCGCACATCAAAGGACGCAACGCAAAACGTAATGACGCAACACAGATCCCAAGGACACTAGATACCGAATGCTCTGATACCAACTGTAACAACTCCCATTTTCTCACGTAAAGTCTGGCCAGACACGATACGCCTTTGATGGGGCTTGTTTGTCAATTAATACAATCCTTAGCATCAACATAATATAAGTCATATATTAAAGGCCCATAATTCGGTTTGAATCAACATTTCAATAAATAAATCCAAACCAACATAAATAGTATGACAAGTCCGACATAATAATAAATACCCAAACCAACATAAAGTAAACAAGTCTCGGGCTTATGCCCATACAAAAATCCCAAATAAAATAAGTACTGAAGCTGGAAAGCAGCTAAGCTAGAATCAATGTATTTGAAATGTGGTTGCCACGTCAACAGTCTCGTTATCCCTGTCTATGAGCACCTGGGGGGAGAACACATTTAAATTTGGGTCAGAGCCGTAGACGTGCAAGAATTAACTTAATCAATTTAAAATGAAATAAATACTGTTGATGCAAAGTAAATATCCCCCATCGTCACTCACATGCGATTAACATCTCACCCCTCATCTAAATGCAATATTTTTTGCATTTCAACAAGTCCCGAAATAATAAACATGACAGCTGTGCCATTAATATTAATTGAATTAGCTATAATCAATAACTACAACGGAGCCGACTATATTAAATTATCCAATCCCAAGCTATCCCAGTCTTGCATATATATCTCGTGAAACTGGCATTAACATTTATTATGCACAATATAGTAGGGGACTGTAATTTATGTCCATATTCTTAGATAATTTAATTTTTCTCATTTAATTCGGGCAATTTATATATATATATATATATATATATATATATATATATATATATATATATATATATGCCCTTTCATATATGCGGCACGCCAAGGCATCTGCCGGTGGTGCCTAGTTCGTGCTCTATCGGTAAACCCGGAGAAATCTCTTATTCAAATCGGACATTGCAAAACACACATAAGTGGGATGGTCTCTACGCAGTACACCAGATCACGGCCCATACCCAGTGGTGACAAAGGATCCCAGCATCAACACCTATCCCTCACAAATGGTGTTGCTACTTAGTACCTAAATGACCTACACAACTCCTAGCTCACCTGTGCCGACGTGTGATACGACCCAACACGTGAAACCCCAAGCCGATAGGACCGTTCATGAACATGGTTATCTCCACACAGATACACTTAAGTATATATTATTATTCCATATAGTATGTATAGGTAACTACTTTATAATGACCTAAATGTCCCACATGATATTTGCAAATGTTCATTAATTAATAATTGACCATCTAATTAATTATTAATTCCATATTCTTTAACAAATTATTTAACCAAGTAGTTAAATATAATATCCCACTTAACATATATGCCACGTTTACATTTCTAATAAATTCCCCGTTGACCCAAATATCGTCCTACCAACTTGTTCAGACTTTTAAAAATACTCCAAAAACTAATCATGGCCCATGCTTACTCAGCCCCCAGGGTCGAATTGATTCGGTTCTTGGCCGAATCGGTTCGTTCCAAGGCCGAATCGATTCGGAATTGTGCAGTAGCCTAGATCTGCTTATGTTTTCAATTCGGGATTCCTTCATTCATTCCCAAGATTACTTCAAATGGTTCATTCCATTGTATAATCATATAATCAAGTTTCTACCACTTAGTTACTCATCTTAGAACAATTAATTTCATGTATTAATTCTAATTTCATTTCCCAAATTTCCAGAATTCATGAATATAAATGAAGAATCTAACCCTGATTTCTTCCACAATCTCAACAATATAGAATTCAATTTATGGTGCGCTTTAAGTCAGAATATGTAGATCAGGCGGCCATGGGCCGGGCCTGGGCAGGCCCGGTCGGGCTCGGGCCGGGCTTGAAAAATTAACGGCTATCCCAAGCCCGCTAGGGCCTTATTATGTAATCCCAAGCCCGCCCAGATTTGAAAGCTCTTTACCCAGGCCCGCCCGATCGGGCCATATTATATTAATTAAAAGATTTTTTTTAAAAATTAAATACCTATTTGTTTATTTAAAGACCAATTTTTTAATTTAAAATCTGTTTTAAACTCCATATATTACAAAGTCCATATATAAAGTTTCTCACTCTACATGAAAAGACTTGGTATACATTTTTATATTTATAAAAGTTCTCCCCCCCCCCCCCCCCCACATATATGTAAATATATATATATATATATATATGTATACATATATATATATATTAATATTATATATATTTTTCGGGCCTCGGGCCGGGCCGGGCCGGGCCTCATCGGGCTTAAGAACTTATGCCCAAGCCCGCTCGAAAAAAAATCGGGCCTATAAAATTTTGCCAAGCCCGCTTTGCGGGCCTATTCACCTTACCCAAGCCCTATTTTTTTAATGGGCGGGTTGGGCGGGCTTGGCGGGCCTCGGGCCTATGGCCACCCCTAGATCATAGACATGTGTTATGGTCCTCTACATAGGATTTCCAAGAATTCCCAATTTCATCTCATAAACCTTAAGGTTTCTATCATTATCAAGAATCGTTCCTAGATTTATGGGCTAACACTCTATGTTATAATTAATCCTCTGCATGCACGAGATTAATTCTTAACATCTAATCATCAAAATTCAACCTAAAACCCAGAAATCACATAGGGTCATTACAGTGAATCAAAAAGCAAATTGAAATTTAAATTGACCAAGAAAATTCTTGCCTTAATATATGACTGATGAAATACCCCTTTTGAATTCCTCTTCACCTCTTGCAGTGAATTCTTCTCTTCTTCTTCTCTCTCACAGTGTTATAAGCTATAAGGCTTCTAAGGATAACCTCTTGGGAGTTTATCGGTTTCTTAATATAAATCATTAACTCTCAAATCCCTAGTTGGGTTAAAATCCAAAAATTTGTATCCCCAAATGAGCCCGAACTCATAACCAGACTAGCCCCCCAAAGTCTCACAACCTATATATACCTATACCTCGGGATCATTAAGATCAGAATAAGTTTAGGTGTTTAAGGGTTTAAAACACCTAAACGAGCCCGTATACTCCCCGAAATACGCCCCAATTAATTTATCCCAACATTATATGTTTATAATTGCGTCATACATTCATTTATGAATTTCTACTACACATGCAATTGTTCTAAACAATAACATAACAAAAATCCACTACACATAATTACGACATTACAACAATTTATTTGTTAACGATTAAAAATTTAAATTCACCGATTTAATCCAATTTTCACAAATTTTTATTTCATTTCAAAAATATAGTTTTTATTATTTATTCTAGATAAATACGGGGTATTACAAAAGGGTTTTTGGGAAGGCTGAAAACGGGGGAAGAAGGAAGAAAAGAGGAGCCGACTTTAATGGGGAATGGAATCCGGCTATAACGAAGAGAGAGAGCTTGTGGTTTGAAATTCTGAACCCAACAAAGCTTTTATAGGTGAAATCAACCCAAAAATTGATCCGTGACTTCAATCTCTTACGAATCAACTCATAAAGGTTAGAATCTTTGAATATTTTTTGCTGTTTTGCTTCTTTTCTTTCAGAAAAATGGTCCATGACTTCATCCTCTCTTTTCCGTAAAAAAATCCCTCATCTCGGCGAGATATCGCCGACTCGACCGATATATCGGCGAGATTTTACGATTTGATAGGATAATTTTTTTTTTTTTTTGATTCGTGACTCGTTATCGGTTCAGTGGCCTACGATTCTGAGTCAACTCGACTGATACCGAGTTGACTCGATCGATACTTATATATATATATATATATATATATATTCTAATTAGGCCTGTAAATTACAAGTTAATCAAGTTTGAAGCCCATTTGTTTGGCCCGCTTAATTATGATCGAGTGTTAATTTTTTAAGCCTGAACTGTAACTCGGGTCGAGCTTGTGGACTTTTGTTGCTCTTAACTATGAAGCGTTAGATACAGAAAGTGGGCACAATTACGACACGACATTGGCACGCTAACACGGAAATCTTAAAAAGTAGGAACTAGATACACTATGGACACGAAAATTAAGAACAATATTTTATTTATACAGAAGTCTAGTGCATAGAACAAATTTGTTTCATAATACATAAAGTTCATTTCACATTGCTACTCTAAAATTTACAATTTACAAGTCTTAAGCAGTGTTTTAAATTTTGCACTCTTAAAATGCAATATCGCATGGCATCTGCACGCTAAATTAGAGGAAGTTTATTCGTTAAATCATGAACAGGTCAAATAAGTATTAGAAATATCTGTACTTTCTAGGTTCATAAAATGAAGCTCATAGTCATGGCTACGTGTCGGAGACATAATATCAGTACAAGTGTACTTTCTGAACCTGGACTCTTGGGCCATACTGGGTTGAATAATCTTGAAAAGACTAGATGTTAGTATTAGAGCAAAATTAAGAGTAATCATCGAGTTACCCTCAAAATGATACCCAAAAATAGACCTGGTGCTGTGTTATTAGACATACATTCGTTAATAATGTGTAGGGTTCATATGGGACCCATTTGAAGCATGAAGACACATCAACAGGTCTGATTTTGGGTATCATTTTGTGTCTCTCTATAGAATTACTCCAAAATAAATATTGAGAGCGGAAATTTCTAGAATTACCCGTGTGTACCCATTCCGGTGTATGCCTATCCACCTTCTATAGAGTTGGGTAATGTTCGAATCCTATAGAGACATTTTCACTCTTTTAGGATTGATTTGAAAGTGGGGAGGGGTATCATCTTCTTTCTTGCTCAAATAGTAGCTTTATCTATGAATTATGTCCAAAGTTTATTAGGTTCACTTGAACAAGGGGTAGCCCGTTATAAGATAATTAGAAACTACATGTTTTGTAGTGTTAGAACTTACGAGTCGTCGTTTTTTTTGGCAGGTGACACAGCAAATGCAAATTCCGCTTTCGTATGCAGATGCAGTGATTGGGACAGCTGGTTCAAGTATAAGCTACATTAGGCGTGCTAGTGGGTCAACTGTTACTATTCAGGAAACAAGAGGTGTCCCCGGGGAGATGACTGTGGAGATTAACGGAACTGCCTCCCAAGTCCAAACAGCTCAGCAGTTGATTCAGGTGAAAACTAAATTCTTTGCCCCATCTATCCGCTGCTCATCATCATATTACAGTAAGAATTGGTTTGACTTGTAATTCGTTAAAATTTTGTTTGAATAGATACTCTCTAGGAAGCACGGACTCGACACGTAATACGGGATACGGGATACATGATTTTTTCAAAATGTAGGATACGGATACGCTAGGATACGTTAAATATTTTTTATTTTATTTCATATATATTAATGGTAAATTTGAATAAAATGAAAGTAGATAACAGTAAAGCATCAAACACCATTATATTAAAGTGGTCAAGAAAAATTATAGGTTTTGTAAAGAAAATTGTAGGTTTTGTAAAAAATTATAGGTCACTACTCCAAACAGAAGATTTAGAAAAAGTTTTAGGTTCAGACAATTCTGGAAAGAAAAAAAAAAGATTCAGACAGTAAAATTGTAGGTTAATTACTCAACATTGTATTTCTTGGGTTCAAAATTAACTGTCTGTTAGTACAATACATAACACTCAAGTTAGGGATCTGCCTTTTGAGGAGGAGCAGAACTCTAAAGTTAAAAAAAATAGAAATGAGGATCATAACTTGGGTTCCTAACAACAAATATAGAGGTTGCATTAACGATTGTAAACGCGATGAAGGGTCTCCCCATGATGGTTTTCCTTTTGCTCTTGGTTATACAAAAGTGAGGGATTTTCTTTCGGTTGAAAGGGTGTGTAAATCTTTACGCCATGCAGTGAAAAATGATCCTCTTTTGTGGAAGAGAGTTGAAGTAGTTCCACCACTTAGTAATAAGATCACCAATGAGGCTCTTTTTCGATTGATTAGTAGAGCCCAAGGTAGTCTCCAATGTCTGGGTCTTGACGGGTGCGGACGGGTGCTCCCGCAGATCACCGATATTGGGTTACAGTGTGTGCTCAAAAGCAATTCAAGGCTCACAAAGGGTTGTATTCATCATATATATATATATATATATATATATATATATATATATATATATGATCAAGTTTAAATTTCGCACTACTTTTTTTCGTGTATTACCTTTGTATTAGTATTAACTCAGAATGAAATATAAAAAGAAAGCCCAACTCTAAATCTAAAGAGAAAAAAACATGAAAATGACGAGAACAGAAAAAAAGCTAATCCCAACGTCTCCGGACGAATCCCAATGTATTCAGCGTATTTAAGAAAAAAAATAGGGCACTCTCAGATTCGCTTATCCCAGCGTATCTCATATGTGTCCAAAACAAATACGTGACCTCCCGAGAGTATCCGTGCTTCATAGGATACTCCTATAGCGCTTACTAAGCACACAAACACGAGCACATACACAAACATAGGTTTTGTTTAATCTCATCTGTTCAATCCCATCTCTAATAGCGTTACAAACCTCTAACGCTTTGACGCTTCTGTCAAAAAACTCGGACACCAATTTGTCCATAGGGGGTTTATTAAATAAGAAAGTATTGTGTGAGAGAATTGCCTTAAGAGATTCTCCTGGCAGGATAGAAAAACATCCAGGAGTTTTCTAATCCAGGGGATGGGCAATAATTCATCAGAGTTGACAGAAGCTAAATCGTGAAATCTATCAGCAACTTTTTTCTGAAAGGCTTCTATTAATTGTTCTTGATTTGTGGTTTCCATTGAATGTACTTGTTCTCGTCTGAAACTAAGAATGGATCGACCAAAATTTGTAAAGAAGGCGATGAACCTTGATAATCTGTTGCTGGCATTTCTTACATGGAAGGGGGAAAACCAAATAATGTGTATAATTTATTTATGAAAAAGAAGAAAGTGAAAATATTGGGGGGGGAGAGAAAGATGGAGGGGATGTTTGAAATTCTGACAGGAGGAGAGAGGGGATCAATCCACAAATTTTGTAAGTACATCCACTTAAAGGTGTTATAAAGACAATTCACCAAAATGGGACATGTATTTGTAGGCATCCACTTTGTGGATGTCCCATTTTAGTTGATTAACTTATTAATTATTTGAGTGGAAGTACTTAAAGAATCCGTGGATGGATCCAATATTACCCTATATTAAGCAAACGAGCACATGCACATGCACATAGGTTTTTTTCATATTTTATTTAATATTATTTTATCCGTTTTGTAGATTTTGGATTGTAATACTACTTTCTGGTTGTGATAATTTGCAAGTGTTTTGTATTTCGCAAACCTCTTGTTGGATTAGATAGCACGAATAATGCACACATCAAATAAATTTTGATCAGGCACGTCAAGAACCGGATCTCTCTCTCATGGTTCAAAGTATTGGCTGAGTTGACTCGGAATCGCAGCCCACCGAAACGATAACGAGTCACGAATAAAAAAAAATTAAATATCGTAATAAATCGTTAAATCTCGCCGATATATCGCTGTTCCCGAGATGACTCACCGATATCTCAGTCGATTTGTCAATATCTCCCCAAGATGAGTTTTTTTTATTAAAAAACGGGATGTTTGGCAAAAATAGAAGAAAAAAACATAAGTAATGCAAAAAAAAAACTTACTTTTATGAGTTGATTTGAAGGAGAAGTATTATTTATGCTATAAATCATGTGTCGGTTGTATGTATTTGACAATTTTATGTACAATCTTCTTCATTTTCTCCTTTATTTTGTTTCAATTTCATCATCTTCGTCTCTCAAAGTCAACAGAAAATCAGTCCTTGTGGAAGCCGAAACCCTAGCTTCTTTTTCCCTTTCTTTCTACCGGGTTGCGCTCCTTTTTTGCAAACCCTATGTCTTACGGGTGTTCTTTTTTATGTCTATTAGTTCTCTTGTTTGTTTTTAGTTTAAACATGGTATTTTTTTTAGACGCACTTGAGCCTTGTGTCGGCCCACATCTCCCTATTATTTTGAATAACATTATTTTTTTTGAAAACTTTTGTACCATATAATTTTCTACAATGTATTTTTGTAGAAAAAACTGTTTTGGTATTAAAAAAAAGGTTGTAAAAAAATCTTTAGTGTTTAGAATTTAAAAAAAATTGTTTTGTATTAAAAATATTTAAAATTCTTAAAAAAATGTGCACCTAAAAATATTTTAAATTCATAAAATTAATGTTTTGTACAAATAATGTTTAGAATTCTTAAATTTTTTTTTAGAATTTCTAAAAATATTTTTTTTGTACAAATAATGTTTCGTATTCTTAAAAAATGTTTAGAATTTCTAAAGATAATGCTTTTGTACAAATAATGTTTAGAATTCTTAAAACAAATGTTTAAAATTTCAAAAAAAAATCTAAAAAATAATGCTTTGTACAAACAAATGTTTAGAATTTGTAAAAATCCAAAAAATAATGTTTAGAATTCTTTTAAAAAAATGGTTTGTAATAAAATATTGAATCTGACAAGTCCGTTGCGCTTCAGTATAACCAATTGTACAATGCAATGTATATCAAATGATGGTTTTTGAATGCATTTCATTGGTCCATATTGTTAATGTTATTTTTCTAAAAAATTTCTATATTTTTTTTTCAGAATTTTTTATGCTCTAAAAATAGCTTATCTTTGCGTGTCACCCGATATCGCGACCGAGTTAAAAATCGGGTATCCGATACCGAGACTTTGAACCATGCTCTCGAGCGAGTCTCCTACATCACACAATATATCAAACCTTTTTTCAAATTTTTTAATTTTCTAATTGAAATTTTCTTTTCAATCAACTCATGTTCAAAAAATTAGGTCAAAATAAATTTTCTAGCTATTTTTAAAAAATTCACAAAATTCTGTTGGCGCAGACCCGTATAAATAAGGTATTTTCAGCAGTTTTTTATTGGATTTTTAAAAAATAGTTTCAAATTGTATTTTGACCTAATCTTTTAAATATATGTTGATTGGAAGGTTAACTCCATGGGTAAAATTAAAAAAAATTGAAATAATTTTTTTTAAGGGTTTAGAGCTAGGTATGATGTACGGGTGATGTAGGAAGTATGATATATAGGAGCCTCTCTCTCTCTCTCTCTATATATATATATATATATATATATATATATATATATGAAGGTTCTGAAAGGCGTGATGTGTGGAGGTCAAGCATTAGGGGCATAGGCGCGTCTATGCGAAGTGTATACGTGAAAAGGCGTTTTGCCTTTTTTTAAAATATTTTTTAATTATATTTCAAATATAATGTGAATGCAATCAAAATTTTAAAGTGACTAATAATTTTTTGAATTAAAAGCATAAAAAAATGGCTCATTACATAATGGAAAGATCACACTACCTTCAGTGTATAATTTCTTAAAATCATATAGAAACCAATCGCGTTCTGGGAAAAATCCCAATATCGTATTCGCCTAGAAGAAAAACAAAAATTGCATTTTCATTATGGTTTTACATAACGACAATTACTTAAATACGTTCGTATCGCCGGAAAAGCCAAGGGGTCAACAGGTCAGGTTTTACTACAATTACTTGAAATGCGCTTGGATAACATCCTTTTTTGATTGGGTATGGCTCCGACTATTCCCGGAGCCCGCCTATTGGGATTTTTTCCCAGAACGCGATTGGTTTCTAAGATCACTTCCGGCTCTAGGCCTTTTATTAGTTAGTCCCGGTAAAGCCCCAGGCGACGTATTTTGTTGAAACGAGGTCCTCAGTAACGCGAAAAGACTCCTTATTCTTATTTATATTTAGTTTTTAATTGATGAAATTTCATTTAATAGAATAAACCTAAAGTAAAACTGAAAAAATCATACACTGCTTTCATTAACATTTTTAGTAACTGTTGCCAACAAGAAGAGAAGATATCACAATATTTCTTTTTTTTTTGTTCAAATAGGTTTCTCAATAATTTATTGAGATGTAAATATTTATATCCTCATGATGCAAATATTTATAAAATCATTATAAATATTTTTAACTGTTGCCTTCAGTGCATAAGAGGAGAATTTTTTTATTAACTGTTGCCTTCAACATTATAAACTGTTGACATATCTTAAACATTAACATTTTTTAACTGTCAGCGTTCAGCATTAACATTTCTTTAACTGTTGACATTTCTTAAACATGTTAAACATTTCTTAAACCAAAACAGAAATAAGAAACATTACAATGTTTATGTGAAAGAATATATAAAATCATAAATCATTTTTTTTTTTTTTTTTTTTTTGATAACCCTGAACCTCCACACGAACGAGCCCTTTGGACTCCCTCGTGCAAGCTAAACAGGGGGGGCACTGCGCATGTCCACCTCACACACGAGCCCCGCTTAAATACTGGTAAACCCTGCGGGGGATCGAACCCACGACCGTGCGCCTAACCACACAGCCCTGAGGAAGCCCTCCAACAGGGGTAGGTATCCGTGGGGAGGGATCGAACTCATGACCTATGGTCAGAGTGAAGCCCATCCTTACCACTAGACCAAGCCAGGGTGGATACATAAAATCATAAATCATAAACGTTATAAACATTAAATTGTTTATAAACATTACAATGTTTTGGGTTTTCGACGAAATAAGAAAGAAATAAGAAATCAAAAGAAAGAAATCAGAAAACCTACCATTTGACAACTCAAGTCAGAGGTAAAGGCCGGCCGGAAGTAGGGTTTTAGGGATTTCGGCCAGAAGTTTTAGCGTTTTCGGCCGGAGGTTTTAGGGTTTTCGGTGGAGGGAGTTTTGGGAAAAGCAGGTTACGTTTTGTTGTTTTGGAATGGAACGGGTAAACATTACAATGTTTGTTTTTTTGATATAAGTTTGCTTGTTTATAAGTTTATTAAAAGCAGAGATGGAACAACACCGTTTTTTTTAAATATTTGTTTAATCAACTTAGTACATTGGAAAAACCAAATTTTTTTCCTAATAAAAATACAGGTAAAACGACGTCGTTTTGCTTAATAAAAAACGCTTTATGCGTGCATTGCGCACCTATGCGCGCATCACGGCCGTTGATCACCTTAAAAATCGTTTCCCACGCATTTCCCACGCATACCCCTTATGCGCTACGTTCCTAATAAGCATCACGCATATGCGCGCATTGGCGCTGCATATGAGTGCCTTTTAGAACATTGATATATATATATACACACATGAAGTGAAAAGAGTAGAATCAGGTGAATATGTATTTGAGATTATATTATTTAGAAATAAAGATTACAATATAGATTTTATGTATGTTTATTTCCGTATTTATTGGAATTAGGATGTTAGCTATTTGTTTCCTTTTCTCTGTCTATTTCCTTTTCTGCTTAAGGCCTTGTAATTGTGTAAGATACCTCTTGCATGAATTTGATATTTCATTGATTATTTGATATTTAGTTGATTGAGTAAGTTTCAGATTGGTTCTTTAATTTCTTGTGTTACTTGGTCTCACACGAATTTTGGGTATTAGCGCAATTCACACACACACACACATAACACCCCTAAAATAGCCAATACCCCCGTTGAATTATGCATTGTGTTACAAATGGCCGCCCCTGGACTTTAGAGAGACAGTGAGTGGGTTTAGGAAGATCGTTCGAGGACTGAAATTGCCCATTTTAGCTCGTGTAAAATTTTAAATTGCAACATTTCACAAAAAAATATGAAATGCATCCATTCAGTGCTGGAACCAGGATTTGCCCAGAGTGAAGGCAAGTATTATGATGTTCTCCGGGGGTTCGGGGAGAGCCCCTTTGCCGAATTTTTTGAGGTGGGTTTTTTGATATTTAATAATCATCGACTTTCGGCGGCAACCTTCGGGTGGATGCGTTGGGGAGGTGTTTTTTTGAGACGGAGAGAGGGAGGTGGATGTGTGGAGGGAGCCAAGAGAAGATGAGTTATTTAATGGATCACTTGCTAAATTAGTTCCTTCCCGCTTAAAAACTCGTATGACATTTATTTTTCGATAAAAGTGTGAGGTTTATTTGAAATAAAAATAATGGTCACCAATTATCAATTTATAAATATTCACCAGTTTCAACAAATCTTCAATTTATACATATATTTTTATATGGGTAATTTAAGAAAGAGGGAAAAAATTGTTGGGGCTTTAGCCCCCATTTTGATTGCTCGTCTCTCTCTCTCTCTCTCTCTCTCTCTCTCTCTCTCAAATCGTTTTTATTTTTTCTGATTGAACCTTGTCATTAATTTCAAATTACCAAACATTGCGTAAAATTGGATTTAAACTCATTTCAAATCCATTAATTTACAATTCACTAGTTCACAATGAACCAATTTACATAATCAAATAATTTGCACAACCAAATTTGGCCATAGTGATTATTGGGGTGGTCTCGACCATTAGTTTGTGGATGACTACCCTAGCTCTCTAAAGACGCGATACGCATTAGATGGTCAACGGCTGTTTTGGTTTTGATGTAATGGGTAGTGGTCGGAAGTCGGTCAACAATGTTAGGGTTTTTTTGGATGAGAGGCAGAGAGGTTTGGGTTTACGTTTGTCTTTGATCGTTTTGGATGAGATATTGGTCTGATTCCTATCCTAAACAAACAGGTATTTAAAAATGACGCCTTTTCACTAAAGCATTTAAAAATAACCACGCTGAGGCACGCCGGCCATGCCTTAAACACGCGTTGACCGCCTTTTACGATGCATACGCCAAAGACTGGGTGTATCTCCCGTAACTCGCGCTTAGGCGCTCCTTTTAGAACACTGCATCTAGTTATTCATTCAACATTGATAAAAGATCTTGCTTTGGGTATTGTTTGTGTTTTGAGCGATGTTTGAAATTGCAATTGTGCGTTTAAGCTACAATGTAGCGTCACGTAAGAAATATTGCATTTTGCGTGAACAATTTGGGTATTTGTTTTTTATATAAAAACATTAGAAAATAATATAATGCAAAGATAAGTAATAAATTTCCCCTCCTTTTGGTATGCATATTTTAGACCAAAATCTTTGCAAGACATGATTTTTAATAACACCAAACTCCGAAATTGAAACATAATAAAAATTTAATTTATACAACTTAGAATAGAACAAAAAATTAGGGTTAAAATGAGAGAAATAAGGTTGGATGTGCGATTCCCAAAAATAAGGTTGGACGTACGCTAAGAGCTATTTCGCGTGTTTCATGTGCATTTTGCGTGCCACGTCATTGTTTCGTGCACGCATTTCATGTGTTTCACACTCCCAGGTCAGCCTTGTTGCGTTTCTATGCCGCAAAGCCATATTGCGCGCAATATGGCGCGTTTTACAACGCAATTTCCAAAACTGGTTTTGAGTAAATTCGCTTCTGCTTGTTTTAAGTGAGTGAGTGAGTGAGTGAGTGAGTGAGTCTAGTGAGTAAGATCAGTTTTTGTGAGTAAGTTGAAGTAGTGACGAAGACACGATCATCGGCAAAGGAGGATGATCCTATTGTTGCTTTGACAGAATTGTGGGGTTCTTTTATTTACGAATTGGGTTTGCTCTCGTTTTCTTCTGTTTTTTCGGTCCAGCTGTCTTTCTCCTGTTTCATATCTGTTTTTCTTTTTATTTAGGTTTCCTCATTTTTTACTTCCATGTGCTGCTAAAAAATTAATTTTGGGACTTACGATTATTCAAAATATTATAATACATTTTTATTTCCATATCAGATTAATATAGATACATATGATAACATAAAAGATTGTACCAATTTGATTATAAAATTGACTATATTTTATTTGGACACAATTATCAATTAATATACTGGTATAGACTGATGATGCTACACAGGTATATACTGGTAATGTTACTATTCTAATTATTTATGCTAATGTATTATATATATTCTAATTATATATATGTACTATTCAATTAATTATATTTACAATACTTTTTGATACACTATTATTACTCAACATATACTAAATAATTAACTACTTGATGATGATACACTAATTTCTGTTGGTAAAGTTGATTTTAGTCCTTTTTTAGTGCTAGTGATATTAATTATGGGTCTTTTTGGTGAAAATTATTATGTTACATTATTTTTATGATTTATTGGAATTATTTTATGATTTTTTGTTATTTTTTTTTAAAAAGTCGAGGGTTATGCCTTAATGCATCTCGAGGCTTATGCCTCGCCTCGCCTGCGCGAAACTTCTTGCCTCCCCCTCCCCCTCCCCCTCGCCTCATTTTAAACACTGCATAATAATACAGCATGTTGGTACCAAAGTTTTGACTGGGCAGATTTTGTGGGATTTTAGTTTTTTTGGCGACCCCCAAACTTTAAAGGGCTGGAAAACAATCTATTTGGGCACCAAAATTTCAAGAAAATTATTTTTCTCCCCAAATACAAACAGCAAAGTAAATAGATATAGAAAAGGAAACAAATAGCTAAAATCCTAGTTCCAAAAAATACTGAAATAAATATAAATAAAATCTATAATGACATCTATATTTCTAAATAAAATAATCTCAAATAGATCTTCACCTGATTCTACTCGTTCCATGTCACACACACGCACAATATATATATATATATATATATATATATATATATATATATAGAGAGAGAGAGAGAGAGAGAGAGAGAGAGAGAGAGAGAGAGAGAGACGCAGGCTCCTGTGCACACTAAGTTTGCACATGTGCTGACGCACACCAATTTTTTTAAAATATTAAAAAAATTATTTTTGAGTTGATTTTTTATATGATATTTAAACATTTCAACGGACTCATAAAAAAATTCAGTTCAATTTTTTTTTTGCTATTTTTAAAAAATCAGTCAAACTTTCACAGTTTTTAAAGTGCTTAAAAGCAATGAAAGTTAGACCGATTTTTTAAAAATAGTAAAAAATGTTTTTTCGAGCTGAATTTTTTTATATGGGTTCCTTGAAATGTTTCAATATCACACAAAAAAAAATCAGGTAAAAAATATATTTTTTACTATTTAAAAAAAATAATGTGCAACTTAGTGTGCAAACTTAATGTGCACAGGAGCCTGACTCTCTCTCTCTCTCTCTCTCTCTCTCTCTCTCTCTCTCTCTTGATGTGCCTAATAAAAATTTATTTGGTGTGTGCATTATACGTGCTAATCTAATCCAACAACAAGTTTCAGAAATACGAGACACTCGCAAATTTGTACAACCAAAAAGCAATATTACGATCCAAAAACCGATAGAATTATATTAAACAAAATACAAACAAAACCTATGTTTGTGTGTGTGCTAATAAGTGTTACAGGAATATATAGTCGAACAACAGGAGAATGAAATTTAAGTCGACCCAATTCTTACTGTAAATATTTGAAAAAAGAATCGTGAAGCATAGGTCATACAGTATAGCTGTAGAAATGAGATTTTTAAGTACACTTTCAACAACACAACACAAGAGAGATAGGTGGTAATTACGAACTATGAAGCACGGACACTTCCCCCCAAGTCCGCGTACGAGTGTCGGACACTCAAAGGACACGGATACGCAAGGGACACGACATGGGCGTGTCGGGTTTAAAAGGCATTTGAAAATAGTTAGACACGCAAGGGACACGACTGAGATACGTACAGGACACTGCCAACTTAAATATATAATAACTTTAAAAAAAAGGGGTCTGGAAATATAATAAGTTAAAATATAAATGGGATAAGTTTTTAATTTAAAAAACTTAACTTTCTTTTAACATTAACAAAGCCATGACTATGCCACACTCTAAAACAAATCTAGGGTTTCTTATCTGCTGTATCTCAACAAACACACCACGATTTTATGTCAAAACCCAGCCCTCCTCAGCCAGCAACTTCCCCCTCCTCTCCGGCAGCCTCCGCCTCCTCTCCAGCAGCCTCCGCCTACTCTCCAGCAGCCTCTTCACTCGGCGGCAAGTGTTTTTCTTTTTTTTTTTTGCACAAAACACCTGCTTTTGCTACATGTACTTATTTTTATTTTTATTCCTTTGTTAATCTCTGTTTGTTCCTTTGTTAATCTCTGTCTATGTTTGCTACATGTTCTTATTTTTGCACATTATGCTTGCAATACCTGTGTTCACAGCCTCTTCACGCTTGTGTTTGTTACCCAAAATGCTTATGAAGTTAATCTCTGTTTGTGTATTGCAATACCTGCTTGCTTATGAAGTTAATCTTTATTTTAACTTGCATTATGTTTACAAAAAAAAACAAAGCATTGTTAATCTTTTTTGTTCTTTTTCTCACCTGTTTATTTTCAACTATTTAATCTTTTTTTAATCTCTGTTAAATACATTGCATTAGCCATATGCATTTTGATTGTTATTATTAGTATGGGATTTAGTATCATTGTGATGTTTAGAATGGATGTAATACTCTTAATGCTTATATGTTTAATGTTGTTCTTATGAGATTAGTATTAATGTGACATTTCATATTTTTTATATATAAAAATAATTATAAAAAATATTTATTTAATACCGTGTCCCTGTCGTGTCCTGATTTTTTTAGATTTGTCGTGTCGGCGTGTTCGTGTCGTGTCGGACAGGACACCCGTGTCCGTGCTACATAGATTATGAACATCTGCCGGTGAAAACTAAATCACTCGTAAATGAAATTTTGAGGTTGGTAAGAAACAACCCAAAGTTGTGTAACCGTTTACAATACATTCAATTCTCTCTTTGTTTTTTTTTCGGAGACCAATTGAAATTTCTTGTAGGGAAATGTCGTCGACTGCTGTAGTCCCCGCCGGAAATGAGGTAGAGGATAAGCGTTATCCTGCGCCACTTGTCTCCCATGACGACGTCGTTAAAGACCCTTCACTTTTCTGGAGCAGTCTCTCTGTAACGTCCATTCTGTGTGGGGTACTAAGTATATGTAAGCTCTCTCTCTCCCTCTTGGTGCAAGAAGCAACCGTAGAATCAAACTTCGCAGATTCATTGTTTCACCTTACAACCCCACTTACAGGTAGGGGTGGCAATTCGCGTTTTTGAGTCGTGTTTCGGGTCGAAACGACACAACAAGGGTTTTTCGTACACGAACAAGACGCGACACTACACGACACGACACGACACGAATTCGTAGTTTTTTAGTTGACACGAACACGACCCAAATAAAAACGACTTTACACGAGTTCTTAAAATTTCACACTAAATTAAACATACACGATAACCCGAATCAAAAATAATTAACACGATGAGACACGATAACACGACTCATAATTTTGACATTAACACGACACGACTTCGTGTAAAAAAACCCGACATGAACACGACATATCAGGTCCATTTCGGGTCAATTTCGTTTCGTATTTTCGTGTCGTTTCTAAAATTGCCACCCCTAGTTACATGTACCTTTTACCTCTCATTCTCTACACTGTTATTTTTATTATACAAACTCTCTCTCTCTCTTAGGAATTGTAACAGAAAGTGCCTTTCCTTTCCTTTCTCTCATTGGTTTCAGTTTTTTTTATAACAGAAAACTAACGACTTTTAAAGGTAACAGTTTTATAGACAAATTATCGTAGTTTTGGCAGGTTAAAGACAACTAAGAATGGAATTATAAAAGAAATTCCTAGTTTCCAAATTCAAAGAAATTGTAAACAAATTGCGTGTATGAACAAAGAAAAAAGTATATTACATGCTTGACGTGCAAAATTATTTCGTATGTGCTTATACGTGCTATCTAATCCAACAAGTTTGAGAAATACGAGACACTCGCAAATTTTACAACCAGAAAGTAATATCACGATCCAAAATCTACAAAACGGATAAAATTATATTAAACAAAATATAAACAAAACCTGTGTGTTTGTGCTCGTGTTCATGTGCTTGATAAGTGTTATAGGAGTATATATTCGAACAACAGGAGAACGAAATTTAAGTCGACCCAATTCTTACTGTAAATGTTTGAAAAAAGAATCGTGAAGCATAGGTCATACAGTATACCCGTAGAAATGAGGCTTTAAGTACACTTTGAACACCACTACACAAGAGAGAGTGGTGGTAATTATGAACATCTGCCGGTGAAAACTAAATGACTCATAAATGAACATTGAGATTTTGAGGTTGGTAAGAAATAACCCAAAGTTGTGTAACCGTTTACAATACATTCTATTCTTTCTTTGGTTTGTTTTTTCGGAGACCCATTGAAATTTCTTGTAGGGAAATGTCGTCGACGGCAGTAGCCCCCGCTGGAAATGAGGTGGAGGATAAGCGTTATCCTTCGCCACTTGCCTCCCATGACGACGTCGTTAAAGATCCTTCACTTTTCTGGAGCAGTCTCCGTAACTTCCATTCTGTGTCGGATACTAAGTATATGTAAGCTGTCTCTCTCTCTCTCCCCTCTTGGTGCAAGAAGCAACCGTAGAATCAAACTTCGCAGATTCATTTCACCTTACAATCTAGGGGTGACAATTCGTGTTTTTAGGTCGTGATTCAGGCGAACACGAACACGACACAACTCAAATAAAAACGACACAACACGATACGAATAACACGATTTCTTAATTTTCACACTAAATTAAACGTAAATAGACACGATAACCCGAATAAAAACACAAATTAACACGATGAGACATGATAACATGACTCTTAATTTTGACACGAACCCGCCACGAGGCGACTTCGTGTAAAAAAAAAAACCGACACGAACATGACATTTCGTGTCAATTTTGGGTCAGTTTCGTGTCGTTTCTAAAATTGCCCCCATACTTACAGGTACCTTTTCCCCTCATTCTCTACACTGTTATTTTTATTATAAAAACTCTCTCTCTCTCTCTCTCTCTCTCTCTTACAGGAATTATAACGGAAAATGCCTTTCCTTTCCTTTCCTTTCCTTTCCTTTCTTTCTTTGGTTTTAATTTTTTTTATAATAGAAAACTAGCTACTTTTAAAGGTATATTAACAGCTTTTATATACAAATTATTGTAGTTTTGAGGTAGGTTTAAGACTCCTAACAATGGAATTATAAAAGAAATTCCTAGTAAACAAATAGGAAGAAATTGTAAACAAATTGTAAAGGCGTATGAACAAAGAAAAAAGCATATTACGTGCTTGACGTGCCTGATAAAAATTTATTTGGTGTGTGCATTATACGTGCTATCCAATCCAACAACAGGTTTGAGAAATACGAGACAACCAGAAAGTAATACCATGGTCCAAAATCTACAAAACTGATAGAATTATATTAAACAAAATACAAACAAAACCTATGTTTGTGTCTGTGCTCGTGTGCATGTGCTTGATAAGTGTTATAAGAGTATCTATTCGAACAACAGGATAACGAAATTTTGTGTGTTCTTGATAAGTGTTATAGGAGTACCTATTCAAACAACATGATAACGAAATTTAAGGTCACCCAATTCTTACTGTGAACGTTTGAGAAAAGAATCGTGAAGCATAGGTAATACAGTATACCTGTAGAAATGAGGTTTTTAAGTACACTTTGAACAACACAACACGAGAGAGAGGTAGTAATTATGAACATCTGCCGGTGAAAACTAAATGACTCGTAAATGAACATTGAGATTTTGAGGTTGGTAAGAAATTACCCAACGTTGTGTAAACATTTACAATACATTATATTCTCTCTTTGGTTGGTTTTTTCCGAAGACCAATTGAAATTTCTTGCCTTGAAATGTCGTCGACGACGGTAGTTCCCGCTGGAAATGAGGTGGAGGATATGTGTTATCCTGTGCCACTTGCCTCCCATGAAGACGTCGTTAAAGACCCTTCACTTTTCTGTGTGGGGTACTAACTGTATGTAAGCTCCCTCTCTCTCTCTCTCTCTCTCTCTCTCTCTCTCTCTCTCTCTCTCTCCTTCCTCTTGGTGCAAGAAGCAACCGTAGAATCAAACTTCGCAGAGTCATTGTTTCACCTTACAATCCCACTTACAGGTAGGGGTGGCAATTCGTGTTTTTGGGTCATACATGAATTCGTATTTTTTTTAGTTGACAGGAACACGACCCAAATAAAAATGACATAACACGACATGACACGAATAACACGATTTCTTAAAATTTCACAGTAAATAAAACATAAATAGACACGCTAACCCGAATAAAAACACAATTAACACGATTAACCCTCTTCCTTATCACTATAAATGGGATAAGTTTAAACAAAAGGGGGTTGGAAATATAATAAGTTATAAATATAAATGGGATAAGTTTTTAATTTTAAAAACTTGACTTTCTTGTAACATTAACAAAGCCACGACAATGTCACACTCTAAAACAAATCTAGGGTTTCTTATCTGTTGTATCTCAACAAAAACACCACGATTTTATCTCAAAACCCAGCCCTCCTCAGCCGGCAGTTTCCCCCTCCTCTCCGGCAGCCTCTACCCTCCTCTCCGGCAGCGTCCACCTACTCTCCAGCAGCCTCTTCACTCGGCGGCAAGTGATTTCTTTTTTCTTTTTTTTTTTTTTTGCACAAAACACCTGCTTTTGCTTCATGTACTTATTTTTATTTTTATTCCTTTCTTAATCTCTGTTTGTTCCCTTGTTAATCTCTGTTTATGTTTGCTACATGTTCTTATTTTTGCACATTATGCTTGCAATACCTGTGTTTGTTTTACACAGTCTCTTCACGCTTGTGTTTGTTACCCAAAATGCTTATGAAGTTAATCTCTGTTTGTGTATTGCAATACCTGCTTGCTTATGAAGTTAATCTTTATTTTAACTTGCATTATGTTTACAAAAAAAAACAGAGCATTGTTAATCTTTTTTTTTCTTTTTCTCACCTGTTTATTTTCACCTGTTTAATCTTTTTTTTTTTAATCTCTGTTTAATACATTGCATTAGCCATATGCATTTTGATTGTTACTATTAGAATGGGATTTAGTATCATTGTGATGTTTGATGTTTAGAATGGATTTAATACTCTTAATGCTTATATGTTTAATGTTCTTCATATGAGATTAGTATTTATGGGATATTTCATATTTTTCATATATAAAAAATATTTATTTAATACTGTGTCCCCGTCGTGTCCTGATTTTTTTAGATTTGTCGTGTCGGCGTGCCTGTGTCGTGTCGGACACGACACCCGCGTCCGCGTCCGTGTTCGCGTTCGTGTCCGTGCTACATAGATTATGAACATCTGCCGGTGAAAACTAAATCACTCGTAAATGAACATTGAGATTTTGAGGTTGGTAAGAAACAACCCATAGTTGTGTACCGTTTACAATACATTCTATTCTCTCTTTGGTTTTTTTTCGGAGACCCATTGAAATTTCTTGTCGGGAAATGTCGTCGATTGCTGTAGTCCCCGCCGGAAATGAGGTGGAGGATAAGCGTTATCCTGCGCCACTTGTCTCCCATGACGATGTCGTTAAAGACCCTTCACTTTTCTGGAGCAGTCTCCGTAACATCCATTCTGTGTGGGGTACTAAGTATATGTAAGCGCTCTCTCTCTCTCTTGGTGCAAGAAGCAACCGTAGAATCAAACTTCGCAGATTCGTTGTTTCACCTTACAATCCCACTTACAGGTAGGGGTGGAAATTCGTGTTTTGGGTCGTGTTTCGGGTCGAAACGACACAAGAAGGATTTTTCGAACACGAACAAGACGCGACGCGACACGGCACGACACGACACGAATTCGTAGTTTTTTAGTTGACACGAACACGACCCAAATAAAAACGACTTTACACGAGTTCTTAAAATTTCACACTAAATTAAACATACACGATAACCCGAATAAAAACACAATTAACACGATGAGACACGATAATACGACTCATAATTTTGACATCAACACGACACGACTTCGTGTAAAAAAACCCAACATGAACACGACATATCAGGTCCATTTCGGGTCAATTTCGTTTCGTATTTTCGTGTCGTTTCTAAAATTGCCACCCCTACTTACATGTACCTTTTTCCTCTCATTCTCTACACTGTTATTTTTATTATACAAACCCTCTCTCTCTCTCTTAGGAATCGTAACAGAAAGTGCCTTTCCTTTCCTTTCTCTCTTTGGTTTCAGTTTTTTTATAATAAAAAACTAGCTACTTTTAAAGGTATATTAACAACTTTTATATACAAATTATTGTAGTTTTGAGGCAGGTTAAAGACTCCTAAGAATGGAATTATAAAAGAAATTCCTAGTTTCCAAATTCAAAGAAATTGTAAACAAATTGCGTGTATGAACAAAGAAAAAAGCATATTATGTGCTTGACGTGCAAAATTATTTGGTATGTGCATTATACGTGCTATCTAATCCAACAAGTTTGAGAAATACGAGACACGAATTTTTACAACCAGAAAGTAATATCACGATCCAAAATCTACAAAACGGATAAAATTATATTAAACAAAATATAAACAAAACCTATGTGTCTGTGCTCGTGTGCATGTGCTTGATAAGTGTTATAGGAGTATATATTCGAACAACAGGAGAACGAAATTTAAGTCGACCCAATTCTTACTGTAAATGTTTGAAAAAAGAATCGTGAAGAATAGGTCATACAGTATACACTTTGAACAACACTACACAAGTGAGAGTGGTGGTTATTATGAACATCTGCCGGTGAAAACTAAATGACTCATAAATGAACATTGAGATTTTGAGGTTGGTAAGAAATAACCCAAAGTTGTGTAACCGTTTACAATACATTCTATTCTTTCCTTGGTTGTTTTTTTTCGGAGACCCATTGAAATTTCTTGTAGGGAAATGTCGTCGACGGCGGTAGCCCCCGCCGGAAATGAGGTGGAGGATAAGCGTTATCCTTCGCCACTTGCCTCCCATGACGACGTCGTTAAAGACCCTTCACTTTTCTGGAGCAGTCTCCGTTACTTCCATTCTGTGTCGGATACTAAGTATATGTAAGCTCTCTCTCTCTCTCTCTCTCTCTCTCTCTCTCTCTCTCTCTCTCTCCTCTTGGTGCAAGAAGCAACCGTAGAATCAAACTTCGCAGATTCATTTCACCTTACAATCTAGGGGTATCAATTCGTGTTTTTGGGTCGTGATTCGGGCGGACACGAACACGACACAACTCAAATAAAAACGACACAGCACGACACGAATAACACAATTTCTTAATTTTCACACTAAATTAAACATAAATAGACACGATGAGACACGATAACACGATTCATAATTTTGACACAAACTCGACACGAGGCGACTTCGTGTAAAAAAAGAACCGACACGAACACGACATATCGTGTCAATTTTGGGCTAGTTTCGTGTCGTATTTTCGTGTCGTTTCTAAAATTGCCACCTATACTTACAGGTACCTTTTTCCCCTCTTTCTCTACACAGTTATTTTTATTATACAAACTCTCTCTCTCTCTCTCTCTCTCTCTCTCTCTCTCTCTCTCTCTCTTACAGGAATTATAACAGAAAATGCCTTTCCTTTCCTTTTCTTTCTTTGGTTTCAATTTTTTTTATAACAGAAAACTAGCTACTTTTAAAGGTATATTAACAGCTTTTATATACAAATTATTGTAGTTTTGAGGTAGGTTAAAGACTCCTAACAATGGAATTATAAAAGAAATTCCTAGCAAACAAATAGAAAGAAATTGTAAACAAATTGTAAAGGCGTATGAACAAAGAAAAAAGAATATTACGTGCTTGACGTGCCTGATAAAAATTTATTTGGTGTGTGCATTATACGTGCTATCTAATCCAACAACAGGTTTGAGAAATACGAGACAACCAGAAAGTAATATCACGGTCCAAAATTTACAAAACTGATAGAATTATATTAAACAAAATACAAACAAAGCTATGTTTGTGTCTGCTCGTGTGCATGTGCTTGATAAGTGTTATAAGAGTATCTATTCGAACAACAGGATAACGAAATTTAAGTCGACCCAATTCTTACTGTAAACGTTTGAAAAAAGTATCGTGAAGCATAGGCCATATAGTATACCTCTCGAAATGAGGTTTTTAAGTACACTTTGAACAACACAACAGGAGAGAGAGGTAGTAATTATGAACATCTGCCGGTGAAAACTAAATGACTCGTAAATGAACATTGAGATTTTGAGGTTCGTAAGAAATAACCCAACGTTGTGTAAACGTTTACAATACATTCTATTCTCTCTTTGGTTGGTTTTTTCCGAAGACCCATTGAAATTTCTTGCCGAGAAATGTCGTCGACGGCTGTAGTCCCCGCTGGAAATGAGGTGGAGGATAAGTGATATCTTGCGCCACTTGCCTCCCATGATGACGTCGTTAAAGACCCTTCAATTTTTCGGAGCAGTCTCCGTAACTTCCATTCTGTGTGGGATACTAAGTGTATGTAATCTCTCTCTCTCTCTCTCTCTCCTCTCGGTGCAAGAAGCAACCGTAGAATCAAACTTCGCAGATTCATTGTTTCACCTTACAATCCCACTTACAGGTAGGGGTGGGAATTCGTGTTTTTGGGTCATGTTTCGGGTCGACACGACACGACACGACACGACATGAATTCGTATTTTTTTAAAATGACAGGAATACGACCCAAATAAAAACGACATAACACGACACGACACGAATAACAAGATTTCTTAAAATTTCACAGTAAATAAAACATAAATAGACACGCTAACCCGAATAAAAACACAATTAACACGATGAGACACGATAATACGACTCATAATTTTGACACGACACGACGCGACTTCGTGTCAAAATAGCCCGACACGAACACGACATATCGTGTCAATTTCGGATTAATTTCGTGTCCTTCCGTGTCGTATTTTTGTGTCATTTCTAAAATTGCCACCCCTACTTACCTTTGTCGTCTCATTCTCTACACTGTTATTTTTATTATACAAACTCTCTATCTTAGGAATCGTAACCGAAAGTGCCTTTCCCCTTTCCTTTCTTTCTTTGTTTTCAATTTTTTTTACAACAGAAAACTAGCTACTTTTGAAGGTATATTAACAGCTTTTATATACAAATTTTTGTAGTTTTTAGGCAGGTTAAAGACTCGTAACAATGGAATTATAAAAGAAATTCCTAGTAAACAAATTCAAAGAAATTGTTAAGGCATATGAACAAAGAAAAAAACATATTATCTCTTCAAAAGGAATTCAAAGAACACCATGTTTTTTGGGTTTGTTTGCTAGAAGTGGTTAATCAACCAAAAGTGAAGAATGAAGAGAGAACTAAAAGAAACGGATGTGTAACAGAGTTTGCTTTTGGTTTAGATCCAAGGTTTCTTAGTCTACATTCGAAACTCACTCTCTTCTCACACATGCGAAGGAAAATTTATGTAAAGAAGAAGCGATTTTACTCGAACACAAACAATGCACAAAGTTATATTTTTTATTATTGTCGAATGAATTATTTTAAGGGGGTTACAAAGAAAATGATTTTGTTCTTCAATTATAGCTCCGGGGTCATCTTCTTCCGGAGGGGTCTCGGCTCGACCCAGAGCTTTAGGAGTGAATTGGATGAAGCCGTGCCAACGAAACATATATTTGGAAATAAGATATATGTTTCCATAATTGGTTAAAAGACATATTATCTCTCTCTCTCTCTTTCACAAATGCACACGCGCGTTCATGCACATGCACGCGAACCCAAATACACGAGCTTAGTTTTTTTCCTTTTCGTCTTTTGATCCACAAAATGCCCATGCAGATTTTGTATCATGGTCAATACCATGTTTGCAACACTACTTTCTGGCTTTACTAATCACAGGTTTTATTTAAATCCAGCCCTTCAATGATCTTTTGCTGATTTTTATGTTCATGCGCGTTGCAGAATTTCATGGCTGAAGCGGCCGCAGCAGCCGCTCCATCCCAGCCCCAAGCAGGTGCTGGTGGTGGGTCCAATGACCAAGGCTACAACTCTTATCAATCTCACGGTTCTGTTTACGCATCTCCCCCCTCAAACACTGGCTACGGTTCAGGCCAGCCCGCAAATTACGGTTCGGGCCAGACCGCAAGTTATGGTGGGGCGGGTCAGACTGCAAATTATGGCGGTGCTGGTCAGACTGGAACCTATGGTGCGGCTGGCCAGACTGGAAGTTATGGTGGTGCGGTTGCAGGGCAGGGTCAGACAGGTGGCTATGGTGCGGCGGGCCAGACCGGAGGTTACGGTGGGGCCTATGGCACCAATTATGGTTATTAGGACAATTTTATTTGTAAGACATAATTGAGATTGGTAAGTTTTCTTATTTTGAATTTCGGCACACCAAACTAATCCCATTTAGGACTATGTACTATTGTTATATGATATTTCTTATTAGGTGATGTTACATAAAATTCCTGTGGAAGGATTTGTTGTGTGCATTTAGGCTAGCTCAACTATGTTTTTAGATTTGCCAAAAAAAATAAAAACTGTTTTTAGATCTTTTTTTTTCCTTCTGTGGTTTGACTACCAGCTTTTTAGATTTTTATTTTTAAATTTATTAATTTTTTTAGTTTAAAGAAATTTTGACTTTGGACCATATGTTTTGGTTAATATATGCTGGTTCCAAAAAAATGTTCCAATTTATGTTTAGTCTAATGTATTTTCAAAATAATTTTGAGCCCCTAATAAATTTTTCCATTTAATGTTTAGTGCAATATATATTTCGACTAAAAAAGGTTCCATTTAATGTCTGCCTAATGTCATTAGCAGTGACTGAGAGTTATCTTTAACAATATATTGGAATAAACATTATATGAATGCTATATCATGGGCTTTTTGTTAAATGGACCCGTAAAAAAGTTGGTTGAGTTCGAGACTTCATGGCAAGGTTTTTTATTTTTTATTTTTTTTATTCTAGTTAATATATACGTGAGTTGCACGTGTTCCTTTAGGTTATTAAAAATATTTAGTTGGGCTTAGCAACTTGAAGATAGAAAAATGACATATTCATCATCTTGAAATATTTTAATTTCTTTTTATTCTAGCTAATATGAAATATTATACTCTTCACAAGTAGCCATTTTTCAATTTCTTATACTTGTAATTGAAGCGTTTTCTCTTTTTTTTTTTCTTTTTTTTTTGTAAAAAAAAAAAAGAAAACGCTTCAATTACAAGTATAAGAAATTGAAAAATGGCTACTTGTGAAGAGTATAATATTTCATTTCTACATGTTATGATAAACAAGCATGTTTTTGAGTGAGTTTTATTTGGCTTTTTTAATGAAATCTCGAGCCTTCTATGTTACTTTTAAAGAACAAAGGTTTACTCTTAATATCATGACAATTGGAGTATGAAGGTAAAGTAGTATGGAGATTCAATGAAAAATTAATACTCAATTGGGTTGACAAATTAAATCCCATTTAATATGGATTAAGGTTTTGACATTGGGAATCATTTTAATTAATATGCCGGTTATGGTTGTGATTATAGCTTAATATACACAACTAAATTCAATAACAAAATAAGTAACAAATCGAATAAACCATTTCAAAATAATTTATTTATTTAGTTTTGGGACGGAAGTCCAACGGATTTCTTGAGTGTTCGAGTTTATTAGCATGGGCTCATGAACACACACCTTTGGCCAATTCTGTTCGTTGGAGAGATAAACCGGTGGCCCTTTCCATTAATCACAACCATAACCGGTAAATTTTACAACCAGAAAGTAATATCACGATCCAAAATCTACAAAACGGATAAAATTATATTAAACAAAATATAAACAAAACCTGTGTGTTTGTGCTCGTGTTCATGTGCTTGATAAGTGTTATAGGAGTATATATTCGAACAACAGGAGAACGAAATTTAAGTCGACCCAATTCTTACTGTAAATGTTTGAAAAAAGAATCGTGAAGCATAGGTCATACAGTATACCCGTAGAAATGAGGCTTTAAGTACACTTTGAACACCACTACACAAGAGAGAGTGGTGGTAATTATGAACATCTGTCGGTGAAAACTAAATGACTCGTAAATGAACATTGAGATTTTGAGGTTGATAAGAAATAACCCAAAGTTGTGTAACCGTTTACAATACATTCTATTCTTTCTTTGGTTGGTTTTTTCGGAGACCCATTGAAATTTCTTGTAGGGAAATGTCGTCGACGACAATAGCCCCCGCTGGAAATGAGGTGGAGGATAAGCGTTATCCTTCGCCACTTGCCTCCCATGACGACGTCGTTAAAGATCCTTCACTTTTCTGGAGCAGTCTCCGTAACTTCCATTCTGTGTCGGATACTAAGTATATGTAAGCTGTCTCTCTCTCTCTCCCCTCTTGGTGCAAGAAGCAACCGTAGAATCAAACTTCGCAGATTCATTTCACCTTACAATCTAGGGGTGACAATTCGTGTTTTTAGGTCGTGATTCAGGCGAACACGAACACGACACAACTCAAATAAAAACGACACAACACGATACGAATAACACGATTTCTTAATTTTCACACTAAATTAAACGTAAATAGACACGATAACCCGAATAAAAACACAAATTAACACGATGAGACATGATAACATGACTCTTAATTTTGACACGAACCCGCCACGAGGCGACTTCGTGTAAAAAAAAAAACCGACACGAACATGACATTTCGTGTCAATTTTGGGTCAGTTTCGTGTCGTTTCTAAAATTGCCCCCATACTTACAGGTACCTTTTCCCCTCATTCTCTACACTGTTATTTTTATTATAAAAACTCTCTCTCTCTCTCTCTCTCTCTCTCTTACAGGAATTATAACGGAAAATGCCTTTCCTTTCCTTTCTTTCTTTGGTTTTAATTTTTTTTATAATAGAAAACTAGCTACTTTTAAAGGTATATTAACAGCTTTTATATACAAATTATTGTAGTTTTGAGGTAGGTTTAAGACTCCTAACAATGGAATTATAAAAGAAATTCCTAGTAAACAAATAGGAAGAAATTGTAAACAAATTGTAAAGGCGTATGAACAAAGAAAAAAGCATATTACGTGCTTGACGTGCCTGATAAAAATTTATTTGGTGTGTGCATTATACGTGCTATCCAATCCAACAACAGGTTTGAGAAATACGAGACAACCAGAAAGTAATACCATGGTCCAAAATCTACAAAACTGATAGAATTATATTAAACAAAATACAAACAAAACCTATGTTTGTGTCTGTGCTCGTGTGCATGTGCTTGATAAGTGTTATAAGAGTATCTAATCGAACAACAGGATAACGAAATTTTGTGTGTTCTTGATAAGTGTTATAGGAGTATCTATTCAAACAACATGATAACGAAATTTAAGGTCACCCAATTCTTACTGTGAACGTTTGAGAAAAGAATCGTGAAGCATAGGTAATACAGTATACTTGTAGAAATGAGGTTTTTAAGTACACTTTGAACAACACAACACGAGAGAGAGGTAGTAATTATGAACATCTGCCGGTGAAAACTAAATGACTCGTAAATGAACATTGAGATTTTGAGGTTGGTAAGAAATTACCCAACGTTGTGTAAACATTTACAATACATTATATTCTCTCTTTGGTTGGTTTTTTCCGAAGACCAATTGAAATTTCTTGCCTTGAAATGTCGTCGACGACGGTAGTTCCCGCTGGAAATGAGGTGGAGGATATGTGTTATCCTGTGCCACTTGCCTCCCATGAAGACGTCGTTAAAGACCCTTCACTTTTTTGGAGCAGTCTCCCTAACTTCCATTCTGTGTGGGGTACTAACTGTATGTAAGTCCTCCTCTCTCTCTCTCTCTCTCTCTCTCTCTCTCTCTCTCTCTCTCTCTCTCTCTCTCTCTCTCTCTCTCTCCTTCCTCTTGGTGCAAGAAGCAACCGTAGAATCAAACTTCGCAGAGTCATTGTTTCACCTTACAATCCCACTTACAGGTAGGGGTGGCAATTCGTGTTTTTGGGTCATACATGAATTCGTATTTTTTTTAGCTGACAGGAACACGACCCAAATAAAAATGACATAACACGACATGACACGAATAACACGATTTCTTAAAATTTCACAGTAAATAAAACATAAATAGACACGCTAACCCGAATAAAAACACAATTAACACGATTAACCCTCTTCCTTATCACTATAAATGGGATAAGTTTAAACAAAAGGGGGTTGGAAATATAATAAGTTATAAATATAAATGGGATAAGTTTTTAATTTTAAAAACTTGACTTTCTTGTAACATTAACAAAGCCACGACTATGTCACACTCTAAAACAAATCAAGGGTTTCTTATCTGTTGTATCTCAACAAAAACACCACGATTTTATCTCAAAACCCAGCCCTCCTCAGCCGACAGTTTCCCCCTCCTCTCCGGAAGCCTCTACCCTCCTCTCCGGCAGCGTCCGCCTACTCTCCAGCAGCCTCTTCACTCGGCGGCAAGTGATTTTTTTTTTTTTTTGCACAAAACACCTGCTTTTGCTACATGTACTTATTTTTATTTTTATTCCTTTGTTAATCTCTGTTTGTTCCCTTGTTAATCTCTGTTTATGTTTGCTACATGTTCTTATTTTTGCACATTATGCTTGCAATACCTGTGTTTGTTTTACACAGTCTCTTCACGCTTGTGTTTGTTACCCAAAATGCTTATGAAGTTAATCTCTGTTTGTGTATTGCAATACCTGCTTGCTTATGAAGTTAATCTTTATTTTAACTTGCATTATGTTTACAAAAAAAAAACAGAGCATTGTTAATCTTTTTTTTTCTTTTTCTCACCTGTTTATTTTCACCTGTTTAATCTTTTTTTTTAATCTCTGTTTAATACATTGCATTAGCCATATGCATTTTGATTGTTATTATTAGAATGGGATTTAGTATCATTGTGATGTTTGATGTTTAGAATGGATTTAATACTCTTAATGCTTATATGTTTAATGTTCTTCATATGAGATTAGTATTTATGGGATATTTCATATTTTTCATATATAAAAAATATTTATTTAATACTGTGTCCCCGTCGTGTCCTGATTTTTTTAGATTTGTCATGTCGGCGTGCCTGTGTCGTGTCGGACACGACACCCGCGTCCGCGTCCGTGTTCGCGTTCGTGTCCGTGCTACATAGATTATGAACATCTGCCGGTGAAAACTAAATCACTCGTAAATGAACATTGAGATTTTGAGGTTGGTAAGAAACAACCCATAGTTGTGTACCGTTTACAATACATTCTATTCTCTCTTTGGTTTTTTTTCGGAGACCCATTGAAATTTCTTGTCGGGAAATGTCGTCGATTGCTGTAGTCCCCGCCGGAAATGAGGTGGAGGATAAGCGTTATCCTGCGCCACTTGTCTCCCATGACGATGTCGTTAAAGACCCTTCACTTTTCTGGAGCAGTCTCCGTAACATCCATTCTGTGTGGGGTACTAAGTATATGTAAGCGCTCTCTCTCTCTCTTGGTGCAAGAAGCAACCGTAGAATCAAACTTCGCAGATTCGTTGTTTCACCTTACAATCCCACTTACAGGTAGGGGTGGAAATTCGTGTTTTGGGTCGTGTTTCGGGTCGAAACGACACAAGAAGGATTTTTCGAACACGAACAAGACGCGACGCGACACGGCACGACACGACACGAATTCGTAGTTTTCTAGTTGACACGAACACGACCCAAATAAAAACGACTTTACACGAGTTCTTAAAATTTCACACTAAATTAAACATACACGATAACCCGAATAAAAACACAATTAACACGATGAGACACGATAATACGACTCATAATTTTGACATCAACACGACACGACTTCGTGTAAAAAAACCCAACATGAACACGACATATCAGGTCCATTTCTTCGTTTCGTATTTTCGTGTCATTTCTAAAATTGCCACCCCTACTTACATGTACCTTTTTCCTCTCATTCTCTACACTGTTATTTTTATTATACAAACTCTCTCTCTCTCTCTTAGGAATCGTAACAGAAAGTGCCTTTCCTTTCCTTTCTCTCTTTGGTTTCAGTTTTTTTATAATAGAAAACTAGCTACTTTTAAAGGTATATTAACAAATTTTATATACAAATTATTGTAGTTTTGAGGCAGGTTAAAGACTCCTAAGAATGGAATTATAAAAGAAATTCCTAGTTTCCAAATTCAAAGAAATTGTAAACAAATTGCGTGTATGAACAAAGAAAAAAGCATATTATGTGCTTGACGTGCAAAATTATTTGGTATGTGCATTATACGTGCTATCTAATCCAACAAGTTTGAGAAATACGAGACACGAATTTTTACAACCAGAAAGTAATATCACGATCCAAAATCTACAAAACGGATAAAATTATATTAAACAAAATATAAACAAAACCTATGTGTCTGTGCTCGTGTGCATGTGCTTGATAAGTGTTATAGGAGTATATATTCGAACAACAGGAGAACGAAATTTAAGTCGACCCAATTCTTACTGTAAATGTTTGAAAAAAGAATCGTGAAGAATAGGTCATACAGTATACACTTTGAACAACACTACACAAGTGAGAGTGGTGGTAATTATGAACATCTGCCGGTGAAAACTAAATGACTCATAAATGAACATTGAGATTTTGAGGTTGGTAAGAAATAACCCAAAGTTGTGTAACCGTTTACAATACATTCTATTCTTTCTTTGGTTGGTTTTTTTCGGAGACCCATTGAAATTTCTTGTAGGGAAATGTCGTCGACGTCGGTAGCCCCCGCCGGAAATGAGGTGGAGGATAAGCGTTATCCTTCGCCACTTGCCTCCCATGACGACGTCGTTAAAGACCCTTCACTTTTCTGGAGCAGTCTCCGTTACTTCCATTTTGTGTCGGATACTAAATATATGTAAGCTCTCTCTCTCTCTCTCTCTCTCTCTCTCTCTCTCTCTCTCTCTCTCCTCTCTTGGTGCAAGAAGCAACCGTAGAATCAAACTTCGCAGATTCATTTCACCTTACAATCTAGGGGTATCAATTCGTGTTTTTAGGTCGTGATTCGGGCGGACACGAACACGACACAACTCAAATAAAAACGACACAGCACGACACGAATAACACAATTTCTTAATTTTCACACTAAATTAAACATAAATAGACACGATGAGACACGATAACACGATTCATAATTTTGACACAAACTCGACACGAGGCGACTTCGTGTAAAAAAAGAACCGACACGAACACGACATATCGTGTCAATTTTGGGCTAGTTTCGTGTCGTATTTTCGTGTCGTTTCTAAAATTGCCACCTATACTTACAGGTACCTTTTTCCCCTCTTTCTCTACACAGTTATTTTTATTATACAAACTCTCTCTCTCTCTCTCTCTCTCTCTCTCTCTCTCTCTCTCTCTTACAGGAATTATAACAGAAAATGCCTTTCCTTTCCTTTTCTTTCTTTGGTTTCAATTTTTTTTATAACAGAAAACTAGCTACTTTTAAAGGTATATTAACAGCTTTTATATACAAACTATTGTAGTTTTGAGGTAGGTTAAAGACTCCTAACAATGGAATTATAAAAGAAATTCCTAGGAAACAAATAGAAAGAAATTGTAAACAAATTGTAAAGGCGTATGAACAAAGAAAAAAGAATATTACGTGCTTGACGTGCCTGATAAAAATTTATTTGGTGTGGGCATTATACGTGCTATCTAATCCAACAACAGGTTTGAGAAATACGAGACAACCAGAAAGTAATATCACGGTCCAAAATTTACAAAACTGATAGAATTATATTAAACAAAATACAAACAAAGCTATGTTTGTGTCTGCTCGTGTGCATGTGCTTGATAAGTGTTATAAGAGTATCTATTCGAACAACAGGATAACGAAATTTAAGTCGACCCAATTCTTACTGTAAACGTTTGAAAAAAGTATCGTGAAGCATAGGCCATATAGTATACCTCTAGAAATGAGGTTTTTAAGTACACTTTGAACAACACAACAGGAGAGAGAGGTAGTAATTATGAACATCTGCCGGTGAAAACTAAATGACTCGTAAATGAACATTGAGATTTTGAGGTTCGTAAGAAATAACCCAACGTTGTGTAAACGTTTACAATACATTCTATTCTCTCTTTGGTTGGTTTTTTCCGAAGACCCATTGAAATTTCTTGCCGAGAAATGTCGTCGACGGCTGTAGTCCCCGCTGGAAATGAGGTGGAGGATAAGTGATATCTTGCGCCACTTGCCTCCCATGATGACGTCGTTAAAGACCCTTCAATTTTTCGGAGCAGTCTCCGTAACTTCCATTCTGTGTGGGATACTAAGTGTATGTAATCTCTCTCTCTCTCTCTCTCCTCTCGGTGCAAGAAGCAACCGTAGAATCAAACTTCGCAGATTCATTGTTTCACCTTACAATCCCACTTACAGGTAGGGGTGGGAATTCGTGTTTTTGGGTCATGTTTCGGGTCGACACGACACGACACGACACGACACGACACGACATGAATTCGTATTTTTTTAAAATGACAGGAATACGACCCAAATAAAAACGACATAACACGACACGACACGAATAACACGATTTCTTAAAATTTCACAGTAAATAAAACATAAATAGACACGCTAACCCGAATAAAAACACAATTAACACGATGAGACACGATAATACGACTCATAATTTTGACACGACACGACGCGACTTCGTGTCAAAATAGCCCGACACGAACACGACATATCGTGTCAATTTCGGATTAATTTCGTGTCCTTCCGTGTCGTATTTTTGTGTCATTTCTAAAATTGCCACCCCTACTTACCTTTGTCGTCTCATTCTCTACACTGTTATTTTTATTATACAAACTCTCTATCTTAGGAATCGTAACCGAAAGTGCCTTTCCCCTTTCCTTTCTTTCTTTGTTTTCAATTTTTTTTACAACAGAAAACTAGCTACTTTTGAAGGTATATTAACAGCTTTTATATACAAATTTTTGTAGTTTTTAGGCAGGTTAAAGACTCGTAACAATGGAATTATAAAAGAAATTCCTAGTAAACAAATTCAAAGAAATTGTTAAGGCATATGAACAAAGAAAAAAACATATTATCTCTTCAAAAGGAATTCAAAGAACACCATGTTTTTTGGGTTTGTTTGCTAGAAGTGGTTAATCAACCAAAAGTGAAGAATGAAGAGAGAACTAAAAGAAACGGATGTGTAACAGAGTTTGCTTTTGGTTTAGATCCAAGGTTTCTTAGTCTACATTCGAAACTCACTCTCTTCTCACACATGCGAAGGAAAATTTATGTAAAGAAGAAGCGATTTTACTCGAACACAAACAATGCACAAAGTTATATTTTTTATTATTGTCGAATGAATTATTTTAAGGGGGTTACAAAGGAAATGATTTTGTTCTTCAATTATAGCTCCGGGGTCATCTTCTTCCGGAGGGGTCTCGGCTCGACCCAGAGCTTTAGGAGTGAATTGGATGAAGCCGTGCCAACGAAACATATATTTGGAAATAAGATATATGTTTCCATAATTGGTTAAAAGACATATTATCTCTCTCTCTCTCTCTTTCACAAATGCACACGCGCGTTCATGCACATGCACGCGAACCCAAATACACGAGCTTAGTTTTTTTCCTTTTCGTCTTTTGATCCACAAAATGCCCATGCAGATTTTGTATCATGGTCAATACCATGTTTGCAACACTACTTTCTGGCTTTACTAATCACAGGTTTTATTTAAATCCAGCCCTTCAATGATCTTTTGCTGATTTTTATGTTCATGCGCGTTGCAGAATTTCATGGCTGAAGCGGCCGCAGCAGCCGCTCCATCCCAGCCCCAAGCAGGTGCTGGTGGTGGGTCCAATGACCAAGGCTACAACTCTTATCAATCTCACGGTTCTGTTTACGCATCTCCCCCCTCAAACACTGGCTACGGTTCGGGCCAGCCCGCAAATTACGGTTCGGGCCAGACCGCAAGTTATGGTGGGGCGGGTCAGACTGCAAATTATGGCGGTGCTGGTCAGACTGGAACCTATGGTGCGGCTGGCCAGACTGGAAGTTATGGTGGTGCGGTTGCAGGGCAGGGTCAGACAGGTGGCTATGGTGCGGCGGGCCAGACCGGAGGTTACGGTGGGGCCTATGGCACCAATTATGGTTATTAGGACAATTTTATTTGTAAGACATAATTGAGATTGGTAAGTTTTCTTATTTTGAATTTCGGCACACCAAACTAATCCCATTTAGGACTATGTACTATTGTTATATGATATTTCTTATTAGGTGATGTTACATAAAATTCCTGTGGAAGGATTTGTTGTGTGCATTTAGGCTAGCTCAACTATGTTTTTAGATTTGCCAAAAAAAATAAAAACTGTTTTTAGATCTTTTTTTTTCCTTCTGTGGTTTGACTACCAGCTTTTTAGATTTTTATTTTTAAATTTATTAATTTTTTTAGTTTAAAGAAATTTTGACTTTGGACCATATGTTTTGGTTAATATATGCTGGTTCCAAAAAAATGTTCCAATTTATGTTTAGTCTAATGTATTTTCAAAATAATTTTGAGCCCCTAATAAATTTTTCCATTTAATGTTTAGTGCAATATATATTTCGACTAAAAAAGGTTCCATTTAATGTCTGGCTAATGTCATTAGCAGTGACTGAGAGTTATCTTTAACAATATATTGGAATAAACATTATATGAATGCTATATCATGGGCTTTTTGTAAATGGACCCGTAAAAAAGTTGGTTGAGTTCGAGACTTCATGGTAAGGTTTTTTTTTTATTTTTTTATTTTTTTTTATTTTTATTTTTTATTCTAGTTAATATGTACGTGAGTTGCACGTGTTCCTTTAGGTTAGTAAAAATATTTAGTTGGGCTTAGCAACTTAAAGATAGAAAAATGACATATATTCATCATCTTGAAATATTTTAATTTCTTTTTATTCTAGCTAATATGAAATATTATACTCTTCACAAGTAGCCATTTTTCAATTTCTTATACTTACAATTGAAGCGTTTTCTCTTTTTTTTCTTTTTTTTTTTTGTAAAAAAAAAAGGAAAACGCTTCAATTATAAGTATAAGAAATTGAAAAATGGCTACTTGTGAAGAGTATAATATTTCATTTCTACATGTTATGATAAACAAGCATGTTTTTGAGCGAGTTTTATTTGGCTTTTTTAATGAAATCTCACGCCTTCTATGTTACTTTTAAAGAACAAAGGTTTACTCTTAATATCATGACAATTGGAGTAATAAGGTAAAGTAGTATGGAGATTCAATGAAAAATTAATACTCAATTGGGTTGACAAATTAAATCCCATTTAATATGGATTAAGGTTTTGACATTGGGAATTATTTTAATTAATATGCCGGTTATGGTTGTGATTATAGCTTAATATACACAACTAAATTCAATAACAAAATAAGTAACAAATCGAAATAATAGATTCATCTCAGCTATCAAACCATTTCAAAATAATTTATTTATTTAGTTTTGGGACGGAAGTCCAACGGATTTCTTGAGTGTTCGAGTTTATTAGCATGGGCTCATGAACACACACCTTTGGCCAATTTTATTCGTTGGAGAGATAAACCGGTGGCCCTTTCCATTGTGCAAGTACGATTGGTTGGGTAAGCCCTCTTTTTCGTAGATTATATATTCAGGAATTCTCAAGAGTGGGGGCTAACTTAACGGCGATTTTCGAAGGTTAAGGTGAGGGTGGCCCTATGCCGAATTTTTTTGAGGTTAGCTTTAAATATTTACCAAAAAATTATGTAATTTATTTAATCTAATGGAAAGAGAAATAAATATTTAAACCAGCAATATCCCTAATTATTGCCTGAAATATAAACCAACAACCATCCCAAGGAGTTCGTTGAGTACTTGATTACTCATTTGCCAACATAAACTTAGGCTATAGACCATAGAGAATAATCTCTGTTTGCAAACCTTGTTCGGAGTGAAGGAAATGGTCTGAGGTGTGCACAAGCTCCTCGGGATGGATAAATCTCCGTGCCTTAAAAAATAAAAATTTATCTGGTGTGTGCATTATACGTGCTGTCTAATCCAACAAAAGGTTTGAAAAATGCGACACTCACAAGTTTTTACAACCAGAAAGTAATATTACTATCTAAAATCTACAAAATCGATAGAATTATATTATACAAAATACAAACAAAACCTATGCTTGTGTCTGTGTTCGTGTGCATGGGCTTAATAAGTGTTATAGAAGTATCTATTTGAACAACAAGAGAAATAAATTTAACTCGACCCAATTCTTACTATAAACGTTTGAAAAAAGAATGGTGAAGCATAGATCATACAATATACGCGTAGAAATGAGGTTTTTTAATTACACTTTGAATAACACAACAAGAGAGGGAGAGGTGGTAATTATGAACATCTGCCGATAATGAAAACTAAATGACTCATAAATGAACATTGAGATTTTGAGGTTGGTAAGAAATAACACCAAGCTGTGTAACCGTTTGCAATACATTCTATTCTCTTTGGTAATTTCCGGAGACCCATTGAAATTTCTTACAGGGAAATGTCGTTGACGTCGATAGTCCCCGTCGAAAATGAGGTGGAGGATAAGCGTTATCCTGCGCCACTTGCCTCCCATGACGATGTCGTTAAAGACCCTTCACTTTTCTGGAGCAATCTCCGTAACTTCCATTCTGTGTGGGGTACTAAGTACCTGTAAGCTCTCTCTCTCTCTCTCTCTCTCTCTCTCTCTCTCTCTCCTCTTAGTGTAAGAAGCAACCATTGAATCAAACTTCCCAGATTCCCTGTTTCACCTTACAATATTACTTACAGGTAGGGGTGGCAATTCGCAGATTCATTAGTCCTCATAAAATTAATATATTCCAAATAACTGGGAATTCATTCCAAAGAAAAGTATCATACTTCGACATAGCTAACAAATATGCCTAAAATAAACATAAGCCTTCCAGTATACATTTATGTGTATCCATGCACCAACTAAAACAATGTTCCTCCTCCCCTATGGAGGGTCAATGTAAAGCATCCTCCCAAATACAAAGTCTATCCTTTCCAATGTATTAACAAAACCCAAGTGAACACTATGCCCCAATATTAAATAAAACATATCCCACAGACTCCAAGGCAGGAAAACACCCTATTTACCACCGATGCTATCATTAATCTCTTTCTCCATAAATAATTTCATTTATAATCCGACGCCCAACTCACTGTAGGTCATAGTTTACACGAATTAACCTTAATACATTACCATATCCTCAAATTTTCTAAATATATTTCCTTAACTAGGCCCGAGACTGCCCAACTTCTCGCAATTCTAATAAGTGACCCACACGAAGGTCTATATGGCTCTCTCTTCAAAACTAACCCTTTTTCTGAACGAGTAGTGACCAATCGAAGAGAATACAATGATTCATAATCACAGGGCTTTAAATCAAAGGACACAACGTAGAACGCGGCAAGCTCAGACACAAATCCTAAAGACACTAGAACCGTGCTCTGATATCAACTGTAACAACCTGCATTTTTCCACGTAAAGGCTGGCCAGACACAATACGCCGAAGATGGGGTTTATCAACAATTTATACCATTTTTAGCACCGAAGGAATACAAATTTTCTTTATTTTATATCAAAATCCACAATGAATAAAACAGCTGATTCAACACATGAATAATAAAAACTAATTCATCATACAAGATCCAAAATGTAAAGCTAAGTACAACTGCTATAAATAAACACTTGCGCTTATGCCCATACAAATTTCAGTATGAAATAAAATGACAAAAAGATGAAGTACAACCTATACAGAATCAATGAAGTGAAAGCCACTACGTCCAATGCAACTACAAGTTTGATCCATCGCCAATCCTGCCATCCCTGTCATTAAGAATTCCTGGAGAAAAAAAACATATATAATTTGGGTCAGAGCCCGAGGTGTGCAAGGATTCTTCACCAGTAAATATGTAATTTGTTACTAACTAATACCTCACGTCTACTCATCGACGCTCACACGTAACAAGTACCTCACCTCTCATCTAGAAGCAGTCCTACTCGTGTCCTCAATCAAAATGTCAGTTGTAACTTCCATGATTTAATCAATTATGTAAAGAATAAGCCATTCAACTATGCAAAAACAAAAGTGGGTACTCATGCGTGACACCCCAATCCCCCAATAGATTTTGAGGTTGGTAAGAAATAATCCAAAGTTGTGTAACTGTTTACAATACATTCTATTCTCTTTGTTTTTTCTAGAGACCCATTGAAATTTCTTAACGGGAAATGTTGTCGACGACGGTAGTCCCCGTCGGAAATGAGGTGGAGGATAAGGGTTATTCTGCGGCACTTGCCTCCCATGACGACATTGTTAACCATTCACTTTTCTGGAGCAGTCTCCGTAACTTCCATTCTGTGTGGAGACTAAGTATATGTAAGCTTTCTCTCTCTTCTCTTGGTGCAAGAAGCAATCATAGAATCAAACTTACCATATTCCTTGTTTCACCTTACAATCTTACTTACAGGTAGGGGTGGCAATTTGCACATTCATTAGTCCTCATAAAATTAACAAATTCCAAATAACTAGGAATTCATTCCAAAGAAAAATATCATGTAAGGACATTGTCCGTCACAATTTACTATGTCGTATACCGCTACAAGTCGTTGAAGGATTGAGAAGCTTACATCTACAAAGACGAATCCGAATTTCAAGAAGACTTCAACATTCAAGCCCAACAAGGATGAATTTGGTAAATGTGTTTAAGTTCCATTCACATTTTATATTAAAAGTGTTGGGATAATTTTATAAAAGTTAAAATGATTTTTGAAATGATTTTAAATGGTTTTTAATTTTTCAAAATCATAAAAAGTTTGGATAAATGTTTCTGATCTCGTAAACAGTATTAAGTTTTGAGGTTTCCAAGTTTTTTTAAAGACTGAAGTTTTCTGGGACACGTGTATGCTATCGTTCGAACGACACTGTACATGGTTCGAACGAGATCGTATCTCTCTCAAACGACAGCGTATGTCATTTGAACGAGAGGTGTTTTAAGCTCACACATCACCACCTTGATTTTTACTAAAAATAAGGGTGTCAGGCTTCTGATTTTCGGGTGGAGAAACACTGATTTTAAACAAAATATGATTTTGAGTGTTTTGGTTTATTCTCCAACACATTTGAGGGTTCAACTTTTGTTTTACAATTCACAAATCCCAATATCTGTTGTGTGAGTTGTTTTATGGAACCCAAAGCATAATTTACTTTAGTTCAACCTTAGTGGAGAAGGCATCTCCATATTTGATCGTGGATACCGAGCGTAGTTATTCTGCGTGTGGATCAGCCGAAGACGACGAACCGACACCTGGAGGGTATTTCTCTTTCTCTCGTAGCTTTGAAGGTTTGGCGAACACACCGTGCACTACAGTTATGGAAAATTATCAGGTTGTATGCAAGTCAATGGTCTTGTAAACTTTTCGAAGTGTTGAAAAAAGGTTTTTACCCGAAAGGTTTTTTTCCCTAAATTTTGTCGTCTTTGTTTCACATGCATGGTTTTAATTATTGATGACACTTAGATGCATGTTTAGGAGATGATCTAAAATTGAATTTGGTTTAATCAAATTTAGACACCTAATTAAATAAGTGTTCAAATAAATAATTTAATTGGTATCACACAACACTTTTTACAAATTGGTATCAGAGGAGGTTACGCTAATTTATAGCATATTCCTATTTTTTGAAAACTTGTGTGATATTGGTTTTATTTAAAATCGCAAGTTTTTCAACGAATCACTTAGATAATCAGGTGCCCATATTTGACGGCGATAATTATGCCTATTGGAAAGCTCGCATGAAATCTGTTTTAAAATCCATTGACGAGCGAGTTTGGTTGTTGGTTAAAAATGGTTGGACTCCTCCCACCTTAACTGTTGATAATGTCACCTCTTTAAAACATGTGTCAAACTGGACTGAGGACGATTATAAATTGTCTAATTTTAACTTTCGTGTTTTGAGTGCTATTTCTGGAGCCGTCACTCCCGACAAATTTCGTCGTATTATGATGTGCACGACATCTAAAGAGGCATGTGATGTTTTAAAATTGACACACGAAGATACAAGCACTGTTAAGGAGTCAAAATGGTAAAATCTAGCCACCCATTTTGAGACCATTACTGTGTTAGTCCGAGACTTTTGATGAATTTGATACCGCTACAATCGGCTTGTCCCAACTCGTTCATCACTGAGGGCCTCAATCCAAATAATTGGTTTCACGCTCCCATCATCTTCAACGTGCGACGTGCACCTTCATTCATGCAACGTGCATGATGTGCCTTCACATATTTTCCAGGAACTCCACTCGGTAAAGGTAAAATGGTAATTTCAAGTTTTTAATGTTTACGTATATCATTTGGGATTTTTCATAAAACCTTTTTATTTTATCAAATGAAGTTATTTTTTTAAGTCAAAATTTAATTTTTTAGACATGTAAACGAACTTTTGGAAAAATATTTTTTTTTCACTCAAATGACAAAGCCATGTCGTTCAAATGACATAGTTAAGTCGTTCAAATGACACTTCAGGTGACATGTTTGTATCTCGCGAGAATTCTCGTGATCTCCCTTCTCCAAGCGACATCAAGCAAACCCATACTGTTTTACATTTTAAGCTCGTTTGATCTCATTTGTAGTCTCGCGCAAAGATCTTCAAGCGATATGCCATCTCGCACGACGCCTCATTCAAACAAGATGCTTCTATCATTCGAGAGATGTCGTAAAATTTTTTTCTATTAATTGAGGGTTTTACATCTACGTTTTTCAAGGCTTTACATCTCCGCTTACTATAGAACTGCTGCAAATTTTAGACTTTGTTTTTTAGGTTTTATAACATCTTTTGTTTCACAAAACATCCCAAATATATGTGCGAATCCTTATAAACACATATTACTCACTCTATCTATTCTTAGAGTAATTCTTGTGGAGAAGAAGGCCATCTCCATTGCTGATCATATTTGAGATCTTGAGGGATCTCTTGCCGAAGACAACAAATCGATGCCTGTTGCCTGAGGGTATTCGTATGTCAAGTTGTATTTCTGTATGTATGTAAGTAGTTACAAATTCATAGTGAAATAAAAAGGTTTTACCCCTGTGTGGATTTTTTCTGAAGACTGAGTTGTGATTGCTTGCTTGCATGCTTAGATAAATTTATTGTATTTGATCATGACTAATTGCATGATTTAGGGTTTAATAAAATCTGGTGTTAAAATTAGGTTTAATTAAATAAGTTTTTACAATTGAACAAAAGCGCACTCTCAAATTGGTATCAGAGCTAGTTACACAACTTTATCGTGTAATTTTTTGTTAAATTTTTCTGAATATCAATTTCTTTAAAAAAATTGATCTTTTGAAAAGGCGTTTGTTCAAATTGAAAAATGATTTAATAAAATACCAATTTTTGACGGGTCTAATTAGGCATATTGAAGAGCTCGTAAGAAATCCGCCCTCAAGGCCATTGATGAATGTGCTTGGATATTAGTTGAAAGAGGGTGGACTCCTCCCTTAGTCACCATAGATAATGTGGCAAATTTGAAATATGTGGCTGAATGGAGTGAGTATGAGTTTAGATGGTCCTCGTATAATTCTAAAGGGCCTAGTGAAATTTCTGGATCCGTCACTCCTGATAAGTTCCGATGCTTTATGACGTGCACCACGTCAAAAGAGGCATGTGATGTTTTGTAACTTACCTATGAAGGAACTAATGCTGTTAAAAAGTCAAAAATGCAAAATCTAACAACTCAATTTAAAGCTATCACCATGCTTGAATCTAAATGTTTTGATGAATTTATGCATGCTTATCTCATATAGTCAATACAAGTTTCAATTTGGGTGAACATATTCCTAATGCTAGAGTTGTTAACAATATTTTAAGATCATTGCCTAGCGTTTTATCCCCAAAGTCACTGTGTTAGATTGTTTTGAAAATCTGAACAATCTTAAGTTAGAAGAACAGGTGGAAGACTTTCAAACATATGAAATTGACATGTTTCTTAAAGCAGTTAACGCTAAAAGGGATAGAACTTAAAGCCCAGGCTAAGAAAAATGTTGAGTCGGCTAGGAAAAGGGTGCGTCTAAACAGAGAGAGGAGGAAACGTTAGATTCTGAGTTTGACTTTGATTTAAATGATTTAGCCTTGTTTGCAAAGAATTTAAAAAAGTTTCTCATGTTAAAAAATAACGGCAAATTTAAAGATAAAAAGAACTTCTGAGAAAAATAAATTTGGCAAGAATTATGAAAAAAAATAAGAAAGACATAACCAAAAGAGATGATGAGAGATGCTATGAGTGTGATGGTAGAGGACATAAGGCATTTGAATATGCTACTAGGTTGAAACATCAAGGAAAAGGAAAAGCTGCTTTCAATGCCTCCCTTAGTGATGACAATAGGGTCGAGTCGGTGAATTTTGGAGACAAATCACCGAATGAGTGAAACTTCACTGCATTCATGGCTAGCCATGTGAGTAATTCCAATGCACCTCACGAAGTTGAGGTTGCTACTTCATAAGGAGACATCGACATCGAGTAAGAGGAGAGTGAGGGAGAGGATGCTGGGAGTGGGAGCGAGAGTGACTTATGACGAGCTTATGCTGATTTATATCCTGATACTTTTAAAACTAAAAAGAGTAAGATAGAGAGAGATAGTCATCCTTTAGCACTTCCCTGAGAGAGAGAGAGTTTGTGTGGAGAGAGAGAGTCTTTTTGGAGAGAGAGAAGTGTTTTGAGAGAGAGAAAGGGGACTTGATAAAACAAGTAAAAAATATGACGAGAGACCTATGTGCATCCGAAGAGGCTCAAATGATTTTGGATGACCTTGTAGCCAAACTCACTCATGACCTTAAGAGAGCTCGGGAAGTCAAGGTTAAAATAGAGGATTGATCTGGTAAGATGGGTAAGATGCTCCTAGCCCCCACCTTGGAGTTTGGTGAAAGACTGGGAATTGGTTTTGATGGTGCATCCACTTCTTATATTTCATCTGGACTAGTTCCTGGGTTTACTGCGAATCCATATGGCCACCCCTCAAAACTAACAGAAATTTTCAGTCAAGAAAAGCAAACCAAGGTCGGTCTAAGACCGTATACTTTTGTACCTACTGTAAGAGGAAAGGCCACCTGAGAGAGTTTTGCTATAGTTTGGGTCGAACTAGACATACATATGCTCCACCTTGCCCCACGAGTGATTTAATGAGTCTGAGAGAGAAAGTTGAGTTTCTAGTTGCTACATCTCAGAGTTTGACGGGAGAATTTAAATGGTTCTCTGTACTATTAGTGATTACTTCCAACACTCCGACTAGAACCATCAACAAGGGCAAACAAGAGGTTACCTCCTCATGGGTACCTGAGAATGATATCAAAGCCCTTTTTGTTCACGTTGCTCTCAAAGCACACAATACCACACAGTGGTATTTTGACAGTGGGTGTTCAAGACACATGACATGTGATGTCTCATTTTTTTTTATCTTCTTAGAGGATCACAAGGAATGTATAGTGACCTTTAGAGATGGGAGCAGATCTAACATAGTAAGACGGGGTACAGTAGAGATACCTGGGTTTCCTAAGCTAGAAAATGTACTATACGTGAAAGGTTTGAAGGCAAACCTTCTTAGCATCAGCCAGCTATGTGGCGCTGACTTTGTAGTAAAGTTTGACCGGAATGCTTGTAATGTCTATGAGAAGCCGATAATATTTTATTGCAAGGGGTCAGGACTGAAGATAATTGTTATGGGATAGTTCCCATGTCCTCATTCATCCGCAATAGCAACACGATCACCCTTATGGATATGTGGAATTAACGTCTATGTCATGTGAACTTTAATGATTTAGACCGTTTAGTAAAAAAAGACCTAGTACGTGGCTTGCCGTCATTGGGAAGATCGACTTTCGTGGTTTATGGACCCTGTCAATTGGGAAAACAAGTCCGTAGCCCCCATTGGAAGTGGAATTCCATTACTACCTCATGTGTGCTAGAGCTAGTCCACATGGATCTTATGGGTCCTACTCGCATAGAGAGCTTAAGAGGCAAGAGGTACATCCTAGTGATGGTAGATGAATTCTCGTGATACTCCATCGTAAGATTTTTGAGAAAAAAATTAGATGATGTTGAGTTCCTTATAACCAAGTACCGTGTCTTGCAGAATCAATACGGTGTCACTATTAACAGAATGCGTAGTGATAACGACACTGAGTGTAAAGAGTTGAAAATAGATCTTTACGGTGATAGCCTTGGAATAAAATATGAATTCTTGGCCGTGAAACCCCCTCAACAAAATGGGATCGTTGAGAGGAACAATAGGATGATTCAGGAGATGGATAGATCTATGCTCTTAGGTCGTAAGGTTGCTAGGATATTTTAGGCAAAGGCGGTGTCTACCGTGGGACATACGATGAATAGGGTTTACCTACGTCCCCTTACACTTCAGACTCCTTATGAATTGTGAACTGAAAAGAAGCCCAATCTTGCTTATTTTTGTGTTTTTTTAGAGTAAATACTACATCCTACGGGATAAAGAGCAACTAGGAAAGTTCGAATCCCAGAGCAATGAGGGAATATTGTTAGGATATTTATCGAATAATAGAGCATACCGGGTTTTTAACCTGAAGAGCTCTAAAATTATGGAGTCAATCAACGTCACCGTGCAAGATGACTAACCATCGGTGTTAGTTGACCCTAGCCTTATGTGTGAGGATGACGACCTTCACGTGATGATCCTTTTGTCCCTCACACCCCCAGTGTGGAACCTACTCTGGTTTGAGGGGACACACCTGCTTGGATTCACAAGAGTCACAACTCTACTGCAATTCTAGGAGATCCCACTTTAGCGGTCAAGACTCGTGCTCAGTTAGAGAACATTGTTAGACATGTTTGATACACGTCTAATGTCGAGCCCAAGACTCATAAAGAAGCACTCAAGAGTGAATACTGGATCTCTACGATGCAGGATGAGTTGCTTTAATTTAGAAAGAATAATGTCCGGGAACTTGTCCCTCGACCAAGTGAGACAAACGTGATAAGTACCAAGTGGATTTTCAAGAATAAAATGGATAAAAATGGTACCATAATCCGAAACAAGGTTAGGTTGGTTGCTCAAGGCTACACACAGATTGAGGGTGTAAAGTTTGAGGATATATTCGCTCCTATTATGAGGATCAAGTCCTACCATTTACTACTCTCCATCGCATATCACCTGAGCTTCAAGTTATATCATATGGATGTCAAGAGTGCATTTCTGAATGGCATTCTGTAGGAGGAAGTTTACGTGGAACAACCAGAAGGGTTTGAATACCCTAAGCACCCAGGACACATCTACTATCTGAATAAATCCCTGTATGGTTTCCAGCAAGCACCCGTGCTTGGTATGAGAGTCTTACTTCCTATCTCTTATCCCGTGGCTTAAAGAGAGGGGAAGTTAACATGACATTGTTTGTCAGGAGTGAAGACGGTGCTATTTTGGTTGCCCAGGTCTTTGTGTATGATATAGTATTTAGATTCATGTTCTCCCAACATGCTCATGAATTTAAGGAAGAAATGAAGAGTGAGTTTGAGATGAGCATGGTTAGTGATCTTACATTCTTCTTAGGTTTCCAGGTTCATCAGCTAGTTGATGGGATGCTCATCTCCCAATCCAAGTTTGCTAGAGACCTTGTGAAGAAATTTGGTCTAGACTTCCCTAAGCACGCACGTACACCGATGAGTACCACAACTAAGCTTAGCAAGGGCACTTCAGGGAAGTACGTGGATCAAAACTTGTATTAGAGTATAATAGGTAGTCTTCTCTACGTGACTTCTCATCGTCCCGATATTGCCTTTATTATTGGAGTCTGTATGCAATATCTGGCATCCTCAAAAGAGTCACACTTATTCTCTCTTAAACTTATTATCAAATACGTGAGTGGGACTCTTTTCTATGGTATTTGGTATTCCTTTGATACCGATGACCGATTGTCAGCCTATTCAGATGTTGATTCAGCCGGGGATGCAGATGGATGTAGGAGCACTTCTAATGGGTGCTTATATTTTGGTTTTGCTCTTGTCTCTTGGTTGAGCAAGAAGCAAAACTCCATCTCTTTGTCCACTGCGGAGGCTGAGTATATAGGCGTCGGGAGTTGTTCCACACAACTCTTGTAAATGAAGCAGATGCTGGAGGATTATGGGTTATCAAAGGACACTATGACTATTTATGATAATACAAGCGCGATACACATATCCCGCAATCCAGTCAAGCATTCGCACACAAAACACATTAGGATATGCCAACACTTTATTCGTGAGTTTGTCGAAGACAAATTATTGTCATTGAGTTTCGTGTCCATTGACCTTCAGTTAGCCGATATATTCACAAAGCCTTTAGATGCTCTTAGAATTGAAAGTCTTAGGAAGTCTTTAGAAATTTGCACAGTTGATTGAGGGGAGGTTTCATGTCTAGCATATGACACATTTTTCAATCTCATTTCATATGCTTCCTTTTGCTACACTGTATTATTTGTACCAATTTTGTGTGTTATATTTCGTTTCTTATTATTTTAGAAACATACAAAAAGATCTTTGGTTATTTAAGAAAAATAAAAATTCAAAAATATTTTCATTTTTTTTAGAAAATTGTAAAGTCAAAAAGATTTTAATTTTTATAAAATTTTCTAAAAACACAAAAAGTTTTTTGGAATTTTGTTTGCACCTTTAATGGATAGAAATTTGGATGGCCTAAATCACAACCTCATTTCCATGTTCCACGTGACTTTTTGATAGTTTTTTGAGACTACATCATTATATTCTTGTTCTTTATAGTATATTGGAGTCATTGAGATGCAATTAGTTATATATTTCTACATGCTTGGCTCATTTTCTCCTTTAATGCACATATGCACGAGTTTGTTTGAATATTGCACTTATCTGTCACTTGTTAGTTTAGTTCTTTTGATCTCAATTATACCTATAAAACAAACCAAATGCAATAATACATGAATAATAAAAGTAGTGCATGTAAGAACCCTTGCCCGTGAGAAATTTGTTTAGAATATAAAAATGATGAGTGGTCACGGGATCGAGCTACGAAGGAATAATAATCTTTGTGTGAATATCCCTCATTTGAAAAAGAGCTCTTCAAAAAATTAAGGCAATGAAAAGAGCAAAGTTTCCAAAAATTTGAGCCAATAGGTTTTCTCTAAGTTGAGAATTTAGTACCTCTTTAGATACAAAAAATTCCAATTTATATATTTGAGGGAGTTTGGTTGGATATATAATCAACGGTTTTCCACGTCCTTTGAAAAATTCTTGAACCGACATTACGTAGTTTTGGGTGTTGTTGGTGTGAAAATAATTTTGAACTTTGATTTGTTGATTAGATTAAGTGGATTTCATATAAATTCACTATTTTACACCTAAGGACGAGATTGAGTACATTCGCTAGGAATATCCAAAATTCATCGTGCACAAATGTTATGGTCGTATGCATTGATTTTCCTATCGAACTTGTTCACACCCCTAGATTTACGCTATCATCGACTTGGTAGTCTTAGTGTTATTTTCATGGTGTGATTCTTTGTGCAAATTTTTTTGAAACATTTTCAAAAAGAGAAAGTTGTTTCATTATGACACTCTGTGGTTTTATTGATTATGTTTCTTCTCATATTTGTCTATTTAGAGACATCATAAAATGGGGGAGAACGAATCATGGGGGAGTATTGTGCATGTTTGATTAAATGATTTGCTTGTTCTAAATTGATATTCATTTCACGGTAATTGTTTCTTGTCTCATGTGTGTAGGTTCATACTGAGGACTATTTATGCACACCCTGATGATGACAAAGAAACATTGGAGCTTTGTAGATTTAAAGATGTTGGAGATTTTTATGACGTGTAATTTGATATTTCATTATGGTTTTTTGGGATATTAGATTGAATGTCATAGGATTTCACTTAGGTAGCATGATTCGGATTTTTTAGGATTGTACCGGCATAGGCATATGGGGATATTTATAAGTACATGTTTTTATAAATGTCCGTATTAAAATCTAGGTATATCAATTTTTCTAGATTACAACTAGTTTGTTTGATACCACTATAAGCGGCTTGTCGTAACTCGTTCATCACTGACGGCCTCAATTCGAATAATTGGTTTCACGCTCCCATCATCTTCAACGTACGACGTGCACCTTTATTCATACAACGTGCATCATGCATCTTCACATATTTCCCATGAACTCTACTTGATAAAGGAAAAATGGTAATTTTGAGTTTTTAATTTTTACGTATATCATTTGGGATTTTTCATAAAAAGTTTGTTTTATGAAATGAAGTCATTTTTCTCAACTCAAAAATTAATATTTTGGACTTGCAGATGGACTGTTGGAAAAATATTTTTTTATCGCTCAAACGATAAAGCTATGTCATCCAAACGACATTTATAAGTCGTTCAAAAGACACTTCAGGCGATAGGTTTGTATCTCCCAAGAAGTCGTGCGATCTCCTTTGTTCAAGCGACATCAAGCTAACTCGTACGATTTTACATTTTAAGCTCGTTTTATCTCATTCGTAGTCTCGCGCGAACATCTTCAACTGAGATGCCATCTCGCGCGAAGCCTCATTCAAACGAAATGCTTCTGTCTTTCGAGCGACATGCCTATGTCGTTCAAACGACGTTGCACAACTTTTTTCTACAAATTGAGTATTCTGCATCTACCTTTTTCAATTCTTTATAACTTTGTTTTCTGCAGAACTGTTGCAAATTTTGGACTTCATTTTTTTGTTTTATAACCTCTATTGTTACAAAAAAATCCCAAATATATGTGTGAATCGTTACAAACCCATATTACTCACTCTACCCATTCTTGGAGTAATTCTTCTGGAGAAGAAGGCCATCTCCATTGCTGATCTTATTGGAACTTTTAATGGGTCTCTCACCGACGACAACGAATCAACGCCTGAGGGTACTCGTGTGTCAAGCTATATTTCTTTGTGTATATAAGTAGTTACAAATTCACAGTGAAATAAAAAGGTTTTGCCCCTTTGGGAGATTTTTCCTAAAGACTGAGTTGTGATGGATTACTTGCATGCTTTGATAGATTTATTGTATTTGATTACGACTAGTTGTATGATTTAGGGTTTAATAAAATATGGTGTTAAAATGGGGTTTAATTAAATAAGTTTTTATAATTAAAACTTCAGATTTGTATTTATGATAAATAATGGTTGGTCTTTATCGCCCCTTTTGAAGCTTTTATTAACTAAAAATGTTCAAAGTCATTCCTACTAGGCCCCGTGGGTTTGCTTTAAGCCATATAGTGAAAATTCTAATCTAAAGACATGGGTAGAGTGGTAAGGATAAATTAAACCCTTTGGTTGTTCAACATACACTTCCTCCGTTAAAATTCCATTTAAAAGGCACATTTTTCATTGATTTGATATGACTTAAATTGCCAATAGGACACAATAGATAATAGTAGATGTAATGGATCAAAATGTGTTATGGGGAAAAAGTCTCTTAGAAATCAATACAATCTATCTGGTTATACCCTTGAGCTACCAATCTGGCCTTGTTTCTAATAATCAAACCTGTTTCATGAGATTTATTATTCAAAATCCATTTTGTTTCGATTACCTTATAGTGACTTGGTCTATGAACCAGGTACCATATGTCATGACTTTAAATTGGACCAACTCTTGTTGCATCGCATTTGTAACAACCCATCCTAATTATATCTTTAGTTCCTTGAATAGATGAAAATTCCCAATGAACCCTAGACTTTGAAAAAATCATCAAAATGTCCCTTAAGGAAAAATTAGGATAACTTACACTTTCCTGTATCAATTGAACCCCCACTTTCACTCAAAGTTAAATCAAATGACTTATAGTTTGAAGGAATATAAGAAACCAATCCATTAGGCTTGAATAATTGCACATAAGCCCCTAAACTTTCATAAAATAACTTAAAAGCCTTAAAACCTATACAAAAACTATCCAAGGACCCAAACTAAAACCTAAACTTAGTTACCCTCTCCCCCTGATGACATGACACCACCTGGACTACCAGTATAAGTTCTATTATGTGGGGTACCCATGGTACCCATTTATCATACACATAACCCTTGGTGAAACTTTTACCATTTTAGCCCCACCTCCACCTCCAAAACCACCAATAAACTCCTCCCCACGAACCCTATAAATACCCCCTCCCCTCAGTAACAACTCATCCCTAGGGGTGTTCACGGGTCGGTTCGGGTCGGTTTTGGACCCTAATTCAAACCGAACCGATCGGTTCGGTTTTGGAAAAGGTCAGACCGAAACCGAACCGACTATGAAAAAACCCGTCGGTTTCGGTTCAAGGCGGTTTCGGTTCGGTTCGGTTTCGGGTCGGTTTTCAACGGTTTCATGATTGGGCCGGGTTTTTTAAGGGCGGTTTTCGGTTTGGGTCGGTTTTTAAGGGTGGGTAATGGTTTTTGGATATAAAATATAAGTTATTTAGTTTTTTTTTAATATAAAAATTGATTTCGGGTCGGTTCGGTTTGAGTCGGTTTTTCCCACGGATAAACCGACAACCGAACCGACATGGTCGGTTTTTTATATCCGTAAACCGTAGGCCGAACCGGGCTAAAAAAAACCGGCGGTTTCGGTTCGGTTCGGGCCGGTTCGGTTCGGTTTTCGGGTCGGGCGGTTTTTTTGAACACCCCTACTCATCCCTCCTAAGGGATTTTCCAATATAAAATTTTGAGAGTTTTTGCATTTATGTTATTTTATGCTTTGGTTTTGTTTTTGCATGTATATAAAATGGAATTATGCATTTACATGTGTTAGTTAACGTGTGTCTGCACTGAAAAAGGTCAAAGCCCTGAAAACTCCATTAAATCTAGAGATTCAATGGTGGATTCTGCTTCCTTGAATTTGAACTAGTTTTAAAATTAGGTAAGTGGAGCCTAGGTTCCCAGGAACCTAGGCGCAAGGTTTAATTGAACCAAGAACATGTTTTAATACCTGAAATTGAAGCTTGAAGTTTCCAAGCTTGGAGTTTTTATAAAACAAATTCAAGAGTTTTACTCGACCAAAATCCCTCAAACTAGGCTTGTTTTGCTACATTTTCAACATAGAACAAAACCATTATTATGCCGGAATAAGAATCATAGCTTTCAGTCACTTATGTTTAGTCAAATTTTTGCCATTTTTACAAAAACTAAATAGCAAAATTTAGCCCCCCAAAATTATTGAAACCAATATGATTGGATTCATCTTAAAAAATTATGCAATTTTCATTCAGGAACCAATTCAAATGGATTCCTAAAACGTCTCAAATTTATGGTCAAAGTTTCAAAACCCTAAAGTCAAACGGTCAAAGGTTGAAGATGAGCGGGTTACCCGTGCACAAGTGAAAGTCTCACCTGGCGCGTGAAATATTTGACAGAGCACGTGAGGGCGCATTTCTAATCAGAAAAATTTGATTTTTTTTCCAAAAAAAATATTTTTTCATTCTGAACAAATGGTATATCACATCACCCTATTTGGATTCCAGGAAAGCATTTTCTCGAGAAAGCCAGTTTTAAAGTTTCAAATTAAGTTTTAATTTTATACATAACCCCCTGACCAGTTTTCCAAGTATTTCAAACCCCCCCCCCCAAATTTTTCCTACATATTACCCTGCAATTCATGACCCTTATCAGTGAAACTCCTAGTAGCATACCTTACGTTTATGGGATTAGGCCCCAGTATACCACAACCATTATAACTGGCCTATAGGACTTAAATGTTGAGTGCGTAGTTTTTATTTGCTACATACATACGAGTCCCGCTCTAGATAAGTGTGCCAAGCCTTTATTATTATTCCCCAATATTTTGGGATTGCCTGTCCAAGTGTATATTATGCTTTAGATGTTATTCTAATGGTATGTCTACGCACATGAATCCCCTATAACCGATAATCTATGGGTTATATTGTTATAGCCCGAACCCTTATCTTGATAACTTGATACACAACTTATTCGGTTACACTCCACCATACTATTCATTTATATATCATTAGATGCTAGTCTACACCTGACAATACTAAGATATTTTAGTTTTTCTCCAAATTTGTGATACTAATATAAAATCCAATTGTTCTTTAACAATACAATTTCTCCTATACCTTGTATAGGAATAAAAATTATCTACTTGGCATGTCTGCTTAATTTTTTTTCCTTTCAGATGGATGACGAACATGAATAAAATGAGATACCTCCCGCACGTTTGGACTTTTATTTTATATTACGTCGAAAAATATTTTCGGTTACGTACGTATGGGTGGTATCAATCAAGGATGGTAGTCCCAATTAGAATATCTACACCTCAACTTATCATCTCTTACGATTCCCGAATGTTTTCTACATGTTTTACCTTATATATGGCATGTACGAATAATTTTGTATTTTCGTTTATTTTAGACTCAGCTATGTAATAAGATGCTAGGCATCTCCGTAGTAAAAATATTTTAATTTCCATTGCCTTTAATTTATCTGTTATATTTATTGTACTCTTTACTTACGATTGAAAACATAGAATTTACGAATGTGACAACATGGTATCAGAACATCATTGGGTTTTATGCCTATACAAGACAAAGTACAAGAATCTTTCACCTACAACTTATACGATTATTCCTATAAATATTTCCTTTATCACATTTGGTTACTCACACTGTTTTGCAGTAATAAATATTTGGGATGATATTTACCTTGATATTCGTGATTCGGCTCACAAAAGTTTTAAATGAGCAATTAAAGAAGTCGTCTATGAAAAACTTTGTTAACACATAAGGAGCATCGATTGTGATTGGGAAATTTCTAGTCCTAAAATCAAGCACAATATGCTTATTAGTCACCTTATGGGAGAGGCTTAAGCAACCCAACTATATTTACCACCACGAATACCAGTATGTCCCCAGATGATTCAGATCCATCTGATGATGACCTAGATCCTGAGTTTGACTGAACGGTTCCCCAAATGGCTTAAAGACCATCGTTGGAATATGGTTGTAAATAAATAACATCTACAGGTGTGCGGTTAGAAGTAGATGAGACCCATATTCCCGAATGACTGCTGTAGTTTAAAACTAAATAGTTCTTTTGTATTAGTAAGCATTCTTTTGTTATAAAATATGTTTAACGGCTAGGTAATCTTCTTTATGTTTTGCCTGTGTAATACTATGTAACCCAATGTACTGTAATATAATAACTATGTTGATATATTTCTACTTGTAATTTATCTTTTAATACATTATTTATATATGATGGTTAATACTCGTGAAAATACAAGTGGAGCTCAGGATGAACGACTTATTCCACAAATGCCTAACCAATCAACCACCAATGAAGGAATTTTATGTTGTCTAAAAGAATTAACCATACTAACCCAACGAAAACAAAATATGCCTCCACCCTTTGTTAAATAATGATATATCATAAGAAACTCAAAGAATAAATGCCCTTAAGGAATTTTTGAGACAAAAATGCCGGCATTCTTTAGGAAGCTTGGCACAATTGAAGAAGAAAGATGGATTTATCAAACACTTAAAGTACTTAATAGGGTAGGCACTAACCCTGAACTTAGGGTAAGATTGGCTTCATACTTATTCAAAGGAGAAGCAGATTGTTTGTGGCAGTCTATTTTACATTCTCGAAACTTGAATGAACTAACTTGGGAGCAGTTTGAAGAAATCTTCTTTAACAAAGACTTTTTTGAATCCGTAAGAGATCAAATGACCATAGATTTCCCAAGCCTAAAATAAAAACAATTAACTCTAGCCCAGTTAGAGGCTAAATTCACTGAATTATCCCGATATTCTTAAGAATACGTGGATACCGAACCAAGAAGTGCAAGTATTTTGAATGATGTTTATGATAGAATATCAAGTCCTCCATAATTCCCTTACAAGTTTGAGAGTTTAACTAGATGATCGAAATAGCCTCCCTTGAAGAAAATAGTCCTCAATTTACATTTTGGAACATTACTTACTGTAAGACTGCCAACTGGACATTAATAGTAGATATAATAGTCCTCAATTTACATTTTGGAACATTCACTTTACATTTTGGAACTAGGACATTAATAGTAGATCTAATAGTCCTCAATTTAATGGACATGTTATCCACAAACTTTTACTATAAGAATGCCAATAGGAAATATGGACATTATAATAAGAATGGGCATGTTATCCCCAAACTTTTCTCACATCGACTCCCATTAAAACAAGGTGGCATTCAAACCACCCCATCAAACTTCATTTCATTTCCAAGGACAAAATTTCCACCAACCCTTACTCTTTAAGATAAGTGAAAAAGAAACATCCTCCCTCTCTAACCTTTTGACCAGATATAAAGATGTGTTTCTCGAAGATTTATCTGGAATAACCCCACCTCGAGAAATTGATTTTTTTTTATCAATCTATTGCTAAATACATCCCCTATCTCAATACACCTTTATCATGTGGCTCCTCTAAAATTAAGAGAACTTCGAACAAAACTAGATGACTTACTTAGTATAGGATTTATACGCCCCAATAAATCACCTTGGGGAGATCTAGTTTTATTCTTATGAAAGAAAGATGGATCTTTTCGGTTATGCGCCGATTATAAAAAATTGAACCAAGTGACCATCAAGAACAAATATCCATTGCCCATAATAGGTTATTTATTTGGCCGGTTGTGAGGTTCAAATATATTTTCAAAGATTGATCTAAGATCTAGATACCCCAACTTCTTATTATGGACGAAGACATACCCAAAATAACTTTTCGGGCACGTTGTGGACATTTTGAATTTTTAGTTATCTCTTTTGGATTAACCAATGCCCCTGCCGCTTTCATGGACCTAATGCATGGAATATTTTTACCTATCCTAGATCAGTTAATGATTGTCTTTATATATGACATTTTAATTTATTCCAACTCTGAGACAAAAAACGGCAAGCATATAGGTATAGTGTTAGAAACCCTTCGTAAACGCCAACTTTACGAAAAACAGAGTGAATGCGATTTCCTCATGAAAGAGGTAAAGTTCCTTGGACATATAGTTACTAAATCAGGTATACAAGTAGACCAAGTCAAAACTACAACATTACTTGAATGGCCTCCACCCACAACCATTACTGAACAACGTAGATTTCTTGGACTTGTCGAATATTATCGACGCTTTGTGGAAGGATTTTTTTCGAATTGCCCTACCATTAATGAAGTTGACTCGAAATGATGTTAGAATTATATAGACCACCAAATGGGAAAAATCCTTTTGTACTCTGAAGGAAAAATTAACCTAACAGTAGCTACGATGTTTGCACCGACGCTTCATCACAAGAACTCGGTTGTGTATTTATGCACAACGGAAAGTGATCGAGTATGGATCACGACAATTGAAAATTCACGAGGGTAACTATCCAGTACATGACTTGGAATTAGCATAAGTAGTCCGTGCCCTGAAAATTTGGAGATGTTATCTCTATGGAGAAGAAGTTTAGGTATTTTCTGATTATAAGAGTCTTAAGTAGATCTTCATGCAAAGAAATCTTAACCTTGAGCAAAGACGATGTATAGAATTTTTAGAGTATTATAAATTTAACTTACTTTACCATCCCGAAAAAGGTAATCGGATCGCTGATGATTTAAGCCGCAAAGCCCAGGGAAGCCTCTATTGTATGTTTTTATTTTTAGAAACCAATGGAGATTATAATCTACAATGAGACTCCTCTAAGACCCAAGTTATTCATCGAAACATTGTCGCTCGTCCCATTTTACACAAAAAAATCATTGATCTTTAAGACCAAGATGAATTTTTGCATTCCCAGAAGCTGAAACTTCAAAATAACCTACACAAAAGATTGGACTTTGTACCCCGAACGTGGATTAAAATACATGAATCGAGTATGTGTTCCTCTCATAGCCTCACTATGAGAAAAAATCCTGCAGGAATCTCACCATTTTAAATTCATGATTTACCTTGGAAGAACCAAGCTGTATCAAACCCTCAAACAACATTACTGGTGTCCTGGTATGAAGAAAGATATTGTACACTTCATAAAAAAGTGTTTAATATGTCAACAAGTGATGATTGAACATTAAGACCCTAGTGGTTTACTCCAACCACTCCCCATCCCGAAATGGAAATGGGATCATATAACTATGGACTTTTTTAGCTGATTTCCCCGAACTTCTCAAGGATATAATACGATATGGGTTATGATCGACTGTCATACAAAACTGTCCCATTTTCTATCAACTGGATCCATCGATTCCTTCCAATGACTAAGGGAACTCTACATCAAGGATGTTGTTAGACTAAATGGAGTACCTATTTCCATTGAGTCCGATCGAGACCCCAGATTTATCGAAAGATTTTGGAAAGCCTTACAAACCTCCTTAGGAACCCAACTCTACCTAAGAACTACTTTTTATCCTCTAATTGACAAACAATCTGAACGAGTAATTCAAACTCTGGAAGATATGTTATGAGACTAGACATTAGACTTTCCTGGTTCATGGAATAATTATCTCACCTTGATTGAATTCTCCTATAATAATAGTTATCAGACCAGTATTTAGAACACTCCCTATGAAGCCCTATATGGACGATATTTTTATTCGCCCTTATGATGGAATGAATTAGGAGAGAGTCACACACTTGGAGTCGAGATCATCATCGAAACCACATAAAATATACATCTTATTTGAGAAAGATTACATTCAGCCCAAAGTTGACAAAAGAGTTACGTTGACACCCATCGAAAGCCCCTAGAATCCCAAGTAAATAAGTGTTCTTATGAGTATCTCCAAGAAAGGGGGTAATTCGATTCAGAAAATGAGCAAAATTAGTGCCTCGCTACATTGGTCCCTTAAGAATCATCGAACATATTAGAACAGTAGCATATTTTCTGGAATTACCTCCTGAACTATCTAGTCTCCATGACGTGTTTTATGTTTTGTAATTGAGAAAATACATCTCTAACCTAAGTCATATCATTACCTAGAAAGATATGACAGTTGAATCCAACCACAAATTTGAAGAAATCCCTATTTAGATTCTCGACCGATAAGAAAAGGTTCTTCGACATAAAACCATACAACTAGTCAAAGTTCTTTGATGACACCACGGAACTGAAGAAGCAACATGGGAAACAGAAGACACTATGAGACAACAAAACCCCACGCTTTTCCTAGGTAATTTCGAGGATGAATGTTTTTTGTGGTGTAACACCCTGAGCATGCCTGGTGTCGGCCGCCACTAAGACTACGTGGGACGTCACTAAATTAAATACCATTCTTAGCATGTGACAGATATGAAACATAATAAATTAATTCCACAAGGTAATAATGAAATCAATTCCATTAAATAATAATCATCAATGTGACATAAAATTCATCACTACGCTAATCTCCAATAATCTAACTCAAAATAAATATAATCTATAATAAACGAAATCCATAATGGAATATCTGAATAAAAACCATAACAACTGTGGAACCGAATGGACACGAAACCCATATCCGTGTCTCAAAATAAATGCGAAGGAATGGAAACTAAACTAAACTACTAAGCATAAAATATAAATATCACGATAGAATATTTTAAATTAGACGAGCTACGATTATCCGTAAACATAATAAATCATTAACTACCCACAGTGATTCCTGTTAAAAAATTTACACCAATATTATTTTAAATATCCCACAGTCCCATATTGTTAATTTAATTGGATTAACCCAATTTATTATTATCTATTGCGTTACTCCCGCATAAAATTTTTACTCCAATAATTCTCATTTTTATAGCGGTCCTCTCGCCACGGGTGGTACTCTCACCAATATACATTATTATAGCGGTCCTCCCGCCTTGGATGGCAATCCCACAAAAAATACAAATTCCCCTCATCAATAGCCAGCTGATCCGGTTAAATAATCGACCCCGCAATATGATGAGATTCCACCCATGACACGACATAAACACCAGCTGATCCGTTTTAAACTGTCGCCCCCCCGCACATTATGTCGCCTATAAATTTTAATACTCATTTATTATCCTAGATATTAATTCTTAATTAATCATCCTTCTCATATTCATTTTGCAAATTACCCACCCTTATCATCGATGAGAGATCCTAAAAAACACCCTTGGTCCCATACCTAAGGGTTCCCAACACCTAAATTACATCCTACCTTAATTATAGGATGAATTTATATTAAAAACACTTCCTAGTCTTATACCTAGGCTAGCGAATCGATGGAATGACATAAAAATCAACCCCACCCTGGAATCACCCATCCCTAAAAATCTACACTCCTAGTCCCATATCTAGAAAGCGTAAATCTCAATGAAGGCCTACCCACTAGTCCCATACCTAGCAAGTACCCTAAAATATAGGTGGGAGCGTACTACTAAAACCCCGTCGTCCCCGCGATGATAAATATCAACAACAATAAATCACATAATCCAACATCACATATAAGAAATATCACAAATTTTATTCGTGATGGCACAATTTAATTTAATTCAATTAATAATACTGTCGTCGTTCTTAACACAATGATTTATATATAATCAACATGAAAAGATATGAATCACACCCAACTTGTCCACTTTTGTCAACTATATAATTTTATGCGTGTGTACACGTCCCGATTTCAATTAAAATAACCCCCATAAATTCTACATATGACCCTACACCCAAAATAACCAAAACCCAATACTCTCTCCTACGCACACAAGGATTTCAAATCTTCTTCCATATTAGTAATTTTCATAAAAACAATACCCAAAATTTAGTTTTCACTTTTTCTAATTAATTTGCTAATTTATTTTAAGAAAAACATGTCATTAAGGGTTTAGACGACACTTAAAATGGATAATAATAAAGGAAGAGAATAAAGTATCCATGCTTGAATAAAATTTGGTTTAGAAATCTGATCTTTAATGTGTATTCCTCTAAAAAAGTTGACACAGATTTGTTCTTGACACGTCTTGAGAAAACCCAGTTAATCTTGACAAAACTTGAGTTGAAAGTTATGTAGAATGGGGCTAGGGTTTGAAGGTTGAAGAAGATGAGAGGTTTATGATTTTTGAGAAGGCTAAATGTGTTTTAAAAAACGTAAACTCGTCACTTTATATTTATATACAAAAAAGAGTTAGAGCCCTAATCAGATACAAACACTAAAAAAACACTTCGGATGATCGAACTGTTGAAATTGGCTAACATTTGGAGGCTTAGTAGCTGAAGGTGAGAGGAATCTGCGCAAAAAATTTCTGCTCGATCGGACGGTCAAATATTTTTATTTATTTTTTTGCTCTTTAGGTAAGATCCTCCCCCGATTTTTATACAAAAAGTTATAATTTCCAAATTCTAATCCCGATTTAAATTCCACTTAAAATCTTATTTTTATATATAAATACCAACATTCTTTTTTTTTTATCAAAATGAAATAGATTCCAAAAATTATTTTGATAAAATTCGAGTTAATTTAATTAAAATCGGTTTAAAAATCATGGGTTGTTACAGGTGGAAAGAATGTAACAACCCATCCTAATTAGCCCTTTAGTCCCTTGAATAGATAAAAATTCTCAATAGACCTTAGACTTTGACCAAATTTCCAAAATATCCCTTAAGGAAAAATTAGGAAACCCTGATCGATCGATCCCTTCAGATTTGCATTTTTTCTCCCATGTGATGAACCAAGGATCCCAGGAAAACAGAGTGCCGATCGATCGACCCTGAGGCCCCAGTCGACCGGTGTTTCAGCTTTTGCCTTTGAATAAGAACAAGGGGGGTTTCACCAGCACCTGGTCGAACGACCCCCTGGCCGCGGTCGACCGGTCCTCTCAAACTTTGGGAGGTTTAGCATATTTCATTTATTTTTCTTTTATTTCTTGTCCCCCTTATTATATAAGTGGATTTTGTTTATTTTGTAATCTATCTTTTATTATTTATATTTTCTTTCTTAGTTAGGTTAGGGAGGTCACCGTTTGGAGAAAATTTTGGGTGTGCTATTCGCCCTCTTAGGGTTTACCCATATAGGTTGTGCAAGAATACTATTCATCTTCTCTCTTATTAAATTCAAGCTTCCATTGTTTTGTTTCTTGCTTTCTTATTTATTTACTTTCTTTATAACTTAGATTTTAAGTGCTTTCATTTACTTTCTTGCATTTATTGCTTTCATTTAATTCATGTCATTTAATATGCTTTCTATGTAACTTAATCTAGGTTGTGATTGATTGAACTCACCTTGGTTGATTTGGTTGCTTTGCTTTGGTAATGGGTTTTATGAGTTTAATTTGATTAGGCTGTTCTTGTTATTACGCCTAGGAGATTTAATAGGGTATATCATGTATGCTATGTATTTACAACCTTACGTGCATAATTTTCGGGGTATTTGTTGATGCTAAAATCATAGTAGGCTTTTATGAAAATTTAGGAGGTGACAACTCTAGATTCAATTAATTGATGAAATGAGATTTAATCTTTCTAAATTCGTGTTCCCATGTAACCATTTATACTAATTAACTCGAGGTGAGGGATATCTGTCACAATCTATAGTTTTTATTACTTTTATTAATCTTAGTTCAAACACATGCCTAGAATAATCTTTTCTTTTTGTTAACATTACCTTTTACACTTTATTGAGAAGTAATAAATCGATTGAAGTCTAGCAACATTTCTTTGTGGATTCGATACCTGGACTGGCCACTGTACTTCAGTAAAGAGTGTAGTCAATAGTTTAGGTTTTCGTATTGTGGCGGTGAAACAAAAACAATGAATTTGACCAAATTATCGAAATGTCCCTTGAATAGACGAAAATTCCCAATGAACCCTAGACTTTGACCAAATTATCAAAAGGCCCCTTAAGGAAAAATTAGGATAACTTTCACTGTCCTATATCAATTGAACCCCAACTTTCATTCAAAGTTCAATCGAATGACTTATATTTTTAAGGAATATCAGAAACTAGCCCATTAAGTTTGAATAATTGCACATAAGCCCCTAAACTTTCATAAAATAACTTAAAGGCCTTAAAATCTAGACAAAAACTATCCAAGGATCCAAACAAAAACCTAAACGTAGTTAATCTCCCCCGTTGATGACATGGCACTGGATGGACTGTCAGCATAGGTTGTACTATGTGGGGTACCCATGGTACCCATTTACCATAAACATAACCCTTGGTGAAACTTGTGCCATTGTAGCCCCATCTCCACCTCCAAAAGCACCAATCCACTCTTCCCCACAAATCCTATAAATACCCTCCCTCACCTAAGTAAAAACTTATCCCAGCTGAGAACTTTTCCAATATAAAATTTGAGAGTTTTGCATTTATGTTATTTTATGATTGAATATTTGTTTTTTAAATTAGGTTATGTTTTTGCATGTATATATAATAGAGTTATTGTTGCGCCCCGACTTAATTTTGTTAAACTCATCCTTTTTAATTAGAGATAAATTGCCTTAAACAATGCTTTAATTTAAATCTCTAAGGAAAAATAGCATAATTTTTTTTCCAAATGTATGTGTAGATGAAAACATAACTGCCTTTACTTATAACTTATAAGTACTACATAACTTTACGTAACACAGATCCTTAGTTTAATAATTACACAAAAGAAATCTTGATATTCAAACCATACTAAATATCCGTCACTCCCCCGCTTTAAGGTCCTAACTTGGCAATGAACTCCAATTTATAAGCATACCTGAAACAAAACATTATAGGAGTGTAAGCTATAAAGGCTTAGTGAATGACCACATACCACACATATAACCAGTTTGAATAACCATTTTTATTTTGTTCTAATGCTATAACCCAACAGGAATTGTAAAACTCTCGCAAGCCTGGACCCGCCACAGTCCAATTAACCCACCACAGTTATTAGGGACCACGACATCCCTTTATTAGGCCCGAGTACATAAACCTTTAAGTTGGATTAACAGGACCACCACATCCCGTAGGACCCACCACAGTCCTTAACATTAGATAAAGGACTCACTAGTCCATATCATTATATAACATCGCTTAACATTTTTAATCATATGCGTATGTTTCATAATTACAACATCACTCCCATAAACATTTTTAACACATGTGTTTAACTACACATTTCCATATGAAATTATAATCATTTATATTTCATAAGGAAGGTCACTCACCTTGGATTTAGTGCTAAGATTAATACCAACTACTTCCTTGGTATGGTAGTATTAGCTGCTTCCCCACCTAACAAGTCAATGTCGTTAGTATTTGAATACACCGATTAACATCAAACCCGATAATACATCACATCATTTGGTCAATCAGAAATAACTAAGGAGGAATTAAATATGACACTTCACATTTCTATAACACACAATTAATTAGGGTCCCAAAACAATTTACAGAATTAAATTACGAATTTTCTAGACAATGTTATGCCCATTTTATTACAACCTTTTCCAAATCGTTTCTCAAGAAAAACAACAACACAACTTCAACTTCCTAGAATTCTCATAATTTTTGTACAATATAACTTTCCATGATATTCCACCTAATATCCAGAAACACATTGAATAATACAAATCTAATGTTTCATAATTTTTAGGGATCATTTTCTATGTCGAGCAAAACGTCAAACACCTGGTATGCATTCTTGCTCCTTTAGGGAAGATTTTAAACCAAAACTTCAAACTATCACCAAAGGTTCATTCCTTGGTATTTTTACACAATTTTCGGATATGTTATACATGCATGAGTATATTTTACTTTACAACTTGAATCACTCAATTCCAATAACTATTCCATGATTTATGCCATTTTTAGTATAACTAGGTCAAAATAGAACATTAAGGCACATTTTTAAGCATACATAACCTTGACCTTGGGTGTAATTCATGAAAACATATAATAAACATGTTTTAGCAGAAATATACATCATAATCATGAATTTTATAAATCAAAATGCTTTACAAAAAGATGATGTAAATTTAGGACTTTAAAGTATGCATTTACGATCCTAGCTCCAGTTTTAACTTATGTTCTTAACCCATCCTTGTTCCAACACAATTCAGCAATATGGGTATCATTAGAATATATATCCAAATAAAAAATAAAAACATGATAAGTATAGAACTCATACATGAGACCAACTTTAATAAAGATGTAATTACCTTACGAGGATTCCTTGATTTATAGAATATTTCCAAAGATTTATTCCTTAACTTTCTTCTCTTTCTCTCTCTTTCGGCAAAACTCTTGTTCATGGCTGCATTTGATGAACAAAGGGGTTGTTTTATGAAGTTCAAGTCGGACAAACCATCACCCACCCTTTAACCAATCAAAAAATAGCACATGGTGTGCTAATAAGACAATTGTCACTTAAGGGATGGACATATTTGCCCTTGTTTCGTACTTTCAGTATAACTTCTTGTATGAGCCTCCGTTTAACCCAACGTTTGTTGTGTTATAATATTAATTCATATATCTACAACTTTCATAATTTATATTTTCCCAAAATCATAAACTAATATGCCTAATTTGGGCTTCGAACAGGAAAGTAGCAATTTACCGAAAATCTCAAAACTTTCACATTTGGTGACCAAACATTGCCAATTTCGTATCAACACCCTTATTTACTTTTATAAACAAAATAATGCATTAAAAACATAATTTATGATGCATTTAACCACATAACTAATCATATGCTCTAAACATGGTATCACTGATCACAAGCTTGATTAGCATCTAATATAAACCACATATATATCACATGAGCATGCATCCCCTAAACATGATAATTAACATGTTTTACACACATAAACAATTTATAACTTATAACTCCTAAGTTATAATTAATCATGTAATTAACCTTCCTAATCATGTTTTAGGGCCTTACAATTCTACCCCTCTTATAAAAATTTCGTCCTCGAAATTTAACGCATAAGAAACTTACCAAATAGATGAGGATATTGTTTCTTCATGTTATTCTCTCCTTCCCAGGTGGCATACTCCACATTATGACTTCTCCACATCACTTTAACTAGTGAAATGGTTTTATTACGTAACACTTGCTCCTTTGGATCTACAATAGCAATGGTTTCCTCCACGTAGGTCAAGTCATCTCGAAGCTCTATCGGTTGTGAAATAAACACATGTGAAGGATCGAGCACATACTTACGTAACATGGATATATGAAAAACATCGTGTATCCGAGACAATTCTGGTGGTAACGCCAATTTATAAGCTACAGCTCCAACCTGTTTCACTATCTCATAAGGGCCAATGTACCTGGGACTTAACTTTCCCTTCTTCCCGAATCTCATAACCCCTCTCCAAGGAGAAACACGTAGGAATACTCGATCACCTTCCTCAAATTTCAATTCTTTCCTTCGGTTGTCTGCATAACTTTTCTGTCTACTTTGCGCCACCTTTAAGTGATTATGGATGAGATTGATCTTTTTTAGTAGTCTGCTGTACAATTTCTGGCCCAAGTAGTTTTCTTTCTCCTACTTCAGTCCAACACACTGGAGTTCTACATTTTCTCCCATACAAGGCTTCATAAGGAGCCATCTCGATACTCGAATGATAGCTATTATTATAAGCAAACTCTATTAGTGGCAAGTGTTCATCCCAACTGCCCTTGAACTCCAATACACAAATTTGTAACATATCTTTGAGTGTCTGGATCGTTCTTTCTGACTGCCCATCAGTCTGAGGATGAAAAGCTGTACTAAATTTCAATTTAGTCCCTAAAGCTTGTTGTAAACTAGGCCAAAAGTGAGAAGTAAACTTAGGATCTCGATCAGAAATAATAGAAATAAGTGCACCATGCAATCTAATAATCTCATCCACATATAATTTGGCATATCTATCCATGGAGTATGTAGTTTTAACAGGAAGAAAATGTGCAGACTTGGTCAACCTATTAATGATAACCCAAATAGAATCAAACCCTCGGGATGATTTTGGTAAACCTACAACAAAATCAGTAGTAATATGTTCCCATTTCCACTCAGGAATAGGTAAGGGTTGTAGTAAACCACTTGTCTTCTGATGCTCTGTCTTCACCTGTTGGCAAACTAGACATCTAGCAACAAAATCAGCAATGTCATGTTTCATTCCCGACCACCAATAACATTGTTTCAAATCTCTATACAGTTTCGTGCTCCCTGGATGCATAGCATATAAAGAAAAATGCGCTTCCTCTAAAATGGTTCTTCTTAAATCAGGCACATTTGGTACACACAAACGGTTACCGTACATAACAATGTCATCATCATGAATAGAAAATTCCTTTGCTTTACCCTTTTTCATATCATCTCTAACTTTCCCCAATTCTATATCTCCTGCCTGTGCTTGTTTTATCCAGTCTATCAATGTGGGCCTAACATTTAAATGTGCTACTATTCCGTAAGACTCATTCAAAGTTAATTCCACCCCCATTAAAGCTAACTCTCTCAGCAGGTCAACTCGAATACAATAAATATAAGATACTATGCCTCGAGATTTTCTGCTCAAAGCATCGGCAACAATATTAGCTTTACCCGGATGGTGATGTATCGTGCAATCATAATCTTTTATAAGTTCCATCCACCTTCTTTGCCGCAAGTTCAAGTCTTTTTGAGTAAACAATTTCTTTAAGCTTTGATGGTCAGTAAAAATTTCACAACTAACACCATATAAGTAATGTCTCCAGATCTTTAATGCAAAAACTACTGCAGCTAACTCAAGATCATGAGTAGGGTAGTTGCGTTCATGTATCTTTAACTGTCGAGAAGAAAAAGCAATTACCTTTCCATGCTGTATTAATACACATCCAAGTCCTTGATACGAAGCATCACTATAAATAACTAAACCTTCTGTACCAGTTGGAATAGTCAATACTGGAGCTGATGTCAACTTACCCTTTAAATTTTTAAAGCTTTTATCACAATCACCACTCCACTCAAACTTGTTCTCCTTTCTGGTAAGCTTAGTCAATGGCAATGCAATAGAAGAAAACCCTGGTATAAACCTCCTGTAATACTCCGCCAATACCAAAAAGCTACGTACCTCGGTCACACTAGTTGGTCTCTCCCAATTCATTACTGCTTCTACCTTCTTGGGATCAACACAAATACCATCAGCAGAAATAACATGCCCCAAAAATACTACCCTGTCTAGCTAAAATTCACATTTAGAAAATTTAGCATACAACTGCTTCTCTCGCAGGGTCTGTAAAATAATACGCAGGTGGTGTTCATGCTCATCCCTACTACGAGAATATATCAAAATATCATCAATGAAGACAATAACAAAAGAATCCACATATGGGTGAAATATACGGTTTATCAAATCCATGAATACAGCTGGTGCATTTGTTAACCCAAATGGCATGACAAAGAATTCATAATGTCCATACCTGGAACGAAAAGCAGTTTTAGAAATATCACAGTCTCTTACTTTCAATTGATGATATCCGGATCTGAGATCGATCTTGGAAAACACTTTGGCTCCTTGCAACTGATCGAACAAGTCATCAATGCGGGGTAGTGGGTATTTATTACGAATAGTCACCTTATTCAATTGACGATAATCGATGCACAACCTCATGGTTCCATCTTTCTTCTTCACAAACAATACTGGGGCTCCCCACGGTGATACACTAGGCCTTATAAAACCACGATCTAACAATCTTGCAACTGTATCTTTAGCTCTTTTAATTCTGCAGGTTCCATACGATATGGTGCGATAGATATTGGTGTAGTTCCTGGTACCAACTCAATCAAAAATTCCACCTCACGGTCTGGTGCTAACCCTGGGAGTTCTTCTGGGAAGACATCTACAAACTCATTAACTACTGGTATATCTGATAGTTTTTCAGCCTCTTGTCGTGTGTCCACCACATGAGCAAGATAACCCTCACATCCTTTCCTTAGCAGTTCATAACATTTTTTAGCAGAGATCAAACATGTTGGAGTGATATTTCGTTCCCCGATAAATTTAAATTCAGGTCCACCCGGTAATCGAAACACTACCTCCTTTTTAAATCAATCCAAACATACATGATATGAGGCTAATCAATCCATACCCAATAGTACATCAAAGTCGCGCATATCGAGAGGTAATTAGTCAACTAGTAATTCTTTTTCACCCACTCGCACCACACACTCCCTATATACCCTCTCAATAAAAACTAACCCCCCTACTGGAGTAACAATAGCTAAACCAGAATCTAATGATGATAATGGCTTATTAAGATGCAAAAGATAAAGCAAAGACACAAAAGAATGTGTAGAACTAGGATCTATCAACACATAAGCATTTTTATCACCAATAGGAAGTGTACCTGTAACTACGTTAGGCATAGCTTGTGCATCTTGTTGCGTCAGTGCAAACACTCTGCCTTGGCCTTGACTTTGCGATATGCTTCCTTTACCTCCCCGGGGTACATTCTGTGTAGAACTCCTACCTCCTACTGCCACACTCCCAACTGATGTTGTAGCTCCCATCGCTGGACAATTCTTTCGTAAGTGCCCCGATTGATGACAATGGAAACACAAAGGTGTCGTCTCAGCTATTGTACACTCTCGAGACATGTGCCCTTGACCACCACATCTATAACAAAATATGGCCCTCGGCACCAACCCAGATGCATTTTTTGATCGATTCATCCCAGTCCTTCCACCTCTAGCTTGAAATCTTCCACGTGCACTTCTATTATTTTTAAATTCTTGGCCCTTAGGTACTCCTCATGCTACACTCTGAGTTGAGGTTCCCGCCTCCCATCCATATGATCTTTATACCATCATGTCTAGCTTTCTTCGAGTGTTCAACTTGCATTTCTTTTATTAACTTTTCTGACACCATGGCCCTATCCACTAAGTCCACATAATCCGTGATCTTCATATTAGCAACCATGTTTTTTATATCTACACTCAAACCGGTTTGAAACCGATCACATTTACATTCTTCCGTCCTCACCAAGTCATGTGCAAATCTAGATAAATATATAAATAAAGCTTCATACTCTGCCACTGTTCGGTTCCCCTGTTTCAACGTGATAAATTCTTCCTCTTTCTCTTTCCTATAAAGCCTTGGGAAATATTTTTCAAAGAACACCTTTACAAACCTCTCCCATGTAATTTGTGGAGGATTTATTGGCACCACTCCCCCCATTGTAGTAAGTAACCATTCTGTTGCGTCCCACCATAATTTTGCATCATCCTCTAACCTAAAGGTTGCTAACAAAACCTTTTGTTCATCTCGCACTTCCATCACCTTGAATATTGTTTCCATATTTCTAATCCACCCCTCTGCCACTAACGGATCCGTAGTCCCAGTAAATGCTGGCGGATTTAACTTCATGAACCTCTCATGCAATTTGTCCCTATCCCCACCATGTTCTCCACCTCTTGCTTGTTCCATAAGTTGTGCCACAGCACGTAATATTCTTCCCACGTCATCAATAGGTTGTTGTTGCACCTCTGGTTCCTCCACTTGAACATGTCTATGTCCTTGCTGACTATTAGGAACATAAGATGCCTCACCCTTTGCTCCATCATGCGGATCATGTGGATCCATCATTCACTGCAATATAATTCACTTAAACAAAATACAATAGTAGCAGTTTAATATTAACATTGTTAGTCAAAATCTAGGTGCATAACAAACTCACTTTCTAGTGTCCACTGCCAATCTAGACCCTCACACCCTGTCCAGAACCTAATAACCACGCTCTGATACCAAGTTGTCGCGCCCCGACTTAATTTTGTTAAACTCATTCTTTTTAATTAGAGATAAATTGCCTTAAACAATGCTTTAATTTAAATCTCTAAGGAAAAATAGCATAATTTTTTTTTTCCCAAATGTATGTGTAGATGAAAACATAACTGCCTTTACTTATAACTTATAAGTATTACATAAGCAAGATCCTTAGTTTAATAATTACACAAAAGAAATCTTGATATTCAAACCATACTAAATATCCGTCACTCCCCCGCTTTAAGGTCCTAACTTGGCAATGAACTCCAATTTATAAGCATACCTGAAACAAAACATTATAGGAGTGTAAGCTATAAAGGCTTAGTGAATGACCACATACCACACATATAACCAATTTGAATAACCATTTTTATTTTGTTCTAATGCTATAACCCAATAGGAATTGTGAAACTCTCGCAAGCCTGGACCCGCCACAGTCCAATTAACCCACCACAGTTATTAGGGACCACGACATCCCTTTATTAGGCCCGAGTACACAAACCTTTAAGTTGGATTAACAGGACCACCACATCCCGTAGGACCCACCACAGTCCTTAACATTAGATAAAGGACTCACTAGTCCATATCATTATATAACATCGCTTAACATTTTTAATCATATGCGTATGTTTCATAATTACAACATCACTCCCATAAACATTTTTAACACATGTGTTTAACTACACATTTCCATATGAAATTATAAGCATTTATATTTCATAAGGAAGGTCACTCACCTTGGATTTAGTGCTAAGATTAATACCAACTACTTCCTTGGTATGGTAGTATTAGCTGCTTCCCCACCTAACAAGTCAATGTCGTTAGTATTTGAATACACCGATTAACATCAAACCCGGTAATACATCACATCATTTGGTCAATCAGAAATAACTAAGGAGGAATTAAATATGACACTTCACATTTCTATAACACACAATTAATTAGGGTTCTAAAACAATTTACAGAATTAAATTACGAATTTGCTAGACAAAGTTATGCCCATTTTATTACAACCTTTTCCAAATCGTTTCTCAAGAAAAACAACAACACAACTTCAACTTCCTGAAATTCTCATAATTTTTGTACAATATAACTTTCCATGATATTCCACTTAATATCCGTAAACACATTGAATAATACAAATTTAATGTTTCATAATTTTTAGGGTTCATTTTCTATGTCGAGCAAAACGTCAAACACCTGGTATGCATTCTTGCTCCTTTAGGGCAGATTTTAAACCAAAACTTCAAACTATCACCAAAGGTTCATTCCTTGGTATTTTTACACAATTTTCGGATATGTTATACATGCATGAGTATATTTTACTATCCAACTTGAATCACTCAATTCCAATAAGTATTCCATGATTTATGCCATTTTTAGTATAACTAGGTCAAAATAGAACATTAAGGCATAACTTAACATTTTTAAGCATACATAACCTTGACCTTGGGTATATTTCATGGAAACATATAATAAACATGTTTTAGCAGAAATATACATCATAATCATGAATTTTCTAAATCAAAATGGTTTACAAAAAGATGATGTAAATTTAGGACTTTAAAGTATGCATTTACGATCCTAGCTCTAGTTTTAACTTATGTTCTTAACCCATCCTTGTTCCAACACAATTCAACAATATGGGTATCATTAGAATATATATCCAAATAAAAAATAAAAACATGATACGTATAGAACTCATCCATGAGACCAACTTTAATAAAGATTTAATTACCTTACGAGGATTCCTTGATTTATAGAAAATTCTTCAAAGATTTATTCCTTAACTTTCTTCTCTTTCTCTCTCTTTAGGCAAAACTCTTGTTCATGGCTGCATTTGCTGAACAAAGGGGTTGTTTTATGAAGTTGAAGTCGGCCAAAACATCACCCACCCTTTAACCAATCAAAAAATAGCACATGGTGTGCTAATAAGACAATTGTTACTTAAGGTATGGACAGATTTGCCCTTGTTTTGTACTTTCGGTATAACTTCTTGTACGAGCCTCCGTTTAACCCACCGTTTGTTGTGTTATAATATTAAATCATATATATATATATATATATGTATATATATATATATAACTTTCATAATTTATGTTTTCCCAAAATCATAAACTAATACGCCTAATTTGGGCTTCGAACAGGAAAGTAGCAATTTACCGAAAATCTCGAAACTTTCACATTTGGCGACCAAACATTGCCAATTTTGTATCAACACCCTTATTTACTTTTATAAACATAATCATGCATTAAAAACATAATTTATGATGCATTTAACCACATAACTAATCATATGCTCTAAACATGGTATCACCGATCACAAGCTTGATTAGCATCTAATATAAACCACATATATATCACATTAGCATGCATCCCCTAAACATGATAATTAACATATTTAACACACATAAACAATTTATAACTTATAACTCCTCAGTTATAATTAATCATGTAATTAAACTTCCTAATCATGTTTAGGGCCTTACAGTTATGCATTTACATGTATTAGCTAACATGTTTATGCACTAAAAATAGCTCAAAAACCAGAAAACTCCATTAAAGCTTGAGCTTCAATGGTGGATTCTGCTTCCTTGACTTTGAACCGATTTCAAAGTGAGGTAAGTTGATCTTAGGTTCTCAAGAACGTATGTGAAAGGTTTAATTGAACAAAAAACAAGTTTTGTTCCCTCAAATCGAGGCTTGATGTTTTCGGTCCAGGAATTTTCAGAAAATAAATTCACGAGTTTTACTTGACCAAAATCCCTCAAACTAGGCTTGGTTCGCTACATTTTCAACATAGAACAAAAACCTTATAATGTCAAAATGGGAATCATAGCTCTAGTCACTTATGTTTAATAAAATTTTCTCCATTTTGATAGAAACTCAATAGCTCAGTTCAACGCACCAAAATTCTTGAAACCAATATGGTTGGATTCCTCTTCAAAAATTATCCAAATCACAGTGGATGATTCGAATATGACTGGATTCTTCACTATTAATACTAATTTTGTTACCGCTTCTTTTACTGCCTCCACCACTGATGTCATTGTTGATCATTCTCAAAGAGGTGTTGTTGATTCTTTTACCATAACTAAGGCTCACAAATTGTATTTGGAAACGAGGTTGAAAAGGGATTTCATAACTTACAGACTCGCTCCCTTTTTGGGAATGAGGATAATTTTACGTTGTAACGACCCACTCTCAATATACTCCTAATATACCTTTAGTCCATTTAGAAGTTAATAATTCCAAATAAACCCTAAGTTTTTACCAAATTACCAAAATACCCCTAAAGGAGGAATAAAGTTAACTTACACCTTTACATACCAATTAAAACCCAACTTTCACTCAAAGTTTGACCAAATAAATTATATTTTTTAGGAACATCATAACCAACTCCATTAGGTTTCAAAAATTTACACATAATCCCCCAAACTTTTATAAAGTAACTTTAAAGCCCTTAATTCTATGCAAAAACTGTCCACGGACCTAAACCAAAACCCAAACTTATGTAAACTTCCTCCCTTGCTGACATGGGCCCTGCTAGACTGCCAACATGGCATATTCAATGTGGAGTACAATGGGTACCCATTTACCATCCACATAATCTTTTATGGAACTTGTGTAATTCATCTCCATCTTCACCTCCAAAATAACGAATGAAAGAGATCACATGTATTTAGTCTCACTTTTAAAGATTCATTTGTATCGACTCCCATGTTTTTATTTTTTAGTTATTGGTCCTATTATAACAACCATATGACATGTGGCATTCTTTGCAGAGAGAAAGAGAGGAAGTTACAAGGCGATTAAGGAGGTTTTGAGTAGTTGTGGCACGAAATACAATTTAAAAAATACATGGGAGTGGAGCTTAAAAAAACTTTGGGCATGGTACTAAACCCCAAAAAACTGTGAATAAAATCCTCTCCACGAACCCTATAAATACCCTCATTCATCTCAGTAGAAACTCATTCAAGGTGAGAGCTTTTCCAATGTAAATTTTTCAGAGTTTTTGCATTTCTGTTATTTTATGCTTGAATTTTTGTTTCTTCAATTTGGTTATGTTTCTGCATGTATATGGAATGAAATTATGTGTTTACATAGGTTAGTTAACGTGTATATTCATCAAAATAGCTAAAAACCATAAAAATCCATTAAAGTTTGAGCTTCAATGGTGGATTCTGCTTCCTTGACTTTGAACCAATTTCAAAGTGATGTAAGTTGATCTTAGGTTCTCAGAAACATAGGTGGAAGGTTTAATTGAACTAAGAACAAGGTTTAATACCCCAAATCGAAGCTTGAAATTTTCGAGCCTGAAATTCTCAGAAAACAAATTCAAGAGTTTTACTCGACCAAAATCCGTCAAACTAGGCTTGTTTTGCTACATTTTCAGCATTAAACAAAACCATTATAATGACGGAATACGAATCATAGCTTTCAGTCACTTATGTTTAGTCAAGTTTTAACCATTTTTACAGAAACTCAATAGCTCAGTTTATCCCATCAAAATTCTTGAAACCAATATAGTTGGATTCCACTTAAAAATTATGCAACTTTTGTTCAGGAACAAACTCAAATGGATTACTAAAATGTCTCAAATTTAAAGAAAAAGTTTTAAAAATATAAATTCAAATGGTCGAAGGTTTAAGATGAGTGGGTTACATGCGCATGAGTGAAAGTCAAACCAGACGCATGAAATATTTGACTGAGCACGTGAGGGCATGTCTCCAATCAGAAAAATCTGATTTTTTTGACAAATTTTTTATTTTTTAATTCTGAGAAAAATGGGATATTACATCACCCTATTTGGATTCCAAGAAAGTATTTTCTCAAGAAAACCAGTTTTAAAGTTTAAAATTAAGTTTTAATTTTACACATAACCCCCTAATCAATTTTTTAAGTATTTCAAAACACCCCCAACCTTTTCCTATAAATTCTTTAGTTCAAATAAAGCTATTTTGTCTCTTGTCACTAAATCTAAATCCATCTAGAAACAAAGAGAAAAATAACTCTACAAACTTTTAAAAATAATACATTATACCCTTTAAGTTATTTTTACACTGAAACTTCTTAGAATTTAGTATTACACTACATCATATAAACATTATTTTAGGCCTATATGACCTACTTACACTCTCCATGATTTTAGACTCTTTAGTAAACCCTATTGAATTAGACGCACAAACTCGAAATTCGAAATTTCAACGTTGGTGATCGTAATTTCAGTATTAAATAAATTGATCTCATGCCCTTCACAATTACTGATTGTTATATCACTCTGTAATAACATTGAACACATAATTCAGTTATGAACTCATTTGTGCAGTTCATGTTTATTCCGTATATTTATTCTCTTTATAATTCAGTTATCTCTAAACCCGATAAACTGTTACAACTTATGACTTCAGTAAAAGCCACTGAACTCTTATTTTGTTTTTACCATTAATTACCGTATAGACCTGCAACTTATTAGTCTAATTGCATATTACCCTGCAATTCACGACCCTTATCAGTGAAACTCCTAGTATCATACCATACAATTTAGGGATTAGACCTCGGTATACCACGACTATTCTAATTGGCCTATATGACTCAGATGTTGAGTGCCTAGATTTTTATTTGCTACATACGTATGAGTGCCACTCTAGCTAATCGTGCCAAGCCTTTATTATGATTATTATTCCCCAAAATATTGGGATTGCCTGTCCAAGTATATATTATGCTTTGGGCGATATTGTAATGATACGTCTACGCACTTGAGGCCCCTATAATCGATAATTTATGGGTCATCTTGTTATAACCTGAGCCCTTATCTTGATATTTTGATACATAACTTATTCTCTTACACTCCACCATACTATTCATTTATAAATCATTAGTTGCCAGTGTACCCCTGACAATACTATGCTATTTTAGTTTGTCTCCAAATTTTATGATATCACTATTAAATCCAATTACTCTCTAATTTCTCCTATACCTTGTATAGAAATAAAAATTATCTACTTGGCATGTCTGCTTAATTGTTTTCCTCCTAGATGGACGACGAACTTGAAGAAGATGAGATACCTCCCGCATGTCTGGAATTTTATTCTATATTACCTCGAAAAATATTTTCGGTTATGTAAGTATATGTGGTAGCAATCAAGGATGGTAGTTCTCGTTGGAATATCTACACGACAACTTATCCGCTCTTATGATTTTCGAATATTTTCTACAAGTTTTACCTTATATATGCCGTGTACGGATAATTATGTATTTCCATTTATTTCAGACTTAACTATATAATAAGATGCTAGGCATCTCCCTAATAAAAATCTTTTAATTTTAACTGCCTTCAATTTATTTGTTATATTTATTGTACTTTTTACTTACTATTGAAAACCTAGAATTCACGGATGCGACAACATTAATCCAATACTAGTCATTAGGAGATCCATTTATACTTTTTAGTTCTATGGGAGAAACGAAACACGCAAAGTTGGCGTATTGACGTAATTAGGACATAGTCCTAACCGAATCTCTAAGGTTACCGACAATTTTATTGGTTGAGTGATATTTAGAAACTGAGTATGGTACTACTGGGTTCTCAGTTGGTAAGGTATCAATGTCCCCAAATGAGTTATTTTCAAAATTGTTTTCATACTCAACTATAGGAGATGAGTACTTGCTAATATGGGTTACTGGCATGTCATCTATGACCAGAATAATGGACTCCATAATTGATTTGGCATGATTATTGAAAACCCCATAGTCTCTACTATTTTATGAATATCCTAAAAATAATTCCCTTATAATCTCTAGCATCAAGCTTTGAAAGTGATGCTCTATCTTTAAAAATGTAACAGATGCTACCAATGGTTCTAGGGTATTTCATTAGGGTGGTTTTTGAATTTTTATGGAGATATACTGTATTGATTATGTGACAAGCCGTAAGGAACCCCTAAACCCAAAAATATTTGGGGATATTCTTGGCATGGATCATCACCCTAACCATCTCTTGGATTGTTATGTTCTTACATTCGATAATTCCATTATGTTGTGAGTGGCACTGAATTCATGTTTGTACCCATCTTCGACACAATATTAAGTAACTACTATTTTTGTAAATTCTCCACCCATATCATTTTGAATTCTATTTAGTTGAGCATCCTTCTTACTTTCAATTTTTAGGAGGATTTTTAAGAAATCTGTAAAACTATCAAATTGATTTTTCATGAAATATACCCATGTAAACTGGCTAAAGTCATCCACTAATATGAGTATATGGAATTTCTACAGAGGCTAACAGTTCTGGAAGGAACCAGTGGGTCTATGTTTATTAATTCTAGGGGTTTAGAACTTAGAATGCCTTTTACTTTTTTATGAGGCTCCTTTACCATTTTTCCTACTTAGATTGGGCCACAAATAATATTTGAAACTTGTTTAATCTTAGTAAACAACAAACAAGTTCATGGATGGTTAATCTACCTATAGTGTTAAAGTTAGTATAACCCAACCTATTATGAGATAGGTCTGTGTCATCCAATCGACTCAGTTGAAAAATATGGGATTCAAACTTAGGTCTGAATATATAATAATTTTCTTTAGTTATGTTCCTAGATATGATGCATTTACAACATTTTCAAGAATTTTACATTCAGGTATAGAACACAAAACAATGTGATCTGCATCACATAATTGATTCATACTAAAAACGTTAGCCTTAAGCCTCTTAACCAAAAGTACTTCACTTGGTAATGGGAGTCCTTCCTCTTTGATTATTCCTCTCCTTATGGTATGGAAATTATTATTGCCTCCAAACATAATATTTACACCGATTTCATTAGTTATGATGGAAAATCGTGATTCATCCGTGGTCATATGGTTGGAACACCCTAAGTCTAAATACCATCCAACTGAGGTGCTCTTTGCTTTAAGGGAAGTAACAACGATGTTGCATCTTTTTTGGGGTGTTAATTCATCCTTTCTAACCCAAATTGGATATATTTTAAAAATATTTATTCCATTTAGTTTAGAAGAGGGCCTAGGACTCCTATGCCATGGTTTTCGTTTGGTTTTTGACGTATTCTTGGTTTTTCCAGTTTTTGTATAATTCAAATTTTGTTTGGGAAAAACATAGTAATGTCACCTCGTTCAAGAGTAATTAATTTTTTCTATCCAGGAGTATTAATTTTGATTTCAAAATATTCGTCTTTATTGTGCCCCAAAACTTCACAATATGAATAGTATTTATCCGACATGGGCTTAACTTTATTCGATTTTTTTTAAAAAGAGCTTACACTTTATTTTTTAATAGAGGTTTTTTAGAAAACGATTTTGGCATATTCTCAATGACTCTAAGTTGGGGGGGGGGGGGGGGGACCTATATTTCATAATAGGTCCATGTTTATGTTTTGGAGACTCAACCTTCTTTGTCTCATTTGAGACTATATTATGGAAAATATATATTTTTTTTAAATTGACAGTTTTCTCAAGTGTTGGAACTTCAGTTTTACATGAAGTCGCTTTGACAAACATGGCATTTTTTTTAAAGAACTTTGGTTTTCTATAAAACCTAACACAAGTTTTTCATTTTTAGTCATCCCAAAACTCAAAATATGATCAATTAGTTAACTAACATATTTAAAGTCTTGAAAGCTTTTAAAAACCTTGGAACATTTTTCTTTAGATTGTTCGAATTCAAACAAAGTGGCCATGTATTTTTGTTCTAAACTCATATTTAAATCTAACGACTTTTTCTATTCAAAAATCACTTTTTTAGTCTTAAATATTTGGCCATGAGTGTTGTACTCCTCAACATTCTGTAAGACCCCGTAATTTTATGGCTTTTAATTATGAGGTTAATTAAATGAAATTTCTTTTAACTGTAGGATTAATTAAATTAATTTGGGATAATTAATTAAAAATTAATTCGAATTTAAATAACTAGCGTGACGAGAGTTAGTATTTAAATTTCATGATAATGTTGAATATTACTGAGTGATTATGGTAATATGTGATTATTGAATTTTTAAAATTGTCGTGAGTTGAAAATATGGCAGTTTCGGTAATTAAGTTGGGACACGCATGTCAGTCGTGTCAGGACCCAATTTAATGGATTTTTAAAGTATTTTATTTTTATGTCATCCGTATGATCATTTTGAGGGCGCCAACGTGTCCAGAAGGGTCGAAATAGTCAGAAAAAACTAGCCGGGGGTTTAGTTTGGATCCCGAGGCATTTTTAGGCCTAACCGACAACCCGAGAGGGTATTTTAGTCATTTTAATTTTTAATGAATAGTGACCCACGAAAATTAGGTGATATTTATCAGCTAACCTTAGGGCCACTAGGGCCATTATCTGTCAAAACCAAAGAGTGGGCAACGTGAATAGAGAGGAGAAGTTCCAAGGGTTTCCATGGCCATAACCACCACACACCACCACCATCAGCAATACCATCATCAATGGATCAGAACTTCTAAACAGAGGCAAGTGATTTATCTTGCAAAGATTCAAAGCATGTATTTTACATGATAGTTTAGATTTGATGATTTATCGTAAATAAGTGAATAAATTGTAAAACTGGAGAATTAAACATTGAATATGGATAGGTTTCATGTAGATAAACATCTGGGCATATACTAGTTATGAAACCATGATCCATGCGTTGAGAATTGTGAATTCATGTTGAGTTATGAAGATCTTGAAGGAAATAAAAGAAATAGGATTTTTATGAAAATTGGGTGTTTTGATCCAAGAATCCATGATGATTTAATGATTCTAATACGTTAAAGATTATGCTAATATGTTAATAGGATGATTAGTGAACTTTCTTAGGAGTTTGGGACGTTGTAATGAAGAATTAGAGGTGAAAAAAAGAAGAAACCCATAATTGTTTAAGAGAAATCTGGGCAAATACTTGCTTGATCGATTGATCGACCCAAGAATGTCGATCGATCGATTATCGATCGATCGGCCTCTTCTGCTTTTTGGTAATTGTTTTCCCTTAAGGTTTAATGAAAATCCCAAAGCCGATAATGATTCTTAGGGTGATTAATTTAATATTGTGGGACTTAGTTAAGGTCAGTAGGGTCTTAGTTGATGCCCGAAAAAATGGTTTACCTTATGGATTTGAATGCTATTGCTTACGAGGGTCTACCGAGTGAGGTACGGTTAGAAATCGTTCGAATTGAAACTATAATGGGAATGAATGATGATGTAAGGATAAGAACAGTAACGGAGGGACTTTAAGTTACTGAGATAACATTAGAAATCGATAGGAGACCTAGTAACATTTTGGGATAGGTTTAAGTACTCAAATTGATACGACAAGAGAGTTATCAAGCTAATTATATATTACGTAGGATGTTCGGGATAAATTTACTACGTACAAAATTTACTAGTTGGAATGTGTGAATACCTATATTGAAATATGATTACTTAGGTTGTGTGAATGCCTAGTGTATGGATTTTTTATGTGTATGACATACCTACCATACTTGCTATCACAGGAGGTTGGTTTTTTGGGAAAGTTCCATCTTATCTTTGTGTGCCTTCGGGGGGGGGGGGGGGATTTAGATTGGTACCTTAAGGACATAGGACTATGAATGGCTTATTTACGAGTTCATAAGTTAGCTGACTATGGGAGCGTAGGTATGTGCGTGACCCATGGGTATGTGAACTATGTCCGCCTCCAATATGTGTGATTTGTATTGAGACGGGTCCTGAGTGATTCGGAACACGTGATCCTTACGTACGTGATGTACATGGATTTGATAGAAGACTATGCGTGCACCGCAGCTTAACCTAGGGGTGCCTTATATGTATATATGTACTGAGAGTGATTTATATATGTACTTGTGACTGGTTCACTATTGCTTAGTAGATGTGAATAACTAAGATATTTGAACGGGCTAAGAATGTGAGAATTTAATTAACACTTGAGATAAGTAATTTAATGAATGTGAATATGTGTTATGAATATGACTTGTTTGGGTGTTAGGAGTAGATACCCTATGTTAGAATGCGAAAGCAGGAGTGGTATAGACTAGTTAGTTAGCAGCATAACTAGGATGGGTTAAGGGTATACGTTGGGCATGCACATTAGTTGAGAGGTGAGAAACTCATGTGAGAGTACGCAACTAACATGTTTATTATATGTGTTGTTTGATTGCAATTCAAACACTTGCTATATTTGATATGCCCAAAGTGCACCTCCCGCTCAGAGTCAATAACCTCGGCCTGTATGACGGTCGAGGTAACAATAGCTTGAGATTACCCATCAGCGATGTCGTCCTTCACCAGGTCGGCCACAACTGACATTGCAAGTACCACCATGATTGGACATCAACCGAGGTTTACATGACTCATGGGGTCAGTTATCCATCAGGTCGGCCACAGCCGACGTTACAAGTATCACCTCAGTGAGGGCATCATCCGAGGTAAGTATGGACATGGGTTATCCATTAGCATCACCATCAACATCGACCATAGCCGACGTTACAAGTTTCACCTAAGATCAGCAAGGCCTTGCGGGCTCAACATCAAGTTTCAAGATAACATCGGCCCTGGTCGACGTTCCAGATATCTAACCTCGGCTGGCGTCCCAGCCAAGGTAGGGGTTGTACCTCACCAACCTCGTACTCATCCAGGCCGAGGTTGGTACTAAGCAAAGACAGCCGAGCATCTACGCGCACATGTATGGCTTTAAACACGTGGACAAATCCATTATAACTAAATCATTCCCTCCACGTGAGGAACTATTGAGGCCATTATTACTTAGTAGAGATGAGCCAGATGCCATCCTTACACTAGGTGAGTCTCCATGCACATGCACATTGCATGCTTGGGGGGTATGATAAGCACCCAAAACTGCACAATTTATACCCCAAATTGTTAATTCTCGACAATACAGGTCTTATGTGCTTAAATGTTTATTTTGTAGGCCGAATGCACGTTGCGGTGTTCAAACGCGAATTTCAAGACAATTGTGCATTTTATGGAGCTAATTGCTAACCCCGTAACATTACTCGAGCCTAAACCTAGCCTAAACCTACCCCGAACCCCATGTGTGTCTAATTTGCCCTTTTATTATTTTTTTAGATTTTTAGTTTGAGTCATTTCTATTTTTAGGATTTATTTTAGATTTATTTAGAATTTCTAAAATTTATTTTTGGATTATTTTAGAATTTTTAGGTTTATTTTCTATTTTTCTATTTTATTTTATTTTATTTTTGATTTTTATTCTATTAGTTTTTAGTTTTAATTTTATTTTATTTTATAAGGATTTTAATTCATTTATTATTTTTTACATTTTCTTTTTAAGATTTTAATTTAAAATTTTATTAGATTTTATTTTTATTTTTATTTTTTTATTTCTTTCTAGTTTCATTTTTAATTGAGTCTTTGTTTTATTTTAAATAGGATTTTATTTTTTTTAGTTTTTATTTTATTAATTTTTTTTTATTAGTTAGATTTTTTTAGGTGTTTAAATTATACACACACACTACCCTACACTTTCCTACACCTAACCAAACCCTCACCCTCACCCACCTTACCCTACACCTCACACACACAATTACCTACCCTTCTTCTTCCCAACAACCCATACTCTCTCACCTCTACCTCCATTTTCAACAAACCACCATTATCATCCTCTCTTACCACCATAACCACACACCCATAAACCCACCAATTAAACCCAGTCGCCGGACCTTCCCCTCCGATCTGCCCTCACCGATGGCGACTCGCGACCTGACCCCCCTACCCGCCTTGACCCACCTCGGCAGCAACCCCTCCTCACCGGCGGCTACAGACCCAAGAACCCCTGGTGACCCATTTGAGTCTAGACTGTATAAGAGCTCATCTAGTTTGGAAATTGTGACAAAATTGTGTCCATCCTAGAAACCAAAGAGCCTCAGAGATTGTTTTGCTTCTTCTCCTATTCATCTTGTAATGATCCTGAGACTATAGCCATCACTCACACACTTAGAACTTAATCTTTGCATATCATATTTCACCTTTATGTTTATTCATGTGGTGAGTGTGTTTAAATCCCTCAATTTGATTTTTATTAATTTTTTGGGAATTTTAAACATCTTTTAATTAAGGTTTTATTAAACTAAAACTTGATTTAAAAAGTTTTGGGGTTAATATCTAAATATGTATTGTTGTGATTTTTTGGCCTAAAGTTACTCTGGGTAGAAACCGAAAGCGCCAGAGACTCCAGGGTTGGCTTTGTAATTAGTTTTGGACGCACGTTTGTATTCATTCTATGGCCAACACTTGCTGCTCTCTGATTGGCCAGAGTTGTGTTTCTTTACAGAGACAAAACTTCGCATGTTTACAGCCCTTGGATCAACCCTTATCAATGGCCTGCATGTCGCCTGAGTGAATCCCCGTGTAAACCTTTAAGCCAATCACAGCCTGTTTAATCCACCGCCTGTTGTGAGCCCTTGGATTGAAGTCAAAGAAGCTTGACTCAATCTCAGCCATTGTTTTTGAACGATAATCTGGAACCTTCTCCTCTTGCTATTTAAAGGACTCTCATCTCAGCCTTCGAAAGCTTTTGCCACTTTGAAAATTCTCAGAGAAAGAATAGAGAGAGAGAGAGAAGAAAGAGAAGAGAGAGAGAGAAACCAGAGAGTCAAGTTAGAAACCCTAACTTCGTCTAAAACTTCTCCAACCTAAACCACTTACCTCTCCAAAAAACACGATGACCAAATAAACACCATCTTTAGTGTTTCTTGAGTTTATGAGAGTTCGAGTTGAGTGATCTTGGGTTGCTGTAACCTTGTGTTCATAAAATCTTATTTCCAACTTAGACACCTACTCAGATCTTGTTTCTGTTTCAATAGAAATCATAGATCTGAAGTTTTTCATGTCATAATACACTTAGTTGCATTTTATTTCTCATCTTGAGAAGTACGTTGTTGATTGTTTTCTGTTAAAACATTTTCTTACTTCAGAATCAACAATAAATGTTTATAGTTTCTATTTTTACAAAACTTAACCTGACCTAGTTGGATTCGCACTTGGAGGGTTTTCAATCTCCTAAATATTTTCAAAAGAGATTGAGAAAGGTCTTGACCGATTTCTTAAGCAAGATCTCCGTGGAATCTGGGTTATTTTGAAAGGTCAAAAGGTTTTTGGTTTTGTAAGAAAGAAAAATAACAAACTCACTGCATATAGACTTTATATGTAATTTGTTAGGATTGTTTGTAACTAATAAGAGTGTGTGTGTTCATGCATGTGTTATAGAACACTTTTCACAAACACTTAACACACTACATACACTGAAAGTGTTGGCTATAAGATTTGGTGAACATAAGTCGACGTATACTGTTGAAACAAAGGAAGAGTTGACAAACTGAGAAGACTACATCAACAATCAAGATCTGCAGAAAAGTTTAAGGACGCCAGAGGGTATAATCCTGAACTTGTATAGACTTGTTATTGTGTGCATGTTAGTTAAATAGATTGTAACTCACATATTTGTTTTAGTGATATTTTCTGGTTTTACTCCGTAGAGGGAGTCGTGGATGTTTCCTCAATTGGTGAGGTTTTACCACGTTAAAAATCCTGAGTATTAATATTTCTACATCTTCTCATCCCATTCTGATGTGTGCTGAGTTTAAAATATTTTAAACTGTTTACTAAAACTTGTTATCAAATCTTGTCCTAATCTCGTACATAATTTTGTTAACACATCTTGTGTTCAAAATCAGTTTGATTTAAGTAAAGAGTTTCTTCAACAAACTTTTCGGAGTTGCTTAAATAGTTTATTTTCAATAAACGGCTTTGGCAACGCTATTTCAATTGGTATCAGATCTATTGGTGAACTTATTTAAAAAAGATCCTGAGTTTCTGAAACTGTTTTCTCAAAATCAATCATGGGCGAGAAAAATGAAAGATATGGTAACCTGACCAGACCTCCTGTCTTTGATGGAACCAATTTTTCTTACTGGAAAGTAAGGATGATTGCTTTCATTCAAGGAACTTTGGGAGATGATGTCTGGGACATTATTGAAAATGGATACTCTTATCCTACTAAACCAGCCACTGAAGGAAGTAATGAGAGGGTTAAGAAAATATTAAGTGAGTTTACTCAAGAAGAGAAACAAGTTTCTCGCAATAATAATAAAGGAAAGAATGCTATATTTATGTCCATAAATGAACATGAGTTCAAGAGAATCTCATCTTGTACCACTTCTAAGGAAGCATGGGATACTTTGATTACTGCCCATGAAGGAGACTCTAGGGTTAAGGCTGCTAAAACTCAGATGTTAATTCAACAGTATAATTCTTTAATCATGTCTGAATCTGAGTCTTTTGATGACTTCTATATGAACCTGACTGATATTGTCACTAAACTGCATGCTAATGGTATAACTTATGATAGACAAGAAATTGTGTCTAAAATTCTGAGATCATTACCACAGAAATTTGACAATAAAAGATATGCTATTGAGGAAATGTGTGATATAAATCTCAATATTGAATTACTCAGTAGTAAGTTAAGAACTGTGGAAATGGAATTAGAGTTTAAGAAACAATTGACCCACACTCATAGGAAACATACCAATTCCAATCTTAGCTTTACTTCTAAGATGATTAAGCTTGAGTTAAACACTCCTAGTAATGATTCTGATGAGGACTGTGACTTAGAAAGTCTAGATAATCAGATTGCCCTAATGACAAAACAATTTAAGAAAATTGTTAAATTTAGAAACAGTATTGCAAATAGACAGGGCAAGTCTAATTATTCAACTCCTTCAAATCACAAGTCCCATGAGAAATCTCATGACAAACAGAACAAGGACAACACAAGACCTCACAGAGACCTCAAGAAGACTGAATGCTATAGATGTGGTAAACTAGGACACATTGCTCAAGACTGTAGAGTTAATTTAAATACCCAAAACAAACACTCTAGAGCCAACATCTGCAAAACATGGGATGACTCAAGTGACTCTGAAAATGAGGAACCTGAGACATCTGATGGTTTTGATCCTTGTTTATCCTTCTTTGCCAAAATCATATATAATGATGATATGCCTGTGATTGATAGTGAGGATGAGTCTAGTAATTCTAGCTCTGTTGCTTTGAATCATACTTTAACTGGTTTAGATGCTTTACTTACTGAGAACATTAATACTTCTTCCTCGGGGTGTGTGAGTCAAAGGGGAATCGATACTGCTGATGTCAATGGGTGCGTGAGTTTAAGAAATGAAACCTTAGGGGTCACTTCACACACCTCACTTAGTGACTCAGACAATGAAGATCTCCCAGATATACACACTCTATATTCTAAAACTCTAAAGAAAAGCACTAGACTAGAAAAGATTGTGAAAGATCTTACCAAAAAGCTAGAGGATCTAAGCCTGATGGTAAAACTGAATGCTAAAGAGTATACTACTCAATGCATGTCTCATGAAAGTGAAATCAAAGTGTTTGATGAAAAACTAAAAACTTTGACTGAAGCTAATGAAATTCTGGAGAAAAATACAAAGGGACATTATTAGAATTGGAACAAACCAAAGAAAAGACAGCAATTGTGTTCAAAAAATTTACAAAATTTGAAAACAATTCTAAATGTTTTGAGGAATTCGTTGCTGAATCTAAAACTAATTCTGATGATCGAACTGGTATAGGGTTTTGCCCCAATTTGAAGACACAAACAAAACATGTTGAACCTATCAAATTTGTGTCAGGAGGCAAAAGACCTATTGAAACATGTCCAGACTTTCATTCTCTAAAAACTGAGTTTGATCATCAAAACACTAACACTGGAGATGCAAGTTGCTCTAAGCATGAAAGTTTACCAAAGGGAAAATATGTCTGCCCCCCAATTAGGAAAAGTGAACCTGCTTTCAAACCTGTGCTACCTAGGAATAAAATTCAGCCTCAAAATTTCTCAAAACCTTTGTTTAGAGACTTTCCTAAGGTAAACCCCATTCTGAGCAATCTTTATTGCTCCTATTGTGATATATACGGACTTTCTTTCGATGATTGCTATGCTAGGAGACTGATTAAGCCTATCTACAATACTTCCATGTATTAAAACTTTAACTATTCTAGGAGGAGTCGTAACAATTATGTCCTTCCCAGGCCACCAGACAAAAACTCCAACTATAGGAATAGAAAGACTAAACCTAAAAGGACATTTACTAGAAGGAATCCCAGAAACTTTTCTAAATCAAATGCCCAGGTGTTTAAATTTACTCAAAAGCATGCGCAAAATGTTTTTCAACAACAATCTAATGCTCGCAAATTTTATCAAATGAGAGCAAACAAGCGCAAACAGAAAACCAGAGCAATTTGGGTTAGAAAAGATGATCTAGTACCCCAGATGAAGTGTAATATTGTTATTTCTGCCTTAAAAGCTGAACTTACATCTTCTGGTTGGTATTTGGATTCTGAATGTTCCAAGCATATGATAGGTGATGATACAAAACTTTTAAATAAAACCTTTTTGATGGTGGAAAAGTTGTTTTTGGTGATGGAGTATCATCCCAGATCATAGGCAAAGGAACTCTTAAAGAAAAAGGACTTCCTGTTCTTGAAAATGTTCTCTTAGTTAAAGGTCTTAAGGCTAATTTACTCAGCATTTCGCAATTTTGTGACTTAAACCATACTGTTACCTTTTCAAAGAACAATTGCAAGATTTTAAATGAAAAGGGAGAATGCGTAATTACAGGATTGAGGACTCCTGACAATTGTTATACTGTTATGACTAGTTCTGAAATCTGTAATGTTGCTAGAATGGATGACAATGAGATATGGCATAACAGAATGGGTCACATTAATTACGAAAATTTGAGTAAATTGTCCTCTCAACAAATAGTTAGAGGAATACCAATAATTAAACCTATTCATAACATTGTCTGTGGTCCATGTCAAGAAGGAAAAATTGTTAAAGCACCTCATAAAAGGGTTAAAGATATCCTTACCTCTAATCCATTAGAACTCATCCATATGGACCTAATGGGTCCTTCTCAAACTGTTAGTCTCTGTGGACACAGTTATATTCTAGTTATGGTTGATGACTTCACCAGATTCACTTGGGTAGCTTTCTTAAAACAGAAATCCGATACTTTTCAAACTTTTTTAAAGATTCTTTTACGGATTGAGAATGAGAAAGACACTCAAGTAAATAGAATCCGAAGTGATAGAGGTGGTGAATTCAAAGACACTGGTATTATAGAATATTGTGACTATAATGGTTACAAACATGAGTTCAGTGCTCCTAAGACCCCTCAACAAAATGGTATAGCTGAGAGAAAGAATCGAACTCTTCAAGAGATGGCACGTGTCATGCTCCATGCCAAGAACTTACCTAAGTATTTTTGGGTAGAATCTATTCGTACAGCTTGCCATCTTATTAATGGTGTCTATCTTAGAAAGAATTCGAAACAAACCCCTTATGAACTTTGGTACAATAAAAAGCCTAATATTAAGTACCTTAGAACCTTTGGTAGTACCTGCTATGTGTGCAAAGATAGGGAACACATATCTAAATTTGAGAGTAGGGGAGATAAAGCCATATTCTTAGGATATTCACCTAACAGTAGAGCTTATCGGGTGTATAATCTTCGCACTAAAACCTTAATGGAATCCATAAATGTAATTGTTAGTGACACTACTATAGAAAGCAAGACTAGTGAATTAACTATAGAAGAAGAATCGTCAAATATTTTAGAAAATGACTCTTCTGAAATAGATAATTCATTACCTATTGAGTCACCTGAAGTACCTAACTGGGTTTCTAAAGATCATCCCATAAACAACATAGTTGGTAACCCTAGTGAGCCAGTACGTACAAGATCCCAACTTAGAAATTATGCACTTTATGCATGCTTTGTTTCTCTTGTGGAACCAAAGAATGTAAATGAGGCATTGAATGACTCTCACTGGATTTCTGCTATGCAGGATGAACTTTTACAATTTGTCATTCATGATGTATGGTATCTTGTTCCACGTCCTGATCACAAAAAGGTTATTGGTACTCGTTGGATTTTCAAAAATAAAACTGATGAAAATGGGATGATAATTAGAAATAAAGCTAGACTAGTTGCCCAAGGTTATTCCCAAATAGAAGGAATTGATTTTAACGAGACGTTTGCTCCTGTTACTCGTTTAGAATCAGTTCGTCTGCTTCTTGCTATAGCTTGTCACATGCATTTTACATTATATCAAATGGATGTTAAATCTGCGTTCCTTAAATTAATTCTTGTCGAGGAAACCTATGTAGAACAACCTAAAGGGTTCATTGACCCTAATTTTCCTAATCATGTATTTCGGTTGAAAAAGGCTTTATATGGTCTTAAGCAAGCTCCTAGAGCTTGGTATGAGCGCCTGTCCAGTTTTCTACTGGATAAAGGTTTCAAAAGAGGTGGAAATGACCAAACCTTATTTGTCAAACATTTTGGCAAACACATTACTATCGCTCAAGTCTATGTAGACGATATCATATTTGGATCCACTTCTACCTCAGAAGTAAAATCTTTTGCTGAAATTATGAGTAAGGAATTTCAGATGTCCCTTATGGGGGAGTTACAGTTCTTCCTAGGTCTCCAAGTCAAACAACAACCAGATGGATTGGTTCTTTCGCAGACTAAGTACGCATTAGAGATAGTTAAGAAATTTGGCCTCGAGAGTGCTAAAAGTGCTAAAACGCCTATGAGTACTACAGAAAAATTGTCAAAAGATGAAAATGGAAAATCTGTAGATCCTACTTTATATCGTAGTATGATTGGCACATTACTCTATCTGACTGCCTCGCGTCCTGATATCATGTATGCTGTGTGTGTTTGTGCGCGTTATCAAAACAACCCCAAAGAGAGCCATTTAAACTCTGTTAAACGGATAATTAAATATGTTAAAGGCATTCTAAATTTAGGAATTTGGTACATGAATGACACACCGAGCACTATTATTGGGTACACTGATGCTGATTGGGCTGGTTGTACTGATGATAGTAAAAGCACTTCAGGCGCATGTTGTTATATTGGTAATAACTTGGTAGGATGGAGTAGTAAAAAACAGAACTGCACATCTCTCTCGACTGCTGAATCTGAATACATAGCTGCTGGTAGCTGTTGTGCCCAATTATTGTGGCTTAAACAAATGCTAAGTGATTATGGTATTCTAGAACCCACACTTCATCTCTATTGTGATAATCAAAGCGAGATTAATATTTCTAAGAACCCGGTTCAACACTTGCGAACTAAGCACATTAAAATAAGACATCACTTTATTCGTGAATTAGTTGAAACCAAGGAATTAGAAATCAATTATCTTCCTACTGATCTACAACTTGCAGATTTGTTTACCAAACCTCTTGATTATAATAGATTCATTTCTTTACGTAAATCTATTGGTATGGTTTGTGTCGAGTAAATACCTGTTATATTTTCCAAGTTCCTTCCCTTTGTCCATTTGAGACAAAATGGGGGAGAAATTTGAGTCTATCTCTGCATATACTAAATAGCTTGATCTTAGTAATTCTTTGCAGGTATTCTTCTTGTACAGTCATTCTCTATTGTAATAATAGGATGTTAAACTGTATATAGTTGAGTTATGTAATTTTTGCTTTCTAGGATTTGGGTAGATAGAACTTTTATAGGAATAGGTTTTTCTTATTTGTTGTCGCCCTACGAGTTCTAGATGACTCAAAGGAGATTTTGTCGCATATTTCCAAAGGGGGAGATTGAAGCCCTTATACTTTTGACTCATTTGAGTCTAGACTGTATAAGAGCTCATCTAGTTTGGAAATTGTGACAAAATTGTGTCCATCCTAGAAACCAAAGAGCCTCAGAGATTGTTTTGCTTCTTCTCCTATTCATCTTGTAATGATCCTGAGACTATAGCCATCACTCACACACTTAGAACTTAATCTTTGCATATCATATTTCACCTTTATGTTTATTCATGTGGTGAGTGTGTTTAAATCCCTCAATTTGATTTTTATTAATTTTTTGGGAATTTTAAACATCTTTTAATTAAGGTTTTATTAAACTAAAACTTGATTTAAAAAGTTTTGGGGTTAATATCTAAATATGTATTGTTGTGATTTTTTGGCCTAAAGTTACTCTGGGTAGAAACCGAAAGCGCCAGAGACTCCAGGGTTGGCTTTGTAATTAGTTTTGGACGCACGTTTGTATTCATTCTATGGCCAACACTTGCTGCTCTCTGATTGGCCAGAGTTGTGTTTCTTTACAGAGACAAAACTTCGCATGTTTACAGCCCTTGGATCAACCCTTATCAATGGCCTGCATGTCGCCTGAGTGAATCCCCGTGTAAACCTTTAAGCCAATCACAGCCTGTTTAATCCACCGCCTGTTGTGAGCCCTTGGATTGAAGTCAAAGAAGCTTGACTCAATCTCAGCCATTGTTTTTGAACGATAATCTGGAACCTTCTCCTCTTGCTATTTAAAGGACTCTCATCTCAGCCTTCGAAAGCTTTTGCCACTTTGAAAATTCTCAGAGAAAGAATAGAGAGAGAGAGAGAAGAAAGAGAAGAGAGAGAGAGAAACCAGAGAGTCAAGTTAGAAACCCTAACTTCGTCTAAAACTTCTCCAACCTAAACCACTTACCTCTCCAAAAAACACGATGACCAAATAAACACCATCTTTAGTGTTTCTTGAGTTTATGAGAGTTCGAGTTGAGTGATCTTGGGTTGCTGTAACCTTGTGTTCATAAAATCTTATTTCCAACTTAGACACCTACTCAGATCTTGTTTCTGTTTCAATAGAAATCATAGATCTGAAGTTTTTCATGTCATAATACACTTAGTTGCATTTTATTTCTCATCTTGAGAAGTACGTTGTTGATTGTTTTCTGTTAAAACATTTTCTTACTTCAGAATCAACAATAAATGTTTATAGTTTCTATTTTTACAAAACTTAACCTGACCTAGTTGGATTCGCACTTGGAGGGTTTTCAATCTCCTAAATATTTTCAAAAGAGATTGAGAAAGGTCTTGACCGATTTCTTAAGCAAGATCTCCGTGGAATCTGGGTTATTTTGAAAGGTCAAAAGGTTTTTGGTTTTGTAAGAAAGAAAAATAACAAACTCACTGCATATAGACTTTATATGTAATTTGTTAGGATTGTTTGTAACTAATAAGAGTGTGTGTGTTCATGCATGTGTTATAGAACACTTTTCACAAACACTTAACACACTACATACACTGAAAGTGTTGGCTATAAGATTTGGTGAACATAAGTCGACGTATACTGCTGAAACAAAGGAAGAGTTGACAAACTGAGAAGACTACATCAACAATCAAGATCTACAGAAAAGTTTAAGGACGCCAGAGGGTATAATCCTGAACTTGTATAGACTTGTTATTGTGTGCATGTTAGTTAAATAGATTGTAACTCACATATTTGTTTTAGTGATATTTTCTTGTTTTACTCCGTAGAGGGAGTCGTGGATGTTTCCTCAATTGGTGAGGTTTTACCATGTTAAAAATCCTGAGTATTAATATTTCTACATCTTCTCATCCCATTCTGATGTGTGCTGAGTTTAAAATATTTTAAACTGTTTACTAAAACTTGTTATCAAATCTTGTCCTAATCTCGTACATAATTTTGTTAACACATCTTGTGTTCAAAATCAGTTTGATTTAAGTAAAGAGTTTCTTCAACAAACTTTTCGGAGTTGCTTAAATAGTTTATTTTCAATAAACGGCTTTGGCAACGCTATTTCAAGACCCACTATAAAGAGGGTTCTCAGAGGGCTCCCCATTTGTGGCAAAGCTAGTGAACTTCCTAACCCCTGCCAAGTTCAAACCACCTACGGTGTCTCCTAAGTATGATGGTAGTACAAACCCTGTGCATCATATTGAGATGTACCAGTCTGCAGCATACATTTACTCAATCTAGGATGATATGAGGTGTTGGGCCTTCTCTGGGACTTTAACGGGAGCTGCACATATTTGGTTTACCTCTCTTCCGAAGAACTTTGTTGAGAACTTTAAGGTCTTGGCTGAATAGTTTATTCACAATTTCTGTTTTGGGGTAAGACCTCAGAAGAAGACCGCTCATCTATTGTACGTCAAGCAAGGCAAGAATGAGAGCCTAAGAGACTACATTGCTAGATTTGACAAAGAAAAATTTAAGGTTGAAGATTACGAAGAGAATATAGCTATGACAGCCCTCATCGGAGGACTCCAGAAGGGGAAGTTGCTGTGGAAGCTTGCTAAAGACCCTCCCAAGTCCATGGCAGAGCTCTTAGCAACTGCAGGAAAGGTCATGAACGCTGAAAAGGCTAAGGCCTCAAAGTATGAGGATGAAAACGAAAGTGGCAGTGGGAAGTTTTAAATGAAGAAAGACAGAAAAAAGAGGTCTGCAGACGATAAGTTTGCACACTATACTCCTTTAATTGTGAGCTGCGAACACATCCTCAATGAAATAAAAAATGAACGGTCCTGAGATGTCCGGAGAAGATGAAGGCTCCTCCGCATAAGAGGAATAAGAACCTATGGTGTTAGTTCCACTAAGACCACGACCATGTGACAGACAAGAGCTTCACCTAGAAGGATGAAATTGAGAAGATGTTGAAGTCCGAAAAGCTGAGGAAGTATATCGATGGTAAAGCTCCTAAGAGGGTAAGAGATGACCCTAAAAAGAAGAAAAATGACAGATGTCGAGATGATCCCCCAGCGAGAAAAGACGATGACTCAGATGGTGATGATGAGGACGATTCAGACCTCCCATCGAAAGACGACAATGCTCCTGTGAAGAGGGTTGATATGATCTCCTTCGGTGTTAACACCATATGTGGAGAACTAGCAGGGGTGGCTCCAAAGTAGCCGATCATAAAGCTCATGTGGTAGAGGCTAAGTTAGTGACCAAAGTACAGGTTGTGAATCTGCCGTCTTCAGAGGCTAAGAAGAAGAGGAAGAAGGTATATATGGATACTCATATAGTTAGATTCTCCCGACTCGACTTCAAAGGTATCTTGGTTCCGTATGATGACCCTTTGGTAATAACAACAAGAGTGCACGGATGTGAGGTACAAAGAATCATCGTAGATGGAGGAAGTTCAACAGACGTGATGTTCTGGCCCTATGTTAAGAGCCCGAGCCTCAAAAGAGCTAGGCTGGTACCCTATCATCATTCGTTGATGGGATTCAGCGGCGAAAAGGTCTATCCATTAGGCATGTATGAGATAGATGTACAAATGGGAGACGCGTGGCCTAAGAGGTTGACCCGAAAGATCAATTTTTTTCATTATGGATGAAAATGTCTTCTCGGCCTATAACCTCATCATAGGATGAGTATCCCTTAAGAAATTTGAGGCCGTGCCATCAACGGTCCACGAAATGCTAAAATTCCTGCCCCCCTATGGGGTAGGGGAAGTATAAGGTGACCAGACCATGGCACGAGAATGCTACTTCAACTCGACAGAAGAGAGAGAGGCACATAAGAGGGAAATAACCACATATAACATTGATACACTTGATCCTAGGGATAAAACAAAATTAAAGAAAGGAGTGGCCGCGAAAGAGGTAGAATCCATCATCCTCAATGAGGATGAACCGAAAAAAACTATCCAAATTGACAAGGCCCTAAAAACAGAGATCAAGGAAGAGCTGATAAGATTTTTGAAGAAGAGCAGAGTGTCTTTGCTTGGAGCCATGCAGACATGCCTAGCATCGACCTTGAGATTATGTGCCACAAACTCAATGTGGCAGAAGATGCTAAGCCAATTAAATAAAGACGAAGAGTTTACTTTAGGGAAAAGTACGATGTCATAAGGGAAGAAGTTAGAAAGCTGGAATAGGCAGAATTCATCAGGGAGGTCATATACCCAGAGTGGTTATCTAACGCCGTCATTGTGCCCAAAGATAATAGAAAATGGAGGATATGCGTAGACTTCACTGACCTGAACAAGTCTTGCCCAAAAGACAACTATCCCTTACCTCGAATTGATCAAATGGTAGATGCCATGGAAGGGCATGAACTTATGAGCTTCATGGATGTGTATTCAGGCTACAATCAGATCTTCATGGATGCCGAAAACTCAGAGAAGACAACATTCATCACAGACAAGGGGACCTATTGCTATAAGGTCATTCCCTTCGGCTTAAAGAATGAAAGGGCCACATATCAATGTCTTGTAAGTAATATGTTTGAAGATCAGATTGGCAAGACCATGGAGGTATATGTAGATGACATGTTGACAAAAATCTTGAAGGCCTGCACTCACGTAGCCAACCTGGAGAGGACTTTTGACACCATGAACTTATACATGATGAAGCTCAATCCTGCTAAGTATGTCTTCTAAGTAGGAGCAGGAAAGTTTCTTGGATTCATCATCAATCAAAGAGGAATATAGGCGAACCCTGAGAAGATCAAAGCTATGCTTGAAATGAAGACACCGAGAGCTATAAAAGACATTCAGAGGCTAACTGGAAGAGTTGCTGCACTCAACAGGTTTGTCTCCAGGGCTACGGATAAGTGTCTTACTTTTTTTAAAGTCCTTAAAAAGGCCTTTGAATGGGATGGGGAATGCGATAAGGCCTTTAAGGAGCTCAAGTACTACCTTGAATCCCCCCGGCTCTTATCCTGGCCCATTATAGGGGAGAAGTTGTATGTTTATTAAGCAGTCTCAGAGTCAGATATAAGTGCAGCCATAGCACGGGAAGACGATAGGGTACTGAGGCCTGTATAATTCAATAGTAAGGCCCTTCAAGGGTCTGAACAGAACTATCCTCAGATGGAGAAGTTGGCCTACGCCTTGATACACGCTTCCAGGAAGATGAAGCCCTATTTCCAAGCCCACTCTATGTCATCCTCACTGACTCCCCACTAAGGAAAGTCCTCAACAAGCCCGAGAATTCATGTAGATTGATGACCTGGGCCATCGAGTTGGGAGAGTATGACATTGTTTATCAACCCAGGGTGGCCATCAAAGGGCAGGCACTCGCAGACTTTGTTGCTTAGTTCACATGGGAGGAGGCTGAGATTGAGAATAGCCCAGAGATTGCAGAGGGATCAAATAATAACGTCTTCCAATACCTGGAAGAGGTTGTGTCCAGTAGAGCCAAAAAAGGAGTAACTGAGAATGAGGAAGACATGTACCTCTTCAAGCAAGGGACCCTGTCAAAGGGGAACTTCTCTTCGAATGAAGATGTTTGGAACCTCTTCGTGGATGAGTCTTCTCACGAAAGTGGAAGCGGCGCAGGGCTGATACTATTAGCTCCGGATGGTACCGACGTTGAATATGCGCTAAGGTTCAACTTCAAGGCTTCAAACAATGAGTACGATTATGAGGCGCTAATAGTAGGGCTCTCCTTGGCAAACGCCCTTAGAGTTGGCCGACTCCTGCTACACAGTGACTCGAGGTTAGTTATCAACCAAGTACTTGGAGTATATGAGGCCAAGGATGAAAGGATGGCCAAATACCTGAAGAGGGTAAGAACGACGCTATAAGGCTTCGAAGAGGTGAAGATGAAGAGCATACCTCGACAAGACAATAGCCGTGCAGATGCACTAGCAAGGTTGGCTTCAACAATAAGAACATGCATTAGAAGGATATTACCAGTCGATATCTTGCTCAAATCGACCATTAAGGAAGAAGAGGTTTCCAGCTCTTACCTCAACTTAAACCTAGGGGACTCATGGATGGACCCCCTTATCAGATATATCAGGTAGGGAAAGATGCCAGAATCGAAGATAAAAAGGAGGAAATTAAGGTATAGAGCTGCCAAGTTCTCGATAATAAGATATGTCCTGTATAAAAAAGGATTCCTACTACCTATCCTGAGATGTGTCCATCCCACAGAAGTCCCCCATATCCTGTAGGATGTACATGAGGGTTCTTGATCTAGTCACATAGGAGGAAGACCTTTATCCAAAAGGATAATTATGCAGGGATATTGGTGGCCGACCTTGGCCAAAGATACAGCTGCCTACGTGAAGATGTGTGACAAATGCCAGAGATTCTCCACTATCACTCATCAACCTCATCAACCTATGATGTCAATCAGTTCTCTTTGTCCATTTGCAGTACGTGGGATTGACTTGGTGGGACCATTGCTAAGAGTTGCTAACAACTATCGATTTCTGATAGTAGCAATTGATTACTTCTCCAAGTGGGTAGAGGGTGAGTCGATGATCATGATTACATAGTAGAAGACCTTACAGTTCATCTAGAAGAGCATCATATGTAGACATAGCATTCCAAACACCCTCATCTTAGACAATGAAACCCAGTTCAAGAATTCTTCCTTAGAAAAATATTGTGAAAGAGTGGGGATTAAGCAGTTCTTCTCCTCTCTTGGCCGACCCCAGGCAAATGGGCAGACTGAAGTCACAAACTGAACAATCCTTGATGGGATTAAGAAGAGGTTGGAAAAAGCCAAGGGGAGATGGACAGAAGATGTTTATGCAGTGTTATGGGCCTACAGAACAATAGCAAGGACACCAACGGGGGAGATCCCATTTATGTTAGCCCATGGCTCAAAAGCTTCATACCAACAGAAGTAGGACTCCCCACTCACAGATTTCAAACCTATGACCCAGAGAAGAATGGGGAAGAGAGAAGACTCGACCTAAATTTAGTTGAGGAGAGAAAAGAAGATGCTGAGATCAGACAGGCAGCCTATCAGTAGAGAACAATAAAGTTCTACAATCAAAGGGTGAAATCAAGACCTATAGCTGTAGGAGATACAGTGTTGAAGAAGACGTTGCAGAAGGCAAACAAGCTCCACCCAAATTGGCATGGCCATTACAGAGTGGTTGATGAGGTTGTGCCTGGTACTTACCGGCTAGAAAACCTCGAAGGGGAACCTTTTTCAAATCCTTGAAATGCTGACCACTTGAATAAATATTACATATGATGTTGCAGTTTTCTTTTTAATACATGTATCATTTTATAAAGAGGATATGAATGAAAAGAGCATTTCCTGTGTCAACATTGTTTTATTATGATTAAAAATCATTGATTTGGTGAAATTTATAGGTGATACATTATATTTTGGTGACCTCAGACCCTAAACATCATTAAGTTGGTGAAATTTATGAGGTGAAACATCATAATTTGATGACCTCAGACCTTAAACATCATTTGTTTGGTGAAATATATGAGGGAAACATCATAGTATGGTGACCCCAGACCTTAAACATCATTAATTTGGTGAAATTTATGAGGTGAAACATCATATTTTGGTTACCTCAGACCTTAAACATCATTAAGTTAGTGAAATTTATGAGGTGAAACATCATAATGTGATGACCTCAGAGCTTAAACATCATTAATTTGGTGATAAATTATGAGGGTAAACATAATATTTTGATGACCTCAGACCTTAAACATCATTAATTTGGTGAAATTTATGAGGTGAAACATCATAATTTAGTGACCTCAGACCCTAAATATCATTAAGTTGGTGACATTTATGAGGTGAAACATCATATTTTGAGGACCTCAGACCTTAAACATCATTTGTTTGGTGAAAGGTAAGAGGTAAACATCATATTTTGATGACCTCAGACCTTAAACATCATTAATTTGGTAAAATTTATGAGGTGAAACATCATAATTTGATGACATCTGACCTTAAACATCATTAATTTGGTGAAATTTATGAGGTGAAACATCATATTTTGATGACCTCAGACCTTAAACATCATTTGTTTGGTGAAAGGTATGAGGGAAACATCATATTTTGGTGACCTCAGACCCTAAACATCATTAAGTTGGTAAAATTTATGAGGTGAAACGTCATAATGTGATGACCTCATACCTTAAACATCATTAATTTGGTGATAATTTATGAGGTGAAACATCATATTTTGATGACCTCAGACCTTAAACATCATTTGTTTGGTGAAAGGTACGAGGTAAACATCAAATTACGATGACCTCAAACCTTAAACATCAATAATTTGGTGAAATTTATGAGGTGAAACATCATAATTTGATGACCTCAGACCTTAAACATCATTAATTTGGTGAAATTTATGAGGTGAAACATCATATTTTGATGACCTCATACCTTAAACATCTTTAATTTAGTGAAATTTATGAGGTGAAACATCATAATTTGGTGACCTCAGACCCTAATCATCATTAAGTTGGTGAAATTTATGAGGTGAAACATCATATTTTAATGACCTCATACCTTAAACATCATTTGTTTGGTGAAAGGTATGAGGTAAACATCATATTTTGATGACCTCAGACCTTAAATATCATTAATTTGGTGAAATTTATGAGGTGAAACATCATAATTTGATGACCTCAGACCTTAAACATCATTAATTTGGTGAAATTTATGAGGGTAAACATCATAAATTGGTGACCTCAGACCTTTAAGACAACATCATTATATGACTAAAACAACATTCAAGAGAGAGAATTCATTGAAAGAAGCAAAATCCTCTGAAGAAAATGGTATTTCATGAAGTAGTCAGAGTTAGAAATCAAATATGCCCCGAAGCAGAGTTTACAAGAAATTACAGATGAAAAACCAGAAACTACAAGTAAAAGGCTTCACAAGTTTAGGCTTATGGGTCAGCAGCCGCAGACGTGTCCACTTGGACTTTGTTGGTAACCTCGGCCCCGTCATCTTGAGGGTTAACATCCTCAGCGTTTGTAGTTTCCAACTGTGCAGTCTCCGCAAGAGCAACGCCTTCTCCTTAACCTCTTGCAAGGCCTGAGCAAAGCGAGAATCGCCGAAGCCCAGACCAACAAAGTCTGAGGCAGTTAAGCTCCCTGTCTCCTTCTCCTTCTCTTTTAAAGCTTCCCACTTCCCAGTTGCCTTAATACCTCTTTCGAGATATTCAAGGCCGAAGCTTATAAACTGGTCAGAGACTTTGTAGTCGGCCAAGACCTTCTCAGAGGCATCCTCAAGGGCAGGCATTACTGCAACATCAACCTTTGCCTGAAGGACGTCATCTTTAGCCTGCAAAGCATAGGTGTGATCCTTCTTAAGCTTGGCTATGTCCCTATCCCTCTGCTTCACCTTATTTTCAGACTCATCCAAAGATTTCTTCAGATGTTCAACCTTTGCATTTAAAGAGGCTTACACCTTTTGGGCCTCTTTTACCTTCTCAATAAGGGGAAACTTCCTCAGGGTCCAGTCAACGAATTGGGGCATAGACAGAATATCCTGCATTACAAAGTCAGATGTATGAGTTCAAGCCTTAATCCATTTAAAGCCGAGGTTGCACTTGGAATAAAAAAGCAAAATTTTTTACCTGGATAGACCTGTGAAGGCTAAACTCGGCCAGTAGAGGGGTATCAAGAGAGCGTAGGAAACGCTTATCTACGTTAGTCATTGCAGAGCTGATGACATCCATTGCTTTCAGACCATGGACTATCAGAGTGTCACTGATCTTTAGCTGCTCCAGACGAGTGGCTAAAGCATCATCTGAAGAAATAGGGATGGCACGATCTCCCTTTTAGTTTTTGGAAGGCCTCTGATCGTCCGCATCAGTGGTAGTCTTCCTCTTCTTGGTAACATCGGCCTTATACGTGTCGACATTCTGTTTGGGGGGAGGGGCTGCATTATGCCATGACTTCTTCATTAGCTTAATGAGACTGGGGGCAGACATCTCCCACAAGTCGTCAGAGATGCCTTCTGGGCGTTCTGTAAAAAGAAGAATTTGAGTTAGTAAATCAGAGGTATTAAAAGTCAGAGATAAAACTATGAAAAATAATACTTACGAAGCTCGGTCAGAGGACTTACCCCCAGCTAATCTCAGAGAGGTAATAGGGGGTCATCAGATGTTCGTACTTGACTAGCCAACCGTTCTCCCCCTGATCTTGAAGATTCTTAACCTTTTATAAGTTATCCTGGCTAAGCCCAGGGTCGACCTTGGCAGAAAGTGACACCTTTCCCCACCTCAGAGATATCCTCGGCTCCAACGATGAAGAGATTGCAGAAGGACCAAATTCCTATGACCCTGAGGCAAAGAAATACCGTGGATTCCAGTTGTGATTGGAGGTCTGGGTAACCAATAGCATCTTTTTGTCTGACATCCTAGCTAGGAAGTGATAGTAGCTGGGGTGGTTTGTGGCACAGGATGGGACATAACATCATGTGAAGACCCTAACTAGATGGTCTGAGTGATGGACTGCCCTCCAAAGGATGATAGCCCCAATTATCACCCTCCAAGCATTTGGGGATAATTGCGAAGGGGCTAGGTTGACATGGGACAATATTTCTCTAATTGAAGAATGGATGGGGAGATGGAAGCCCAACTTGAACATCTGCCCATAGACACAGATCTCCCCGTATCGGCCATCGAAGGCCCTCTCACTCCTCAGAGGTCTCCTAAGCTTAATGGAAGGACCTATGGAATAGAGATGCCTAAAGGCTAAGAGGCCTTACTCAGTAACAGTACTCTCTATCTCGACAGCCTCTGAGGTATCAACGTCACTCTCATGACCATCATCCTTATCCCTGGAAACGTCGACCTGGGGAGGTGTAGGAACACCACTAGGGAATCTCTGAGCGAACTCAGCTCTGGTGGCGGTCGATAGAGGGATAACATCGATGGGTGGGGGAATATCCATGCTCTCCCCCACAATCTCGACATCAAAGGAAGTTCGTGAGGTTCTAGCACCATTATGGGACGAGGCATGACTTTTTACCTCGCCCTGATCAGGGACCTGATCTTGCCTAATAGAGAAGTCCATAGCCTCTTGGAATGAGTCTACAGACATAGGGTCTGAGGTAGATGACTCAGACTCAGACTCAGACATTGGAGAAGGGTTAATTGGATCCTCGGCTGGCTCAAGGTATATCACCTTCAAAGGTGGAGGGAAGATAGGTCTAAGGGGGAAGGTGTCAGCCCTATGAGTTTCCTCTTGGGATAGCTTTATCTTCTAAATGTTTGCAAAGGTCTTCTCTCTAAGAGAAGGGAAATCTTATATGAGCTTGTGCAGAGGTCCGAGCATAAGTCAGACGACCTTAGACTTTGGGACCCTAACTACAAACAAAATACTGGGCACAGCCTAAACTAAGGATCAAACTTGGTTTTTAAAAAATTTCAAACCAAGAACAATCAAGAACAGGTTCACCAAAAAACTCAAGGGGTCACCGAAAAACTTAAACTACACCGAAAAATTCAAGAAATGGAAATACAGAGCTGAAAAATGGTAAAAGAAAGGTAACAATCAATACCTGATAGAGTATGAGATGAAGAGTAGGAAGATTGAGCAAAGAAATCCATAAATAACCTCGATCAAGTTCTTAATGAGTGAGAGAAAATGCTGAAGGCTCAGGCGGGAGAAATGTGTAATAAGTTAAGAAGGAGAAAAAAAGGGTTTTAAACCCTCAAAATGCCTTGCACACATCCCACGACCCATTATTGCCTTGGGAGCCCAAAAGACAATCAGCATCATCACACTGTAAGGCACACTACCCACTTTAAAAGTGGACATCTGTCAAGGAGATATTGGTACATAAGGAAATACAACCTCGGACATACATACCCCTTAGTCACCTACTTACATAGGTAACTAAGGGTTATAGGGTGATTGATATGCCCAAAGTGCACCTTCCAGCTCAGAGTCATTAACCTCAGCCTATATAACAGCCGAGGTAACAATAGCTCGAGATTACCCATCAGCGATGTCATCCTTCACCAGGTCGGCCACAAAAAACGTTGTAAGTACGACCATGATTGGACATCAACTGAGGTTTACATGACCCATGGGGACAGTTATCCACCAGGTCGGCCGCAACTAACATTACAAGTATCACCTCGATGAGGGCATCATCCGAGGTAAGTATGTACATAGTTTATCCATTAGCATAACCATTAAAATCGACCATAGACGATATTATAAGTTTAATCTAAGATCATCAAGGCCTTGCAGGCTCAGCATCAAGTGTCAAGATAACATCGGCCCTGGCCGGCGTTCCAGATATCTAACCTCGGCTGGCGTCCCAGCCAAGGTCATCATATAATCCCCAGCCAAGGCAAGGGTCATACCTCACCAACCTCGTACTCATTTAGGCCGAGGTTGGTACCAAGCAAAGACAACCGAGCATCTACGCGCACATGTATGGCTCGGAACACGTGGATAAATCCGTTATAACTAAATCATTCCCTCCACGTGAGGGAATATCGAGGTCATCATTACTTAGTTGAGATCAGGCAGATGTCATCCTTGCACTGGCTGAGTCTCCATGCGCATGCACATTTCATGCTTGGGGGTACATTGCACCTCCCAATCACTATATATTGAGGTCATCCTCAACATTGTAAAGGATCGAGAATTACAACCCTAGCTAAAACTCTGTCAATTTATACAGTAGAGAGAGAAAGCTTGAGAGATTGTATCCGTGGCCGTTATTGCCTTATTTCAGTGACATTACTCACTCACTTGCACAGTGGATGTATGCCTAATTGGCTGAAACACTTACATATTGGTGTTCATCCTCTTCTCCTCACCTCCTTCTACATATACACTTATATTCTCCCGTGCTGCCATTGTTCTCACTTGCTTGAGCTTGTACACATCTTACCTGGTGGTGATGTTTCCAACATCATCAATATTATTAAACCGTTTTCACCTCGGGCCCGGACCCGTTTTCCTCCAAATCTATTTTGTTTTGTAAAAAAAATTTAGGTGCCCAACCATAGGGACGCCAAGCATAGGAGTTCCATTTTGATGACGTGCTATAGCTGCTGTGGAAGTTATAGGATATGGGTATTAGACGCCTCCAGAGTTATCCTTGGTTCCTTTAGAGACATTCATATTAGTCAAGGCATAGTGCCCATTCTTATCTAGAGATTTTAGATACAGACTTTCATTATTTCAGATGTTGGTTATTTATTCAGACTCGTGTATTGGGATTTTATTTACCCTGGTATTATTATCATTGGAGTGTTTACTCCAGACTCAGTTTATTTCTTTTCGTTGGTTATTCATATGAGATTGTTTATACGATTGATGGTTGATGATTTGATTACTTGGTTATTGTTAATTTAATTAATAAAATTTGGCATCTCTCTTTTTAAATATTAGGTGGCTAGTAATAAATTAAATGTTTTCGACAGTGATGCTAAGACTGAACCAACTTGATATTCTGTTTTAATTTCATAAAGGAGTAGCTACCCGGTATTTAATTAGTCAGGGTGTCACACATTCAACATAAGTTGATTATTTGAAACTTATACTTTCTTCGTCAAATTATTAATAAATTTATAAAATTTCATACATCTTTTTAGATAGATAGTGTAAGTTTCTTGATAGCCAGAGGTCTCACTTTCACTTTTTGTGTCGTTACTAGGTGCTGTGTGGGGAGTAGCGTCTCCTACATTTTTAATTTTGAAAAAAAATTGAACTCACCCACCCATCGGCATTTGGACCCACACACCCAATATCTAAAATAACATAAATACCATTCACATCACAAATATCACCCACATGAGACAATTCAACGTCACAATCAATCATAGCCAATTGTAGCATAAAATGTCATGCAAATTGTAATAAACTTGGCTAGACTCATCACTATCAGACTCATAAGAGTCATCCAAAGTTTTAATTATATGGGCATTGGGTTGAGGGTGTGTATCTTCAAATACAAGTGTTCTTACTCTAATAAACCCAGAGGGGGATGGGGGTGAATAGGTTTCACTACACCAAAATGCGGTTTTAGTACCATGCCAATTTTATGATTACTAAGAGGAGTTTAATGTCAGTGATTTCTTACCATAAGGTGATGTTATAAATATAATATTATCACTACTGACTGTAAGGACATTTTTGTCCGTTATCAATTTATATGTCATATACCGCTACACCGTCGAAGAAGTTCAGGATCCCATTCACATCAAGATGGATCTGAATAATCAAGGTTCTTCAACAAACAACCTCCGTAAGGTTAACTTTGGTAAGCTTACGTTTTAGAGTGCCTTAATAATGCACTTAGAGTATTGGGATATTTTTTACAAAATATTTTCTAAGTGTTGGAGCGGAGCTTTAAATGTTTTTATTTTTTTCAAAAATATATTTTCGGAGTTTTTAAGGTGGTACATTTACTGAAAGGATAAGCGAGAAAAAAATATTTTTTAATCATCTGGTTCGAACGACATTGTATCTGGTTCGAATGACATCACATCTAGTTCGAACGAGTTTTGTCGACAGTTTTTTCTATAAAATCTCATTAAATGGTTTCGTTTTCTTTAAGAAGTCCACAGTTTTTGAAAGATAGAAAACTACGAAACTGCAAAATCCTTTTGGCTTCTTCTTTTAGGGTTTAATCCCTTTTTCTTTTCAATTCACAAAATCCTGATATCTTTATGTGAGTTATTTTGGAACCCAAAGAACATACTTTGATATTGTTCATCCTTTGTGGGGAGATCTCTACAACCGAGAGCTGCGTGCTATTGCGAAGTGAGTCTCTATGAAGTTTATGACTGCATGTCATTGAGGATCTTCTACGTGTTGATTCTTTGCTGAAGACTGCGTGTCCTTGCGGTATAGCTACGAATGAACCATTGCTGATTTCTAGTCGATGTTTTGAAGGTTTGATGAAGACACTGTGCATTACACTTGTGGGCGATTATCAGGCTGTATGTAAGTCAATGGTTTTGTAAACTTTGTCAAAGTTCTAGAAATAAAAGTTTTTCCCTTTGGGGATTTTTCCTAAATTTTGTGTCGAATGCTTACTTGATTTGTTTTGACACGTAGTTGCATATTTGAGGGATGAACTTTGCATTCTCACTAACTTTAGTTTAAAAATTAAAACAAAAAATAAAAAACCATAAAAATAGTTTAACACTTCCCAAAGATGGTTCCTTCTCTTCACCTTTTCAATTCACCTCGACCGTTAGTGCAACTAAGAACATAAAAACTGATTCGGAATTTGAATGCTTTATCTTTGGTTCTCGCATGTCAGTGGGTTTATTTATTTATTTCATATTTTCACATTAAAAGGATTTGGATTTGGACATGAATTTGCATAGGTAATTTTTTTTATTTAAAATATAGTAACAATTTTTATTTTATTTGAATAAATGTGTAAATTCGTATGCTTTCGATTTTCAATGTTGCCCATTATTTTGTTTTCCATGGGATTAGATTCTAATTCAAGCTCAATCGTATTAATGAAATCCATATCACCAGTTTGTTTGTCTTCATGAATATTATGCTGTGGATTTGTATTTTGTATTCCATTTGTTTAATATCCGTTTATGCAAGTGTTTGGAGATACTCACAGGTAGGGTGAAATAAAGAACAAAAAATATGTTAATATTTGTATGTTTGGGGACACTTTTAGTTAGATCTGTCAGTGGATCGTGTCGATTCATGTTTGCATTGATTTTTATCGTGTTCGGGTCTTATTGAGTTTGTGTTTAAACGAGTGAATTTTTTACCGCATAAAAAAACCATATTCAAACCTAACTCGTTACCTTAATGTGTCGTGTTGTGTTCACCTGTTATTACTTATTAAGATAATTATTTATTTTTAATCGCATACAGGTTGATACTTTACATGTTATTAAATACAATTAGACCAATTAATTCATTGACATTACTACATATTTTATCTAATGAAATTCTTTATGATTAAACTAACATTAAGCTATATAAACTCTTTATAAGCCCCAATAACATATCTTATATACTTAAATTAATGAGTATTAATACGTATTAACATGTATAGTTTCTTGATACTAACCCGCCCCATTAACAATAATGTATTATGGTGCCATTAAGGCCTCGTTTAATTCACCGTACAAGAGGGTCGTATGGGATAAAATTTTCCTATCCAATGTTTGATATAGCTTAGGATGAGATATAAGATGGGATAATTTATCCCAAGTGAGCTCCTTATCCCACAATGAGTGGGATAAAAAGATCCCACCTCTAAGGTGGTATAAAATTATCCGGTGTCAAGATTTGATTGGAAATTACTACCCTTCCTTTATTAAGTTAAAAGATACTCACTCAAATTGAACTCTCTCAAATATTAGATAGTAACCGTCGGTCCCTTTCATTCACACAACTCTCCATTCACATTTTTCACCACAATAGGTAATCTCCACTACTTTTTTTCTTTCTATTTTTTTTTATGTTTGTTTCTTTATCACAAATTTTATTTTGGTTTAAATCAATGCAAATATTATGTTAACCCACCTGTTAGACAAGTTGAAAGTTATGTGTTGTTATCCCATCGCAAATATTTTGTTACAAATATTATTTTTTACAATTTGTTAACCCACATGCTAGACTTGTTGAAAGCTATGTACATTTGTTTGATTTCATACGTTTTTGATGGCTATTTTTAGTAAAATCAATGTTACCCAGTTGTGGCTTCAAATAATTTTTTGATGGGTGGTTTATTTTGAATTGAAAGAGAAGACAGTAAATAACCAATTTTACTATCCCATTATTTCAGATAGCTGGTTTGTGTGCACATGATTTTTGTATGTGTGTGAGGGATTGCTAGTGCTTGACTGTGTACATATTATAAGTACATATGTCCATCTCATTATTATCATCTCAAAATATTATTTTTTAACATCCCACATGGAATTAAATATTATGTTATTGAGTTAAAATATGTGATAATAATATATTTTTGTTTTTTATTATTAAATAAATAACAAGGTATTTTTGGAAAACTGGAGACAAGTTAATCCTATCCGCAGCATTACAAACATATAATTGTATTATTAAATCCCATCCCGTCTCCTTATCCTGAACTTTCCAAACGTAGTATTGTAGTAAGTCTTATCCAACTCATACTTATTCTATACAATCCGACTCTTATCCTATCCTATCCGGCCACCTTATATGGTGCATCAAATGAGGCCTGAGGATTCACCCTTTAACTTATAATTTCACTTCGTTTGTGTCGTGTAATCGTGTCGTGTGTCATTCTTCTAGGTCTACTTTTAACATATGGGTTTATTAATAGGATTGTTATTGTTATTGTGAAGATAGTGCCACCTCACCACTGTAAGCATCTGTTCACTTGGCACTCATGTTCTTCAATGCACAAAATATAAGTTTATTAGTTTAATATATAATTTTTTGATTATATTTACATTCAAAGTAATTACTTAAAGTGTTAGAAAATGAATTGTGAGCTATTTGTCTAAGTGAATTTATATGTATGGCTCATAATTTTTTTGATGATAAGATTATCTTAAGTTTTAAAAATCATCTATAACATTGGATACATAGTATATCTTAGGCTTATGACAATGTTATAAAAAACCTATCTTCTTAATAGTTTTGATTCAAATTAAATTATTATCTTTTTCATTTTTTTTATTCCTTTGTCCATGTATTAGTGGGTTTGATAGTGAAAACATTGCATCATTATTGTGATAATATATATAATTTTCATTTATGTAATGTATTTGATAAATTAATTTTAATAAATATCCACTTTTGAGAAAAATGAAATACTTAGATTATAATGTTGGTCACCTTGGCTAGTATATATTTATTTAGAGAGGGTACCTATTATACCTCCCTTTTCCTTATGTTTAATCATAAGAATTTTTCATTCCCATATGAATATGCAAAATTCAAAGATTGCATAAATGTTAGATCACTAAGGTAACATGTCACTATGTGTGTGTTTTGTAAGAAGGTAGTATACCATATTCAAGAAATGTTAGTGTGGTGTGTGACATGTTTTTGACATATTGTATGGTACGCCGTAGATGCGAAGCTTTTCAGAAGGATGAATTTATTTACACTAAAGCTATTATCGTTCCATTAAAGGCTTTAACTAAATTTAATAAATTTCTAGTATTTTGTAACTCCTTAGAATTTATGCTTAACATTCCATTCTTGTATTAAACATACTAGAACCATATAATATTATCTAGGGCTAGATCTCAATTTTTAGTATGCTATTGTGCTTAACTATTTTCCTTTTTCATGAGGAATCAGTAAAATAATTGTGAAATCAAATGTAATTTAACCAAAAAAGATTTTGTACGATGACAAAATAATTAAAATCAGATCACACTTCACCATCTGCTCTCTAACATACTCAATATTAAAGCAAACACTCACTTCATTATGACATATATTACAAGGAACCTACCATCCACGAAATCATATCCATGCAATACGATGAAGACTTTCAACCAAGACAATGAATAGAATAACCAAAATAATGAAGTTCACAAGATATACAAAGTTGATTTAGTTCTTTCATCAACACATAGAAAAAGTCATCTTTAAAACCTCAAGTGTTGTTCCAACATCAACTGGTCAAACAAACAAGCTCATTACCACATCCCACAACCAATGGTGATCAAACTCATGCAAGCATCACATCACAACAAGCATCACATCACAAGACCACGATTGATGATTCAAGAAAGTCAAAGAATGCTCAAAAGCCCTCATAATTATAACTTTATTTTGTTTTACCTTATAGTCCATTGTGTAATTAAAGCAACATGTTTTATCTTGTATATGCTCAAACCTACACACCTAAACCCATCCTAGATCTATATAAACCTTCCCCAAAGCATGCCGCTAAACCTAACACCTTTTTGCCTAAAACCTAGGAGGTTTAGTTGGCTAAACCTTACTTTTAGTTGACTAAAAGTAGTTTTATCCCTTTAAAAGTTTTTACGACCAAATAAACCTTTAATACGGCCAACTAAAACCAACCACAGGAGTTTTAGTTGAGTAAACTTGACTTTAAGTCGAATAAAAGTGTTAAGATTTCAATAATCAATTTAGGTAAAATCTTCCAATCTTTTATCCTAATACCTTAACTCTTCTAACATAATTACTAAACCTTTTAAAACTATTTTGATGCATCCTAACACTATAAATAAGGCCTTCCACATCCATTCCAAAATACACAAGTAAACAACATCTTCTAGTTTGTGTCAAAATCTCAAAGTCCCATAAAGAGAGAATCCAAATACCAAAACCCATTTGAGAATTTTAGTCTAAAAATATCCAATAAGGCTCTAGATTCAACAAACCAACTTGAACCAAAACCTTCCCTTCTAATCCGCCATTTGCAAAGTTATAAACCTAATACCCAATCGTGCTAACACTATTCTCGAAAACCCACTTGAGCATCATACTTGTGATACATGTTTACTTGTCATTTTGGAGAGAGAAAGTAAACACATTACTCCATTTTTTTTTAAAGAAAATTTTCTCTACATTTTGGTTTGGGATCTTATTGTTGTGACTTTCAATAAACTTATTTGTATCTTCTTAACCGGTAGTGCCGTTGTTGTAGGTAGTGAAGGAATTAAAATCCTTGGGCTATTATGTGGGTATTTCTTGGGCAAGGGCAAGTTTAGAGTCTTGTTGATGGAGGCTTGCAAGGTAGTGTTCCTTATGCGGTTTTGGTTTCACCGTAAGTGAATCATAGATAGTGGAGTTCTTGAGTAATGTTTCGAGCGTAGACGTAGGTAGTGGCCGAACCACATTAAAATATCGGTTTGAGCAATTTTATTAATCCCTTTATCTTAACTGCGTATAATTACCGTTGATTAATTGCTTGATATTTAATTGATATATCATATTGTAATTAATCTTTAAACATAGTTAAGAAGTTTTTAAATTTCCATCAAACCCATATACCCTATTCACCCTGCTCTTGGGTATATTTCTGGGACAACAATTAGTATCAGATGTGACTCGTCGCCTATTCTAAAGCCGGGTGATCAATAATTTAGTAAAATAAAATAGGAATTCAGTATGATTTCATTCTCAGCATCACTATCGCGACACGTAATATAAAACGAATAAAACCATACGTACAATAGAATAAAAAAAGAATGATATGCATAAATAAATAACGTGAACCGAATATACCATCGATCACCGCAAGTAACCATCCAAAGTAAGTAAAACTGATCAATAAAATAGGGTCTGACATAAATAAAATTTCCTATCTAACTATGGGCAACTGGGCCAAAAGAAAATATTGAAATGAAACCGAATCCTATCTAGATAGAAATGACTGTAGTGGCTACAATCAAATCCAATAGCATCCATAACTACTGTTCACAACGGCATGAAAGAACTAACCCTTCTATCCCTACTACTACTGCACACCTAACATTTTGAAAAAAAAAGAAAATAGATTTTCCAGCGTGTCAAAGCCCAAAAATGTTAGAAAATATTTTACAAGTATTTAAATGCTTTAAATAAAACATATAGTGTATTTTTTTCACAATTAATTTATCGATCGCACTCATATGAGATATATCCTCGCCTCTTATCTATAGTGCGCACCTAACGCATTCATTTTATTATCATAATTATTATACCCAGTTTAATTAGGACAATAATCGCTATCAAAGCCCACCCCCTAATAATCACCATTAGCTAAGTATATACCATTTTCACTAGGTAAACGTTCATAAATAATAACATAGCTACACACGTACTATAAATCGATATTCAAACAATCTATTAACATAGATACTCCTATGATATAAATAAGTATTCTCATAATATAATAACATAATTATGTCCATGCTATAATTGGTATTCATACAATATAATAACGTAGCTACCCCATTGCTACAAATGGATATATACACCATATCTTATGCACACACACACACACAGACATATATATATATATATATATATATATATATATATATATATATATATATATATATATATATATATATATATATACTAGCAGAATAACCGTGCCTGAAGGCACAGTGAAAATTTACTAAGTATGAAATCACAAATCGTTGAAAATTTCCAAAGTACAGAATCGCAAAACGACATTTTTTTGTTCCGCAACAAAACAATGTACAATTTAAAAAAAAATGGCCATAGCATCATTTGTTTACATGACTATCCACCCTGCTTAACAAATAATTCAATAACATTCAGTAGTCTAAATTTACCCCCAATATGACTACTTGAACATGTGAAACGATGCCATCACCAATTACCACAAACACACCAACCAACATAAAATATATTCCAAAGTGTTGAATCCATAAAAAATTTACATCATAAATGTTTTTTACAACACAAATGTGTAAACAATATAAATTTTTTGTTACTATTGAAGTGTAAATATTATTTTAAAAAATTGGACAGAATTTCCTTTGTTTATAGGATTATCCGCCTTGTTAAAACATAAAAAAAAATCCAACAAATTCAACAGAATCATCCCAGAAGAAGCTCAAACATAAATATTTTTCCTATAGTCCTTGCTGAATGCCGAGATGGAGTTTCTTCAATCAAATCTGTCATATCATTTGGACTGTCTGATAAATCAACTTCTATCTCGTGTTTAGGGGACTGTTCTTCCACACGTTTCACTCCAGATTTGGTAACACTTTGATTTCACATATTGGCCATACACCACCTTTGAAATCATACTCCAAATGGTGTCCCACATTCAGCTCCTAAATAAAAAGAAACAAATACTTAAGTTAAGATGCATATAATCAGCATAGTAAGCATCCATATCTATTTATCATAGTATCCAACATATCTAATTATCATAGTATCCAACATTACCACAGCCATTGGAAACATTAAAATGAAAACAACCATTATTATATGAATGTCTTACTTTGTTTCCACATATTTCATTCGCATGAATTATGAATCCTCAGTCCCCATAGAAAGCGTAAATATTTCATTCTAAGTTAGTCAAATAGTCACAATACTATAGATAATAAGAAAAGAAGATAAACAATCAAAGTGATATCGAATAAAGTAAATACTATAGTTTAAATGGTGTGATTTTTACTTCTACGATATGAATACTAACAACATGCAATTTAAAAATAAAACTCTACAAATATAGTACCAAACAACTTTGAAAATGGACGATCGAAACACTTTCAGCATTTTTCAACCATGTAGCGTATTTTTTAGGTGTAAAGGCACTGTTGATATTTCGAAAAAGTCACATATGTGGCATAATATTTAACCATTTTCATTTGAATATCACTGGGAATATCTACATTTTAAGTAACCAAACAAAACAGAAAAATAACCTTGAAAGTGAAGAAAAGTCGTCGAACTTGAGGGGAGCCAAAGGAAGGAATTCAATATACATGTTTCTGCTCAGTTGGGGTAGCCAGTTCTTCAACAGCCTTCATGATATCTGCTTCAACTGCAGCATCCCCAGTTTTAATAGCACCAGTCAAACAGATGTTCCTAATACTTTGTTTAGAACACCTGTACCCCACTGATGATCCTTCCACCATGAATGCATAACAATTTGTAATCTGTAATGAAATACCTAATAACTATCACATTCGGATTTGAGTATCCATCCAAAAATACATTAATCGAGAGAACATTTTCAAACATACCCCAAAAATACATCTCTATTTCTCCTGAAACGCGAAAAAAGTTTAAATCTGATTAAATATAAATGACAACCACGATTTTATGGTAGTATATATTGAACAAATAGTATTACAATGATTCAAAATACAGTTTGGAAACAAAACTTTCATATTATCTAAGAGAAGAGAGTAAGCTAGTAAAAACTTCATGTTACTTTCTTATCCCCCTTTTCTTATCGGATGAAATGAAGATGAAAATCCACAAGTTCCACAACTTCATGTTATGTCATGTTCCATAAATAGGGGCCTCATTTGTGTGTGTACCCCATTACAAAGTCACCACAGTAAAACAAAGGGCCTCATTTTTGTGTGTGTACCCCATTACAAAGTCACCACAGTTAAATAGATGGCCTCATTTGCGTGTATATGTATATGTGCATGTGTATAAGAGAGATTACCGTGTCATTCACTCATTTATAGATGAGCTTTACGGAAAACACATACAAGAAGCATAACTCTAAAACCCATAACCTGTGGATATAATCAAATTACAAATAGAACTTAAATTAGGCAAAAAATGTGCATATGAAAATAAACAATGTACACACTCGCACCGTTAAACATGCTCCACACATAGCATCATATGATCATTATTAATAGATTTACCCCTATACCCAAGTAGGAAAGTTTGTAAAAATAAAGCATTAACTAAAACACATTTTATAGAGCACTGTTCTGCTTTAAGAATCAACACCCTTGATCCACCAGCATAATGCCGTGTTCTGTTTCATAAAAGTGTGATGCCACAAAAAACTTAGGAACATATATATATATATATTACCTCTCATGATGATTAAGGGTGTTCTTGGTGTTAGAAGAGTTCCAAAGAAAACAATACCAGTATGTCTAAATCCAAGACAAAAACATAGGTAATCTCTAGAACTCGACTAACCCCATTTCAGAATCTAGTCACAGAACCCTAGCCCGACTTAAGTTACATAATCAATTGCTAACTACAATGGAATTATTACGCATCTATGGTAAGAATCTAGGGACAAAATTATTTTTCTCACCTTAAATTGGAATGGATTATGGCCGAGTTGCTTCCTTATCCTTGCCTTGTATTGTGCATAAACTCTTTCGTAAGAGGAATAGTCCCACACATAGTGAATTCGGTACTCTGTTGGAGTCCTCTGCTTATGCGTTATATCAAATCAATTGCATCATCAAGAATAGAAAAGAAGTAGAGAAAAGAAAAAATAAGAAAGAAAAAAAAACACAAACATTCAATTACCCATTCTAAATACGTCTTCGATGCTCTCCTCCTATGTAGTGTGCATGCCATTAACCAATTGAAGCTCTTCAACAACAAAAAATATGTCAATTTCACATATATTTCAATAAAATTTAATTAAAAATAATAAGATAGAAAAATAGCAAACACTGTTATATTGTATTATAACTGCAGACTGAACTATTATGTTCACTGTTGTATATCTATCATTGAAAGCTCTTCACTGTTGTATTTCACATATATTTCACCTTTCTATAATAAGCTGCATATTGAACTATTATGTTCACTGTTGTATGGTATTATAACTGTTTGGGCTATAATAAGTTACCGATAAACACTACTGGATTCTGTTCAGTTTTGTTTAGGACTATAGTTATTTGGACTTTTTTATGGTTGGGCTTTGCAACATTTTGAGGTCTAAACTACAAAAATTAGAAACTAAAATAAAACTACTTATTAGGAATTTTTTTAAAACCTATCTTTACTTAGAACTACTTATCAAGAATGGACACTAATTACCTAAAAGTTTAATTTATGTATTGTAATGTCTTTAATCATGGATACCTAGAAGAAACACAATTAATGTCTAACTTAGAAGGAGTTCTTTTTAACCTCTTAAACATTGGGTCTTGAACTCTAACTCCAATAGGTTGCCCTCTTGTATCGCATCTTGCATATGTAGATGACCTGATTATATTCTCCCCTGGAAGCATTAAAACATAAAGAGTATCAAGTTAGTGATGGATAGATATGAAAGTATCTCAGGGCAAGAAGTAAACAAATCAAAGAGCACTATTTACTATGCCAAAAAATTGATAATTCTAAAGCTCAAATAATTTCATGTCCGCTGTAGATTTCTATCAAAAAGCCTCATTTTATTTATCTTAGATGTCCTATATATACTCATAGAGTGAGATGAAATTTGTTTGAGTCTTTAATTGCTAAGATAAGAGCTAAATTGGAAGGGAGGAAAGACAAATTATTACCTATGGGGGGGAATATAACTCTTATAAAGCATGTGCTACAGTCAATTCCAATATACACTTTAGTATCCTTAAAACCCCCAAAGAAAATAATAGCAATCATTGAAAAAATTATGGATGAATTTTTATGGGGCACTCATGAAGGAAACATAAAACATCACTGGATAGCTTGGAAGGATTTGTGCAACCCTGTTGACGAAGGTGGGATATGCTTGAGAGCTATAACTAATCTAGTAGATGCCTTTAACTTAAAATTATGGTGGACTTTTAGGAATAATAATTCCTTATGGTTTAAATTTTTAAATGCAAAATATTGTAGAATCAAACACCTAGTAGCAGTAACATCATCCAGAGGATCTCATGTTTGTAAGAGAATGCTTATGTAGAGGGACAATGCAGAGAACAACAATATATGTTTAATAGGAAAGGGAGATATTAATGTTGAATGGGATAATTGGTCTGGGGATTGGTCTCAACAGTCGAATATCTCAGAGAATACTCAGATTTCAGAACTACTCGATGAATCAGGTAGATGGGATCCCTCAAAATTAATATGTTGTTGCCTTTTAATTACATGTCTATATGTTCTAAGGTGGAAGTGATGGGTAATGAACACGGGATCAGCTCATATGGACTGCAAATTCAGATGGTCAACTAAGTATCAATTCAACCTGGCAGGTAGTGAGACATCACAAACCTTCATCTTGGACGAATTCATTCATTTGGCACAAAGGTATTCCTATGAAAATATCCTTTTTTTTTTTACTTTTAAGACTTCTAAAAGACTGTTTACCTGTTGAAGAAGCTATAAAAAGAATGGGAATTAGAGGCCCCTCCAAATGTGGATGTTGCACAGATCTATGCATCTATGAATAAGATACTGCATATTAGATCTATACATCTATGTATAAGCAACTGTGTATATGTAGAAACTAATAATGTATAAGCTACTGCATCTATGAATCAAGGATGCTATTGCAGCCCTTCTATGCGAAAAAAAATCAGATCTACAAAAAAAATTAATAGATGAAAAGAAAAGAAATCTATTATGCATAAAAAAGAAATAGAGTAGCACTAACTCATTGTGTTTGTTTATCCACAATTGGTTGGACCGTGTAGGTGGTTGTCCCACCATTGGAGGGCCTGCTTGATGGAATCCTCAACCGTGTTCCTCATGGAGTTGGTGATAATGATATTGTTCTTCTATAAAAACAAAAGGTAATGAGGTCAACTAAACACATCCTTTTGATCATATCCCAAAATTCACGTCAACATTATTAAACAATCTTAAAACAATGAGATTATCTTCATTGTCAATATAAATAATAGTGAAAAAAAGCCACCAACCAATTTAACCTTACCAAGTGCATCCATTCTATGGCAGTCATTATGTAGTAAATTTAACTTAGTAATTGCATCCATGTACTTTGGTTCTCCGGGTGACTTCATATCTGCTTACAAAACCAAAAAAAAAAATGAATAAAATAGTAAGTGGCAAATTGATTAGCATTTAACATATATGATTGAATTTGGGGATTCTTTTTTAATTTTTCTTTTCATGGTAATCATTAGTTTCTCCAAGTAATATCAACTGTAGACTTAAAAAACATGATGCTTCATATTAACTATAAGAACTTGATAGCATGACAAATGGACAGTCACTTCATATTTCAAGATAAATAAGTAGCGTGATGTCATGCATGAAAATTGTCATCTCGTATCGATTAGACATAAATATTCACAAAATTAGACTTGGGCAACAATGGTAGTGCTGAACGAAGACAGGTATCAAAGATCCAAAATTTTAACTAACTAAACCATGACATAGTCTCACACTGGGAATCTTTTAAACAACCAAATCAACCTTTAAATTTTCCCTTGACTAAACTGCTGATTTTCTACAGATGCTTAACTAAGCGTTTTAAGCAGGCGATGTTGTCCACTGACAAAGAAAACCAAGCATACGAAGCTTCGGTGCTCCAATTCTCGGCCACAACAATTTGATAACCCACTCACGGGTCATCTTATTTTATAGAGAAATCTCTGAGGGATCAGTCACGTACCTTGTTTAAAATAATCTCACTATAACTATTATATGAGACAATCAATTAGGAAGCTCACAAAAGTTGGATTAAAGGTCAATATTGACATAAAGAAATAGATTATATGTTGAACTCAATATTCAGTTTTCCCTTCATTTCAACTTCACATTACTCACATTCTAATATTAAGAAATTATAAAAAAAAAACTATTGGAGAGAAATAAATTTGCCACCCAAATACAATATAGATTTCAACTGGAAACATGTTGCTTTGGGTTCGAATATGTAGAACCCAAACATCACTCATTTGAAATGAAATGAAATGAGAAAATGTTGAAGATCGTGTTCCAACGTTGATGGCAGTTAAGCACGTGTGATTTGTTCAAAGATATTGTACGTCCACAGTGACAGTGCTGAGGCCGTGATTGCGGCAGCTTGAAAAGACAAATGAGATCACGTTACTATGTATCTTTTGGTTTTCTCAGACTTTCATATAAATATTCATCTTGAATATGGTAAAACATAGAAAGAGATGGAGATAGCAAAACCCACCATACCTATACATTGAGACAATACTCCACTGCCTCCACCCAAAACCTCAAGCAGCATCAAACCCAGAAAAAGATATGTAAACCAAGCTATAAACCCACAAACATAAAACACATGAAAAATACAAAAAATATGGCCAAATGAGAAAATCATGTAAATAAACATTCTTTATCACCGATTTCATCATGGGATACGCCTTAACAAAGCACTAATCCAAACAAAACACATGTGGTGGAATCAAAGCTTAATATTGTCTTTAAAAATATAAGCATCCTAGTTCACAGATGATAAGTAAATAAAAAATGCATGTGCTCTTGAACCAAAGTACATGAAACTGAAAAATAAGTTTAAAGATACTTAACATTGTTTATAACACACAACCCATTAATAAAAAAAAGAACAAATGTTTAAGCATTAAAAAAATCCACATCTATCAAAGATGAAACTTAAAATCATATTTTTGTAGTTAAAACTAACAATAGAATGCCTTGAATGAAAACAGAGCCATTAACAATTTTTCCTATTAAAATGAATAAAAAAATGAAGAATATAAACAACCCAGTCAATAGTGGAGATAAACAATCAATGCAAATGATTAATTTTAGCCTTGTAAAATATTTTATCACAGGACTAAGAAAATTCTTTAATGTATAAGAACTTGAACTTCCATTCATCCTTGCACCAGTGGATCCATCCATCACAAAACATGATATTGAAGTGAACATTCTGCTGCAATACTTGTGATGTCTTAGAACATTCTGCTGCAATACCTAGAACACAAAAAATGCAAAGGCCTTAAATCTTATTTGAACTCGAATACCTGAGATGTCTTAGATCACCACACAAATGCAATTGCAAAAAAAATTTGAGTGACCAAATAAGTGTGGAAAAAAAATAAGTCATAAAATATTAATCACAAATACATAAAGGTGAGTTCCTAAGGGATCAAAGTGCCTAGATATTTTACAATACAAACAATATAAAGTGGGAGGAAAGAAAAGTAAACATAATGAAGAAAAATAATAATAGATATGGCTGCTAAAAAGCTAAATACTCAACTATTATAGACAACAAACTATGAAGACATCATTTTTCTTCATCTTACTCACATTCCATCCCAATCATCCCCTGTAAAAAACATTAGGATATGATATCAAAAGACAAATAATAATATTTCAACTACTCAAATGAGAAAGAAACCAAAAATCAGTAGCAATAGTAACAAATATGTGCAAGGTTTCATTTGACAACCAATGGAATAAAAACTCACTTGGAAATTTTATCAAGCACCTGACAAGCAACAAAAAAATTCAAAACTATAATTTCATTCCAACAATGTTGGTGATCTATAACAGAGTAAGATGTTGAAATTTATACAATAGTATAGCAAAGCAACATAGATAATGGGGTGTCCAAAAGTACAAATGACCCATTCACATCAAAACATGCGTTGTTTGGGGCTGTACCTAAAAGCCATGCCGATGTTTTCTCTAAAAATCAAATCACTAATTATGAGAAACCCCTGACTAAAGTTTCCCTCGTGCTAGAAGTTTAAGTGGGGATGCAAAATGTGATCTTAAAGGTGGGGGAAACATGTTGTCCCACCTCCTTCTTCCCTAACTAACTCGAATCACAGTTCTCTCCAAATGATGTGTCCGGATAAGGTGTATTTAGGGTGTTGCCATGATGGAGAGAAAAAAATAAAAATGAAACTGAATGCGGGGATGCCACTAAACCAACCAAACGAACCCTGAAACTAAAAATAATTAAGATGAATGCAGGAGAAATAAGAAATAGATTAGAGATTTACCTTATCTTGATGTTGCGAAAGCATGAGAGAGAAAATCAAAAGAGGCGAGGTTGTGACATCGCTGACCGGAGAGAGAGTGAGAGAGTGAGGAAAGTGAAGATGAGCGAGTCATACCATTTCATTTTGTGTGTATTACGTATTCACCCTTTTTTTGAATTAAAGTAAAAGAGGGGGAACATTTTCATAGAAAGAAAAAGAAGGGGGAAACAAAATGATAAAGGGTCAAAAGAGTAAAATGGAACAAAGAAATCTCAACCCTTCATTTCTTGCATTGGTGTTTTAATCTCAACCTCTAATTAGCTTATCATCTTATTGAATAGTGTCCAAATTCTACTTCTTATATATATATATATATATATATATATATATATATATATATATATATATATATATATATATATATATATCACTCGCTAATACTTATAAACTGCATTTCTAGATCTGGGACCTCACAGATGTATCCCTCTTGTGCTCAGGCATATTACGCATCACACTGAGCCACCGGGTCAGAATCTCACCACCGAGCCCAAAATGTAAAAAAAAACAATGGAGGCAGTCATGTCCTGGGTTGTAATAATACCACATTGCACCAAACTAGTTTCTAAATTTACACCTATCCTCACACATGGGATTCATAATTAATGCACACATGAAAATAAAACACTTTCAAAAGTACAGGGTATTACATTCTCCCCCAATAACATAATTTCATCCCTGAAATTCGAACGTACTTTCCACAAAGAGCTTTGGATCTTTTTCCCGCATGTCATCCTCGCACTCCCAAGTCGATTCGATGGCATTGTGATGCCCCCATTGCAAACGTACTAATGGTGCTACCTTTTACTGAAGTTTTCACTCACTACGACCCAAAATGGCTATAAGTGTCTTCTCGTAAGTAATGTTCGACTATACATTTATCTCTTTTAATGGTATATGCTTGTAAGATAAGTCATCCCTGAAATACCTCCTCAACAATGATACACGGAATACATTATGAATCCACTACAAGTGCTCCGGTAAGGCAAGAGGTGCCATGCCAAGAGTAAATTGGTACGAGTTATTATATGCAAACTCTGACAATGATAGGTACTTCTTCCAGCTACCCTTCAAATCTAGAATACACATCCTCATCATATCCTCCATCATCTAATTCATCTTCTCCATATACCCATCTATTTACGGGTGATACGTCATGATAAAATGAAATTCGATTCCATATCCTCCTGAAAACTCTACCAGAAGTGGGACACAATGATCTTATCTCGATCAGAAATAATGTTGAGAGACATTTTGCGCAGTCTCACTATCTCTATAATAAAAAGTTAGCATAATTCCCTGTCGTGTGGTCTACCCAAACATTTAAGAAATGAGATACTTTAGTCAAACAATACATAATAACCCCTATGGAATCATGAACCCTTTGTGACGTCGGTAACCCCATAATAAAATCCATCGATATATGCTCCCACTTCCACACTGGAATCTCTAATGGCTTCAAAACCTTGACTTGTCTCTGATGATCTACCTCCACCATTTGGAAACTTATACACCTAGAAATAAGCTCTGCTATGTCCTGCTTCATACTGGCCCACTAATACTGCCCCCTTATATCCTAATACATCTTGTCTCCTCCTAGATGAACTGAGACTCGTAACTTATGAGACTCCTCCATAATTGTGTACCGTAAGTCCTCGTAGTTAAGGAAAATCAATTGCCCATTGATGCATAATCCACCCACAGAGCTGATTGAGTAGGACTCTATTCTGTCCGCCAATAACTGCCACACTTTCTCTCAATAAGAAGGATCCTCTGCCCGTGCCTTCACAACCCTAAAAATGATCTCGAGTGTGATGCCCTGACTACCTCCTTCTCCTGATAAATCGCATCCCACTTCTCTTTCCAAACTACTGCCAACTATCCCATAGGCTTACGTCTCATTGAATCTGCAACCACATTAGCCTTTTTCGAATGATACTGAATGTAGAACCAATAGTCCTTCAAGAATTCAAGCCATATGCGCTGCCTTATATTTTGCTTCTTCTGCATGAAAAGATACTACAGTGACTTGTGGTTTGTGAACATTCGGAACTTCTCCCTAATAAATAGTGCCTCCAAATACTCAAGGAAAAAATCAATGATAATAACTCCAAGTCGTGAGTGAGATAGTTTTTCTCATGGGGCTTTAGCTTACGAGATGCAAAAGCTATAGCACGTTCCTCTTACTGTAGAATTCCCCCAAGTCCCTGTAAGGATGCATCAGTAAGAACAAAGTACTCTCCTCCTCCTCTAGGCAATGCAAGCACGGGTGCTGAAATTAACTTGTCATTTAGATCATCAAAGACTAACTAACAATGATCATCCCTCTCCCCTTTCGGTATTCCGGGATAAAACATAAAATAAATAAAATAAAAAAGACAATTAAAATACAAAAAAAATGACACTGAATTTGCAAAGCCTAGCCATCAAGCTGATTCTAAAGCCCGTCCCCAAAATAAAAAAAAAGACGGACTGTGACTCGACTGACTATAGTTTGTAGTGTAGAAATAGGTGATAAATTTGCAATAGAAGACCTACACACATGAAAAAACAAAGGCATAAAACGCATGGGGAAATAGAGATTTAAATAACAAAAAAATGTTAGACTCCCCCTAAATATATCCTCCCATTTTTTTCAAGTAAAGACAAATGGATAGAATGATACCTGCAAGGTTAGTGAATATTTCAAGAGTAAGAATAGATAATAGAGCAAGATAATATCCACAACACAAATGGTAAATGAAAATCGTCCACACAACAAATATTGGAAAACAAGAATAAGAAATGATTAACCATTAATGATTCAATTCCAAGAATATCCAAGAGAGATTCAACAATATCCAAATATAAGGAAGGAATGCAAATACAAATATTCGGTACAAGTGAGACCAATAAATACAGACTTTAAAAAAACCTCTCACTCACAAGTACAAAAAAAGGAAATAGAAACTGAAATAAAGGAACATCAAGGGGTAGGAACCTCATGTGGAGTGTTATTGGGAATGGATCCTGAACTGAAAGAGCCAACACCAGGACGAATCTTGGAATGATGAAGCTCCTCATAATGTGCCATAAGTATGGAATCGCGCATCACTTGAGCTGTGTCTCCATCTGCCTGAGCCTCCTCGCGACGAGCTTGAGCCTCCTCGGCTCGCTCACGGTCCTGCCGTATAGTTATAATAAGATCTTGCATGAGAACACGATCCTGATGCCTGTCCTCCTATATTTTCTCCACCTGTAAGCACACAAAACTAATGTCCTCTGACTCGGTGGGGGGTTGGGATGATGGGTGAGAACGAGATGTGGAAATAGAGCTAGGACGGTGGAGACAGCAGAGTGTGATGAATCGGAGTATGAAGATGTGGGATGAGGCAAGTCACGAGGTAGGTGACCATAGTAGAGACCAATGGACAAGGTATTAATTATTTGATAATGCATGACAGGAATGTCAGATGGAAGGAAGTGGCAACCTGCCTTAAGGCAATGTCTAGTAATGATAATGACAAAAGGTAGAGCATGCCTAACAGGACCGGTAGGAGAGACACGAATGACCTGAATACCACTAAAAAGGAAATCGGGGAGGTCTATGGATATCCTGGTGATAATAGCATACATTAATTACACATGGTCCCTAGTAATCGAAGTGTGGTAGGCACGGGGTACGAGGCATGTACACACAATCCAATTAAGAATCATAAAATCAGGATGAAAGTATTTGTGAAAAATAATGATGGAACTGGCTTGGAATGTGCGACAAATAGTCTCCACAATAGTCTGTGTGGGAGGACGAGCGTTAGTGGCCCATGGAAAGACATAATTTTGAACATGTGGCAGGCCTACGAGAAGTGCTATAGTGTTAGGTGGTGATAGTGACTTCCCTACCACGTATGGTCGAAAAGAAACCATTCTCAAGTATCTACATCCCAAAGTAGAATTTCCTAATAAGGTCGGGGTAGATGGGGTCGATAAGATTGAAAAGGGGATCCCAACCCAAGTTTGCAAACCAAGAGAATATAATAGAGCCAACAAGAGATGAGAGATCGATTATTTTCTCTTGGAAATGAGAACGGGTCGCAAAACACTGAGTGTGATACAGAGTGTGTTTCTCAAGGGTTCCCCAACACCATCGAAGGTATGGGATAGCACCATAAGAGGAATGGTTTTCATAAGAGGAGGAAGAAAAAGAGGGCTCCTTATCCGAGGCCCCAATGCGATGATGATGACGACTGCTGCAGTTTGGCATAGTGATAGTGAAATTAAAACGAAGACCATATGGTTACACCAACCCAACCACTAACCACCAACAACACAATTAAATACAATAGAAATCCCATCCTTCATAATCAGAAAGATATATATAAAAGAGGTAGAAAAAAAATAATTGAAATGCCATGAAATTATTTGAAAAAAATGAATCTTTAATAAAAGGAAAAAATAAGTTCATGGTATTTCATTTAATTTGGGGCAAAGAGAAGAGAAGAAAATTTTATAATATGGACAATAGTTATAGATTATAGCCCCAAAGATAATCATGGAGTATATATGTCAATGGGTAAGAATGATATGAAAATGTTTAGAGTTTTTTTAAAAAAAAATTCCCAAAGAATATAACACTCATCAAGAGAAATGAAAAAGAATAAGAGGAAAAAATACCTGATGAGAAAGAGAGAAACACTAAACTTGAGGAGCTCGTAAGGGTGATTAAAAATGGAGATAATGGAAAGAGAAGGTAGAGGGAAGTGGGTGTGGAGGGGAGAGAGAGGAAAACCTGTAAGAGAGGAGAGTGAGGGAGAGAGGTGGAGAGAAAATAGAGTAATGGAAATCGTGGGAAGTGGGAAGAGAAGAACAGTGGGAAGTTAAAACAGTGGAGTGAGGAAAAAGGTTAAACCGCCAAAATTAGACGCAGGTCGTCCGAAAAAATAAACCTGTTCGAACGACTTCGTTCGAACGACATTCAGACTATTTCAAACAAAATTCAGAAAAATATGGGCGAATGTCGTTAGATTTCGTTCGAACGAACTCATTCGAATGACAATCGAACCAATATCAAACAAGATTTTGAACGAAAATGTAGAATTCCTTAAAACTTACCAAAACAATTTTTTTTACTAGTATAGGGCCAAAATAGGTTATAAACCAACAAAAATATTTTCCAATTATCCTAGGAAGTGCGGACATCTCCGAACTAAGAAAGCGAAAATGTAGGGCTGTGAATAGTACGAGTGAGAGCATTACCTAAGACAATGTAGGAGTGCAAAATGCAAAAAAACATATTAACACGATATATACTCAAATATGCCATGTGATAGTAATTAGGAATCCAAGTGAACACTATCCACAAGTCAAAACGCATAGAAGATTGATAATTGTCATGCCAATAGCGTCACAAAAGAGAAGCAATATAGATTATTTGTGCAAAACCATTGATCTTCAACCTATATCTCCAATAAATAATAAATATGTTCAAGTATACTATTCTTTTTGAATGAGCAAAAATCTTTCAACAATATCAAGGACACTGGCCTTGGCAATTCTTTTTATGCCACAATTTTTATAGGCTCTTTTTCAATATGGACAAAACATTTTGTTTTTCGCAGCCTGTTTCCATTGCTAATCACAATATAACTGGATGAATACTATTTTTCATTTTTCAAATCCTAGTAATGGTTTTACATGCACAATATCGATTGCTTATTAAAGGAGTGACAAGATTGATAAGACAACACTGCACTTCACCTAGTGTATGCAAAGGATAAGGATATCCACAAGATTTCGTGAAGGTTGTGTGCAAGAAGGCAATATTTTGAGGCAATCATAGAGAATATATCATAAATAGGCATTAATGTGCATAGGTAAGACTAAGTCTGGATTAGCAACTCATAGAAAACCATGTGGACATGAAATGAAAAAGAGATCCGAAAACATCATACACATTACCTATATGGACAAAAGTTTTTTGATAGCCTTTCTACTTAAAACAAAATGAAAATATTTTTGAGTTTCTATAAAATATATGTACAAAGTATAATCTAGTTCGTAGGTACAGAGATAGACATGAGGCTCAACCTAAACTAGATGAACGACTCCGAACTCAATCAATCGAGCAAACCCCAATGGGATTCCTAAGGTTTTAAAACCTAAGGGGATCTAGAGGTTTGGTAAAGATATAGGACAATTGATAATCGGTGCCTACAAAGCTCAAGAAAATTACATTTTATTCAACTAACTCTCGAATAAAGTGTTCTCGAATCCTAACGTACTTTATTCTACAATGTTGGACATGATTTTTTTGAAATGCGAATTGCACTCCTATTATCACAATAAATTGTCATAGTTCCTTGAGAAATACTGTAATCCTCCAATATTTGCTTCATCCAATTGAGTTGAGTGCAATAACTCCAGACGGATATGTATTCGGCCTCCGCCGTGGACAAAGAAATAAAATTTTATTTCTTGCTCATCTATGAAACTAGAGCACTACCAAAATATAAACATTCGCCAGATGTGCTTTTACATCCATCAATATCTCCTGCCCAATCGACATCCGAATATTTCGATAGACAATCATTAAAGTCAAATTAATACTAAATCCCAAAAGATAGGGTCTCACTTACATATTTAATGATACACTTAATTGTAAGTAAATGAGATTCTTTTGTGGTGGCTTGACAGTGGGCACAAACTCCTGCACTAAAGGAAATATCTCGATGACTAGCGGTTAAGTAGAGTAGGTTACCTATCATACTCCTAAAGAGAGTGTGATCTACATACTTTCCTTTGGTGTCCTTAATAAGCTTAACCGATGAGCTTATTGGAGTACGTGTACACTTAGCGGATTCTAGTTTAAACTTTATCACAAGTTCTTTAGCATACTTAGCTTAGGAAAAAAAATATCCCGCTATCGAGTTGACACACTTGAAGACATAAGAAGTAAGTAAGATCCCCTACCATACTCATCTCAAATTCATTTTCCATTTCTTTCAAGAAGAGTTGAGTATGTTTATCACATGTGGGTCCAAAAACTATGTCATTGACATATACTTGGGCAACTAAGATAGAATTCTCATCTCGACGAAAAAATAACGTTATTTCTACTCCCCCTCTCGAAAAACTGCTAGTGAGAATATAAGAGTAAAGTCTATCAAACCAAGCACGGGGTACTTGTTTCAAACCATATGGAGCTTTCTTCAAATAAAAGACGTGATTAGGATATTTAATGTCTTTAAACCCTTTATATTGTTCAACATATACTTCCTCTTGAAGAATACCATTTAGAAGGAACTTTTGACATCCATTCGATATATGCTATGGCTAGAAGAAGACGAATGGAATATAACTTAGCAACTAGAGCAAAAACCTCATCACAGTCAACACCTTTTATTTGAGTATATCCTTAGGCAACTAACCTAACTTTATTATGAACAATGACACCATTTTCATCCATTTTATTTTTAAATATCCATTTGGTACCTATGATGTTAGTATCGCTAGGCCTAGGAACTAATTCCTAAACATTATTTTTCTTAAATTGAAATAACTATTCTTCTGTGGCATTAATCCAATGCTCATATTTTAGGGCTTCTTTGAAATTTTTAGGTTCGATTTTATATGTGTAGCACAAGTAAGTAACCTCATTTTATAATTGTGCCCTAATCTTGACTCCTAATTCGGGATTTGCAATAATTTTGGAGGGGTCATGGCTTTTACGAACCCATAGAGATGGATCATTCTTCTCAGTTATGGGGTCCATCGAGTCATTGGGAGACTCAATATTTTCAACATCGGGAAGTGCATCACACTCACAAGAAACATCTTCCTCATCATCAAAAAATGTAGCAGGAGCGTCATCTTTTATAACTACATTTATTGATTTCATAACTTTAGTACTCACCAAGTTCTAAACTCTAAAAGCTCTACTATTTTATGAATACCCTAGGAAAATACCTTCTTCACTCCTTGATTAAAATTTACCTAGAAGTTATATATCCCTAAGGATGTAACACGGACTCCCAAAGACTCTAAAATAGACTAGATTAGGTTTCTTCCCCATCCACAATTCATATGGAGTTTTATTAGTATTGGGACGCAAGTATACCCTATTCACTATGTGACAAGCGGTGCTAACCACTTCCTCCCAAAACCTACGAGGAACTTTCCTACCTAAGAGCTTAGATCTCGACATTTCTTGGATAGTTCGATTCTTTCTCTCCACTATATCATTTTGTTATGGAGTTTGAACTGTCAAGAATTCATATTTAATACCAACTTCATCATAAAAGGCACTCACACTAGAATCAGTAAATTCAGTTCTATTATCACTTTTAAATCGATTTATAGTGACACCATGTTGATTTTGAAGAACTCGACATTTAACCGTTAGGAATTCAGCAGCTTCAGACTTTTCTCTTTGATATCCTACTATAGAGTATCTTGAAAAGTCATCTACCATCACTAAGATATATCTCTTTCCTCCTATACTCTCGGTATGATTAGGTCCCATAAGGTCAATATGAATCAATTCTAAGACACGAGAGGTGGTAATAGAGTTCAACTTCCTATGAGGGCTCTTAATTTGCTCTCCTAGTTGACAGGGTCCAAAAATCAAGGAAGTTGGATTTCCTAAGGATGGTAAGCCTCTAACTAGGTCTATCCTCACTAGGCGATCAAGATCTCTAAAGTTTACATGACCTAACCGTTGATGCCAAAGATTGGCAGATGAGACCTTGGCACTATTATAAACAAAGGAAGACTTTGGAACAACTCCATAACAATTATCACTAGTCCTCACACCTTTTAAAATAGACTCACCCGATTTATCATAAATGGTGCACTCGGCATTAACATTTGATGACTTATCATCTTCGTATCCTATACCCTTTCTCTTTTTCTAATCTTTCTCCTTATAACCTAAAACTGGACCTAGGAATAACTTTCCCATTCTTCTGGAATTATCTTCAAGTGTGACTTTAACTTCCTGAGAGGTCTCGAGATGTTTCTCAAATTCGATAATTTTTGCTTCAAGTGTTTTTCTGATCTCCAAGGACTCATGAAGATCTTTGTTAACACGAGCTAGAGAGTCGGTCAAATCACATTTTTATTTTCTCATCAGAATAAGCTTGTCAGAAAGGAAAATCTTAGTTTCCTCGAGTTGACTAACTACTATCTCTTTCTACTTCAGACTTTTCAACTCCTTTTCTAAAGTTAAAACCTTAAGAGTTAATCTTTTATTTATCTTTTCAATACTCATAGACTTGGTGTACAACTCATAATAGGTTCATCTAGTTCACTCTCATTCCCTTTTTCATGACTACCTTTTGAGTGAGTGGATACAGCCTCAAGGTCATGCTCGGAATTATTAACACTAAAATGTGACTCACTTGAATTGCTTGCATGACTTGCCATAAAGGTAGTGAAGTTGTTTCCAGAAGGAATGGAATCATCAGAATCCTTAGGCTCAATCAACTTTCACTAAGAGTAGCATTATAAATGACTTTTTATTTACCTTGTCTCTTAAGCTAAGTGGGGTATTCATATGTTCTATAACCTCATCCTTCACACTCAAAACATCTCTCCAAATCATCCTTTTTAAAGTTATCTCTTTTAAAGTTGTCATTTTTAAACTTATTATGATACTGATTGCTAAAGCTCCCACTTTCTTTGTTTGTGTTGTTTTCAAATTTTGGGCTTTGTTTTTAAACTTGAGATTTTTTTAATTTTTTTAGCAAATAAGGTGAAAATGCGTGATATTGATTAACTTCGCAAATTTCTAATTAGACACACTTATTAAATTTCAGCCCCTAAACATGCATCTAAAGTGCGTGCGTGTGTCAACCCATAAACAAATAAATCATGTGACACAAAAATATGCTGAGACACAGAATTCAGGAAAAAATCCCTTTCGGGTAAAACCTTTATTTCACTATGAATATACAAGCCGCAACTTACAATTACATAGAGAAATCTGCAATGGATCAACGCGCAGCCAACCCACAAAGACACGCAGTCTTGAACTCAACAAGAGAATACACGCAGCACCCTCCAAGGACTCGCAGCCCAAACAACGAAGAAAGAACCGCAGCTCTCCTCAATGACACGCAGCCATAACACTTTGTAGAGACTCCCTCAGCAATGACACGCAGCCCTCGGTTGCAAAGATCTCTCCACAAAGATGAACAACAACAAAGCTTGTGTTCTAGGGTTCCAAAAGATTCACCAAAAGTAATTGGGATTTTTGTGTGTGAATCAAAAAGATGTTTGGCACATCAAAAAGGTGAAGACTTAGAGTATTTAGGACTCTGAAAATCGTGTATGTAAGTCTTGAAAAATAACTCCCCGAAGTTGGATTTAAATAAGAAGTCTTTGAGCCTAAAAAATCTGCAGCGAATCTGGCAGAGATTATCCCCGTCGGATCGGTCCGGATTGAGGGCGGATCGGTCCGATTTGACCGGATCGGTTCTTTTATTAAGAGGCGGATCGGTCCGAATGAGGTCGGATCGGTTCGGCTATTTCTCCTCATCGGTTTGCCATCGGTCCGGGGTATACTGCCCTTCAGCAAAACGGATCGGTCCGTTTGTGACCGGATCGGTCCGGTTGACCCAGAATAATAAATGCCTCATTTTGCTTGAAAAAACTTACGCCTTATTTTTATAAAAAACATTTTATAAAAATTTCCCAATGCTAAATATGAACTTTAAGGAACGTAGAAACAAAATTTTACCAAGTTCATTCTCGCAGAGGCTATGATGTTGAAGACGCTTTGATATTCGGATCCGTTGATGTAGATGCAATCTTGAATTTCTTCAACGGTGTAACGGCGTATGACATACATATTGATAATGGACAAAAATGTCCTTACAAATCTCCCCCTATGTCTATGCCGGTACATACATAAAAAAAATATCCGAATTATCAACTAATGACCTATACAAATCTACCCTCCTATGAACCCTAAAAATGGAAAGATACAAAGGTATAAATCTTCATCGTTTGTTCTTCAATCTTCAACAATGATCAAATCTCAAAGCTTTTCTCATCAGGGTGTGCAACATATTGATCTTCAATCTTCATACCTACACACATGAGACAAAGCAAATACCACGTGACATATCGAGTTTGAAATGAGATAAACATAGATACCAATATATGATAAAATCATAAGCTATATCTCAAAAACTCCCCCAAAATTCAAACTCCCCCCATAAAATGATAATTCTTTCTCCCCCTTTTTTATGATGTCTCCAAATAGACAAATAAGAAGAATGAATCAAACAAGCAAAATCGGGTGACACGGTATAGAAAAAAAACAAACTATTTTTTTGATTTTTCAAATTTTTCATACAAAGATAGGATACCAATTTGAACAAATATGATACAAAAATCACACCATGGATTTAGACTCAAACAACCAAGTCATGGAAATGGAATGAATGGGTGTGAACACATTCGATAGGTAAATCAACTCAATCAATCATATGTGCATGATGCATATGTGTACCCCTAACGAATGAGCATCAAAAGTATCCTTAGGTGAAAAGATTGTTGAATTTAGATGACATCGTCTTATACAAATCAACAAATCAAAGTCAAAATGATTTTCACACCAATAACGTCCAAAACTATATAGCGCATTTTCAAGAATTTCAAGGACGTGCAAACCCGTTTTAATTCTCCAACCAAACTCCCTCATATATATTTTCTTTTAGAGGTAATCTAAATTCTCAAACTTTGGAGAATTGGTGCAAAAACCTAAATGGCCCATAATTGGCATGAATTTCTTTTTATTGCCTTTCAATTTTTTTGGGCACTTTGAACCTCTTTGGACCTCGGATAATAAAATTCCTCCATTTTTTAGGTCCAATTTAACGGTGGCTTAGTATTCGCAAAGGCTAAAGAACCTTTCGCAGCCCTTCCCCGTTTTCAAACAAAGCACACAAACTCACAAAACGGTTTTTATATGCACAATTTCCTTATCAAAATTATCGCGCTTGGTTCGTTTTAAGGACAGGATTGAAGTGAAAACACCCAACCAACATGTGATAAGACAAGCACAATAATCAAACAAATCCGTGCATGTGTGCAATAAAGGAAACATGAGTCAAACATGTAGGAAGTAACACTTAATTACATCTTAATGACTCCAAACATTATAAAGCACATGGATGAATTGACCTATTGTCTCAAAACACTATCAAATAGTCACATGAAAATGGAATGATGTTGTGACTTGGTCATCCAAAGTGTTCATCCATAAACGGCGCAAACAAAAACAAAAATCTTTTTGGATTTTTCAAAATTTTCAAAACAAAAATATATACAAAAATGATACATACTAGCAATAGGCAAACAATGACATCATGAAAATCACCCTATGCTAGTAAACAAGTCAAACCTCAATCATTAGGTGCAGAGGGGTTTTCCAAAGGTGGTGACAGCTTATGAAAAACCTCCATCAATTCTTGTGAAGTTTTGACTAAAAACTTAACTTGCTCACCTAAATGTGCAAACTCTCTCATGTAGTCTCCGGGAGCATGTAAAGTATCATGTGTGGGTGCATGTGTGCCATAAACACGTCTAGAAGCAAAACGTGACACATACCCCAACTTAAAGCAAAATTCCCTAAGGTGCCCTCTCCTCTTGCAATGTGAGCAAACATAAATAGGCCTAGGAACACCTCTCTCAAAAACTCTAGGACGCACTTTCCTAATAGGAATGGAACGCCTAGGTGGGTTAGGGCGAGACACATGTGAAACTGTCACTAAAGTGGGAACCGGCTCGGGTGCTAATTGGGAAGAAGAAGCACCGTCATGACTTATTCCTAACTTCCCACCTTTACCCTTAAGAACCACCTTTTCAACCTTCTTAGGTGCGTTCTCAAACTTGACTTTGACCTCCCGGGCACGTTCGAGATCACTCTCGAGTTGGGATACACGTGTCGTCAGACTAGACAACGTGTCGGCCAAATCACACTTCTCCTTTCTCAAAACCTCCTTCTCTTTCTCCAAATCTAAAACCCGACGACCTAAATCCCTATTATACTTCTTTGTTTTCAAGGTCTCGGTGTACAAATCTCTAAAAGCTTTTTGGAGCTCACTTTCATCTCCACTTTCACTCTCACTTTCTCCCTCACTTGAAGAACATGAATCACTATTATCGCTCTCGTGTGCACTTTTGTGAGACAAACTGGGTGTGCTTACACGACTAGAAAAGGCGACAACCATCCCATGTCCTAAATCTTTATCCGACTCATCTCCCTCATCATCACTAAGTGTGGCAGGCATGGCTACTTTCTTCCCTTTCTTTCTAAGCCAAGTAGGACACTCAAACGACTTATGTCCCTTACCCCCACATTCAAAACAGGTGATGTTCTCTAAATCTTCCTCACACTCCTCATCAGAGTCATTCCTCTCATCACTTTCTTTGCCCTTTCCTTTCCTTTTATTTTTCTCAAAAAAATTCTTTTTATTGGAAGAATTGTTTCTTTTCATGTTGAGAAATTTTTTAAAGTTTTTCGCAAACAAGGCCATATTATCAAAATCAACATCTTCCTCAGAATCAGACTCACAAACTTTTTCTTTCTTTTTCTTAAAATGAGTCTTTAAAGCAATACCATTATCCTTAGCCTTAATGGTTTTAGGAAACATGTCAATCTCATAGGTTTGAAGATCTCCTACAAGTTCTTCCAACTTAAGTGATTTCAGATTTCCCAAAGAGTTCAAAACAGTGACTTTAGGAATAAAGCGTTTTGGAAGAGATCTCAAAATCTTTTTAACGACACGCGTGTTATCAATCACCTCACCCAAATTAAAACTAGTGTTAACAATGTCCGACAAACGTGCATAAAATTCATCAAAGCATTCGGACTCAGACATGGTGATAGTCTCAAATTGGGTGGCCAGATTTTGTAACTTAGACTCTTTAACAGCGTTCGTACCCTCATGTGTCAGTTTCAAAACATCCCAAGCCTCCTTAGACGTGGAGCACGTCATGATTCGGCGATACTCATCAGGAGTGATAGCACCAGAAATAGCACTCAGACCACGGGAGTTAAAATTGGACAACTTATAATCATCCCCAGTCCAGGCTGACACGGGTTTTAGAGAGGTGATGTTATTAACAGTGACCGTGGGAGGAGTCCAACCATTTTCGCAAAGTAACCAAACTCGCTCGTCAATAGATTTTAAAATCGATTTCATACGAGCTTTCCAGTAGGCATAATTAGACCCGTCAAAAATAGGCATCTGATTATATAAGTGCTCCATAGGAAAAATTGCAATTTTTCACAAAACTGATTTTAAAAAAAATCAATATCACACGATTTTGCGGAAAATAGGAATACGCGATAAATTAGCGCAACCTGCTCTGATACCAATTTGAAAATGCGTGATATTGATTAACTTCGCAAATTTCTAATTAGACACACTTATTAAATTTCAGCCCCTAAACATGCATCTAAAGTGCGTGCGTGTGTCAACCCATAAACAAATAAATCATGTGACACAAAAATATGCTGAGACACAGAATTCAGGAAAAAATCCCTTTCGGGTAAAACCTTTATTTCACTATGAATATACAAGCCGCAACTTACAATTACATAGAGAAATCTGCAATGGATCAACGCGCAGCCAACCCACAAAGACACGCAGTCTTGAACTCAACAAGAGAATACACGCAGCACCCTCCAAGGACTCGCAGCCCAAACAACGAAGAAAGAACCGCAGCTCTCCTCAATGACACGCAGCCATAACACTTTGTAGAGACTCCCTCAGCAATGACACGCAGCCCTCGGTTGCAAAGATCTCTCCACAAAGATGAACAACAACAAAGCTTGTGTTCTAGGGTTCCAAAAGATTCACCAAAAGTAATTGGGATTTTTGTGTGTGAATCAAAAAGATGTTTGGCACATCAAAAAGGTGAAGACTTAGAGTATTTAGGACTCTGAAAATCGTGTATGTAAGTCTTGAAAAATAACTCCCCGAAGTTGGATTTAAATAAGAAGTCTTTGAGCCTAAAAAATCTGCAGCGAATCTGGCAGAGATTATCCCCGTCGGATCGGTCCGGATTGAGGGCGGATCGGTCCGATTTGACCGGATCGGTTCTTTTATTAAGAGGCGGATCGGTCCGAATGAGGTCGGATCGGTTCGGCTATTTCTCCTCATCGGTTTGCCATCGGTCCGGGGTATACTGCCCTTCAGCAAAACGGATCGGTCCGTTTGTGACCGGATCGGTCCGGTTGACCCAGAATAATAAATGCCTCATTTTGCTTGAAAAAACTTACGCCTTATTTTTATAAAAAACATTTTATAAAAATTTCCCAATGCTAAATATGAACTTTAAGGAACGTAGAAACAAAATTTTACCAAGTTCATTCTCGCAGAGGCTATGATGTTGAAGACGCTTTGATATTCGGATCCGTTGATGTAGATGCAATCTTGAATTTCTTCAACGGTGTAACGGCGTATGACATACATATTGATAATGGACAAAAATGTCCTTACAAATCTCCCCCTATGTCTATGCCGGTACATACATAAAAAAAATATCCGAATTATCAACTAATGACCTATACAAATCTACCCTCCTATGAACCCTAAAAATGGAAAGATACAAAGGTATAAATCTTCATCGTTTGTTCTTCAATCTTCAACAATGATCAAATCTCAAAGCTTTTCTCATCAGGGTGTGCAACATATTGATCTTCAATCTTCATACCTACACACATGAGACAAAGCAAATACCACGTGACATATCGAGTTTGAAATGAGATAAACATAGATACCAATATATGATAAAATCATAAGCTATATCTCAAAAACTCCCCCAAAATTCAAACTCCCCCCATAAAATGATAATTCTTTCTCCCCCTTTTTTATGATGTCTCCAAATAGACAAATAAGAAGAATGAATCAAACAAGCAAAATCGGGTGACACGGTATAGAAAAAAAACAAACTATTTTTTTGATTTTTCAAATTTTTCATACAAAGATAGGATACCAATTTGAACAAATATGATACAAAAATCACACCATGGATTTAGACTCAAACAACCAAGTCATGGAAATGGAATGAATGGGTGTGAACACATTCGATAGGTAAATCAACTCAATCAATCATATGTGCATGATGCATATGTGTACCCCTAACGAATGAGCATCAAAAGTATCCTTAGGTGAAAAGATTGTTGAATTTAGATGACATCGTCTTATACAAATCAACAAATCAAAGTCAAAATGATTTTCACACCAATAACGTCCAAAACTATATAGCGCATTTTCAAGAATTTCAAGGACGTGCAAACCCGTTTTAATTCTCCAACCAAACTCCCTCATATATATTTTCTTTTAGAGGTAATCTAAATTCTCAAACTTTGGAGAATTGGTGCAAAAACCTAAATGGCCCATAATTGGCATGAATTTCTTTTTATTGCCTTTCAATTTTTTTGGGCACTTTGAACCTCTTTGGACCTCGGATAATAAAATTCCTCCATTTTTTAGGTCCAATTTAACGGTGGCTTAGTATTCGCAAAGGCTAAAGAACCTTTCGCAGCCCTTCCCCGTTTTCAAACAAAGCACACAAACTCACAAAACGGTTTTTATATGCACAATTTCCTTATCAAAATTATCGCGCTTGGTTCGTTTTAAGGACAGGATTGAAGTGAAAACACCCAACCAACATGTGATAAGACAAGCACAATAATCAAACAAATCCGTGCATGTGTGCAATAAAGGAAACATGAGTCAAACATGTAGGAAGTAACACTTAATTACATCTTAATGACTCCAAACATTATAAAGCACATGGATGAATTGACCTATTGTCTCAAAACACTATCAAATAGTCACATGAAAATGGAATGATGTTGTGACTTGGTCATCCAAAGTGTTCATCCATAAACGGCGCAAACAAAAACAAAAATCTTTTTGGATTTTTCAAAATTTTCAAAACAAAAATATATACAAAAATGATACATACTAGCAATAGGCAAACAATGACATCATGAAAATCACCCTATGCTAGTAAACAAGTCAAACCTCAATCATTAGGTGCAGAGGGGTTTTCCAAAGGTGGTGACAGCTTATGAAAAACCTCCATCAATTCTTGTGAAGTTTTGACTAAAAACTTAACTTGCTCACCTAAATGTGCAAACTCTCTCATGTAGTCTCCGGGAGCATGTAAAGTATCATGTGTGGGTGCATGTGTGCCATAAACACGTCTAGAAGCAAAACGTGACACATACCCCAACTTAAAGCAAAATTCCCTAAGGTGCCCTCTCCTCTTGCAATGTGAGCAAACATAAATAGGCCTAGGAACACCTCTCTCAAAAACTCTAGGACGCACTTTCCTAATAGGAATGGAACGCCTAGGTGGGTTAGGGCGAGACACATGTGAAACTGTCACTAAAGTGGGAACCGGCTCGGGTGCTAATTGGGAAGAAGAAGCACCGTCATGACTTATTCCTAACTTCCCACCTTTACCCTTAAGAACCACCTTTTCAACCTTCTTAGGTGCGTTCTCAAACTTGACTTTGACCTCCCGGGCACGTTCGAGATCACTCTCGAGTTGGGATACACGTGTCGTCAGACTAGACAACGTGTCGGCCAAATCACACTTCTCCTTTCTCAAAACCTCCTTCTCTTTCTCCAAATCTAAAACCCGACGACCTAAATCCCTATTATACTTCTTTGTTTTCAAGGTCTCGGTGTACAAATCTCTAAAAGCTTTTTGGAGCTCACTTTCATCTCCACTTTCACTCTCACTTTCTCCCTCACTTGAAGAACATGAATCACTATTATCGCTCTCGTGTGCACTTTTGTGAGACAAACTGGGTGTGCTTACACGACTAGAAAAGGCGACAACCATCCCATGTCCTAAATCTTTATCCGACTCATCTCCCTCATCATCACTAAGTGTGGCAGGCATGGCTACTTTCTTCCCTTTCTTTCTAAGCCAAGTAGGACACTCAAACGACTTATGTCCCTTACCCCCACATTCAAAACAGGTGATGTTCTCTAAATCTTCCTCACACTCCTCATCAGAGTCATTCCTCTCATCACTTTCTTTGCCCTTTCCTTTCCTTTTATTTTTCTCAAAAAAATTCTTTTTATTGGAAGAATTGTTTCTTTTCATGTTGAGAAATTTTTTAAAGTTTTTCGCAAACAAGGCCATATTATCAAAATCAACATCTTCCTCAGAATCAGACTCACAAACTTTTTCTTTCTTTTTCTTAAAATGAGTCTTTAAAGCAATACCATTATCCTTAGCCTTAATGGTTTTAGGAAACATGTCAATCTCATAGGTTTGAAGATCTCCTACAAGTTCTTCCAACTTAAGTGATTTCAGATTTCCCAAAGAGTTCAAAACAGTGACTTTAGGAATAAAGCGTTTTGGAAGAGATCTCAAAAT